>JAJSOF020000005.1:36303589-37621089 GCA_025594305.2 Periplaneta americana | reverse complement strand
AAGCCTATAGGTTCGTATTAAAGACTGTGCTATCATATTTAAAACCTCATTATTTTCCGGAATATGCGGTTTGCTCTGTACGTTGAAGGAAATATAAACTCCTATCTTGTTACGTTGTGCACTTTTAGTAGTTTATGTATGTTACCTGAGTCACGTAATAATACAATTTAGAATATTCGTTAAGAATTCTCATGATCAATTAATTTAGGTGCAAGGGACGAAAATAATGATTGTGATGTAATCCTGGAGAATTAGATTTTTTTCAATACTTGATGGCATTAATTTCGCTCTATTTCCCGCTCTAACTTCCCTATACTTTCCGCTCTAACTTCCTTCTACTTTCAGCTCTAACTTCCTTTTATTTTCCGCTCTAATTTCCCACTACTTTCCGCTCTAACTTCCCTCTACTTTTCGCTCTAACTTCCTTCTATTTTCCGCTCTAACTTCCTTCTATTTTCCGCTCTAACTTCCGTCTATTTTCCGCTTTAACTTTCCTCTATTTTCCGCTCTAATTTCCCTCAATTTTCCGCATCATTTCACTTTACTTGTACGAAAAAGTAGAAGCAAAAGTATCTGTTAACAATAAAAATTAATTTCAAATGCATTTGAAGGATTTCTTAAAAAAAAAAACTTAGAATCAGACTCCGCAAAGAGATTAAACTCGACTTTTTCTTAATATGAAATAAATAGTGTAGGGCAAATATTTTACCTTTGGCTACCACATGACTGACCTCCGACTGAGGAAGAGAAGTAGAGAAAGTATTGAAAATCTTATATTAAAGGAAGAACTATGAACTGATAAATGAACATAATAACTTCGTGCAGTCTAGGCTGTTGATTAACGGTTTTCATGTCTCACGGTAAAACGAGCCTGTCCGAGTTCAAATCCTTGTTGGTAAAATTTAACTAATTGTATTTTTCCGGGCTTTTTCTCGACCCATGCTGGGCAACTTTCGGAGTTTAATCCTGGATTCATTCCGCTGGCATTATCACCTTCCCTTGACTCAGAAGCTAGACAACCACCGCAATTGGTAAAGTGTCGTGAAACAGTAAACAAAATAATAAAAATAAATAAAATTTCTCACATTCGTTATAAGAAAGTTGTAGACATAAAATCAGCCATGTGCTGTACGTAACTTTACTTGTTTGTAAATTTCGTTGCAGGGGTGTGTATTTTTATTAAGGCTGTATGGATCGATTATTGTATATAATGCATTACAATACACGGCTTTCATTTCAAAACTTCCCAGTCTAAATAACTACTTACTTCAATTAAATTTAATTTAAACAAAAAATCACGCCTATTTAGATATGGAAGGGGAAGTTTAAAACCAATGCAAATTGCATTTTAGATCTTACCCCCTCAACCCTGCTTCATCTGTCTTTGAAATTTCAAATGGTACCCCTTTGTTTCGATACTTAAATTTGAAAAAGTATTGAATTGATAATATAAACATCTCATTTATTTGTTCCACAATTTTTGTTTTCTATCTTCGTCTGGCAACCTGGTTTCTTGTTACTGCTAATTTGGACTTACTTACAAACGGCTTTTAAGGAACCCGGAGGTTCATTGCCGCCCTCACATAAGCCCGCCAACGGTCCCTATCCTGTGCAAGATTAATCCACTCTCTATCATCATATCCCATCTCCCTCAAATCCATTTTAATATTATCCTCCCATCTACGTCTCGGCCTCCCCAAAGGTCTTTTTCCCTCCGGCCTCCCCACTAACACTCTATATGTATTTCTGGATTCGCCCATACGTGCTACATGCCCTGCCTATCTCAAACGTCTGGATTTAATGTTCCTAGCTAATTTGGACTAAAGAAAATAAAACTACAAAGACTGTTATTGATTACAGATTATTTTAGGCAGTAACACAAACTAACTGAAATTGATTAAGTATCCTGGCACTTAACGAACTCTGTTGTTTTCTCTTGTAAACGATTAATGCTACCGGTACGTAAATTTGCAAAACAAGTCGTGGATATCTTTACAATTAGTTTTCCTCTTCTCAAGAAAACAGTTTTGAATTGGAAATGTGATTGTTGCCAATTATATCTTCTGCTACAAAATATACTATCAATGTACTTGTCTCCGTCATATAAGTGTAAAATATTCGAAAAGACGTAATTCAGGTGTGCAGAAGAAAGCCAGGGATTGTTTGTCTCCTCGATCTCGGTATACATAACATTTTAGTTATATATAATGCAGATATTTCCGTCGAGAAAGTAGAGAAATTCTTGTATTGAATGGAGCCTCAGTACTTAAAAATAGCGTTAATAAAATCTTCTAACGGATTTTTTATTTGACGTATTGAATATGCAGCCTTTAAAGGAATGGAATTTCTTAATCTCGGGACGATTAATCGTGATCAGTGCGAGGAATAGAATATTACTAGCTGATTTGCATATAGAAAGAACCACAGTTAATTTACTAACCGCCGCGCCGCGAGGAAAAAATCTCCAGTAAGCATGTCGACGTTGGAATTCAAGATTCCCAAACGACTTCAGAATTGAATATCACAAATGAAAGTATGAAAAAATAAAATGTTTAGAGTGTCAGGACAGATTTTCAACATAAAAGAGAGACATAACATTAGTATGAAATTACTTAACGAGAAGAGAATTTGTCTATAGAACATGCCAAAGAGAAGAGTCATCGTCATCGTCATCATCATCATATCATCATCATCGTCATTGAGGAAAAAGTAAATTCTGGTACCACAGTTTAAAATACTTCACTTTCACGCTGTTATTGAGTTTAATATTGAATTTTATCTTACTGATGGCAGATAAACTACACTTTCAAACATATGTTTATGATGCATCTTTTACTAATGCAATCATATTTAGTAATTTAATGTAATGTTTTATTTTAACTGCAGAGTTAAGGCCATTTGGCCTTTCTTCCTCTCAACCGGTAGGCCTAATTCGTATGATGATGACGACGACGACTAAATTCTCAGCCCGGGCTTCCTATGATGTTCAGCCGATTACTGATCTTACTTTCGCATGGCTCTCCAGATGTTGGCGAGGAATTATTAATGCTTGTAAATATAATTTATATAATTTATCTGCTTATCATACGAGTCATTCGCGAGTTCAATTCCTGACCATGGAAAATATCACTACTGTGTTTCATATTTAGGCCTACTACATAAATTAAATTTTTAAATAAACAGTAGAACACAGAGAACAATTGGGACATTTTAATTGTGATTCAAAGTAGTAATATATCGTTTCCATAAGTCAGTATATAAAATACTTTTCAATTTTTAAGCTTACAGGTTAATCAATTTCTGAATTCATTATTTTACCAAGAATAGGAGATGTCGAAAACAGAATAAGGTAATATTTTACATAAGGTAACTGGGGGTATTAAGGCCCAGCATGTTATAAGGCTCACTAACTAGTTTTGCCATTAGTTACACACTTTTGTAAAAGAGAGCAACAGCTCTTAAAACTATATCTTTTTGCATTCGAGTGAGGTATAAAGAAATTATATTCTCGTTCCTGTTTGTAGCTGACTGGTGGCAACAAGTTATGTGTTATTATTTCTGCTTTCTTCATAAAATTCTGCAAAAATTAAGTTGATATTTAATCGTTTTACTTTGTGTTATTAATATAATATTAAATCCACGTTATTGTGTAAACATTAAGCCGTTTGGAGCTACCGTGAAACTTTCGCTAATGAACATATGAGCACTCCATAAATTAAAATTGGCGCGAAGTAACAGAGCAGGAAATAAGGTCCGTGAAATAAATACGTGGAAACGCCCACAAGCTCATAGAAGTCCCTGAACTGTAAAGTTCAAACTCTGAAGCACAATCAGTTTTGCAAGAAATGAAACAAACGAAAGACTGACAATTCCTATTGCAGAAAGAGCATTGGATGAACCATCAACTTCAGGATTTGTAAACATCCAGGAGACGCGGATGTGTTCTGTCTGCGAAGAGAATTGTTGTAGATATACATGTGTGTGTCTCTTGTGAATGTTGGGTGCAGATGAATGTGTAGGTCTGACTGAGGAAAAAACTGAAGGCTTTGTATGCCCATATTGTGTTCAATACTTACATTCTTTATTGTGGGCCTTATTATCTGTCACAGCAGGATATAAGGCCCAGTGACATGATGCTAATTTTCATTGCTCACAGCATTTATGTGTCTGTTTGAATATTTATTTCAAGTAAAACATTATAGGATAAATATAAAAGTATGCTATTCCATCATTTAAAAATTTCTAAACTTCTCCATTTCAAAAAGGGAACGTTTTATTCTTTAGGTGGGTCTTATTACCCCCGGTTACCTTACCAGGAAATTTTTAATGATCTGGTATAACATAAATTTTAGAATATTATAGATTTATCAATTTTTTCCTACAGATAATATCTGTAATATTTACAATTAATAATTGAGGAGAAAAATTCGCTCCGGCGCCGGGGATCGAACCCGGGTCCTTGGTTCTACGTACCAAGCGCTCTGACCACTGAGCTACGCCGAATTCAATCCACAGTACCGGACCGAACCCTCCTCCTTCAATGTTTCCCTTTATGGCCTGACTCCAATTTAGGAATGCTTGGTAAGTAGATCGATCCCCGGCGCCGGAGCGATTTTTTTCTCCTCAAATATTAATGATCAGTTTTAGAGTTCTGAAAGTTAAACTTAAGGTCAGGAAGAAATAATAACAGTAAAATTAATTATCTGATGGGAATTTAGATATTTGCCATCAATAAACTAATAAATGCCTTGAAATTAATCAGTTTCACCTTACATTGGCGGTATGAAATTAATACGTGAACATTTTGCTAAGAATTTTATGAAGCAGTTCGAAAAATAGTGGACAGGGCTTTAGTGTACGTTATTTAGAAGTATATTTTACTTAGGATCATCTATTTTTCATAACTGTGTTATTTCAGATTTAATGAATATACTTATAATTTAGTATATGCCTACTTTGTCTTAATTTTCTATTCTGTAAAGTTTGTAAAAACAAAAGTTTGATGAATACTGTAATAAATTAATTACGCGCGATAACAATCAAGACGATATAGAATTACTTGCAGCATGTCATATCGTTATGAGAAAAATCTTCTGCTCTCCAGGAGAAAGTTAATTCAACGAGGGATCTAGTAATTGGGTACTCGAATTAGTTAAAGAGTTTGCCGTCTCATTTTCATGATGCTGAAGTGAGGGATTATATTACGTAAAACAATTACTTCACTGTCGTTCTCAAACTTCCTGAAAGAGAAGGCGCGATAAGAGTCTGTAAATATGAGGCGATTTGAACTAAGGAGGGAAGTATTTAGAAGCGAAAGGAATAAGTTTACAGTAAGGGATTTTGCAGATTTCAATACTTAAAACTTTTATTTTAACTAATAAATCCAAACACGTTTGAACTTCTTAAAGCTTCTTAAAGAGTATTAATAAGGAACAGCGAACAGAAAAAGAATGAAAATCTTGAGTGAAAGACGTAAAGAATGTATGAGAAACGGGAGAGGGTTTATTGTTAAGATGTATTTCATGTAGAATCAAGTAGGCCTAATATGATACAGTAGAAAAAGTCGGGCTAATCTGATACAGACTTAAAATTGTACCAAAATCTCATTTTAAAAATGTTTAAAACAGTGATTACAGAAGTACATTTTATGCCTTTTAATAAGCGATATTGATCACTTAATTATGTATCATCTTTAGTCAATATTTCATTATACGTAGACTTGTTAATATGCATGAAAATGATTTTTATATTAAGTATGGCCATTAATATTACTATTTTGTCATGGTTTCATTGTGTATTTCGCTTCTGGTAGTGTGGAAGAGAAGGCCTCATAGCCTTAACCCTACCAGAATGAATGAATAAAGAAATGAATAAATAAGTAAATAAATAAATAAATAAATAAATAAATAAATAAATAAATAAGTAAATAAATAAATAAATAAATAAATAAGTACGTAAGTAAATAAATACATAAGTAAATAAGTAGCTAAATAAATAAATAAGTAAATAAATAAGTACGTAAGTAAATAAATACCTGACAGCAAACTGAAGTAAACTGCACGCATGCAACCCTCTTACAAATATCCTTGAACTTTGGAGTGTACAGATCCTTAGAGAAAACAACTTTTCTGTACGTGTCGTGGCGTTTTATACGGAAGATTATATATTTCAGCATAGTAATAGAACAGGATTCATTACGTTCATAGGCGACTCTTCCTCGTTCTCTTCCTTAGTCCTACTCATCTTTCATTGCCACTTTTTTTGAAGATTGAGTGCACACTCATGCAAACACAGCACTACTTCCAGCTGGATGATTATTGAAATACCCCTTGAGAGTTTATCAATTTTCTTACATTCAGACTATTTTCTAATATAAATACATTATTATTATTCGAGTTAAATATTTTAATTTGCAAGGAATGAAAACTACGCTATAAGTAAAACAGAAGAGATTATTGTTTCTTTCATTTCCCTCTTACTTACAAATGGCTTTTAAGGAACCCGAAGGTTCATCGCCACCCTCACATAAGCCCGCCATTGGTCCCTACCCTGTGCAAAATTAATCCACTCTCTATCATATCTCATCTCCTTCAAATCTAATTTTAATATTATCCTCCCATCTACGTCTCGGCCTCCCCAAAGGTCTTTTTCCCTCCGGCCTCCCAACTAACACTTATTGTAGGGATTCGTAACAAGCTATTTTTTTACGGTGATGGGTTGTTAGCCCCTCGCCCAACCCCCAAGCTGGAGGACCATCCCTTATCGGCTGTCCACGACTGCTTACATTTCACTCCTACCTAAAATAACAATATTGATAATGATTTTGCTTTGGAATTAATGTGTAATTATAAGGCTTATTTTTTTTATTGCTGTGTTGTGATCTCTGTGATGTAGTTACTTGCTTATGGCTTTTAGAGAACCCACAGGTTCATTGCCGCCCTGACATAAGCCCGCCAAGAGCAAGATTAACCCAGTCTTTACAATCATATCCCACCTTCCTCAAATTTATTTTAATATTATCCTCCCATGTACGTCTCGGCCTCCCCAAAGCTTTTTTTTTCCGGCCCCCGTACTAACACTCTATATACTGTAAATTTTATTAGTAACAACAATGTAATTTATTCGCCATAATAATTCCTTTTACAATCCGCCTTAAACGCTCTCGTATTGGATCTTTTATTCGTTATAGAACCGACGACAATGACAACTTACTTGGACTATTACGCACAACAATGAACTGTTAATCTTAACTAATATTTACACAGACAAATCAGAACTACCAGTTCTCAGTTCCAGTTCTTCTATCTCAGTAACTCGAGTTCACAGTATCTCGAACCACAGACCTTCAGAGACAGTTCACTGTACTCTAACTCGGGTCCCTCCAACTGCGGTCCACTGCACTCGAACTCAGGTCCCTCCAACTGCGGTCCACTGCACTCGAACTCAGGCCTTCGGATGCTGACGCAGATGCGGACGCACACTCGAGTCGAACTCCGGCACACAAGTCTGGCTTGCTTGCTCTGGCTTACTCACTGACTGAATAATTTTGAAAACTCTGCTCGAGTTCGTCTGGCCTTCTTCTTTTATAGCAAAATTAAAGAAATTTCTACAGGTGTGTAGAGAATTATCTCGATATCTCTCGACGGACTTCTGGAATAGTCGGGAAGGTCGTTCCACATTCACTAACAGCCTCCCCTCGCGTGTAGGCCCCTTTATGAAGCCCGCGCGATATTTCGCGGGACGCTGGTCGTGAGTTCGAATCTCACGTCGCTGTCAATACATTTCTGGATTCATTCATACGTGCTAAATGCTCTGCCCATTCAGACGTCTGGATTTAATGTTCCTGATTATGTCAGATGAATAATATAATACGTACAGTTCTGCTTTGTATAACTTTCTCCATTCTCCTGTAACTTCATCCCTCTTAGCCTCAAATATTTTCCTAAGCACCTGATTTTCAAGGACTCTTAACCTATGTTCCTCTCTCAATGTGAGAGTCCAAGTTTCGCAACCATAAATAACAACCAGTATTATAACTATTTTATAAATTCTAACTTCCAGCTTTTTTGAGAGCAGGCTGGATGGCAAAAGCTTCTCAATCAAATAATAGCCGGCATTTTTCATATTTATTCTGCGTTTAATTTCCTCCCGAATGTCATTAATATTTATTACTGTTACTCCAAGATACTGAATTTTTCCACCTCTTCAAGGGATCAATTTTCAACTTATAAATTTACATTTCGTACAATATTCTCGTCACGAGACACAATCATATACTTTGTCTTTTACGGATTTACTCCCAAATCTATCTTTTTACTTGCTTCAAGTACAATTCCCGTGTTTTCCCTAATAATTCGTGGATTTTCTCCTAACACATTCACGTCATACATATATACAAGCAGCTGATGTAACCCATTCAATTCCAAACCCTGTCTGTTATCCTGAACTTTCCTAATTGCATATTCTAGAAAAAAGTTAAAAGGTAAAGGTGATAGTGCATCTCCTTGCTTTAGTCCGCAGTGAATTGGAAAAGTATCATACAGAGACTGATCTGTAAGGACTCTCTTGTAAGTTTTACTGAGGTGTGTGTTATAGTGACAAGTATTATTTATAAAGTTAGAATGGAAATTTTCATTATATTACAAGTTGCGCCGATTTGAAACTCATCAATTAATCAATGCAAACAGTCTGGTAAATGTACTAGGAAAGCTAGCTGCAGAAGACAGCCATGATACAAGTAATTAACATGCCATGAACAGTTACTGATTATACTGGGAAGAGAAATGGATTTTTGGGCCGCTATAGTGGTTGAGTTTTTACTTTAAATCTTTACATAACGATCTATAAGTCATCCTTACCATTATTAATTACAAAAACTCGCACCTGGTATAATTTCCGCATTTAATGTCTTGCGGTTGAAATGTTAGTTCCGCTGAAGTAAAAGTAACGACTTATACAGGGATATAAAAACACCTAAGTGGTCTGTATAGGACGTTATTGGTGTACTACAATTCAGATGACATATGAAGCTGCATTACTGTCACTAAAACATAAATAGGAGTATTTGTGTGCATTTTTAGAACAGAACTGAACTGTTAAAAACACTGCATGGATCTCACTGTTGGAGAATGTCTGCAATAAAATGAAGCAGCAGGTTAAAAATGGGGAGTATGAATGATAATGCGGAAAATACAGGGACATCATTTTATTTTTACTAATATTTTTAATACTAACCTGGCTATACCTTTGGATTAACGGTTGAAAACAGAAAACATCGTTTGCTACCCCTTCCATGAACGGAGTTCGATGCTACTGACGTAAAATACAAACAAATCATTTTACTAGGTATACGAGGGGAGAAAAATAGTTCGTCCATTTACGTAAACTAGGAAATGTCGCAAATTTGAGTTTGATAATTTTCATTAGGTTTTTGTTTAATCAAAATACAGTACAGTATTAACAGTGAGTATTTTTACTCACGAATTGAATTATCCACGCGAACGTATTCATTATGCAGTGTATATTTTACTGTCTACAGCACATTAGCGTACAATATAGAGAATGAAGTTAAATTGAAAAATAATCATAATATGGATATTTAAACACATTTTTGAAAATGGTGGCCGTTCATTTCGATACAGGCTTCAGTTTTTTTATGCACTGTAGACTATTGCATCTAATTCCAATTACCAGTTTCGTCCTTCGTACTAGTAACTCATGCTGAACTAATTCTGTATCTAGTCTATAAAAGAGTACTTTACGTACTGTACATTCAATCTTCACTTCTGCCTGATCCGAAAAGAAAAAATTACTCAGACATGCTATCTACTGTCCGTTCAAGTAGTTATGTCGCAGGATTGTAGAAAGAGGGGAAATCACGTGACAGTTAATTACTCAACGAGGCCCTTTTATTTAAGTTATTTTAAACAGTTGTATAATATTACAACAGAAATTAATGTTTTCGGAAAAGAGCCAAGACAGCCCAGCCACTAGCTTAACAGAGGGGTGAATAAAAGTAGGTGGGGAAACTGGAATGCGACATAGGCAAACGGACGACAGTACCTGTGCGAAAATATGATTCAATATTGAAAGCTCTTTCGTCACTGGAAAATGCGAACACATTTCTGAAACGTAATATACTCACTAACTCAGTACTATATGCAACCTTGGTTCTGTGTGGAGGACAGTTGGAACTTCATTAGTAGAAGGGATAGGAGTGAAGTAGATTCGAAAACTCAGGTACAATAAAAATTGAAGTAAAAATAAAATGATGTCCCTGTATAAGAATAATACTTAAGGAAAGAGGATACTGAAAATATGAAATTTCCTTGTTCTATCCTTGAAACTTGCTGTTTTTTTTTTTTACTGAACTATACGTAAAAAATCTAAATTTGAATGTTAGATTTTAAAAATATGCAAAAGGAGACCAAATTTGTAAATTAGCGCCCATTTGTAAATATTTACAAGGAATTATATATTTCACTCAATTTTTTTATGCATTTGAGAAGTTGTTTTACCATTAGATTCACAAGAAGATTTACTACAAAATGCCTTCACTTGACTTTTAATATGCTGTACAGAAATATTATAACTGATTTTAGAATATTATGCATTTCAGTTTTCGAGTTGACTTCTTTGCACATTATTATTTATTTTGATATTCAATTTAAACACCAAAATTCTAATGAAGCCAAATATTTTTAAAATGTATGTTTAAAATCTGTCCGCACCTGTCGCCTTCTCGGCGTGTCTACATACACACGTCAAAACAGACAGTGACGCCACTACTGCTTTTCGGTAATCGTTCCTTGCGCGAGCTATACCAAGACTACTTAACATTGAATGAACAAGTGATGGCTAAGGGAAGGGAGATAATGCCTTACCTCTCCGCCCTGCTTGTGTATTAAGGGGCTGATTCGCGAATCACTAAATGCCGACCACTGCTTTAGAGTTTCAGGAACCAAGTAAAAATGTTTGTTGAAATTCGCCAATAAACGGTGAAGCAGTAATTGTACCTTTTCATCACCAAAACATGAAAACATGAAACTTGTAAGAATTTTATCTCTGCCCAGAATTATTACCTTTCTTTGGTCGTCTTTTTTAATGTTTGAAACCTCGATTAGATCCTTCAAAAATATATCCTGCTCATTTTTCGAGTGAAAACTGTGCAAGTGGTCTAAGATCCTACCTTGGGATGATATGTCGACAGTTTTGAAGCAGTCGAGCTTACATCTATAATATGCCACATAATTTTTCATATATTTTAGTTCAAAGTTCATTCAGATAGTAATAAAAACAAATAATTACTCCTTCACCAAATATTAAAGTTGAAATTATTATCAAAATTTAACATAAAATGAAGATTCTAACCTGTAAGACTCTCCAGTTCGTTTCGTAGGCACCACGATTCCCTTGCAATTCACATTATCCATACCCAGTAGCCGTGCGCGGTTGATTTTTTTGCCTTCATAAACACAAATGCTTCTTACACCTTTCTTTTTCTTTTTACTAACCTCAGTATTCATTGTGAATTAATATTTCGCACAGAATATAACAAACTCTAACCTGCAATACGGAAAGCCAATTCGCTTACCCAACAATGACAAAACAGCAATTTAAGAGGAAAAAAATCGAAAATTTACATTTCAGTGTTGCAAATTCTGAAAACTTATACAGACGTGGACAAATTATTATACTAAAATGTTTTCTTGGGAACATAATATAATTCGTCATATCAACTATCAGTATAATTCACTGTGTAGTCTCTATTGTTGTAAATATGATTGTTTACATCTTCTGGTATATTTTTCCAATGGTTAAGTATATTTTTTCTGGCTATGTTGGTACTACTAGTGTTTTAATTATATAGTGCAGAAGATATTCTCCCATGGCCTGCAAGAAGACCGGACATGAACGAAATTGAAAATCTGTCATCTATACTGAAGAAGAAAATGAACAAAAAGAGGCTTACAACAAAACATGGACTCATTTAAGCGCTGTCCGATATCTGGCTAAATGATGCTGATATTCAGGGTCCACACCTGTGGGGTAACGGTCAGCACGTCTGGCCGCGAAACCAGGTGGCCCGGGTTCGAATCCCGGTCGGGGCAAGTTACCTGGTTGATGTTTTTTCCGAGGTTTTCCCTTAACCCAATACGAGCAAATGCTGGGTAACTTTCGGTGCTGGACCCCGGACTAATTTCACCGGCATTATCACCATCATTTCATTCAGACGCTAAATAACCTAGATGTTGATACAGAGTCGTAAAATAACCCAATAAAAAAGATATTCAGAGAAAGTATCAAACTTTGGTTTCCAGCATCCCTGACAAAATCAACGTGTTAATACAGAATAAGGGAATGTTCACAAACTATTAGTAACCTCCAGACTCAATTTTCTGTTCATTATTTCTGTGCAAAATACATTTTTGTTCATTATTTCTACCGATAAATACAGCTTCGTTGCACATAAAATTAATTTAGTCTAACAATTTGTCCACGTCTGTATTTAGTTATGAAATGATCTAAGTCATTGACTTAGTTCCTTTCAAAATCAAACGGCAAATCCTAGATTATAATAAGCATTGTAGTGCGAAACTTAGTTCTCTACATATCTAAATCGATGTATCTACACCCAAAGAGCAGTTTTCCATTAAAAACTCATTTTCACAAAATTAGCGACTTATGCCCTTTCATAAATAACCCATTCATGAGGTTAAGTTTTAACCCCTGTTGTTGAAACTGGGTCTTCGTGTTTTCATGTCATGGTCGTCATGATCATAATTATAATCGTCATATGTTACACTAATAAACCATTGCGAAAATAAATCTAATTTTCCCTGGGATATGAAATATTTCCATCGATGTCATGTCTCAGTTGATTTAACGAAGCTGTATCAATTACTATGTAGGTTATTTAGCGTCGATGAAATTGGTGACGGCTGAATAGTATTTAGTAAAAATTAGGTCGAGGATTCGCCATGGATTCATTAATTGATGTTTGCCTTACAGTTATGAAAACCTCGTAAAAACGAACCAGTAATCAGTCCAAGCGGGAATCTAACCCACGCCCAAGCACAGATCCGGATCGAAGGCAAACGGAATTCAGCCTGAGCTACTCCGGGGGCTGTCATGTTATCTTACTGTATACGTTATCCAGGACTTAAGAAAGTTTTTACAGCCAGCAATTAGGTCTACTGTAAATGAATGGTGTATTTGCAAAACGACTTAAGTCCCTAGACAGAGTGCTGCATTGGAGTTAAATCGCTCCCTTGAACTCGGTCGAGTGTCGCACCCTCGAGTGAGATACGAACGGTCGTGATACGCTCGTAATAAATAAAAGCACAGTACAAGGTCATCTCACCGACATGTCTTATCTTGTATGGAAGGCGACAGATAAGATACAAATATGTTTTGCTCACACGCTAAAAATAAGGCTTTATTTTCTGCGTTTATGACAAACGTTTAATGGAACAGTCAATGGAAGTACCAAAACAGGAACATGAAGTTATAAATAAAATAGTATGAAAAACTTCGATATACAGTTATTATTGCTAATTAATAATTATTCAATATTTGATTTACCATATATATAATATGATAGGTCCATACATAGTGTTCCGCCTATATACTGCGACAATGTAGAAACGTTTTACAAAATATTATTGATATAGCAGTAGATTAATAACAATATTAGTACAGAGATAACGTCACAGAAAATATAATAAAACGAATAATCATGCTGCACAACTGTTACAGACGCAAAGATTGATACACTAATTATTAGAGATTACTACTACTACTACTACTACTACTACTACTACTACTACTACTACTATTTACTACTTACTACTTACTACCTACTACCTACCACCTACTACCTACTACTAGAAAACTTGATACATTTCTTGCATTATCGTTATTGTGTTCTCCGTTTATAATAATTACATTTACATCCAATAACATCCATCAGATGTGGCAAAAACAAAACCACTCTTGTGTGTGTGTGGGGGGGGGGGAAATTTCTTACAACATCTATATTACATTTCAAAGCAAGTTTTGTAGTTGTACTATGGAGAGGTTAGTTAAACACTGCAACGTTTTGAAATGATAAACATCTATGATGTTACTACACAGTTCATCACTGTAATAAGAACGAATGTCTGACGCTCGGCTTATACCGTTCGAGGATTTATCGCTCGTGACAATTTTACCTATCATGCATGTACGCTACCTATCGGATTATGCTATGAACTACTTGGTGCTCGAGCGAAAACGTGCGATGCAGACTTCTGTCCCTAGAAGTAGTTTTGAGAAAATTAAAGAAAACTGTTTTTGGCCTCGCTGAACCATATATTGTTACAACATAATTTTTTAGATGTAAGAGAAATAGATTTTGTGTAAAAATTCGCACTTTTGTAATTTTCTTCAGGTTGTAAAAAATTTAATTATCTTCAGGACTTAAGTTGTGCTGCAAATTAACTTCAATCTTGCATCATAGTTATTAGGTTACTGATAAATAAACTGTTTAACTAAATGTATTTATACCAAAATCATAAAATAACCTTATTACAATTGTTGAACAATATTATTTTGAACAATGTTTTAATCACAAGAACACATACCTCTGATGGAGAAAAGTATGATTTTGAAGAAATGTTTCTAAGCACTTATTGCCATTAAGAATTTGATTAGTGTGTTGTTCTTATTTTGTCCCGGACAACTGTCGCAAAACAACCACTGTTCTTTAATATAGTGGATGGGACACAGTCATTGAAGTAGTGTGCAGGAGAAAATTACATACCTCATTAAGACTTTCTTGGCCTGTCCCTCATTGTGTAATAAAAAGGCATTTCACTAGTTTTAATGTTGTGCACAGAGAAAGCTGGGACGGTAAGCTGGCGATAGTAGTACATATCCTGAACTGGTGTTCAGGCAAGCATACATTTTTCATGTAGTCAAATGTGACAGCAAGAAAATCCTCTCTCTCGATGCTTAACTTGGCTCCATTTTGCAATACTTTTTACTTCAGCTACAAGTTTAGCACGATTACTGAGCATATTGCTTTTCATTTTCATGCTCTGTTCTTCAAACGTAATAAATTTTCTCAATTTTATTAAAGAATTACCAATGACAACAAACAAACATTTTGTCAGCCGATTGTATGATTAAAATTACATATTATGTAAGTTTCTTGAGTACTTGACAGGCAAAACAACTTAAGTCCAGGACTAAAGTCGTTTTACCCCTTAACCAAACATTCTGCTGCTAAGAAAAACTATACAAAAGTCGTGGATTAAAGTCATTCTGCTACTAAACGATGCCCCTTGCACACAGTAACATAATCATGCTCTCAACTCAAAACCCCCAAAATGTGGACTTAAGTCGTTTTGCAAATTCACCATTCAAATAAATGTTCAATGTTCGGCTATTATGTTATCGCTTCTCATATCGTCTTGAAGTCCCTTAACTATAATTGCCCTGAAAATTACCATTTCATATTTCAAAACAATATTTTATAAACACGAGAAATATTGTTCATATCTTTTGCAGTGCTGTAAAAGAAAAGAAATTTCTTTCACATTAAATTTGAAAGCTCTCATGCATTTTCTTCCTGTGGAAAACTTGGGTAAAAGAGTACCTCATCAGATTAGTATTTTTAATGCGTCCATATGCTTGACTTCACTTCATGAGGATTGGACCCGGAACGGGATAGACACGCTTTGTCCATTATGCACCCTAAATATGTAATTATTATTGAAGCCCGACAGGTGGCCCGAGTAACATTCGTGAATCCGACGCTAACATGTGGGACATCCTATATCAGCCCTCCGATAAAGCCAGGTCCCGTTTCGCTGACGAGTGGCCTGATAATCCCCAGGGGCCCGGAGGCACAAACCCTTCATAATATCAGCGTCGGAATACCGAACTACTCTCTAGACTTCACTCCTGCCTAGCTTTACTATTTCAGATAATATATGAAATGAGGGGAAGTGGAGAGAGTTTGTGGAATGATAAAAGGTAACGAGAGTACCTCTATACTGTAAATGCCCTGTATAACATCTGCTTTATTCACCACAAATTATATTATACAACCTGGCCGGGGATCGAACTTGTAGACTATGGTGATGATTAGGCTAGGATTTTGATGACCTATAAGTCATGAAAAAGTTCTAAAACAATGCATTTATGATCTAGAAATCTTTCAAAAATTCCCTTAAAATCCCTTAAAAATTGATCTTACATATTTGGCTTAGTAGGGAAAGAGATTT
This sequence comes from Periplaneta americana, assembly GCA_025594305.2. Taxonomy (NCBI): domain Eukaryota; kingdom Metazoa; phylum Arthropoda; class Insecta; order Blattodea; family Blattidae; genus Periplaneta; species Periplaneta americana. Next base: position 37,604,818 of record JAJSOF020000005.1, on the reverse strand, counting down.
TGTACTACGGTACTTAATATTTAGACTAGTAATTAAATTAAATTCTAGTACCAACATTCAAGTTTATTTAATTATAGGCCTACATAATTTTTCTAAGTAGTACACTTTAATTAATTATTTTACCTGAAGTAGTTTCCATGTAGTCCACTACAAGGCCACTCTTATCCGGAACTAACAGGCATAGAGGAGTCTATATTGAAGGGGTGGTTGGACTGATCCATTACATGGAGTATACTACGTTAAAATGGCAATAGTTGTGTACAAAAACGATTAAAATATTATACAAAGTAATGGGTATTAATGGACAAATTATGTAGAGAAAATATCAAAGGAAATACACATTATTTTATATTAATAATGGGGATTTATGGCCAAAATTAAATGAAAATGCCTAAAAAAATGACAGAATAAAACAAAAATGCTCTTATGAGTTAAAACAGGCAAAAGATGAAAAAAATGCCCTAACAAATATGCCTTAAAACACTTAATTTTTCACATAACATATAAATACTAAAGCAGGTATGTTTCTGGCTTACTAGAAAAAGATGCAATTTCATCAAAATCCTAGTCCTAGTGATAATGGTGATGGTGATAGTATAAAAAATTATCCTAGCGGAAAACTGGGTGGGTTAATACAGAGAGAAACAGAGCGAAAAGTTACCACACTATGCAGGGGACGTCGGGGAACAGATTTCGCGCAATTATTGCTTAACTCACTGGTAAGCTGTAGCAGCGCAAGCGGTCGTTCAGTTACATTACGGTAGGCCTAAATTATTAGTGTTAAAAGTTACCTAATGAATTAATTAAGTTGAAAACTTATGTAGATCTTAGCTTTCATCATAATTGCGAGTATGTAAGAATGAAAATGTAGCATTTTCAGTCCCCGTAATAATGCCGATCTTTGTGAAATATCACACTCTTGCGCCAATAAGAGTGAAGATTTCCTCGGCTCGTTTCAATTCTTGCTTGAATATCTGCAAGCTTCTCCTCTGTTAATACCCTCTTCTGTGGGTCTCTCTTTTGTTTAAAACAGACCCTGTTTCTCGCCGTTTTCTGGATAACTTGATTATGTATAGTCTCGAAGGCATTGCAGCGTCACGGAACTGACGTAGAAACTTGCGAACTGTCATACAATTTCTTCTTTAGGAGAAATATCTCAATTAGAAATATCCGTTGTGCAATACTATACGTCACCATACTGATAGCGAACTCAAATAACAGAAATAATGTTCAATACCAAGTGTAGTACTACGTAATAACGTGCGCTCAACTGAACACTTCGTACGCTTTCCGCTATGCGCGCACTTATCTCCACCACCCGAGAATTTTAATCTCACCGCAATGAAACTAATGCCCGCCAGCACTGCTGCAGCTGACCGGTGAGTCGAGCAATGGATTGCGGGCAGTCTGTTCCCCGACGTCCCCTCATAGTGTGGTAACTTTGCGCTGCCTCTCTCTGTATAACAGACATAGATAAACTTGAAAACGATTGTACAAACATCTTCCTGATTTCCTTACTTTAACCAATTATTAACAATCCATCAGTAATTCAATTACATAGCTCAAGGTCTCTTTCTCTCCGGTTCAGAGTATTTTTATTTATTTGCCATTCTATCTGTTATTCTAACTTCATAATTGGTACAATAACATCATATTATCATCGCATAGGCTCAGAAGAATTTAACCCTTAGAAGGAGGAAGACTTACGGTACTATTGCACACAAATTTATAACTCTTAACCAGGGGTTCGTATGCCTGCGTAATCGGCTAAATTAGTGTTGGGTTCGTTAGCCGAGCGGTTTAAGGCGCACAAGATATGTCCGGCCAGCATATCGTGCCTAAGATCGCAGGTTCGCGTCCCTGCCACTGCAGTCAATTGAGCTTGTGGTAAAGGATGGGGAGGGCCCATGTAAAGCAATCGGTGTAATGGTGCACGTGGAAACTGTCGGGGCTTCAGTTGACTGCAGTTGAAATGATTTTCTTCGTTTTTTAAGAAAAAAATTACAAAAAAATATTGTTTATGTCCTTAATGTTATATGAAATTAAAGAATATCAACGTATTTTATATATAAGATACAATTTATAACATATTATATCACGTCATGACCATAATACTAGCTGATGACTATAATGGACGTACGACTCCTAAGAGTTAGGTAGTTACAAATGACTTTGAAGCAATCACTGTAGTCTTTATGCTGTGATGCTAGTGGCGGGCAAGATGGCCTCTTGAAAGGTTATATCCTGTAGCCTTTGTGAAACCCATTTCACTGTTGTTCCAGCATCTTTGAATAGTCTCTCTACTTTAAGAATGCTATGTGAAGGGTTATTGGTTTGTTAATTTGTTTCCGCATATTGACAGTTATGTCAGTGACTGTTTTTGAACTGGTTTGAGCTTATTTCATGCCTCTATTCAGTGTATGCGTATATCATTACAAATAGACTCAGAAATTTTTCAATTTGCTTAGAAAGTATGTGCATGGATTGATTTTGAAATCCTTCATTCCCAATTTTGAAAATGCCGCAATGTTTCGGCGTTCTTGTATCTCTTGTTGTTTAGTCAGATGTCCGAAGACAGGTTTGAGCCTCATAAGTGACACCAATAAGGCGTCAATCATGAGGCAACTGAGCTAGAAGATAATGGGGTAGGGTCGCTAGTTACTTTCTTCATACATTGCATACATCGCTGACTATGTACATATTACACTAATCAGAATTTAGATGTGTACAAACAATTGAAGGGGTGAGAATAAGACTTTTAACGAAAAGTTTTTTTTTTTTTTTTTTTTTTTTTGCGTGCGAATTCAATTCTTATACATATGGAGAAGCTACCAGTAGGATATTATAAAAATTACTCAACAAATGACGTAAGTATAGGCCGAAATTGTTACCGCATCTAATAGGAATGAACTCTAAACCTTCAATACGTTCTCCTGTGTGATTTAGGATTATTCTCATTCCTTCAGTTGTTCTTCCTCTTACACATGTCAAGTGAGGTGTACTGCCTCATGTACAATATCTACGTATTAGAACGTCAATTAGAGATAAAGAATCTCAATCAGAAAAGAAAACACATAACATTAGTATTGGGTCTTAAATTCCTGATTTCATACTTGACTGGTAGCTTTAGAAATAAAAAGAAACATTATAAACCCACACAATATAGTTCTTTGAAGGAGAAGTATGGGAGGCGATATCACAGACTTAAGGCAAAGAAAGTTCTACAATGGCGTATAAAATAGCAACAAAATTAGCTTTTTTACCATTATAAGGAAGGGGGACCCCGAAGGCTTACACTGCACTCTGAAGCTTATTCTGATTACCGCTCCTGTTTTTATTAATGATTTTTGTGTTCGAACGGTCGCGCTTTTGTACGAATACAATATTCCGCACCGTGAACTTAACCCAGGACATGGTAATGTCGACAATGACATGTGAAGAAATGATGGCGAAATAGTCTGAGGTGCAACGCAGAAAATTACCGTGAAATTCCGCTGAAATTGATTGAGGGAAAACATGAGAAAAACCACAACCAAGAATCGAACGCGGGCCCTCTCATTCCACAGTCAGACAAGCTGTTACTTCACAGCGGTGACTTAAATTTGCTACTTGTTATAGGTAAATTTGTTTGATAGCGTGTGAGACAGCGGTAGATTGCAGCGAACTTTGATGCTCGAATAAAAATACTGTAATTTGATCCTAAAATTATTGTTGTGAAAATTATGAAAAATAATTTCTAGAAAGTCGTTAAAAGTTCCTGAAAGTGCAAAACTGTGATTTTATATAGCAAGAGGTACAATAAGTCAAAAGACTGCTTTCAAGAATGTTTGTCCAAAAATTTCTGTCCAATACAACATTTCGTCCAAATTTCTATGACCAGCACATTTAAGTCCACTGGAATAAGACCATAGCATTTTCGTCCAAGAGTAAATTTCGTCCTGAAATGTTTTAGTCCACAGAAATGTAGTCCAATATACATATTGTTCAATCGTGATGGATTTTGGATATTCAGATACTAGAAGCACATAATAAACAGATGCGAACAATATAATACCAAATAATGGAGAAGTAAAAATGGACAGGTGTTGCTAGGGAAATGCATAGATTAGTTTTACTTAAAATTATCAGATATGGATCCCAAAGTAATTACTTCAAAAAGGACCAACCACTGCTCATAAAATACGGCTACTCTTATCAACACCACTCTTATAATAAGGATCGAGCCAGGATATATTGGAGATGTGAGAATCGATCAACCTGTAACGCAAGATGGAAATTAAAGAAGGAAATTACACTTCCTAAGAAATAGCTGCAATGAATGCAAGATATTTGTTCTTCGAAATAACTGGAAATAAATAGCATGTTTTATTTCAGTGTTTATTTTTTTTAATAAACACAGCTATGAAAATTTCAAGTAAATAAATTTGGACTAAATCAGGTAACGACAAAATATATTTAGGACGAAATTTCACATAATACTAAAATTACATGGACGAAAAATTTGTGGACAAAATTTGATGCAGGACAAACATAAAACTGGACAAACGTAAAATTAGGACCAAATTACGAATGCACGAAAACGTAATGGACTAACATTCTGCTAACCAAAAGACTGAGGTACGGCTTCCAGGCATTTTTCCCCACCAAACATTTCTTTACCTAAAAGTAATTTGTCTGTAATAACTCACTATACGGACTTACATTAAAGGCTTTTAAGTCATAAAAAGTAACCGGTGAATTTTTTTTACTTTTGGACGTCACTGAATCCGTGTCAATTTAATTTTATTGCTTTGGTAATTAGTTGAATGTCCTTTAGGCAGATGTAAAGCTATCTGAACACATTAGCGCCTCATAAATGTGTTGTGTGTTGCGTACACATAAAGGAAAGAAAATAAAACAGAATTGAAAATGATTCCTGTAAATGTTTTAGTACACCTCGAGGCAATGTTTCTCTAACCCTGGTTCTTAGAAACATTTACGATCAATTTTAACAATCGCACAAAGCGTCTCTGAAAGTATTCAAACAAATTCACATGGTTTACATAACAGCGAGAAGTTAGTATCTTGTAGCGGTAAGTTTTCTCTGGCTCAGCGATATTTAACTATTGGCTAGAGTAAATCACTTTCAGTCCTAAAAATAAAACCATGTCTCAGTGGTACCAGAGCAGTGAACCGAGTGTACGGCTTCAAAAATATCAATACAAAGAGGAGCGTAGCTTTACATAAGAGTTCGTTAATGCGATATTTGTTTATAATTTCTATTATAAAATTTATGAGTTTGGAAATTTCCTAAGTTTAGTAACCTTCAAAATCCTGTTACATAAATACCAGTCAACGTTGCAAAGTCTCTCCATTTATTAAAAAAATAATATAATAATCCAATCGTTTAATTTCATAGCGGCCACCGGCGTAGCTCAGACGGCTAAGGCGCTTGCCTGCTGATCCGGAGTTGCTATCCTGCACGGATTCGTTTCCCGCTTGGGCTGATTAGTTGGTTGATTTTTTCTGAGGTTCCCAACTGTAAGGCGAATGTCAGTAATTTATAGCAAATTCTCGGCCGCTTCTCGCCAAATAACATCTCACTATAATCAATCACATCGACGCTAAAAAAACATAGTAGTTAATACAGCATCGTTAAATAACGAATTAGAAATAAATTCATAGCAATATATAAGCTACATCCGTAATGGAAATTATATACAGTAGTGGCAAAAAAACCGGACCTATTGTTGTAGCTGATACAAAGGAATCCTGTGCTGTGTATTGTGTCAAACTGTGGTAATTTCAATATGGATAGTGAAGCCAGAGGTATGTACTGCTATTTAATGTAAAAATGCGCAGTTATCTTTGCCGAATAGAGGTAGAAATGTAATATTGATGCCAGATGAAAATAAAACTCTCAAAGTTTTTTCGTCTATATGAGGCACTAAAGGAAACAAAAGACTGTAAGAATCGAACAAATGCAATAAATTTCATTGTTACAATTAATGATACAAGATAGATGTGTTTGTGACTAGCTAACTTTGAATCTGTGATTTTGAAATCAGCTACAAGGGTCGCTCCGGTTTTTTTTTTGCCACTACTGTACATATTGAAAAAAATTAATTTTCTTTGTCAGTGCAGCTACAGATTACGGACTGAATGATACCGAGTGGAAGTGAATATTTATCTCATAGAAACTACCAAAACTGCCTCTGGTTTCACTGAGCCTTTTACAAGAAAAATTGTCTTCGTCTGAGTATCGTGCTAGTTAAAATATGAAGATTGCAGTTGGATTTCAGTTTCACAGATTTAAATCTGGCCAAGGGTGACGGATTTTAATGAGCAATGAAAACTTTAGCACGGTTTGTTCTGGGAAGGAAGCAAAGTTGGGAAGTACGTGTGGTACGTGGTTCGTCATAAACTTTGCCTAAAAGTTCAACGTAAAAACAACGAATACAGTGCATACATTTTATCTTTCCACGCTCGCAGATGTCAATCGGAAGCGACAGTGCACAGTGCAGCTGCCGGCAACATGCGAGTGTGGAAAGATAAAATGTATGCATGGTATAATAATAATAATAATAATAATAATAATAATTATTATTATAATTATTATTATTATTATTATTATTGTTGTTGTAGTTTTACGTGTGAAAATTCTTAAATTTGTATGTAGTGCATACACCTCTAATAACACAATTTTGTGCAGACTGTCGTTAAAAATGTCACGAGTATGATACTGACGTATGGGTTTAATTAATTTTTACAGAAATTATCAATTTTAATTACTTTTCGAATTATAAGGTGAATTTAAACGTAGAATATCTATGGGAAATGTATAATTATTCGGTTGACCTTTTGTCATCCAGTCCGGTCTCAAAAATCCTGAAAGTTAGAATTTATAAAACAGTTATATAACCGGTTGTTCTATATGATTGTGCAACTTGGACTGTCACTTTGAGAGAGGAACAGAGGTCAAGGGTGCTCGAGAATAAGGTGCTTAGAAAAATATTTGGGGCTTAAAGGGATCAAGTTACAGGAGAATGGAGAAAGTTACACAACGCAGAACTGCACGCATTGCATCCTCACCTGACATAATTAGGAACTTGAAATCCAGACGTTTGAGATGGACAGGGTGTGTAGCACGTATGGGTGAATCCAGAAATGCGTATAGAGTGTTAGTTGCGTATAGAGTGTTAGTTGGGAGGCCGGATGGAAAAAGACCATAGGGGAGGCCGAGACGTAGATTGGAAGATAATACAGTGCGATCGAGAAGTCTCTCCGCAGCGATTGTGCAGCCCGTGGCTGGAAGAGAATCCACTAGGCAGAGAATTCAAGTGGCAGCACTGGCCGCTAAGCATATGATGGACTGGGGATGTGAGGTTGTCAAACAGGAATTAATGGGGTAGTGCCAACTTTCTACAGGATTACTAGCATTAGTGGAAATGCGGAGGGACTTTTCGATCGCACTGTATAAAAATGGATTTGAGGGAGGTGGGATATGATGATAGAGAATGGATTAATTTTGCTCAGGTTAGGGACCGATGGCGGGCTTATGTGAGAGCGACAATGAACCTCCGGGTTCCTTAAAAGCCGTTTGTAAGTAAGTAATTATAAGGTGAATGTCACGTAACCCCATTGACCAGTTCTCGGTCTCATCTCGCCAAATAACATTTCGATATTAACAATGACATAGATGCTGGATAATCTTGAAGTTAATTCAACGTATTTAATTAATCAAATGAATAAATGGAATTACTTCGAACTCCCATCTAAAGCAGTGACTAAGTAATGGCATATGATTATTAATAGATCTAGTGAATACATAAATTTTTCAGCATTTAGAAATCATAAGACTCCCCGAAGAATTCAGGCATAAAGTTCCTATGGCCTATAATACCGCAGATTAAATTCATAGACGTGTAATCGTATTCAAATGTTATTCTACTTTTAATCCTCTGTACACATCCATCGTTATTAGTGTGCACTTAAATTTCTATTTACACAAGCTGGCAAGCTTGAGGCTTTAAACATGACATGTTAAGCGGAAATTAGAGTAATAGAGAGAATTTCCAGCGATTTTCACAAAATCTCACTCTCATTAATATTCAAAACACTAGACTATCCAGGCCTATGTTAGTCTATGTGACAAATACCGATGAGGTTCTGCATTATTTGACACCTTCACTGAAAATGTATCCGCGTCTAAAATCAGTTATTCATGCAGTTAATTCAGAGTGACGTGCTCTTCCAGTCGACCTCGCTAGCAACATTCGCAGTTAAATTTAGTCGAATGCACATTGATACGAATTCTTATTCCACAGTTCACAGCCTACTACATCGACAGAAACCACCTGCGACAATCCTTCATTTCCTTTTACGACTCTCGTCTTGTAAGCGTTCACTCTACAATACAATCGCCGTTTGAGAATGTTTCCAAAGCGACTGGAATGAACGGGTTCACAAAAATTGAAAAGACTATTGGACATAAAATGGTTGTCCTCTGATAAAGTTACCGTTATACAATAAAATGGTCATGGACATGGTTTAGTAATAGAGAGCGAATGTTTGGTAATATCATGATGAATAAAAGGACTCGGCACTTAAAGGGGATTATGCAGTAAGAATGGTGAAAAAATTTGAATATTTTTTTAATGTCTCGATCGAAGAGTATACTTTTATTTTATTGGGTTATTTTACGACGCTGTATCAACATATCAGGTTATTTAGCGTCTGAATGAGATGAAGGTGATAATGCTGGTGAAATGAGTCCGTGGTCCAGCACCGAAAATTACCCAGCATTTGCTCGTATTGGGTTGAGGGAAAACCCCGGGAAAAACCTCAACTAGGTAATTTGCCCCGACCGGGATTCGAATTCGGGCCACTTCGTTTCGCGGCCAGACGCGCTGACCGTTACTCCACAAAGAGTACAAGAGTATACTTATCTGTGTACATATATTTCCAAATTTTCAGATATACAGAATGTTAAAAAAAAGTATCCAATATTTTAGGAGGCGATGGTATGCATCTAAACAAGAAAATAATGCCTAATAAACATGGGTCCTACAACACGTACTTTCTGATATCTGAACACTTGGTCGTAAGAGGTGCTCAATGTGGCGCCCATTTATGGCAATGCATTTTTCTGCCCTACAATATAGCAGACTACCAGATAATCATACCGTAGTGGCATGGAATACTGATACGTTGCAAGGAATACTGAAAACAAGAGTTTGGTTGTGGATATGAACGGAGTTCAGCAGAGACGGTGTTGTGAATTTTGGTAATCAGCATGTGTGGGCTGATGAAAATCTCCATGCAGTTGAAGAAACAAGGCATCAGCACCGATTCTCAGCCAACGTAAGGGCAGGCGTTCTGAGCGATAGATTAATATGGCCATACGTGCTATCACAGAGATTAACTGGGGCTCGTTATCAGGACTATCCTATTAACGTATTGCCCACCTTGCCGGAGCATGTGCCATGTCAGCAAAGACTACAGATGTGGTTGATAGCACACCAGCACATTTTATCCGCAATGAGCGTGAACACCTGACGCTGACATTTCAGGACCGCTGGATTGATCGGGGAGGCCCCATACCTTGGCCTGCTCGTTCCCCAAATCTAAATCCCCTAGACTTTTGGTTATGGTAAATTTCAAAGAGTGCGTGATTCCTTACGCCGAAGGGCAGAGGAATGCATTGCCATGAATGGACGTGACATTGAGCACCTCCTATGAACAAGTGTTCAGTTCTCAGAAAGTATGTGTTGTAGGACTCATGTTTATTATATATTATTTTGTTGTTTTGATTCATACTAGCACCTCTTAAAATATTGGATACTTTTTTAACACCCTGTATGGTGACAGGGAGGGTGTAACATATGCAACAGGTGCTTTTTAGCGGAAGTACAAGCATGTCCCAAATTTACATTTTTTCGGTAAAAAACCTGATATCTCAAGAACCGTTTGTCTGATTTCATTCAAATTTTGTAGATTGTCATTTTTAATAGTCTCTAGAGCAGTGGTCGTCAGCATTCGATGAAATGTGTAACGGGTAAGCAGTATATCTGCATATGCACCGTGGCGCAGAAGGGATAAGAAGAAAGCATACCCGCTAGCAGTCACGGTTGCACGATAGTGCAGTCTCTTAAGTCCGGATGACTCGGTGCTCGGTGGCTGCGCTCATGGTTACCCTGCTGCTCGGTGGCTGCGCTCATGGTTACCCTGCTGCTCGCTTGCTGGAAGTAATGCGCTCTGGTGGCTACTTTGGTAGCTAGCATGCTGGATTTCGGGGGTAGGTTCCTTGCTATTTTTCGTGTTGGTTTGCAGACTGGAACCAATGATGATAACACAGTACCACCACTGAAACCATCTTGCCATGTACGTTGTTTTCCAACTAAACCTGTTTTTTTTCTATATTTTCTAGTTTATAAGAAACAGCAATTAAATACCGGACTTTAGCTGTTTTGCACTTATGGGTTAGTTATCTTATTACGACATTTACTATAGTTAATGTAGGACTTCAGTTGTTATTCACTCACGATTTAGTTTCTTTTTGACCATGAGTGTTGGCAACAGATGAAACAGCAAACTATTTTCCAATTTGAACTGTGAAAAGAGCCAGCTCTGTGAGAACAACCACCATCACCGTAACCAACGCGAGAGCCAGCATCGTACCCACTACGGCACCCAGCTTGCTAGCCAGCAAGGAAATACGTAAGAAAACAAGAACCGTGAGAACTGTGCTTTATCCGCGGGCAGTAGTGCTAGCCCGAGGATACATTATGCTGATGACCGCTGCTCTAGAGGTTGGACTATAATAGTTAAATATAAATTAAAAATGAATAATTTTTTTTGTAAAAATGCATTGAAAAAGAAACAATTTCTTACATGCAAATTTAAAAATCTATAAATTTAGTACCAATTAAGTTTTGATGCTCATCGACGACCAATCTTTAGATTATGAGCTCTGATTTGAGAAAATAAAAATAGTAAATAGCTATTGTTTTCTTAATTTAGGTTCTATCATGTTTGTTGCAATAGTAATATGCGTTACAAGAGCGGTATGTTGACGTTTTCATGGTCGAGGAAAATATTGAAAAAGCGAAACGTAGTTGAGCTTTTTTAATTTCCGAGAATATGAAAACAAACATACCGCTCGTGTATCGTACATTATTTTGTGGGAAGATCGTTTATTACATACCTGAAAGACGAATTTCTAATTAGTTGCAATGAAATCTCCATCTTGGTTTCTGTTTAATGACGCCAACTTCGGAAAACCAAAATATTTATCTTCAACTTTGTTGCTATAAAATGTTTTCTGTGTTTACTATACTCCAGCAGGCCGTGATATACGTCTGTCTTTTTTTTCCTCCCAGTCTATAAATGCGAACTTAAAACAAACGGTAAGGTTATGTAATGATTTATTTTTCATTTTAATATTTTAACAATATTATTTATATAACATATTGCAGTAATAACATCGGCATCTGGAATCTTGATGATTTTTTCACGGCTTCCTTAATGTTACTTGTATCAGGAATGCAATAAGTTTCGTGGAGTAGTAGACTTTACTTAATTTTTGCAAATATTTAAAAACAATAATTAACATTGCAATTTAGGTGAAATTTCAGTGGTAAGTTTCCAATTTATAATTATTACTATGATAAACGTCTCTAAAAATAATATGTTAAAAGCCTAAAGCAGTAAAATGAATGTCGCGCTTAAGCGGTAAGAAGAGGGAAATTGTTATGTGTGTTACGTTGGGAATACTGAATGTGGTATTTCACATTTACCGCGTATTGGTTCTGTGCGGAAAACAAGCAAATACGCACGATCTCGCACAAAACTTTTTTTTTTCAAGAAAAATTCAGACTTTCAAATAAGTTTTTTAATATTTTGTGAAAAGTGCAACCGCTACTGTATGAAACCCTTAAGTGTACTGGGTAGAGTTAGTAATAGTATTTTCGCCTATAAATATGAATATATAAATTATTTTTTCCTCTGTTTCTATAAAACAGGCTAATGTTCTTTGCACTGTGTGATAAACAAAAATGTTGGTGAGTTGTGAGCTGGCCAAAGAAACAAATTATCTTTCATTGTTTTAATACATGTGGGGCAGGTGTGTAACGTCAAAATACTGTTAATTTAAGAACAAGTTCTATTTTTAACACTATTCTATTACCCAAACGAGACAATTTGTCGTTGCATTGCAGCACTGGAATAGCAGCCAGGGAAGTTCGTCAGTAGTCTGGTACGTATTTTTGTACCCCGAGACGAGTTCGTAAACGCGTGACTATCAAAATGAGTGATGTTCCTTCACCTCAACCACTTACGAAAGTAAACATGCTTGATGTGCGCTCTTCGATTCTTTGTCGTTTCCTGTTTACATTAGCAGGTCAGGATGATAAAGAGACATCATTGTTATTGTAAGTGTGAACACGTAATTTATTCAAGAAATGTATTTTACGCCAACTGTAAAAGGCGGAGATCTCTTATGACATGACTTTCGTAAAACCCATATAATCTAATGTTAAACACACAATTCTGCGAAATCGGATGAGTAATTTCCCTCCATACTCTACTAGAATTTATTTCTAAAGAAGAAACCTCTTGGCATTGACTTCGTAGCCACATGAACGTCTCACGGTTTATCAAGACTTTCCTGAACTTCAGCGTTTGACAGTGTAAAGAATTTGAAGCATTTGAAAAATGGAATTTATATCAGTTGGATAATACGTTCAACTTAGACTTCAGCTATAAATAATCGATAAATCTTTGTATGAGCTCTCTGCTTTAGAAAAGGATTCATACTGCAAATCTACATTACTTATGCTTAAACAGTGGATAGGGGATGACTTATCGTTGAATGTAGGTGCACATTCACTATATGTTACATTTTATTCATTCAGACCATTCGCTCAACAGGTTTTAAACGTAAACAGACGACGTCAACATGCTACTGTATCTCCGTACAGTCAGAAGGAAAAGAAAATAACTTACTGTAGTAGTGTAGCACATACCTTGCAAGTTCAGTCCTCGTCATCATTGATGCAATTACCAGCGTTGCAGTAAACGACGATGTATTCTCGTAAGTTGTCGAAGCTGAATCGTCTTCGCCTATCGCTAAAGAGTTTTTGTATCGAGAGAATTTCTGAAGAAAATCTCTAAAATGGGGATCACTCAATTTCTTTATAGGAATATTTGCAATGAGCATCATGTTGCACGTGTCGTTTAGACCCGCACAACTAGATGATGATGATGATGATGATGATGATGATGATGATGATGATGGTTCCTCAGATTTAATTTAAACGCATTTCCTGTGCGATGTACTGTTGCAATGTTTCTCTACAGCCTGAGTTCTGGTTTAAATTTCAATTTTACATACATTACACACGATATAGTCTTCGTTAATACATAAACTGTCACTATTATACTTCTTAATTGCATTTCATATCTCTGAGCTAATTTAACGTTTTGACTTCGACATTATGAATGGATCAGCACTACACATTATTCAAAGCGTAGTAAATACTTGAGCAGGATAACAACTGCACACATTGCGTTGCGATGTTACTATGAACGGACCGGGGTTCCTTTGTTCTTTACGCTGTTGTACTCGCTAGGTACATAAAAGACGGACGACGCGGCACGTGCCATATACTCCGATACGAAACAACTTCACTTTTCCTTAAGTCATCCCCCATACACTGTCTGCTTATACTATATTCCTAAATAATCCAAGTGAAGCATTAACACTCTTAAATACAGGGTGTTCATATAAAACCTTTACAATTTCAGATGTAAATAACAAGTTATTGAGACATGACATCAGGATGCGGTTGTAGAATGTTAATCAGAAACTATCCAATTTTTTATGGGAATTTTGTTGGTTTGTAGAAATTATTTTTTTGGTTGCAGATGTGAATTTTCTTGAAATATATTAGTGAAGTAGATGTGGACACCTCAGAAGATGGCAAATTATGTATCCTGGTTTATCGAGAGACGATCAAATATATATGTGCAACATCATGTTCGGAGCCAATATGGAAGAAAACCGCCATCACGGCCAACAATCCGGGAGTGGCACCGAAAATTGAGAGACTGAGAGTGTGATGCGGCAAAAGGGCAGAGGGTGGCAAAGAACAAATGTGGAAACACTGAACGTGTGCAAGGTGCATTCGTCCCAGAAGGAGTGCTTTCTCGAAGTGAATTGTAGCCAGCACGTCGACAGCAAATGCTGTGCTGCGTGGACGATTCTCTGGCTGAAGATCTTGCACTAGCTGAGCTTTGTACGCAAACAGCCTCAGATTCTTGTGAAGGACTTTGTGGATAGTCGAATGCGGCCAGTTCAATTCTGGCGGTACTGCGAATGGACTTATTAAGGCTTATTGATTGTGTCTCGATAAACCAGGATACACATTTTGCCATCTCCTGAGGTATCCACATCTCGTTCACTGTCAGATTTCAGATTTCACCAAAATTCACACCTGCAAACAAAAAACCCATTCCAACAAAATTCCCATAAAACTTCGTAGTTTCTGATTATCAAGCAGAAAATCGCATCCAGATATCATGTCTCAATAATCTTTTATTTACATCTGAAGTCGTAAAGGTTTCATGTGGACACTCTGTACATTTATCTCAGCTAATTTCCAACTCTGAGGCCCAGTTTCACCAAGCTTCGTTAAAATAACGCTAACAGTATGTTAACTAACGTGCTGTTAAAATTAAACAACCTGTTAGTGTAACAGTGTTTCACCAACCATTTGAGTTATTTTGGTTAGGTAACATGGCGTTAGGAGTAATGTAACAGGAATCAAAGAAGCAGTGATTGTATGAAAATTTACTGAATGTTCCATTAGTTGGTGTAGTCATTTGTTTTAGCGGGGAATTGTATTTTTTACATTATGGAAGTATTGGAGACTAACATAATTACAACGGAAATAGAGAAAAAGAAACTTGTAACGAGCAGTCATTTTACTTCATATGAGAAATATAATTCTTTTAGTAGATCTAGCAATTAATTATAGGGATGTAATTTAACTCAAACGTAGTGATAGAACTTTCATTAGGAAAAAGGAACAAACATGGGTCTTTTAACCCAAGAATTTCAATCGCCATTTAGAATGTGAAAACGCGAACTATGAAACAAATCAATGTTATGTATGTATGTATTTATTAACACTACAATTGGGTATACACCTAGTGGCAGTGATATATAATATACAATAATACCATTACAATTATACAATAATTACAGCAATAAAAGAAAAAAATACTCCATTTTGAATCTTGCGTACACCACTTTTAACACTTGAATATAATTAATTGATGAACTAGTGGACTTACTCGTGTTAAATATGAAATATTTGTCCGGCCGTACAAATATTTCATATTTAACACGAGTAAGTCCACTAGTTCATCAATTAATTTTAAAAAATTAACCTAAATTTATTTCTAACTATAATAAATAGATGCAATAAACCTAGGACTATAAATAAAAACTATTCTATAATAAGGCCTACAATAAGCTAAGTTATGAATGTATGAAAAGGAATGCTAAGACGGATAATGCACAAGATACAGTGGGACATTTCAAAACTGACGGTGGTACTTTCACTCTCAAAGTCGATATTTTGTGCGAAGATTCTTTCAATTATCCAGGATCAGATAGATCAAATAGAAAATGAGGATAATTGTGATGTTCAATATTACAATCGTAAGCATTAACATTATTTTCTTATGTTGTATACGCATTAGTCATAATTACATGTGAACTGTTAAATGAGTGAAATGAAGAAATATCGTTTTGAAAATCTGCATTTATATCTAAGTATTAATAAGGAATAATAATCACATAAAAGCTTACGTTAATAAGCACACATTTTCTCTTTACTGCGGATGCAGTGCTAATATTATGGTAATATCAGTAATTTCAGTATTTATTAACATATCTATTCTGAATAATTAAAAATGCTCATGCAGTGATTGCAGCTAATTGTTTTCACTGCAAATATATATTTAATAATGTAGCTTGTAACACATGTCCCCTGGCAGCCATGATTTCGCGCTGTAACATGATATTAAGGATTTAAATGCGGGAGTATGCTATGTTAATTTAACAGTGGGTGGTCAATGTACAGTATCCACCGGCCACTGAACGAGTATTTCACACTTTTATCACTGCCAATGTTACGCTATAAACCAATTTTCGGTAATCTAATGTAAAAGACGGCCTACAAATATTTGGAAAGTTGCAGAGAAAATACACAAATTTAATCTTCTAACAAGATTCTTTTGTTTTTAAATTAAGTAATTTGCTGGGAGACATCGTTAGATATAGGCCACTCTTACACTAAACCTGGAGTAATTTAAGCTTGTGTTAGTAGTAACAACAGTTTATGAAAAATCTCTTCCGTTTAGTTACTGTTAAACTGCCTTGACGACATGTTAAATATTTAACAAAGATTGGTGAAACTGGGCCTGGATTCTGGACGTAATAGTAAGCATGGAACCACTCGTCCACCGAGGACAACTTATTTTGGAAGCTTTAGGAGGAGAGAGACCCCGTAATTCCGCCAATAAACGAAGCCCTCCCTTCTATAATTCGTAATTAATCGCTTTATTTTTGGCCTGACTCGCTTGTGGAAACGTACGATAAAGTAATCCTGTAATCCTTTAGCTCTCATAAGCTAAACTTGTAGGTCAAACATATATATTGTCATCGATCTTTTTCATTACAAAGTAATACTATTGGCAAACAGTAAAGCACATAGTTTATAGTAAGTATTGATCTGGTTAAATTATGACTTGTAAATTACAAACATACATCTGCTCCAGTGTAATGTAATGTAATGAGATTATGACGTATGTAGCCTGCCATTAGCACGAGTAGAGGGATGAATAAAATATTATTCCAAATGGTGTATCTTAGGACGCTTCTAATAGAAAAGGAGCATTTTCTGAGGACCTCAGGAAAAGTAACTAAGGAAGAGACTAGTGAAGTGCTATGTATTTTTAGTAGTGCCTAGATTATTTTACGACGCTTCATCAACATCTTAGGTTATTTAGCGTCTGAATGAGATGACGGTGATAATGCCGCTGAAATGAGTCTGGGGTCCAGCACCGATAGTTAACCAGTACAGTGAAACCTCTCCTTAAGGAGATCCCCAAGATACGGACACTCCTCATATACGGACAGATTTTTATGTACCAACTGAAATAATATAGAAATAATGATAAATTTAACTCTCATTTACGGACACTCTCAGACACGGACACGGACAGCTGTTTCACAGTCCTAAAGCTTTCTTTACCACCTGACTGCGGACGGAACTTGGATTTCAAGACCTAATGTATTACAAAAATGGAAAATTTAGTTTTGAGAACTGTACAGAAATTCCTTAACATGAAACATAACATAAGGGTCTCGTGGGCTACCACTACCACAGTCGGCTACCCTTGTTAGCTGGAAGCGAGTGGATAAACAGTGTCATAAAATTTATCCTGTCTGATGAGTCCAAGGTTTCCGCAATCGTGAAATTGTATTCGACACATGATGGGGTTAGTAGGATTATCCTCTTCACATCAATCAGTTGTTCTATTTCGAAAGACATGGCACCTGAACTTAAAGGTTAAGTTGAAAACTGTAAATTACAGTATTGCATAACTGTAGACCTAGAATAAAATTGCATGGCACAGTACTGTATTCTTCTTTTTCAGTTTTACCTACTGGTAGTTTAGAGCTACAAAGAATTTAGTTTAGTACTGTAGATTGTATTTGGAATTAAACTAAAGCAGTACATTCACTTAAAGCGTGAAGGGATACATAATGCATATTAAAAATTTACTGTTAGATTCAGGAGATTGTTAGGTCACTTCGATGTCCGTAAATGAGAGGTTTCACTGTATTTGCTCATATTGGGTTGAGGGAAAACCCCGGAATAACCTCAACCAGGTAACTTGCCCCAACCGGGAATCGAGCTCGGGTCACCTGGTTTCGCGGCCAGACGCGCTAACAGTTACTCCACAGGTGTTCACGATGTGCTTTGTGTGGAGTGTGGCATTGTATAGGGCAGAAATATGGACATTACAACGAAGTGAAGAGAAGCGAATAGAAGCATTTGAAATGTGGATATGTAGAAGAATGAAGCGTGTGAAATGGACAGACAAAATAAGAAACGAAGCTGTGTTGGAAGGAGTGGGTGAAGAATTAATGAAGCTGAAACTGATCAGAAAGAGAACAAGGAATTGGTTGGGTCACTGTCTGAGAAGAAACTGCCTGCTGAAGGATGCACTGGAAGGAATGGTGAACGGGAGAAGAGTTCGGGGCAGAAAAAGATATCAGTTGATAGACGACATTAAGGTATATGGATCATATGAAGTGACAAAGAGAAAGGCAGAAAGTAGGAGAGATTGGAGAAAGCCGGGAGGATGGATGGATGGATGGATGGATGGGTGGATGGATGGATACACTTCTACATACTGGAAAATGCTTTGTTGCTGTGTTTTTAATTACGGAACGAAAAAGTTTTATTTATATTTTGAGTTGTTTTTATTTTATAGCTTCGTGGTAATAAAACCAAGTTCATCATACTTGCAAATCGTGATTTTAGGTATAACTCCCTGTAAAGTTGATTTGAATAATTTCGAGGGAAAAATTGTTCCGGGGCCGGGCATCGAACCCGGGACCTTTGGTTTAACGTACCAACGCTCTACCAACTGAGCTACCCGGGAACTCTACCCGACACCGATCCAATTTTTCCCTCTATATCCAAAGATCTCAAAGTTGGCTGACAACCGTCAAGCAACCAACTTCGAGTGCACATTAATGGCCGTGTGCACCATTCTCGATCATCTAGCCCGTTTATCAGCAATCACGGAAACATGGTTAATTCTTGACAATGATCAAGTTACAGATGCGGTGCACCGACAGTTTCCCTCGATCAACTCAGTACCGTCAGCTGACGTATGCTCGCTTGAGAAGAATCATCTGAGCGCTAGGTTACCGCGTATAAAACAGCGAACGAACGCACTCTGTCAATTATCGCTTTGTTTTTGTTTGTCGGACTGCTTTCAAACATCCTCGCAATTTTCAAATAACAAGTTCCAATAATCATGGAAGAAAAAAAAAAAGAAAAGAACACCGGTCTTCTCACAGTTCGAAGTGGGAATTCCTTTAGAACTCGTCAGCAATTATGCATCCATATTACAGAATAAAAGTACTGACGGAAGTTCTCTAAGAGAAAAGCAGGCTACCTGGTTGGATTTAACCTCACAATTCACATGAGTTATACGTGTTTACATAATTCTACATAATTTTTAACGTAATTTATACAGTGGTTATTTCATATTATTGATAATAATTGGGAAAATTTCAGTATACGGATACCTCACTGACAATTATCTTGAAATATGCTACTAAAAAGAGCAGATTTGTATGTGTTTGTCGAATGCTCATCATCTTGTTTACGAAAGACACATTTCAGTGCCAATAATTATTTGGGAAAATTTCAGTATACGGATACGTCACTGACAATTATCTTGAAACAAGCTACTAAAAGAGCAGATTTGTATGTGTTTGTCGAATGCTCATCATCTTGTTTACGAAAAGACACATTTCAGTGCCAATAATTTATTTGGGAAAATTTCAGTATACGGATACCTCACTAACAATTATTTGAAAAAAAAAAAAAAAAGCAATTCGTCTGTGTATGTCGAATACGCATCATCATGCATACGAAAAGAAGTTTTAGTGCCAATAATTTATTTTGTGTTGCACAAGGTTGGAATTTTGGAGTAAGAGGGAAAGGAAAGTTTCCTTGTTCTGAAATTTATCCGTGTATTTTCTCTTAATTCAAGCATAAACAGCCTAATTATGGGAAAACGTCATGTAGTCTCAAATCGGCAAACCTAAAAGATAGATTTAATAAGTGATAATCTCGGATTCTACAAAATGGTCATTTAGTTTTGGAAATTATTACCGGCATAGAATAACTACTTTATTATTATGAAACAAAATTGGACTAAGTTAGCCTAAATTTAATATTTTGTCCTCAATGCTAAAGTCGATCTTCCAAAGCAAAAACATATATGCAAAAATTTATTTGGGAAAATTTCAGTAGCGGCTCGCCTGACAATTATCTTGAAAAAAAAAGAAGATTTGTATTGTTCACATAAACAAATCCATCATCAGTTTTTACCAGTATAATTTATTTGAAAGACCATCTATTCGTAAATATGTGACAATTTTAATAATTCTAAAAGACATTTGCAAACAGAAAAACTAATTTATTTCAAGACTCAACCAATTTCTTGCGAAAAGTCAATCCTCCTAAAAAAAAAAAAGCAAACCTGTCGATGATGTCTATATAAAATGTCTGATTTAACGAAAAGGGTAGATAGTATTTTCTATGCAAAACTATGCGGCTAACGATGAAAGTCCCTCCTGTGAGCATCCTTGTAACAGTCTGAGTGAAATTTTCAATATTTTCAAACAGAAAAAAATTTCATCGGAAGAATTTTCAAAGTTATTTGATACAACTTCTATATTTTTTTAGCACTTTTTAAAACAAAGAACAAATGGAACTGTAGATTTTCAAGAATTTAAAACATATTTTTACAAATTTTTTAATTCTACAAAACGACATTTTAATAAATTTTTACAACTTTGTCATTTTCGCACTCATTTATCAACATTTTCTAAATATTACCCGGCATTTGCGTATTTGTATAATAGTGATTAAACATATCAAAATATACACTTAGATGTAGGATTAATACACTATAGACCACGGCTTATCCCACGGCTGTGGAAAACACTCTAGAAACACATTAAATAATAAGCCCGAACGCAGCTCCGGAACAGCAGCCCAGCAGTCAGTGATTAAACATATGGCTCTACTAAAAGTATACATTTACATAGCCAATCAGATTAAACTTTCAAAACAAGAGCTCATGAGAAGAAATAATACAAAACAATTTAATTAAAAAACAAAACTTTGCTAATGTAATGTGGTGTATATTCCTGATAAAATGACAAAGCCAGCTAATTTACCACTGCAGGGGTAGCTGCTAAGACAAACAAATGCGAATACTATTCTCGAGTCAATTTAAACATATACATACTGTACAAAATTTCAAAGACCTTTCAAACAAAGCTATACAAATTTGTGCAATTAATATCAAGCTGCAAGATTAATTCAATTTATAATAGTATAAAAATTCATCAAACTGGACAATATTACCTGATTCAATTTTCAGTAGGTCTATATAAAGACTCAGTAGAGCTTCACTCAGACAATCTTTCATTTTAAGAACATGATACAATTTCAGCCAAACTATACAAACATAAGTGCCAAATTAGTTAAATTACAAACTTATTTTCGTTAAGCTTTACAATTCATATGAAGTAAGTTTAATTCAATTTCCACTCGGCGCTCATCAGTTGACATTATTACTATTCAGCGGACAGTTACATACAAGGTACTATTTAAACAAAAAACACTGTTAATAACGATTAAAAGAAAACATTTTTTATTTTAGTGATAATCGGTACAAAATGTAATAATTAGAATTAATTATTAATACGAGAATAAAATTATTTTTAACAAATAAGTTAGGCCTAAATAATATTTTGTCCTCAAGTAAAGTCACCGATCTTCCAAAGCAGAAAATATTTAAAACATTGGTCTATTTTGAGAAAAACATTTTTATTATTCATCTACAAACTTACTCTTTCTACAGTAACACCAATTCTGTTATTTCCGCAGTGATTTGCGTGTTCAAGATACATCATTTCATCTTCAATTCCATCAAGCACGTCAAATCGTGCCGCTATTTTGGTTTTCTCGACTTGACCATGTTCAATTCAAGATAATCGGTCCCACACCCGTGATCAAATTTTATCATCAACAACTCGCTCGTTTAACTTTGATCGAGATTGATAGTCCGCAAATTGGCGTTGAAAATGGTCAAGTGCCGACTTAACCATTGTCAAATTTAAATGGAGAATGGTGCACACGGGCATAACTCCGTGTGACTTAAATTGTGGTTTTCTGTTAACGAACAGCGTCGGGTAGAGTTCCTGGGTAGCTCAGTTGGTAGAGCGTTGGTACGTTAAACCAAAGGTCCCGGGTTCGATGCCCGGCCCAGGAACAATTTTTCCCTCGAAATTATTCGTCATACTTGTTATGAAAAAATCCTTTGTGTATGACATGTTTTCACTTTCGATTTTAACACACTTCAAAATCATTGGTTATAGACTCTTACTAAAAGCTTCAGAACTATGCTGTGAACTGAAGTTGATTATGTCATTCGATCCTTTTAAAATTCCTGGTCTGTCAAACCACAATGTGATAACGAACAATATAGAAGTGTGTAATAAAATTGAAAGGTGCCGCATCTGGGAAAGTGTCCATAGAGAGTTCTCAGAACGTAACAAATTTTGTGCTTTCTCTTTTAATATTGGCCTCTGTGTGCAGGACGATTTTTTTGTCGGCGGATGAAGGAAAATAAACGAAGTCGACATTACGCACGACACTATCCATTACACAATTACATAAGAAGCTTGGCAAAATATATAAAGACAAAAGATGCCGGTGACAAACACAGTGACAAAATGCTTACGAAGGAAAGTGTTGGCAGCGTTTGATGAATAGAAGGCTTCCTTTACTGTATCGGCGCGGCGCAGTGTTGCCAACTCAGAATATCATTTACCGCTGCACAAGCTTAAAAAAACCGCTGAACTGTAGTTGAAAAACTCCAGATTTTTCTTAACACATCACTTCCAAATTTGAAATACAAATTATACAGTTTTAGGAACTGGAGAACTTTATAAAAATGTACATTAAATTATGGAAAGTGTGTATCACTTTGTAGGCTCTATGTTCTGCGCAAAACGGTATGGATAATTAAATCTGAATATTTGCATTTAATATACAGTATCACCTTACACCGAACTTTCCAACTACCACCGGTAACTTCTTCCACCTAATCTTTCAACACGTTTTTTTCACACATATGTAAACTTTAGAACGCATAGAGTTACACGTGGCATATTTCATCAAGACTGAATGAAGTAGCTCAAGAATATACTGCACACTTCGGAAACAATCACATTCACAATCACACCAATCGGTTCGTAATCTGATTTCACACTGAGCTGGAGACGTGCCTGCCAACAGTGAATCTGGTTTTAAGTTTTATGTCTATGTTACATAAACTATAATGGGGATACAGTGGCGGCTGGTGGTTTGAAAATATGGTGGTGCACAATGGATATCGAAGAGGAGTTAAACATACTTTACTTTAAAGTTTAAAACCGTTTATACCTGAGGGCGTATACATATAAAACTAATTTATATGCAATTAAAAACAAATTCCAGAAGCTAAGCTTAAAGGTTGAGACCCTGGAAAAATGTGTATTACCTGTACTACTGTATGGATGCCAAACCTGGTCCCTAACATCAAAACAGAAGCGTATGCTTCAAACCTGCCAACGCAGTATGGAAAGAAAAATCCTGCAACTTTCTCTGAGGAACAAAGTCAGGAATGAGGAGCTACGCAACCGTACCGGCATGAAAGACGTCCTAATCATCGCAGAAAGGCTGAAGTGGAAATGGGGAGGGCACGTGGTAAGGATGGACCACAGACGATGGACGCACAGACTGACATTGTGGGATCCCAGGATCGGCAGAAGAAGAGTGGGACGCCAGACAACTAGATGGGCAGATTTCTTCAAGAAGAAGGCAGGAGCACATTGGACGAGCAGTGCAAGAGACAGACAGCTATGGAGAAATCTAGAAGCCACCGTCCTCAGTGTGTAGTGTGGTGCGAATCTTACAAGTGCATATAGTGTTTGTGTACATGGAACACTCCTTAGGATCGGCTCACCTAACGAGTGAAGTCTACTGAGCCAAGCCCTGTCAATAAGGAGGCCCTTGCCCTTACGGGATCTAGTAGGCTAAATTTATTTATTTATTTATTTATAATAAGTAAAATGACTAAATACAAGGATACCTATTTATACAAAAAGTCCAAAAGTGGAAGGGGTCGTGGGCGGAGCTCTCCATATTGCGATTTACCCTCATGAAAAACATTTGAGCACAAAATCGTCATCAGAATGCTACCAAGTACCAAGTGCAACGTTTTTGTTCATACAATTCAAATGCAGCTTTCGTAGGCTGTCGGGAGATAGCAGCACTTATCGTCAGAACGACAACTCTCAGAACTTCAAAGCAAAATACAAGCTCCTTTATGTATTGAGCCGTTTGTGTGCATGCAGATTGAGAAAGTAATATGCGAAATATGCGACTGTTCGTTGCACAAGCGGAATGAATACTTTTTCATGCTTATTACTACGGACAAATGTCTAGTTGAAACAGATACTCTCCCAGTGAATTTAGTTTCTTCTGCACTGACGTTGGTGTCCGTGTCAGGGAGTGCGACAAACAGTTCTCAATGAGGAAAGCAGTAGACCACGCCTCTAGTCCCCCTGTCCCCGCTTTAGCGGAACATCTCTATAAACTACTTTCCCTAGATTTTCAACATCTTTGCAAACCAAGAGGCTCGGAGGCTCTTGCAGACGTACAAAACAAGACGCCAGCTGCAGATAGTCATGAATGAAAATTGTAAAATAAAATTATATTTTTAATAGTAACAAAGCCGGGAGATTAGGAACATTACTGGAGGGGGTGTACAAACCTGCAACCCCCTTGAGAAGCCGCCACAGATGGGGCATAATAAATTAAATAATATATCGTACTATAGGTTTTCATAAATGAAAATAATAATTCAGTTGTTTATCTACTCTTTACGGTTAAATGTATCAATTCATTCACAAAAACAATGCATACATGATTAGACTAAGAGTTTAACAAAATGCGGCATACCTTATTATTTTGTACAACAACAATGGAGGAGGCAGAAAAGGGACGTGGTTGTACCAAATCGAGTTAACATAAAAGATTGATATTTTATACTCGCACAATGAAAAATTGTGATGATACCATATTAAACTCTGATTTATGATTAATTAATTTTGTTGTCCGCAAGTACATATAAAAACAATAATTATACCTTTACAGAAAATAACTTAAAATATCGTCTCCTTTTGCTGGAATCATAAAAAAAAAGCCAAATAAACAGCTAGCCGCTGACGGTAAAATTCTGTAGCTGACCATAGTGCTGAAAACACCAGATTTAGCTAGAAAACCGCTGGCTTGGCAACACTGGCGCGGCGAGTAGCTACAACACACGTCAACACTGTGTGGTGTCGGCTTATTGTTTCTGAGGATAGGAGATACAAGACTGACTATAAAGATTTCGAATGAATTACCGCAAGTATTGTATGCTGGTAGCATGGAAACTGTAGTAACATTTTAATACTGCTTTTATTTCATGTATTAGGCTACAGCAAATTTTGATTTCGTTAGTTTTTTTTACATTTATGACAAAAATTACTAAATTTTACGCGCATTTTAGGTGTCGTATAGAAATTAATTTTTACGCGTAATTTCCCATCCCTGTTTCGGTCTTTTCCTTTTTCCACACTGCCAGTATCGTTAAACTTTTAGACCATCGGCGGATATTGCTTTCGTGCGTTACATTTCTATACATTGTCGCCTAAAACGTCGTTGGACCAAGATGGAAGATTTAAGTTCGCCTACGTATAACCTGCCTTTTCTTAACGGTTTTCATTTCAGCTCAACTTTATAATCAATGACACATTTACATAGTTTATATCTTTTTATAGTAAACAAGCAACAATACACAACTTCTCTTTCTAATTGCTTGAGGTTGGATACAGAATTTTGCCTTTCAAGCGTGCATTATGACGTAATAATATACCGTTCATATTTACCGCTCATGCAAGAACTGTTAGGGTTGACGATTTCTCTAGTACCACTCGCATAATTTTCCACTAGACTGTCGTGTCGTGTATGACCATCAAACGAAACTTTACCATTCGTTCTCAGAAACCTTAATTAACTCGTTAACGTACTGGGTTCTGGAATATAGTATACTATACTTCATACATGTATTTAGTTCGAAATTTGCCACTAGATCACTTCTTTTCTGTGATTGTCAAGCTCCTGACATCTCTTGGGACTTACAGAAAACACAAGAAGATCCATTCAATCATTGCAATGCGTGTTTCAACTATTTGTAAATGAAAATGACAACCAGCAATTCAACGCCAAGGTACCGTAACACATGCTTTCGAAGTATATAGTAAACATTATATTTTAAGGGTAAAAATTATGATGTAAGATGTATGTGCAGAGACCCGAAGTATAGTATGATATATCTGCATTTGTGCCCTAACTATAACCAGTAGAATTTGTGAAACAATTTTCCTTATTTTAGTGGCTTCTTTGAAGTAGCCTACCTATTATTGAAATATATTGAACTTTAAAAACAGAACAAAAATGTCTCAGACTCAGGAAGTTAACTCAAAAGCATGTATGGGGACATATTTGACACAAATTAAAGACTTTATATGCCAGCAATAAACTTTATCCCTAGTAACTGAAAAAGAACATTTTAATATTCCATTTATATCGTCATTTCGTTTTCATTTGTAAATGTGGACGTGCAGATTGTCTTATACATCTCAATTTAAAGTGTTGGAAGTTTCTATCTCTTTGTAGGGTCCACAATTTAGAGGCATAAAATAATATAGATTAGTGGTACATTTGTGTGTCTTCAGATTTGTTGTAAATTTATTTAAATATGAGTTGTTAACGGAATTCTGTGTGAATAATTTAGAATTATACATGAGTCGTAATATTTTTGGATTTTAATTGCTTCGCCTTTTTTAAATGTACAAATTGACAATTATTGCATCATTCTCTGAAATATTTAGATCATACATTTGTTTGACCTTGAATACAAATTTTGTTATTGATTTGTAATTCTACTTCACTGTACATTAGTTAGCTTTATTTTTACAAGAATATTTCTACGATATATAATTAGTGTGTTATTTTACGGCATACATTAATCTATGTAATATAAATACAAGACACGTGAAAGCTGTTAAAGATTGCATCTCGGATGTCAAAAACTTTTCAAAGGCTTATGTTGGTTTGCATTAAATGTGCGGCTAACATTAGAACAACATTATGATCCATAAAGCACTTTGAGACGAAATTTCAAACTCCCATCATCCTTAGTTTATATACAGTAGTTCAGTTAAGTATATACAAGAAGTTCCGGAACTGCTTCTGTCAATCCACAGTGGATAAACTATCATTAGTAAGCGCAAGACATTAAAAAATGAAAACTCGCCGCTCTTGAGCCTTTCAGTTGCTTGTTTGCTGTTACAACAGAATACTAAAATGACGCCGCCAACATCGGAGCTTGCTATATTTCAAAGGTCAGTCAGATAATATTCTTTATAGAAATAACCTAGGAAATGATTCCTGGAGAAGATGGCGTAGTGTGTCCAATAGGGTGGCCCTTAGCTATATGTGATTTGCTGAAGTTACTTTTTTTTCATCTCCCAACCCAAAAATTTGTTCCAACTCACGAAAAATTACTGTGTAAAATTTCATCTCAATCACTTAGTTTTAAAACGACCCCAAAAACTATGAAGTTTCATATTTTTAAATTTTCTGTGCAATTATTTGTAACTATCTTTCATTATTATTATTATTATTATTATTATTATTATTATTATTATTATTATTATTATTATTATTTATTGTTATTATTATTATTATTATTATTATTATTATTATTATTATTATTATTATTATTATTATTATTACAAGAAAAAGAAGTAAAATAACCGCATCGCATATGTTAGGGGATGAAACCATTCCGGAAGTTAACAAATGTAAATACCTAAGAATAACATTTAGCAGCGATCTCGGCTGGGGGAACACGTTACTGACACTGCGGGAAAAGCACGGAGAGCATTACACTTTGTGATGATGGTACTAAGAAAAGGCTCGGATAAATCCAAAGAGATTGCATATAAATCACTACTTCGTTCAGTAATGAAATATGGTGCTGCATGTTGGGATCCTTACAGGTTAGAACATATTAAGACACTGGAAAAGATTAAAAAAATGGGCTCTCAAGCGTTGTAATAATTCACCATTAAAATGGGACATTACTGTAATCTGTTGCTAGATAGAGCTGGTGTGTTTACTTACAGTTGTTGGGTATATTAACCCTGAAATATTTTGAAGTGTTAGTGAAATCAGGATAGAATCAGTGAAATGTGTCGTAGTTCCTGTGCAGTGAGTGAGTTGTCAGCGAAATGAGTGTAGTGCTGAAAGGTACTTGTGCAGGTATGAACATATCACACTCGTGGGTTTTAGGTCGAACTTAGGGTTAAGATACAAATTAGATTTACTTTAAATGTTATTTTAAGTGATCGAGCTTCTTTTAATTTAGGATGCTCCTGTTGTTGTTATTATTATTATTGTTATTATTATTATTATTATTAATTATTACTATTAGTATTATTAATTTATTTTTAATTGTTCTTATTATTAATTGAATATAATTACACGTAGTTACCACTGCCACCGAGTATATACCCATTTGCAGTGTGAATAAATACATACACATACACATTATTATTATTATTATTATTATTATTATTGCTTATTATTACTTATTATTATTATTACTACTACTACTACTACTACTAGCCGTAACCGTGCGCTCCGCTGCACCCTTTAGAAATAAATATAAAGTAATTACATAATTAAAATAGGACATTTGATCCAGGGAAGATTCGTGTTTCATAAAGGATAAATCGTTTAATATGTTACTTAATTTAAATTGCATCCAAATAATTAAAATGGCATCATTTTGGTCCAGAGACCACTCATTGGTGCAATGACAATTCCTTTAACAAGTTTCTAATTTTTATTACATGCAACCATAGTTTAATGAACATTGACATCATTTAGATTTAATGTGTATAACGTACTTTATTTTACTTGTTATAGGTTTCCATTGAAATATGGTAATAACTTAATTTTAACCCTTGTTTTCTACGCATTCAGTAAATGGCGTTTGGCCCACTATGGTTCTGAACCCTTCAAATAACTTAAATTATATTATATAATATTACATTAATTATATTATATTATATATTATATTATATTATATTATATTATATTATATTATATTATATTATATTATATTATATTATATCAGAAGTTACTGTAATAACATTATAGCATTATGTCCATCTAGAAAACTACACTTTCCAATGATGAAATAATAATTATTACACAAATCGGTTAATTTAGCTTCCGATATTACTTCATACAAACACAGAAACATTCTCTGTAGACTATCTTTCATAGCTTTCTATTGTTGCTGTCCAAGGCCCCTTATAAACGAAGTCATTTGTTTTTTATTTCATTATACGGCCTTAGATGGCAGTTATTTTAATTTTAAAACTCATTTATCTCATTAAATATCAGTCCTATCAAAATTTTTTCAAGGAATAAAACTTATGGCAAATTATTTTAAAGAAACTTTTGTTATGTAGCATTCTTCACAAAAATCAATAATAAGCGAGATATTTCGATTTATTTAATTCAGGCCCCCTTATAACCCCCTTTTAAATAATGTATTTTGAATGCCATATAGCCTAAAATCTAAGTTACAACGAACATAATTTATATTCTAATTTTCATCGAAATCCGTTCAGCCATTATCGCGTGAAAATGTAACAAACATACAGACAGACAGACATACAAACAAAAATTCCAAAAAGCGATTTTCGGTTTCAGGGTGGTTAATTACATATGTTAGGACCAATTATTTTGGAAAATCGAAAATAACCAGAAAAATTTCGGCTACAAATTTATTATTAGTATAGATAATTGTTTCAATTTTGTATTTCAGTTATTATTATTATTATTATTATTATTATTATTATTATTATTATTTATTATTATTATTTCAATTATAATTATTATTTCAATTATTATTATTAGTTCATTATTATTTCAATTATTACCATTATTATTATTATTATTATTATTATTATTATTATTATTATTATTATTATTATTATTATTATTATTACAGGAGGGATTTGTTCTAAATCTGCTAAGGAATGGGTGCTGAAATTCTGTGTTACACCTATTTCGTCAGTTTGCCGTTAGAGCTATTCGATGACATTACTGAAATCTGTTGCTAGATAGAGCTGGTGTGTTTACTTACAGTTGTTAGGTATATTACTCGACCCAGGCGAGTAGAGCCGGGGCGTAATGTGAACTATAGAACTGACGCTATACGAACGCAAGGAGCAGACAAGCGGCGCTGCGGGCTGCAGGACTCTACTGACCTCGGTCGAGTAATACCTGAAATTCCACCATCTAGAGGAGAAGGCCAGGCTGATGCTGTTTACGAAGAAGTGCAAAAGTGAGGCATGCAAGAAAAAGTGTAGGCCCTCTGTTACGATACAACTGCCAGTAACTCTGGTTGAATAAATGGTGCCTGTACAAATATTGAGAAAATGTTTGATCGCGATTTACTTTACCTTTCATGCCGACATTACATCTTTGAATTAGTCTTACGAAGTTGTTTTGATGCAGTAATGAGTCCAACATCCGGCCCAGATATGAACTTGTTGAAAAGATTTAGAGAAACTTAGTCGACGATGGACATTAAGAAATACCGTACTGGAATACAAGACATCCCTGAAGATGTCCATGACAGTATGCTGGGATTTCTTAAAGTTCAGTTGAGTCGGAGTTTAGTTATAGATGATACCGCGAATTATTGGAATTGGCCATGATCTTCCTCGATGGTATTCTCCTAAAAGGGGTTTCATTTCGCGTTCCTGGAACTATGAGCCATGCTCGGTTGATGTCAAAGGCTATTTATGCATTAAAGTTATTTATATATTTCAAGATCAGTTTAAACTTACAAGAAGAGACTCAATCAAAAGACTATGCATTTTTCTCATCAGCCTCTATTTACGAGCCTGGTTCCTAGCACTACTGGCTGTGAAATTTCCTTATCTGGATTATAATTTTTTCCTGAAATTAATACAGTATGAAGAAGTAGATCCAGAAGTTAGTAGCGCTGCAGTACAAAAATTTAGAAACCGCTTACGGTACTCCAGGAAGTACCGTACATCATTTGCATTTTTGATGATGAAGTTCCAGTATATATTAAGAAAAAAAATGGAAAATATAATCATGAGTTTAGAAGACAGTGATACAGAAAATCAAGTAAAAAGATACGTACTTAGTATTGGAGATCTGAATTCCGTAAAAGAAAAGCACTTCTATGACTTTATTTTCTCTGAATTGAAGAAGCTATCCTCAAGATTTTCAATAAATACAAGTTTCCTAAAAGACTGCCAATCAACATGGAAATATATCAACTTCCGATGAGTTGGAAATTTGAAAAGTATTGTAGTTGTCAACGATTTGGCTGAGCTAGGAGTGAAGCTTATTCAAGAATACCAGAACATTCTGTCAAGGAATGAAACAGAAAACCAATACATTTTGCAGATTGTTAATGAACATCGAAAAAATATTCACATGCTACCAAAACTGGTCTAATGAAGGATTAAAATCTGCATTATGTTACATGTTTATTCTTGTTGTTTTCATTTGTTTCATCAAGTAATTTTAATGTAAGTTTCTGTTTTTCTTTGGTTTCAGTTTTTGCCCCTTATTTAGACTAATGTTATTTTCAACAATATTATTAATTGAATCCCCCTTCAGCACGAGATTTTATGCCATTCAAAGGGATCTAGATTGTACTTAATGTATAATGATTTATTATATTTGCTAAACATTTTGTCATCTAGCAAATAATGAAATTAAAATAAAATAAAATTAAACAGAAGCTTTAAATAAGAAATTTAAAATTTTCAGACACATTTTAAATTTAAAGTTCTCTGGGGGTCGCATTAAAATAGTTCGATTGATGTGAAATTTTGCAAGGAGCATTATTTTATACATTGGAACATGGTTGGGGGTTGGGAGCGAAGAATTTCGAATGATGAAAAACAAGGGCCACCCTAGTGTCAAATCAGTGAGCTCTTGTTAGTCATGAATGAAATGGATGACATTTGGAATATAACTTTATTGCCAGAAAATTTCATATTTTATCGACTACTTCTTATATGTATTTTTTCCTATATAGTGAACAATTCTCATGTTCAAAACTAAGATTTTGGAAAAACTTACAACACTAAGGATTCTTATAAATATTGCAACTATATATTAAACAGAACCTATGTGGAACGAAAATGAAATAATATTCTTCTCTTAACCATTTACAAATAATACACAGTGGACAAAAAAAGACACAAAATATAAACGGTTATATTTCAGTAGCTAATGATTTCACTCGAAATTTATTTCTCAGGCAAATTTCACAAATTTTAATTTTTATTATATGTAATTTTTACCATTTATTAAACATTACTTTTTATTTTTGTGCAAATGTGCAAAATCGATCATTTATGCCGAACTAAGCATTATGGTCTTACGAGTTCAGTAGGTCAAGCCGTTTGTTGTGCTATCATCATTTGTTTTCTTCCGTTTTTAGTTCTCGTGATAATGGGTCGCTAAACGAACGAAGACAAGATTTTCATTAAACATTTGCACAATATGATAATTTATCTGCCTGTCAAATTCTAAGAAACTACTCTCAGCGAGAATAGTCTGTGTCAAGTGTAAAACGATTGAGTAGCAAGATACGAACATGATATCCCTCCTGAGAGATTACTTGTATTGCATGAAAGATCGCATTTCTCAGATTCTCTGATGGTTTGCGCTGGAGTTTTAAACGAGATCTTAATCCTATGGACTGTTTTGTATGGAGTCAACTAAAAAAAGCAGTTTACTACAAAACAAGAATTCTTAATATTGAACATTTAAGACAACGCCGTCTTGAATGTTGGGACCGGCTCGATCAAAGACAGATATTGGACAATGGAGGAGACTCCTACAAATGGTTCTGCGGGCAAATGGCGGTTACATAGAGCATCATTTTTAATTTTGATTATTTGAAAAATCATTAATTATTATTAGGCCTAATTCTACCAACATTCAGTTTCTGAATTTTGAAGTAATAAATTGTCTTCAAAATCCACATTTTTCGCATCATTGTGTATTGACCTCCATAAGATTTAAGTTGAGTATAAAAAAAAACATAATAAAAAGTCCTGCTCTTCTTTGAAGTCTACTCTTTCCAACATGTATTCATTATAAATTAATGTTACGTATTTCTGAATATAGAATATTTCTAATTTTGTGCCTTTTTTGGCCCACTGTGTTTGTGTAATATACTCATGGAAACAATTGGTCGGCCATGTTTTTTAATTGACAGCCAAACGGTAGTCTACAGTTATCAACATAAATTTAACATGTAGTCAATATAGATCAAAGAACAAGCATAGTAATCAAGATTTAGAATTTAGAAAAGCTGTCATACATTTATGTGTAAATGCTACTTGATCGTATAATAGATACCGAATATAATATTAGTATATGCAATTAACTTCAACGTTACAGCACGCATTCCGTATCTATTTCATAGCTAAATAGACAGCATAATAGCCAACCAAAAACGTTCCGTGTTCGGTTCCTGGCCGTCACTGTGTTATTTTTTTTATTAGAGTGTACTATTACATCTTTGCAATTTTAACGACTGTTACTAAGAATTATTGTATGTTTCTTGACTACATTTTGGGAAAGTTACATAGCTCCGAAAAGGACTGTTTCAGGGTGTCCATTTAATATTCACAATAATAAACTCTGTTTACCTCTTATTGGGGTTCTGACAGATACGTACAGCCATAGACACAAAAAATTACCGATCACCTGCAGCGCGAATTAGTCTAAGTCCACTTCGATCAGCGCCTGGTTCACACGACTAGGAAAAGGATGTTTACTTTGCACCCAATTTATCTCTTCAATATATCTTTGTAACAGATTAATTATAACACTTCATCTATAAACAGATAGAAAAAGCAACAAAGAAAGTAAAAACAGAGCGGAAACGTCCACAAGAAATTAGTTTGATTCCGTCAGAGGTTAGGTTTACACATGAACGAATCATAAAGATAGCATGATGCCAAATTTCTGCATAGCTATACAGCATGGCTGCTATAAAGACATTTCTCAGTCGACCAGTTTTCCTTTCCATGAATGTATGCTATAGTAGAAGAGGCAAGACCTTTCCTGTGATCTGTCATGTGCCGTGGCTATATCACCAATGAGTATTGAGAAGGAAGATAGCTTTTAATCTGAGATGAACTTCCGTTTCGGTAGATTGGTATAATATTAACCATCATGAACTAAACTTTCTTCCTGATAATTGGTTCTTTCCCCTATCACACAGCTGATTTCATTTCATTTATTATAATCCATAGATCTTACATTAGGAATGAAGCTTTAAGATATGGGACAAGTCAAAATTTTACAAGATTGCAACTAAAATTTTTACAAACTTTTTTTTACAATTTTGCAATTTTCTACAATTTCCTACAATTTTTTTTACAATATGTTGGAGAGATGTAGTGGGGATGAAGTGAGACCTGAGGATTCACCAAAAGATTACCTGACATTTTCTTTATGGTTGGGGAAAACCTCGGAAAAACCCAACCAGGTAATCAGACCAAACGGGAATGAAATGAAGTGAGGCCGAGGACTCGCCATAGACCATCCAGCATCAGTCCAACGGCTGGGGAAAACCTCGGAAGAAAACAATCAATGAGACCAAACGGAGCATCCAACCCAAGCCCGAGCTCAGCTCTGAATCGGCAGGCCAGCGAGTCTGCCGAATGAGCTACATCGATGGCTCTACTAAAAATATACAGCACATACAGGTCTTGTGTCCTCATCTATACATAGCTGACATTCTTCGAACTTGATTTTTAAATAATGTGCAGTACAAATTCCGATGTAACGTAAATAATTTTACATCATAATAAATAAGTCCATGTATTGTGGGTCCCTAGCACCACGGCATGGCGCGTCCTCAGGTTACGGATAGCGGAGACGCCTCCAGATATGGAGGTTAGCTGCGAATATATTGAATAAGCACTCGTGGACAGCCGATAAGGGGTGGTCCTCCAGCTTGAGAGTTGGGCGAAGTACTAACAACCCATCACCGTAAAAAAACAGCTTGTTACGAATCCCTACAATAAGCTCGGACTGATTCTCTGGCATGACCACACCATAGAGAGTGGATTAATCTTGCACAGGCTAAGAACCAATGGTGGGCTTATGTGAGGAAGGCAATGAACCTTCGGGTTCCTTAAAAGCTATTTGTAAGTAAGTAATAAATAAGTAGGTAACGTCAATGAAATTATTATCGTTTTACTTCCCTGTATCTAATTGTTTTTATAAACTGAAAATTTTATATTTACTGGTATTTCTTTTTTAATTTTGGACATTGATTCACGCCAGAAGAATTTTTTTTAAGAACTCTTACAATTTGTTGAGTGTAGAAATATTGCATTGCATTTGTAAAGGAAGAAGTAGAAAAATAATTATCTCATTTACCGAACTGTTATCAGTCGTGAAAAGGGAAATTAGTTGTGCTCGAATTAATTTAATTGCTGTGAATTCATGGAAGCGTAGTAGGCTGTTAAAGAACAAGTATGGGAATATAAAGGGGATAGACTAGAAGGACGATTTAGAAACGAGAATAGTAAATTGAAGAATAATATCGAGATAAAAACTAAAATTAATAGAAAATTAAGAGAAAGCAAACAAACCCGTTTCGATGAAACCTCCGT
The DNA here is from genome assembly GCA_025594305.2 of Periplaneta americana. Lineage (NCBI taxonomy): Eukaryota > Metazoa > Arthropoda > Insecta > Blattodea > Blattidae > Periplaneta > Periplaneta americana. The sequence continues at coordinate 37,569,081 of JAJSOF020000005.1, read as the reverse complement.
GAAAGACACTTGTACTGGGTGTTCATTTCAAAGTGTGTCATGACGTCACTGTTGTTAGGTCACCGATTTGAAGCGAGTTTCAGCTGATATGTTAGAGAAGTTGTCTATTATTTAAGGCGTTCTTCAATCTGAACTTGAGAACGTGTACGGTATGACTTGAACGCCGTAGCAACAGATGGCGGTCTGTACGGTCTGTGTGCTACCATAACCTCTTTCGAACTGTGTTTTGCGCCGGCAAGTCGTACGCAGGGTATTTGTTATCATCGGTTGCGTACGGTAACATTCCACAACACAAATCAAATGCTCCGTGTCCATGTTGACCGTCGAAGTTAATGTCAACAGATACGTAAGTAATCGTCTTAACCCTCTCCCCATATCCCGACAGTACGTATTTCCAAACAGTTCACATTCCTGCCACTACCGGCGTTATCGTACGTATCGGTACGTACTCTTCAGAATGAACGCCGTACTTGCTAGCCATCTTCTCTGCCTCTTAGGTTATACACCTGAGCTGCGGAAGTGTAGGAAGATTGAATTCTCTAGGCTCATCAACTAGCCACATGACGGCATACAGCGAGCCAAGACACATTTTGAACTGAACACCCAGTAGTAGTTTCGCGTATAAATATGAATATATAAAATATTTTTTGCTCTGTTTATATTTTATTTATGGATTTATTAATAGTTCACAAGTATAGTACATACACTGAATAATTAAAACTAATCTATACACACTTAGTAATTTCACATAATAAATATACAATTTTAAAACGCAATTTCTATAATTTAAATATTTAATTTATGTTATCTTTCTTGCACTTACGTCTGGTTAGAGTGCAAGATTCAACCACTGTAGTTTATTGTAAACCTTAATATTTATTCACTTGCTTAAGTTGTATTTCTCGTATATATAAATTATTAATTATGCTATTTTCTTCCATTCCTCTTTCACAACAGAAATATTTATACATTTCGTATAAGCCCTTTCTAGTTGGCAAGCCTTCATTTGTTAATTTAATTTCACAGTATTCTTTTGACATTCCTTCAAAACTATTAAATTTAGAAATAAAAAAATATTGCTGACTGCCTCCGTGGTCTGTTGGTCAGCATGCTGGCTTCCAGATCAGGAGGTCCCGGGTTCGATTCCCGGGCTAGGCTCTCGGTGAATTTTTCTTGGGTGTCTAGAGTCTGGAAATTTGTATGAATGTGATTGTGAGTGTGCCGGGTTAATATAAATTAACCAATCATCACAATATAAAAATACGTCAGGACTGTCGCTGGGCAGTAACCTGAACACACGTTTCAGCGTCACATTGTTGACAAGTAACTCCATCTGTTAGCACAACCATAAAGCATCTAATAGATGCTATAGAGTTACCAACAAAGACAAAAAAAAAAATATTGCTAAATAATTTCTAAGTCCAAATGTTGTTATCAGTTAGTCTTGAAAATGCGTATCTGCCAAATTTTAATTTGTTAATTCCGTGACTTTATTATCATTTAATAACGATTTTCTTTCTTTCATTTCTTACTTTAGCTATTTTACCTGGAGCTTCTGTTTCTGTATATCTAACCATTATAAAAAGATGCTGGCTTGCCTCCAAGCTCTGTTTGTATGAAACATAGACTAATGTTCTTCGCACAGTGTCGTAAACAAATGTTGGTGAGTTGTGTGCCGGCCACAGAAACAAATTATGTTTCACTATTTTAATATAAGCATGGCAAAAATAAAGTATTGAAAAAAATTGTTCTGAATTCAGGAACCATTTACTCCGAAATTACTTAAGATAAACGGCTAAAATGTTATGCTAGTGGAAACTATACCGTATAGTTCTTTCAAATAAATGGACTACTGTTTTAAAATATTTACTTCAAGTGGTGAAAATGTGGAGAGATATGTCATATTGTTATAGTACAAAATAAGCGTACGGAGATTTATCACGTGTAATTCAAAAAGTGATATTTCTATTCCACTCGTATTCTAAAAGTAATTTGATATAGATGTTCCTAACTCTCGACAATTGCACTTTTTTGCTTTCTGCCATGCCTATATTAAAACAATGAAACATAATTTGCCAACTCACATACACCAACATTTGTTTATTACACGGTGCAAAGGACATTAGTCTGTTTTTGAAAGAAACGGAGGAAAAAATATTTTATACAGTGAAACTTCCCAAAAGCGGACACCGTCGGGGAAAAATTAAATGTCCGTTATTGAGAAGTATCCGCTATTTAGAAAATCGTCAGTATGTATACAGTACATATTCAACACTTTATTTATAGTACAGTACAGAAGACAGTGAGATTGTTTACAGTATTCATCTAGAGATAAATCGTACCAGTAAATGTTTTGTGCGAGATCGTGCGTATTTGCTTGTTTTCCGCACAGAACCAATACGCGGTAAGTGTGAAATACCACATTCAGTATTCCCAACGTAACACACATAACAATTTCCCTCTTCTTACCGCTTAAGCTCGACATTCATTTTACTGCTTTAGGCTTTTAACATATTATTTTTAGAGACGTTTAACATAGTAATAATTATAAATTGTAAACTTAACTCTGCAATTTCACCTAAATTGCAATGTTAATTATTGTTTTTAAATATTTTCAAAAATTAAGTTAAGTCTACTACTCCACGAAGCTTATTGGATTCCTGATACAAGTAACATTAAGGAAGCCGTGAAAAAATGAACGAGATTCCAGATGCCGATGTTATTACTGCAATATGTTATATAAATAATATTGTTAAAATATTAAAATGAAAAATAAATCATTACATAACCTTACCGTTTGTTTTAAGTTCGCATTTATAGACTGGGGGAGAAGACAGACGTATATCACGGCCTGCTGGAGTATTGTAAACACAGAAAACATTTTACAGCAAGAAAGATATTTTGGTGTTCCGAAGTTGGCGTCATTAAACAGAAACCAAGATGGAGATTTTATTGCAACTAATTAGAAATTCGTCTTTCAGGTATGTAATAAACGATCTTCGCACAAAATAATGTACGATACACGAGCGGTATGTATGTTTTCATGTTCTCGGAAATTAAAAAAGCTCAACTACGTTTTGCTTTTTCAATCTTTTCCTCGACCATGAAAACGTCAACATACCGCTCTTGTAACGTATATTACTAGTGTAAATGAAATAAACATCAGTCACTGTACCACTTCACCTTACACAAAGAAATCTAGAATTGCATTCTCAGTGTATGATTTTAGAATAACATCCTTGTTTTTCAAAATTTCACTAACCTGAGTTTTTCCCATGTTAAACTTTGTGGCCAGCTCACGAACACTTAATTTCTCTTTCTCACTATGCTTTACAATATCCACTTTCTCTTTTAGTGACAAACGTTTACGTCTTTGTGACATTTTTAATGTGCTGTACTTCCGAACACTCAACTTGACAAAATAGAAAGATTGGGCTGCTCACGTACAGGATCACAACTAACAACTGTGCTACTTACCTTCAATAAAGTACAGGGACATCATTTTATTTTTACTAATATTTTTAATATTAACCTGGCTATACCTTTGGATTAATGACTGAGACTCGGAAACACGGTTTGCTACCTCCTTCCACAACTATACAAACAAATCACTTTACTAGGTACAGGAGGGAAGAAAAGTAGTTTGTCCATTTACGCAAAGTAGGAAATATCGCGATTTTGAGTTTGATAATTTTCATTAGGTATTTTGTTTAATCAAAATACAGTACAGTATTAAGAATAAGTATTTTTACTCACGAACTGAGTTATCCATGCGAACGTATTCATTATGCAGTGTATATTATACTGTCCACAGCACATTAGCGTACGATATAGAGGATGAAGTTAAAATGAAAAATAATCATAATATGGATATTTAAACACATTTTTGAAAATGGTGGGCGTTCATTTCGATACAGGCTTCAGTTCTTTTGTGCCTATTATCGCACTATAGACTATTGCATCTAATTCCAATTACCAGTTTCGTACTTCATACTTAGTAATTCATGTTGAAATAACCTACTCTATAAAAGAGTATCTTACGTACTGTAAATTCAGTCTTCACTTCTGCCCGACCCGCATAGATAAAATTACTCAGACATGCTATCTACTGTCCATCCAAGTGGTTATGTCGCAGGATCGTAGAAAGGAGGGGGGGGGTGGAATCACGTGATTATTCATTACTTAACGAGGCTCTTTTATTTAAGTTATTTTAAACAGTTGCATAATATTACGCAGACGTCCAATTAATTCCTAACAGAAATTAATGTTTTGAGAAAATAGCTAAGAAAGCCCAGCCACTAGTTTTTACAGTGGAGCGAGCAGAAGCAGGTGGGGGAAATCGGGATGCGACGTAGGCAAACGGACGACAGTACCTGTGCGAAAATATGATTCAACATTGGAAGTTTTCGTTACTGGAGAACGCGAACATATTTCTGAAACGTACTATAACCACTAACTCAGTACTGAGGCCTTAGTTTTGTGTGGACAGTTGGAACTTCGTTAGTAGAAGGGGTGGGAGTGAAGTACATTAAAAAACTCAGGTACAATAAAAGTTGAAGTAAAAATAAAATTATATCTCTGTACAAGAACGTTCAAATGCACTATAATGATTGTTGCAAAGAATTCCGTTAGAATTCCGTTTAATTTAAAGCCGTTTTTTTTTCTTTCACGCTGTCCGTTATTTGGAAGTTGTAATTGTTGTTGGAAGATAAATTTCAGTGTCCGCGTCCGTTATTGAGAATGTCCGCTATTTGGAAGAATTTTATCATATGGGCCAATGTTATTTTGCGGGGGAATTTTAAAATGTCCGCTATTGGGAGGAGTCCGCTATTGGGGAGTATCCGTTAAGGGAAGTTTCACAGTATATTCATATTTATACGCGCAAGTAGTATTAACAGCTCTGTCCATTATCTTTAACTGTTTGAAATTTCAAGCTTGTGGCTGTAACAAAAATTAAATTCTTGAATAAACTAAATAAGTACTTCGTAACCTGTGGCAATTTAAGACAGAGTTTCTAGTACTAAAAGTTATGTGACATACATAACACCAGCAGTAATTCAAGATAATATGTCCAGAAAATATATCGTCGAGAAGCAAACCAATACAACGCATTAGAGAAAAGTGAAAGTTACAATCTCAATGAATTTGTTTTGGTTTCAGTCAATGACTTATCATATAATATTCAAGGAATAAGTTCTTTATATCACATATTTTATGATTTGTACAAACGTTTTCGTCGCACTTGCAACATAATCAGGTGCATGAAATATCTAATACATTAACCTCAGTTGTAGAGCATATATTAATCAGTATTAGAGGTCAATGCTAAAATTAGGTTAAAAGTATTATTTTGAATTTTATTCAGCTTCCTCCAAGTGAAGACTGCCTAGAAGACAAAGCTTACCAAAAATTGTTGTTTTTTTTTTTTTAGTAAATGGTAGGTACACAATTATAATGAAAAAAACAATGGAGAAGAAACAGAAAAAGAAATAGAAATAACACAATTATAAATAATGAATACGACTAAACAAAAGATCATTAATTCCAGAAGAAACATAAAATTTCCTAGTACGGTATTTATTTGCTATCAGGTGACCACAGTCGTCTATTAGCACTAGTTGCAAGAGCCAACTTAGTGAGCAGATCGCCATAGGCTAGTATATATCCATCGATTCATAGAGTCATTCAACCTAAGAGCCAACTGGCTAGTCTCTGATATTGAGACAACTCATCCTGCCTAGGTTTTTCCGTGGTTTTCCTAAGGCGCTAAGACAAATGTCGGGATGAGCCCTAAAAGAAATGGGCCACGGACCTGCACTCATATCCCCATTAATCTCCCTAATTACTTTAAATTAATTAAATAATTACATCTCTCCCCCTCTTCGTAATTGAGCCATCATATTGCCAAATGGCTTGTCTCAAAATTGAGACGATTCAACAAGGCTCATGACAACAATCACCTCCTACATAATAGCCAAATTGGCTAGTCTCTTATACATGAGACAACTCATCTCGCCTAAGGTATTCCGTGGTTTTCCTCAGGCGTGAGACAAATGTCGGGATGAGCCCTATAAGAAATGGGCCACGGACCTATATGCCCTTCCCCATATATATTCCACCCTTATTATAAACGATGTATGCCCTAGTTCAGATAATATAAATAGTCTATTAAATATACGAGGTCACTCAATAAGTCGCAAATTGAAAGGACAGGGAACTCTCAAATTGCAGATTAGATTTCACGGCGCTTTTTCCGACGGCCTTCACGTGCTTTGTCATCGAACAACAGATGACGGCGTCTTGCTATTCTAACGGCAAACACCAGCCAACTCCTCCTCGCCCCCTTCCGTGATCAATTGATCAAAGTCAGCCCCCCGCGTATGTGGTACCTAAGAGGTAAGTCCAATTTCGGCTTCCCCTTCAAAATTTTCTAGAGCTCCCTCAGGGGAGCAGCGTAACCCGGAGTGAGACTAGTGGCCAACAGGCTTGGAGCTCACATATTTAGTTTTGTACAGCCCCAACCCATTGCAAGGACGCGTTTTGCGTACCTTTTAAATTTTCCTCCCAATTCTCCTTCGATTTTTTCGATTTTTTCGATTGGAAAAGATCAATCTATTTACGTGTAGAGATGGTTTCTTAGGATTTTTATAGATCCCTTCACTGCAGACATAGATACTTCAGTGACAAGAGTTTGTCCTAGACCGAACTGCTTGCAAAAATGCGCGAAACTTTTTGTGATGGTCCCTCTAGCCCCAATCTGTAATCCAATAACTTCGATCGACGTTAGATGATATTTTTCCTTACAATATGGTATAGTGGGGTCATATATGTCGCATTTTTCCTGATGTATCTCAGCAGGTTGATTTTCGTACGTTTCCATCCTTACAGTTGGATCAATTATGAATCCGCTTGTTGATATTGTCGGCATAGCGATGATGTCAATGCGCCTTACAGATCCATTTGTGGACAAACCATGGACCTCCTCCTCTACTTGGTAAACATTAAAAACATTAAAACATTCCGAAATATTACGATCCTTCATTTATTATATACAATAAGCATTTTTTGTTGTGTATTTATGATTAATCAAGCAAAGTTGTTGTGTAAATTATTAATTTGTGTGTGAGTAAAAACTCGTTTACATTTTTATTTACACGATAAAATTGTTTGCATTCTATATAGGCTATATTACATGTCGTAATTGATACTGTTGACTGATGATTATATTGCTTTATATGTTTATACGGTGGAAATGTTTTGGTAACTAAGTGTATAGTTGCTCTCGTATATTAATCTTGTGTGGTTTCATGTTACGAACTGTAGACCAGTGTCGAAGTATTTTCTAAAAAAGACGTTCTGTTGCGGGTTTATTGAATTAATTTATAATATAGATTAAACTTATAATTGAACTTACGTAGTTATCTGTATATACATTTTGCTATGATGTTATCATGTATTTGGAAGCAGTGGGGTAGTTTATGTATAGCATCAATCTGAAGTTATTTAAACTGTAAAAGTAAAATTACTTACTTACTTACTTACTTACTGGCTTTTAAGGAACCCGGAGGTTTATTACCGCCCTCACATAAGCCCGCCATTGGTCCTTATCCTGAGCAAGATTAATCCAGTCTCTATCATCATATCCCACCTCCCGCACATCCATTTTAATATTATCTTACCATCTACGTATCGGCCTCCCCAAAGGTATTTTTCCCTCCGGCCTCCCAACTAACACTCTATTTGCATTTCTGGATTCGCCCATTCGTGCTACATGCCCTGCCCATCTCAAACGCCTGCATTTAATGTTCCTAATTATATCAGGTGAAGAATACAATGCCTGCAGTTCTGTGTTGTGTAACTTTCTCCATTCTTCTGTAATTTCACCCCTCTTCGCTCCAAATATTTTCCTAAGCACCTTATTCTCAAACAACCTTAATCTTTCTTTCTCTCTCAGAGTGAGAGTCCAAGTTTCACAACTATAAAGAACAACCGGTAATATAACTGTTGTATAAATTCCAACTTTCAGATTTTTGACAGCAGACTGGATGATAAAAGCTTCTCAACCGAATAAAACAGGCATTTCCATATATATTCTGTGTTTAATTTCCTCCCGAGTAACATTTATATTTGTTACTGTTGCTCCCAGGTATTTGAATTTTTCCACCTCTTAAAAGGATAAATTTCACAGTTTTATATTTCCATTTCGTATAATATTCTCGTCACGAGACATAATCATATACTTTGTCTTTTCGGGACTTAGTTCCAAACTTATTTCTTTACTTCAAGTAAAATACCCGTATTTTCCCTAATCGTTTGTGGATTTTCTCCTAACATATTCACGTCATCCGGATAGACAAGGAACCCGTTCAATTCCAAACCCTCTCTATTATCCTGGACTTTCCTAATGACATACTCGTGAAAGTAAAATTATTATGATAAATTGATTGTGAGAAGTATGATAGATTATATTATGGGTGTATACGAAATAAACTTAATTTTTTGTTTTTAAATGGTTTATGAATTATTATGCATTTGAAATGTTGGGTGAACTTCGATAGTTTCTGAATAGAGAAAAAATATATATTTATTATTAAAATAAACTTACTGGATATAGTTAAGCATGTGATACGGAAATGGAATGTATGATCATTAGTTGTGTTTTAAAGAAAGTTACAAGTTATTTATTAGAAAATGTCTGTAAAAGTACTGTAAGTTACAAATTTACTGTATTCTGACTAAATCATAAAATGTAAAGTCTGTAGTACCTATAAATAGGAATAGGCGGGATATTATACTCAATGTCAAAAATTTGTAGTGCAGCACAAATCTCAAAATAACGCGTTATAAATACGAAAATATATTGCGTTTCAAATTCTCCGTAAAGCCGTTCGTAGCGAGTTCAGTGAAAACAATGAATCACGAACGTAACCGCCGACTAAGCGGCTATGTGGACCGTTGGTAGCGGTATCCAGTTGTTATCCGTATACAAATACACTCGTTTTCGGGAACCCAGTGATTATTAGATATTTACGACTTCCTCTAATCATCAATTTCACACTTTGCGGTATTCGCCTTCAGAGCATTTCAAGTGTTATAAAGGATAGTTCACAGAATAAGCCCACATAGTCTACATGAAAAAGGGGGAAATATTCTCAAGGGAATTCGTTCAAACATACAAGAAAAATTTATGCGCATGGATGGGAATTTCTCAAACACGCGTCAAAATTATGTGGGAATTTGAGGGCGAATATCTTTAATTTAGGTGAGCAATTAGTAGGAGGCGGAATCATTAATGTACTAGAAAACGGCAAAATATGTATGCACATATGCACATAAAAACCAGAATATATGCACTAAAATCAAACAAAATATGACCCCTTAAAAGAAAGCAATTTACTATTATTTATGGTTTTTCTATTATAGGCCTACATAAGAATATTGAGAATATCAGTTGCTAAAGTTGCGTGTGTTTGAACCCCTGCTTCATCAGTACACTTCTAGCACATTCGTTAGACATTCTTGATAAGACTAATTCAAAACTAATAACTTTCTTGCAGCTAAGCTGTTCTAAAATACAATGCATTCTACACACAGTCGAAGTTTCTAAGCCCTGTCACTATAATAAAATGAATAATTATTTCATTGGAGTGTTGGGAAGGTATAAGAATTGTTATGTATTATATTGTATTGTATTGTACTGTACTGTATTGTATTGTATTGTATTGTATTGTATTAATTATGTTTTGCTCCCTAGCAATATAGTAATTTTGTATTTTTGTATCGCACTGGTTGAGTGGAAGAGAAGGCCGAATGGCCTTAACTCTGCCAGTTAAAATAAACCATTATTATTAAATATTCCGATATGCCACGTTGGCAAGTAAAAAAGAGAAAATTGCATTATCGTGCCTATATTATTGTTGACAGGTGGCGAAATTCGACTTTAGCAAGTGAAAAAGAAGCCTATGAACAGTTCTTTTAACTTCTGCTCCAAACTTATGCATGTGCGGTGTAGACAATAAGGGGTTTTTTGTTTCGAATAACTGTTCTTTTAATCACAGCTTTCATCTATCATAAGTTCATAACATCCCAATATTGTAAATTTGACCAGAGTGCTTTGTTGATTGTCGAGGATTTGTCCAAAATGATTCTCAGAAAACAGTGCACCCACTGCATGTTGTCAGGTTGCAATAAATTAAATATAAATCCTGTAACGTGTTTCAATGTCTTTGTTTCTTCTATATTCAATTTTCCCGATTTTCCGTATTCTTAATCTTGTTTAAGCACCACATCGCTAAAAAAAATAACAAAATATGCTGAAATATACATTAATTCCTTAAATATGGATATACGGATATGCACTAGAAAATCATGACCTTTCGTTACAATTGACTTGAAATGCATTTATAAGTAGCATATATTAGCAACTAAGGAATAAAACATACAAATATACTATTGAGAGATGTCCCCTCCTCTATTAAGAGGAATACACTGTTGAAACGTGACGTCTATTGAGGAGATTCACTATAGATTTGTAGGTATTGATACATCATGTTGGTTTTTAAGATATTTTCTTCAACTAACATTGGTAGCGTTCATGATTAGAAAGTCAACGGATTTTACTTCTGGTGACGAAATTCCAGATGTTGATTCTACAGACATTGATAATCTGTTTTATCATTTACTGTTTATGCTATTTTTGCACGTATGGAGCAGCCTATTATTTGCCCCTTTGGTGTTTTTTTTTCATTTATTTATGTCTATAACAGGGCAAAGCCCCAATTAGGCCCTACAATAGACAGTACAGATTTGTTTAAAAAAACATAGAATTGCATATAACATGAAAAAAGAGATAAAACAGAAGCAAATGTAAGATACAAGTGTAATTACAAATTAAATGTTAAAAAATGAAAAAAGAAACAAATAGATACTACGTAAATAAAAGACACAGATATAGATATAAATGAAAAATACCAAATAAGAATAAATTAAAAAGAGTTAATTATATATATATCATAGCCAAAAATGTAAAATGTAGCTCTAATTGGCAAATTACAGAGCAAGTATAACACTATGTTAATAAATTCAGTATACAGTATTATATAGTAGGACTAATAGGCTTAATTTATTTATTTAAGAAATTCACTACTACAGAACATGTGTTCCAATTAGTAGGATATCTAATTATAACTATAACTAACATGCAACTAGAATTTAACATATCGTGAGACTATTGCTGTATATAACTTTTTCTTGTAGGTACATATTGTACGATAACGAGAAATCTAAATCCTGTTTATTTGATAGATGATTGTAATTTCGAAGCATTAATAAAAGTGGAGACGTTTTATGAGATTGTGTTTTTGATGTCTGTAAATAAAAGAGAGATCGCTTTCTCGAATTTGATTTACCAATATTGAAACTAATTAGCTGTAGAAGATCAGGGTTGTCTATTAAACCATTTATAGTTTTGAACAAATACATTTGTTGTGCTCTTATCCTGCGACTACTAAGAGATGGTACATTAAATTCAACCAGCATGGATTCATAAGATTGGAACATGTTGTAACGTAAATGTTTTTTCATATATAGCAATTTTAGGATTTTATTCTGTACTCTACTAGTGGAATAAAACATGCTAAAGTTTTCAGTTCTTAAAGGAGAGAGAATGAAGTGATAGCAGAGTGAAAAAATGACGAATTGTGGCCATAAAAATGAGGCGAGTATGAAACGAAGATAAGGAGCATAGAAAGGAGGAAAGAGACAAGAATTTTGAAATAGTAATAATTCTTAATTAAGAATACCTCTCCCTTTGCTCAGCATTACACGTTAAGAAACTGAAACAAAAAAGTGCGGTACGAATGTTACGAAGTAAACTACTTAATCATATTAAAAGCTTTACCTCGAAGCGATGATTCCTCTATAACAGAACGAAGTCGGTTCGCTTTGTACACCGCTGACGCAAACAAACGCTCCTACCTCAGTTTTATTGCTCGGGTTGGAGCAGATGGTACCTCGGTGTTAGCAGAGTTCTCTGTCGGTTTCGCAAGACAGTGTGAAAAACGTTGCGTAGCTCCATGTCGTGATGAATTCTGAAATCGAACTGGTGACAGCTTGGAGCTCTGAATCAGCAAAGCCAGATTAAAACCTCACCCACGTCTTGGGTTTCTATTGCTATTATTACTGTTGTAAAGTAGAGTACTGTTATTGCTACACTTTCACGCGTTTTTCTCACTCATTGCTTAAAATTAAAGAATAGAAGACATTCATGTTCATAACTTGAGATGGACATGGGGTATTTTATCTCATGAGTACAACCGGAGGGAAAAAGACCTTTAGGGAGGCCGAGACGTAGATGGGAGGATAATATTAAAGTGGATTTGAGGGAGGTGGGGTATGATGATAGAGACTGGATTAATCTTGCACAGGATAGGGACCGCTGGCGGGCTTATGTGAGGGCGGCAATGAACCTTCGGGTTCCTTAAAAGCCATTTGTAAGTAAGTAAGTACAGTCAACTCTGGATATAGTGAACTCGGTTATAGTGAACATTCGGCTATAGTGAACCTCAATCGTTGGTCCCGAGCCGCATTCATTATAATAGTACATTATGCAACGAGCCTATAATGGTAGTAATTAAGACGCAAGTATGTTTGTTTATGAAACGAGCGCATACGAGCGTCTTAATTACCATTATAGGAAAGTTTCATACGACTTTTTATGCTCGACCATATTTCTAACTTGAAATTATTCATAAGTTTTCATGTTATGGTTATGTTAAGTGACGAACGGAACTGACCTGAATTGTGAGATGTGCGCAGACGCGAAAGTATTGATTTTTTCCGAGGCACGAATATCATTGACCTTGATGTAACTTAGAGAACATTAGTCTTGATATAACCTGGAAATTTATTTAGAATTGAAAAACGAGATGAGAAATTGAATTTTTTGAATATTACTTACAATTAACGCTAATTATTATAGTAACAGAACATAACCTTCTGCCACAGTATTGGTTTTCCAGCCTCCGTGACATTTCCCTAGCTGTCTTTCGATTGCACATCCGAGAATAATCGAAAACCTGAACTTTAATGAATAGGTGTACTTTAATGACATGCATTAAAGGACTGCTACCAGGTGTATAATTACTACATTTCGGCATGGTTGAGCATAAAGTATATTAATATTTTCGTTTAATGTGAACCTTCGCTTCGGTTATAGTGAACCTTATATAGTGAAAAATTCTTACTTAAAGTCAGTCCTTCTTGTATAAAATTGAAAGACTGTTTTGAGAACAACATTCTAAGGTTCTTACTCCTTTAGTCAAAGGACAAAGGTAGGATTAGTGATTCATAGACAATGAATTAATATTTTCGTTTAATGTGAACCTTCGCTTCGGTTATAGTGAACCTTATATCCTGTAAAATTCTTATTTAAAGTCAGACCTTCTTGTATAAAATTGAAAGACTGTGTTGAGAACAACATTCTAAGTTTCTTACTCCTTTAGTCAAAGGACAAAGGTAGGATTAGTGATTCATAGACAATGAGCTGTACTGTAAATCGAGGCAATGCATGACGATCTTGCCTCACTCCACCATCGAAGGATTGACATTCTGTTCTCAGGCACACTGCTCTAGTGTTATTTCTAAAGGTAAGCGCTCACTATATCGTATCGCAGTTCTCGTACGAATCTCACGCAACGGATATTTTAGATGCAGTGCGTTCACTGTAACGGCTCCATCTCATCGCCTCATCGGATTCCCCTATCAGCTGTTTAAAACATGACGTCGTACGATATTGACATTGCTGAAAACAGAGGAGTTGATGTTAGGACTAATAATTATGAGCGTTAGCGAATAAGAATTTTTTATTGCTTCATGCGCCTTAATTGAAGAGGAAGAAACGAAATAAATATTGGTTACATAATATATATGTAAGAAATGACTTGATTACTGTAATGGGAACGCCTCAAATTATATAATTCTTCGCAATTTTCTACAAGCGAAATAAATTTTCCGTCTGCCATTTTGGCGCGACACTGAACATGGCACAACATAATAGTAACAGTTGACCAATTAAAATTGATTTATTAAAGAAGGCCATGATCGCACGCATCGGAAAAGTTGCTCATCCGAGAAACGTGGACGGATTTGCCGAGAGGCGATGCGTGCGATACGATGTAGTGAACGCGGTTACATAATTACAGCAAAGATGGTCTCTTTTCTGATCCGTGCGATTCGTCCGATGAGTGCGATACGATGTAGTGAACGCTTACCTTAATCCTTCACCGTCAAAGGGTTGCCTTTTGTTCTCAGAAACATTTCTATTACAACGGATAGCATAAAAAACGGAAAATGAAATTGCCTTCTTTTATTAAAAAGGGAACGGACATTATGTCCAGAGCATAAATGAAGGTAAGATTTCGATAGCTTTCAAACTCCATCAACCATCTCTCAGTTCCCATTAAGTGACCCGGGAAATTCCAAGGCTGAGTATGCAGTCACACCATAACAGCGTCTGTCATTTCTACCTGATCGTCTGTTTCTAGTTTTCCAACAGTGAATGTACTGTGTAAAATGTCGAAGTTGTTTTTTCTTTGGAATATAAGGTGAATATTATAAGTGACATTGAACGTGGTCTTTTGCAAGTGGACGTGGGTCGACAGCATAGTTTAAGTAAATAAACTGTGAGTAACAGTATACAATGTAATCCATTCCACAAAAATTAAATATTTTAATTTCTTGTTCACAATTTCATTGTTTCCTGTCATTTGAGGTTAGGGTAGAGACACTTCGGAAATATGCAAGTCCGCAGAGGTTCACTATATCCGGAGTTGACTGTATTTGTAATTGAATGCTCCCACAAGAAATGCATATCGTCAAGAGTAATCTAGCAATTACTGCCTTAACTGCTGCATCAAGTCGCCGGTGGATTTTAAATGACTTTAAATCCATGAATACGAGTATGGCTTCCACCTCTAGGGAAGTAATAATCCAAGAAAAAGCAATACATTATTTATTGAAAACTTCGATTGTTTCTGTTGGTCACATTGCGAACAAATTACAGTAGAACCTCTATTATCCGTCGTAATGAAGGGGATGGACTGAACGGTTAATCGAAAAAGTCGGATAATCCGTACTATAAAAGATTTTCATAAATAAAGTGCATAATATTTATGCCTATAGTTTCGTAATTTCCTCCGTGGTGTTGTGTTTAACATGTTAGTTAGTGGATCAGAAGTTCACTAATTGAAGTCTGGCTATGAGTGACGGGTTTTAAGGGCTAAGGGAACTACTTGTGATGGTTGTCTGCCGAAAATACGAGTAGAGGTCTCGTGTTGTAGATTTACACACTCGTACTTTATACAATTTATCTTTTTTGAAATCGCCCACAGCTGTAACGCCAATCTCATATTCTGATTCAATATGAGATAAAGTTTCTGTTTTCCCAAATCTCTCAATTAGTTGCTCTTTTTGTACTAGCACAACACGTTTTCTTTCGACACCCATGTAAGATATTTTACATTTATGTTATACAGAATGTCCGCTCCAACAGTCGAACAAGGACTGAATTGTACACTGGTTTTGCAATTGTGGAAGTTCTTAGGGCCATTACCTTGAAAGCAGGTAGTGACTATTTTACAAGTTAGAAAAAAACACCCTCTCCAACAAGTAACTGTATAGGACTTTATATTTTGTCCTGTAAGAGAGAGAGAGAAAGAGAGAAAGAGCGAGAGAATCGGATAATCCGCCAATCGGTTAATAGGGTGACGATAATCAGGGTTCTACTGTACTACTTAACATAAATTCTTATTACAAATTTATAATATGAAAAATTTTAAGATAGTGCATTCACAATGCTTTTATTCATTTAAAAAATGTTATTGTAATTAAATGTGTATAGATATATATATAATACAGGGTGGAAGAGAACGGATGCACCTTAAGAGATGAAACTACAAGTTAAATATAACAAAACTTTTATTACACTTTCCCTTGGATGAAGGACTGTTAAGCAGCAAAGAAAAGTCTTTTCCGTTCTGTAGCAGATCTGTGTTTCCCTTCCATGTCTGCTCTACCCCCACGAATGAAAATAAAAGACTAACAGAATAGAAGATAGCATACTTGAATCACGAACTGAAAACTTCACTACACTACCAATAAACGTAGTCACGTCAGTGTAATATCAGAAGCTTTCATGTCTGTAGAACAAATCGTTTTTCTCAAACTTGTGTGTTTAACTGCTGTTAATATTTGAGGTTTGCAAACTGGTACCGACAGCTCGTGTGAAATTACTAATGGTAGATGATATTAAAAAACTTAGTTTCGAAACGAAAGGTCTATACACGAGTTACAGGGAGAGAAGTATTGTAATGTTTAACATGAAAGATTTTTCTGTGAACCCTGATATCACTCGCTGTACTAGGTAGATGGATTTATTGTGTAATTTTATACATACAGGTTTTATATTATCATAATTTTCTCTAAAATCCAAGGCACGGGTCTTCTGACCGTACGTGCTTTATACCTAAAACGAGTCCTACTTTGTAGGTTCCCCCCCCCCCCGCTCACCTATGATTATACCCAACCACTCTCTAAAAGAACACATCATATTAAAATAAAAATGGCACAACAAAACACATTATATAATATATCCTAACCTAAAACAGACATAAAAGTGTATAATTGGGTAGATACCATTATCTTTGTCAGTTGATGTCACAAACTTCAATAGCTGAAGTTCTAATCTGTCTTGCCTTGAAGAGGGACAATCCAATCTTTTGTTCGTATTCTCTATTCCCCATGAGGTCAAGATATGCAAGCGAACTCCTATTCTGACTTAGCATCGAGGGTGGTAGATATTTTCTCCGTGATGTTCCAATTCGACATACTGTAATAAAATATGTTTACGGCCAGAAGTCCTTTTCTCTGCAAAGCGGACAAAGACGATCCCCTTCTTCGTTAACAGTTTTATTACCCTTCCATGCCCCCATTCTTAGCCACGCTAAACCTGTTCTGCTGTCTTTGTTATAAGAATTTATGTAGTCACACCTTCCCCAGTTAAGCATGAAATCTGATTGTAAATGCAGTGAGGACTTTTCCGAACATTGGAGCTCTTGCCTCTCGATATCAATTAAACGCATCTTCACTTTACTCCATACATTCCTTCTGTTATTCTCTCCTTTCTCCCACACCCATTCCATTCCTACATGATGCAGCCCTCACTGCAGTTCATAAACCCACCCCTTTTCCCAACCCTCTCTTTGTTGAACCGCTATACTATGAAAAGAGAAGTGTAAGATGAACTTCGTGTCTCATTGTTTTCCTCGCGGTTTCTCTCGCTCAATTTTATACTTAATATGTCTCAAGGTTTTCACACGCATACATATTTTTCCCCTCTTTGTAAGAATATACATTTCGCCACATCATGCCCTCAGGATCGATAGGGCTATATGTTATGAGTCCCAGCTCATAGGCAATTGGCTAGTCTCCTAATTTGAGACAACTCATTCTACTTGCGATCTATCATGGTTTTTCTATGGCAGTAAGACATAATGATGTCAGAATAAGCTCTGAAATAAATGGTTGACGGACCAAAATCTTTCGTTTTCCACGGAACTTTAGTCTTTTTCAAATTAAATCCTTCTCAAAATCTGAACTTTGATTTTCGGTGTCATCCCCATTACTTCAAGGCGAGCTCACTCGAGTATCACTTGCACAGCGCAAGGGCTCAGATCTCTTCTCTTGCGAGGACTGAGGTATTCCCTTCTCTCTACTAGCAGCTCAGCTTTTAACGTCTTAGGTGATACAGCCAGGACAATGGAAGGAAGTTGATAAAATATCATTATTGCAAGAGGAAAGAAGTACAACAAAATTGAAATGTGCTAATTTACTAAGCGAGAGGTCTCAACTCAAATATGAAAATTATGAACCAAAGCAGCAAGTTAAGTTTGTGGACAAATTATTTACTACTAGCCACATCCAAAATAGTACATTATGCAACGAGCCTATAATGGTAGAAATTAAAACGCTAGTATGTTTGTTTATGAAACGAGCGCAAGCTAGTTTCATAATTTTCATACGAGCGTCTTAATTACCATTATAGGCAAGTTTCATACGACTTTTTATGCTCGACCATATTTCTAACTTGAAATTATTCATAAGTATTCATGTTATGGTTATGTAAGTGAGGAGCGGAACTGACCTGAATTGTGAGATGTGCGCAGACGCGAAAGTATTGATTTTTTCCGAGGCACGAATGTCATTGAACTTGATATAATCTAGAGAATAACATGAAGATTAGTCTTGATATAACCTGGAAATTGATTTAGTATTGAAAAACGAGATGAGAAATTGAATTTATTTAAATATTATTTACAATTAACGCTAATTATTATAGTAGTAACAGAACATAACCTTCTGCGACAGTATTGGATTTCCAGCGTCCGTGACTTTTCGCTAATTGTCTTTCGATTGCATATCCGAGAATAATCGATACTTGCGGTTTCATAATGGTACAATGGTGATTTCTCATTGGCTGAACAACTGAATTATAACGAATAGGTGTATTTTAATGAGGTGCATTAAAAGGCTACTACCAGGTGTATAATTACTACATTTCGGCATGGTTGAGCATAAAATTATGAAAGGTATTGCTACTCATAGAACCAAGTTGAGTGAATCTGTTGAGTTATTTGGAATCAATTTTTTTATGTATACCGTAGTCGGTTTCGAAGTTCACAAGTATGCCAAAACGTAAGTATAAATTTACGGATGAAATAAGAAGTTTAGTTGTTTTCGTAACGGATAGAAAAAATTTGCGCACCGTTTTGGAAAAGACAGATTCCTAAATGTCACTAGAGACCATACACAGCTCCCCGAACATCAGCATGGTGTTTCCTAACAATCCTCATCCGATATGTTCTTCAAATTTCCAGATATTGACGCGGAACTTAGGAAACAGACAGAGACATCCAAAGTCAAATGGATAGATCAGAAATACTAGCATTGCTGGATTTCCCAGGATAACACATTAGGACTCTAGAGCTCTGTTACACTAGGCAATCGATTGCATGCAACTGATTGCAATCTACGTGCCAAGCAGTTTCACGCTAAGTACACCGCACTGCAATCAGATTAGCGAGCGTGCCAGAGTAAATGTGAGTCAAGCTCAGTCGGGGAAATGTCGTCGAGTAATGAAGAAGTTGACGATCTCTGTGCGCATGAAAACAAGTTCTTCAATTACATTCGCATGTCGAAATCATCACTTTATGAATTTCTGAATTGCATAAGAGAAGAAATAATTGGTCAAGATACCAAGTTGATTCGAAGTATTCCAGCAGAAGAAAAGTTAGTCGTAACACTGAGGTAAGGCGTGTGAATTACGGACCACAATATTTTTTATAACAATAGAAGAAAACAAGATCAACTTGTACTGTATTGTTTAGTATTTATTACACAAGAAAAATTCCATAATAATACATATAATCAATAAGTGGGAAAAAAAAAACATATTTTTTCTCGTTAACAGACTTTCTTTGAAGTCGGGAAATAAATTTATTGGAACACTTTCCCACGCATTTAATTTTGCACTTTTGTTTGAGTACTCTTCTGATCTGCTGTCCCACAAGACAGGAGATTTCTCAACTTCCTACTTACTTACTTACTTACAAATGGCTTTTACGAAACCCGCAGGTTCATTGCCACCCTCACATATGTAAACCCGCCGTCGGTTCCTATCCTGTGCAAGATTAATCCAGTCTCCATCATCGCATCCCACCTCCCTCAAATCCATTTTAATATTATGCAAATCAAGATTTCAGGTATAAATCCCTGTAAAGTTGATTTGAATAATTTCGAGGGAAAAATTGTTCCGGGGCCGGGCATCGAACCCGGGACCTTTGGTTTAACGTACCAACGCTCTACCACTGAGCTACCCGGGAACTCTACCCGACACCGATCCAATTTTTCCCTCAATATCCACAGACCTCAAAGTGGGCTGACAACCGTCAAGCAACCAACTTCGAGTGCACACTAACTCCGTGTGACTTAAATTGTGGTTTTCTGTTAACGAACAGTGACGTGTATTATGCAAATCAAGATTTCAGGTATAAATCCCTGTAAAGTTGATTTGAATAATTTCGAGGTAAAAATTGTTCCGGGGCCGGGCATCGAACCCGGGACCTTTCAGGTATAACCTTTGGTTTAACGTACCATAATACACATAATACACGTCACTGTTCGTTAACAGAAAACCACAATTTAAGTCACACGGAGTTAGTGTGCACTCGAAGTTGGTTGCTTGACGGTTGTCAGCCCACTTTGAGGTCTGTGGATTTAGAGGGAAAAATTGGATCGATGTCGGGTAGAGTTCCCGGGTAGCTCAGTGGTAGAGCGTTGGTAGGTTAAACCAAAGGTCCCGGGTTCGATGCCCGGCCCCGGAACAATTTTTCCCTCGAAATTATTCAAATTATTCATTTTAATATTATCCTCCCATCTACGTCTTGGTCTCCCCAAAGGTCTTCTTCCCTCCGGTCTCCCAATTAATATTCTATATGCATTTCTGGATTCGCACATATAAAATATTCCGTGTAAACTTTGCTCTCAAAGGAGTTCGTTAATTTTTTCGTCAAATCTTCCTTCTTCATATCGTTCACCGTTGTCTGCAGTTCTTCCATCATCGCACTGTTACATGTTGTCCGCACTTCTTCACCCATGAAAACACAAAATACTCACAATACGCACAAAGAACCAAACGACACAAACATGCAGTCCGCGTCAACTATATCTGCTGAGGATTTGTTGACGAGACAGGTCTGGGGTCTGTGCGCGCGCAGACGAGTTTCATTCAATCAGATTCCTAATCTAATACGCTCCATTTAGGTCAATGCCCCGCAATTACAGTTTATAAATTATTTTCCTTCTTACAGTGGAGTTTAAATATTACAATAATTGAAAAACTTATGTTTTTAAAGTTCTCCAAATAAAGGGTGCGTCAGAAAGAACGGATGGATTTCAAACTATCGATACGCAACGAGGAGAGAGATATAGTGAGGGGGACCACGACTGTTGGGTCAGCTATAGAATGCAGTTTCAGTTGAGAACATGGTGTTGGTCTGGTGTACAACGTGCTTTCATCGTAGAGACATTTTTGAAAAATAGTCTGTGAACGCCACTCAGGACTCATTTCGACATCGGATGTCACGCTAGGATTCCAACTAGGAATACAATTTTTCGGTGGGTGGCTTCATTTCGTATCACAGGTTCAACATTAAAGAAGAAATCACCTGGACGAAATTCTATTGCACTGAGATTGTCCGAGGCTACGGTAAGATCTCGCGCCCTACGACTTCTTTCTTTGGGACCATTTGAAGGCGTAAGTTTGTAAACATCGATCACATACACTGGACGAACTGAAGACAGCGATTCGTGAAGAAATCGTGGCAATTGCACCAGCTATAACTGTGAAAGTGATGGCGAACATCAGAAAACGCCTCGATGCCTGTATTGAAAGCCAAGGACATCATATGGATAATGTTGTTTTACATAAATAAACTGCATGTATTGGTGAATATGTTGATAACAATAAATTTTGATTTGATGAATCTTTACAATTTTCTTGCCATGTGAAATCCATCCGTTCTTTCTGACGCACCCAAGATTAATTCAACCATCGCATCCCGTTCCCCAACCATTTTCGGTTGATTTGAATAATTTCGAGGGAAAAATTGTTCCGGGGCCGGGTATCGAACCCGGGACCTTTCAGTATAATGTGAGTGAGTTTAAGTACTGCCTGTTACGTCCGGTTACAGCAATTCTTTTACCATTTAATACAGCATCATTTAGAGTGTTGAATCCTTGTTTTAAAATTTGCGCGTTCTTGTGCATTTATCAGTAATTATTTCTTCTATTGGTGGGGTATACGGTAACTGTTCTATGTTTGGCTTAACAACAGGAAAGAATCATTGGCTAAGGAAGTTTTTAATCACCGTGAGAGTGTTTTAGACCTACAATATTATTCACATGATATGGAATATCTGTTTAAAAATACATTGGACACATTTTTATATAACCTTAACAAGCGCACAGTGAATCACAGCGCAAATCATTAGCTGGACGAAATTAAAAACTTCTCTGCAGTCTAACGCATTGTTATGAAACTTTGTACATGACATACAGGTGGCACATATGATTTTTGTACAAACTCTGATTATGTTTGCACAAGAAAACTACCCCTTTATAGTGGGTGCATTTAGACAGAATTAATAACTTCTCTCCTATGTAAAAGATTTTATGATACATTGTATGGAAATTATAGGTAGCATATATTTTTTGTGCACAAACTATATTTACGGTTCCATAGATGGAACTACTACTTTCAGGGATGCATTTAAACAAAATTAATAAATTCTCTCCTATCTAACAGATTTTTATGAAACTTTATGCAGAAGTTTCAGGTGGAATATATTTTTATTTTTGTGTAAAATGTCTGATTATGTTCCGTAACAGGAATTGCCCCTTTATAGTGGTGCATTTAGACAAAATTAACAACTTCTCTCGTATATAATATATTTTATGCAATTTTGTACAACTACTAGGCCTACAGGTAGCATACATATGTAATTATAATTTGTACACAAAAATTATGTGCTACCTGTAACTCCTGTACAGAGTTTCATAAAATCTGTTATGTAGAAGTTAATCTTGTGCAAATGCACTCCCTGTAAAGGGGTACTTCCTCTTTTGGAACTGTAAATATAGTTTATACACAAAAAAAGTTTTCTACTTGTAACTTCCGTACAATTTTTCATAAATATCTGTTAGATAGGAGAGAAGTTACTATAGGCCTATTTGTCTAAAAACCACTCCATATAAAGGGGTAGTTCCTCTTATACAATTGTAGTCAGAGTTTGTACACAAAGAATATGTGCATCTATAAGGTCTGTACAAAGTTTCATAACAATGCAGAGAAGTTATGAATTTTGTCAAACTAGATTTTTTTTTATTGCACACTGTGCGGCTGCGTGAAACTAAAAGTTGCAAGAGCAGTTTCATGGCCTGCAACTAACTTGCAATCGTTTTTCCGACTGTGCAACTAATTTCAGTAAGTGTAATAGCTCCCATTTAAACCAATCCCTATAAATTCTTCGGAAATCAGTTGCAATCCATTGCCTAGTGTAATAGAGCTCTTACAACTGATGTGTTGAAGATTATAATTACATTAATAACCTACACACAAGAATAAAACGTTACAGTTATAACTGGATAGGGGGATTTGTGACTGATTTCGAGGGACATTCAGACACTGAACTCCTTTCGCTATAATAATTCAGTAACATTGTCTGTTACGGCGAACATTGCCGCTTTTTGTTACTGGTATATCGATTTAACAATCACAAGACCTTATAATTCTCTCCTAAAATAGAAGTAGTTTATAAATTATTTCTAAATTAACCATGAAACACATTAACGAAAAGTTCTATTAAACATTTATGTGAAAATGACTTGTATGTCTAAAACCGCGTCAAGGTGGAATATTCCTTCACCTAACCATAAGAGTTGAAGACAGGTTTATAGGCAATTATTATTGTGTTAATGTGTATAATTAAAGTACAATGTAACAAATTCTTACTTCAAAG
Source organism: Periplaneta americana (assembly GCA_025594305.2). Taxonomy (NCBI): domain Eukaryota; kingdom Metazoa; phylum Arthropoda; class Insecta; order Blattodea; family Blattidae; genus Periplaneta; species Periplaneta americana. The sequence continues at coordinate 37,545,448 of JAJSOF020000005.1, read as the reverse complement.
TTTCTAGTTATGTACTTGAAAAGATTTAATGAAACTTACATATTTAGGAAATTGATGTTACGGGAATAATTAAGTCTTTCAGTGCAGCCTTCAGTAGGCAGTTTCCTCTCAACTAGTGACCCAACCTATTCCTCTTCCTATTTCTGATAATTTTCAGCATTATTCTTTCTTCACCCAATCTTTCCAACACAGCTTCATTTCTTATTCTGTCTGTCCACTTTACATGTTCCGTTCTTCTCCATATCTACATTACAAATGCTTCTCTTCACTTGGTCATAATGACCATGTTTCAGCCCCATACAGTGCCACACCCCATACAAAGCACTTCACTAGTCTCTTTTTCTATTAATAGTTAGCTTTCCCATTGCTATTCTCCTTTTAACTTCTGACAGCAGCTCATGTTACTGCTTACAATACATCCCAAGTATTTGAAGCTATTCACTTGTTCTACTGCTTCACTTACAATTTGCAAATTTACTTTTATATTTCTTTCTATGACCATTGTCTTGTTTGCATTTATATTTATCCCATACTGCTGTTATTTAGCTTCAGTAGCATACCCTTCAGTATCATCTCCTCTTCTGCTAACGCCATAACATCAGCAAATCTATGTATTTATTTATTATTCTTTCTCCTACTATCACCCCTGCCATGTTCTGAAAACATTTCTCCACTAAATCATCCAAGTAAGTGTTGAACAGGGTAGGAAATAATGGTCAATCTTGACGTACTCCTCTTCCTATTTCACTTCCTTCTGACATTTATTCTCCTATCATGACTTTGATTCGTCAACGCGGACTGTATTTTTGAATATATGTTTTTCTGTTTTGTTCGTTCTTGAAATTACTTTATTCTTTTATACTCCTCCGTATCTTATGACTCAGAATCTTCATTTTTGGACATAATAAAATTTACCTCAAATTTAACAATTATAATTATATACATAATTAACTGTGATACAACGAGAAATGATGGCATCTAGATTCATTGTATATTTTAATTTGCTTCCTTAAAAGCAACGGAAAAAACAAGTACACGTAACATTTGCACGCTTCAGTTTCAAAGTTTCAAACACCAACAATATTTCCAACGTAACGAACTGCGTGAACAGCTGTATAACAAATTAATAATAATAATAATAATAATAATAATAATAATAATAATAATAACAATGACAATGATCGCTCTTCTTCAATCGACAGCTCGGCACTGCCTTTGCACTAATCCAGGGCTGGGCATCGGGAGCGGATCCAGCCTCTAAACGGGGACGCCTAATATTCATCCGTCACTGAATCAACGCTGCGCGGTGTTCGGCGGGGAAGAAAGGGGATGAAGAGAAATCATCTGGGTCCCCGTGAGAGAGTAGAATCCTCTCTTGATGATTAATCCAATCAGTGACAAGCAGACACAGACATCGCACCCGATTGGCGATTCCTCGTTTAAATTTTTCACCTTAACATTGTTCATTGTTGTTATTATTGTGGCATCGTCTGCCGGAGAATAAAGTACAGTCCGCTGAAAAAAAGAACTACTAAAACGGAATGTCAAAAGAGAATAATTTGTTTCTGACGTAAAAATTGAAATAAAATCAAATCTAAAAAAAAAAAATCCGTAGATTCAGTTCAAAAATCCGTTTATCCGTGGATACTGACAAAATTCCATAAGATCTACGAATAAATCCGTCAAGTTGGCAACGCTTGTGATTAGTACACGCTGGGATAAAGTTGGACAAGCCTAGCGTCATGCGCTTCAGAGACATAAAACAAATATAGCTGAACTTCGTCCCTAATATTATCGGAATGATTTGCGATATTCACCATTATTCATAGGAAATCGATAATAATTATTGCATTAAACGATGTACTGGATACATAATTTTTCAACGGATTAGGGTTAAAAAACGTTAAAACTAACTACAATACCTGGACGAGCCTCTACTACATATCAGAATTATAAACATAAATTTATAAATAGGCCTTTAATAGCTCCAAAAATCAATTTTATTCCAATTATTTATAATAGTTAAACCTGTTGCTTCCTGTGCTTTCAAAATAGACACCTTCTTATTATTATTGTATCTCCAATGGGGAGAAGCCCTATTTTACATCTTATGCTAGGGCTATAGTTTTACACACACGAAAAAAAACATTAGCAAAAAGACAAATGGAAAAGAAACATAAATTAGCTTACACAATGAAAACAAAACAAACAATCCGTAATTTTGACATTGCGATTGCAAAGCAAACATCGGGCATCAATTTCAGACATACAAAAAAGCAGGAACAACACACGTGCGTAACACTTCTTAAAAGCCAACCACTATAACACAAATATGCATCTTTCCGTACCATATATCATGAATTAATACACAATTGTCACAGAAACAGAATCAAACCTTAATTAAGACATTGCGATAAAATCAAGCATCCCATAACTACGACTCTCATACATAATAAATCCAGCATCCGCTACAACACATACACATATCGATCGTCTAGTTCAAAAGCCACGACAACTAAAAAAAAAAAAGCAAGTTTTGAGATATCTTCAGTTGTAAGTTTCAAATAAATCACTTAAAAGGAACAGAGTTCTGGTTCATAACCACGACAATTAGAAATGAGTCAGTATTCAGGACGAGTATATTACAGTCTTCCAGTTCATTATTAATAGATTTCGAAATGTACTAATAATGAATTAGTAAAGTCCATAGTTATAATTACTTCTAAAGCAGTTTATTTTTTTTTTTTCTTTTTGGTTGTAAATATGACTTATCTCAATACTGAATCGGAAAGAGCTTGAAAGGAGCTTTCAGTAGTATAAATAACTAAAAATGGCAATTTTTGAGTTGTCGCACTTTGAACTGGACGATAGATATGTACACTTCAACATAGTAACCACACATTTAAAAGTTACAAATTTCGCTCCCAGAAGAATAAATAGGACACTGTTGTTTACAAGGTCTTAAACATATCTGTGATAGATTTGTGGAATTCCTTTAAGCAACACTGCTTCAGAAGAACTTTTGTTATGGGTGCTGTGAAAGTTATATCGCACATGTTAAGATGGGTTCCTGGCCGGTATCTCTTGCGTTCTTGTAGCGGGCACTCAAATAATAGGTGGTCGACTGTTTGTGTGGGGTGTTCACAGGGACATGAAGAGCCGTTTGGGTTGTCAATTTTGAAACGTTCAAAGTATGAATTAACTTTTCCGTGTCCAGTCATAAATTGTGTGGATATGTACTGTATGATGGTTCATAATTCTTCACGGTTAGTCTATCTTTAACTGTTGGAAAACAGTGATTTTATGATTTGGCCATTTGTACTGTTTAACCACATTGTATTCCAGTCATTTAACATGTCAACCTTCATTTCCAATTTAATATAAGAGAGGGGTTGTTTATTGTATGTTTACTCTGTTCCCGAATTCGCAGCCATCTTGGCCAGATGATTTGCTCTTTCGTTTCCTGTTTACGGAAAAGAAACTGTTAATAGTAAATTAAAATGACCAAAGTTTAAATACTTGTTTTCGTTTCCTTACTTTAACGCCCGTTTCGACAAGTTTAAATTCCGTACGACAGACGCCTTTTTGTCTGTACTCTAAAAATAGCTCATTAGCTTCGGGCTTTACAAGACTTTCTCTAGTAATTTTACCAAAGTTCAATAGCACAAGAGACCTGTGTAATGTAAAAATCAAAGGCGGTGCTATAATTTGCTCTTTGTTGAAATACTGACGTTTAAGTTGAATTATGAGCTGTAATATAGTGACAAGAAATATTCGCAGTGCTGAAATACAACAGAGTGTCGTTTGTGGTTTAATATTTACGCAAGTGACCGTCATTTGTATTTTTGGTTCTGCTACTTAACTGTGATTTAACCGTCTAAATACAGACTAATAATGTGATGATAAGTTTGCAGATTTACCTCTTCAGGTATTCACGTTGTACAATAAATATTAAAAGATTATGGAAGGCGGTAATAGGCCTACTTGATACAGTTATATTACATTTTTTTAAGTCACCTTCAGTGAAAAAATGTTTACTGTAATTCACATTAGATTCGACATTCGTGTTTCCCAACACGACTCAGAATTTATTATGATTTCCTAAGAGCAATAATAGTACCTTCGGTAATTAGGAAGGAGATGTCTACCTATTCTATTACCTCTGATCAATCATATATACAGAGTGAACCGTAAGCAATCTCATTAATTTCAATGGGTTATTCTTTGAGATATTTCTAATAAGTTTCATCCAGTTTTGCTCGTTTTTTACTTTAATTTCGAGGAAAAAATCTTTTATATTAAATATTTCATAACGTATTTTGGAAAACTATTGAATTCATTCCCGATGTGCTAAGTGGAATTAAGAGAGCAGTGTATTGTGATAATAAATGATTGAAAGATTCCAAGTCCATTCCACATTATTTTGATTCACATGTACTCGTCTAGCAACTTCTTCGACGAGTCTTTCCTGACATAGTGTTACTATTCGGACACTGTCAAATGTCTGGATTTGTCTTCTTGCCGTAGCAATACACGTAGAGCCCGATCGCAAACTCGTGGCACCAACATGCGCGAGCTTCTTCCTGAGAATTTGGAGTGGGGAGGTTCTGTGTGTGCGGGCGACAGCTTATTCATAGAGCTCAAGCCTCGTTCACACTTTTCAAATAACTTGAATTCAAGTCACGTGATTTCAAGTAACCTGAATTCAAGTCGCAGTTCAGACATATTCAAGTTATTTTGTTTTCAAGTAGGTTAAAATGGCGTCGATGGAAGTTGTGCAATTAGGAATTTCTGTAGTAGCAAGCCTACGTGCCAGGGAAATGATAAATATATTGAAGAAATGGAAAACGTGTTGTTCAGTATGGGTTAGGAATTAGATTATTAAAAGAAATACAGGGTATTTCATGAACCCAATATGAGCAAATGCTGGGTAACTTTCGGTGCTGGACCCCGGACTCATTTCACCGTCATTATCACCTCCATATCATTCAGACGCTAAATAACCTGCGACGTTGATACAGCGTCGTGAAATAACCTAAAAAATAAAGAGAAATACACGAACATTGACCATTACAAATAGAATAAGTGAAATCTTCAAGCTGATTTAATAATTCTTAACGTAAATGTAATAAAATTTAAGGGGTCTGATTTACCATAATTGAAAATGATTGTCTTGAAGCTGTTACAGTTTCAAAAAAAAATCTATCAGCCACACTGAACAATGCTACTTTCGGCCGATAAATATCATCCCTTCAAGCAACACTTTTCTTAATCCTTCCTATCTTCCTCAAGTTTCTCTATCTACAGTTTAATGGTTTCAAATTATCTTTCACACCTCATCTGTGTCCACGTTAAAATCTCTGCTGTTCAATTCTCCAATGAACATTACATTTCTTGGCAGCTTTCTTTTCATTTCTGCCACGAAACTTTGCGGTTGCTATACTCCAAATGCCTTCGTGAGTTTTATATAACTTCAGGAACTCAAATATTTGCTCATTATTAGACTTGCTATTGTTTCCTATTATTTTTACGTTCTCAGTAGAATAGAAAACAATCAGCTTTTAATTTAAAACTCTTAAAACAGCTATTCATTTAAATTCCCGCGCTTTTCCCCTTGAATTTAAAGTTATGAAGTGATGTCCACACTCTTCAGTTGTCCTTTTCAAGTCAAGTAAAAAGTATAAAGCCTTGGTTTTTCTGAACCGACGCTTGCGAGATGCGAGACGGCAAATCGGACTACACAAGAGATACTGAGTGGTTTCTGTAACTGCGACATGGAAGGTCTGCGTACCTCGCACTCACTGTCTCCTGCATAGACCGGTTATGTGCGAGTCGGGTCTCGCACCTCTCAACTCGCATGCGTCGGTTCAGAAAAACCAAGACTTTCAGGCAGCGGTGACCAAAACTCGAGCTGCAGTGATTACATGCGACAGACAGCCTATGAAGTAAGGTGACGGAGGAAAGGTATGTACTGACATGAAAACTACAACCAGTGGTGGTTCCTGTACTGACATCTTGATCAATCCCGCGGATAAAAATCTCAAACTTTGCTATATCAGTAATGTTCCTGCTGTCATCAAGAGCCAGTGAATAATATACGATTTTTTTGCTTATTTTTTAACCTTCCTTTTGAATATAAGCAGCAATTTTCTAAATTCTTCTCTCGATACTTGGTCGAGAAATTTGTAGCTTTTTCAAAATTAAAAACTTCTTATGGACAAGTTATTTAAGCTATTATAATCATTACTCTTTTGAGAAATTCTGTTCTATTAAAAGGCTTTAGAGCACGAGATATTTCAAACCCTATTAGGTAGCTGACTTCCTTACATTTATTTATCTCATCTTTCTCTTCCTGGCTATGATTTAAGACATGTCAATTCCTGGCGTTTAACAGTTTGTTGGCACATAATAGTGAATCAGTTTTACTACAATATTATTATTAAATGAATAACTAATAAACAGTTACCCTCAACTAAATATTAAGAAGATTAAAATTGAGATAAAACCTAATAATTTTATACTTCTAGGAGAAGATAAAAATATCAATATTCATGCACGTACAGAAGAATTATTAGAAACACATAGGCTACTTAGTGTTCAGTAATAATAATAGTAATAATAAAAGTAATAATACATCATTCAGCGTGGCAATTAATGTTTCTATATACTTCTAATTGAACCGTTGAGCAATGTAAACATATTACATTTTGTCCGACAGAACAACGCAAAAAAAGTTCTCCTTCTCATTCTTTAAAAACCACCTCTTACTGCTTTAGAAACAGAGTTTGTAGAGCGACATGATACCGTCACTGCTTGCCTTCAGTACGTGAATGAAACACACACCAATGTACGGAAACTCCTCGTACCCGTTTGAATGTCTGTGATTACACGATGTAATCACGACACCCGCTGTCACCGCTGCTTTAAGGGATTCAATTTCACTTGAAACTTGAATTCAAGTCGTTACTTGACTTCAAGTCAACTTGAAACATAGTTCACACTTTTCAAGTTCGTCGAATCAAGTGACTTGAATTCAAGTTGCTTGAAAAATGTGAACGAGGCTTTATGTAAGTGGATGCCAATTCGTCTTTCGCGCAGGTGCCATGAGTTTGCGATCTGGCTCTAACATAAACAGTCAATATTGAAGAATGTTAAGGATAATTAGAGAGGTGATGCAACATCTTTTTTGATGTGTGTATAATGTCTCTACAGAAATTATGGTTACACATGCCAGTAGAAAGTATCTCTTAATTTTGCATTATTGATTTATTTCTCAAATTTACAATTTATATCTAGATACGAGGCTTCTTTTGTACATAAACTATTTTTTACATTGTTTGTATTTGTAACCAAAAGAATTATAAGCGAAGAACCTTCGTTCTCATATTTATACGAAACATAATTCAAAACGAAATGCTTTTCATCAAGATAGTAAGCAACCATCCGCTCCAGGCAGAGATTCTTCCGCTTTTGTTGAGATTTCTAAAGAGCATTGTGTTACACTTCTGATATCCATTGCTTCATCTCGAGCAAATGTAATAGTCTTGAGAGTCAAGACGTAAGATACTGAATTTTAATGTATTGAGCTGAAGGAACCGCTGATTTTATCAGAACTCAATCTTTTTCATGATTTCTTTGTACTAATTAATATTTGAACATTAGGGAGAACGCAAAGATATTTAGTGTGACAAATAGTATATGCATGTGTAGTATTCTTATTGCGTAACTATTAATATTTCCACACTTTTGATAGAGGTTTTAAAGTCTCGGTGGGAATAATTATAATGGAACAAAAATAATACTTCCTCATGGTACACTCAACTTTCTTAATAGCACTTATTGAGTTCTGTGTTTTAATGCATTTGCTGCTCTTTTAATCTACTACTTTAAAAGCGATGTGTGCATCTAATGGCCTCGTTTGTAGCGAAGAATAAATTACCCTTTTGTAGTTCGTATTACTCTCCGTGTGAAGAGACAACTTTCAGAGGGAGACTTTTGAAGCTTTTATCGTGTATTGAGAGTAAGTTAAAATAAGTCACAACACATCGCAGGAACGTAAAAATTGTTCATTTTGAAATAATTATTGTGAGTGCCTAAAATTTGGCAAAATATATTTATTATAAATAATGATAATGATAATAATAATAATAATAATAATAATAATAATAATAATAATAATAATAATAATAATAATAATTTACAAATTTACAAATGGCTTTTTAAGGAACCCGCAAGTTCATTGCCGCCCTCACATGAGTCCGCCATCGGTCTCTATCCTTTGCAAGATTTTCCAGTCTCTATCATCATATCCTACCTCCGTCAAATCCATTTTAATATTAACCTCCCATCTACGTCTCGCCTCCCCAAAGGCCTTTTTCCCTCCAGTCTCTCAACAAACACTCTGTATGCATTTCTGGATTCGCCCATACGTGCTACATGCCCTGCCCATCCGAAATGTCTGGATTTAATGTTCCTAATTATGTCAGGTGAAGAATACAAATAATAATAATAATAATAATAATAATAATAATAATAATTTATTTAACCTGGTATAGTTTGTAGCGGCCTTCTCTAATACTCAACCAGGAGTAGAACTGCGATACATAAACACTACAAATTTAAAAATATAGCACAAACACAAAAACTGAAGTAGAGAATCATAATAGAATGTAAACAAGTCAATAGAAATTTGACGTAATATATAACATATAGAAAGAAAGGAAAAGACATAATAAAATGTGAACAGTAAATCAAACTAAGTGAGACATGCAAAATATAAAAATACGAAACAACAACAATAATAATAATAATAATAATAATAATAATAATAAATTAATAAATTTATTTATTTATTGATGTGCTGGACAACAGCCATTGGCCAATAAAAGTCCAGCAGAGTGATACAATTAATACATTAAAATGAACAACTATATTACAATTAAATACTTGAGTTAACAACAAAATAAAGAACATGGATTGCAATAATTAATTTACAGGAATTAAAACTATGAAATATTAGGGAAAGGAGTTGATTCATACTACCAATTTGTGTGTAAGTATTATACAAATAATATTAGCAAAGACATTGCCATATTCTAATACTTCTATACATTGAATGGATCGAAATCGCCTACATGTAAGTTAGCATGTTTAATACATATGGAGACCGGCGAGAAAGATTTAGAATTTCTAATATAGAAGAGTTTGTGATGTCTCATGTCCTTCGTAGGAATACGAAGGCTGATTCTGTTTAAGTAAGATTGACAATTAATGTCACCTTTAAGGACCTGACATAAGAATAAGTAATCGAGATCATGACGTCTGGCATACATTTAAAGCACTCGCATTTTTGATCATAGTTATACCCAGAGTTATTAGGCAGGAACCTGTACGAATATAATGGAATAAATTTCATTTGAATATTTTCTAGTTTTGCCGAATCAGAACTAGTAATAGAGTTCCAAACTACAGATACGTATTCGAGTTTCGATCTCACTAATGTATAGTATAGCATTGAAAGAGAGTCAGGTGTTGAAAAGAATAAGTAATTGACCGAATTATTCCTAAAATTCTTATTGCATGGTTATAAATATAACCAATGTGGTTGTGAAAATATAATAATAATAATAATAATAATAATAATAATAATAATAACAATAAAATAGTAAAGTAAAAAGCATACAATGAACACAATATTTATTAGGTACAAACAGCAAAGAAAATTACATTATAATTAGCTGAAGTTACATGATAGACATAGGCCTACCATTATCGTGAAATATGATGAAACAAAAACAAATAATAGTTATTTATGCAACAAGTGGATAATTTTGATGATTATGGCATGAGTAAATGTTGGTCGTACGAACGATAAGGAGTGTAACAATTTTCACGAATGTCATAATAAGATTATCCACGAGTTGAATACAGCACTTTATGGCACCTTAGTATTATAAATTGTAGGAAAGAAATTATAAATCATCCATAGCTGACAAAGTCGTTATATGATTGTATCGATTAGCTGCGACTGGCATTGACACTGAGTAAAGAAATACGGATGACCTTGCAGGTATGATTGATTTAAGTCTGCTAATTTAATACGGGAATAAGTTTTTTTCTTTTATTTTTGTTTGTTTTTTTAATTTTCTGTATTTTTTCGTCATATGAGGACTCTGTATTATGAATGTTGTTTTTTTAATTAGTTCATTAATTTTCAAATAACTGATTAACTCAATATTCCCCTGTAAGCTTGCCCAAACATTGACAGAAACCTTGTTGCACAGAAACGAAAAATCGCAGTCCATTTGATCCTTAACAAAAAGTATTTTAAAAAGATAATCTATTCGCTCACACAGTTCGTCAGTCTAATTGAGAGACATTCTGTATATCGATAAATATCGTGCGTGTATATCTACTCACGTATATAAAATAGGCTGTATATTATATAAATACCTGTCCTTCCACAACCTTCATATTCTACAGATCTTGCTCCAACAGATTTCTACCTACTAGTAAAGTCAAAACGTAACCGGACAATTGTATAAAACTTTGTTGCGGATGATACATGTAACCATTTACATAACACCGCCTTCAAAGTACGCCCACTGGGTAGTGACACACTTCTGCCAGCGTCCATACCACTTCTCGAAACATTCCTGCAGCCCATCTTTGGTCACATCTCTCAGAGCGCTTGTTACATGAATTTTCACCTCTTCGGCAGACGCAAAAATCTAACCCTTGAATAGGGATTTGGCCTTTGGAAATAGGTAGAAACCTTCTGGAGCAAGATCTGGAGAATATGGTGGCTGTGGAAGGACAGGTATTTTGTGTTGTGCTAGGAATTCGCTCACCGAGAGTGACCGATGTGCTAGGGTATTGTCATGATGAAGAACTGAATTCTGTCCGTGCCACATATTGGGTCTTTTTCATCGAACTGCATCACGAAGACATCGAAGAATTGCAACATGTGTCTCCTTACTGACGGTTCCATCCTCAGGAATAAACTCAAAATTTACGAGACCCTGGATATCGATTACTTACTGTATATCAAAGAACACTTCTAAAGAGCACTAATTTCCCTTTCATCTAGTTAAATCGGCTATATAATTTATTCATCTATACGCCTGGAGAGTTCGAGGCTATCGTACCACACGGACAAGGCAGAGAGAGACTTGCCTACAGAATGAAACAATGCGTTGCATCCGAAGTTCCATCTAGAAAGGATGGAGGATCACGAATTCCCAAGAAAGCTTTCAGTATGCTCCAAGAGGAAGGAGAAATGTTGGTCGTCCTAGGTTTCGTTGGAGAGAACAATTCTAATGGGGACGTAACGGGCCTACCGGCTCAACCCGTGATGTTGATGATGATGATTTATTCATGCGAAAAACATTTTCGATTACGAACGATGTATATGAACGGTGTGATTATTTTCACCTGCTTATTTCGAGAAATAACGCGTTTTAGTTATTACAAATTGAATAAATGTTCCTTTATTTGAATGGGAGAAATTATTATGTCATTACATAAATGTTTATTTAGTGGAAGTTATCAAAGTAATTTTGAGGACTATTTGTTTATTTTAGTTGGGGATCCAAACTCTTTCAAGCAGATTCTCATTTTACGTAGAAAAACAAAGAGTTTTCGTCTGAAAGAATTTTATCGAACTGTTATATATTGTAAAATATTTAAATAATAATTGTAAAGAAAGAAAGATAAAGAGACCGTAATGCGAAGAATATTTTGTTTTAGATATCTTACGTGTACCTTTAACAGAAACATACTCAAATGTAAACATATACTGGTCAATATATCGGACATGCGTATCGGATTAGAGACACTGATATTGCTTGGTTACATCACAGTCTAGTGTATAGTCTCGAAGCTCAATACGTAGTAAATGTGCATCCACAGATAGTTGCTAACCACTAGGATCGCTACTATCGCCTCATTACAGACAATGCGAAATACTATCTGCACAGTCTATTGTTCCTAGTACCCTCATTAACTCGAGCTTCGTGACTATGTATACCAGACTGTGGTTACATGGAGTTCGCTCCAATAGCTGAACATCGCTGAACTGGTAATCTCAAAATTACAAAATAAACATTATTATTCTATTAAAACAAAATTTAATTTAATACGAAAATGTCTCATTTTTACTTCACGTTTCCATTAATTTACTTATTTCGCTTCATGTTTTGTCACGAGGATAATTTGCTCTATTAAGTAGTAATTTTGCCAAATTAGTCTTAAAAGTGATGATGATGTTGGTGATAGTAGGGCCTATTGTTGGTGACGAAAGTTGATGTTTCTTCAGACGACTGTGGAAGTAACTTCATCTTGAACACATTTTATGTAATTTAATCTAAACATAATCACATTTAATGCCTAATATCGTGTTTTTAATTATCAATTGTGATTGAAAAATACTTCGAGAACACTGTTTTCTATATGCTGTATGTTTATTATATATTTATTTCAGTATAAAATTATTATTCCTATATGCAACTTCTTTTCATAGAAAAAGTTTCTTAAAGATAAACAAAGTTTTAATTAGGTTTACTTATCCAAAAATAAAGTTTTGAAAAGTCTACTTCCAGGTTATAAACTATGGCAGACTTTCAGCATTACTGATAAAGAGAAAACTATATTCTGCATACTGTCTGTCTGTACGTTTCTCTCATTTTCTGCTTATGTTTCTCTCTTTCTTTATTTCTAGACATTTCACGTATTAAACATCTGTAGGTCTATGTTAATGCAACAGTGAATGTTGCATATGACATAGCGATTTACTCGAAAGCTGCTATAATGATATTGTCCTATTCCAAAAATTTCCCAGTTACATAAGATAAACATGTATGATTGGTGTAAACAGTTTGGTCGCATTTCTCTCTGCTTTGCAGAAATGAAGTATCACTTACAAAATGGCACATTGTCATCAAAGATATCTATACAAAATTGTTTCAAATTTTAAATAACTGTAACTATTACGTTATTTACTTACAAATGTTTTTAGAGAACCCGGAGGTTCATTGTCATCTTCACATAAGCTTGCCATCGGTTCATATCCTGTAAGATTCAAGTCCCGACCATCATATTCTCTACCATCATATTCCACCTCCTAAAATCCATTTTAATATTATCCTCCCATCTACGTCATGGCCTCCCAAAGTTCCTTTTCCCTCAAGTCTCCCAAGTAACTCGCATTTTGACGCTCATAAGTGAAACCCCATCTCAAAACACGCCAATTATGTCAGGAATGAGTACAATCTGTAGTTCTGTGTTGTGTAACTTTCTCCATTCTCCTGCTCCCTCTTAGTCATTGTCACCAATCACTCATTCGTAAATATCTAGAGTCTCAAAATTAGAGTCCAAGTTTCGCGACCAATAGAAGAACCACTCTCCAGTATTACCATAATAACTGTTTTATTTTCTCCACTTTCGGCCAGAAGGTTCCAAAAGCATTGCAGGCATCTAGTCAAACATTTATATTTATTTGCAGGTTTGAAAACTGAGTGACATTTATATTTGTTACTGTTTCTCATAGAATTTGAATTTTTCCACCCTTCCCCAAGTTTTTATTTCACTCTGTTTTCCCCAAGACATAATCGCTATACTTTGTAATCATTACTTAATAGAGGTCAGGTTTTATTATGTACAAATTTCATAAATACACACATTTATGGATTCGGCCAAAATAGGATGTAACATCAAATTATCTGAAAAATCTTGATTTAATGTTCCTAATTATTCAGGTGAATAATAGATAGATAGACAGACAGGCAAAACTTTTTGTCCATTCTCCTGACATTGTCAATAAAATACATTAATACATCAAATATTTTAGAAAAGTCAAATTTAAAATATATTATTTTGTGCAAGGGTTCCATTCTCTCAAAGTGAGAAAATGTTTCACAACCATACAGAATATGTAATATAACTATTTTATAAATTCTAACTTTCAGCTTTTTGAGAGTAGATTTGGATTTGATCATCAGGCAAATTATTGTAAATTTTAATACCAGAGACCATATAAGTTCTTTTAACATTTTATTCTGAATTTAAACTATTTTTGTTCTCGAGTATCATTTATATTTGTTACTATTTTTGAAAATCCAAGAAATTTGAATAAATTTTGCAGTAATTATAAGATAAAATTGAGAATATTTTATTTCCATTTCCTACAAGTGTTCTATCAACACCCACTAGACGTGATAATACTTTTGAGCTATAAAAATGTCATTCAACGTTTAGATCCCCAAGAGGAAATGGGAAAAAGCCTTTCAACTTTGCAAATTTAAAATTTTTATTAATACATCATGATTAAATAGGCCTCAGAATTCTGATTTGATAACAAATGCTGTTGAGTTCAGAAATTAAACTTATACAGCAAGAGTCTCCAAGACAATCATCAAAAGTAAGGCCCAAAAATTTAGTAGTTTCCCATTTACATAAGTATTGACAACTTATTGTATCGAATATCTGAATACACTTATATTCTAGATTAGTCAAATGGTTCTGCTAGTACCTAAATATATGCCTAACGAGATATGTCTCTAAAATTAATTTCCTTTTTATTGCAACTTGTATTATACTACATTCTTTTTTGGTTACACCCTTAGACCGGGGGTCTTCAATTATGTTACAATTTAAATGTTAACAGAGCAAAACTTAACACGATTTAATTTGTGAAATTAACTTAAAACAAACAGTTTCGAGAATAGATATGAGGTAAGGAATTCAATTTGTCTGAAAAAAAAAATACTATTCTCTTCAAGTCGCTGAATATAGAGTTAGATTGATCAGACAACGTTTAGCCGTGAGCAAACCGTGCGCATCCCTGAAGATAATTATTGTTTTAATAACTTAGTTTACTGACGTAATTACTTATTAGAAATAGTCAAATGATGCTCACCATTTCACCACATGATCGAAGTGTTCTCCACTTCCTGCTGAAACATGCCCGACATTTAATGAATACAATTCGGAAAACTGAGTGAGGTTCATTTTGTAATCGTTACAATGTGTAATGTTTTTAACAAAATTTGGCTTGTATTGTGTGCTTTTGTATAAGAAAATTCCTTTTGTTCGTAGTTTTTAACTAAAAAAAACGATTATTGAATATGATCATGAGAAGAAAATGGAAAGAATAGTTCAAGAAACTTTCCAACAGTTTAAAATCCCGAACTATTTCTGAGACAGTAGACAACTGGCACATTCGTCGAAAGAACTTCGGTATTAGTTCTTAACGCGTTCTGAATAGCTTGTTCGAACAAACCTAATACAATTAATAATGATTTGAATATTTTTTTAATAAAATAATAACGATCTTTGAAAAGTATGCATCTTCAGAAGTTTGCTCATTTTCTTGATATTTTCAGTGAACTTGAGATTTGGTTTTAAAATAAATAAATGCAACTTATTCTTCGACATTTCCTAATGGAAAATAATAATAATAATAATAATAATAATAATAATAATAATAATAATAATAATAATAATGATAATGATAATAATGTCAGTAATGATGATAATAGTAATGTTTATTGCCAATGCAAAGAATTGCTAAATTAAAAAAACTTCTAGCACTTCCCTGAAAGAGAGTGTTCTCGTGTTTAGGTGAAAGGAAAGGTCCCTTTGTCGATTAATGTAGTATTCATCGAAGTTATAAAGATCTGAACTTTTCTTTTTTGTCCAATGAGGATCCACATTTCTACCAAGAAACTGAACAAAATCCATGTGACGTTATGATTAGGCTGGGGTAAGAGATTAACTGGCTGTACAGTATTTTTTCGACGGCCGGTGAATCAGACGATATACCGCCATGTTATTAACGAATGATTGCTTCCTGAATTCCAGAGGGAATATATGTTTGGCATTGTGTGGCTTCAACAAGACGATGCACCAGCTCATTTTGCTATGAGAGTAAAAATGGTTTTTATCGAGCTTTTTCGCAGAAAGTCGATTTATCGGGAATCCCAGAACTCTCCTTCACTTTTTACATGATCATCACGAAGCCCAAATCTCACCATGCCAGACAATTCTCTTTGGTGAATCAGAAAGAAGGATTTCCGCAAAAGGTGCTACGTTTCAAACGCCGAGTTGAATGCTCTGAGCAATATCTTCATGACTGTCACGCAACAAATGGTATTGAAAATGAGCAATAGACACTTGGAGACGCATCCATCTGTACAGAGTTCATGCGGATATTTAGGATCCATAATAAGCAAGCCAAATCATTTTGAATGTATGCAGATGACAGGGGTATACGGACTTTCGCCCACTCTGTAATTACATTCATTGTTCTAAATCCTCACCATAAATTATACACAGAACAATAAACGTGTTAAACTAGCACCACACGCAACTTTCTGTATATGAAACCGGTTATCAGATAGTATGACAAACGACGGCCGACCTTGACTACGCTGGGAACACAGTTCGACCAGTTTCGACTCTTTCCGTCGAACCGAAGCGATGAGGCATTTTAAACCGAACATGACTAAATCACTTGAAATAGTTTAGCAAATATTAGGTGCTTAAGTTGAACTGCAAAATGTTAAATGAGTATGTTGCCAAAATTAATCCTACAGTTGCAGCCTTCAGCATTAATGGCGAAGTGCATCAACCTCGATTAAAAACGCAGTAATCATAGATTACGAAAAGACGGTTAAACAGTAGCCGTGGTTAAAATATAATTTCTATGCACCATTCATAATCACAGATTACTAAAACGTGGTTAGCTGACACCTAATTTAACCAGAGTAAAGTCTATGATGGTACATTGTTTCTACAAAATGACTAAAGGAAAGCATCCATACCTCTGCAAAGATAGTAGTCAACGTCTAAAAGCGACTGCGCTTACTCCGTTCTCCATCGAAACGAACGTGTCCTACATTTTCGCGTTGCATTTGTTTGCCGTTATGTTTTCGTGTTGC
The DNA here is from genome assembly GCA_025594305.2 of Periplaneta americana. Lineage (NCBI taxonomy): Eukaryota > Metazoa > Arthropoda > Insecta > Blattodea > Blattidae > Periplaneta > Periplaneta americana. The sequence goes on along the minus strand of JAJSOF020000005.1, from coordinate 37,528,511 downwards.
ATTTCTTTGTTTTTCAGCGCTGTTAGATTAAAATCGTACAAAATGTAAAATTAAATCCAAGAATTATTATATCCCAATGTGAGATTGAAGTATCGATAGACTTATTTACTATATTTAAATGTTTTACATAAATAAAAAAAAAAGATTGGAATATCCATAAAGGAAAAGGTTGCAGAAGATTGGTACGAATGTGTGTATGATCCAGGACTCAATTCATACCAGGGATCCATAACCACTCTTCGTTCACCCATTGACATATAGAAAGAGACATTCGAGTCTTCCCTCTTAAAATACAGAAAATAACAGTTACATAGCGTGGTAATATAACCATCCGATCTACAAGAGAAATATGACTGTTTTCGTGTTATTTAAAGTGACCCATTTGTTACAGCAAAAATGACACTGTAGGTAGATTTTGATAAACGAAATCAGTTCTTAAATTTTCTGTCACCTAATTCCTCGTAAAAATCCTCTCTTTTCATCAAAGAAATTTTACACTCACCACCATTTCTATCCAAGTAATTGAAGTACTGTACAATAATCATCGTGTTCGAAATAATCCGCTGTGGGTCTGGCCGCCATTTTGTTTTACTTGCCCTACTAATCACTGGTTATCTCCTTTAACAGCTCGAATATGGCCAGTTAACCTTCTATGTAAGCCCTAACAGAGGTTGAGGCACCGTAAAAATGCTTAACCAGGGTTTAGGTAGCAGTTTTAACCGGTGATTACACTAACCGACGTTGATGCACGCGAGCCGCTTGGTTGGGAAGCTCATTTGTTATGCAAGTGACCGATGCGGCACAGTGAGAAATAAAATGGCAATAAGAGCCTTACGTAACACGGGATCCAAATCTCCTGCTGCATTTTTCGGCCCATTCTGTAAATTGGTATGCAAAGAACAGAGCGTGCTGAGTGCATGTGTATAAACAAATATTTACATGCTTATTATAATATATACATAAGGATATTATCTGTAACTAGTCATTTCATCTTCTAAGCTATCTTTCAGGGTCATTTCACTCTGACTTGTTGATGTAGAGTTTTATATTGCTCTGAACTCATCATTTCTGCGTGTGGAGTTAACAAAATTGTTTCAGGGATCCTACATATTTCGTCAAAGTATTTTTTGCAATTATTTCACAACTTAATCTGATCATGATTAAGTTCTGATTTTTTGTATTTGACAGATATTGGAGAAAAAATGGGAGTATAAGGGTACAGTACATCAGTTACTCATAGATATTAAAAAGACATATGACTCGATTAAGAGAGAAGTTTTATGTAATATTCTTATTGAATTTGGTATTTGCAAAAAAACTGGTTCAATTAATTAAAAAGTGTCTCAGTGGAACTTACAGCAGAGTCCGTATAGGCCATTTTCCATCTGATGATTTTCAAATTCACTGCGGGCTAATGCAAGGAGATACACTATTACCTTTACTTTTTAAATTTGCTCTAGAATATACTATTAGGAAACTTCAGGATAACAGAGAGGGTTTGTAATTGAACGGGTTACATCAGCATCTTGTCTATGCGGATGACGTGAATATGTTAAGACAAAATCCAAAAATGATTAGAGAAAACACGGAAATTTTACTTGAAGCAAGTAAAGCGATAGGTTTGGAAGTAAATCCCGAAAAGACAAAGTATACGATTATGACTCGTGACGAGAATATTGTACGAAATATAAAAATTGGAGATTTATCCTTCGAAGAGGTGGAAAAATTCAAATATCTTGGAGCAAGAGTAACGAATATAAGTTACACTCGGGAGGAAATTAAACGCAGAATACATATGGGGAAATACGTGTTATTATTCGGTTGAGAAGCTTTTGTCATCCAGTCTGCTGTCAAAAAATCTGAAAGTTAGAATTTATAAAACAGTTATATTTCCGGTTGTTCTGTATGGTTGTGAAACTTGGACTCTCACTTTGAGAGAGGAACAGAGATTAAGGATGTTTGAGAATAAGTTTCTTAGGAAAATATTTGAGACTGAGAGGGATGAAGTTACAGGAGAATGGAGAAAGTTACACAACGCAGAACTGCACGCATTGTATTCTTCATCTGACATAATTAGGAACATTCAATCTAGACATTTGGGATGGCCAGGGCGTGTTGCATGTATGAGGGAATCCAGAAATGCATATAGAGTGTTAGTTTTAGAGGCCGGAGCGAAAAAGACCTTTGGGGAGGCCGAGACGTAGATGGGAGGATAATATTAAAATGTATTTGAGGGAGGTGGGATATGATGATAGAGACTGGATTAATCTTACGGTACACAGGATAGGGACAGATGGCGGGCTTATGTGAGGGCGGCAATGAACCTGCGGGTTCCTTAAAAGCCATTTGTAAGTAAGTAAGTATTTCAGAACTTAATTTTGGTGACTTATTCTCTTTTTTCAGCGCACCCGCGAGTTATATTGTATGTGTGTGTCGATGTGTTTTGTTCCATATAGAAAACTGGAGATCAGTAAAATTTTGATCATAATTCTTTATTTCTCTTGATACCGGAATAGTGCACCGCTGTGGAGTAATGGTTAACACGTCTGACCATGAAACGAACGGAACCGAGTTCAAATCCTGGTTGGGGCAAGTTACCTGGTTGAGGTTTCTTCCGAGGTTTATCCTCAACCCATCAAGAGCAAATGCTGGGTTACTTTGGGCGCTGGACCCTGGTCTCATTTCGCTGGCATTATCACCTTTATTTCACTCAGACGCTAGATAATCATAGCAGTTGATAAAGTGTCGTAAAATAATTAATTAAAAAAATATATATATATACCAGAAGACTGCTCAGTTGTTATCGGGTTTGTTTCTTAGTGTGAATTGATAAGGATAGGCATAGTTTTTTCTAACTGCAAAGGAATATTTTCATGAAGAATTTATCCCTTGTGACTGATACATTTTTTTATATCAATCTATGCTGTAGAAGCCGCGCACAGAAATTTCGTCGCCAAAAGATGTACCGCCCAGTCTCTAAATTAAACCTACCAAGTGACTAAGCAAGAACTGTAGCATTAAAACCACAGGTGTGTTTTTTCTCGAAATAGAACACAATAATATTCATACTTCATTATGGTATTTATTTTCAATTCTTATTTTGAAACAAATAGGCAATTAGAGTGAAATTCGTAACAAACGTAGGCGCACCGAATATGACGCTGTAAGCGAGGGTTTTCAATCATCTGGCATAATGCGTTCTGTGTCTGGGGGAAAGCTTTTATTTCAGAGTAACAGATTCGTTTCAATACACACTACACAGCCTCGCGGTTGAATGGACATATTATCTGACGTAATCGGTGGACCGTGGATTGAAATCATGTCAATGTGTATTCTGAAAGAATAAATATTTTTTGGTTACTGTTATTTTTGTCATTTGATTGTTGTGTGATGTTTCACATTTCCATGCGTCATTATGCACATGACTGATAAAAATAAGACTTATTCACATAGAGTTTAGACTTGGGTATTGGGTAAAGGTTTGCCATTTCCCCTCCTGAGCACGAGTCTTACTCATTCAGGAGTGGACTAGTTTATATTATATTGTATTATCTTATATCCAATTGAAAATTACTAGCAATAAATAAGTAAATAAATGAATAAATAAAGAAATAAATAAAAATAAATAAATAGATAAATAAATAATATATAAATAGATAAATAAATAAGTAAATAAATAAATAAGTAAATGAGTAAATAAAAGTAAATAAATGAAATTAGTAAGTGAAATGAGTATATAAGTAAATAAATAAATGAGTAAGTAAGTAAATGAGTAAATAAGTAAATGAGTAAATGAGTAAATCAGTAAATAAATAGTAAATACGTAAATGAATAAATAAATAAAGGATTAATGAATAAATAAGTGAATGAGTAAGTACGTAAATGAGTAAATAAGTAAAGGATTAAAGAAGTAAGTGGATGAATAAATAAGTGAATGAGTAAGTACGTAAATGAGTAAATAAGTAAGTGAATGAATAAATTAGTGAATGAGTAAGTACCTAAATGAGTAAATAAGTGAATGAGTAAATCAGTACTAAATGAGTAAAAATAAAAGTAAAAAGGAATAAATAAGTAAATGAATAAATAAGTAAAGAATAAAATAAATAAGTAAATGAGTAAATAAGTAAAGGAATTAAATGAAAGTAAGTACCTAAATGGATGAATAAGTAAAAGTAAATGAATAAATAAATAAGTGAATGAGTAAGTACGTAAAAGTAAGTAAATAAGTAAGTAAATAAGTAAGTAAATAAGTAAATAAATAAGTAAATAAATAAACAAATAAAGAAATTTGTATCAAATTATTCCACAGAATACAATACTTATCAAGGAAAGATTTAAATCCTTCACGGACTCTTGTTTCAGATATTTAAGAGCATTTTCATCAATGAAGATGTATTAGAATGGCATGAAGTTTGAAGTATTGTATTTTAATTTGTCACCCCTTTCTAAGAGATGGTATTTCATTGGTGTCCCGACCCATACCGTCGTGGTGTAAGGCATCATGCTTAGGATTCGTCTTACGGAATGTGCGCTGGTTCGAATCCTCGTGAGGAAGGAATTTTCTCATGAAATTTCGGCTACTGTTTGAGACCGTTGCCCACCAAGCATCGTGATGAACTTGGGAGCTACACTACGTAGCGAAATCCGGTTCCGTTAGCCAGCTATAGCCGCTGAGGGATGATCGTGGTAACCACAGGATACTGCCGTTCTGTTTTGGATGAATGTTCACCTCTACTGAGACATGTGGACGTGATGCCAACAGATGACTAGTCGGCCATGGCCCTTCAAGGGCTTTACGCCTCGATTTTATTTATTTATTTGTTTTAGTTATATATTTACTTATATACTTTTCTCTCATTCATTCTGTCCTTTAAAAACTGCTTATATATTGGCCGACATGTATATATTCGCGACTACATGAGGATTTTGAATTTTGGCGAAGCTTGTGTCGATAAAATCATTCACTCTCCTCCCGAAGCACTTCACACCTCAAGAATACAATGAATTAATGTTACTTATGTCTGGGGAACTGTATGCTGAACTTCAAAGGCGTTTGCAACCCTTCAGAAACATTAATGAAAATAAAGTGCTGGGTTTAGATTCCTTTATTCATAATACTTACTTACAAATAGCTTTTAAGGAACCCGCAGGTTCATTGCCGCCCTCACTTAAGCCCGCCATCGGTCCTATGCAAGATTAATCCACTCTCTATCATTATATCCCACCTCCCTTAAATCCATTTTAATAGTATCCTCCCATCCACGTCTCGGCCTCTCCAAAGATCTTTTTCCCTCAGGCCTTGAAACTAACACTCCATATGCATTTCTGGATTCGCCCATACGTGCTACATGCCCTATTCATCTCAAACGTCTTGATTTAATGTTCCTAATAGTGTCAGATGAAGAATACAATGCCTGCAGTTCTGCGTTGTGTAACTTTCTCCATTCTCCTGTAACTTCATCCCTTTTATCCCAAAATATTTTCCTAAGAACCTTATTCTCATACACTCTTAATCTCTATTCCTCTCTCAAAGTGAGAGTCCAAGTTTCACAACCATACAGAACAACCGGTAATGTAACTGTTTTATAAATTCTAACTTTCAGATTTTTTGACAGCAGACTGGATGACAAAAGCTTCTCAACCGAATAATAACACGCATTTCCCATATGTATGCTGCGTTTAAGTTCCTCCTGAGTGTAATTTATATTTGTTACTGTTTCTTCAAGATATTTGAAATTTTTCACGTCTTCGAAGGATAAATCTCCAATTTTTATGTTTTCATTTCGTACAATATTTTGGTCACGAGACATACTCGTAATCATATACTTTGTCTTTTATGGATTTACTTCCAAACCTATCGCTTTACTTGCTTCAAGTAAAATTTCCGTGTTTTCCCTAATCATTTGTGGATTTTCTCCTACCATATTCACGTCATCCGCTTAGATAAGAAACTGATTGTACTTCTAAATATGCTTGTATAGAGAATTGTTCCTGTGTTCGTCCTTCGTCTGGAAATTAGGTTAGGTTTAGATTAAGACTTCTCCTGGCACTTCATACTCATAATCTCCCCATCATAATATCATCGGCGCAGCGTAACTCCGCCTCCCAGGCGCCCCAACCTCAGAAGTGGTTACAGACAGAAGACCAGAAGACCAGAAATGTCGAATAACTGCCTGGTAGCATTGGTTATATATGCTTATATTAGATGTTTTCTTGTCAAAATTGCACCTACGTTTCTTGTAAGGGTACATTTCTTTAGTCTGTTATTTAACGATGTTCTATCAGATAATAGATTACTTAGCGTCGATGGAATTGATGTTAAGGGGATGGATTGGCCATGTGATTACCCGACTTTCGCCTTAAATTAGGGAAAAATCTCTTAATACCCAACCCAACCATTCACAAGTCACCGGCGTAGCTCAGTCGGTTTGAGTCGCTTGCCTGCCAATCCGGAGTTGCACTCGGCCGTGGGTTCGATTCACGCTTAGTCTGATTACCTGGTTGGTATTTTTTCGAAGTTTTCTCCGGCCGTAAGGCGAATGTCAGATAAATCTATGGCGAATCCTTGGCCTTATCTCGCAAAATACCATCTCGCTGTCACTAATCCTATTGACCCTAAATAACCGAGTAATTGATATAGCGTCGTTAAGTAACCAACAAACGGGAATCGATCCCATGTACGAGCGAAGTTTCCGATCAGCAGGCAGCTATACCAGTTGCTACGTATAAGCGAACATGAACTAACAGCATTTTTTTTCTTTTAACTTAACTGTAAGATGAGTAACCATTTTCCGTTTAACTTATTAGCTTCAGATTACACAAACTGTATTAAATGTGTGAAAATTATCTACTGAGAACAATGTTGAAGGAAACATTAATATTTCCTGTTACGGTATTAATTTTCTGATTGTAGAGTCTATCAAAGGCCAGGGACATTCATGTTCACTGCCTTCTCTTACGCAATTTATTTTGTGTACTTTTTGGATTTTATATCATGTAGTTGTATGATTGCGTAATCGTAAATTTCGTCCAATTAAGCGCTACTCCAATTAACAGCGTCCTCATTGCAAGGTCAGAATTATTACATGTGTTATATGACACAATAAGATAATATCTCGAAGTAAAATTTCAGTTGAGGACATAGATGAAGTGTTTTTATCATAATAACATGAGTTCTATTCCTGGTAGCTTATGTACGAGACACCTGTTGAATAATGCAGTAGGAGCATAGAGCTGGTATTCTTGGAGTGCTTTCGTTTAATGCTGTTAGTTTTGCATGATATCTTCAGAAAATCCATATCGAGGTTTGCGAATAGCTTCCATACTTAAAGAAAGAAGTTCAATACACAAAGACATGATGAAGTTACACGCATAGAAACACATATATTCTGTCCCTAAAACGGCGGTCGTAAATTCTTTGGTCACAAATTACCCAGAAATCTTTTTGACTAGAGAGAACCTCTGTGCACTTAATGCATAAATTTTTGCTTGGTTTCCACTTTTATGTTTGTTTTTCGTTCCCGGTAACAATGGCATTAAGAATTGACCTTCATTTTTGACATAATGCAAAATTTAAGCCATTCTGTTAAAAATATTTTTCAACTGATCGGGGAAGAGAAAAAGGAATTGGTTGGGTCGCTGGCAGAGAAGAAACTGCCTACTGAAGGATGCACTGGAAGAAATGGTAAACGGGATAAGAGTTCGCGACAGAAGAAGACATCAGATGATAGACTGCATTAAGATAATTATAGACTATGGATTATATGCACAGACAAAGAAGAAGACAGAAAATAGGAAACGTTGGAGAATGCTGGGTTTGCAGTGAAAGACTTGTCCTTGAACAGAAAATTATGATTGAAATTATGAATGCAACTGTTTGGTACATATTGCACAGATTTAATAACATAACTGGCAATAAATTTCTGCAATGGATAGAGTTCTTGTACGAAGCATGGGAATTACAGCGCGCTTCGTGGTTAACGAAATTATCGATTGTATTGCCAATTTTAAACCAATATCTAACAACGACGATTAATCACGCGAACAAAAAGTAATAACGTAGTTATTCCAGATACTGTAACAGTCAACGCATGAACAAATCTGTTTGGAGCTGTTAATCGTTGATAATTTTCGATTGACATTATTTACTTTCTAAATTCCCTTCGTAATAAAGAAGCAGCTACGTTGGATTAGAGATCACTTTTTATTTTCATATCTTCAAATCTTAAATATTGAGCCGTGCACGTCGGCTCGATCGCTCGGGAAGCTCTTCAGGACCTAGCGCTACGTATATTATCGGAACATTCCCGAATATTCTACCCTCTTAGCAGCAAGGATTTGTGGGTAGATAAGAGAGATGGAAATAAGAGGTTTCGTGGTTACTCTAATAGTATCAAGTTACACTTAGAGAAATTACTTATCGTTACTTGCAGATTTGGCTTTGTGTATAGAGGTAGACGAAAGGATTGGAAAAGGTACCGCGGAGTTTAATATTCAATTTATATATTGAAGTTTCGAGAACGTGGAAGTTATACGTTGCCTAAAATAGGTTGTTCTGGAAGGTTGCAGGTTATAGTAACATGTATTGGATATTGAGAGATTCGTCTGTTTGGTAAAGTATTAATTGAGCCCTTCAGAGCAAAAGTGGTGTAAGTCAAAATTGAGTAATGAGGTTTAAAGTAAAAATTCTGCAAAATACAGCGCAAAGTAGCAATTAATATGGCCTTCTTGCCATCCACTGACTACTAATAGTTTAAATAAATTGAATATTAATTGCTACTTTGCAATGTTTACTTTAACCCTCATTACCCATTTTTGACTTACACCACTTCTGCTCTGAACGGCTCAATTGAGAGATCGTCTTCTTTCTTTTTCTTCGGGCTCTACAACTCTCAGGTGAAAGTTTTGGCCTTCTCAACAACTTTCTTCCATTCTTTATGGCTTCCAACTATCTTTGTCCAGTTTTCCACCTTCATCAATTTCAAATCATTCAGGACATCATCCTCCCATCTATTTTTTGGTTTACCCTGCTTTCTGTCAACTATTGGTTTCCATTTGTATATTTGTTTGACCAGTCTATCATTCTGCATTCTATTTATATGGCCAAACCATCCTAATCTTAGCGATTTTATATGATTTATTGTGTTCCTATTCTTTATCAGGTAATTCAGTTCACTGTTATATTTAATTCTCCATGTACCATCGTTCATTTTAGTTGGACCAAAAATTTTTCTTAGTAGCTATTGCTCTTTCTAAAATTAGTAGTCTGTGTTTTATGGAGTTTTTAAGGACCCATGTTTCGCTGGCTTAAGTTACTACAGGTCTTATTGTAGTACAGTATAGCTTAAATTTAGACTGTTAAGATGTCAATTTACGTATAAATAACTGCAGGTTGGCATGGTATGCTTTGTTTCCCATTACAATTCTTTCTCTTATTTCTTCCTCAATGGTGTTGTTGTTATTAACAGTTGATCCAAGATATTTGAAACTTGGTACTTGTTGAATCATTATATAATTTATTTTATGCTCGACCATGCCGAAATGTACTAATTATACACCTGGTAGCAGTCCTTTAATGCATGTCATTAAAGTACACCTACTCATTAAAGTACAGGTCTTCAGCCAATGATAACTCAGCTTACATGTGTTCAGCCAATGAGAAGTCAGCTTTGTACCGTTATAAAACCGCAAGTATCGATTATTCTCGGATATGCAATCGAAAGAGGATTAGCGAAAAGTCACGGAGGCTGAAATCCAATACTGTCGCAGAAGGTTATGTTCTGTTACTATAATAATTAGCATTAATTGTAAATAATATTCAAATAAATTCAATATGTCATCTGGTTTTTCAATGTCGAATTCAATAATCAAGGTTATCATATTATAATATTATAAAGTTTAACGGGATTATACATCAAGGTCAATGACATTATTGTTCCTCAGAAAAAAATCAATACTTTCGCGCCTGCGCACATCTCACAATTCACGACCTAGAACAAGGTCACTTCCGATCTTGTCAGATACAAATAAAATGTATACATCTGAAATAATTTCAAGTTAGAAATATGGTCGAGCATAAAAAGTCGTATGAAACTCGCCTATAATGGTAATTAAGAAGCTCGTATGAAAATTATGAAACTCGCTTTCTTAATTACTATCATTATAGGCTCGTTGCATAATGTACTATTAAAATCTCCTAAAGTTTCTGTTTTTGTGCTACATTTTAAGAATTTATTTTCTTCTTATTAATTATTGAGAGATCGTCAGTTTGGTAAATATTAACTGAGATTTGTCCATTTTGTAAAGTATTAACTTGGTATTTTCTAAATTCTGTGAGACATTTTCTCCTCTCACCAATCTACGGTAAGTCTGTAATAATTTAATATTGTACAGATGTGTTTTAATAAATTTATTACGATTGAATACGACTTTGAACCTGAAGTAATATATTACAACATATTGTACTGATTATATTCGGACCTTAACTTTCATTTTGATTATTTTATTTACTTCATTAATGTTACATATTTTTCATTATTAATTCTTGTTCTTTCATATCGGTTAATCTCATTGTACATACTTGTATTCTTAATTATATGTTATATTATTTAATATCCAGCATTGATTATTATTTTTATGCTTCCACTGCGCAACTAGATAAAATCCACATCAAGCTTTATCATCTGACCTAGTAGTCGCGTTCGATATGTGGTGGCGTCACGAATGATAGATAGAGACGTGGTAAACTGTCTCGTCTCAATATTACAATGGCATGAATAGTGTTACATCTATATTTACCTATAAAGTAACTGTCTCAGAATTGCTTGAACATGGAGTTTAAAAAAATAACAAATTGTACCAATGTAATAAGTGAAGAATAAAGAATTTAAAGAACATATGCTCATAAACTCCAATTTTTTTGATTATGAGCTTTATTATGAATAATGTACGAAATGAACTGGAAGTTAAATAGTGCTAATACTTCAATTAATGATACTTTTATATATACATATGATATTTCCATGCAGAAATTCTGCGTCATCATATGATGAAAGAGTGATGGAACGGAGAAAAAATTTGAACCCGGGTTTTGCTCTACGTGCTGATGCTTTATCCACTTACAACCCCGAAATGTATATGTTAAGACAGAAAATACTACCTGTCTGATATTTATTTCTTTGGATGCTAGGGCTAATAACCCGTGTAAAGAAATATAATTGATCGAACAAATTTTTATATCAATATTGAATGTTGTTGTTCTTAAAAATTGCAATTTATGTATGAATAAATGAAGAGTATTTATTGACACACAACATCTATGGTTCTTCCAAAAAGTGCAGTGAAAGTGAAAATCGTGTACAAAGAGTGCAACAGTCCTGGGGTAGTTCGAGATGAGCTAGAGGAAGTGACACACCAACACTGATGAGGTTAGTGGATTCTACCGAGGAAAATGAAACTGAACAGAATTATTTACTAAGAGGTAGGCAACAACAAAAACTTAACTTTCCATAATAATAATAATAATAATAATAATAATAATAATAATAATAATAATAATAATAATAATAATAATAATAATAATAATAATCTGAGCAAGAAAGATGTATTTAGTAGTAAAATTCTTTGTTAATAAAAAGAACATCAAATTAATTTGTATATTCAATACTTTAAATTTTAATAAGATTAGACATAAAATAAATTTAATAAAAAGTAGAATAGAATTAAACGAAAATGTGAGCATGGAAAAGAATGTTGTAACTGTAACTGATATTGAGTTAAATATAATATGTCAAGTGTGTTTATATGTATGATGCAATATGTATAAATAAGAAAATAACTTGCTGACAAGCATGTAGAAGGAATTTAGACTGACCTACTGTACGCACTGAGAAATACCGATTCAGCTATTGCAGTGTGCTGGCTATATGTCAACAACTGCTAACCTGGATGCAGTGTGATGACATGGAAGAATTAGTTAACATACATAAGTGTACCTATCACTAAACATAAATAAGAAAGTTATAGAATAAATTTTGATGTTTAAAGTAAAAAGAAAAAGAATAATTAATTTTAAAATATGTATGGTAGTAAATTGCGAAAAGGAGCACATAAATAAGGTTCAAAGTCTTAAGGCCGTATTCATAGACATTCTTAGCGCGGGCTTCCGGTGGATGATCAGCGAACTAAAGTTTTTCGTATCCATAAACCAGTGTTAGCGATATGATATATGATATACGATATATGATATGATATGGTATGGTATGGTATGGTATGGTATGGTATGATATGATATATGATATGATATATGATATGATATATGATATGATATATGATATGATATGATATGATATGATATGATATATGATATGATATATGATATGATATGATATATGATATGATATGATATGATATGATATATGATATGACATATGATATATGATATGATATATGATATGATATGGTATGGTATGGTATGATATGATATGATATATGATATGATATGATATATGATATGATATATGATATATGATATGATATATGATATGATATGATATGATATATGATATGATATGATATGAGATATGATATATGATATGATATGATATATGATATGATATATGATATGAGATATGATATATGATAAGATATGATATATGATAAGATATGATATATGATATATGATATGAAATGATATGAGATATGATATATGATATGATATGATATATGATATGATATGATATATGATATGATATGATATATGATATGATATGATATATATGACATATGATATATGATATATGATATGATATGATATATGATATGATATGATATGATATGATATGATATGACATATGATATATGATATGATATGGTATGGTATGGTATGATATGATATGATATGATATGATATGATATATGATATGATATGATATATGATATGATATATGATATGAGATATGATATATGATATATGATATGAGATATGATATATGATATATGATATGATATGATATGATATATGATATATGATATGATATGAATACTGTATAAGTAATAAGTCGATAGCCGGGGGTAGTTTAGCACGCTCGTAGCGCGGGCTAGCGAAATGTCTATGAATAGCACCCTTAAAGGTTATTACGAGTGGTTTAAACATGCACTAAAACCAGACGTAAGTGCAAGTTTGAACCAACAAATTATTGAGATTTGGGATAAATTAATTAGTTAGAAAATTTGTATATTTATTATGTATAACTACTTTTGTATATAGATCATTTTATTTAATAATTAAGTTTTGTACTTTTGTGAACTAATATCAATAAATATATTACTATTGACACAAAATTATACAAACTCATGTACACAAGATCCATCGCACGAGCCCGTACGGCCATTGCACGCCACATTAATTCGATATATTTACAGGAAGGACAAACTTGAAAAGCTGACACTTCTACCTATAGTGTTGGAATTACTTATAACCTGCTGTTCAGTACATTAGTGAAATGTGACGAAAAGAGAGAACAATGGCGAGATGGGTCGACATAATATAGGCCTAAATAAAACTCACAATTGAAGACTATGATCCAAAACGCATTCAGCCCATAGTTTGGACTGAGAGAGTTTTAAAGTGACAAGCACAATAACATAAACCAGTGATGTCAAAGCAAGCGCATTTTTTCTGACATTGACGTCGTGCGTGGGCAGCAAGCGCTAAGTATGGAAAGAGGAAGGATTGTGTACAGTACATGAATAAGCGGCCTGTTGCATTAAGAAAACAGTGGTGTACAAACTTCAAACGGAACGTGAAATTTTATGTCGTTATTTTTATATGCCTTCTTTCTGTTCGATATTATCTATATTGTGTGTAAAACAAAAGTACTAACACTGATTTCTTAATATTGCACTTGTGTTTTAAATCTTAATAACATAAAAGAGAGTTAAGAAGGAATATTCACTTAAATTCCATAGTAATATAATATTATACTTTATTAAGTGGATGAAACACATCATTCATAAAGAAAGTGATATTCTAAACAAATAGATTGAGTATGACATGAAAAGTTGGAATTGATATTAATGGTATCTTTAGACTTACAAAAGTAATCAATAAACTAATCAAAACAATATTACAGTACAAAGCAAAGTTACCTAGGTACTGTATCTGTTTTAAGTGTAACTAATATTACATAACAAAACTCTTATCGCATTATGCTTTTAAGGAGATATTTGTGAGCAACTTCCTATCATCAGAATATTAAATTATTTTCTTGAAATCTGCTGAAGCTATAGAGCTGACATTCTTACAACACATGTATCTTTTGCTTATGATGTAACAGTAGTTGCTTTGTTAATTCATTTTCTTACAAACAATTTCCATGCGAATATTTTCAAAATTTTCAGTACACTATCTTGAGTAATACGTATATACGGTATATTAGATTTACGAAAACATTCTGTAAGGCTACTAAATAAATAGGCCTAGGCCTATATCTGAAAATTTCACTTTTCTATACGAAAAGTTGAGAAAATATTTCTCTTGAATAAAAATATCAAACTTGTGAAAAATGAGCATTAAAATTAAAACTTACATTCTTATAATGCACTTATACTTCTCATGCAAATCTAAAAATTAACATGGACACAGTTTTAATAAGTTCTCTTCCCTTTATCCATTGAATCAGCGCTGGCCATCCCTGAATATAGCTCGACCAAGCGGCATATACCACGTCTTTCGTCTGTAAAGCGCTCAGGCTCTCCTGGGCTCTAAAGAGCGCGCTTGCTCCTGTGGACATCAGTTGACATGCCTGACATAAACTTTTAGACAAGGACTGGTGTTGTTTTCAAAGAAAATAAGCTTAAAATGTAATGATTGACGTGTCAGAAAGTCATATTATATGTACGAATCAAGGCCAATGAGCTGAACGAATTTTGGGAACACACTCTTCAATTCAATAGACCTGGAAATCACCGCGACATCAGTGAAAATTAGCTACTTGTTTCCGCTCTGTGGCACTAAATCAATATCTGTGCTATATTTGAAGAGAGAAAGAGACAGAGTAAGAATGAGCAAGAGAAAGAAAGAGGAAAAGAGAGAGACAGTGAACAGTCGTGAAACATTAACAGTAAGTCAGAGAGAAACAGACGAATCGACAACACCACTTTCTGCGACCATGTCGGACTATCGAAAGCGATGTCTCTGTAATTTTAGCCTTTCATTGCATTTCATTAAAATAATAAGCGGTGTTACCAAATGATTGATATATTTTTATTTTACATACCAAGTAGAGATCAAACTTGCCACACTTTTGACTAACATTTTTCCATATTTTATTGTTGTAACAATTTCATTTCGGAAAATTACTTACCTCCTTTGACTTCTAATGTAGGTATCAGAGGTCTGCATTGGACGTTTTCGCTCGAGTGCCAAGTAGTTCATAGCATAATCAATAGGTAGCGCACATGCATGATGGGTAAAATTGTCACGAGCGATAAATCCTCGAACGGTATAAGCCGAGCGTTAGACATTCGTTCTTGTTACAGTGATGAACTGTGTAGTAACATCATAGATGTTTATCATTTCAAAATTTTGCAGTGTTTAACTAACCTCTCCATAGTACAACTACAAAACTTACTTTAATAGGTAAATGTTTCCCCCCCCCCCCACACAGGAGTGATTTTGTTTTTGCCACATCTGATAGATGTTATTGGATGTAAATGTAATTATTATGAACGGAAAATACAATCACGATAATGCAAAAACTGTATCAAGTTTTCTAATAATAATAATAATAATAATAATAATAATAATAATAATAATCATCATCATCATCATCATCATCATCATCATCATCATCACCATCTCTAATAATTAGTGTATCAGTCTTTGCGTCTGTAACAGTTGTGCAGCATCATTATTCGTTTTATTATATTTTCTGTGACGTTATCTCTGTACTAATATTGTTATTAATCTACTGCTATATCAATAATATTTAGTAAAACGTTTCTACATTGTCGCAGTATATAGGCGGAACACTATATATGGACCTATCATATTATATATGTGGCAAATCAAATATTGAATAATTATTAATTAGCAATAATAACTGCATATAAAAGTTTTTCATACTATTTTATTTATAACTTCATGTTCCTGTTTTGGTACGTTCCATTGACTGTTCCATTAAACGTTTGTCATAAATGTAGAAAAGAAAGCCTTATTTTTAGCGTGTGAGCAAAACATATGTGTATCTTATCTGTCGCCTTCCATACAAGATAAGACATGTCAGTGAGATGACCTTGTACTGTGCTTCTATTTATTACGAGCGTATCACGACCGTTCGTATCTCACTCGAGGATGCGACAATCGACCGAGTTCAAGCGAGCGATTTAACTCCAATGCAGCACTCTGGTAGGGATATACAGTAATGCCCGTTTAAAAGCAAAACACACAAGTACAAAATTGAAGGAATGGTGAACGGGAGAAGATTTCGGGGCAGAAGTATATATCAGATGATAGACGACATTAAGAAATATGGGACACATGCGGAGACTAAGAGGAAAACAGAAAATAGGAAAGATTGGAGAAAACTGGGTTTGCAGTGAAAGACTTATCCTTAGGCAGAACATAATGAATGAATGAATGAATGAATAAATACTAGTGTCCTGCAATGTTCAAACATGAGAGAGACAATCAGTACATTAAAAACTTCATCTTATTTCATATGAAAAAGTAATCACAGGATCTGTGCTAAAATTCTTAAGAGGTTAAGACATGAAGGGGTGGGAGTGGACAACATCGACTAGACTCGATAGATTATTGATCGTAGTAACTGAATACTTTGTGTGGATTGATATAATAATTTTCCCTCATGCATTTATTTGTTTATTTTTGTGTGGCATAACGAATTCCGCTAAACTTATTGTTCAAAGAGTCCTTTGATATTCACTATATGTTAGCCAATATATAAATTGCACTTATTATCAACCTCTGTGAGGAGAAAGCTCGCTGTCATATTATAAAATATGAACAAATTCTATTCAAAATTGTGTTCGCTAACATTTCTTTATAGATTGCGTGATACAAACACTATAAAACAAATAATTCAATCTCAGATGACACTAGTGTATTTTATATTACTCACTCTATTGAAGAACTGTTTGAAAAGTTTGAGGCAGACATTATTACTCTTGAAAACAGGTTAAGCGCAAATAGCTTTCTTTGAATTTGAAAAAAAAAAAACTGTGTATACGATTTTCCTTAAACCATAATTTTATTATATTATTTCGAAAGAATTAAAGTTTAATGATTCTGTAATACAAAAAATTGCACCAGTTAAATTTTTAGGTTTGATTGTTGATGAACATTTAACATGGGATAAGAATACTTTGGCTGTCTGTGAGAAAAATTCCAATATCTGGTATTTTGAAAAGGCTTAAAAGATCTCTGCCTATATCTTGTCTCTTGAATGTATATTATGCTTTTATCCATTCTCATTTAATGTATATGTCATTTATTTGAGGAAATAATAAGAAAACTGCTTTGATACCTTCACAAATTATTCAAAATACAGCTTTAAGAAATTTATTGCGTTTTTAGTATTTGACACCAATGAAATATCTATATCAATTTTCTTTCATTCTACCAGTTGAATCAATTATCAAATTAGGTGCTGCTATTTTCATGTAAAAAGTTATTAACAATTTAATACATAGTAATATTACATTTCAGTTTAATAAAGATATACATACTTATTTAACAAGACAAAAAGACAATATTTTTTTTCTCAGCATAGCTCCGTAACTTATGGAACGAAAGGACTTAACCATTTTTTAACAAAAACTTTTAACCAACTTCCTTTAGAATATAGAATTTTACTAAATTGCCGGTGTTTTAAGAATTGTTTAAAAATACGTTTTTGGGAAGATTATTTATTTTAATTCTCAGTTGATTTATTGATTTCATGGTTTCAAACTTTTTCTTCTTTTTGCCCAAAACTTTGTTATCTTATTATTTTTTCTTATTTTGCTTTCTTTCTTTAACAAATTTTTGTGTTATTGTTTGCTTTCACAGACTGCAGCTTCATGACTTTTTCAATTATATTGTATAACATATGTATGTGTTCTCATATAGCCCCTACATATGAGTTATACTCGTTGGGGCATACTCATAAATTAAAAAAAATATATATAGGCCTATTATATAAATCTAAAGCTAAAAATACAACCTTACGGAAAGCAGAGAAATTGAAGAATAGATTTAGACCTACTTGATTTCAGAATTCTTGAGAAAGTTGATGCGAGAGGAAAAGTTATTAATATAACACTTCCATTTGTCTGTAATGTGTGTGTGTTGAAAATGATATACAAAGGGATGAAGACGTTGGCGGTAAAGGAATTGATCATAATTAATGACTACATAAAATGTATACAAAACTTCTTTCAATAGAAAACATTTATGAAAGACAAACCTTCACGATTCTGATTTAAACAGTTCTATTTTATAAACACAAAATAAGTGCCAGCACTCTTAAATTAATGTCTTTAGAAACAACAAATACTAGCCACACACTCCATATATATACTGATGAGTTTCAATGGTTTATAAAGCAGGGAAAGCAGCACTTAATGGAACATGTCCTCTCTTCCTATTTTATCATCAAAACTGCCCAGAGATAACGACATTTTTCGAAAGTATTATCGATTTATACATTTAAAAACAAAGGGGGGTATTAGGTATTTATCGAATTCTTACAATTGCATCAAACGTTTATTCTGTCAATTATTGTAATTAATTGTGAACTTTTTTAAAATTATTAATGATGTTTGCGACGTGAATAAAAGTTTGATATTTCTTTGCATTTCTGTCTTCATGCTCCCAGTATTTCAATTGAAAAAAGCGCAGCGTTCTAGTTAACTACTTCATAATCGCTTCCCCATTCCATGGTACCTAATCGTGAGATAACCCTGCAATAAATTGGCAGTCAAAAGACTAGCATTTAGATACTACGCCAGTAAGTTATTTGAAATTTTAATGACTGATAAGCAAGCTGCGGATTTTTAGGCACTAAAAACAGTTGAAATAGGCATGCAAAATAGGCATTCAAAATTCTAAAATAGGCATTTAAAAAGGCACTAAAAATTTTTAATTCTTAATGGCTAACACGACCATAGAGTACCATCATACACTAGTTTCTATAGGAATGTCATTATTCCTCCAAATGTTGTAATGAGAGCTGATGTATGTTGTCTGTAAGAATGTTCTTACTTCACAAGAAATGATAGGGCAATACTTCAGGGATCCAATCTCAGCTGGGAACCAAACCAGTGGGAACGCCGTAATTTGAATGTCTTTTCCAATCAATGCTTCTGATGACTTTTGCTTTGGCATATTATGTCCATGGTATATTTCAAGTATTACAACAGAAAACGCAACTCCATACACAACTAACAAACTCACAAAACGGATACAGAGTTTAAAACAACTACCCCAGTCAACTACAGTCCGCGTCACCGTTTTTGGCGTATGAAATAAGTAATGGGAACGTTAAGTGCGAGTGTTTTACATTTGCCACAGTCAGTCTGACAACTGTGTTTAACAAATGGCTGATGTGACGTGTATAGAAAATGGTACCATTCTCAGCTGCATTAGCAAAATGCTTCCAAACTGGGCACTATATATCTAGGACACACGCCAAAAACGCTGGCGCCAGCTGTACCACCAATGATTCACGCGGATTGGGATAATGCAATCCCCAAACTGTATCCTCTGCAATCTCAATGAAGAGATGGACCGTCATCAACTGAGAAAGTGTCCAGCACTTCACTCCTCCTCCGAATTTGACCGTACTGGGAAGTCAAGATGGAGATGTCGTATTTTAGTTAGCTACAACTTTCCTATTATTGTTTTTCTTGTTATTTGTTTGTAGTCAATGACTCCATTGGTCATGTATAAGCCATTTGCAAAATAAATAAACAGATAAATCATTCACGCGGCTTTCGAAATGCATTTTTTCTTATTGGTTGATTTCAAATTATTCGGCTTCTCCGCGCTCTGGTGGCAGTAAAACATAACACACAGAATTATCGATAGTTCTATATCACTGTACTCTGGTGAATAAAAAAGAAACAAATTACAGGTTCAAGAAATATCGATAGAAAGGTCAATAAATTCAAGTATAATATATAATACGGATATTTAGGCAACTTTTAGGCATTTATAAACAAATAGGCATTTACTAGTGAAATAGGCAATTATAGTCACTATATAATTCGCATATAATTATCACAATGTCTTAAAATGGATATGCAACCTAAAAGCTTGCACCTTCAATTTAAGGATTAAAATAGGCATATAGGCATAAATCCGCAGTTTTCTGATAAGTAATACATCATTACAGAGATTAATATCATAGTTAAGTACTTCAGAAATAAACAGTGTTAAATTAACTATTTCTGTCTTTATGCTCCCCGAGTTTATTAAATATCCCATTTGTTCATATATTAAGTTTTGACACGTTGAAAAACGTTTCATGTGAATATTTTCCAAGTTGATTTGATTCAGAAATCATAGTTTCACTGCAAATTTTTTAACACTGTCCTTTCTTACAAAACCAGTGAAAATCTCTGAAATAAAGAAACTAACTTAATACATTATTCACATATTAATTAATACGTCATCGTACATGGCCTATAGGCTATATTTAGCACTGAAAAATCCTGTGAGACTGACCGCATTGCCTGGAGCTTGGGAGTGTTTTTGTGAGTTTACTGAACGTACCTTATGCATCACGCAACAGTACACAAACTTGATGCTACACGTTGCTGGCTAGTATAGTGGCTAAACCTTCGGACTCTAACCGGACAAAGCGAAATACCAACGCGGAAAATATGTGCAACGACACGCTGTTGCGTCATCCTACCGTAACATAAACAGTCACCTGATGGACTGCAGCGCCCTGACCTACCAGGCCAAGTCGGAAGTTCGCCTTGCTGGGTAAAAATAACTAAAGAGTGCATTGTGGGTGACATCGACGCAACTCCCATAAGGGTCAATGTAGCTTTTTAAACAATTTTTCTCAGTGGTAAGCAGTAAAACGTTCCTCAATAAAACTTGCCGTTTAGGATAAACATATACACTGGAGGCTCTACTATTCTAAATCCAAAAGAAATAGTTAAGGGATTATAAACTAGAAAACTGTAGAAACACGAACGTGCCTCTTCGTTGGACCTCCAAAGTTGTGGAAAGGGAAATTATTGCAGTACATCTCATGCTATTGTAACAATACGTAATGAAATGACAGATTGTCTTGCAAAGAAATAAACATACAGTCTAATTTTGAAACCAGGAAGAAAAATGTTTTTTCCATAAAAATTTACAGGTTGTTTCATAACTATGGATACAAATTGCAGGGGTGACTAGAGAATAACAAAGCAAAAAGTCTTTATAAGCAAATAATGTAGGTCCGGACACCAATAGTTGCGAGATATGTTATGTCTGTGGTCACGAACTGAATACATCTCATACATATGTAATCTCATTTCTTATCTAGCAGACTTAATAGTCACGCGTACTTTCATTATTTTTTCTAAATGAGCTCCATAACCTTTTTGGTGGTTTGCTTCTGGGAAAAGAAGCTGCTGTAATACATGCACGCACTGGCTCACTTTCATGTGAACGTTTGCGAGTTCTTACGCACACACTTTCACAATGTGTATCGACCATATATTACCAACACCATGGCCTTCCAGGTTCCCAAATTCAATCCTATGATTTTATTTAATTTTTTTTTGAAATTTTTTGTGTTTCTCACCTCTGCTGATATGTTAACGAACTGCGAGGAAATACTGTAATTGCTTGTCAAAGTATTAGAGACACGGCAGGAATATTCGAACCTGTGACATTGTAGATGAAGAATCATGCTGATGCACGCCTACCATGAATACTGAGCACATACGTTAAAGCTCTCTTCTTTCAGAGCATATCGGATGTTACGTTACCTCAAAGCACCAGTGGCGTAGCATGAAATTTTGAGCAGGGGAAGCTAACTCAAGTTGTCTTTCATGCAATATGAGAAAACGTATTACAAAAATATAGTCTTAAAATAAATAGTAGTCAATTTCAAGTCAGCAGTCGAAGATTGGTTGGAACATCGTAAGTAACACCAATAAGGCATGACCTCAAATGATACGTAATAAAATATGATTTCACGGTTTACACATATCTGTAACAAATAGACACGTATACGTATAACATTAGTTCACTCCCCGTCATACTTAGAGAAATCACAATATTAGTATCATTACGTAAGTATGCGTCTGTCTTTTGGTTGTGTCCTTCATTGACAGCAAGGGAGTCGGTCATTTGTTTTTTAAATCACACTTTTGTTCGTAAGTCGGTCTTGATAATACAATTATCCTAAAAAAAATCAAGTAAATTAGTGTCGGGAACTGTTATTTCGCACATTATTTATTATATCAGCCAAATGCACACTAACACTTCAACTGAACACAACTGACGAAAAGGGATAACTCGGAAACTACTTATTTTAAATGTTAAAGCTAGCTTCTTTGCGAGCCTTGCGACTAGGGTAGCTTAGTTAGAAAAGGATGGAAAATCTGCGGGGTGGATTACACAGAAGAAACCGGTCTGCTTGGAAGCTGGTGTGTGCAGGCTTCTTGTTTACTGCTGCATCACAAATCATCCTGAGCTGCCGCATCGCATTATTTAACGCGTAAATATAAATTCTATTAAAATTAATAAATAATTTTGTCCATAAACTGCAGGTTTATTATGAAATTATTATTAACTGGGGAAGCTAAGCTTTTTAGCTTACATTGACGCTACGCCACTGCAAAGCACCTGTATTGACGAGACATAATAAAACGCCATGTAAATTTCGCAAACGGCTGGTTTTCGGACCTGCATTTTTAGGACTTTTTGCCTACTTTTTCCTACTCACCCCTGCAGTTTTTACCTATTGTTATGAAACACCCTGTATATGTATGTATGTATGTATGTATGTATGTATGTATGTATGTATGTATGTATGTATGTATGTATGTATGTATGTATGTATGTATGCAATCGTATGTATGTATAATCCAAAATGCGTCAGGAGGAGGATGTTTTGTAAAAATTCAAAACTGATGTAATTTTTTTGTCTATAGTAATCTTAGACCTCGAGTGGCATTTATTAGGACTACTTCATGAATAAAATAAAAATGTAAATAATATACCCCTAAATTTCGCTGACAAAAGTTAATAATTGTATATTTATGAATACTTAACCTATTCAGACATTGTGAAGTGGAAATAGATGAATAACGATTACTGCAATAGAGAAATTGAATGCAATTCAGTAATACCAATACAGGTTTAAATATGTTAATTACATATATTGCGCTTTTCTCTTGTTATTATAACAGAAACACATTTTCAATATCTGCTGAAATCATAATTTAATTTAAACATTTTATAATATAATTGCAAGTAACCTGATTAATTGATTAATTAAATGAATTTCTGAAAAAGCAATTATCAAATCTGAATGAAGACGTGTAATTTTCTTCAGATAGCCTACAATGGACATGGAAAAGATAGATGATGATGTAGATGTGGAAGTAAGATTTCGCACTTTATTTAGTACTTCATCATTACATTTTACACTACACCGAGAATCATGAACTATGTAATATGTGTGGAAACAGCTAGCAATGCTTATGTACTCACACCACAGCAAGACATATGCTACTACACCATCTTTGTACAGGTAATTAAAAACACAAATTTTATTGCGCCATACGGAAGGCAGTTTGATCAAAGACCTTGTATATAATACTCTACAAGGTCTTTGGGTTTGATATGCGCTGATGTTACATAAATTTGAACATTTGACTTTCTATTAATTGTTTAATTTCATTCACGTAATACAAATTTGATATGTTTAATTAGGTAAGGTTGCCTGTAAGAGCGGGGCCAATGTCAACTATGCCTTATTTCGACCGTTACTCCGTGCTACAGGAAAGCATTTTCCGTAGTTCGACAAACTCATTCTCGCTGTAGTGTGTAAAGGAACTAAAGATGCATCTACACAGTTCAATTTTCAATGCGCGTATGCATGCAATCTGGAAAGAATATTGAAAGAATCAAGTTTAAAACGTACGTTCAATTAAGATGCATGAAGATTTTGTCTCTACATAGTGAGCCGTTTTGAACGTCGTCTTCACTGCGTAAATATATTAATTAATATTAAATATTCATTGCTTGAATGCATAAAGTTGAAAGAAAAGTTAAACCGTGTAGATGCATCTCAATGGATTCATGCTCATCGATTTACGGGGAAACAGTTGGCGACACTGACTAAACAAAGAACGACCATGCGATAAATTGACAGCGATAAATATAGCTGCAAAAATTATCGCGATGTCTGACTGATTGGTTGGAATTCAAAATTTCATTACACCCCATTGGTCGAAAATGAAATGACGTCATATAAACGAAATAGTCTATAGTAATGTCAGATTTCGAATGATATTTATTAGGACTACTTCGTGAATTAAATAAAAATGTAAATAATAGATCTCTAAAATTCGTTCACAAAATGTTAATAATTGCATATTTATGAATACTTAACCTATTCAGACAATGTGAAGTCGAAATAGATGAATAACAATTACAGCAATAAAGAAATTGAATGTTATTCAGTAATGTCAATTGAGAAAAGCGAAATACAGGTATAAAAATGTTAATTACATGTACTGCGCTTTTCTCTTGTTTTTTCTCGTTGCCAAACTTTTAGAACGGCCCCAAGGTTCACTCAGCCTTCTATAAAATTGAGTACCGGGTCTTTCCCGGGGGTAAAAGGCGGTCAGAGCGTGGTGCCGACCACACCACCTCATTCTAGTGCCGGGATCATGGAAAGCATGGGGCTCTACCTCCATGCCCCCCAAGTGCCTTCATGGCATGTTACGGGGATACCTTTACCTTTTTTTATTATAACGGAAATACGTTTTCATTATCTGCTGAAATCATAATTTAATTTAAACATTTTATAATATAATTACAAATAACCTGATTAACACATTAATAATAATAATAATAATAATAATAATAATAATAATAATAATAATAATAATTAAATAAACAATTGTTATGAAGGAATGTCATTTCTTTAGATACAATGGATCTGGAATTAGAAGGTGAAGATGTAGATATGGAAGCAGGATTTCGCACTTTATTTAGTACAATGGATTCATGCTCATCGATTTACGTGGAAACAGTTGGCGGCCTGACTAAACAAAAGAACTACCATGCCATAAATTGATAGTGATAAATCGAGCTGCAGAAATGATCGCGATGTATGACTGTAATTGCTTGGAATTCAAAATTTCATTACACTTCATTTGTCGAAAATGGAATGACGTCATATAAACGAAATAGTCTAGAAAATCAGCAGTTGCTCCATTTAAACTTGACATGACTGTCTTGCCCGATGGCCATTTAGGCTGAACATTATCCTTCCTTCCCTGTATCCTGTGTGACATCGAAGAGGAAATGTATGGAACACATTGTTGACATGTGGAGCCGTCATATCAAAAGACTGAATTGTATGTAAATACTGGAAGGCACAACTTGTTGTGAAATGAAATGGATTAGATATCAGCCAGCCAAGAACGATGTCTGTTTAAAAATATGAAAGAACTTTGCGTGCTTTGTAATTTTGAGTTAAACTTGTGTAAATATTGTATATTCTTGATTTACTCTGTTTATTTGTGAATTTTAAAAGCTATAAATTTCTCACACTTTTATGACTGACCTTCAGGAGACCTGCCAACAGTTACTTTAGCTAGCGATGACTGAAATGATAGCTTTTATAAAGTGTAAAGAATATATAATTGTTACAAGTATTGAAGTGGGCACATAAAGGAAAGTATGTACTTCAGTAAATCGAGGGAGTTGAAACCCATTAGCATGCAATAGAGTTTGGAGCAGTTGAGAAGCCTTTCACATTAGTATTCCAATCAGACGCAATACAGAAAGTTACGCAATGTGTAATATGTATTCAAATTTCTAGACGTTAAGTGCCTGATAGTGAAGCTCTTGCATGTAAACGAAAACGTCTTTGTTGTCACATATTCCTACTGCTGGAGATCAGAGTTTAAACTTCTGCAAGTGTGTATGGAATTTTTAATAGCGCGTAATCGGGGGGAAAAGAAGAACACGACTCTGTTCAATAAAAGTAAGAAATTAAAGTAATATGCAATAATAATAATGGTTACAATAATAATGATTATAATTATAATGCCATGTATTGTGGGTCCCTATGACCACGGCATGGCGCGTCCTCAGGTTGCTGATAGATGAGACGGCCTTCAGATATGGAGGATAGCTGCGAATATATTGATTTATTTTTTATTTTATTGGGTTATTTTACGACGCTGTATAAACATCTAGGTTATTTAACGTCTGAATGATATCAAGGTGATAATGCCGGTGAAATGAGTCCGGGGTCCAGCACCGAAAGTTACCCAGCATTTGCTCGCATTGGGTTGAGGGAAAACCTCAAACAGGTAACTTTCCCCGACCGGGATTTGAACCCGGGCCACCTGGTTTCGCAGCCAGACGCGCTGACCGTTACTCCACAGGTGTGGACGAATACATTGAATAAACAGTCCTAGACAGACGAGAAGGTGTGGTCCTCCAGCTTAAGAGTTGGGCGAAGGGCTAACAACCCATCACCAAAAAAAAAAAAAAAAAGCTTGTTACGAATCCATACAATAAGCCTCAGAATGAGAATAAATTAGTTTATCCTTCGAAAGAGGTGTAAAAATTCAAATATCTTGGAGCAACAGTAACAAATATAAATTATACTCGGGAGGAAATTAAACACAGAATAAATATGGGAAATGCCTGTTATTATTCGGTTGAGAAGCTTTTGTCAGCTAGTCTGCTGTCAAAAAGTCTGAAAGTTAGAATTTATAAAAGTTATATTACCGGTTGTTCTGTATGGTTGTGAAACTTGCACTCTCACTTTGAGAGAGGAACAGAGATTAAGGGTGTATGAGAATAAGGTTCTTAGGAAAATATTTGGGGCTAAGAGGGATGAAGTGACAGGAGAATGGAGAAAGTTTTTTTTTTAATTGGGTTATTTCAACATCTAGGTTATTTAGTGTCTGAATGATATGAAGGTGATAATGCCGGTGAAATGAGTCCGGGGTCCAGCACCGAAAGTTACCCAGCATTTGCTCGTATTGGGTTGAGGAAAACCCCGGAAAAAACCTCAACCAGGTAACTTGTCCCGACCGGGATTCGAACCCGGGCCACCTGGTTTCGCGGCCAGACGCGCTGACCGTTACTCCACAGGTGTGGACTGGAGAAAGTTACACAATGCAGAATTTCACATATCATTTTCTTTACCTGACATAATTAGGAACATTAAATCCAGTTCTTTGATATGGGCAGGACATGTAGCACGTATGGGCGAATCTAGAAATAGATATTGAGTGTTAGCTGGGAGGCCGGAGGGAAAGAGACCTTTGCGGAGCCGAGACGTAGATGGGAGGATAATATTAAAATGGATTTGAGGGAGGTGGTATATGATGATAGAGAGTGGATTAATCTTGCACAGGATAGGGACCGATGGCGGGCTTATGTAAGGGCGGCAGTGAACCTGCGGATTCCTTAAAAGCCATTTGTAAATAATAATAATAATAATAATAATAATAATAATAATAATAATAATAATAACTTATTAACATAGTGTAGTCTATGTATCGTATATAGTACAATTAAAGAATTACTTTCTCAAAATTTTTATGAATATTTACCATTAAATTACATTTGTTATAATTTATAATAACATGGCACTTAATGTGACAATTTAATATATGATATAAAAGGAAAAATTGTTCAGTAACATTTAGATCACATATAAATATGAAAATACACACTTAGAGCTGCAGGAGAGTATTGTCCTAAATTTGCTTATCCTTCAAGTTTGAAAACGGCGAGGCATTTGTTTCCCGTCGTGTGTGAATTTAAATTCCATTTAGAAATGGTTAATAGTATCTTAAAAAGCGGGAAATCAGGTGATATTCGACATTAAGATATATGGCTGATATGCGGAGACATAGAGGAAGGCAGATTATAGGAAATAGGCCTCTGAAGAATTCTGGGTTTACAGTGAGACATGCCCTTTTCGTGCGGGTTTTGGGCTTTGCGGGCGTTGTTAGTCTCGTTTTCTCGATCGTTGTTCATCTCTTGTGTATATATATATATATATATATATATATATATATATATATATATATATATATATATATATATTTAATTTCCATCTGCTTCAAATAATACAACACATGTACTACAATAATTACAATATATTTCTCATAACTTTATAGTTAAATTATGTTATTATTTTTATTATTAATATTATTATTACTGATATTACTATTATTATTATCGTTTTATAAATTAATTCTTAAGGAATTGATGGAACTTTGGAATCTTTCATGACTTCCTAAGAATCGTATACATATATAACATATATTTGATTGGAATAATGTGCTTTTATGCAATTCTAGCATTAAAACACGCTTCTTATGACGCTACAAATAGTGCACAATAGGCCTAATTCTAGCACTGGTGCCAGTAAAGGTTACCTAGCAACTAGTATTCCATGACATCATGACCTTCTTCACAACACATTATTTTGTGCGAGATTGTGCGTATTTGCTTGGTTTCCGCACAAAACCAACCCGCGGAAAGTCTAAAATTCCACATTCAGTATTCCCAACCTAACACTCATAACAATTTCCCTCTTCTTACCGCTTAAGGGTCATATTGATTTTCCTGCTTTAGGCTTTTAACATATTATTTTAGAGACGTTAAATATAGTAATAATTATAAACTGGAAACTTACCACTGCAATTTCACCTAAATTGCACTGTAAATTATTGTTTTTAAATATTTGCAAAAATTAAGTAAACTGTACAACTCCACTATAGTTACTGCATTCGTGATGCAAGTAACATTAAGGAAGCCGTGAAAAAAAATTACAAGATTCCACATTCATCATAGACTGGAGGAAAAAAAAAGACAGACGTATATCACGGCCTTCTGGAGTATAATAAACACAGAAAACATTTTAAAGCAACAGTGTTGAAGATAGATATTTTTGTTTTGCAAATTTGCCGTCATTGAACAGAAACCAAGATGGAGATTTCATTGCAACTAATTAGCAATTCCTCTTTCAGGTATGTAATAAACTACGTTTCGCTTTTTCAAACTTTTCCTCGAACATGAAAACTTCAACATACCGCTCTTGTAACGCATATTACTATTATACAACGTACCTGTAAGAAGAAGCTCCAAAACAACAACAAAATAACATTATCTTAGAAACGGTTACTTAGCAACCACACAATATAATTATGTCATATCCAATACTCATGTCTCTACTACGTTATACATTACATTTTGTAAATTTATAATGTTTTTTTTTACATATGTTAATGCTTGCTAACTTACTTACTTATTGGCTTTTAAGGAACCCGGAGGATCATTGCCGCCCTCACATAAGCCCGCCATTGAGCCCTATCCTGAGCAAGATTAATCCAGTCTCTACCATCATATTCCACCTCCCTCAAGTCCATTTTAATATTATCTTCCCATCTACGTCTCGGCCTCCCCAAAGGTCTTTTTCCCACCGGCCTCCCAACTAACACTCTATATGCAATTTTGGATTCGCCCATTCGTGCTACATGCCCTGCCCATCTCAAGCGTCTGGATTTAATGTTCCTAATTATTTCAGGTGAAGAATACAATGCGTGCAGCTCTGCGTTGTGTAACTTTCTCCATTCTCCTATAACTTCATCCCTCTTAGCCCCAAATATTTTCCTAACAACCTTATTCTCAAACACCCTTAATCTCTGTTCCTCTCTCAAAGTGAGAGTCCAAGTTTCACAACCATATAGAACAACCGGTAATATAACTGTTTTATAAATTCTAACTTTCAGATTTTTGGACAGCAGACTAGATGACAAAAGCTTCTCAAGCGAATAATAACAGGCATTTCCCATATTTATTCTGCGTTTAATTTCCTGCTGAGTGTCATTTATATTTGTTACTGTTGCTCCAAGTTATTTGAATTTTTCTACCTCTTCGAAGGATAAATCTCCAATTTTTATATTTCCATTTCGTACACGAGACATAATCATATACTTAGTCTTTTCGGGATTTACTTCCAACCCTATCGGTTTACTTACGTTATACATTACATTTTGTAAATTTATAATAGTTTTTTTTTACATATATTAATGCTGCAATTAAAAATATATTTTTTGTGTAACGTGTGTAATCTTCATTATAAACGCGTGAAGATCAGAGCGTGAGTATAAGCAAGCGTTCTAAACATTCACTCATGAAATAATTACCAAGATTATACACTAGTTACATAAATTACTATTATATACTGGCACTGTAAAGCGAGTAATGATTTCATGTTAAACTAATCTTGTCAGTTACCGGCTCCAGAACGAAGGGAGTGAAGTTTCATCCCCGGCAGACTTTTAAAAATAAAACAGTGATTACAGAACAGGTTCTTTTTGTTTCATCTTCACTTTTATTTACGAATTCGACATTTTCAGCATAGAATTTCGAGATTTCTCAATACTTTCAACTCTTCACAAATAATGTTAACTGCTGTAATCTATCGTAATATTCGTTTCAAATATCAACATGATTAACTGAATGCACTGAGGATAGGATAGCCAACCAACGATGCATGGGTAACAGTATCGCTAGTTGGCTGCGCTTAATAGGACTTAAAATCAGCGTTAGTTGGATATATGATCGGCCTTTCCCTGCGGTTGTTTTACCTCAGGGAATTAGCCTCGTAGCCGTTGCTGCAGTTTGTGCGAGGCTAGGATAACTGGGGACACGTCTCTCGGTGCACGAGCAATCAACAACACAAACGAGTTGGTTTATTATTATCAGAACTGTAATTGGGACACTTCGTAAGCAAATCGTCGAGAGAGTCGGCTTTCCTCTCCGGAGAAATGAATTCAAAAACTGACAACACGAAGTGAAGTCCGTGGTGAATATAAACGATGAAATTATTCTCAATGTATTTCACTTCCCCTAATTATTTTAGCAGTTGACTATTTATCAAAGTTGTATCAACAGCGAGGTTATTTAGACTCGGAAGTATTGATGATAACTAAGTGGTACTTTTGCGAGATAAGATGAGCCGTGAACTTACCTGACATTCCTCTTACAGCAAAAGAACATAGTATGAGGCAGAGGTCTGCAGCGGACGTTTTCGCTCGAGCGCAAAGTAGTTCATAGCATAATCCAATAGGTAGCGCACATGCTTGATGGGTAAAATTGTCGCGAGCGATAAATCCTCGAACGGTATAAGCCGAGCGTTAGACATTCGTTCTTGTTACAGTGATGAACTGTGTAATAACACCATAGATGTTTATAATATCAAAACTTTGCAGTGTTTAACTAACCTCTCCATAGTACAACTACAAAACTTGCTTTAAAATGTAATATACATATTGTAGGAAAATGTTGTTTTCTTCTTCCCCACACAGGAGTGATTTTGTTTTTGCGACGTCTTATAGATGTTATTGGATGTAAATGTAATTATTACAAACGGAGAACACAATCACGATAATGCAAGAACCGTAACACGTTTTCTAGTAATATTAATAATCTCTAATAATTAGTGTATCATTCTTTGCGTCTGTAACAGTTTTGCAGCATGATTATTCGTTTTATTATGTTTTATTATATTTTCTGTGCGTTATCTCTGTACTAATATTGTTATTAATTTACTACTGTACCAATAATATTTGTAAAACGTT
Source organism: Periplaneta americana (assembly GCA_025594305.2). Taxonomy (NCBI): domain Eukaryota; kingdom Metazoa; phylum Arthropoda; class Insecta; order Blattodea; family Blattidae; genus Periplaneta; species Periplaneta americana. The sequence goes on along the minus strand of JAJSOF020000005.1, from coordinate 37,496,642 downwards.
TCTACATTGTCGCAATATATAGGCGGAACACTTTGTATGGACCTATCATATTATAATATGTGGTAAGTCAAATATAGAATATTATTATTAATTAACAATAATAACTGTATATCGAAGCTTTTCATACTATTTTATTTATAACTTCATGTTACTCTTTTCGTACGTTCCATTAGATTGTTCCCTTAGACGTTTGTCATAAACGCAGAAAAAAAAAAGCCTTATTTGTACCGTGTGAGCAAAACATATATGTATCTTATCTGTCGCCTTCCATACAAGATAAGACATGTCAGTGAGATGACCTTGAACTGTGTTTCTATTTATTACGAGCGTATCACGACTGATCATATCTCACTCGAGGGTGCGACATTCGACCGAGTTCAACCGAGCGATTTAACTCCAATGCAGCACTCTGGTATGAGGGTTATTCAGAAAGTAACTTCTGTTCTCATATAGAGCAGGTAGTAATTGGCATAACGACGCCATCTTTGCAATAAATGTTGCGTAATTCAGTTCGCGTCGAGTAGAGATACAGAGAGAGGATCTTCCGGCTGTTACACGAAGTGCAACATGTGTTCAAAATGTGTGCTTTAATTGAGAATGTGGCCAGCTGTAAGATATTCTCAGTAATACTATTTCTTGTGCCAAAAACTCTAAAGCAGCTGAAATCCATCGGGTTGAGCTTTGGGGTGTTCATTTGCACGACAACGCCCACCCGTATACTGCGTAGCCTACTGTATCTGAACTGAAAAATTTCAACTGGAAAGATTTGATCATCCTCCACACAGCCCTGACTTGGCGCCTAGTTATTACCATATTTTCATTCATATGAAGAAGTGGCTTGAATCGTTGATCTTTAACTCTCTCACTCCCCAATAGAGTGGTGTCGGAAAAAACCCGTTTTAATATGAACACAATATTTTATGTTATGGCTGTTATATCGCCTACAAGCAACGCCCAAACTGTTTGGAGAATCACAGTTGCCCGTGGTTAGTGGGGCCATATGACCTAGCCGGGAGAACTGCAAGACAACTCTTCACCACTTAGGGTAGGCATGTTAATTGATGCCCACAGGAGCAAGCGCGCGCTTTAGAGCCCAGCAGAGCCTGAGCGCTTTACAGCGGAAAGGAAAGAGACAGACGAAAGAGGTGGTATATGCCGCTTGGTCGAGCTATATTTGGGGATGGCTAGCACTGATTCAATAGATAAAGGGAAGAGAACTTATTAAAACTGTAATGTTAATTTTTAGATTTGCCTGAGAGGTATAAGTGCATTATAAGAATGTAAGTTTTAATTTTAATGCTCATTTTTCAGAAGTTTAATTTTTAGGCCTATTCAAAAGAAATATTTTCTCAACTTTTCGTATAGAAAAGTGAAATTTTCAGGTATAGGCCTATTTATTTAGTAGCCTTACAGATTGTTTTCGTAAAAATAATATACCGTATATACGTATTACTGAAGATAGTGTATTGAAAATTTTGAGAATATTCGCATGGAAATTGTTTGTATGGAAATGAATTAACAAAGCAACTACTGTTACATCATAAGCAAAAGGTACGTGCCCATGTGTTGTAAAAATGTCAGCTCTATAGCTTTAGCACATTTCGAGAAAATAATTTAGTATTCTGATGATAGGAAGTTGCTCACAAATATCACCGTAAAGCATAATGCGATAAGAGTTTTGTTATGTAATATTAGTTACACTTAAAACAGATACAGTACCTAGGTAACTTTGCTTTGTACTGTAATATTGTTTTGATTAGTCTATTGATTACTTTTGTAAGGCTAAAGATATCATCAATATGAATTCCAACTTATCATGTCATACTCAATCTCTTTCTTTGGAATATCACTTTCTTTATGAATGATGTGTTTCATCCACTTAAGGCAGTATAATATTATACTACTATGGAATTAAATGAATATTCCTTCTTAACTCTCTATTACGTTAAGATTTAAAACACAAGTGTCATATTAAGAAATCGGTGTTAGTACTTTTGTTTTACAGACAATATAGATAATATTAAACAAAAAGAAACCATATAAAAATGACACAACATTTCACGTTCTGTTTGAAGTTTGTGCACCACTGTTTTCTTAATCCAATATTGCTTATTCATATACACAACCCTTCCTCTTTCCACACTTAGCGCTTGGTGCCCGCGCACGACGTCAAGGTCAGAAAAATTCGCTTGCTTTGACATCACTAACTTAGGGGACCGTTATTCATGCCATGGCAGATCAGCATGCTGGGACAGCATTTCCTACATTTTTTATGAAACAGTTATACCGCTGTGATCGGACCCAAGAGCCTCATTTGTTAAAAACAAGTTGCAGGAGGATGGGATTTAAGTGGTATAGGTTATGGAATGCAATTTATCACTCTTTGCAACCCATTTAATTAGGTAATATAACGGGATCTTTACGCTTGAAGAAGAGGAGATTTGGGGAAAATTAAATTTTAGGCTTGTACTAGTCATCCCTAAAACTGATAAATACTAGTTATCCTAGTTTGTAATACCATAGGTCTTTCTTACGACGTTCCTTAATTTTTAACGTACTCACGAAAGTTGGACCACACACGCTGAATAGGCAATCGATTTGATGCCATAGGAGCCTTTTCGTTTCGTCATATTTAGTTGTGCTATTTTTGGAAGCATTTTACTTGATCCGGCCATAAAAGTTTGATGATCGGACTTCCTGTGTAATATAACAGAAAAGGTAGGCTACTGTGTTGGAACAATCGATGATGTAAGAAAACCGGAGACTAATGCAAGAGAAACAAAGAGATACGCGTGTTTATGAACTTCCTACTACTTTCAAATGAAATAAATGGTCATTAGAAAATCATAAGCCGTACCGGTTAAACAACACTATGATCAGAATAGTTTATAATAAATGGACCTCTTCTCTTCAACTTCTCCATGAACATCGTATACATTAGTCATGTATTTCAACAACGAGATCATTCGGCACTTTCTGTATGAATTTTTAACCAGAACTAAATATTTATAAATGGCTAGACGGTCTGGCCATAAAACCAAACATTCACGTCTTCCACTGCAAACTCAGCATTATCCAATCATTCATTTTCATTCATTCATTTTCTTTCCATTCATTCATTCATTTTGTCTCATTCATTCATTCATTCATTCATTCATTTTATTCATTTTATTCTATAGATGTTACATGAGCAATGAAGCTTTAAGATGTGGAACAAGTCAAAATTTTTCAATATTATAATTAAAATTTTTACAGTTTTACAATTTAATAATTTTCTACAATTTTTACAATTTTGTGCAATTTTATACAATATTTTGGCGAGATGTAGTGAGATGAGGTGAGGTCCGAGGATTCGCCAAAAGATTACTCGGCATTTGCCTTTAGGTTGGGGAAAACCTCGGAAAAACCCAACCAGGTAATCAAATCAAAGGGGTTGATGCCGCATATGATCCATGTACCTTAATGTCGGTCTCGGTAGCGTATTGGTTGGCTTCTATGTTCGAGGTTGCGGGTTCGATCCCGGCCTAGGTCGATGGCATTTAAGTGTGTTTAAATGTGACAGGGTCATGTCAGTAGATTTACTGGCATGTAAAAGGACTCCTGCGGGACAAAATTCCGACATACCGGCGACGCTGATATAAACTCTACAGTTGCGAGCGTCGTTAAATAAACCATAATTTAAATTTTTTATATTTTAAAGTTGTTTATCATCTGATATCTTCTTCTGCACCGAACACTTCTCTCGTCCATCATTCCTTAATATATTAAGGGAACCAGGTAGTCATTAGAGGTCAAAAATCCGATTTCTTATTTTGTGTTTTAAAAAAGTACAAAATTTGCTCTTTTAAAACAATATAAATACTCTGGGAGGTATTTCTGGAGGTAAGCCCTTTAAATAACCTCTTTAAATTTGACTGTGCATGTAATTCATATATCCTTCTGTTTTTTTAAATGCAGTTTTCCATAAGTTGATATTTTTCAAACGTAATTGCATTTTTCTCTGAAACTACTGAATCAATTTACATAAAATTTTTACAGTGTTTTCTGCAGCTTGTGTACTATTAGTAAACCTACGGATTTAAGAATATCGCAGGTATAATACGGGAAAAATACATTGAAGAAATTGCAAAAATGTTAAATAAATTTCAATATTTTTCTGTTTCACTAGGGGTGAAATATTTAACTAAATTTGCTTTAGTATTTCTACACATTACTATATAACTTAAACAAATGCAAGGTATATGAGTGAAGACTGTAGAAAGTAATGTGCACCTGAAGAATGAGGTACATTTAACAAAGTCGGAAAACAGGTTATCAGTTAGGCCTTTCTTTTGCACTTGGATACGAAACTAATTAGTTGTTTTTATACCACTGAATTCAGAATGACTGATTGTATCACATGGAAATCTTTATTCCACTCTGAGCACTAAAAGCCTAGAAATATTGAACAAAAATTTTTGTACTGAATTTTTTAATCGCACAGGCATCACTACCCAGTTCCCTTAATTGTAGATCTGGTTTAACTCTGCCAGTTAAAATACATTATTATTATTATTATTATTATTATTATTATTATTATTATTATTACTGTTATTCCTTCGAGTGCATCCTTCAGCACGCAGATTCTTCTCGGCAAGTGACCCGGTCAATTCCTTTTCCTCTTCCTGATCAGTTTCAGCATCATTCTTCCTTCACTCACTCTTTCCAACATGGCTTCATTTCTTATTGTTTGTCCATTTTACACATTTAATTCTTCTCCACATCCTAATTTCAAATGCTTCTAATCGCTTCTCTTCACTTCTTCGTAATGTCCATAGTTCTGTCCCATGGAATATCACAGCAGTTCAGTCTCTTCCTTACAAAACTTAGAACTGCACGCATTGTATTCTTCACCTGACATAATTAGGACCAGACGTTTCAGATGGGTAGGGCATGTAGCACGTACGGACGAATCCAGAAATGCATATAGTATATTAGTTGGGAGGCCGGAGGAAGAAAGACCTTTGGGGAGGCAGAGACGTAGATGGGAGGATAATATTAAAATGGGTTTGAGGGAGGTGGATATGATGATCGAGACTGGATTAATCTTGCAGAGGATAGGGAACGATGGCGGGCTTATGTGAGGGCGGCAATGAACCTCCGGGTTCCTTAAAAGCTGTAAGTAAGTAAGTGTAAGAAAGGTTAAATAAAGCCATTATTATTGTTATTATTGTTATTATTATTATTATTATTATTATTATTATTATTATTATTATTATTATTATTATTATTATTATATCAGAAACCTGGTTGAAAATTTCCCCTCTTCACGAAATTTTGTTCTCATTATTCCTATAGATTATGTTGGTAGTAATACTTCCAGTAAACTGCCTGACTTATGTTGAAAAATGATGCTTATAAGACATATTAATCTTCAATAAACTAAAGTTTATATTTTAAATATTGTCTAAAATTCAGGTGGCAAAATTAGAGACATACAACTTGTAATTTTTGCGTAAATTTAAAATCTTCAGAGAAACTTTCCTGACAAATGTTCAGCATTTTAATAAGTATTTGACTTATTATTTCTTAATATGATCAGAAATCAAGACTGATACAAAATATAATGGTCAATAAGGACATCAAACTGATCATCAAGATGAACACTGTAAATGAGAAAATTCACTTAGCTAGCTGCCTCGACTTCCTAAGCAGTTAATGTCTAGCAACACGAAAGATAAATAAGATAATTATTTGTTTCAAATTATGTTTATTGACAGTAATTACTCGTAATTGGAAGCTCTCTGCCTTTTTAATCAAATTAGTAAAAAAATTGGTACAAATAACAGTTAAGACTATAAATGATGATGAAGAAGTACTTGCAGCAATATTAGGAAAATTATAAGAGAATGGATAATAAATTTTCGCACAAAAGAATGAAAGATGTATTAATTAAAAATGAACAGACATTCATAAGAAAAAATAAAACACTCGCATGGAAAGAGTGACTGAAAATAGTAAGAGATAGAGATGTGCATAGGAAGAAATAGAGGAAAAGAAACTACAATAGATTCAGAGACATCTGGATATCTTTCTTATCTTTAAGGAATTAAAGAATAATGGAGACAAGCTGTAAGTTTGTAGTATAAAAAGAAGACTGAAAAGAAAACAAATTTTAGTGGTAGTAAGCACGACTTAGAACGCCGCTAAGGCAGCAAAGACAAACAAGGTAGTGGGACACATTCAGTTCCTGTTGAAGATAAATCACCACTTTCATTTGTAGAAAAACAAACCCCGAGTCAAAACTGTGTGAGTGGTAACATTATTTACTTTGTGAGCAACATAAAATAGCTAAACATATACATAGCTTGACTCCCTTACTTAGTTACTTACAAATGGCATTTAAAAAAATACGGAGGTTCATTTCCGCCCTCATATAACACCCTACCACAAGACATCTTTATATTCTTCATCTTATACAGTTTCAGTTGCTAGAAATTGGAACTCGCTTCAGAGTGATGTAAGGGGTAGTTGGACAATAACTTCATTTAGGTCAAAATTACATAAATTCTTACTTAACAGATTAATTGCTGATTAATATTTGTTACCTATAATGAAACTAACATCTGTCCATTCTTATTATTATCATTAATTTTTCTATATAGATTTACAAAATCTCTGATGACAATTAAATTAATATTCTCATTATAGAAATATATTTTAGATTTATATATATATTTTTTTTTCTCCCTGTAACATAGTCCTAGTAAGCTTATATTAAATTAATTTTCATCATTTTACTAGCTAACTCAAATCTTAAATTAATTATAATTGATTGAATTAAATTAGCTCATAAATAAAGTTACTACTTTACCTTATAGGTTTATCTAAATTTAAATAAATATGTAGTCTACTAGTCTTTAAAACTTAACTGAAGAAGAATATAGGTGGAGAACCTTTTAAGTGTAGTGTAAATATTTGTAATTTAAATATGTATTGTATTGATTAAGGCTGGTTGAGTGGAAGAGAAGCCCTTATGGCCTTAACTCTGCCAGCGAAAATAAAACATTATTATTATTATTATCATCATCATAATAATCATCATCATCGGTCCTTATCCTGAGCAAGATTAATCCAGTCTCTACCATCATATCCCACTTCGCTCAAATCCAATTTCATATTATTCTACGTCTCGGCCTACCCAAAGGTATTTTTCCCTCAGGTCTTCCAACCAACATACAATAAGCATTTTTGGATTTGCTCATACATACTACATGCCCTGCCCATCTCAAAAGTCTGGATTTAATGTTCCTAATTATGTTAGGTGAAGTATACAATGAGTGCAGTTCTATGTTGTGTAACTTTGTCTAATCTCCTGTAACTTCATCCCCCTTAGCCCCAGATATTTTCATACACCTTATCCTCTCTTTCCCTTTCTCAAAGTGAGAGACCAAGTTTCACAACCGTACAGATTAACCGGTAACATAATTTTTCCATATCTTCTAACTTTCAGTTTTTTTTTTATACAGACTGACTCAAAATGTGTTACCGACATCATAATATTAATACTCGAGCACAACGCGATAACACGCTAGAAATTCCACTTCACACATCATCTCTGTATTCCTCATCTTTCATTGTTGCTACCTCTCGTCACTGGAACTCTCTGCCGCCTTAAGTCAAGGGATGCCGAACATTGAAATCTTTCAAATCCAAGTTAGAAAAATTATCTTATGACGAGGTGCCAAACTAACTTACTATTATGACAAGTGTTGAATTGCATGTTTCCACGTATTCACATTTTTTTTTTGTTCTAGTGATATTTAACTTATTTTATATTTTTGTTTTCATATTTTCCGATCATTTTATCTATAATGTGATAAGTTGAGCTATATATAATCATAATTTTCCTTACTGTGTGTACTTAAAAATATTGTATTCATTGTATGCTTTGTACTATTATCATTATTATTATTATTATTATTATTATTATTATTAATTGTCACATTTTTATACTTCTTATGTCTAATTTATTTTGACCTGCTGTTCACATTTTATTATGCTTTTTCTTTCTTTCTGTATGTTACATATTATGTCTGATTTTTACTTATTTGTTGTTTACATTTTTATTATTATTATCTTACTCAGTTTTGTGTGTAAAATTGTAGTGTACTTTGTAAATTTGTAGTGTTTTTGTAACGCAGTTTTACTCCTGGTTGAGTGTTAGAGAAGGCCGTATGGACTTAACTCTGCCAGGTTAAATAAAATTATTATTATTATTATTATTATTATTATTATTATTATTATATCATGTTAGTGTACAACAAAGATATCTCAAGATAAACGTTGCGCATCGCATTGGCCTGGTATGCAGCCCGCCTAAATGAAATTAATTTAGAGCACGTTAGACTGACTTCGAATTGTTACGCAGTAACGCAATCCGCACCATACTCAACCCTAATTTCGTATCATATCAGATTGGTCATTCCTATTTTATAAAATGGCAGCTTATAAAAGAGAACAACCGCTCGGATCTCAATTGTCGAAAATGAGATTTTTGGTAACGACCGCTAGATGGAAGTACTGCTGCAAGATATTACTCCATGCAATTCCATCAGGGTTATAACGTGACTTCGTCGGACTGGTTGGCAAGTTGGTATAGAGATAGCCTTCTATGCCAGATGTTGCGGGTTCGATCCCGGGCCAGGTCGATGGCATTTAAGTGTGCTTAAATGCGACAGGCTCACGTCAGTATATTTATTGGCATGTATTGTATTGTATTGTATTGTATTTATTAACATCCCATGGTATTCATACATTGCTTCACAGCTAGAATATGGAACAAATAAAAAACTTAATACTATTATAAAGTCTTAATTTATAGTCACAGCCTAGATGAAATGTATACAGACGAGATTTACAATATAGTCTACTAGTACAATACAAAATTTTAGTATCAATTTCATGAAGCGTTATTGAATGTCATGAATTCACCTACAGAATAGAAGACGTGACAAATTAGGTACTTCTTTAATTTGGCCCTAAATAATCTTATGTTTTGACTTTCATTTTTTATATCGATAGGGAGGCTATTAAAAATTTTTACTGCCATATAACGCACTCCTTTTTGATAGCACGATAGACTTGCCGATGGAGTATGAAAGTCATTTTTGACGTGTATTTATGCTATGAACTGTTGAATTAGTTACAAAGTTTTCGCGATTACATACGAGGAAGACTATTAATGAAAAGATATACTGACAAACCATGGGCAATATTTGTAGTTTTTAAAATATCCCTACACGATTCCCTAGATTTGCCACCTACTATTATTCTAATTACTCTTTTTGTAATAGAAATATATTGTTGCTATCTGTGGAATTTCCCCAGAATATTATTCCAAAACTCATTACCGAGTGGAAATATGCAAAGTATATTGTTTTTAAGGTACTGATATTTACTATCTTTTGCATAGATCTAATAGCAAAACAAGCTGAATTTAGTTTGGGGGTAATTTCTTTAATATGATTTTTCCAATTTAACAGATTATCGATTTTTAAGCCAAGAAATTTGGTTGTTGTTGTTTCTAACAGGGATCTAGCCGTACCCGTGCGCTCCGCTGCACCCAGTAGAAATAAATATAAAGTAATTACTTAATTAAAATAGGACATTTGATCCAGGGAACATTCGTGTTTGATAGAAGGATAAATCAGTTAATATGTTACTTAATTTAAATTGCATCCAAATAATTATCATTTTGGTCCAGAGACACTCATTTGGTGCAATGACAATTGCTTTCACATGTTTCTTAATTTTTATTACATGCAACCATAATTTAATGAAGATTGACATCATTTAGATTTAATGTGTATATTTTATATTACTTGTTATAGGTTTCCATTGAATAATGGTAATAACTTAATTTTAACCCTTGTTTTCTACGTATTCAGTAAATGGCGCTTGGCCCAATATGGTTCTGAACCCTTCAAATAACTTAAATTATATTATATAATATTACATATTACATTATATTATATTGTATTATATTATATTATATTATATTATATTATATTATATTATATTATATTATATTATATTAAAAAGGTAAAGGTAAAGGTATCCCCGTAACATGCCATGAAGGCACTTGGGGACATGGAGGTAGAGCCCCATGCTTTCCATGACCTCGGCACTAGAATGAGGTGGTGTGGTCGGCACCACGCTCTGACCGCCTTTACCCCGGGAAGGACCCGGTACTCAATTTTATAGGAGGCTGAGTGAACCTCGGGGCCGTTCTGAAAGTTTGGCAACGAGAAAAAATCCTGTCACCACCTGGGATCGAACCCCGGACCTTCCAGTCCGTAGCCAGCTGCTCTACCAACTGAGCTACCCGGCCGCATTATATTATATTATATTATATTATATTATATTATATTATATTATATTATATTATATTATATCAGAAGTTACCGTAATAACATTATAGCATTATGTCCATCTCGAGAAACTACACTTTCCAATGGTGAAATAATAATTAATTATACAAATCGGTTAATTTAGCTTCCGATATTACTTCATACAAATACAGAAACATTCTCTATAGGCTGTCATAGCTTTCGATTGTTGCTGTCCAAGGCCCCTTATAGACGAAGTCATTTGTTTTTTTAAAATTCATTACACGGTCTTAGATGGCAGTTATTTTAATTTTAAAAGTCATTTATCTCATTAAAAATATCAGTCCTAACAAACTTTTTCAAGGAATAAAACTTGTCGCAAATTATGCTTAAAGAAACTTTTGTTATGTAACATTTTTCACAAAAATCAATAATAAGCTAGATATTTCGATTTATTTAATTCAGGCCCCCTTACAACCCCCTTTTAGATAATGTATTTTGAATGCCATATAGCCTAAAATCTAAGTTACACCGAACTTAATTTATATTCCAATTTTCATCGAAATCCGTTCAGCCATTATCGCGTGAAAAGGTAACAAACATACAGACAGACAGACATACAAACAAAAATTTCAAAAAGCGATTTTCGGTTTCAGGGTGTTTAATTATATATGTTACAACCAATTATTTTGGAAAATCGAAAATTAGCAGAAAAAATTCGGCTACAGATTTATTAGTAGTATAGATTATTGCGCTAGAAATTTGCGACGTTGAATTTGGACAGGATTTAAATTGAATTATGTTAGTTTTGTTACAATTTAATACTAATTAATTAACTGAGAAACAGTCACATATTTTGAAGAGAATTTCCTCTTTCGATCCGGGCTAGGTCGATGGTATTTAAGTGTGCTTAAATGCGATAGGCTCACGTCAGTATATTTAGTGGCATGTATAAGAACTCCTGCGGGACAAAATTCCGGCACACCGGCGACGCTGATATAACCTTGGCAGTTGCGAGCGTCGTTAAATAAAACATAACATTTTGATATCGTGACTTCTTTTGTAGTCGCTAGATGGCAGCATAGTGAAAATGTTAAAGGTAGTCTTGAAAGTTCATTAGGCTGATCAATCTCGTTTATGTGATCAGGGATACACAGACAATATGTGTGCACAACAGCGTGGTTGTTGGATAGACTTTGTATATTTCTCTGAATTTTCATTAAGATAAGTTTTAAACGAAAGATTTCAACGATAGTTCAGCATAAGTTGGATAAGAAAATAATTAGCTTAGAATCTCATTGGACACTATTCACATTTTATTCGACCATACTATGATAGGTATGCTAATTACATGTGACGTAAATGCATCTTGATAACATGCATTAAAGTACTGCTATTATTTATGTTATTCTAAAAATTATCGATTTCCAGCTAAGAATATGCGATATTGATTCATGTGGTACGCGCAACAACACGCAAGCCTTGAAAGCAGCAATCCAAAATGGCAGCTGCGAGTTATGAAAGTGACATTGATTTCGAAGTAAACATTAACCCGACTTCAAACACTCCACTGGGAGCCTTTCTCCACATAAATTTCACAAACTGCACAGTCAACAACATGTAGGAATATTTAAAATAAAATAAATTCTGTTCATGTTAATTTTAATATTCTAGTAAATTGAGTTCATTTCTTGTGCTTTAATGTGGTTGCTTTGAGGTTAAAATCTCTAAACCAAAGCCCTGAAAAAATCAATAAATACTGTGTAGACGCAAAAGTGCTCCGTACCTGCCATCTGTTGCACTAGTCGCGAACATGCTGAAAAGACACTAATGGTAACCGTTTCATTATTAGTAAAGTAACAAGGTAGATATTTTAAAAAACTCAAAACTTTAGACATTTAATTATGGTCGAACAAAAAGTCTTGCCTATAATTGTAATTAAGACGTATGAAAATTTAGAAATTTACACTCATTTCATAAACATACTTTCGTCTTAATTACTACCACTACAGACTCGTTACATAATATACTCATAATTAGAAATTGAAGAATATGAACTATTAAAGTAGTATATCTAGCAACATGATACAGGAAAGGCATTGTTGCTAAAGACTATACCTAATTTTTTCGTATTTTAACAAGAATATAGCCACTGGCGTGGCTCTGTCGGTTAAGGCGCTTGCCTGCCGGTAAAAGTTGCGCTCGGGCGCGGGTTCGATCCCCGCTTGGGCTGATTACCTGGTTGGGATTTTATCGAGGTTTTCCCCAACCTTAAGGTGAATTCCAGGTAATCTATGGCGAATCCTCGGCCTCATCTCGCCAATACCATCTCACTATAACCAATCTAATCGACGCTAAATAACCTAGTAGTTGATACAGCATCGTTAAATAACCAACTTAAAAAAGGATATTTGATAAATATTCAAGCCTTACATAGGACAGTGGTAGAATTTCAATGATACATGTTTGTGTTTCAGCATACATTCTTTTTAACTCATTACTTTATTGTCAGGGTCAAGAAGAATTTTTATTCCACCTGAAATAATATTACCGAAATTTTAGAGTGAGATTCATTGCTTTCATTATATCATAATCAAACTGGAATTTCCTGTCTTTGAAGTCCTGTTTGAGATTTGTAAACAGAAAATTGTCTCATAGACCCAAATCTAATTAACAAGCTGGATGGTATAAATTTTCCAACCCGCAACCTTGCGATGCATCTTGAATAGAAAACTCTCTGTTGAAAGACGATTCTTCTACTAAGTTTTCCTCGCGTCTTGAGTTTCATTTGTTGCCGCAGGTTTTAGGAGTGTGGAATAATGTTTGGAATTGATAGTGACATAGCACTCCATAAAACAAAGTACAACAAGTTCTTCTTCATTCTAAAACTGAAATCATAATTTATCCGCATCTCTCTGCAATAAGAATATTTTGGCGATAAGATAAGTAGCGCTTTTCCTTTAACAGGAACGAACCAATATTTATCGTCAATAGTAACATACATAACTCTCTATGAACTTACAAGGAGACGACACGCTCTGTATATCACCGAATTAAATAAGATCGTGTGAGATGAAAGTACAAGACGTACTGTTTAAAGTCATACCTGGTATGGGTGGCCAATGACTCCTCGTTTTGAAATATTGGATATTGTTTGTGACATACTTCCGTTAGGTGCCTAAAGCTGGAAACCAGGGTTCGAGTCCCGCTATTGGAGAGAATTTTCTCTGTTCTACCGCTTCATCACCATATGGAAACGCAGAATTACTGTAACTGAAACTCCATATGTACTTTCGGTACATCATAGCAATATAAGAAATGTCGTCAAATATATTGCCTACTCTTTCGGACTAGAAACTTAACACCTCCCTAGTATAATAATAGGAAGTTAATGTTTGAAGTATATCGATATAACTTCAGCCTGAAGTACTTGTAATAATCTCATGAATACTGCGTATTACAAAATGGTATTAAAATGGGTTCAGTTGTTCAAATATACAAGACACTAAATGTGAAATGAAAGAAAAAATTTGTGTCAAATTCCTGACATTATAGGATTTACAGTATCAGTTCAAAGTATTACAGACGTGCTAGAATTTTTGTTTCTTGTAAGTACATCTTTACAATGTGTATTCTTCTAGCAATAAATTAATAAATAATAATAACTATCTATTATAGCCGAACGGAAATTGATGGCGGAAGAATTGGAATGTAAATAAGATTAATAATAATGAGCTGCAACGTTATTCCAGTCAGAAGCCTCCCAGGCAGAAGCCTTGGTACTGCCCATTGTAGAAGATGCGATGAGCAAGAAACCTTAGCCCATGTACTGGGTTTTTGCCGGAAGGGAGAACTACTGAGAATTGACCGTCATAATAAAATTCGCTCCATGATTGCCGATGAATTTCGCCGGGCTGATAAGCATGAGGTGTACGAGGAAACTGGGTGCCTTTCTGCTGACGGTTCAACTCGAAGAACAGATATCATTATTATAGACCGATAAAGAAATTGTGGACTCATTCTCGATCCCACAGTCCGTTTTGAGAACAGCGAGTAACAACCTAGAGAAGTCTGCAAAAAAAAAATAATAAACGGGCAATTTATCTGCCATGCTGCAGCGATTTGGGGACCAAATATAACATCAAAACATGGGACTATATAGGAATTATGTTTGGGGCTGGAGGCACAATCCCACGGGAGTCCTTAGAAGTCTTCCGAAAATTAAAAGTTCCTCACAGCACCCTGGACATGATATCCTCCACTGCACTGAAGTCATCGATTAGCATAATTAATCATCACTTATATTCTTTATAAAATGTAATTTGTCTTGTAGGCTAAATCGTTTGTTGCATTACCAATAAATTTCTCAATGATAGCCTACCTAACTAGGGTTTCTATTAAAGAAAAAAATTTAATTAAATATAAATATTCATTTAGAATTGATTAGGAGGCCGATTATTAAACCCTGGTTGGGACGGTTATCAACTATCTAATATAATAATAATAATAATAATAATAATAATAATACTTTATTGTCAAAACAAGGATACATATTGATTTTTTTATATAAGAATACCTAGCACCCCCAAAAAGAGTACGTTACATACTCGTGCTCAGGGGGCATTTCACATACGTTAATGTTAAGACGTTTTATTGAATAACAGAGTAAAAAGTAATAGAAGAAAAAGAGAAAAAGGAAAAACATATATCACAATAATTGAATTTAAATTTTCTCTGCTAACAGCAATTTTTAATATATATATATTTTTTTAAATGAGGAACATTAACAAATTGTATGTTTGGGAATTTATCTATTATCATATTATGAAGCCCTGAACGGAAGTTGCTACTGTGATTATATGGTACAGTTGTAGTACATTTAGGAACTATCAAGCATATGTTGTCTGATCTTTTGGTTTTATATTTATGTGGGACTGAAGCCGGATGGTCTATGGCGAGTCCTTGGCGTCAACTCCTTTGATTAGATTACCCCCAACTTTGATTTGATTACCTGGTTGAGTTTTTCCGTGGCTTTCCCCAAACCAAAAGGCAAATGCCGGGTAATATTTTGGCGAATCCTCGGACCTCACCTCATCTCACTACATCTCGCCAAAATATTGTAAAAAATTGTACAAAATTGTAAAAATTGTAAAAATTACTAAAATGTAAAACTATAAAAATTTGTAAAAATTGTAATTGTATTATTGTAAAATTTTTCCTGTTCCACATCTTAAAGCTTCATTGCTCATGTAAGATGAATGAATGAATGAATGAATGAATGAATGAATGAATGAATATGGTCTGGTTTTTATGTACGAAATTCAGTAATATATTATTATAAATTTGATGGAAGTCAAATACTTTAAATTCTTATATATAATGTAATATAATGAATTATGATGTAATACTTCCGTATTTTAAATTATTTTTCGTCTTTGTGTTACTAACTTCAGACTTCCCTGAACTAAACAGAAAGAAGTAAAATAACAGTCCGCAAATATACAGTTTCTCCTCGAAGGTCTGAAGTGTTAATGCATTTCCTTAGCGAAATTTCATAATTGAAGCTACTCGTTATGTTATGCTTTCGTAAATAGGCCTACACTGTTTTAATTTACCGTCTTAAAACACAAATGTTAGCCTACTACAAAATAATTAGTAATATGTTAGCAGAAATGAATGATATTCTATAATTTTTTGCAGAGAGAGATAAATTTAATATTACAACCCATCCCATTTCTGCAAATTTCATTAGTATTCCAATTAGAAATATCCGGCAGGTAATTTGATTTCGCCTGTGGACTAATATATGGATGTTAAAAAAATAAATATGTTATTGTATATAATTCGTATTTTATACATTAAATGTCATTGCGATTGCAATCTCTCTAAAAACTAATAACGAAATTTATATCACAATAATGATTAAATTATTCTCATTTGAGGACAATTAAAACCACCCCGCAGAACGGAATTGTCCATAATCATTTGCAGTTTATAGGTCATTCAGTCATTTAGTGTATTGCCTGTAATACTGTAAGGTATAATTATTTAATAGATATAAAAATAATAATAACTGGCGTTTTCATTGCGAAGACGATAATAATGCTGAATTTCAGCTTTTACCCACATTAATAGTGCAATAAAAAATATAATGAAGCACAAATTAAATTGACGGAAAAAATTAAAGCTGAAGACGACTTCATCCTTTACCATAAACGAAAGGTTTTACCCTCAGGGCGAATTACTGCGAATTGGCAAACACACATCCGCTCAATAATTGCTAACAGATTAAGGGAACATGGTGAATACGAAATATATGAGAAAGTTCAATGTCTTTCTACGGAAGGATCTACACCAGGCCTGCACAAGTTTGCGCTCTCTGAGCCGGCTCACAGCTCATGAGCGGAATGCAGATATTAGCTGCTCTCTGTATAAAGGTGGACTGGAAGAAGGGGTGATCTCGTACAAAATATACACAAAAGGAAGTACTATTACGAGGTTCATGAAATGAATTCACGTTCAGTGTTTGTAAAACTATCTTGGACTTATTAATTAATACAGAAATATTTATTTTACAGAAATAATAGAAAATTTATACCTACTTAAATGGATTATACATGGTGAAATATGCTGTTGTCAGCTGAAAAGAACAGTAGCCTACTGATCGTAATGAAACATCAGTTACACGTGTTCGATGTCTGCCTTTATTAATGTTGATTATAGAAAACAGTTGCTCAATAAATGTTGAGCCAAACATAGCAATCATTTTCACAGCCAGCCTGTGTAGTCGTGGATATTATTGCTAATGTCTAGTCTTGTAAAACTCAACCATGCTAGTAGTATTATTCAAACGATCTTTAGCCCTTAGGTCACATTGAAGATCAATAAGTTCGAGGTGTAAATCGTTAAATGGTAAATGTTATGTTCCGTCTTTTAGATTCCTGCATACTGTACTGTAGCAGTAGGTAAGCAACGTGAAACAGTTACTGAGAATAGGCCTACACACTGCACTCCACTAGATAACTGAGTCGTCGTTTCCCTCTCTCCTCTACCTAAAGCAAGTCTATGTCATTCTGACGCATCTTCCTCTCCGTTTCGGCGAGCGGAAAACACGGCTCTCCCGCTCGGAAGGGCGCGCGCGCTCGTTGAGCGTTGTTTGTCAACGGCATGTTGACATAATAATACTTGACCAGATAAAAAAACTGGTCTCATTCTTGACCTCACTGTAAGGTTCGGAAATTAATGACGATCAACCAAAGAAGATACACGAAGAGAAACGCGCTATTTACCTTCCATGCTGTGATGATCTCAGTCATAAATATAATATTCAAGATGGAATGTCATTGACTTATGTTTGGTGCGCGAGGAACAATTCCCAAATTTACATTGGAGATACTGAGAAAATTAAAGGTTCCTGATGAGACTTTTCAGACAATTGCATCAACCATTTTAAAATCTTCATTGAACATCATCAATCACCATCTCTGTTCATCTTTATAATATTTAATGTATATTATTTATTTTCAATAAATTTTTATGGTTTTGATAGCTACCACATCTTGTCGCAGAATATCCTTTTTTTAAATTTCATTATGTATTTTTAACATTAATTTATATTTTCTTTTTTGTTCATTTGAATTGATTAGGATGCCGATATTTTAAATCCAAGATTTGGACGGCTATCATTTCGATGATATTCTCTCTCATAAGGCTTCATTGACAAGTTTAGGTTTGACTATTACACTTTTACTAAGTCATACTACTTTTGACTAATAAAACATACGGAACGACGTGTTTCAACCAATCATGACTGCTTATCCTACAATTTTTATCATCTCCCTAACATTTGTTTCTTTGTTTGCCAACATTCTACTTTCAATAATTGTACCTTTTAAAATGATTCATGTTTATTTTCTCGTCTTTCATTAAAACCTTTGTGACACTTATCTTATTTATACTATTAGAGTCAGAAAGTACCGGAACTTCGGGTGGTAACGCCATGCTCTATAGGAAACTTCTCTGCCTTGTCCGCGTGGTATGTAGCCTACTCTCCAGGAGTATTGACTCAGTGTGCCGAAAGATGAAAGGGGAAAGTAATGCTTGAAGTGCTCTACGATATCCAGGGTTTGGTACATTTCGAATTTATTCCTGATGGTCGAACTGTCAGTAAGGAGACACATGTTGCAATTCTTGGACGTCTTCGTGGTGCACCCAATTTGTGCCAAAGAAAGTTTTAGATTCTTCATAATGATAATGCCCCAGCACATCGGTCGCTCTTGGTGAGGGAATTCCTCGCACAACACGAAATACCTGTCCTTCCACAGCCACCATATTCTCCAGATTTTGCTCCAGAAGATTTCTACCTACTAGTAGAATCAAGACGTAACCGAAGATATACAGTAAGGTCCGAAAGACTTACCCCCCCCCCCTTCTTGTTTGTATGTTGATGTGCATCCATTTTGAACACGTCATAGCAGATGTGTGACAATGGTTGATACTTTACGTTCCAGCTTGTTTAGTGATCCAGAACATCAGTATGAATACCATCATTGTCACGGCAGAAAATGATGCGGCGCCATGTCCTCTGTGAAAGTTTCCGCAGAAAAGGCAGTGTGATGTAATAAAACGTTACCTGTTTGTTATATGCTCCACTCTGAAAAGTGCTCTACGGAGTATGCGGCGTCTACGGCCAACGGCCTACGTCCTGCGGTACTCAGGTGTTAGGATGAAGCACGCGTCTACATTTAGGTAACAGTGTTGTCAAAAATCCATTACGTAAAGTGAGTAATTGATAATTAGAAATATTAACGTTTTAGATTGTAGTTACGACAGAAATATAATGAGGAGTATTTGTTGGAATTGAGAAAAATATTCTAAAAACGGTTGTAAAATGTATATTTCTAAATGTGTTGAAAATATAATGAAATCAAGAACTACGTGGTACAGTCATTAAGTTCTGACACGACGCCTGAATGGTAGGCACCCACAAGAATCTGGATGTCTCAGAAGATGCCGCGTGATACGGCGTACACTTAAACAGATCGACATCCTCCCTCAATATAGTCGCCGTTGGCAATGCACGTCTGCCAACGTTGGTGTCAGCTGCTGGAAGCAGCTGAAAGATGTTGCCAGGAAGATGCCGTACGGCTTCTCTTGTGGCAGTCATGACCTTTTCGGCCGCATAAAAATTACGCCCTCGTAAGATTGATTTCATGAGGGGAAAGAGAAAAAAAATCGCATGGTGCGAGATCAGGTGAGTACAGAGGGTGTGGCAAAACAGCGACCTGTTGCCTTGCAAGTTCCTCTTGGACAAGGATGGAGTGATGTGCAGGGGCGTTGTCGTGTAGCAACAGCCAATTCTTCCTATGCCAAAGCTCAGGACGCTTACGACGAATTGAATTGCTTAAACGGCCAAGAATCTCTTTGTAGAGGATCTTGTCTACAGTTGCACCTTGTGGGATGAAATGTGAACAATTCCATTTAAATAAAAACTGTTAAAGCATCACCTTGCCTTTTGACCTGTGTTGTTGCGGATTTTTCTGTCGTGGAAATAATGGCGTTTTCCAGGTGGCGGATTGTCGCTTCAGTTGCGGATCGTAAAGGAAACACCATGTTTCGTCTCCAGTTATGATCGCTTACAGCAGTTTCGCCTAATTTCTGACAGAATGACGTTTGCCCGTTGCTCAAACTGCAACATACTCGAGTTCCGACGCGCGCATTCAAATCACCGTCACAACAAAGACCGTAGTTCTGCTTAAGTGGATAACTCTAAGTCTCTTGTTGTCGAGAGACTAACTGACAAGGTATCATACCTTGGCGCCACCTATGCGCTATAGTGCACCACAACGCCACTATGCGCTCAGTATTAGAACTTAATGACTCTACCACGTATTATGTGTTGTTGTTTTTAATGAACTATCCGAAGACAAGCATGAACCTCAAAGATGATGCCAAGAAGGCTCCACTTATGAGATAACTAGGCCAGGAGATAATGGGGTAGGGTGGCCAGCTCCTTTCCCCCTCCATTGCATACATCGCCGATTACTACATATTACACTAATCAGACTGAAGATGTATACAAAAATGTTCTTCCTCTGACACACATCGTCAAGTGAGTTGTACTGTCTGATAATAGATGCACAGCTGTAAAAAAAAAAGTGGTCGCGCTCGTGAACAGCGAATATATTCTAAGTCAACTTCGGATCACGGTGATGTAACACGATGCTCGTGCTTGTAGAAGCAGTTTCGGAACTATGGAGTCATTCGATATCTGCGTCTCGTAGAGTAGTTGTAGAGTGCTTGCTTAATGATTCTTTAATGATTCGAAGGTTGTGAGTTCGAGCCTTGTTCGAGTTATTTTATTTTGTTACAATTCTTTAACGATAGGCTTATAAATAATATTCAAGTTATCAATTCTATTATGCTATCGTTCTGTAGCGATATAAATAATGTTCAAATTATAATTTATAATTATGTTATTGTTCTTTAGCTATATAAATAATATTAAAGTTATCATTTGTATTCTGCTATCGTTCTTTAGCGATATAAATAAAATAAATTTAATGTTAGGTTTTGGAAAAATACAGTTGCATAATACTAGCGTTAGTTCTTTCTTATAATATTATTACATTGTACTATCCTGTAACACAATAAAATGAAAAGGAACGACGAGGATTTGAACCTGAGACGTTGACATCTGAATTCAGACCTTCTTCCAACTGAGCCACGTGAACAGAAGTAAAGAAGCACAATAATATGCGGAAAAACTGGCCCATTCTCCTTCAAGACATCGTAATGATTTGTGGAGGACATGTCCACTCGACTGCAAAATGTGATCGAGATTGGAGAAAGATGGATTAAATATTGAATCGTGGCTTTTGGTTTGGTTTTTTAACTTTAATTGTTCAAATTTTTAAGGCAGACGCCAGTATGCTTGTTTTGTTTATGCCACGAAAGATATTTTTGTTGTGTATAAAATTTTTCTTTCTTTCCATTTGTAGTCACAATGTCATAATAAATAAGGATAAAGTTATGGCATAATGCATTCATGAACCTAATGTTAATTAGGCCTACTAAAACAGTCATAAAAGGGACAGCAGCAATTATATTTTCTCTCTATCTTAAAAAAAAAAGCATTCGGTGGTGCTCGAACGCAAGACCTCACGAATACCAGCCCGTGGCCCAACAACACGTAGTATCGCCTGTCTCCGAATTGTAGCGGAGATACCCGAAGGGAACTTAGTATCTAGAGAGCGGCCACTTTTTCTTTTGACAACTTTACATACCAGCCAGAACCTCAATCTGAGGATATTATTATGTGTAAAAAGTATTACTCGTATTTTCTTCGAAACATATGCGCAGTGAAACAAAATGTTGGAAGTGCTTTCCGTTAAGACTTTGCCCCATAAAAGGATTATCATTGCACACCTTCCATTCTGTTTATGAAAAAAATCAAGGACGTAATATAGTATTAAACATACACTTTCCACCAATGTATTACAACACCGTAGTTTCCTTCAGCGTTGTGTGTTAATTTGACGTTATCGATCACATTGTTTACACTTTCACCGAGATTGTAATGCTCAGTGATTAATTTCACAAGGCCATTACGTGGCGGAATTTTGTGCTATAGCTTCTTGTCTCGCAACTCATTTGACCCAAAATTGATTTCTTAGTTGGCAAACTTAAAATGTTTCTTCAAGTTCGAATTCTACTGAGATGTTACAAAGCTTGCACTTGGATTTTTAATACTCATGGTTTGACAATAATTGTAATACAACACTATATACCAGTGATGGCAAAGCAAGCTCATTTTTCGGACCTGAACGTGGTGCGCGAGCATCAAGCGCTACTTATGGAAGGAGGAATAAGCAGCCTACTTGGATTAAGGAAACAGTGATACACAAACTTCAAACTGAGCGTGAGATTTTATGTCGTTATTTTTATATGGCTTCTTTCTATTTGATATTATCTATACTGTCTGTAAAATAAAAGTATTTACACCAATTTCTTAATATTACAATTGTGTTTTTTTAACGTTAATAACATAATAAAGAGTTAAGAAGGAATATTCACTTAAATTCCACAGTAGCATAATATTATACTGTACTAAGTGAATGAAATACATCATTCATAAAGAAAGTAATATCCAAAAAAAAAAAAAAAAAAAAGAGATTGAGTATGCCATGATAAGTTGGAATTGGTATTTGTGGTATCTTATAAAAGTAACAATGAACTAATCAAAACAATACTATAGTACAAAGTAAAGTTACGTACGTACTGTATATGTTTTAAGAGTAACTAATATTCTATAACAAAACTCTTATCGCATTATGCTTTTAAGGTGATATTGCTGAGCAACTTCCTATCATCAGAATATTAAGTTAATTTCTCGAAACCTGCTGTAGCTATAGAGCTGACATTTTTACAACACATGGGCACGTATCTGTTGCGTATGATGTAACAGTAGTTGCTTTGTTAATTCATTTCCTTACAAACATTAATTTTCCATGCGAATATTTTCAAAATTTATAATACACTATCTTCAGTAATACGTATTTACGGTATATTAGATTTACGACAACATTGTCTCAGTACCTGTAAGGCTACTAAATAACTAGGCCTATATCTGAAAATTTCACTTTTCTATAAACAAATTGAAAAAAAAAATTCCTTTTGAATGATAAAAAAAAAAACAAACTTGTGAAAAATGAGCATTGAAATTAAAACTTACATTCTTATAATGTACTTACACTCCTCAGACAAATCTAAAATTTAACATTGATACAGTTTTAATAAGTTCTCTCCTCTTTATCCATTGAATCAGTGCTGGCCATCCCTGTATATAGCTCGACCAAGCTGTATACGAGTATAATAGTCTACCTCTTTCGTCTGTCTCTCTCCTTTCCGTTGTGAAGCGCTCAGGCTCTCCTGAGCTCTAAAGCGCGCGCTTGCGCCTATGGACATCAGTTGACATGACTGCTATATACAAATTAACTTTACTATGTGTATTTCTTTCTTGTTTCATTTTCGACACGTATTTTTCTGAATATTCTGGGACAGCTTCCCGATGTGTAACTGGTACCAAATTTCACTCGTGTAAATAGTATTATTATAGTAGTAGTGCAGTATGTAAGAATTGTGGTAATTTTAATACAAGACTTAATTTGACGTATTTTCTCGAATATCCCGCACACTTTATTTTCGAAATGAAGTAAAAAATACGGTTGTATTTGTGTTTGGTTTTAATTCTTCGTGAATATATTTGTTGAAAGTTTAATTGTTGTAAAATTCGTGTTTGTTTTTTATTTTATTTTATGAATTTATTTTTTAATTTTTTTTTTATTTAGCCTTGCGGTTTATTTGAGGGCTTGGGGTATTCGAGAATATACGATGTATTAAATAGGTTAATATAACATTAATAATATCTATAAATTCCATTCGATTTTGCTAATTCTTTCAGAAAGTGTTTAATTCCTGTGTCTACACCAGTATCTATCATAGGTTTCGAGGCTCCATCAAAAGAAAAGGAATTATGAATATTTATTTTCTGAGATACTCCTGCCTGACAGTGGTCTTGCGATGTTGCATGATACTGCATCCCATATTGCACTGTACAACAGCATTGCACGTTGCTGTGTCCAGCTTTTTCTTTTTGGAAACAAATTTTCCTTTGGACATTTTCGCCACACTTTCATTTTAATTTTGGGTTCCTTCTTAACAGATATGTTTCTCCCTAATTTCTTGCAATCCCCTCGCTGATAGCAATGAATTAGCAACATACAGAGGATAAGATTGTTGAAAAAAGTGTTATACGTACTTCGGTTACATTCACTGTTAATGATTAAAAGATTCGAAGTTTACAGTTTATAACATAAGCGTAATATAATGTATTTACAAATAAAATCGGGTTCCCTTCCAGATCTATTTAGACCGCGTGGTTCATTAACTGTGATTGGTCATTAAATATTAACATTCATATAGATGAACAAACAGACGTTTCATTATATTTATTGTGAAATGGAACGAATCTTTGTAGCTTAGCTAAATATTTCCAGCATAATGATGATAAAATAATAATAATAATAATAATAATAGCCACCCTCATATAAGCACGCCATCGGTCCCTATCCTGTGCAAGATTAATCCAGTCTCTATCATCATATACCACCTCTCTCAAATCTATTTTAATATTACCTTCCCATCTACGTCTCGGCCTCCCCAAACGTCTTTTTCCCTCCGGTCTCCCAACTAACACTCTATATGCAGTTCTGGATTACGCCCATGCCCCGCCCATCTCAAACGTCTAGATTTAATGTTCCATGTCGGGTGCCACATGCCCTGCCCATCTCAAACGTCTAGATTTAATGTTCCTAATTATGTCGGGTGAAAAATACAATGCTTGCAGTTCTGCGTTCTGTAACTTTCTCCAATCTCCTGTAACTTCATCCCTCTTAGCCCCAGATATTTTCCTAAGAATCTTATTTTCAAACACAATCTCTGTTCCTCTCTCAAAGTGAGAGTCCAAGTTCCACCCACAACCATACAGAACAACCGGCAATATAACTGTTTTATAAATTCTAAATTTCAGATTTTTTGACAGCAGACTAGATGAAAAGAGCTTCTCAACCGAATAATAACAGGCATTTCCCATATCTATTCTGCGTTTAATTTCCTCCCGAGTGTCATTTATATTTGTTACTGTTGCCCCAAGATATTTGAATTTTTCCACTTCTTCGAAGGATATATGTTCAATTTTTATATTTCCATTTCGTAGAATATTCTGGTCACGTGACAATGATATAGTTCGTCTTTTCGGAGTTTACTTCCAAACCTATCTCTTTACTTGGTGCAAGTAAAATTTCCGTGTGTTCCCTAATCGTTTGTGGATTTTTCTCTCAACATATTCACGTCATTCTCATAGACAAGAAGCTGATGTAACCCGTTTAATTCCAAACTCTCTCTGTTAATAATAATAATAATAATAATAATAATAATAATATAATAAGAATAATGATAATATAATAAATAATAATGATGATAATGATAATAACAGAGGTAGATACTGTTTTATTTTTTATTTTAGATAACTTTTCATCATTTGTGAGCTGCCACAAAGGACGAGTGCTTTAAGCATATAAATATGATTACAAGTTCATTGAACCATGGATTTTGTTGGAAAATGAAACTCCTACGAATAAAGGGCTCAAATAGATTTTTTAATTAGTAGAAAATAATATACGAGCTTCAGAGCGAGATAAGTACAGTATTATGAAAACGTAAAAGAGCTAATGAACTTCGAATTTTAATTTAATTTCGAATATAGGTGGTGCTACGGTAGAGCAACTGATTCTCTCAAAGCAGCTAACGTTAAAATCGTAATAATATATGAGTAGATATTCCAAACCTCTTAAACACATATTTCATGAAGAGAGTAGCGTTGCCTCTTACTCCAATCAGAATTCCACTTTCGTAGAGTGGCTTAGGAAATATATCGGCTTTATTTTTGCTCGCAATGGCTATTTTTAAGTGCGAGACAGTTTGATCAATACATATTGGTTAATATCGGCTACGGCGAACAACAGTCCACAAACACTGCAAGTGGGCGTTTGTTTTTTTATAAGCTTTTAATTAGCGGGGGTTCTTTCAATAAGTCCGGCATATGACCATAAAGAGAGGTGAATAGCCTTTGAGTAGACTGTGTATTGATTTATGTGATATATAAAAATGAAATAATTTGGAGAAAGAGATTTTATAGCAAAAACGATAATAAAGAATCATCTCTCGGTTTACATCAGCTACTTGTTTATGGGGATGAGGTGAATATGTTAGTAGAAAATCCACAAACTATTAGGGACAATAGGGATATTACATGAAGCAAATAATGAGATAGGTTTGGAAGTAAATCTCGAAAAGACAAAGTATAATAAGTGAAACCTGCCTTTGCGGTCACTTCATATAAACGGCCACCTGCAAAAGGCCAATTTTCTCTGGAACCAATTGGATTTTCCATAAGATCAATACAAATTCTCTCTTTATTTACACCTCATGAAGCCAGCGGCCGGGTCTCTTTGGATTGGAACCTGACTATAACAGTCAATGTCCAACAAATATTTTTTTCACGGATACTGTCTGACCTATTTTTCGATGGTTAGAGGACAGAGAGCAATATCACGAGTACAAAGCTAAGTGTACAACAGTGCACCCTCCATATCTTGGGACTGACTCTTTTGTCACTTTCCAACCCTGCTCAGCCATGAATTCTTACTCGTTTTTAAAGGATTGAAACACGGACGTTTTCTATCGAAAATGCAGTATGTTTTAGGTCAGTAGTTAACCATTCGACATTTTTTTTTATTTTTTTTTTTCCTCTCTTTCCATCTTTTCTATTTGGACCAGCTTTTACGAATTGTTCTTCTTTTCATTCAGTTGATTCAGAGGAACTGTGACGTTAGTTTGATCTAACAATAAATCTAGAAAAGTGGTATTAAGTTTAGAGGTGAGACGAAAAATGATTGAAGAAAGCGAGAAGGGAACATCTGCGAGAAAAATTGCAGAAATATTCAAATATGGAAGGACACAAATACACGGTATAATTAATATGAAATATTAAAACAATGGGAGGAAAATATGTATGGTGGCCAAAAAAGAAGAGAGAATCTGTGTTTAGTAATGTGAATGATTTCGTTTACGAATGGTTCAAGTGTGCGAGGGCGAAGAAATTGAGTTTTGAAAGGCTAGTTGCAAGATTGGAAGAGGCTGACATTAATATGCACGATTCTTGTACGCGTACAGTACTAAAAAGTCAATGAAATAGTACTTTCATGCTGATTCATAAAAACCGCAACCTTAATCAAGCGGCCACCTGATAAAACGGCCATTTTACAAAGCAACTTCAGATGGCCGCTTTAGACAGGTTTCACTGTAATTAAGTCTCGTGACCACAACATAATACGAAATGGGAATGTAAAAATTGGAAATTCATCCTTTGAAGACGTGGAAAAAATGCAATTATCTTGGAACAACAGTAACAAATATAAATGACACTCAGATGGAAATTAAACGCAGAGTAAATATGGAAAAGATCTGTTTTTTATTTTGTTGAGAATTTCTATCATTTAGTCTGCTTAAAAAGAACTGAAAAATAGAATTTATAAGACCGGTTTTTCTGTATGGTTGTGAATTTGGAATTGGACTATTCCAGAATAAGGTGCTTAGGAAAATATTTGGAGCTAGGAGATATGAAATTGCAGGAGAATGGAGAAAGTTACACAACGCAGAACTGAACGCATTGTATTTGTCACCTAACATAATTGAAGAGTCCAATGCAAGAATGATGGATGTCATTTGGAATACATTTTGCAGGAAAAGCAAATGAAAGTTTGAAATGCTTAGCGCTCAAAGCTTAACTGTGATTTTCCGATCATTACTGGACAATGACTATCAGTGTTAATGCCATGTAACTCTGTATGTACATTCTATATGTCTTAAGCTATGCATTGACAGTCTTGGTTCATTTTTGACAAGAAAGTGACAGCCATCATTCTTGCAGTGGACTCTTCAATTAGGAATATTAAATTCTGACTTTTGAGATGGGCAGGGTATATAACACGTATGGGTGAATTCAGAAATCCGTATAGAGCAGTCTTGCGATGGTGACTAATAATTTCGAGCGAGAGCTCTTTTATGCCCGCGCGCGCGGATCTCTTTTTACCTTTAAAAGGATGTACAGATCTTAGAACACAGCGCATCATGACGGAACGGAAACGCTTAAAGCTTTCAAGGAAGAGTGGAAGATACAATATTTATGCTTCGAACATGGTGATGAAGTCCAGTGTTTGTTGTGTAAAGAAATACCATTTGCAGAAAAGCAACTTAAAACGGCATTATGAGTCGCAACATGAAAAAAATATATAGGCATTATTCAATAGAAGAGAGAAATAAATTGATTTCGGAATTGACATCGAGTGTGAATTAATTTATGTTTGGGTCAGTAGATTGTATCTAGATTCCTTTTATTTCTTTATTAAATGTATTGTTGATGTTTTACTTATTGCTTGTTCCTGGATATTTACTTTTATTAGACTACGTGTTTCTTTATTTTACAAATAATATTTTATCTTTGATTGCACTTTAGCTTATACTATTTCTAAGCTCAAAAAGCTAAATCACTTTTATTCCTATAACTATTCGCAAGATTTTGAGCAAATATGAGCTATACATTTTGAAAACTTTGGTGCAAGGAGTGTTTTTAGTAACGTCAATATTAAAATATACTTGAAAATATAATTTCAAAACTATTAGACCAAACTGCACCAAATTTTGTACCGATGATATTATTATAGATCTTTTTACATACTGAGATTAAATTTCACGAATTTTGGCCGAAAATTGTGGAAGTTTTAAAAATCATACATATCCCCTTAAATGATTGACCCCAAAAATTACGATGGCTCTCAATATCTTAATTTAAGCAATTTGTTTTTTCGTGTTACGTGAATCTCACAAATCACTCTAAGGAAACTCATTACATAATCACGACTGGAGAGTAAGAACTACATTTTCACAATCACACAATCAATATACTCTATTACAATCGATACTGTCATTATTATTTTTTCAACAAATACTCAAAAGTACTTAGAGATCACACACGTCGAGCAGGTAGACCCTATTAGTTTCTCCTAACCAATGAAGTGAAGTATTTACATAATAAATAATTTCTTTTAACAAGAAAATGGTTTACATACAATTAACTTTTCCTATTTCTCTTTTTGTTCCTAAAAAAAACCCTTCCCTTTGCGATTTGTTTATATATGTACATGTATATTAAATAACTGAGTAATTAGCCCTACTACATAGCCAGAAATTTAGTAACGCAAGTTATTGTAATAATTGCTGCCTTTATTTGCTGCATGTGCATGTACATCCCTGATGTCTACGTTACGACGCTATGTAGTGGATGCGCTATGCGCTCGTGATCAAAGTCGAGCTCTTCTAACGTGATTGGGAGCTAATATCGTCTCATCCCTGGTATAGAGTATTAATTGGGAGACCTGAGCTAGGGCCTCCATATTGGGTTATAGATTGAAATAAGGCAAAGTGGACTGTACGTAGTAGGCACATCTGTTTGTAAATAATTTCGTAACTGTACAAAGTAATATATCTTTCTACGTAATTTTTTACATACACAGTTGATTTGTTTGTCCCATTTTAGATGCTTTTCATTAATGATTTCTAATATTTAACTTCTGAAGATTCATTTGTAATTGGACAATTATAGCAAGTTGCGGAACAACCAAATTTATGTAGTTTAATTTTTAGGGAATAAATAGGTAATTTATAAGTTTCACTTGTCAATGAAAAGGAATAACTGTAGTTTTAGCAGTGTTAAGAGAAAGAATAATGTAATGAAACCATTATTTGGTGTAAAATAAGTGTCGTGACAAGTTTCTCTCCTAAGCAATAATACTGTATCATCTACATAGTAATACAATGCACCTTTGTGGTTTTATAAATCAATTGCTAATAAAGCATTAGTGTATATCAAGAACAAAATATGACCAAGAACTGTACCCTGGGCCTCCCCAAACAGACGCGATACGGAATGCGTTACGATTTCGCGATAACGCAATATCGCACTATCGCGAAGAGGTGCCCAAACTGGCGCGTCCGCGATATACGATATTCTAACGTCCCCAGCCAATCAGATTATCGTAATGGGTGACCACATATGCGGATTTTTGTTTTCCAGCCACAGCGCAAAGACCAGTTCACAGATTGCGATTTCGGATTACTTGTAAACGAACGTGGAATTTTTTATTGAGTTCGTAAAGGAAAATCCGTGGCATGGAAAAGGAGAAGAAATGGAAGGAGATAGCTACAAAGTTAGATGTAAACAATAAGTGCAATTATTTATTTATAATTTGATGTCATACTGGCTTGTAGACTTACGCGGGGTTTGAGCTAGAAAATAAATAACTGTCGCAAAAATGCACAAATGAAAAAATATATATAATATTTGTGAAAATTGCAAAATGCTTGTACAATATTATAAATAATTGTGCAGAAATATAAAATTAATAAAGTATGTGGAAACAAAAAGTTATGTAATTTGTTTGTCGGAGTTTTATTACTTTTAATATCTTACCACACTCTAGATATACTTATGTAAGTAAATCATTAGACGTAGGTATGTTTAGAATAAATTACTACTGAATTTACTTCACATTAAAATTCGTTATTTTATGGGTACTCTAAACATTGAAATTCTTTACTAGTAGGCTCTTCAAGGTTAGCAGAGTGCTAAGGTTAGTTGTTGAACTAAGGTATAAAATTAATCTTTTTCTTCCCTTGTGGCATTTAACTCGTGAATCCACAACCTCCTGCAACAAAAAGAGCAAATTAAAAAAAAAAAAAATAAAGTTTATAATCGGGTAGGCGTACTTGTTATTTATTTCACGTTCTTGGCAAAGAAGAGCTAAATCATCACTTTATACCTTTTTATATTGTTTATCTTAACCATACATGACTACCATGGACTTACCTGCGCCTGCTTTGCCTGCGACGATTCTCATCCAAGAAAGAGAAGTTCTTCTTCCTTTGAAGATGAATCCATAAATGACACACTTCAACCCAGCATCAAAATAAACGCTTGGCGTTCTCGCGATCTACATCTCCGGGAGAATAGAACGCAAAATCGTCGCGTTCTACTTGCTGCGATAATAACGCATATTGCGATAATCGCGTGTGTGTGAACACAATCATTGAACGCAATGAAAACATTTATCGCAAAATCGTAACGCTATCGTAACGCATTCCGTATCGCGTCTGTTTGGGGGAGCCTTTAGTGTATATCAAGAACAAAATATGACCAAGAACTGTACCCTGGGGGACACCAATATTAAAATTGCAAAGTTCACTAATAATATTTTTTTGTCATATGGAGTCGTTTAGATATTTTAATTTTATAATTTCATAATGAGTAACTTATTTCAAACTGACATAAGGAATCTTGATAAATAGAATCATTACGGTGTCCTTATTACCTTAGTTTGTACTGCGATATTTCTTAAAGCATTTTGAAGAAAAAATCACAAGTGAGTAAATTAATGTCATAAAGAAGTACATTTGTATTTTAGTTATAGAATTGCACATAAAATACTTTTACGGGCATAATGTTGTAGTAATAAGTTTCGAGGAAAGTATGAATACAACATTACAAAGCAATTTTATTTCTCTTAAAACGTCGATTATCCAATCTCCGCTTGTTAAACAATAGTCCGTAAAATGCTCTTTGTTATTATGTCATGTTTTTTACGAAAATTTGGAAAGAATTTTCGATGACATAGTTGCCGCCCGCGAACATATTTTGTTAGGTAGATGTTAGGGTGGGATCGATAATAAAGTATGATAAACTTCACTCATTTTATAACGCACATTTCAAATTATTTTTAAATATTTCTAGACAGACACACACTGAACCTCGTCTCGTAGAATTCCATTGACCTGGTTCGTCCGCATAGGAACGTACTAACGTACGAAAATATCCAGGTGCTCAACAACCATCTGATTCAACAATCAGTAAGTTGGTAGTGAAGAGTTGAGAGAAACCGGCTCATTTCATATAAAAAGAACGGGCATAATTTGCGTTGAATCTAAGAAAAATTCGAAGACATACTGTACATGTAGGTTATAGGCTAGAAAAGCCCCCTACGAAATCATTAAGAAAGTTAGCTCAACTGGCAAATGTATCGAAGATAGTAGCTTATTTCGACGAAAACTTGCTGTTTCCTTTTTTTTTCTAACTCTCTATATATTCCTCTTATTTCTTATGTAACAAAGTTTAATCAAACTTACAAAATATGGCCAATGGAAATGATGAAAGACTGAATAGTGTTTAGTTCAAAACTTAGAATTGGCTACATGAAAGCATTCGTTGAAATAGATTACGATTAATGCTGTATAATTATTAGTACGAAATTTTGTAGCAACTGTTCACTTTCAGAGAAGTGCAAACATTATTGTTATAATGTCAGGTCAGGACTAATTGTGATTCAATCTGACACATTTGAAGCTAATAATTATAATTACATATTAGACAGAAAGTGATATATTAATCAAACTCTTGCATCTGTTGTTTCTTCTGTCGGACATAAGCAGAGATCGAGACAACTAAGTGCTAGAATGTAGCTGAGAATACATTTTACGAGACAAAAATGTCTCTGCACTACGCACTGTTTATAGAATTAAAATGCGAAGTGTAATATTGAAATTTCTGATACTGAAAAAAATCCGTACACTTGAAATATAAGCCATTGTGCTCGACTTTTCGGGAAAATATGATAATTGGCAGAAATATATACTTTATTGCTAATCACAATGTGTCAATAAAACGCTTCATTGCGTCTACATTTTAAATCAATTATTTAAATGATTATGAAAAGATTTGAGTTAGTAAGTCTACATTATATCCAAAAATTAAGAAATGCATCGATAGGAAATTTATAAGAATATTTTTTTCTTAGATATTTTCGACAAAGAAGTAACAGCCACAGGATGTACAGTTGTGGCAAATAAAAACCGTAGCTGATAAAAAGAATCTTGTGCTGTGCATTGTGTCAAAATGGTAATTTTTCAATATGGATAGTGAACAGAAGTATGTACTGCTATTTAATGTAAAAATACGCACTTATCTTTGATCCTCATGAATAGAGGACAGAAATTTAAATGATGCCAGATGAAAATAAAACTCTCAAAGTTTTTTCGTCTGTAAGTTTGAGGCACTGAAGGAAACAAAAGACAGTAAGATTAAGAAACAAATGCAATTAAATTTCTAATTGTTACAATTAATTATACAAGATGGATGTGTTTTTGATTAGCTAAATTTGAATATGTGACTCTGAAATCAGCTGCGCCCGACAAGGGTCGGTCCGGCTGCAATTTTTTTTTTTTCCACAACTGTAATAATAGTAGCATAAAAATGCGAATATGAAAGTATTACAATAATTCCATTAGGTCCTCCACTGTTCTGTAAATTTTAATATCATTAGTAAAGAATACAATATTATCTTCATGATCATTGCTATTTATAACCATCATTATTTGGTTCCCCATACTTACAGAAGCCTCTAGTACAAGAAATGTAAATGTAATAAATTTAATCCTTATTATTTATAAGAGCAGATACGTCTATGCTATTTACAGATAATTAATTGAATGACGTGTAAATATGTACAAACAATTCGTCAAAATGTTTTAAACTTGTCACTAGTACATCAAATATCCGGTTTGTAGACGTTTTAGTACAAAATTTACACATGTTATGCAACTATTCGCATTGCAATCCAAGAAAAACAGGATCTTGAAATTCTCTGTCAACTTTAGGGAGATTTATTTTCTAAATTATAAAAAATAAGAATGTTTGTAATAAACACTAAAATATTCTAACTTTAGCATCACGTCATACATGTTTTCTTTAAACGTTTACTTCCGAAGTAACAAGAAATCAGACATCGCATTCAGTGTTTTAGAAGGCCTATCCTGAGTTCAATAGTATAATGACGTGAATTATAGCTTTTTCAGCTTGATTTCTCTTCACATTACTCAATAATAAAATAGTATTAAACGACACCTATGAAGTCCAATTACATCACATTAAGTTGAAGGTATTAGCGTATCTTTAGACGAGGCCACTTTCAGTGGCGCTCCTAAATTTTTGTACAGAATTTTTCAATCTTCCAGTGTACATGGCTATAGAAGCACATACACTTTTGGCAAATTTGCTCATACGGAGAAAGAATAGACGTAAAAATAGAAGAAGAGTCTCGGTTCATCCATTAGTTTGGAGAGATTGAATCCAGGACTATTCCATACCTTGTTTGATGATTTACAACAGGACGATAAAAAATATTGATTTAAAATTACGCAAATGAGGAACGATATGGCATAAAAATATTTCTGTTTACTTTTTAAGAATTCAAAATTAAATATAATAGGCACCAATCATAGCACGTACGCGTAACTGAACCAATATACGGTACTATAAATAGGTGTCTGTAGAGCAGCGGTCGTCAGCACAGAGCACCTGGGGCTAGCGTCCTTACCCGCGGAGAACACAGTGCACTCGTAGCTGCTAGCGGGTATGCTCTCTACCTCTTCCCGTTGCACGACAGGGCACAAGGGACGGCTCCGTTTACCCTTTGCAGATTTCAGCGAGTGCTGACGACCACTGCTGTAGGGTAATGGCAAAGTCAAGGGCCGTGGTGTAATTGAACCCAGGTTCGAACCTGAGATCAGCTGATTTTTCATCTCCTTGTTAAGATTTTATTTAGTACATTATTTTAGATGCGTTATTTTATTGTAACGTGAAATAAAGGGGATTTTGCTACAAAAATAATATATCCGTAATTTGCACTACTTTACTTTCCAGGCTGGATTTGAGCCTGCTACGCCGGAAAGCAGTCTGAAATATATTTATTCTTCTGGCTATTGCAGTGACAGAAGTTTAAGTAACTTTCTCGTACAAGACAAGAAATATTTAATATAATTCATCTTAAATTATGCAGAAACAACGGTGCAGATAGTTAAACTATGTTTTAAACAAGAAAGTTAAATAAAAAATATTAAGTCAACACCTGTGGAGTAACGGTTAGCGCATCTGACCGCGAAACCAAGTGGCCCGGGTTCGATTCCCGGTTGGGGCAAGTTACCTGGTTGAGGTTTCTTCCGAGGTTTTCCCTCGACCCAAATAGGAGCAAATGCTGGGTAACTTTAAGTGCTGGACTCCGGACTCATTTCACCGGCATTATCACCTTCATCTCATTCGGACGCTAAATAACGTGAGATGCTGATAAAGCGTCGTAAAATAACCCACTAAAATAAAAAAAAAATTAAAATATTACATTTTGTAATTACACTAGTCTCACTTCTTCACTCTTGCGTGAAACCACATGAGTGTTCAGATTTGTCACGAAATATGGTCTGTCATGCATAGAATCACTGAAATACCTGGATGAGGTCTTTTTCGGGGTTTTCCTCAACCCATAAACAGTAAATTCTGGGTAACTTTCGGCGCTAGACTCATTTTGCTGGCATTATCACCCTTATTTCACTCAGACGCTTGATTACCACCGCGGTTTATAAAGCGTCGTGAAATAAGCCAATAAAAAATTAGAAAAGTTATCTTTTATTTATTTGCGATAGTGATACTTGTTGAGAGATGTCACGGTCACCGAATAATTTGACTTTCCTCTCAAATTGGAGTATCTGATTTGGCGCATGTTTCTGTATTATTACGCATACCTTCAACAAATAGGCTACTTAATTCATACAGCGCAAGTTCAATTTGAAATTACTTAAACATAAAATAGAAAATCCTAGGTCTGTTTGCGCTGAAATATCATCTGTCTATCACCAATTCCATGAAAGATAGATGACATCGCAGATGATATAAAGTATTAAGTAAAGGGTTTTAGAAACAATCAGGTAGAAATAAAAATTGTCTCGTAGCATCGAATTTCTTCCATGCAAATCTCCAGTTTAGTTGTGTAAAGAAATTAGGAACAAAAGACGATGTTTGAGAGTAACGAAAATTGCTCAATAAATGAGACTCTAAAATAATTGTAAACGTTGGGTTAAATTTTAACCCTAGCATTACCATAATTGGGTAACATTTTCTTACACTTTCTACTATCTATTTTTTTTTTTTTGCAATAAATGAAATCTGACATTTTTCACTCTCCTTCTATTTGTCTCTACTGTGATAAAATATAAGTGTACACATTCATTTTATCCCGTTTTAGATTTTAAATATATCAGACTAATGAAGGGGACTATTTGTTGGAGGGTAGCTTTTACCCACTCTTGGTGTTTTATGTGACCTAATGTTTTTTTTTCAACTTTTAATTCTGTGATATTTGTCCATTATTATAACTATTTTTAATACCGTTAGGCTATTACACTAGCAAAATTCTTTGACAAAGATCTTTCATAAAATATATATTATAAAATATGGCAGTGTAATGGGTTTTCTTTTATAAAATGTAAATGTATCTTGTTATCTTTGATAAAAGATTTCTATACCTTGAAACAAATATGGCGGAACGCAAATATAACTGGACTGTTGCTACCACAAAAATTCTGATATCGGAGAATGGAGGAAATTAAATGTTGTAAATAAATAATTTGTATAATATTATATTAATATATAACAATAATAATATTATAATACCCACCGGCGTGGCTCAGTCGGTTAAGGCGCTTGCCTGCCGGTCTGAAGTTGCGCTCGGGCATGGGTTCGATCCCCGCTTGGACTGATTAACTAGTTGGGTTTTTTACGAGATTTTCCCCAACCGTAAGGTGAATGTCAGGTAATCTATGACTAATCCTCGGCCTCATCTCGCCAAATACCATCTCGCTATCACCAATCTCATCGACGCCAAATAACCTAGTAGTTGATACAGCGTCGTGCGTTTCTTTTTCAGGAACATGCGTATTGTAACTTAATAATTTAACTAATTGTAGCGAAACAATCATAATACTGTTTTTCATTTATGGTGTTATAAACTTAACAAGTAAATATTAGTATCAAAAAATCATAAACTAGAGGCCTAACTATTAGTATCAACAAATCATAAACTTAACGCGTGAATATTAGTATCAACAATTATAAGCTTAACGCGTAAATATTAGTATCAACAATTCCTCGAAACACATATTAACTCTTGTTGAATAAGTTTTACGTGCGCTTCTGTTCCTAATTTTATGTTATCTTTGATCAAATATTTTATAAAAGATTTTATGTAGTGTAATGTACCCCAAATTCTTTCTT
The DNA here is from genome assembly GCA_025594305.2 of Periplaneta americana. Lineage (NCBI taxonomy): Eukaryota > Metazoa > Arthropoda > Insecta > Blattodea > Blattidae > Periplaneta > Periplaneta americana. The sequence continues at coordinate 37,459,442 of JAJSOF020000005.1, read as the reverse complement.
TTATCAAAGATCTTTGATAGAATATTTTATCATATTCTTTATCAAAGAACTTTCATAGTGTAATAGCAGCCTTGAAGTCGTTGATTGTTTCAATTCTTCATCTTTCCAGTTTCTTGCAGTGTGGAAGCTTGAGTTCGCAAAATTGGTACTACTAATATCTAGTTGTTTTGTGGATAATAGTGGGGCTAATGTTTTGAAAAAAAAATGAGATTATAGTTCTATTGAAAACTGATTTACCGGCGGAGTTGGAGAAAGAAAGCGGCAGTAAGAAATATAATACAGAAGTGCTTGGTGAAAGGTGAATTATGTTCTATTTCAAATTCTTCCTGCCAACAAGAAAGCTGTTCACAATTTCACCAAAACTAGTGACAGATGTTGAAATTGTGGACTTAATTTATTTGAAAAAAATTCAAATATTGAAATTGTGTGTGCTGGAGCATTTGCACAAAAATTACGTAGAATTACTGGAATGAAAATCTGATGTAAATTTTTCAAAGAAATGTAAAATTTTTGGTCATAAAATTCAATTTAACGTATCGTAAATTTAAAAAAAGAAGGTAATTCTTCAATGATAATACAGTAATATAATTTTGTTACACTAGAAATAGTATATTTAAATATTTTGGTTGGAAATTTTTCCTCACTTGGTAATCCACTTCACAAAAAATATCTTCATAATGCTAGGGTTAAGGTAACATTGTGCGAAGGACATGGTTTTATAGTTCGACGCGTCATAAGTTTTGATCACATATTCTAACATTGAATTACTGATATCAACTCACCTTTTAATGAGCCTTAATTCTTCATCCCCAGCTGCTGTGAGTCTTTCTCATCCGCTAGCCCACATGTGATTAAATTCCCCACGATAACGAATTCAGTTCAGTTAATTCACGAAACGAAATCGTAAAAATTTCACTTCAGTTTATTTGGAGAAGGAAGTATAAATTTGCGATATATAGTACACTTAAAGCACAGTTATATTCGGTGTTTTGCAATATACGTCACACAAATGTATTTACGAGAACACTTATTTTAGAACTTTTAATACTTATGGAAAGTTACACAACACTTGAGAGACAAATGTCAGTTACTTAAATATCGATGATAACCTGTGGTTTACAGTGAGTAATTTATTCGGATGTTTAAATCCTATTTAAATTCACACAAAAAAAGTTTCATATTTACATTTAAAAGCTGATATTGGTTACTCGATGCTTTTCAATAAGCTAAAAGACATTAATTCATAAGATTTGACCAGGTTAGAAAGGGGAGTTGTGTGCAAGCGGTCTTCTGTGAGTGTGTGATGATGGATTAAGTACGGTGTTGTGTCGGTTGCACTGTTTGTCGTCGGAACTTGCGAGTGACTAAGCGGGTACCAGAGTCGACGCGAGGCGCGCTCTCGTGGGGCGCCTGTCCGACAAGTAGGCAGGCAATACGCGGGCGACCGTCTTCCGCCCGCTACTCGTTCTCCCGCCTAATTTCGCGTACAGAGCCGAACTATTACGAACTCTCACGAAATGTCGCCACTTCAATGAAACTGACTCTGACTCCGTTCCGACATCCTAATCGTTACTCGCACGAAACATGAATGACAGGCTATTTAGCGACGCCATCCCACATGCCTCTTATTCTTCATTCAAATACTTTTTTTTTAGTAGGTTATTTTACGACTCTGTATCAACATCTTACGGGAATTTTGCTGGAAGCAAGTAAAGAGATAGGTTTGGAAGTAAATCCCGAAAAGACAAAGTATATGATTATGTCTCGTGACGAGAATATTGTACGGAATGGAAACATAAAAATTGGAGATTTATCCTTCGCAGAGGTGGTAAAATTCAAGTATCTTGGAGCTACAGTAACAAATACAAATGACACTCGGGAGGAAATTAAACACACAATAAATATGGGAAATGCGTGTTATTATTCGATTGAGAAGCTTTTGTCATCTAGTCTGCTGTCAAAAAATCTGAAAGTTAGAATTTATAAAACAGTTATATTACCGGTTGTTCTGTATGGCTGTGAAACTTGGACTCTCACTTTAAGAGAGGAACAGATATTAAGGGTGTTTGAGAATAAGGTGCTTAGGAGAATATCTGGGGCTAAGAGGGATGAAGTTACAGGAGAATGGAGAAAGTTACACAACACAGAACTGCACGCCTTGTATTCTTCACCTGACATAATTAGGAACATTAAATCCAGACGTTTGAGATGGGCAGGGCATGTAGCACGTATGGGCGAATCCATAAATGCACAGAGAGTGTTAGTTGGAAGACCGGATGGAAAAAGGCCTTCGGGGAGGCCGAGACGTAGATGGGAGGATAATATTAAAATGGATTTTAGGGAGGTGGGATATGATGATAGAGAATGGATTAATCTTGCTCAGGATAGGGACCAATGGCGGGCTTATGTGAGGGCGACAATGAACCTCCGGGTTCCTTAAAACCCAGTAAGTAGTATCAACATCTTAGGTTATTTAGCGTCTGAATGAAATGAAGGTGGTAATGCCGGTAAAATGAGTCCGGGGTTCAACACTGATAGTTACTCAGCTTCTGCTCGTATTGGGTTGAGGAAAAGCCCCGGAAAAAAAAAACTCACGCAGGTAACTTGCCCCGACCGAGATTCGAATCCGGGCCACCTGGTTTCGCGGCCAGACGCACTAACCGTTACTCCACAGGTGTGAACTTCAAATACAGTATAATCCCTCGATCCGGCACCAAAGGGACAAGGTTAGTTCCGGATAAGAGATTTTTCCGGATAATTGAATAAATTCCGGTATATACAAAAAAAGTTCGTATTTCTTGGTGCCAAATGTTGAAACTGCAGCCTTGTGAAGCTTATTTCTCATCACTTGCTCGTAACTGAATAAACATAAAAAGTGTGTGGATTTTCCTTATTGAAACACATCCTACTACACAAATAATAGGCCTACACTAATTTTAGTTTCGAGTATTCACTGACAATTAAAGTTCTTGCGAACTTCCTGATGTGGCAACACTGACAGTCCGAATATAATTAAATAAACATAAAAACTATGTGGATTTTATTTATTCAAACACATCACAAAACACAAATAATACACTAATTTTAGTTTCAAATATTCACTGAAAATTAAAGTTAGTTGCGAACTTCCTAATGTGGCGACACTGACAGCCCGAATATATTTAAATTAACATAAAAACTGTGTTGATTTTCCTTATTGAAACAAATCACACAACACAAATAATATATTAATTTCATTTTCGAATATTCACTGAAAATGAAAGTTAGTGCGAACTTCCTATTGTGGCAACACTGACAGCCCGAATATAATTAAATAAACATAAAAACTATGTGGATTTTCTTTATTAAAACACATCACACAACAGAAATAATACACTAAATTTAGATTCGAATAGTCACCGAAAAAGTAAGTTCCTACGAACTCCCTAATATGGCAACACTGACGGTCCAGACTGTGGCAATGTGGCAGATTTATTATTATTGTTTTTTGCCCAGAAAAAAGAGCCGATGTTTTGATATTGCCGGTTACGACGGATTTTACTGTCCTAAGTTCGACTGAACAGAATTGAAAGTTCAGTCCAATAAGGGTAGTGGGTGTGGCAGGTGAAATGAATACAAATTATTATTGGTTATCCATCAACGAATACAGTACTGTACTTGCATTTCCTGTCCGTTCCGAGACTTGTGTATGCGCTTCTAGTATCACAGTGGGTATCGACAGTTCCGTCTCACAAACGGCACAATTCTCAAATAGAAAAAGACGAGTTCATTAATTAAAAATCAGTGATTAAATATGTGATATCCTAATCAATAAAATATTCTGTTTTCCTTTAACAAAAGTATCGTCCACACTTGTGGAGTAACGGTTAGAGCGTCTGGTCGCGAAATCAGGTGGCCCGGGTTCGAATCCCGGTCGGGGCAAGTTACCTGGTTGAGGTTTTTTTCCGGGGTTTTCCCTCAACCCAATATGAGCAAATGCTGGGTAATTTTCTGTGTTGGACCCCGGGATCATTTCACCGGCATTATCACCTTCATCTCATTCAGACGCTAAATAACCTAAGCTGTTGATAAAACGTAGTAAAATAACCTAATAAAATAAAAAATAAACAAAAGTATCTCTACAAGACACAGAACCAATTCCCATTCAAATGGCAAACCCACTTCTTAGTGCCCGTATAGGGGCGTGTCTAATTCTCCTATGTAAGTCGAACTATAGGATGTCGAACTTAAGAGCTTCCACTGTACCTAAATGTAGCAATATGGCGGAGAAGAGGAGAAAAAGACTTCTATGTAGTATATTAATCTAATATATTTAAGGCCTTATTAACAAACCATGTATAATTTTTATACGAGGCCTATGCAGGGTTGGGACCGAAAACGTTGCTAATAAATCGTGCTTAAGGGATGGATGGATATTTCTTTGCTGTAGTTATACATACGAAAACCCCCGGTTTAAGAGAGAGAAAAATGGCCGCGTCTTTAACAGTTGTTCGTATAGATGGTCATTTCATGATTATAGTTGCGATGATATTATATAACGATTTTGATGTTTGCCTTGTAAGCACTGTAAAATCAGAGTGCACAGAATAATTAGACTAATATTGATGTAGCTGTACTTACTATCAGGGTTAGGGGGATTTGCCCCCGTTGGGAAGTTTTCCCCTGTCATAAATTCATATTAACATTCCTGCCAGGGATATCTTCTATCCCCAATCATAAAATATAATTGTTTTAATACTGGGAATACCGTCAACGCCGGCTACTCGGATCAATTATATTTTTAAGGTGTTACTTGAACCCAAAAAAAAAATGTTTAATTACCATTGGGTTAACTTAAGGTGAAAATATTTGTACAGATGAAAGTTTGCAGAGAAAAAAAAACACAACTTTCGACACCTAACGTTATTTTACATCGACGAAAACATTTTTTTTTCTTCTGGGTTCAAGTAACACCTTAAAACAATTATAAAGGAGTCCAAGTAGCCCGCGTTGACGGTATATGTACGGAAAACAATTTATCTTAATATATAAAACTTCGACATAACTGTTATTTTATCGACGAAAACATTTTTTTCTTGTTGTATGTATGTATGTATGTATGTATTCGACATATATTTATGTATGTATGTATGTATGTATGTATGTATGTATGTATGTATGTATGTATGTATGTATGTATGTATGTGTGTGTGTGTGTGTATGTTCTCTATACAAATCTACACGCTTTGACCAATATGTGCCAAAGTTTGCACATTTAACCTTCATAACCAGGAGAAGAACATAGGCTACATTAAAATTGTGCAAATGGAAGTTAAGTTAATTAAAATTATAAAATATAAAAATGAATAGATCAAATCTTCATGTATAATATTAAAATAAAAATCTTCTACAGTCAATTGTTGTTAATTTTTAAAATATAAAAATAAATGTCATGTATAATGTTATTCAAAACTTTCAGTCAAGGCCTTGGCCTTGGAAATTTTAACACGAAATTAAATTACATTGTTGTTACAGATCGCGAAGGCTAAAACTAGATAATTCATGCAATATATTTACTCAGCCCAGGAACGTATTATGAATTTCTCAATGCAGTTGTACATAGTGAGCAGACTGTGTTGTATCCAACTGAATTCTTGAATTCTTTGAAACCACAAGGATTGCTATCATATAATTTAATACTTAATATTGAATCGCCAATAAGTACTATTGTGGAATACTGGCCCACCAAAATTATGCAGTGAAACAAGAATTGGTGTGAAAAAACTCATTAAGAACGTAGCAATAGAAGTGACAATATTAACTGGCAAAACGAAAGAAGATGTTTTTATCCACGCATTCTTATGATACCCACCAACATGCGTTTAGATTTTAAGTAACAGCTATTTTCAGTGAGACTAGCATTTGTAATGGTCATATTAAAATTAAGCTCAAGGACAGTCCCTCAAACTTGCAGACATTAACTTAAAAACTCCGTGTTTTTCACATTCTCAACTATATTTTGTACAAAGAAGTAGGAAAAAAAAAGATTTTACACACATCAAAAAGACATCCAATGATACTTTTGTCATATTGCTAATGTAGTATGTGAATGTACGTAAGCCGACTGAAAATAACACTGTCAGGTCAGATAGTAAAAATAAGAATAATATCATACGTCTCTCAAAATATTGTTGCTCATGTCCGCAAATGTGTTACTGCGAAATTCTAACTGTATAATCACGTTACCAATGTAGTATGTTATGCGTTGTGGAAATAATCTCTTAATTTATAAAAAAAAACTGATATATGTCTCTCAGAATATTAGTCTCATTTTAAAAATGACTTATTGCGAGTTTATATTGTATCTGTATTCTGTGTATGAAATAAGAATTAATATAGGCCTAATATGTTCTGAATTTGTGAGATATAATTTCTCAAGTCCTATTAAAAAAATAGGCATGCAGAAGTCAAGAGGTAAAAATCTTCCAATATAAATTAAATGATATATGTATATATTGATTCTTTGGTACAACCAGTTTAATTAAAAAAAAAGAAGCAAAAAGAACAACTCGGGCAACGCCGGGTGCTTTCAGCTAGTAAAATATAAAGTAAGCAAAAAAACTAATATTGTTGTATTATCACTGGCAACCTGACAACAATCAATAACTTAGGAATTACACATCTTACCTTAAGCCTGTTCATGCATATAATAAAATTCTTATGATCAAGACGCAAGACAAGCAACTCAGTGTGACCAAGCGTTGAGCCGTATCGAATGAGGATAATAAGAATTTTATGTATGGTATTCTCTATCTAGGATTCTGTCCCCTCCATCAGAAATCTTAATTCGCATCCTGCTTACTCTTTGATAAAAATATGGCGTGATAATCGATCAGGCCCAGTTGTGCTATCTATACTTGCCGCGGCACACTAGCTCCGGTTGGAATAAAGAATCTCAGTTATTGTTACCTTTCGTAATAAAATAATGACGAGACTATGACTTAGTTACATAAAAGTTGTACTGTTATACACGACAGTGAATATTAGAAATTTACACACGACTGGTGCAAATTCTCAAGGGGCATTACATATCAACGGAAGAATGAAGAGACCACCGGAGTAGCTCAGTCGGCTAAGGCACTTGCCTGCCGATTTGGAGTTCCCCTCGGGCGCGGGTTCGACTCCCGGTTGGACTGAATACCTGGTCGGGTTTTTCCGAGGTTTTCCCCAACCATAACGCAAATGTCAGGTAATCTATGGTGAATCCTCGGCCTCATCTCGCCAAATATCATCTCGTATCACCAACTCCATCGATGCTAAATAACCTCGTAGTTGATACAGCGTCGTTAAATAACCAAGTAAGATAAAAGATTGTCGAGTATTATTAGGACCACTAAAAGATGGCAGTGGTATAAAGTTACCTGAGATTTCTCATGAAAAAGGTGCAATGTGATTTCCCTCCGTTATGTGTCGTATTAATAGTGAAGTTATGACAAAAGGCATTATTGATTATATTCCGTGGTGTTTTCTATAAAACAGGAAGATCAGCGTAGGTAAATCCTATAGGCAACATAATACGTAGCCTAAATAATGTAGGACTATGAATCACATAGAAACGTAACTCGGGAGGAAATTAAATGCAGAATAAATTTTGGAAATGCCTGTTATTATTCGGTTGAGAATCTTTTGCCATTCAATCTGACGTCAAAAATTCTTAAACTTAGAATTTATAAAACAGTTACATTACCGATTGCTCTGTATGGTTGTGAAACTTTGACTCTCACTTTGAAAGAGGAATACAGATTAAGGGTGTTTGAGAATAAGGTTCTTAGGAAAATATCTGGGTTAAGAGGGATGAATTTACAGGAAAATGGAGAAAGTTACACAACGCAGAACTTCACGCATTATATTCTTCACTTGACATAATTAGAAATATTAAATTCAGACGTTTGAGATGGGCAGGGCATGTAGCACGTATGAGCGAATCAAGAAATTCATATAGTGTTAGTTGGGAGGCCGGAGGGAAAAAGACCTTTGGGAAGGCCGAGACGTAAATGGGAGGATAATATTAAAATGGATTTGAGATATGATGATAGAGACTGGATTAATCTTGCACAGGATAGGGACCGATGACGGGCTTATGTGAGGGCGGCAATGAACCTGCGGGTTCTTTAAAAGCCATTTGTAAGCAAGTATTACCTCTAGATGACACAGTTGATTTGTTTTAAACTTTTCATTTCCTAGGTTAAAAATCGATAAAATAGGGGAAATGCCATTAAATTTGCACCTTTTACTGTAATTGGCATGAAAATGCAGAATAAAATGCAGCCTACTGACATCCGATTAGAAAATAGTTTTATTTTGACCAAGATTATTCAACACTATCAAAATTTCTGTTAGGTCTATTTACAATCATATCAGTACAACGGTGTCAATATAGAACGTATGATAATCATGATGAAAGTCGGCGAATTCAGTTCCAAGTGATGAGGTTGATTTTCTTCCAGTCTGAAAAACCACTTTAATGAAAGTATTTGCAGAAAGTAGCAGATCTGTGGATAATAAATGGATCATAGTACCTGCGAAAAGTTTATGGACTTAATACCTTTCATAAATTGTGAAGTTTGTCTGTCTCTCAGTGTGTTACTTTCAGTAGTATCATCAAACTATTGATAACGATTGGTGGAAAGTTTTCGTAAGTACTATCAATTCAATTATAAAAATATATTCGTAAAATTGTTCAAGATCGAAAGTTATTCATTAATAAAAGACTGTTAATAAATTTGACACTTTGTACATTTCTACTACTGTATTAAGTATTATTCTTCTTCCTGTGACACATATCGTCCAGTGAGATGTTTTGCCTGCTAATAGATGTACATATCAATCAGAACCTCAATCAGAGGTAAATGAATGCTGAACATATCGAATGTTGAGAGATGTGCAGTGTAAATAATCTGGAAGTCACATATAGGCCTGAAAATTAAATCGGTAAAAATAGAATAGAATAGATGGAATAATGCTGTAGCCTCCATGTTGAACGGTGAACATACATCACTATTGGAATCATATGGTACTCACGCACTTTTCTTTCGAAAAACTGAAACTTGAGTAAAACGTAATGGAGTTAATACACTAAATAGAACAATTTTAAAGGCATGTAGGGTCCGATAAGTATAAGTATCAAATATGTGTAGGTTTATTGCAGTCAAATTACTTATCAATAGTACACACGTTGAACCATTAAAATATTACATGAAATGGTATATAAAGTTTTTGACAAACGTTTTCGCCATAACCATGGCATCTTCAGATCATATTAAAAAAAAACGAAAACACATGATGAACACTTAAAAATATTCCGGTTAAAAGAATCGTAAAATGTTTAAAAACTGGTGTGGTAGGCGGTTAGAACATATGCCATTAAAAATTATTACTGTAGCATGAAATTAACACCTTGAAAAACATAGCATAGGCCTACCACACCAGTTTTTAAACTTTTAACGATTGTGTTAACCTGAATATTTTTAAGTATTCATCATGTGTTTTTGTGTTCTTTTTTAATATGACCTGAAGATCCCATGGTAATGGCGAAAACGTTTGTCAAAAACTTTTATATACCATTTCATGTAATATTGTAATGTTTCAACGTGTGTACTATTGATAAGTAATTTGACTGTATTAAACCTACACATATTTGATACTTAAATAGAACAGCACAAATTATGTGTATAAAATACAATGTAATACTACAATAGGTCAGTATTTGACAGGAGTGTTGTAAGATTTATATTCACTATCGGCCAGTTTCTACAAACTCATGACGTATCCATGAAGAAACTATCTCATGATTAAAATTTATAGAATGATAACTTTTTGTGTGTCTTCAAACGAACAAGCTAAATTTATCCCTGAGTAAATTAGTTCAATAATCTGCCAATAGAAGACTAATAGTCTAATCAGGAAGACTGTTCTTGAAATTGAGCACTTTTATTGAATTCAGAGGGTTGTGATTAACGTGATTGTTACTGTTTACTTATTTTATTCTGGTTACATTAGTAAGTAATAATTGGGTTAGTAAGTTAATAGCCTATTACAATTGAATCATATAAACACAAATAATTACTAAGTAAATAATAAAACAACATATTTTATCAGGTAGAAATTAACTGGCCTATAATATTATTATTATTATTATTATTATTATTATTATTATTATTATTATTATTATTATTATTATTATTAACATTCCTAACCATAATCACATCTTATGGATTCCATCAATACAACCCAATACATTTGGTAACCCAGAGATGCGATGAAATTCTTGAGGAATGGTTTGAGTTTCATTCCTTGTGGGCATGGTAGTACAGGGACATCACTTTATTTTTACCAACATTTTTAACATTAACCTGGCTATACTCGGAAACACTGTTGCCCCCTTTCATTACAGGAGTTTGATGTTACTAGTGCAATATGTAAACAAATGATTTTACTAGCTATAGGAGGAGAGGAAAGTAGTGTATCCATTTATGTTGTAGAGAAATACGATATTACGATTTTCAGTTTGATCATCACTTTTACGTAATTTATCAAAATACAGTGGAGTAGTAATATATTTTTTTTTTCAAAACTCAACTTTTCAGGCGGCTATGTTCGTTATATAATGTCTACTTTATTTAGAAAATTCATTATTGATGTTAACATACAATATAGAGAGTGCATTTAAATTGAGGATGTCATAAGTAAAAGGCTATAAGTGCACTTAAGATACTTTTGAGAAAATGAGGTTTAAATATTTAGGCTTTCGTAAAATCGGTGAAATTTTTATTTAAATTTTAATGTGTGATGCGATTAAAATATCCCTTTGCCACTAAAATTTTAGATACTTTTGCTTACACTGGATGTACTTAACTCATGTTATTACAAATGTCACTAGCATTCCTTTGTTTCTAGCCACCTCAATTCAAAATAAGCTAATCTGAATTTTTAGACAAGTTGCTGCAATGGTTGCCGTTCATTACAATGCAGGCTTCAATTCTTTACGCATATTATTAAAAACATTTTGAAGCATATTCTCTGAAATTGAATTTATCGTTTCTTGAATATAATTTTTTAGTACGATATTATTAATATAGGTTCTTTCCTCTATAGAAAACGCAACCATATTTCTGAAACACACTATACACTGCAGTGTTTACTTCACTGCTTGAAGACTTCGAATGCAACAGCGGCCGTAAGTTTGTGTGTCTGACGGGAGCAAGGACATTAGTGAAGGGGTGGGAGTGAAGTACATTCAGAAATGCAGGTACAATAAAATGCAAGTAAAAATAAAATGATGTCCCTGTATATTAATTGCTCATACTAGCAATTAGATTTGAAATTCTTTTAATAATGCGGCATACTGTTGTGAAGTTTATTTGTGAATCACCTCCAATTAATATTTTAAAACTTCCCATAGCATAAAATCTTAAACAAGTTAATAACTGATTCATTGGTGATATTGGAGAGCAACGGTTACATGTTGGGATTATGTTTTGCTCAAATTTTTCAAAATATTGAGAACTGTGTTTTTCGTCAGTTGATATATTATATAAAAAATTCATCATCACTATATATTTCATACGAATTACGACTAAAAAACTGGAAAGAACTTCGTGTTAGTTAATTACTTGCAACTTACAATATCATGCCTAATTTTTACATGTAGGCTAAGTCTCACTTCTGTTATCTTGACTTACCATATATACAGATAACATCAAAATAAATACATAAAATATTGCTGTTTGCTTGAGTTTGCAACGCAATACACAAAATTTAACGATCACAGAGCATGGAAGCCAGAATAATGAAATGAAACTTGGCAATATTCCTAACCATTCTCGAAATGCTCTCGACCTCGAAATTCTTTGCATTATTTGCATAATCCCTTCATCTGATGAAAAGAATGAATTGTCATCTAACTGCATTTTGTATAATCTATTCTGTAATAAATACGTATAAACAAACTCATTCAGCACATTTTTGTAATGCAGACTCAACGTCCTTGGTTATCAGCTGTGATTTGTCCGCCATATTGGTCTTAGTAGGCAGGATAAAGTTATCCAGCCATCTGTGAATAGATAATTTACCCATATGATTTGTCAATGGACACAACTAAACCGTGTTTGTAAAAACGCTTTTCAAGCCATTTTCATATTTAACCACAGGATAAATAATTATCCAGTGTTGTAGAAACTGGCCATTAGTGGAGGAATACGTAGTAGAGTTCCTCCAGAAATCTCTGGATAAATGATAATGAATATAGCTATGGATTTTAAATCTTACGTACAATATGGGGTTATTTATAAATCCTTGAAACAGTTTGAAGTTTAATAACAAATAAAGTACGCAACATATCATGATAATTGACATGCCGATAGAGAGAAACTCTCCAAGTTTTTTTTAAATGAGAAGAGCCCCCTCTTAGTTCCCGTGATTTATCGCTAGGAGGCAATAGTTATCGATAATGGCAAAATGAAGTTTACTAAACGTGAGCAATCGTTTTGTATATTGGAATATGCAAGGACCTCGTCAAAGATTTGAAGTAGAAGGTTTCGCTGACTTGCTCATCGCGACGAAGCAACTTTTCATCTCCCCGGAAAAAGTAATCGCCACAATGTGCACATATTGGGAACTGAAATTTCCCGCGCAGTCATAGAGCATGTTCGAGACTCACCTAAGGTGAATGTCTTCTGTGTGACTTCGAAAGAGAAGGTGTATGGGCCATTTTTCATTGTAGAGCCCACTGTCACTGGTATGATTTACTTGGACATGTTACAAAACTGGCTGATGCCTCAGCTGAATGAAGAGAACAATGATTTACATCTCTCAGGAAGATAGATCTCGCTGTCACTATCACAGCAACGTACGAGCGTATCTTAATCAAAATTTGCCACAGAGATGGATCGGACGCACAGGACGAGAAGATGTCGCGTTAATGAAGTGGCCACCACGATCACCGGATTTAACTGCGTGTGATTTTTTCTTTTGGGGGTTTATAAAGGATATTGTCTATGTGCCTCCGCTCACCTCTGCTCTCCAGGAACTTCGCCACCGGATTACATATGCCGTGGCTCTGGTCAACCGTGTGTGCTGGGGCGAGATGGATTGTTACCGCATGGATGTATGCCGTATTAGCAAAGATGGACACTTTGAACATCTGTTAGGTATGTAACAAAACTTGAAGAGTTTCTCTTTATTCTAGTGTAAAATAATTTATTATTCGTTATGTAGTTTAGTATATATATGAATTTTTAAAATATTTCACGGACTTAAGAATAGTCCTGTATAAACCCATTACAGACAGCGGTGACAATATTTAAGTATAGTACGATGCAGTCGATACTACATAAAAGTTAGAGTAGCCAGTTCTGAAACAGAATAAATAATGGAGTCACAGCGATGAAGATGGTATTAGTACATATATTCCATTGCGCTTATATATTGCAGACAGCTATAAAAGTTTAATTTGCTATGACAATCAGTCTATAACATCACGTATTAGAACGCCTTTGAACATCTAAGTAGCCATTACACTGCTCATAAATCATTTCACAACCTAGACACATTGGACGATGTGATATGTGAAAAATTAATCGTAGGCAAAAACTCGACACAGCAAACGATAATACAACCCGCCAGATATCAGTAAAGTCACAGAAACTTACAAATTCAAGACGCCACAATACCTTACACAAGACTGTGTAAAGGCTTCGCTATACGTGTATAGTTCGTTATACAGTGTGATTCAAAAGTCCCTTCACGCATGTTAAGACGTGGCAGAGGAGCACGTGTTTACTGGCAAGTTGTTTGAGCTCATTTTTCACTTGGTTGTTAGATGTAACCAAATGCTTGGCAGCCATACAAGATCTGGCTCACCATTCACTGAATTAGAATTCAAATGGAAGAATTGAAGAAGTCAGGAGCACACCAAAAGGCAAGGGGTGATAGTCTACTTCGAAATACAGCGTTGTTGAAGCTACGAGTCGTATCCAGAAAGTAAGTTTCCCTGGAGCCGTTTGGGCTATTCCATATGAAATCGATCAGTAAAAAACCTCGCATTTTTTATACTCTAATTTTTTCCCTATTTACACAAGGTGCTCAGGAGAGTGCATTTCAGAAATATACTATCGCAAGTCAAACGGTTTTCATACTATTGAGCGACAAATTTAGCGTATTTTATAAAAACAAGCATCTTGCATCTTTCAGCGCTCAGAACTCTGGAACCGTTTACTGCAGAACATTGAACGGGAGCTCATTTTAAAGCTGACATTTAGTAGATTATGTTAAGAAGTAATCCTTATTTTTATTATATATAGAGAGACAGATAATCTGATTTTACTTGCTTTTGGGCTCTTTGCCAATTTGTAAAAATGTAAAAAATATTGAGAAAAAACCTTGCATTATTAAGAGGGATACGGCATTGTTTGCTTAGTGGCTCGGCAATAAGTTTCGAGGGTATTAAATAAATTATATTCACAGGCCTAGACTTGAACAGCGAAGTACCGCACGAACTGGCCGAGAGCTGAAGATAAGCGAGCGTTGGGCGTCATTTTACTCCTGTGTTTAAGAAAACTTGTGATAAAGCTAGCCCAGCTATGCTCTACTAGACGATACATTACGTATTTGTCTCCTGGCCTTGCTTGCCTAGGCTAACTCCCGCCTCACAGTCAGCTGGTTAGTTCACGCGTGTACTATTCGTTTTCTTTATTTGATATTTTCCATACTTTCTTATCAACGGTGGACCAGTAAAAAAATATGTGTTTATTTGTACTTTCAATGCGGAATCTAACCATATATTTTAAAAATATTTTTTTCGTGGGCAAAGGCGTCTTAATAAAGAAAAATCTAAATTTCTCCATTTCCATAAAAAGTAAGAAAAACTGTTTACATGTCAATATAAACTTTAACTTCTCAGCATCAAAATGAACCATGATTTTGATCACTGGGTGAAAGGGTTTCGGAGCCATAACAGTTTAAATTCGCTAATTTTATGAAAATACGATAAATTTAAATATTTTTAATTTAAATACTATGAATTTCTGATGCCTCAAGCTTTGCACAAAGCATTGTATCACAGTTGCCAACGGACAGAAAAAGTTTCATTATATTTAAAAATTGCAAGGTCAATTTTCTCTATATTTCGGCCGATTTGAGATGGAATAGCCCGTTCGCAGAAAGAAAATACAATTTTATGGAAAGATATTTTATTGGGACAGATACAGAAATTATTGTTGACCTATTTTTTCAACATATTTCCTACCGGAATTGAGACTTTTTCTTACCATGGGATCAGCAGAGAGGTGCAGACGGCTGTCAAACACTGGTTCCGATTCTAGGCGATATTCTACGAAGGACAAAAATTGATCGCACGGTATGACAAATGTCTCAGTTTCTGTGGGAGATGCAGAGTGCCCCAAAAATGTATACACTCTTTGTCAGATTGTATCGGGATATTGATATGGCCAATTTATTTTAATTACGAGTTCATTCATTCATTCATTCATTCCATTCCATTCCATTTCATTCCATTCATTCCATTCCATCCATTTCCATTCCATTCATTCCATTCCAATTCATTCATTCCATTCCATTCCATTCCATTCATTCATTCCATTCCAATTCATTCATTCCATTCCAATTCATTCATTCCATTCCAATTCATTCATTCATTCCATTTCATTCATTCATTCATTCATTCATTCATTCATTCATTCATTCATTCATTCATTCATTCATTCATTCATTCATTTTATTCCATAGATCTTACATAAGCAATGAAGCTTTAAGATGTGGAACAAGTCAAAATTTTACAATATTACAAGTATTACAATTTTTACAAATTTTTATAGTTTTACAATTTAGTAATTTTCTACAATTTTTACAATTTTGTGCAATTGTTTACAATATTTTGGCGAGATATAGTGAGATGAGGTGAGGTCCGAGGATTCGCCAAAATATTACCCGGCATTTGCCTTTTGGTTGGGGAAAACCTTGGAAAAACGCAACCAGGTAATCAAATCAAAGGGGGTAATCAAATCAAGAGGGTTGATGCCAAGGACTCGCCATAGACCATCCGGCTTCAGTCCCACGGCTGTGGAAAACCTCGGAAGAAACCAAAGACCAAAGGGGGATCCAACCCAAACCCGAACACAGCTCCGGATCAGCAGCCCAGCGAGTCTGCCGACTGAGCTACATCGATGGCTGTACTAAAAGTATACAATACATAGCCAATCAGATTATTAAATTTACAAACGCAAACTATCATTCATAAGTTGAACTATATGTATAATACAAAACAAGTAAGTTAATTAAATTTAAGGCATAAACAATTCAACCAGTTGTGATACACAGAAATTGATAATACATATCATGCAAACTACTTCAAATTACAAACACAAACAATTATCAACAGAGCTATACAGATTACTATTCAATTTAAAGCATATACAATTCATCGCCCAAAACTATACAAATATATACAATACAAAGTAAGCAGAATAATTTAATTTACAAGCATACATTCATTAAGCTATAAAAATTTGTGCAATTAATATCAAGTAGATTAATTCAATTTATAATCATAAACAATTCATCCTTGAGCTATACAGACTAGTATACAATATACAGCATATACAATTCATCAATTGAGCTACACAGACTACCATTCAATTTACAGTAGGCCTATATACAATTCATCAATAGAGCTACACACACACTATCATTCAATTTACAGTAGGCCTATATACAATTCATCAATTGAGCTACACAGACTACCATTCAATTTACAGTAGGCCTATATACAATTCATCAATAGAGCTACACACACACTATCATTCAATTTACAGTAGGCCTATATACAATTCATCAATAGAGCTACACAGACTATCATTCAATTTACAGTAGGCCTATATACAATTCATCAATTGAGCTACACAGACTACCATTCAATTTACAGTAGGCCTATATACAATTCATCAATAGAGCTACACACACACTATCATTCAATTTACAGTAGGCCTATATACAATTCATCAATTGAGCTACACAGACTACCATTCAATTTACAGTAGGCCTATATACAATTCATCAATAGAGCTACACAGACTGGTAATCATTTATGTATGTTATAGTATTGTCTTTCGCTCAACAGATGTGCTTAACTGAAGATGGTACTACTTGTGTGATCAGTATTTAAATGTAAAACAAACACATAATAAATAGTTTTCGTTCCTTAAAGAGTGTATGTAACTAGTTGCAGGAAATGGGACCTAAAGTCGGATTTTTCATTTTTCTTTTTTTCTTTTTTAAGTTTGAAAAAGTGGATGAAACACTGAGCATTAAAAAAATTCATGGTTCGGTGCTGTAGTTTTAAATGTGCTACTTATTGAATATTGATATTACAGTATGTACTTTTCGAGAAAAAGGCAAATTAAAGTTTTCATTTGTTTTCTTAGCAACAATAAGAAAGATTTAGGTATTAAAGAAGTACTGTGTAAAACTACGTCCTAGTTTAGTATGTAAAAATATCTTACAGGTAGCGCAAGATGTCCAAAAAAAAGAAACGCAATTTTTACACCACAAATTCGTTATTTTGTTCTCCTGCAAAATTTCCTCTCAGGACTTTAGGTCCCTTTTGCGCGCAACGGCTCATATATACATTTTTTTTTTTTTTGTGGACTCTGTATGTTGAAAAATAGTTTAACAATTGCTGTATCTGCTCCAATAAATCTTTCCATGAAATTGTGTTTTCTTTCTGCAAACGGCTGCGGGAAACTTACTTTCTGGATGGCAATTGCAGAACATTTGATTATATAAGATACGATGGAGTGGAACATTAGTGATTCCTATACCCGGAAACAAAAGACAGCGATGGGCTGTTGAAAATGCTCTTCTGGCGTACAGCGTTCTCAAAATTTGATGTAGGTCTCTGCAGCCCGTGTTTTTTTGTCATATCATAAGAAATGATTTATCTTACTACAGAAATATGTTTTACAGAATGTTTATCCTGAACATAACTTTTACCTAAAAATTTCTCTGCCAATATTGTAAGAAACCATGTACATTTAGATACAGGCCTGCAGAACTCGCAAATAGGGGAAATATGACATCAGCCTCACTCCACTTCTATTGGGGATGATCGACTTCCGCCGCGAGAATGAATGTTGATGCAGCCGAGCGTAACTACAGGGACATCACTTTATTTTTACTAACATTTTTAACATTAACCTGGCTATACTCGGAAACACTGTTAGCCCCCTTCCATTACAGGAGTTTGGAGTTGCTAGTGCAATATGTAAACAAATCATTTTACTAGCTATAGGAGGAGAGAAAAGTAGTGTATCCATTTATGTTACAGGGAAATATAGTATTACGATTTTCAGATTGGTCATTACTTTACAGTATTTTATCAAAACATAGTAGAATAGTAACAATTTTTTTTTCACAAACTCCAGTCTTCAGGCGGTTATACAGTATATATTATGTAATGTCTACTTTATTCAGCATATTACTAACCTAATTTATTCCTGAGAATTTTGTGAGCACTTCCGTAAGAATCCCCAATTTCTACAGCTAACTTCTTGATCGACTTATTAGGACCTCGCTGCATCCTTTCTCTAGCATCTTCTACAGCATCTTCTGTCACCTTTGTTGGCCATCTTACACTTTTCTGCCTTTCTGTACACTCTGTTGCTCTAAATTTATTTACCAGATTAATGACAGTTCTACGAAAATATTCCATAATGACATAATCAGGAAATTGTGAAAAAAAAAAAAGAAAAACTATTGTTCACATTCGGTTATATTGTAATTCCAGTTTCCATCATCGTCCTTCATACCTACAAACAGTAAAACAAAACTCTTGTTTAAATAATGCTGTTAAGTACCGTACCATATTACAGGGTACCGTACTTTCGGTAACTCTAATCTTCTCTTCTGCTCAGTCCACACAGATAAATTCAGTTATGCTACACACCATACTTGTGTGAAAATAAACTTCATTAATACTATATAAGCTTTTTCTTCTATACACTGGTGGCCATAATTCTGGAAACTTTTTGTTTTTGTACTGAATTATTATAACATCTGCATTGATTCACAGATTTATACAATTGAAAATGTTATTTGTGACTGATTCGTTAATTATGGGGTTATAATAAAGGTATTATATTAAATCCCGAATATTTTAACAATAAATAATCAGTGGACTTAGTATTTCTGCGAGGACTGTTCGATTAGTCACTCAGGATTCAAAGCTTCTCCATTTCGGCGACGAACGTATTTGACTCCATCACTTTCAAATATAGAAATTCTTGTTTCATCGCTCCATATCACTTTCGCCCAGCCATCATTGGTCCATTTTTTATTATTTTTGCACCAATTTACATGATTTTCTCGTTGACCTTTGTAGAGAAATGGCTTTTTTTTTGCTGGATGCTCTTGCTTTCAGACTATTGTCAAATAACTTCCTTCAAACATTCCTTACAGAAATACTAAGTCAATTGCTGTGTAGAACTTCCCGTATCTCTGTAGAAGAATTCCTTCGATCTTTCAATGGTAATCGACAAATCTGCTTCACATCTCTTGTACTTACTTTAGGTTTTCTACCTGTTCTAAGTGTTGTTTTACAAGATTTTGTGGATTTGTACTTCTGCCATACCTTCTGGACGTCAGACACTGTAGTGCCATTACCAAGTTTTCTTGCAATTTCCTTGAATGCGTAACCTTCTTCTCGAAGTGTGATTGCCCTAGAAGGTGTTCAGTCCTTTCGTGGAGCCATTGTGATAAAATGATCAATAAAGTTTGTTGTAAAGCCATCAGATGTTAACCTAACGAAATCTTAAGTCAGACTAATGATAGAAACACACTAATAATGTCCACATTTAATGCTAATAGTGCTCAACAATGCTTCTACCGATCAACAATAATCTTAAAATCAACAATGGACTAGTTTTTATTACAGTAAATAATGAAAAATTATAATTAAATCTGAAATTAATATTTATATCTTAAACGACAAGAACATAATTTCCCACATAGTAATGATTATTTATTGTTAAAATATTCAGGATTTAATATAATACCCTTATTATAACCCATAATTAACGAATCTGTCACGAATAACATTTTCAATTGAATAAATCTGTGAATCAATGCAGATGTTATAATAATTCAGTACAAAAACAAAAAGTTTCCAGAATTATGGCCACCAGTGTAGAAAATGCAACATATTTCTGAAACACACTGTACTCTGTACTGTTTATTTCACTGCTAGCAACAGCGGCCGTAAGTTTGTGTGGCTGACGTTAGCAAGGACATTAGTGAAAGGGGTGGGAGTAAAGTATATTTAGAAACGCAGGTACAATAAAAATTGAAGTAAAAATAAAATGATGTCCCTGTAGAACGCCATGACCTCACAGGTAGAAAAGGTGGGGGGTAAGAAAGGGGAGGAAAGAAGTCGCTCTCAGGAGCTACAGTTCTGCAGGTCTGATTTAGAATGCTCTGTTGAGGTACAGGTGACTCAGCTGATGCGGGAGGAGATGACGTCATGGCCTATAACTACAACATTGATTGCGCTATAGCCGCCCTGAAATTATAAATAGATCTCTGTGTATAAACCAATTAGGAAAAGATTAACATAGCCTACAATTGATGATGATGATGATGATGATGATGATGATGATGATGGTGGTGGTGGTGATTGTAATATCATTGTGATTAATATTTACTTATACATACATACATATAAACTCTTTTCATTCCTTTGTATAGCTGTAGTCTGTTCCGACATTCCAAAGCAAATGAAGGTCAGAATTTATGACTGTTCTGCTTATGTACGAGGACCTTGATAGATAGTGCTACATCTCCTGGCAGTGTAACAGTTTATTCTAACAGGGTCATCTGCAGTAAATCAAAAATAAACGTTTACAAGGGTTGGCAGCCTTTAAACTACTTCGCAGAGTTTAATTGCTGGAAAGTTGGCTACGTTTTGTACACAACGTATCTTGGTAAACAAAATATACAGTGCAACGTTCTGGAAAGAATAAAACGAACGAAGGAAAATGTGCCACAAACACTAATAAATTAAAGTAAACAACTTTGTTGAGCAAGTTCAGTAGCTGAAAAAAGTGTTACCGTATTTCGAAGTTCTGTAAGAGGGACAAATAAAACTGCGCTTTCTAAAGCCGAAAGATTCTGCATTTCCTCAATCTAACATGTGCTTTTGAAGACACGTTGCGAATACGAGAGATGATATTATATCACACTGGGAGCTTAAAAATAGTTCTTGAAATATGTATAACAACAAAGGAAACGAAGAAGCGTCCTTGGTCTGTTAATAATTTGAAAATTGCCTATTATGACAGGTAGCTTTATGGTATCTTTGCGTAGCATATCCGTTGTAATAGTTTCTTGCAATTGAAGGTTATTAACTTTCGGAGGATGGAAGTATTATCTGAAATTCACGTCATGTCAAATGTCTGTAACAACTAACAGAGCGAACGTTTAGGCAATGTTCCATGATTGACAAAAAGGTTGCTCGGCTAAAAATATTTCTAAGCCCAATAAGGAAGCTGGGTACCAACTTATGATCTGGTTGGAAGCCCGAGAACATTTTGAGTTATCACGTCGCCAGAAAAGCTTCAGTAGTTAATCTAAAATGTGTTGTAATATCGAATGTAGGGTTGATTCCAGATACTTCAGGGCCTCTGAAGATTGAAATAATAATAAAATTGATAAATACAAAATCAACCGAAGCGAATATGAACAAGAAAACCACGTATTATGCCGAAACGACATTAAAAGTCACAGTAGCGTAAGTTGTTACGGCATTAGTCTTATTGAATGAGTTGATAGTAGTAGCTCAAGGTTCGAATCTCCTACAATCTCCTTTTTTTTTTTTAATTACAAATTTGCCATCATATATGTCTCGTAAAGCTATAATTATATGGCGATATCTCTTAGAATATACCCAAACTCTAATAAATGATAAACCTCCCTCTCTCTTCTAAGCAATACTCCTGTCTGTTAATAAAACGTTCTGTCTCGACATTACGCTTGAAGATGGCAGAGAGACAACTCATTGCCCTGGTTGGCATAGGTTATTCTGCATCGATGGCGGCCAGAGAGATTGGAGTCCCATTGTCAACTGCTAAACGGTGGGCTACATTGTTTATCGAGAATGGTGAAGTTGTGAATCGTCCCAATCCTGGTCGGCCGTGCTTCTCTACAAGAAAAGAGGTCGCCATGTTATTGAGTGAAGTTGAAGCTTAGAACTGCCTCTCAACTCAAGATGGCATCGAAGTTTCCTGGATTCCCACACACCGTGAGGAGACGTTTTAGAGTGCGTGGCATACGGTGTCGTCGAGCTGTGAGGAGAGAACATTTGACGATGGAGCATGCCTTGGACCATCTAGCGTATGCTACTTTCCGACAGGACTTCGATTGGAGAAATGTCATTTTCTCCGACGAGGTAATTGTCATAGCAACGATGGCCCTACCCTAGATTATAGTATGGATGGCCAACGATACGATGAATGCTTCGTGAGACGACTTAACAGGTCCGGTCGCGTGAGCGTCACGAGTTGGGGTGGTTGTCATACGTTGGGCAGGACTTCTGGAACGCATCCACTGTCGGTTTACGGCAGAAGTCTATGAATACATTTTGGAAAATGTAAGGATTCCTTCCACCCGAAAACGATATCCAGAAGGAACACTTTTCTTCCAGCAGGATAACCATCCGGTACACGCCGCCAACAGAATTCGAAGATGGTTTACGAGGAGGCGTGATGTCGACCTGGTCGACTGGCTTCAAAATCACCAGATATGAATGGGATTGAAAATTTTTGGGCTACAGTCAAACGGATCCTACTCTCTAATTGGGCAGAACAACCATCGTTCGGACAGCTGACGAATGAGTTCTATATGCATGGGAGGAGGTGGCTATGAATTTAGACCTGTTCTATAATCTTGTGGACTCCATGCCGCGCAGAATGAGGGCAGTTGTTGACGCAGGTGGTTTGTGGACGAGATACCGGTCCCCACCACAGCCTTTTTTGTTACAACATTAACAAATTGTTTGGTTTTTATTTATTTAATTATTTATGTTTGATATGCGTCTGGTTTTTTCATGATGTGAAGCAAGTATTTTTGTTTATACAGACCAGGTCTCGCCCATTAATAGCCCGCAAGTGATGCGCAATAATATTTTTACAAGGCAGGCATAACGAAGTTTATTAACAAATGGCATTACACATTTAAATTAATAAATTAATTAAAAACTAAAATTTAAAAAATAATAATAATTTCACCGTAACGGGAGGCGAACTCACAACCTCTGAAAGGGACGTCAGACATCTTACCACTGGGCCACACAGAACTCATAAGGTTGAGTACATTGTAGACGGATGACTTTCAATGAAGAGACGCCACAGCAATACCTTGATGCGCGGTACGTTTATACGAGTGAACCGCGCGATAGAAGTTATCATTTCTATTGACCAAGAATCGGCCCATTCTTTTGCCGTTAAGTGTACATTGAACTTTTAAGGTTTATAGACTAAACTTCAGCTCGTTTTATTACGTGACCTTTCTACAACGAATGTAAGAGTGTGTTTTAAAGAAACAGTACGAAGGTAATAGCGTTTGAAATGAAAAAGAAAGGTTAAACATTTCTCTTCGTGCAGGTGGAAAAGTTCACGGTATCATCGTTTGGAAGGAAACATTTCTCCCAGGCCCAGTAACTGCCTTAAGTTTTGGTATTGTTTAAAGTAGAAGTTCTTAATCCTTTGGCCAAGATCCAAAGACAACTAGGCGATCAACTTGCAATCCATGGATGTGTTTTGAAGTTAAATAATGCTGTTATAATACCATATACAGGGTGAATCAAACGTCTGGAATCATACAAATATCTCCCATATGATTGATTTATGATTAATAAAGGTGTTACCAGTATTTGTAAGACCAAATGCTCTACCAGTGACACATTCGATTCTAGCTCTCAACTGTGTCAAAAGCCGTCATTTTGGGTGCAACTTTGAAATTTTAAATGGAAAGGGGGTCGTGTAGGTACTCAAAATCATGTGAAAGTTTCGGAAAAGAACAATGGTACAATCTGTTTTGAGATATCTCTAATCGTTTTCAACTTATTTAAAGATAAGTCATAATGACACAAACATTAGTTACTGCATCTACAGATATTTTGTAACATGGTACAGTACTAAGGGGGCATTGGAGAAGGTATTTTATGCAATTCTGGTAATTAACTTTTCCTGCTTTACTACTTGGTTAACCTGTGACAGTTTCAATGTATTAACAATGGTGCAATCTATTTTGAGATATCTCTAATCGTTTTCAATTCATTAAATGATAACTGTTACAACGACACAAAAAGAAAATTCTACAAAATGTGCTCAATATGTTGTCCATTTTCGACGATGTACATTTGTAGACGGATTTTCCAGTCAGTGAGAACATTTCCGGGCTGATGTTAGCACAAGCTTCAATGATACGGTTCTTTAAATGTTCCACATTCTCAATTTTCTCTTCATATACCAAGCTCTTTACGTAACTCCAAAAGAAAAATGAAGGGGTATTAAATCTGGAGATCTGGCCGGCCATTCTACTGGTCCACGCCGACCAATCCAATGTCCAGGGAACTGTTCGTCTAGATAGTTTCGAACAGCAAGACCATAGTAGGGTGGAGCGCCATCTTGTTGAAAAAAGATGGGAATTCATCTCCTTGATTTAGTAAATCAGGAAAGATATTTTCTTGCAATGTTACCTATAAGTAAATGGAACATAGGCCCTGGACCTTATACTAACTACTTACATTATAAAATCGTTCTTAAATCTCCATTTTATTATTTTTAGCATGTACAGTATAATGTATAGACCTATACTATCCGTAGTCACATCAATATTAAGAAAAATAATATCAGTAAAGGGAGGATTTATGACATTCTTTTGAGAAATTATGATTAAGTGTTTGAGACCAACCAATGTTTTTAAAAAGTTGGCACCACTGCCTAGCATGACTTCCTTTACGATAAAAGGGTGAAGTTTAGTTTCTCTTGACGTGGCCACTGCAAATTAGAACCGCTGTTGCTGATAGATGACTCGAGGAAAACACATGTTATATATGTAAATTTTAGATGTAGTACAATGGACTTACACCAGTCGCCTCATAGTCTTAACTCGCATTTCACACGCAATCTATACCAATCAAAGTATGCCTTGGCTTACTATCGACAGTTAGTCTCTGCATGACTCTCATTATGTTTCTGAACATAGATATTGTTCAGTTCGTAATAGCCTATAACTTCTCGGAATAAATTCCCAGATGAAAAATGTTTGTTACTCTTGCAACCGCAACAAAAACAAAATTTTACCTTTGGTATACACCTCTTTTATAGAGGTCAGTAAAGTAGCCGTGTGGTTGTGCAACCATTTCAGTAGCACGAAGTTTCTCCTTCGACTTAATTTAGCCATGGAATTGCGGTTTCTACATTGTGTGTCTTTACAGTCCCACTTGCACTCTCATTTCATTCTACAACGTATTAAGTTAAAAAAAAAAATAAAGAACTCTGTGGGAAATATACAGAATCAGGCTCCAGAGCCCTGAAATTGAAGTTGGAACCTGAGTTAATATGTGTTTTATCAAGTGAAACTGTTGAAATATGAATTGCAGGTTAAATATTCTGCCAGCTAAGTAGATTAGGAGATGCAGTACTAAAAATAGTCGAATTTTGACGAATTTTATTTTCTTTGTTGCATTTTTTTATCTCAGTACCATAAGTATAGTTCCATGTTAATTAGTAGAAGTTGTGTTAATGTACGGGTTATGGGTACCCATAATTTTAAAACTACGTAAATATCTGAGAAAGTACATTATTCAACGAGCCTATAATGATAGTAATTAAGACGCGAGTATGTTTGTTTATGAAACGAGCACAAGCGAGTTTCATAATTTTCATACGAGCGTCTTAATCATCATTATAGGCAAGTTTCATACGACTTTTTATGCTCGATCATATTTCCAACTTGGAATTATTCAGAAGTAATTATTTTATTCGTATCTGACTGAAGATTGAAGTGAAATAATATAAATAGCTATTTTACAAATTGTGAGATGTGCGCAGACGCGAAAATATTGATTTTTTCCGAGGAACAATAATGTCATTGACCTTAATGTAATTTAGAGAATAACATGAATATTAATTTTGATATAAAAATTTATTTAAATTGAAAAACAAGATGACAAATTGAATTTATTTGAATATTATTTACAACTAACGCTAATTATTGTAGTAACAGAACATTACCTTAAGTCTCGACAGTATTGGATTTCCAGCCTCCGTTATGTTTTCTCGTTGCCTTTCGATTGCATATCCGAGAATAATCGAACACCTGAACTTTAATGAATAGGTGTACTTTAATGACATGCATTAAAGGACTGTTACCAGGTGTATAATTACTACATTTCGGCGCATGGTCGAGCTTAAAATAAATTATCAACATTTTCAATCACATGTATTCATTTTATTTCTCAGTGGTTAAAGGTAGTGTAATGAAACGTGGCATACTTATTTATGAATATTTTTTTTATGGAGTGGAGTATTTAATTGACTGTATTCAGGATAGTTTTATTGCTAGAGAATTATACGTAAGGCAGTATAATTTTTTGTTAATGTTTGAACATTGAAAAATAATTTATATTTCTTTTCGAACAAAGGAACTAATTAGAGTAGGGCATTACTAATGAGCCATAGCACAAAATGCAGTGTTAACTTTAAGAAATAATTAGATAATTAATTCTTTTAGTAAATATTTCCACATAAAATATATGTAAATAAATAAGTTTAGTATTTTAAGAAGTGTTTATGAGAGAAGGTTAAAATTAACAATGTGTGCAAAACCTTCTTGTATTATAGGCCAGTTTCTGTCAGATGCGTTTCAATTCACAGTGGGCTAAAAGCAAGGAGATGCACTATCACCTTTACTTTTAACTTTGCTCTTTAGGAAAGTCCAGGATAACAGAGAGGGTTTGAATTGAAGGGACATCATCTTTGTTTTGACTGAATATTTTAGGAGAAATTCCACAAACGATTAGGGAAAACACGGGAATTTTACTCTAAGCAAGTTTGATGAGGTTTGGAAGTAAAACCGGAAAGACAAAGTATATGATTATGAAGAAACCAGAATATTTACGTAAATGGAAATATAAATTTGAAATTTATAATTTTGAAGAGGTGGAGGTTTTTCAAATATCTGGGAGCAACAGTAACAAATGTAAATGATACTCGGGAGTGAAATTAAACACAGAATAAATATGGGAAATTCATGTTATTATTCAGTTGAGAAACTTTTATCATCCAGTCTGCTGTCAAAAAAATGTGAAAGTTAGAATTTATAAATCAGTTATATTACCGGTTGTTCTTTATTTGAAAATGTTGGACGTTCATTTGAGAGAGGCTTCAGTTAAGGGTGTTTGAGAATAAGTGCTTAGGAAAATATTCGGGGCTAAGAGGGATGATGTTGAAAGAATGGAGAAAGTTACACAACACAGAACTAAACGCATTGTATTCTTCACCTGACATAATTAGGGACATTAAATCAAGACTTTTGAGATGGGCAGGGCATGATAGCCGTATGGGGATTCCAGAAATGGATATAGAGTGTTAGTTGGGAGGCCGGAAAAAGACCTTTTAGGAAGACCGAGACAGTGGGAGGATAATATTAAAATGGATTTGAGGGAGGTGGAATATGATGATAGAGAATGGATTAATCTTGCTTAGGATGGGGAAAAATGCCCGGGCTTATGTGAGGGCGGCAATGAACTTCCGTGTTCCTTAAAAGCCAGTGAGTAAGTAAGCAAACGGATTATGATATTGATATGTAAATGCAGTAAACATTTCAACACTTAGCTCAAAAATTGTGGATTTTAGACATTTTTCCAGAAGCGCATTTCTTAAGTCAGGAAACATCTACTATTTACGTGTATTGGTTCCTATTGAAGGTTTGGCCCTTACGTTCTACCTCTCAGTTACAACAGATGCTAAAACTGACGTCATAAAGATGATTTGAAGTAATTGAAGTGATTTATGAAAGTTCGATAAATTGAATATACTTTATAAGAAAAATAATAAGCTCAAGAATAATTGAAGCAGTTGTGCTTTGGTTTGGTGATAAACTGACGTATCTCAAGTGTTGTTATACTTTTACCTAAATTTATAAACAAAAGGCATTCTGAACATGTTCTGCAAATGTAGAGTCCTTTACAATGTGTAGTATATATTCTGATGATTATAATAATTTGTAGTGTGTCACATTTACATCATTGGACATATTCTTCCTCGTCACCGCTTCAAAGGTTAGGCAATTTACCCGTTTCGTTTTCACAATAATTGTCTCCAGCGTTTCCTGGGTTGTCCTTGATCTATTTTTCCACTAAACATATAGCCTACAGGATGATCTGTTTGGTTATGGATAAAATTAAAACACCGTAAAACATTTTCTATTTAAGTTTAATTGTTGAAACTTTGTGCGTATAACACTGAAAGATGGAAGATTCCTCAGAGCTCAACATGCCCCCATTTTCTAACCCTGCACAACTCATAACGGTGATGCAATTCAGCCTATGTCCGTTGTAACATAAGAGGTGATTTGTTGAAAATCTTGAGTAATTTTTACACTCAGATCATCAATGTTCCTGGGTTTCTGTGAATAGACAATGTCTTTAGCAAAACCTTGCACGAAGAAGTCAGGAGGGGTTAGATCTGGGGAGTTTGGGGGCCAAACCAAGAGATAGCTGCTTCTCGTACTGGGTTTCGCCTGCGACCTCCTGCATGTATTTTTTTTAACATAGAACCTGTTTCTACAAATGTTCGATACCACAGCATTATGGAATCGTATTTAGGTACATTACGCACACCACAATCACGTCGAAATTCCCTTTGAACTCTTTTAACACTCTCAAATTTAGCATACAAAAGAATACATTGTGCCCGCTGTTGGTTTGTAGTAGCCATTTTAATCATCTACGATTTTCATTTCTCCTTTCAGATAATGCATTGTTGATTGTTATATATGAAAATTCCCATCTTTTAATCATAATATAACCCGCAAGACATTTTTCTTACTATTATAATAGCTTTATAATAATAATTATTATCCATACCCAAACTGTTGACTGTAGTTTAAGGCTACTTTGTGAAGTATATTGTCTTCCATTATTAATAAATATTCAGTCCAATTTCGTCTTTTGACTATTATTTTATTACCTACTGATTCAATGTTCATTTCTTCTCTTATTTCGTAATTCCTTATTCTATTCAATCTTGTACAGACTTCAATGCTTCTGAGGAATCTTATTTCTGCCGATTGAATTTTACTTTATTTGTCTTTGAACTTCTACGCAGATTTTGCTGCCATAAAACAATGTGGGTAATGCCATCACCTTATAAAATTTCAATTTAGAGTCCTTTTTAATTTTATTTTTAAAATTTCTTTGTATGTTCCACATATTGTTTGAAATTTACTAATTTTATATTCATTGTCTCTGTCATATTTCAAACTTATTCCACAGCCAAGGTATCTAAAAACAGACACTTGTTTAAAAATTTAATTTTCTCTGATCTAACCTTGTCTTTTTCTTTAAAGGCCATTATATTCCTTTTGTATATCTTGATTACACAACTTTTAACCCTGTATCACTTCGGAATATGTATTATATGACTTTCTTGTGTTAAATTCTATCGTACCTGGTTTACATGTTTCGACCTATTATGCGTCATCCTCAGAACTGGTCAATGTTGGTCTTGTTGCCTCTTGTTTTGTTTCCTTTGAGGGTGTGTTTGTGTGGTGTAATATGGAGTCAAAGAGTGTGTGTGTTCTGAAATTGAGTTGTGTGTTGGGAATTTCATTGGGGTGTGTTTTTTGTATCTATATATTTCATATTGTTCTAGTGTGTTTAGTTTCTGGCTTTTTGGTTGGATGTGTAGTATTTCCATGTCTGTGCTGATGTCTCTGTAGGTGTGGTTAGCATTTGTGATTTGTTCTGCATATGTGGAGGTGTTTTGTAATTTTGTTATGGCTGTGATGTGTTCTTTGTAACGGGTTTGAAACGATCTGCATGTCTGTCCTATGTAGAAGTTGTTGCAGGTGTTGCATTTGAGTTTGTACAGGGACATCATTTTATTTTTACTTCAATTTTTATTGTACCTGAGTTCTTGAATGTACTTCACTCCCACCCCTTCTGCTAAGGAAGTTCCAACTCCACACAGAACCAAGACCGCAGATAGTAAGCAGTACTGAGTTACTGAGTATAGTACGTTCCAGAAATATGTTCGCGTTTTCCAGTGACGAAAGAGCTTTCAATATTGAATCATATTTTCGCACAGGTACTGTCCGTTTCCCTACGTCGCATCCCGATTTCCCCCACCTGCTTCTGCTCGCCCCTCTGTAATAGCTGGGCTGTCTTAGCTCTTTTCTGAAAAGATTAATTTCTCTTAGGAATTGGAAGTTTACGTAATATTATACAGCTGTTTAATTTAACTTAAATAAAAGGGCCTCGTTAAGTAATTAACTGTCACGTGATTTCCTCCCTTTCTACAATCCTGCGGCATAACCACTTGGACGGACAGCAGATAGCATGTCTGAGTAATTTTATATTTTCGGGTCGGGCAGAATTGAAGATTGAATTTACAGTACGTAGAGTAGATACAGAATTATTTCAACATGAGTTACTGATACGAAGGACGAAACTGGCAATTGGAATTAGATGCAATAGTCTATATTGAGATAATATGCACAAAAGAACTGAAGCCTGTATCGAAATGAACGGCCACCATTGTCAAAATTGTGTTTAAATATACATATTATGATTATTTTTCAATTTAACTTCTTCCTCTATATTTTACGCTAATGTGCTGTAGACAGTATAATATGCACTGCATAATGAATACGTTCGCATGGATAACTCACTTCGTGAGTAAAAACATTTATTCTTAATACAGTACTGTATTTTGATTAAGTAAAAATATATTTAAAATTATGAAACTCAAAATCGCGATATTTCCTAGTTTACGTAAATGGATGAACTACTTTTCTTCCTTCCTATACCTAGTAGAGTGATTTGTGTTTTACGCCAGTATCATCGAACTCCAGTCTTGGAGGGGGGAGCAAGCGGTGTTTCCGGTTCTCCAAAGGTGTAGACAGGTTATTATTAAAAATGTTAGTAAAAATAAAATGATGTCCCTGTATATGCCTGTGTGGTCGTATTTTTTTGTTTGTGTTGTTTGTGTGTTGGCATATTTTTGTAGAGTATTATTTGTTCTGTATGCGTTGTAGTAATTTAATTTCTTGAATGAAGTTGCAATCTTGCGTGTGTTTTTGTTTTCGTATGTTAGTGTGATGTATTTTTTGTGTTCCGAACAATAGTGCACAGATTACTCAACATACCAATGAACCAACAGGATTACAACGAAGAGCTAAACACAATCAAATACATAGCACAAGAAACCGGATACAACCTTGACATAACAAACAACTTAATACGTAAGACAAAACATAATCACAAAAAAACATAAGAATACAACACAAGCACAAGAACACAGCTACCCTCCATATCCCTTAGCTTACCCTGAGCTAAGTACACTTAACACAAATAGATTTAAGAAACAAATCAGATTAAGTATTTAATTGGATACTTTAAAGTAGAAACGTTCAAAGTGCCTAAATCATAGAAAACGAAATTATTATGCAGAAAAGTGCAATGTGCCTAGGAGGATGATGTATTAAAGAGGCTACATCCACTTGTTTCTTAAGCGAGATATTTAGATGTTACGTTGCCAGCACCATGCAGTTTCAGAAGGTTAGCGCCCTATTGAGCTGCATCATAGAATGCAATGGATCTTCAACAGGTCATGTTTGTGCCCAAACTTACACACAGCGAAATGTTTTACAGAAGTCAGATTTCACGTTATAACTTTGGAGTTTGTGTATGTGATACAATGCAGTCTTATATGTGTATGTGGGATGAAAGCATCGCGAGTAGAGGTGCCAATGAGATTGCCTCGTGTGTACTAAAACTGATGAATATGGGCATAACAAACAAGAAGAATCTGATAACTGTGCAGCTGAAAACAAAAACGGTGTAATGGTTTTCATGTGTCTCTTTTTAGTTGCCATTGGTTTATTTGAGCACATAGAACAACGTTTCCTTCTCAGTGGCCACAGTTTCTTGCAATGCGATTCTGATTTCGCTTTGATTGAAAAACAACAGAAAGTGACAAAAGCCTTCATTCCTAGTGACCTCCTTAAAATCGTACAAGACTCTAAACTTGTAAAACCATTTCAAACCGTTTCAATGCTAGAGTCATGTTTCCTTAATTAGCAAGATGTTGCTGATCAACTAATTTCCATCAAGAACTTGAATATTTCTAAGGCATGTTGCATTCAGTATGATGTTAGTAAAGCCGGTAGTGTTTCTGTGAAACAGTCCCATGATAATGAAGCAGTACATACCATTGAAGTGCTTAAAAAGGGGAAAAAAAACTGAAAGATGTGCAGTCAGCATTGTTTCAAGTTAAAGCATAAAATAGGGAAATTACTGTAGAAAAGAAGGGGGATCTACTATAAATGACTCCCTATCTTCCAAATGAGAGCATAGGCAGTTCTACAGACAGATCTGTGAGTAAAAATTGCTCCAGAATACGAAAAAATAGGTATTGGACTTTGCACCATTCTACTGCAACTGTACCCATTACTTAACCCTTTTCACAATCTGTGTTACATAATTAAATATGGAGAAATAATGTCTTTACATACCACTATTATTAATGAGTAAACACTGTACTATTGCTGTTTTCTATCAGTAAAAAAAACATGACACAAATATGTGTACAATTATTCTTATAGCTATATTTTCTTATCTTATCTCCAATGTTTCATTTTGGCACTTTGACCCTTATACTTTAAAGTATCCAACTGTTTAAGCTAATTGAGTTAAAAATTGATACTCTAATATTTATGTACTTTTGTATTTTATACTTGTATATAGATCCTATTATTACATGCTGTATTATTTTAACATTTATTAATGTGATTGTGCTCAATGAACTCTCTTCATTTTATGATATATTTGTATAACTGATCTGAACTGCGTCCGAGCACGAGCTTCTGCTCTTTCGGGCTGCAATGCCTAATGTAGCTCAAGTGTAAAGTATTAAATAAATAAATATATCTGGAGGCCGTTTTCTCTATCGCAACCTGAGGACGCGCCATACAATCATGAGAATCATACGTTACAAAATTAAATTGTATTCGCTAGACTGACAATCCCTTATTCATCTGTCGTAAAAAATCTTGGCTTCTTTTTTGATAATAATCTAAGTTGGAATTTTCAAGTTAAAGAAACGATAAAAAAATCTGTTCCTCCATTCACTGTTTGAGTCGCTTGAGAAACTTCTTGCCCCAGCAACTAAAACTTACCCTAGTACAAACCCTAGTAATGCCGCACTTCGATTATTGTGACGTTTTGTTAAGTGACCTAAGTTCTGAACTGACAGTCAAGTTACAGCGAGCTCAGAATATGTGCGTCAGATACGTGTGCAACATCCGACGATATGATCACATATCACCGTCCTTCGCAAATCTCTCGTGGCTCCGACTTAAAGAACGCAGAACTTTACACTCTTTGTCTTTACTCTTTCGAATTCTGCAAACCTCAACACCAAATTACCTTTCGTCTCGTTTCTCTTATCTATACTCTAACCACGATGTAAATACCAGATCACTTATCTGTGGCACGCTAAATATACCTCTTCATAGAACATCTTGTTATTCCTCATCTTTTACAATATCCACCTCGCGTCAATGGAATTCCTTGTCACAAAGTATTAGGGGCTGCAAGACAACAAACACCTTTAAGAACAGCTTAAAAGATAACCTTATTAGCATTTCACTCCAATCATACTGATTTTAACTATCACTGACTACACTGTTACTTTTTTCTTTAGACATCATCCTGATTGTGCTGTATTTTCAAAATTGTCTCATAATAATCTCTTTCTATTATCTAATATCATTTGAAATATATTAACATTCTATATATTTTAGTTTAATTCTGCTACACAGTTTATTTCAGTGTTTAATTAATGGTTCATAGTATTTTGTTGTTTAATTTGTAAATAACTCTTGTATACATGTGACTCTCATCTAAATTAAATTGTTGAATTCTTTGTAAGTTCATGCATATGTATATACACTTTTGCTGGTTGAGTGGAAGAGAAGGCCTTACGGCCTTAACTCTGCCAGCTAAAATAAATTATTATTATTATTATTATTATTATTATTATTATTATTATTATTATTATTATTATTATTATTATAAGAAGAAAGAGAACATTAGTAACAATAGGAAAATCTGCACTAGAATCTGCATTTATCCAACTTACTTGTATGCATGTCAAACTTGGTATCTAACGGAATAAATTCTTTTGCAATAAACTAAAGAGCAATTTTAACACGTTAAATATTAGTAATTATTATATGGATAGTAAGCTGGCATGACTGCACTATGTGGGTTTAAGCTCTAGCTGCTGGGTTTTGTGGCCAAATGGAATAATTTGAGTTAGACTTCGGAATAAATTTTTGTGCTGTGGTTAATAAAAGCCCCACCGTAATAGTTTCCTCCCGCTACCGTAAAGCCTGTGGTAGAACCGCAGTATATTGCAGTCGACAGTGTAATCCGCTATAATTAGCTGATACCTCAACGCGCCGCACGTGGCTTTCCGCAGAAGATCGACAGAGCCCTGAGGATAGACACTGTGTGTGGAATTTACCGACTGGTTATACTGCTCCGTCAATATACTGTAGTAGAAAGCCAATATTTACCTACTTATGTAGGTACAAACACATCGAGCAAGTCTCCTACAATCGGCAAGCATCATAGTTAGGTACAGCTTGAAAATCCAGAAATATTAACTTATGGACATTAAAAAAATCGATCACACGGAAATGAATATTTAAGAGTCCTTCATTCACTACAAAAAGCGAATCTGTTGCATTGTTAATACAAACTAATTTTATTTCCTAGAAAATATATGTATATAATAAATAAATAAGTCAATAAATAAATAAATGAATGAATAAATGAATGAATAAATAAATGAATAAATAAATGAATGAATGAATAAGTAAATAAATAAATGAATAAATAAATAAATGAATAATGAATAAATAAATAATGAATAAATAAATAAATAAAGTGAATAAATAAATAAATAAATAAGTGAAAAATAAATAAACAAATAAGTGAATAAATAATATAAATAAGTGATTGAATAAATAAAAGCTAAATAAGTAAATAAATAAATAAATAAATGAATACATAAATGAATTAATAAATAAACGAATGAATGAATAAATAAGTGAATGAATAAATAAATAAGTAAATAAATAAATAGGCGAATAAATAAATAAGTTAATTAATTAATTAATTAATTAAAGAATAACTGAATAAATAAGTGAATGAGTAAGTGAATGAATGAGTGAATAAGTGAATAAGTGAGTGAATAATTGAATAAATAAATAAGTGAATATATATAAATGAATACATAAGTGAGTAAATAAATACGTAAGTGAATAAATAAATATGTAAGTGAATAAATAAATACATAAGTGAATAAATAAATACATAAGTGAATATATAAATGCATAAGTGAATATGTAAATGCATAAGTGAATAAGTAAATGCATAAGTGAATATATAAATGCATAACTGAATAAATAAATGCATAAGTGAATAAATAAATGCATAAGTGAATAAATAAATGCATAAGTGAATAAATAAATGCATAAGTGAACAAATAAATGCATAAGTGAACAAATAAATGCATAAGTGAATAAATAAATGCATAATGAATAAAGAAGTGAATGAATGATAAAATGAATTAATAAACGAATAAGTGAATAAATGAGTTATTATGTGAATAAGTAAGTAAATAAGTGAATAAATAAATTATTAAATAAATAAATAGGTGAATAAATAAACACGAAATTTACATTTGTTCGATCAAATTTCTGCACATTCAAACGACAAATCTCAAACTCTGTCAATCATTTATTATAAAACTACAATGCTCTCTTCAATTGACTGACAATATTGGGAATTAAATCAATAGTTTTCCAAAAATAGGCTATGAAGTATTTCCTATAATACAGATTTTTTTTCTCGAAAAGGGAGCAAAAAGAAGCAAAATTGTATTTGCCTTTTTTGTTTGAAATATCTCAAAGAATAATTCCTTGAAATTATTGGCGTTACTTACAGTTTATTCTGTATGTATCTACATGTTGATTGTACGAACATACGAGTAGGTGTTTAATATTTTTAAGCCAGTTCTAAGAATAGCAGCATGAAGGAAATTTTTAAGATTAGTGAAAAGATGCAAACTGCGAGAAAGTATCCCAAATGTTAATATAAGAAAATAATTAAGTATTGAAAACTCAGCTTATAAATTAACGAGTAAAGAAATACTAAATTCAGTCCAATATTTGGAAGGAATGACAGGGTATAGAGTTCGTCAGAAAATTATGAATACTATCCAGAAGACATGAGGCGTGGGAAAATGAAGAAAGAGATTCTGTAAAAATGTTAGCGGGAAAAGACTTGGTGACCAAATTGTGAAAGGAAGAATAAATATAAGTTCTTGTCTTTTATTAAGTTCTAACAACTTTTCCTAAGTCGTCTGGAACCTTCACAACACTAGTATCCGATTGTCTACTTTTTCCTGCATTGAGAAGGAAGATCGCTTCAATATTATCAGCCTTTCATATCGTCGTTGTTCCTGCAACTCCTATGTGACATGTTTATCGATTTTCAGATTTTTTGCTATATTAAATAATTTAAATAGTGATACAGCAAATAATAAAATCTCCTATATCTAATTGAGACAGGGAGATCAAAAACCCATTAACTCCAATTTTTTGACAAAATTGAGTTATGGGCTGGATGATGCTTTTTAGTTTGTCCCGCATGCGTGGAAGGCAAGAATACACTAATATCGACATTCATCTGCATTCTGGGGGCTGTTTTAAAACTCGTGGAAGTCAGAACTCCACTTACTCCATGGAATGAGAGAGTTTTTGCATTCCAAGCTTAATTTCCCGGTATGTGGCACCACTATCGCTCAACCAGCGGAGTAAAGTGATACGGTACGGTATTCAGAATGTCACAAAAATCTATGAAATCCATGTAGGTAAGAGTATTAAAGGCACAATATCGAGTCGATTAACTTCCAGAAACCCAATACAGATGCATCATTCCCCAGTCAACTAAAGTACAATTCAGCATTGCCATTGAAATAAGAAAGCAAAAGGACTTGCAAAATTTAATGCAGTTTATTTCTGAGGAAAGTAGGATGAATTACCAAACTCTGTTTGCGGACAGTAATAATCTAGAATCTAGATGCACAGGAAGAACATGAGAGTGAGAGAAAAAAACAGAATCTGTAACATGAATGAGACCGTGTTAACATTTTAATATTGTTTGTGGTTTTATTTGTGTATTTTGATGTGCTTAATGGTAATTTGTGATTTTCTGTCTCATATATTTGAAATTTAAAAAAATGTAGCAATGTTAATCTTGATAATAAACTTCCATTTTCTCGTATATTCCAATGTTTCATAAGGAAATTATGATATACTTATATTTTTTTCTTCACATGGCTCATATTTATTCACTTTTTTAATTCATACTCTGTGGAAGTCAGAAAACCACTAACTTCAGCAGTGTTTATTTCAAATTGTAGCTTAAGATAATATAAAAATTTAGGTTTTGAGGTAGTTAATTGATAAAGAGTGTAACTTTACATAATATTAATAAATAAATGTATAATATTTAAAGTTAGTAAGATAAGTAATAAGCTTTTTCTTTCTCCTGTAAAATTTTGTTTATTGGTGTTCGGGAGTTTTTGATTTCCCTGTCTCAATTATATTTCTTTCTTTCTTTCTTTTGAAAATGTAAGAATTCACAATCTCCTATGTACGGCTGCCATGGGATGAATAAAAATTTGTTTCTTCTACCTAATGAAAAATGTTATATTCTTCACTTAGGAATTATTGCAGGAACAACGACGATATATTTCTGTCCTAATTGAATATGAATTCAGTGAGAAATAGCTACTAGTAATTTTTCCTGTTCGCCTTTTCTCCAGATGTGAGGCTGTTTCATGTAAGGAAAATACATTAAACGCAACCTCCTGAAATAGCTAAGGTAATGACTTCATTCTACATATCTTGGATCCATTGGTAAGTATTTTTATTACTAAAAACACTGAGGAAGAACTCCCATCCCCATAGTGACTAATATGTGAATGATAGTCATGAACATTGAAAATTCATATTTCTTCTTTACGTTAATGTAATATTTTCTTAACTACAAGAATGGAATTTGTAAAAACTGCCTACAGTCTATATATTGAATCAGAATTTGCCAAAACTTCAGTACTTTTATCAAATTTGTAAATTCAGGGCTGTGTGGATAGACTAACTGAAATGAAGAAAGAAGTTTTGGTAATTATTAAACTTCCAATTTTAGTAACAATGCTACACAGATAAGCCAGAGACAAAAAAGCAGTTATTATAATGCAATCTGTATTAATGTGATAAGAGCCAAGATAGCTCAGCCAACAGAGTTACTGTTCACGAGCGAAG
Organism: Periplaneta americana; assembly: GCA_025594305.2. Taxonomy (NCBI): domain Eukaryota; kingdom Metazoa; phylum Arthropoda; class Insecta; order Blattodea; family Blattidae; genus Periplaneta; species Periplaneta americana. The sequence continues at coordinate 37,420,709 of JAJSOF020000005.1, read as the reverse complement.
CGATAACAAACTCGATCCCCGGGAGATACAAGAGGGTTTCATCTCTGTCTCCGTATCTAGAACTATCTGCCATTCTGTTTATTACTCCATGAATTGGGGATCTAATCTTGACAGCTTAAGGAGATTGGCAACTTAGGTTTAATCCTTGATGATGATGCAGATGGGAGATTGTTTCCCTTTGTCCCATGTCCAGTGAAGTGATCATTGGTTTGATATCAATGTACAAGATAACCTTCGTATCATACAAACAATTTTTGCAACAGAGACAAACTCTATGCTTTTCTTGTAATACTAACGGTATTTAGTTCGTAATATTGCAGAATTTTTCTCTCTATGTAGTTTGATTTTAGTTCGTTGTCTTAGGTTGAGAATAAGTTAAGTGTGCTATAAAATGAAGTTCAGTTTCATATATCTATACTAATAATAAATCTGTAGCCGAAATTTTTCTGGTAATTTTCGATTTTCCAAAAATAATTGGTCCTAACATATATAATTAACCACCCTGAAACCGAAAATCGTTTTTTTGAAATTTTTGTTTGTATGTTTGTTACCTTTTCACGCGATAATGGCTGAACCGATTTATATAAAAATTGAAATACAAATTAAGTTCGTTGTAACTTAGATTTTAGGCTATATGGCATTCAAAATACTTTATTTAAAAGGGGGTTATAAGGGGCCTGAATTAAATAAATCGAAATATCTCGCTTATTATTGATTTTTGTGAAAAATGTTACATACCAAAGTTTCTTTAAAAATGATTTCCGATAAGTTTTATTCTTCACAAAATTTTGATAGGACTGATATTTAATGAGATAAATGAGTTCTAAATTAAAATAACGCCATCTAAGACGGTGCAATGAAATAACAAATGACTTCGTCTATGAGGGGCCTTGGGCAACAACAATCGAAAAAGGGGCCTTGGACAGCAACAATCGAAAGCTATTAAACTATTCCTATGCACAGAAAATTTGATAGGCTTTTTTGTACATTTGTTTTCTGTATTTCTTAAAATAATATTCATGTACACACTCATTTTAATCTCAGAGAATTAATGAACAACGAGAGTGTATTGATTTAGTATGCAGTAATAGTACGTTAGCTTAGCAATCCATTATTTTATAATTCAGATTTTAACTATGCTCAATTGAATCGTGTTAAAATACATAAAATAGACTATATATGCAATAAATGCAATGCAAAAAAATTGGGTAATGAGCCAAGCAGATTATGTTGCGCTGTTGTAAAGGTTGTTGCTTCTGAGATTCAAGAGCCCCCACAACAAATTAAAAACTTTCTTATCGGAGTACACCCGTTATCAACGTACTTTTATATAATATAATATAATATAATATAATATAATATAATATAATATAATATAATATAATAAATATGTAGCCGAAAATTTTCTGGTAATTTTCCCTTTTCCAAAAATAATTGGTGTTAACATGTATAATTATTCATCCTGAGACCGAAAATCGCTTTTTTGAAAATTTTGTTTGTATGTATGTCTGTCTGTCTGGATGTTTCTTACCTTTTCACGCGATAATGGCTGAACGGATTTCGATGAAAATTGAAATGTAAATTAAGTTCGTTGTAATTTAGATTTTAGGCTATATGGCATTCAAAATACTTCATTTAACGGGGCCTGAATTAAATCGAAATATTTCGCTTATTATTGTTTTTTTTTGTGAAAAATGTTACATAATAAAAGTTTCTTTAAAAATGATTTCCGATAAGTTTTATTCTATGCAAAATTTGGTAGGTCTGATAGACTTTTAAAATAATAATACAATACGTTTTCACCGCCGCCTCAGATTGTAGAGTTATTGTTCCTGCAGTAATTCCCATGTGAAAATTTATCATTTTTGAGTAGGAAGTAAAACACATTTATTCATTCCATGGCAATGGTACATAGGAGATAGTGAATTCTTACATTTTCGAAAGAAAGAAATATAATTACATATCACTGTTTATGCTGTATCACTATTTAAGTTATTTGAAGGTTTCAGAACCATAGTGGGCCAAGCGCCATTTACTGAAGACGTAGAAAACAAGGGTTAAAATTAAGTTATTATCATAATTCAATGGAACCATATAGCAAGTAATATAAAGTATACACAATAAAACTAAATGATATGTCAATCTTCATTAAACTATAGTTGCGTGTAATAACAAATAAGAAACATGTTAAAGGAATTGTCATTGCACCAAATGAGTGGTCTCTGGACCAGAATGATCGCAATTTAATTATTTAAATACAATTTCAATTAAGTAACATATTAAACGATTTATCCTTCTAACAAACACGAATGTTCCCTGGATCAAACGTCCTATGTTAATTACGTAATTACTTTATATTTATTTCTAACAGGTGCAGCTGAGCGCACGGGTACGGTTAGTATGTATATATATATATATATATATATATATATATATATATATATATATATATATGTTTAAGATCAATCGAATTCTGTGTATACTTAAAATTATTATTATTATTATTATTATTATTATTATTATTATTATTGGTGGTGGTGGTGTTTGTAGTAGTAGTCCACACATGTGAAGTAACGGTTAGTGCGTTTGGCCGCGAAAGTAGGTGGCCCGGGTTCGAATCTCGGTCGGGACAAGTTACCTGATTGAAGTTATTCTGGGGTTTTCCCTCAACCCAATATGACCAAATGCTGGGTAACTTTCGGTGCTGGACCGCGGGTTCATTTCACCGGCATTATCACCTTCATCTCATTCAGACGCTAAATAACCTAGATGTTGATATAGCGTCATAAAATAACCTACTTAAAAAAGCAGCAGTAGCGTTCGTGATGTTGTTAGTGATGGTAACGTGTATGATTTAACCTCAATTATTCAAATGCAGATATTGATCAGTGTCGAAACTCAAGGCGTACAAGGAGCAGTTGTCAAATTTTACCTGAAATTCTCTATATTTTCATTGAGAATATAATTTACTATGAATATATTCAATATCAATGAAACTAATTTATTTGTAGAAATAAAAAAGTATTATATAGCCTCTTCAGAGATTGCAAAATTGCCTACATATTTTGGAGTAATTGTAGCTGAGAAAATTAACAATTAATTGAGGATACAAATCTGGCTTTCAGGTAGTAGCTCCCTGTAAAGCAGGTTTGAATAATTTCCGGGGCCGGGTAGTACAGGGAGCTACTACCTGAAAGACAGATTTATATAATACATTCGTTACTGGAGGTACGTTAACAGAAAGCCACAATTTAAGTCACACAGTATTTGTGTGCACTCATAGTTCAGTTCTGGCGTCTTGTCAGCTCATTTGAGTCGTGTGGATACAAAGGAAGAATTGTGACGGTGTCTTGTGTTGTTCCTGGGGTAGCTCAGTCGGAAGAGCGTTCGCGCGCTAAGCGAAGGGTTCCGGGATCGATACCCGACCACGGAACAATTTTTCCTTGAAATTATTCAATTAATTGAGGAGTTGAAGGTTTGAAGGAATGTCAAATTCTCTTCTTAACTAATTTACATCATCATTGTTTCTCACAAAATATTTTCTTATTGAACCACATATGCCTCAATAGCATTTTGGAAACATTTTTGATACTCTTCTAAATTTTCTTATCAAGTACATATGAATACCATAAAGATTTAAGCATCTTTAAACGATGATGATTTGTGTAGATTAAAATTAAATATTTGCTGATTTGTATAATAATATAAAGAATCAATTAATGAAAGAGTGAAGTATATAATCATCTTTTGAACTATATAATGAAACAACTGAAGAGTTCAGAACCGTAGTGGGCCAAGCGCCATTTACTAAAACCGTAGGAAACAAGGGTTAAAATGAAGTTATTACCATAATTCAATGAAAACATATAGCAAGTAATATAAAGTATAAACATTAAAACTAAATGATATGTCAATCTTCATTAAACTATGGCATTCACTTAACTTTAACCCTTGCTTTCTGTGTTTTTAATAAATGGCGCTTGGCCCACTATGGTTCTCAACCCTTCAAATATATATTACCGACATTCTTCAGATTTACAAAGTAACATTTTAATAGCCATCACAACTGAGGTAAGTGGTACCGTAAAGTTTCATTGCATATTTTATATAATTTTTGTCGAGAATAAAGTAAAGATTCTAAAATTATTGAGTGAGCGGATTATCTATGAAACGTAAGGACGCCATGGAATTCACGAGCCGCGGAAAGTACGTCTCCGGGCGGCAACAAAATTTTTTTGTTAAACTATCGGCAGCAGAGCGACTGTATTAACAAAATACTACTTTATTATTTTTTTACTCATGTACTTACGCATGTCATGCACCAAGATGCTTTAACTGTTTGCTTTAATTTTCCACGCTTCCTTGCACATTAATATAGCCATATATGTGTAAACATGTTTCGTCGTAAAAGAAAATGAAATTGGGATCAATTCTGTCGTTACGCACTTTATTCGCACAATGTCTGCTCCTAATTACTAGATCATCTGGTATACATTATTGCATCATTGAAATTTTATACGGTTTTATTTTAATTAACTTTATAGCCTTTTCTACGGAGGTATATGGAATTTTCAGCTTCTGAGAAAGACACGAAAAAAATTTTGAGACAGAATTTTCTATCCCGTGTCCAGTATCATTAATTTAGGGTTTCTTCTGAGAGCACTGCACGTCGTCTTTCTCGTTTCTTATGTTGAACACTTCACATTTTACGTATTTCTTAACAAGCCTTGAAGCAGTTAAATTGTTATTGAATAAATTGTGTATGGTGCCATTTAAAGACATGAATTCATTTCTCAGATCATCTTAATGAACAATGTTAAAAGGAAGATACGCCTTTCGTATTAATTTTCCGTTGTACTCAACTTTTGGTTGAAACATAATATTTCATTTGGCATCTAAAAAAAATAATTTTGGGTGAGCAAGATAAATGGGACACACTGTATATGCTGTAAGTTCCAAATTAGAATGATATTAATTGGATATATTACAGCAACGTGAAGCTTTAAAATTGTTTTAGCAAAACATATTTTGAGTTCATTCTCTCTTGAACTGCCCGTCGATATTTTTATTTTCGTAACTCACAATGAGAGGTGTCAATAATTCCACGGTTTTTCGTTCGTTTCTTTCTTACATATTTTTTCAGAGCAATAATATTAGTATTAATGTTTCTTTAATACTAGAATCGATTACATAGTGAGTTTCCATTCCAATGTGATCGGATAATGGGGTGGCATGCTGGAATGCCAAGTATCGCCAGCCGTCACATCGCCGTCTGCCTCCGCCATGAACTAGAAAATTAGCTAGTTAGGAATTGAAGTCTGGTGTTGAGCGCAGAAGGCCACTACACCAATCATTCTGTTAACCGCATGCTAACGAAATTAATTTGCAATCTGTTCCAGAAACTCTGTAAGATAATTATAGCCGGTAATTAATCTTACTAACTACAGGATGTAAAATGTATAGGAAGTAAAATTAAAAAAAAATTGCAAGCCCTCATTATGCAACGTATATAGAAGGAAAAAATGTGCGTAGTTGAGCGAGAAATGTGAAGGATTTAAGTGACACAGGGATAAGGAAGTATTTAAGATTACAGGGTAGTGCTGTTAACAATATTTTCGCGTATAAATCTGAAGTGCTTGGGAAAAGTGGCATAAGTCAGTTTTCGCAAACCTTTTTGATAATTTATTGACAACTTACACTGGTTTATGTTGATTTGATTTTTTCTGTATGAATAATTATTGTAATGGGAGGAATACCTATGTATTTTTTTCCAAGCGAGCAGATGTTCCGTAAGTTATCAATAAATTATCTAAAAAGTTTGTGGAAACTGACTTGTGTCACTTTACCCGAGCACTAAAGAAATATGACTAGGAAGACTGTTGTACCTTCAGCATTGTGTACCTTTGAACATTTATTTTAACGTTTGCTACTATCTAGAGAACTGTAGATCGTAGAGAAAGCAACTAAGTAGCTCTGGTCTTATGCTGGAAACCCAGCATTCTCCAGTCTTTCCTATTTTCTGTCTTCCTCTCAGTCTCGGCATATGATCCATATACTCATCTGACTTTTTCTTCTTCTGCCCCGAATTTTTCTCCCGTTCATCACTCCTTCCAATGCATCCTTCAGTAGGCAGTTTCTTCTCAGCCAGTGATCCATCCAATTCCTTTTTCTCTTCCTGATCAATTTCAGCATTATTCTTTATTCGTCCACTCTTTCCAGCACATATCATTGACTTAACACTAGAAATCCTGTACTTTGTACTATAACTTCTATAAAAGGATTTAACTGGAAGGACGGTTGTGCCAGTTTTGTCCCATTGTATTTCCTTTTGAGTTTGAACACAATTCTTTTTCTTACAGACATCTGCTTGTCGCAAATGTTTATTATTTCTAAGATTAAATTTACTTGTTAGTGTGTTCCCGTGATAGTAATAAAACATTCAGGACAATGGTACAAAGATTAATCAACATACCCATGAGCCAACAACACTACAATGAAGAAGTGAACACAATCAAATACATAGCACAAGAAAATGGTCACAATCCAAACATAATAGACATCATAAGGAAGACAAAACAAAAACTGAACAAACACAAAAATACACAAAACACAACACACACAAGAACACAAGAAATACATCACACTAACATACGAAAACAAAAACATACACAAGATCGCATCCTCATTCAGAAAACAGAAATACAACATAGCATGTAGAACAGAAAACACACTACAAAAACATCTCAACACACAAACAACAAAAACAAATAAATACAACCACACAGGCGTATACAAACTCACATGCAATAGTTGCGACAGTTTCTACATTGGACACACAGGCAGATAATTCCAAACTCGATACAAAGAACACATTAAAGCAATAACCAGAGGATACAAAACATTTACATATGCCGAACACATAACTAATGCCAACCACACATACAATAACATAAATACAGACATGAAAATCTTACACATACAACCCAAAAACCAAAAACTCAACACACTAGAACAATATGAAATATACAGGCACACTAAAGCACACCCTAACCAAATTCTCAACACACAGATCAATTTCAGAACACACACACTATTTGACTCAACTCTTCAGCACACGAACGCACCCATACAACAGGCAGCGAAGTTGAGATGACGCCGAGACATAGAAGGCTCTGAGGATAGTGTCAGGTAACACCGAAACAGCTGTAAGCCGCAATGCTTACATAATTAACACGAATAAGATCGCCATTTAATCAATTATTTATATTCAAGTGTTAAAAGTAGTGTACGAAAGATTCAACATGGGAAAACATTTCCGTTAAGCCTAACTACGTTTTCAAATAGAATTTACTTTACCTCATTTAATTTGGAAAATCTGTTTGGAAACGTAATAGTCGCATCCTTTGAAGACCTAAGTACAATGAGCTTCAGTATGAAATACTATACATTTACTTTGTGAAACCTGCTCATAATTAGGCCCATGTTTCGTGCAGAACTCTTTTCTTTACAATTTGTAACAAACCTTCATTATTTCCATGTATACATTTTCACAAAAGACGAATAAATCTTTGCAATACCTAGTAATGCGTTGCAAATACGTACCAAGTAATGGTGGTTTATAATCCTACTTTTGTCCAGTTATTGTTGCAAAGAAAACAGCTGTTCATTTCTAGCAGATTGGAGGAGCCTCATCTCTGCAAAATTGTCCCCATTCAGTCTTTTTTGTGTTAAAGCTTCTAATAAATGGTACATACTAATTAGTAATAATTTAAATGAGAGCAATGGAAAAGTAGTACAATTTTTAAATTTAATCAGATGCCATGTTTCGATATAACGGGCTCATTATAACTGTAGAGAATGTACTTTGAAAAACTGAACACAATTTTTATTTTTTCTGCTGCGACTTGAACTTTATTACGAACTGCACCCTTTGCTGTGATCAGTTATTTGAAACTTAGTCTACATTAATTTAAGTCGGTGGTTTTAGTAACCTGATCAACTGAGAGACTCTTAAGATGTGAATTATATTTTTACAAGATTAGTGAAATTTAATCCTTAATAAGTATGATTTCGGTTCTTATTTGACCTTCCAAAAATCACAGCTCCGACAAATCGTCAACTCTGCCCGATATGTCTCACAGTTTTGGCGACGTGTGTGAGCGTGTGCGTGTGCATGTGCGTGCGCGCTTGCGTTTCTTCTTAAACTCACAAGGAGACGACACGCTCTGTATATCACAGAATTAAATCAGATTTTGTGACATGAAAGTACGAGACACACTGTTTAAAGTCATACCTGGTATAATGACCCCTTGTTTTGGAAATATTGGCTATTGTTTCTGACATAATTCCGATAGATGCGTAATAGGGAAGCGGTAGACTGTGTAAGGGCGTAGCTCATTTGGTTGAATGCTGAGTTGTCATCCAGGCAACCTGAGTTCGAATCCTAATGTCTTCTCATTTTTTTAAAGCTTTATATTATTATTATTATTATTATTATTATTATTATTATTATTATTATTATTATTACTATTATTATTATTACTACTATTATTATTATTACTACTATTATTATTATTACTACTATTATTATGACTATTATTATTATTATTATTATTATTATTATTATTATTATTATTATTATTATTACCGGTTCTTCTGTATGGTTGTGAAACTTGGACTCTCACTCTGAGAGAGGAACATAGGTTCAGGGTGTTTGAGAATAAGGTGCTAAGGAAAATATTTGGGGCTAAGCGGGATGAAGTTACAGGAAAATGGAGAAAGTTATTATTACAACACAGAACTGCACGCATTGTATTCTTCACCTGACATAATTAGGAACATAAAATCGAGACGTTTGAGATGGGCATGGCATGTAGCACGTATGGGCGAATCCAGAAATGCATATAGAGTGTTAGTTGGGAGACCGGAGGGAAAAAGACCTTTACGGAGGCCGAGACGTAGATGGGAGGATAATATTAAATGGATTTGAGGGAGGTGGGGTATGATGATAGAGACTGGATTAATGTTGCACAGGATAGGACCGCTGGCGGGCTTATGTGAGGGCGGCAATGAACCTTCGGGTTCCAGTTTTATTATTTAAAAGCCATTTGTAAGTACAATATTATTATTATTATTATTATTATTATTATTATTACTACTATTATTATTATTATTACTAATTTTACTACTATTATTATTATTATTATTATTACTACTACTATTATATTATTATTATTATTATTATTATTATTATTATTATTATTATTAGTACTACTATTATTATAAATTATTATTATTATTATTATTACTATTATTATTAGTACTACTATTATTATCATTATTATTATTACTATTATTATTATTATTATTATTATTATTATTATTATTATTATTTTAATTCACGTTCAGTTGGCAGTTCCTATATTCTAAGCCATGTTGAAATATGCGTGGTATGCATCGAAATAGATAAATGAACGAGAAGTGTTTGTGAATGTGAAGGATATCTGTTTCGCAGCAGAAGTGCGGAAAAATGTGTGACAGTGGACAACTTTCTTTCATTTGCTGTATGTTTTGTGTGTTTTTATGACATCATAATGAATCGGGTACAACATGAAATGGAATAGCTTCTACAGAAATAGAACAGACGCCAATGACAATACAATGTTAATTAATTAGTAATTTGTTTAAAACATGATGAAGCATTCAATACATTGGGAAATATGATATAGGTATGTAAGTAGATAACTATGATCACAATATTAATCATTATTAAAAGAAGAAAAATATAGAACCAGTTAAGACTCGAACTCAGGTTGCCTGGATAACAACTCAGCATCCAACCACATGGGCTACGCTGTTACACAGTCCAATGCTTACCTATTGAGCACCTAACGGAAATATGTCACAAACAATAGCCAATATTTCCAAAACGAGGGGTCATTGGCCACCCATGTCAGGTATAACTTTAAACAGTACGTCTTGTACTTTCATCTCACACGATCTTATTCCATTCGGTGATATACAGAGCGTGTCATAATAAATAATTGGTCTTACAGAGTGGTCCAATGTTTTTTAACTGAAGTTTATTCAAGCTAAGGAATGGAAATTGTGAACCGTTAAATTAATTTAATGGGGTAATGCATATTGCATAATGTTATAATCATAATTCCCCGTAATAAGCTTAAACATTGTTAATACGTACTACAATATTCTACTCACTTATTAAATGATTTGGATTTTTCCAAATTATTATAAGACTATTAATATTATTAACGAGTCTATTCGAGAAAGCAAATTACGAAGTCTACTCTATACATAAGAACAAGGAGAAGCCAACTGAAGTAACTATCGAGGATTATCACTTTTGTTGACGTCGTACAAAATTTTGTCCAATAATCTTTTGAGAACATTAACTCCTTATGTAGATGAAATTATTGGGGATCATCAGTGCGGTTTTAGGGTAATAGATCGACCATTCATCAAATTTTTTGTATTCTACAGATATTGGAGAAAAAATGAGAGTACAAGGGTACATGTTATTTATAGATTTCAAAAAATATATGTATCGGTTAAGAGAGAAGTTTATATGATATTCTTATTGAATTTGGTATTCCCAAGAAACTAGTTCGACTAATTAAAATGTCTCAGTGAAACGTGCAGCAGAGTCCATATAGGTCAGATTCTATCTAATGCATTTCCAATTTACGCGGGCTAGAGCAAGGAGATGCACTATCATATTTACTTCTTAACTTCGCTCTAGAATATGCCATTAGGAAAGTTCAGGATAACAGAGTGGGGTTTGGAATTGAACGGATTACATCAGCTTCTTGTCTGTGCGGATGACGTGAATATATTAGGAGAAAAAACACTAACGATTAGGGAAAACACGGAAATTTTACTTGAAACAAGTAAAGAAATAGGTTTGGAAGTGAACCCCGAAGAGACAAAGTATGTGATTATGTCTCTTGACCTGAATATTGTACAAAATAGAACTGTAAAAATTGACGATTTATCCTTCTAAGAGGTGGATAAATTAAAATATCTTGGAGCAACAGTAACAAATATGAGTGATATTGGAAGGAAATTAAACGCAGAATAAATAAAGGAATTGCGTGTTATTATTCGGTTGAGAAGCTTTTGCCATCTAGTCTGCTGTCAAAAAATCTGAACGTTAGAATTTATAAAACGGTTATATTACCGGTTGTTTTGTATGGTTGTGAAACTTGGACTCAATTTCAGAGAGGAACAGAGATTAAGAATCTTTAAGAATAAGGTGCTTTAGAAAATATTTTGGGCTAAGAGGGATGAAGTTACAGGAAAATGGAGAAAGTTACACAAAGCAGAACTGCACGCATTGTTTTCTTCACCTGACATAGGTAGGAACATTAAATCCAGACGTTTGAGATGGGCAGGGTTTGTAGCACTTATGGGCGAAGCCAGAAATGCATATAGAGTGTTAGTTGGGAGGCCGGAGGGAAAAATACCTTTGGGGAGACCGAGACGTAGATGGGAAGATAATATTAAAATGGATTTGAGGGATGTAGGATATGATGGTAGAGAGTGGATTAATCTTGCTCAGGATAGGGACCACTGGCGGGCTTGTGTGAGGGCGGCAATGAACCTCCGGATTCCTTAAAAGCCAGTAAGTAAGTAAATAATAATAATAATAATAATAATAATAATAATAATAATAATAACCATTATTCCCTGTAATTAAAGAAAATATTTACAAATACAACCAAAATCATGCAAAGTTTTGGCTAGAGTACAATGCATTCGTAGTTACGCATGGCTATGATACATGTGTTGGGAAAAATCTTTTTTCTAATAGTCTATTACAGTTACAAAATGGACTTACTATAAAGTTACTGAATGGAGACACCAGGAACCCATTTCATAAAGCACTAGTAAGTTACTACATTAATTTAGTGCTGTTCTCCACTTTTCATTAATTGTAAAAATGTGTGTTTCATAAAAATATTTTTCTCACTTCAGTAACAATGTTATTACTCGACAAAGGACAGTCCTGCAGCCCGGAGCCGTGGCGCTACTGGTCCTGAGTTCGTAATACCGCATCGCGTTAGTTCACATTACGCCCGCGGATCCACTCGCCTCGGTCGAGTAATACCATAGTGATGTGTTAAATATGAGATATAAATTGCTGGGAGCTCTTAATCTTGATAGCGTCATCTTTCGATAGATTACGTAAATGAACTTTCATTATTTGCTACAATGGTTGGAGTAAAGACGATAGCGAAACAATCAATTCTGTGTCAGAATCGAAGTATATAAAACTATTTTTTGTTCAAACATTTCTTTAAAAAAATATGAAGCTACAAATGTGAGTGGAGATTTCAAAATTTCCCAAATTAATGATAATAATAAAGATTGTGTGCAAATATTCCAAAGCATGATTATTGATTCAAACTTCTTTAGAGACGATACGAATCAAACGAATTGTGAAACAAATTTTTTTTGATGCAGTATTTCGCTTCGGATTATCGATATAAGGCCTACTTTTTATTTCTTAACGCTTAAATTGGAAAAACTTCATTTCTCACACTAGTTTATTAAACCGTGTTGGACTGTAAAGAAACCAACTATAGTAATGTCCATATTTTATATGTTGTACAGTATTATAGTATTGTGTATTTTTGGTTATTTAATTTTCCTACCAATTTCTTTTGTGCGAGATCGTGCGTATTTGCTTGTCTTCCGCACAGAACCAATACGCGGTAAGTGTGAAATACCACATTCAGTATTCCCAACGTAACACACATAACAATTTTCCTCTTCTTACCGCTTAAGTGCGACATTCATTTTACTGCTTTAGGCTTTTAACATATTATTTTTAAAGACGATTAACATAGTAATAATTATAAATTGGAAAATTACCACTGCAATTTCACTTAAATTGCAATGTTAATTATTATTTTTAAATATTTGCAAAAATTAAGTAAAGTCTACTACTCCACGAAACTTATTGCATTCCTGATACAAGTAACATTAAGGAAGCCGTGAAAAAATCAACAAGACTCCAGATGCCGATGTTATTACTGCAACATGTTATATAAATAATATTGTTAAAATATTAAAATGAAAAATAAATCATTACATAACCTTACCGTTTGTTTTAAGTTCGCATTTATAGACTGGGGGAAAAAAAAGACAGACGTATATCACGGCCTGCTGGAGTATAGTAAACACAGAAAACATTTTATAGCAACAATATTGAAGAAAGATATTTTGGTGTTCCGAAGTTGCCGTCATTAAACAGAAACCAAGATGGAGATTTCATTGCAACTAATTAGAAATTCGTCTTTCAGGTATGTAATAAACGATCTTCGCACAAAATAATGTACGATACAATAGCGGTATGTTTGTTTTCATGTTCTCGGAAATTAAAAAAGCTCAACTACGTTTCGCTTTCTCAATCTTTTCCTCGACCATGAAAACGTCAACATACCGCTCTTGTAACGTATATTACTATTATTGTTCTATTAAAATTATAGGATACTAGTGTCTTATGCAGCAAATGCTGCAAACTGAGTCAGTTAGACGTTCAAATTTAGTACATTATGCAATGAGCCTATAATGGTAGTAATTAAGACGCAAGTATGTTTGTTTATAAAACGAGCGCTAGCGAGATTCATAATTTTCATACGAGCGTCTTAGTTACCATTATAGGCAAGTTTCATACCACTTTTTATGCTCGACCATATTTCTAACTTGAAATTATTCAAAATTAGGTCATGTTATGGTTATGTGCGAACTGACCTGAATTGTGAGATGTGCGCAGACGTGAAAGTATTGATTTTTTCCGAGGCCGAATGTCATTGACCATGATAGAGAATAAGATGAACATTAGTCTGATATAACCTAGAAATTGATTTAGAATTGATAAACGAGATGACAAATTGAATTTATTTGAATATTATTTACAATTAACGCTAATTATTTTAGTAACAGAACATAACCTTCTGCGTCAGTATTGGATTTCCCGGTTCCGTGACTTTTCGCTAATTGTCTTTCGATTGCATGTCCGAGAATAATCGATACTTGCGGTTTCATAACGGTACAAAGGTGACTTGTCATTGGCTGAACACCTGAACTTTAATGAATAGGTGTACTTTAATGAGGTGCATTAAAGGGCTACTACCAGGTGTATAATTACTACAGTTCGGCATGGTCGAGCATAAAAAAATTTTCAGATTTATTTTCAATGAAGAATACCAGACATTTTAAAAGTTATTTGCTTCCGTAATAATGAAACATACTCCCTCTGAATGGTTTTGTATGCCAAATAGTTTTTTGAACCTATCCACCTTCAGTTTTTGAGTTTGAACGCGAAAACGCAAGTAACAATGTCAGGACGATCAGTTGGTTTTTCATGTGGGAGTCAAGCAATAGCTATTTCGGGGCATTGTGGATTCTAGGTGAAAGTTAAAAAAAAAACTCAGGTTTGCTATGCTTTCGAATAGCATCTTGGTATAAATACTGCATGTAGAGCTTGAAATGTAGAGGGTAAAATCACTTTATCCTGCTAAGAGATCTTGCTGAAATGATCGGGAGAATACAAAATTTTTTTAGGCCTCTTATTTTATCAGAAAGTAATACCTTTTGATCTTTCCTTACGAACTCTAATTTTTGCGCTCTCTCGAGCCAGTACTGAAGACAATGACGCATATAAATATCTAAGTAGCCTATATGAAAAAGACCCAACCCCACTTGATTAGTAACTATAAAAATGTTTGATAAATATTTGATTTTTAATAAAAATATTTGGTTTTGTAGTTTGTTTATATATATATATATATATATATATATATATATATATATATATATATATATATATATATATATCAGTAAATTATAGAAATGAAGATCTAATTTAAGATATTCTCTACACTAATATAACCCCAAAACGTTTCACCTTCATATCATAAATATAGCATTAATATGTATAATTAATGAAAAATAGTGGCATCATGGCATTAACTATAATAAAATTTCATTTCTAGTGGTAATAATGTCATCAAACCAACTCAAGTTGTGTAGATTTCAATATGCAATACACAGCTGTACTCAGAAAATTATACACTTCAGAATCAGACCTGTAAATTATTTTTAGTATATCTTGAAGTTTTTAATAACCAGTTTAATTTGACGTCTAAATATGTCAGCATTCCTACAGATCATGACCTTCGTGTGATATTGTTTATTGTAGTGTGTTTGTGTTTTGTTTTATTCTGAAAAGCTATTATTTATCAAAACTGACGACAGATGGATTTTGGAAAATAGGAAAATGATGTAATAAGATTGACATTTCATTGAAAACTACTATTTTTCTGAAAAACTTTGGGTTCCAAGCTTCAAAATGAGGGATCATTCATTAAAATTCGTTCAGCCGTTTTCCCGTAATTTCCATTACCATTTCAAATTATATATTAACCTGTTGTATCCTATAGGATACTTTGTGAATTTAAGGGTTAATGTTTGCGATTTTCCACCAATTCACACAAATTAAGGGATAAATAAGCGAGAATGGAGCTGCTGTCTGGCACTGGTTCTTCTTTGTAGTGTTAGCTGCTATACAGTGGGAACCAGTGAATGAAATTAAATTGTTGTGCAATTGTTTCCTGGTAAATATGCTGATATCAGGGGCTGAACCAAGGAGAACTTAGCATGAAAATCATGCAAATTATCCACTGAAAATGCAAAAGTGAAAAGATTAGATAGGAAAAATGCAAAAATGCAGGGAATGGATAAACGTATTTTGCAACAATTCATCTGTAGCTCAGATACAAAGTGTCAGCGATTTAGTGAATTTTCCCACACTGACGAAAATCTACGTGCAGAGAACGAGTGTTCTGCTATTGCACGACAACGTACGGCCACATGTCAGTCACAAGAACACAGACCAGAACATCCTGCTTCTCCTGATGTGGTCCAAAACGACTTACAGTCCTGATCTGGCACCATGCGATTACCATCTCTTTGGTAAATTAAGGAATCCCTTCGCGGAACGAGGTTTGGAGGTGACGACTCCCTCGTGCATGCTGCTAAAGAGTGGCTCAGACGTGTTGGTCCAGACTTTCACCGTACATGTAGACAGGCTCTCGTTCCAAGTTGGCGTAAGGCAGTTGAAAGGGACGGGGATTATGTGGAAAAATGACATTTTGTTCCTATTTTTGGATATGGCTTCACCTTCATTATATATGTATGTACTGAACGATTTTGCATACAATTGAAAATCAATCTTCATGTTTTTAAAATCATAATCTAGTCTTCATTAAAATATACTTTCAGTACACTGACGAGTACAGTAGAATCTCTCTTAACCGACACCAAAGGGACCAGGCTAGTTCGGATACGAGATTTTGCCGGATAATAGAATCAATACCAGTATATACAAAAAAAGTTTGTATTTCATGATGCAAAATATTGAAACTGCAGCCATCTCAAGCTTTTTTCTTTATCACGTGCTCGTAACTTAATAAATATAAAAAACTGTGTAGATTTACCTTATTAAAATAAACCCCACATAACACAAATAATACCCACAATAATTTTTGGCTCGACTATTCACTACAAACGAAAGTTCGTGCCAACTTCCTAATGTGGCAAAACTGACTGCTCAGACTATGACAATTTGGCAGATTAAAACTTTTCTTTTTGGCCCAGCCAGAAGTGCCGTTGTTTTGGTGTTGCCGGTTACTTGGGTGCCGGTTACGAGGGATTTTACTGTATTAACGTTTTCATTATTCCCACGTAAACGGCGATTTAAATTGTCAATGTGTAGCCTACTGATATCGGCGAGAAGCGCTAAATCTGTTGCCCAATTTTAAGCCATTAATTCAGGAATGTTTGTAGTCTAAAACTGAAGGTTGGAATAAATATCATATAATTTTTTTTATGCTCGACCATGCCAAAATGTACTAAGTATACACCCGGCAGCAGTCCTTTAATGCATGTCATTAAAGCACACCTACTCATTAAAGTACAGGTCTTCAGCCAATGATAACTCAGCTTACATATGTTCAGCCAATGACAGGTCAGCTTTGTACCGTT
The DNA here is from genome assembly GCA_025594305.2 of Periplaneta americana. Classification (NCBI taxonomy): domain Eukaryota; kingdom Metazoa; phylum Arthropoda; class Insecta; order Blattodea; family Blattidae; genus Periplaneta; species Periplaneta americana. Next base: position 37,403,639 of record JAJSOF020000005.1, on the reverse strand, counting down.
ATAAAACCGCAAGTATCGATTATTCTCGGATATGCAATCGAAAGAGAATTAGCGAAAAGTCACGGAGGCTGGAAATCCAATACTGTCGCAGAAGGTTATGTTCTGTTACTATAATAATTAGCGTTAATTGTAAATAATATTCAAATAAATTCAATTTGTCATCTCGTTTTTCAATGTCGAATTCAATAATCAAGGTTATAATATTATATTATCAAGTTTAACGGGACTACGTCAAAGTCAATGACATTATTGTTCCTCGGAAAAAATCAATACTTTCGCGTCTGCGCACATCTCACAATTCACGACCTAGAACAAGGTCACTTCCGATCTTGTCAGATACCTACAAATAAAATGTATACATCTGAATACCGGTAATTTCAAGTTAGAAATATGGTGGAGCATAAAAAGACGTATGAAACTCGCCTATAATGGTAATTAAGAAGCTCGTATGAAAATTATGAAACTCGCTTGCGTTCGTTTCATAAATATCCATACTCGATTCTTAATTACTATCATTATAGGCTCGTTGCATAATGTACTATAAATAAATCCGGTAATCATTCTGTTATCTGTGATAGTAATCGTATATCTTCTTTATGAATCAGTTATCAGTCCACAGCTGATACTGTCGTGTTTACTTTAACACTGCTTAACTTTGAATGGAAAAATAATGGCTACTTGCCCTGTACTTCTGAAATATTGCCAGCGATTGTTAGGAAAAATAATGGAATTTTTAAGTGGTAACTATTGCTTATTTTAGTCGATATTGAGGCTCCTATATCAGATTCACGTGTAGCCTACTCTGTTACGATTCATTACACTTCAAAGAACAGCAATGTGGTATCGGGGAGATCAGCAGAATCGAATCCATTGCCTTTGCACTTTAGGTAACAGATATCCAAACATGTTTTGTTTCTCTAACTCCGCTTCATTGATAAATAGTTTGATTTCACAGAATTAAGTTAAGCTGAAAGTAATAGATGTAATTGCTTCAGAGTTCCTTGTGTTCTCGTACTAAGTGAATTATCGTAACTTGCTGGAGAAACAGTTACGAGACATCTTCTCAGAATAACTACACAGACTGTTTCCTGTTAATGAGAACGGTGTTTCATTAAAGTTGTCTGATTACACACATTACGAGACACGTGTATACTAGGTCAACCATAACAATTAGCGAGGGTTGAAGTTCAGTGCATAGCTGACACACACGAGAGAGGGCGTAAATTATTACTTCTCTACTTGTATTACTGCCGTTTTAGGGTCAGAAGATATATAATGACTACCTTCGTCATTTAAGAGAATAATCTGGTGGAAATACTAAAATCTGCCATTTTTCTTTGCAGATATACAGGGTGTTATAAATAACGTTTACAACGTTTCAGGGATGATAATGGAGGCAAAAACAAACATCTTTTTTAAGTGGCAAAACATTAGCAGATGCGCCGTTTTGCCGCCAAATGGCCTGAAGGATAGATGACTTGATGTCCGTCACAACACACACTGGTTAGTTCTGTTGGTGCACGACTATCTTTTATGGCCTTATCTGTTGCCTAACACTCTCCGTGGTGGTAATTATTTTACGATGAAAGAGTAATGGAACGGAGAAAAACTCTCTCCGGCGCCGGGATTTGAACCCGGGTTTTCAGCTCTACATGCTGATGCTTTATCCACTAAACCACACCGGATACAAACCCGGCGTCTGATTGAGTTCCAACTCTTGGGTTCCCTCTGGTGGCCGCCCTCTGCACTACGTCATAGATGTCTATGAACATAGGACCGAAGTCCACACATGTGCTGAGGTGCACTCGCTATGAGTGACTAGTTGGCCGGGATCCGACGGAATAAGCGCCCAAGAGTTGGAACTCAATCAGAGACAATTATGTCCGACGCCGGGGTTGTATCCGGTGTGGCTTAGTGGATAAAGCATTAGCACGTAGAGCTGAAAACCCGGGTTCAAATCCCGGCGCCGGAGAGAGTTTTTCTCCGTTCCATTACTCTTTCATCGTATGATGACGCAGAATATCTGCATGGAAATATCATATGTACTTCGGTACATTGAAATAATATAGGTAATTATTTTGTTTTTCTACGCGACGTCCTACCAGAACTTTTAGAAAATATCTCATTGAACATCAACGAATATGGTTTCAGCATGACGGTGCTCCTCCACACTTTGATCGTCGTGTCAGGAACCACCTAAATGCTACATTCCCCGATCGTTGGATTGACAGGGGTGGGCCGGTACCGTGGCCACCTCGATCACCGGACCTAACCCACTGGATTTCTTTTTGTGGGGAGACGTGAAACGTTGTGTGTATGAGACACCGCTTGAAACGGCAGAAGACTTAGTTGCTCGCGTTGTTGAAGCTGCACATGTTATTCGAGACAATGTTGGCCTTTTTGAGCTCTTGCCCACAATGCATAGTACGAAGGTACCAGTTTTGCAATGCCTTCAATGGACGGCAGTTTGAATACCACCTCTAAAACGAAAATTGGTCTTGTTCTTTATGGATGTTGAAAAACATTGGTCACGTACGTGCACTCCAGGAGCGATCACAATTTTTTCACCCGCTGCTATCCAAAAAATCGCACTTAACATGATGCAGTCTTCTCTTTTTCCTCTCTCATGCACAATAAAGTAAACTACAATGTCTCTTTTGGTCTCATTACTGTACTTATGTTCTTGAAATAGTATACTACACACTGCACTTGAACTGTACAATAACTGCACAACTAACCCATAAACCCATTTTTTCTGTTATCAGGATCAAATGTACTTGCCTGGTTTACTGCGCAGAATGTTATGACCGGCCAAGCTACCTAAACACAGCAGCAGGAGTATCTCCAAATTATAATATTAATGGTGAGTAGAGATACAGTTATATGAAAACACACAATTAATAATGAACCTCAATTATTAATGTAATATGCGGAAGGATTGCTGATATTTACGGCCATCATGCACTCAGCTGTGCGAGGAGCAAGGTCGCATTCCCAGACATACATCACTCAATGATATCATTAAAAGATCTCTGACTTCTTGTGGCATCCCGTCTCTTTTGGAACCACCAGGTATTAGTCGCGCGGATGGTAAACGACCCGATGGTCTCACCTTAATTCCATGGTCTAGAGGAACATCTTTAATTAGGGACTCCACTTGCGTTGACACTCTAGCTCCATCTCACTTGCAGAATACCTCCAGACACGCAGCATCTGCTGCTGAATTAGCAGTGAAGAAGAAAGTCAATAAATATGCTCATCTTTTAGACAATTATATCTTTGTCCCATTTGCTGTGGAGACCTTCGGTCCTTGGAGTCATGACGCTAAAGTTTTGGTATCTCAAATCGGCCAAATTTTGATCTCCATTACTGGTGATCGCCGTTGCACTACTTATTTGCGTCAACGCTTAAGTATTGCTATTGAACGCGGAAATGCAATGAGCGTTTTGGGTACTCTTCCAGAGTCCAGCCCTTTGGACGAACTTTTTCTCCTGTAAAATTTATTATATCTATGTAAATGTTTATATTTAGTTTTTATACATGTGTAATTGTAACGGTGAAAATATTGTTAATCAAATTATTTATTTATTTTCATAAATGTATATTATTTTTGGGAGTGTTTTTTGTAAGGAATTTTATGAGGTTGTTATTGATATGCTGATAAATTATTTGTACGAATTACGAATTTTCTAGTGTCCTGAACGAATTTTATTATGCTTATAAATCCATATTATACAAGAGAAATATATCTAGTCAGGTTTGGCAGTGCAGATCATGCAATTTATGTAACAATGTATCAGCTATGTACTGTACAAAACCTAACCTAATTTCGCCAGCAGTATCACTACCTTTAGAATAAATTCCACATTTAATTAATGATGTAATATGTACACATAATTATTCTATAAGTAATACGTGTAATTTTCAATGTATATTTTTCTCTGAGTTTCAACTGCTATTAGTCACGTAAACATGAAATGAAGCTTTCCAAACTGATTTTGATCTGATAGAGGCAATCAGCCACAAGAAAGAATTAATATAGTCTACACTTGAGATACTTGGATGGATATGACAAAAAAATTCAAGAACAAAACTTCTTTCATAGTGCAACAGATGAAGAGATCTACAGTTTTGCCCACTAAACAGCTGAAAGAAAAGATCATAAAGATAAAAGGCTGATAATGGACACAATGTATCCTGGTTGAAGATAAAATGTATGCGCTTATCTGTACATTAAAAAAGAGCTTCAATTCGGACCACTAGTTCTATGAAGTTCATGAACTCAATTTCATAAAGAAGGCGACAAAAAAAGCCATCAAGACATTCCAACTCTATATATGAATAACCTGCTGTTCGGTTACACAGGTTACATGTTAGATCTTCTGAAATATATTCACCTCGTCTAGCATGGATACTATCAAAACTTACCAACATATTCTTCAACATTTCTATCAAGAAATGCTGACATTTCTGTCGGGGAAGATAACGCAATTATATACAACTAAGGTGTTATCCTCTCTCTGCACTGAACTTTCAGAACTCAAATCCAGCAAGTCCATTTTTAATAACGGAGTTATTTTTTGTTGATAGTATGCAATACACAAAATACATTAATTAATCTTTCAATGAAATTAAGTGTGTATTGAATAATATACGTGAATAAATACTCTTTACAATTATTACTAATTTTTATATCACATTTTACAAATATTCATTTTCCATAGAAGTATCCTTGATGGAGTTACATCATTTATGCTCTGAGCTGCTAATATCAGAACTTAAAAATATGCACTGTCCACAGTATAAGATGACGCATTCCGCCTACTTTATTTTTTTAAATGAAAGAGAGACGAATTCTGAAACATTATAAACTCCGAATGTTATTCATCTACAGGGACATCATTTCATTTTACTAACATTTTTAATATTAACTTGGCTATATCTTTGGATTAACGGTTGTGAATCTGAAACACCATTTGCTACCCCCTTCCACGACTGTAGTTCGATGATACTGGCGTAAAATACAAACAAATCACTTTACTATTTATAGGAGGGAAGAAAAGTAGTTGATTCATTTACGTAAACTAGGAAATATCGCGATTTTGAGTTTGATAATTTTCATTGGCTTTGTTTAATCAAAATACGGTACAGTATTAATAGCAAGTGTTTTTACTCACGAACTGAGTTATCCATGCGAATGTATTCATTATGCATTGTATATTATATTGTCTACAGCAAATTAGCGTACAATATAGAGAATGAAATTAAATTGAAAAATAATCATATAATGAATATGTAAACACATTTTTTAAAATGGTGGCCGTTCATTACGATACAGGCTTCAGTTCTTTCATGCATATTATCGCAATATAGACTGTTGCATCTAATCCCAATTACCAGTTCCGTCCTTCGTACTAGTAACCCATGTTGAAATAATTTTGTATCCTACTCTATAAAAAAGTACCTTATGTACTGTAAATTTAATCTTAATTTCTGCCCGATCCGAAAAGATAAAATTATTCAGACATGCTATCTACTATCCGTCCAAGTGGTTATGTCACAGGATCGTAGAAAGGGGGGAAATCACGCGACAGTTAATTACTTAACGAGGTTCTTTTATTTAAGTTATTTTAAACAGCTGTATAATATTACGTAGACGTCCAATTCCTAACAGACATTTATGTTTTCAGAAAAGAGCTAAGACAGCCCAGCCACTAGCCTTTACAGATGGGCGAGCAGAAGCAGGTGGGGGAATTCGTGATGCGACGTAGGCAAACGGACGACAATACCTGTATGAAAATATGATTCAATATTGAAACCTCTTTCGTGACTGGAAAACGCGAACATATTTCTGGAACATACTATACTCACTTACTTAGTACTGTTTACTATATGCGGCCTTGGTTCTGTGTGGAGGATAGTTGGAATTTCATTAGTAGAAGGGGTGGGAGTGAAGTACATTCAAAAACTCAGGCACAATAAAAATTGAAATAAAACTAAAATTATTTTCCTGTGCTTTTATCAATTTGCATATTCCTTATATATTTTTTTATATATTTTCTTTCTCTACTCTATATACCGATAATTTTTATGTTATAGACGTGCAGGTATGGTATTTGAATTTAATAGAAAGTTATAGAGACTATTTTTCCATCCCTCTCGCAACACCTACAAATCCTGTCTCGAGTCCGCGTACTATATATTTAAAAATTTTGTTTAAATTGTAAATATTTTTTTAGTTGGTTAATTAACGATCCTGTATCAACTACTAGGTTATTTATCGTCGACGAGGTTGGTGTTAGCAAGATGGTATTTTGCGAGATGTGGCCGAGGATTCGCCATAGATTACCTGACATCACCTTACGGTTGGGGAAAACCTCGTAAAAACCTCGGGCAATCGGTCGAAGGGGAATCGAACCCACGATCGAGCGTAAGTCCGGAATCGCCAGCCAGCGCCTCAGCCAGCTGAGCTACGCCGGTGGCCACTTCTAAATATTACATTGACTAATAACATCCATGGAAAATGTTTCCACAGAACCGTATTATACGATGTGTAGCTAGTAAAAGTCGATACTCGTATTGCAGAACGTTGTCCTATAGAGTACATAAGAAAACCGATTCACTATGTATCAGTTCCCAAAGCTTTTAGCTTAATTAGTCTGAGGTGCCGTAACATGAACTGACGGTTATATAAACAAGATCATGTATCTCTGTTTTTGTTATTAGATGAAGGACGGTGTACTGTCTTAGAATGTCTAAGTAATTGTCACCCCCCGTTAATGTGATATCAACCTGACCGGGTGTTAAAATGATTTCTACTGTGTAGATTATTTATTAAAGTGTACCGTTACATTTGGAAGCTATTTCAGAATTGAGGAGCCCAGTATCAAAGATGGGCAAGAACCATTTTTATTATTTGCCAGTAGATCCATATTTTTGTTTCATTATGTTAATTTCTAGTATGAAGTATGACAATTTTTGTGTGATATTCGTAACTTCATTGACAAAAAAATTCATATATTATTACGATGTATCGAAGTACATCTGATATTTCCGTGCAGAAATTCTGCGTCATCATATGATGAAGGATGAGTGGAACAGAGAAAAATTCTCTCCGGCATCGGGATTTGAACCCGGGATTTCAGCTTACGTGCTGACCCTCTATCCACTAAGCCACACCGGATTCCCATCCCGATGTCGGATTGAATCCTCTCAGTTTAAGTTCCACCTCTTGGGTTCCCGAGTGCACCTCTGCACATGTACTGACATTGTGCCACTGTCATACATCTTTGATGCAGTGCATGAGGGTAGGCCACTAGAGAGAACCCAAGAGGTGGAACTTAAACTGAGAAGATTAAATCTGACATCGGGATGGGAATCCGGTGTGGCTTAGTGGATAGAGCGTCACCGCGTACAGTTGAAAACCCGGGCTCAAATCCCGGTGCCGGAGAGAATTTTTCTCTGTTTCACTCATCCTTCATTAAAATAATTCATGTTTTCACTTTAAAATATTTAAAGTATTTTAAAACATGCTTAAAAATTGCATTGTCCAGTTTTGAAATTAAAATTCACATTTGCCCGTTTTTTAAATATAAAAATGTAATTGTACGTTTTTTTAAACATACAATTTAGAATCAGGATAATGATGAAAGCGACATATAGACGTTATGACTTTATTCTAAAACGAATATTTATTTATTCATTAATTCATTCATTCATAGTGTTTTGCCCAAGGGCAGGTCTTTCATTGCAAACCCAGCATTCTCCAGTCTTTCCAATTTTCTGCCTTCCTCTTTGTCTTCTCATACGATCCATATATCTTAATGTCGTCTATCATCTGGCATCTTCTCCCGTTCACCATTCCTTCCAGTCCATTCTTCAGAAGGCACTTTCTTCTCAACCAATGACCCAGCCAATTCCATTTCCTCTTTCTGATCAGTTTCAGCATCATTCCTTCTTTTCCCACTCTTTCAAACACAATTTCGTTTCTTATTCTGTCTGTCCACTTCACACGCTCTATCCTTCTCCATATCCACATTTCAAAAGCTTCTATTCGCTTGTCTTCACTTCGCCGTAATGTCCATATTTCCGCCCCATACATTGCTACACTCCATACAAAGCACTTCACTAGACTCTTCCTTATTTTTTTTCTCCAAAGCTTCGCAGAAGACGCTCCTTTTTCTATTAAAAGCTATTGTCCTTGATTTACTGACAGCAGCTCATGTTACTGCTTATAGTATGGGTACACCCCAAGTATTTGAAGCTGTCTACTTGCTCTACAAAACGAATATGTAATTAGAAAACTTAGAAACATTAGATTTAGAGTACTGGTATAATAATAATAATAATAATATAATAATAATAATAATAATAATAATAATAATAATAAAGCCGTAAATCCCCATTGGGGCAAGGCCTCCTGCTTGGGCAGGGGTGGCTCAAGTCTTGACCATCAGAAGAGCCGACCTGATGGTCTATTCCTAGTTCTTTGTCCACAATTTCGCTAGCACTGGTTGTTGCTCCCACTCAAAGTTGGTTGACTGCGTCCTTCCACAGTGTTCTTTGGCGTCCTATTCTAGTCCACAGTCCTCCTAGCTGCAACTGGAACTCGTCCCCCCATCTGGTCCTCGGTCGTCCACGGTTTCTCCAGCCAACTCTTGGATCCCACAGTGTCGCCGTGTGTGCCCATCGTACTGGTATTACTTCTACTTCTATTCAATTCTTAAAATAATATTACTTTCACTTTTACTTCCCATAGTGAAACGGGAAAGGCATTTAGAAACAGTTTTTTTAAACACAATGCAAAGTGTCTATGACAATGTCGAGATTGTAAAGAAAACCGTTGGAGAAACTTCCCGAAAATTCAAGATATCACCGGAAAAAATGCGGCAAATAGTAATCGCTGTTGAGAGATGGTAAGATAGAACACACAACAGCTCGAATTCGCCAGCATATGAACACCAAATTCCGAAATGAGCGTGACTTTAATATCGGTGTTTTTGACACGAACATCAATCCCGACTGTGATTCCAGTGCCGTCACTATCTGCTTGAGGTGCGGGTTCAACTTTGCATGCAACAATGTCATTTCACACCATAATATCTTGACATGTAATGAGGTACGCATATGATATTTGCAAATTCATGATGTTATACATGACTTCTCCTATGTATTTTATGGCTGTAAACATCACATGTGCGCATTCTATAGCTACAAACATTACAGGCGCGCGCTTCACTCTCTTAAGCTATGTTATTGGTCTTACGGGCGATTGCAAAATGCCACACTTCACACCGTTACTTTGGTTTCATGCTTGTTCAACCCAGAAAGTTGCGTGACGATTCTCGTAGGGAGACCCAAAGCCTTCTCTTGTTAGTGAGTTCCTGTATTACAGACATTCGCACAGAAAAGAAAAAAAACATATTGGAAGCGTAAAAGAAAAGGTGAATGTTCAGTTCGAGCTCTAACTTAAGTAATGGACCTAGAATTTTGCCTTTGAAATGTCCTACTGAGTCTGTGCACAGTCATGCGCCTAATGTGGAAGAGGTACAGTACGATCGAGAAGTCTCTCCGCAGTGCTGGTGTAGCCACTGTGTAGCCGAGAATCCACTGGGCAGAGAATTCAAGTGGCAGCACAGGCCGCTAAGCATATGATGGACTGGGGATGTGAGGTTGTCAAATCAGAATTAATGGGGAAGTGTCAACTTTCTACAGGATTACGTTGGTTCTACTGATTACTAGAACTAATGGGCTGCGGAGGGACTTTTTCGATCGCACTATATAATCAATTAAAGTTGTTGATAGCCTAAAAAGGATCCCTGTAAAATACTCCGAAATGCCACCCACCTGAATTCTACGAAACGAATTAAGAGAAATGCCTTCAAATGTTTTGTCAGTTCTTCCAGATCTGCAGAATCTAAGAAAATTGTCGTTGGAGAGCGGCTTAAGAATATTCCAGCTAATTGTCCAACGATTGAAAATCTATATAACATCACAGAAAGGTTCCGTACAAATTCAACAGGAGATAATTTTCTCCTATATTATTCATATGCAGATCAAATTATCTCCGCTACGAAAGAAAACATACAAAAATTGATAAGAAGTCTCAATTGTTATGTCAACGGCACTTTCAAAAAGTGGTCCAAATATATTTTTCCGGATATTTACAATACTAGGTTCTTTAAATCAAACCAGTAGTCAGGTTGATAACCAAATATTAGCATTGACATTTGTATTTGCTCTGTTCCAATCAAAAGAAGAAGCTGCAAACAGAAAGATTTTGAATGCTGCTTTGAATGCAGCAAGAAACTTTGATGCCTGGAGCCGCCATGTGTGACTTTGAGATGGAAATTATAAATGCTCTACATAATACTGTGGGGGACCATATTTGAACATGTTTCTTCCACCTACGACAAAATTTGTGTAAGTGGATTCAAGCTCAAGGGCTCCAACAGCAATATAACGACCCAGATAGTCGATGAATGAAAACATTTACCCAGAAGATGTGTTCTAGCCTATTTACCAACCGTTAAGGTAGTGCAGTATTATAATGATTTAACTGAACATACAGCTGAAGATTTTATAAGCCACCGGTGTAATTCAGTCGGCTAAGGCGCTTGTCTGTCGATCAGGAGTTGCGCTCGGGCATGGTTCAATTCCCACTTAGGCTGATTATCTGGTTTGGTTTTTCCCGAGGTTTTGCGCTCGGGCATGGGTTCAATTCCCACTTAGGCTGATTATCTGGTTGGGTTTTCCCGACGTTTTTCCTAATTGTAAGGCGAATGTTAGGTACTCTGTGGCGAATCCTCGGCCTCATCTCTCCAAATATCATATCGCTATCACCAATCCTATCGGCACTAAATAACCTAAGAGTAGATACAGCGTCGTTAAATAATGAATATTTAAAAAAAATTATGCCAGTTGCAGATTACTTTGAAGTCAATTATATTCGAGGACGAAAAACTCGAGGTCGAAGGAGAGCTACCTATTAGAGATGAACAAAACTAACTACCGCTCTCGCTCGCTGTGTTCGTTGCATTTGTCTTTCGAGTCTCGTCTCGTCATTCTCGTGCGCTTCGAGTCTCGCTCATCATTCTCGAAATAGCACTTTGTCGGCGTGGAAAGATTTCGTAACTTTGAGTAACATATACAATTGAAATAAATAACATTATAAATGTTTAAATGAGACAAAAAGACAAAACAGAACAGTATCTTAGTTATCAAAATGTTCTGATTCTGTTATATATTACTTATGTTTATATAAAAAAATTCTCAAATAACTTTGCATTTCTAACAAAAATAAAACATAACGTTAACATCTTTTTATTTGAGATTGCACACTTCATCTCAAACATATTAAAATAACATTCCTAACTTTTCAATAAGGGCCTAGTAATTAAATAAAGTTTGGAGAACGGATTATTATAGGCCTACACTGAAAATGTTTCAAATAGGCTACTTGATTGTTTATACATATATAGAATTAGAAAAGCCCATTACATCCTTAGCAGGCAAGGGCCTCCTACTATCGGTAGGGCAGCTCTACTTTTGCTCACGGGGTGAGCTAGTCCCTGTGGGCCTTACTCAAACATATATAACAGTTGCCAAAATAGATTAAAGTTCGGTCAAGTATAACGAACTGTGGCGATTCATGGCTGCTTGACGTTTGGGACTTCGGGAGTGATCAATCTCGGCGTAGCAAACATTCACAAGCAGTCTTTACGTCAACGACCCGACGTATAGAACATTGTTGTGCGGGATTTCGGCTTTGCGGGCGCTGTTAGTCTTGCTTTCTCGATCGCTGTTCACCTCTACTACCTATCCACGCTTCCCTCCGCAAATTGTGGAATGAGTACGATACCGTCCTGCAGCAGGGATTAGCAAGAAATGTCAACTTATCAGGTTTTCACAACAGATTGAAGATTGAGCGATATCATCCAAGTTTTTACGTAATCCTGGCAAAATTGGAAAGAAACAGTCGGACACAGAGACGATATTAAAACAGTAATTAGGAATTTGATAGCAAATCAGAGTTGAAAGAGAGAAAATACAAAATTGTCGAAGGAAGAATCTGTAATATTGTTCCCAAATTTAATGAATACGCAGAGGCAAAAGAATGTTCTAGGATATTTACGTGCCATTGGCTACAATATATCTTTCTAAATTTTACCATAGACAAGATAAAATATAATTATAATGAAACCATCAGTAATAATTCTCTGTAATCTTTGTTTATTAAACTTACAAAACTCTGTAGTTGTAGAAATTAATTACTTGTGGGATAAATATAATTTGGCGAAGGAACACAATTGAAATAAGGTATTTTGGAAAAATGGGAAACACAAAATTTTTATAGAACTAAAGGCATATGGAATTGTAGCTTTGGAAAAAAACTTTTAGAAAAAACTATCCTCCAATCCGTAGAGCAATGGATTCGAAATCTTCAGGGGAATATGGAAAAGACATAGCGCTACATAATAGAAGAGTGATGTAGGCTATTTTAATAAATTTCTAACTGAATTTCTGTATTATTATTATTATTATTATTATTATTATTATTATTATTATTATTATTATATAGCACGTATGGGCGAATCCAGAAATGCATATAGAGTGTTAGTTGGGAGACCGGAGGGAAAAAGACCTTTAGGGAGGCCGAGACGTAGATGGGAGGATAATATTAAAATGGATTTGAGGGAGGTGGGGTATGATGATAGAGACTGGATTAATCTTGCACAGGATAGGGATCGCTGGAGGGCTTAGAGGGCGGCAATGAACCTTCGGGTTCCTTAAAAGCCATTTGTAAGTAAGTAAATAAGTATTATTATTATTATTATTATTATTATTATTATTATTATTATCATTATATTATTTCAATGTACCGAAGCACATATGATATTTCCATGCAGATATTCTGCGTCATCATACGATGAAAGAGTAATGGAACGGAGAAAAATTCCGGCGCCGGGATTTGAACCCGGGTTTTCAGAATCAGAGACGGGGTTGTATCCGGTGTGGCTTAGTGGATAAAGCATCAGCACGTAGAGCTGAAAACCCGGGTTCAAATCCCGGCGCCGGAGAGAATTTTTCTCCGTTCCGTTACTCTTTCATCTTATGATGACGCAGAATATCTGCATGGAAATATATGTGCTTCGGTACATTGAAATAATATATAATATGCGTAAATCACGAAGTGATTTAAGACGGCGCTTATTCCGTCGGATCCCGGCCAACTAGTCACTCATAACGAGTGCACCTCAGCATATGTGTGGACTTCGGTCTTATGTTCATAGACATCTATGACGTAGTGCAGAGGGCGGCCACTAGAGGGAACCCAAGAGTTAGAACTCAATCAGAGACGATTCTGTCCGACGCCGGGGTTGTATCCGGTGTGGCTTAGTGGATAAAGCATCAGCACGTAGAGCTGAAAACCCGGGTTCAAATCCCGGCGCCGGAGAGAATTTTTCTCCGTTCCATTACTCTTTCATCGTATGAATTTCTGTGATTTTTGTATTGTAAATGGCTTTATTTTGACACAACTTGTATTATAATATACTTTCCCTTGGGGTGTTAATCAAGCTTAAGTGGCGATAAACGGTGGCGATTACGGAAGTAGAGTCAGGAGGCAATAACGATTATCATAAAGTGATACTAGGAAGTAGCCTTCTTGTAGTGTACGCAGTGTAAGTGATGGCTTTCTTAGCGAAAAGGGGTATACGTTTATAGGTCTACTGATAACAAGGAAGCAATTCTTGTATTCAGCGTTGAAATATTATAGCACGATAACATATATTTTTGCAAGTTATGTCAATAGCATCTATAAGTATATTATTATTATTATTATTATTATTATTATTATTATTATTATTATTATTATTATTATTATTCCATTGTTGTCTGCATTTCTGTTATTTATAATATTTTGTACGTTATGTACTTTTATAACACCACCTCGTTCTAGTGCCGAGGTCATGGGAAGCATGGTTCTCTACCTCCATGCCACCAAGTGCCTTCATAGCATGTTACGGGGATACCTTTACCTTACCTTTATGTACTTCTATATTGGTTGAGTAGCATACAAGTCCTTAAGGCCTTAACTCTTTCAGTAAAAATAAACCAAACACATGAATAAAAAATTTTAAATTGTAGAAAATATCATTGTAGTGTTACTCTGTATCACTAGAATGCATTGTGAATAGTATGCGGGGTCTAGTTTTGAACCATGAATATAACGTCAACTACATCACAAATAAGATGCAAGTGTTCCCTAATAGCACGTGTGTCGTGCATGAAAGATGAAGTCACGCTGCGTACGTCATGGGACTGAATACGGTCTATAATAATAATAATAATAATAATAATAATTGGTACAATATTTGTAATATTGCAATAATGCTAGTATTTTAAAATGCTATTGAGTAACTAGATGAGTCGAAGTTTGTGAGATAGATGGCTTGAAGTAGCGTCGTGCATTACAGGCGCTATGTTCGGTTCAAGTTCGTCGACTATGGCGAAGTTCTATATTCGCCGAAGTTCTCTCTACGGAAGGAGATCTGCCGTGTTTGTTTCACCTTGTTAAACATATTCGCTGTCCTTCACTCTCAACTCTTCATGTTTTAACCACTTAAGACTTTTTAGCACAGATCTTGTAATTAGTTTTTCATATTAAACAAGACCAAGAATCTAATGCAGTGGTCGTCAGCACTCGCTGAAATGTGCAACGGGTACGCGGTGCCGTCCCGTGTGCACTGTCGTGCAACAGGGAGAGATACGGAGCATACCCGCTAGCAGCTACGAGAGCACTATAGTGCACTGCGTTTTCCGCGGGTAAGAGAGGCTAGCCCCAGCGTGCTCTGTGCTGACGACCTGTCTTGATTACCTTTCTCATGTTCCAACATTGGAGGACACTAGTCTGTAGCATGAAGGATACACTATTTCTGTGTCCTGCACGTTGAACTTATTCAGAATCCTATCTTTTGATATACAGGGTGTAGAAGTGACGGAAATACAATACATTGACGAATTACACCATTAGTGAATATTTCTGCTCCATGGGATTACTTTTTTTCTGCAACTTTCATAATAATAATAATAATAATAATAATAATAATACAGCCATTCCAGGCAAACTTCGAATTCCAAAGAAAAGTCTTCTTCAGAAATATTTTTTTCATTATTATTAGAGTAAGAAATAGATAAGTCTCTAAATTCAGATATTCTAATGTTTTATTTTTAAAATGAAAATATTTTAGACGTTCTATGGGCATTGATTATGCTGTAAATGGTCTTGGCTGGGTAAAAGGTACTGTTTTGTTTCCCTAAAGTTTGCAGCATTTACTCATAGACAGATCAACTGTTAATTAGTGTTTTTTCAAGGAGCTAATGTTGAAGAAATATTTTGAGAACCTGCACTGTTAATTCCAGAGCCCCAGGATCAAGGAACTTTTTACTCTGTACTGTATTATTTCTACCAATTATTTTCAATAGCTTGTGTTAATAACAGTTAGCAACCTTACAGTTCAAGTGAATATTGTGACAGCGACGTGAGATTCGAACTCACGACCAGCGTCCCGCAAGAAAGCAGATCGCGCGGGCTTCACGGAGCACTAAGGAACGGAGCGCGGCGGAGAAAGGGGAAAGGGCCCACGCGACGAGGGGAGATCGCGCGCAGCTGCTTACGGAGGGAAGGGGAACGGACCTTCCCGACTCTTCGAGAAGTCCGTCGAAGTGGAGATATCCAGATAATTCTCTGCACAGCTGTAGAAATTTCTCGCAACTATGATTTCGCTATAAAAGAAGAAACGCCAGCGAACTCGGGTAGTTTTTCAGTTGATTAGTCAGCCAGTCAGTGAGAAAGCCAGAGCAAGCAAGACAGTCTTGTGTACCGGAGTTCGACTCGAGTGTGCGTCCGCAACTGTATCAGCATCCGAAGGCCTGAGTTCGAGTGCAGTGGACCGCAGTTGGAGGGACCTGAGTTCGAGTGCAGTGGACCGCAGTTGGAGGGACCTGAGTTCGAGTACAGTGAACTGTCTCTGAAGGTCTGTGGTTCGAGATACTGTGAACTCGAGTGACTGAGATAGAAGAACTGTGAACTGAGAACTGATAGTTCTGATTTGTAAATAGTGCTAACTTAGAGATGTCACGTTCTTTTGAAACTGGAAAAATGAAGGACATTAACTCATCTGTAACATTCGTGACAGAATATATGTAACATCCATGGCATGGAAGAAACAGCTATAAGATATTTACCGATTATGTATATGTGAACTAATCGGATGATATGACATTTGCACAGCTTTCACATGTACACTGTGAGAATGAATCTCTTTTTGCTTGAGGCAGGGACCTGAATTTTACACTTTTTGTTAATAAGATGTGAAGTGACTCCACAAATCTTACAACATCCATGGCGGAATATTTTCTTTATTTTCTGCAATAATAATAAATTTTATGCTCGACCATGCCGAAATGTAGTAATTATACACCTGGTAGCAGTCCTTTAATGCATGTCATTAAAGTACACCTACTCATTAAAGTACAGGTGTTCAGCCAATGACAACTCAGCTTACACTTGTTCAGCTAATGACAAGTCAGCTTTGTACCGTTATAAATCCGCAAGTATCGATTATTCTCGGATATGCAATCGAAAGAGAATTAGCGAAAAGTGACGAAGGCTGGAAATCCAATACTGTCGCAGAAGGTTATGTTCTGTTACTATAATAATTGGCGTTAATTGTAAATAATATTCAAATAAATTCAATTTGTAATCTCGTTTTTCAATGTCGAATTCAATAATCAAGGTTATACCAAGTTTAACGGGATTACATCAAGGTCAATGACATTATTGTTCCTCAGAAAAAATCAATACTTTCGCGTCTGCGCACATATCACAATTCACGACCTAGAACAAGGTCACTTCCGATCTTGTCAGATACAAATACAATGTATACATCTGAATAATTTCAAGTTAGAAATATGGTCGAGCATAAAAAATCGTATGAATCTTGCCTATAATGGTAATTAAGACGCTCGTATGAATATTATGAAACTCGCTTGCGCTCGTTTCATAAATATCCATACTTGCGTCCTAATTAGTATCATTATAGGCTCGTTGTATAATGTACTATTATTCAATATTTTTTTCTGTAAAATGATACTTATCTTTGACATTTATTCTAATTATAAAAGGTGACAAAAATAATTTTATTTTAAATATATAGAGTTTGATAACATAAAAATTCAATTTTCGTGACAACTGGAATGCTTGAATAATGATCATGATAATAATGATAAAGATAAAAATACTCGTAATAAATTATTCATTGGTTACAGCTCAAGTTCCTATCCAGTTAATTACAGTCAAAAGTGTGGGTAATCTATTCGTCTGTGATTTCTGTACGTGTGCTCGTTCCAAAACTATGGGAAAAATTCCAGACAGTTGGGTTATTCACACACTCTGCGAGCTTGGTATTCCTCGAGGAGCGGCATATAGGCCTAGCAAGCTTCACCTAGTCCGTGTTTCTGCGCGTTGACATTATTTATCAAGAATCCCTCGGAAAAGTACTGACAGAAATAAACGCTCTATATTTGGACGGTATCCGTTGTCGTTTTAACAGCGTTCCATGAAATTTGCATAGAGAGAACATGTACAGAGCATCAGTAATGGACAGGAGGACAGACAGCGGCACGGCGGAGATGGGACTGTTCGGTGCGCAGTTTTCGCTGTTATCGATCTCGATTTTCATACGATGCCACAAGGTTTAATATGAAAATTTCACTCTGAGTCAGCTTTAATTGATACCGTACATGAAATGGAAAACCGATAACTTTTATGTGGCTAATAACCATGTATATCTCTCGATTGACGAGTAACTTACAAGGACCGTATTCATAGACATTTTTAGCGAGGGCTTCCGGTGGATGATCAGCGTTTTTCGTACTCATAAACCAGTGTTAGCGATAGGATATGATTTGAATTCTGTACTAGTAACCAGTGGATAGCCGAGGCTAGCTTAGTACGCTCATAGCGCGTGCTGCGAAATGTCTATGAATAGCACCCTTAGTGGTTTTGCTAATCGCCGTGTAGGCCTTTCCAAATTACTGGAAGTAATTTATCGATCAAGAAATTGTTCAAAATATCGTCAGTATTTTAGTAAATCAGAACTTGCATTAACGTGTT
This sequence comes from Periplaneta americana, assembly GCA_025594305.2. Lineage (NCBI taxonomy): Eukaryota > Metazoa > Arthropoda > Insecta > Blattodea > Blattidae > Periplaneta > Periplaneta americana. The sequence continues at coordinate 37,385,461 of JAJSOF020000005.1, read as the reverse complement.
TGTCGTCTTATTATTATTATTGTTATTATTATTATTATTATTATTATTATTATTATTATTATTATTATTATTATTATTATTATTCTGTAATTTATGAACCATGTAAGTTCTTCGCTGTTGGATGCATAACAAATATTTTTCAATTATTTTTTAAATTTAACGATATAATTTCTTCTACCAAAGTTATCTTGAAATCTGACCCGGGGACTCCCTAGCTATCTGTTCCCTCTTGGCATTGATTCAAAACATAATATAATTTTTTTCCTCCTTGTACTCTGATGCAGCGTGCGAATTAAAATTTGTGATGAGGGGTAATAGATTCCTAGATAGAGAATATCATACATAATAATAATATGCGTTACAAGAGCGGTATGTTGACGTTTTCATGTTCGAGGAAAAGTTTAAAAAAGCGAAACGTAGTTGAGCTTTTTTAATTTCCGAGAATTGAAAGAAACCATACCGCTCGTGAATCGTACATTATTTTGTGCGAAGATCGTTTATTACATACCTGAAAGATGAATTTGTAATTAGTTGCAATGAAATCTCCATCTTGGTTTTTGTTCAATGACGGCAAATTTGCAAAACAAAAATACCTATCTTCAACATTGTTGCTTTAAAATGTTTTCTGTGTTTACTATACTCCAGCAGGTCGTGATATACGTCTGTCTTTTTTTTCCTCCAGTCTATGATGAGTTTGGAATCTTGTTGATTTTTTCACGGCTTCCTTAAAGTTACTTGCATCACGAATGCAGTAACTTTAGTGGAGTTGTACAGTTTACTTAATGTTTGCAAATATTTAAAAACAATAACTAACAGTTCAATTTAGGTGAAATTGCAGTGGTAAGTTTCCAATTTGTAATTGTTAGGACTATATTGAACGTCTCTAAAAATAATATGTTAAAAGCCTAAAGCAGTAAAATCAATATGTCACTTAAACGGTAAGAAGAGGGAAATTGTTATGTGTGTTCGGTTGGGAATACTGAATTTGAAATTTTAGACTTTCCGCGGATTGGTTTTGTGCGGAAACCAAGCAAATACGCACGATCTCGCACAAAATAATTATTATGCTCATTCGATACGTCTCAACGCTTGGTCGCACTGAGTTGCTTGTCTTGCATCTTGATCGTAATGATACTTATATCCATGAGCAGGCTTAAGATAAGATGTGTAATTCCTAAGTTATTGATTGTTGTCAGCTTGCCGATGATGATGATAATACATCAATATTACTTTCTTTGCTTAATTGATAAAATACATATACTCGTATTAAAAAATTATATTTTGTGAGGGAGGAAATAGAAGTTTTCCCTGACAAGTATGTTAATATGAATTTATGAGAGGGAGATAACTTTACAACAGGGGAAAATCCCCCCTCCCCCTCGTTAATTCGCACCCTGTTCTGATGGCATGTACAGGTACGGAATTAAAATTTGGAGCGAGTCTTGATCTGTATGTAGGCAACAATTTCGCACGACTGTCTACAAGTAGCATATATACAGGGGCTCTTGTTTACTGAACATTCGAAGTGTGTTGTAAGTGGAACAATACGTGAGCTCCAATAGTACATTACGATACAAGGTTGGGATGTCCTTTTTACAATATCGTAGAAAAGTTTTAAAAATGAGGAATGCGAGTTTTTCAATTTCCGAGATTTTGTAATACACTTCACAAATGTGTATTTTACAACATTTTTTGCACAATGATATTTTAAAAATTGCAAATACAATATATTTAGCATTGAAAATTTACAGCAATATTATTCCAAAGCCTTCGCAAAACTGCACTGTAATGGTAACTAAATAACAATAAGTGCACTGTAATGGGTCTTTTAGTACAGTTTTATGTTATGAAGAGTGGTTTCCCTAGTAACAAGTTTCTAACTTTCAAAACCTAACAACAACAGCTGTAAATACAACAAAAAAAACACGATCATGCAAAACTTTCATTAATTTTTGTACGATAGTGTGTCTTCTCGTCGTTACAGCAACCTCCCGCCAGGATTGAAAGTTGATTTTACGAATTCAGGGTTTCCAACTTAATTATGTTGAAATATTGTGCTGTATGCTCTAGAGTCGTAATGAAAGCCATGTATGTATACTATAACCCTACAATGCATGTAAAATTCATAAATGAAAGGCAGTGTTAATTAAAATACATTATATGAGACAAATCACTTCATTTGAAATGTACTGAACTTTATTTAAACAATTCAAACTCTACTTATAAATATAAATAAAAATTATTTCAATTGAACATGGAATATTACAAGTACATGAATCATTTTTACTCTTTCGCATTGAAGTTGGCCAGACTGCTAAACTTCATTCAGCTCTTAGCCCTGCTCGTTTTTCAAACTTTTTCTAGATTTTGTAAACCTTGTGTCGTAATATAGGCCTACAATTGTGCCGCAATGATCCTTAATTTTACAATTTCTCCATGCATACGATATATGTAATGCAACCTATTACACCTTTGCGAGTATAAAAAATTTTTGATAGTCCCAGGGCCAGAAAAAAATGTCGTTTGTTTACTTATATTTAATTAACTTATCTTCAGATTGTTTGGCTTTAATGACAACTCCAGAAGGAATTTCGGTTTCAACAGATCCCGACATTATTTCCAACATAACAGAACATTGTTTACTAAATTCAGAGACTTAACAGCATAGAAATAGTAGCGTCATGCATGGCCTCCCTCAACGAATAATTTGTATTCTACGTATTATTTTTTTTTCTAGTATACACAGTCCCTAGATACCAAACCAAAACATGCTAAACTACACATACAACCACAAAGCGAATTTCTAACTTTAAACTCTTATCAAAATGTTTTAGTTTACTCAAATAAGGACTACTGCTCCACAAAATAATGTATGAAGCTTTGGCGAAATTTCACGTTTAAACTTCGGGCCACTTGCACCCTCGAGCCAGAGGCCCTCGGCAGCAACCTCATAGCCCTTGCTATAAAAATGTTCATTTCTCCCTTCATACATAAATTACTATTCCGTATCTGTACAAATTATTGGAAATTAATTTGTTTCTAGAATATCTACTTCTTTACGTAGCTGAAATATTTCGTCCTTTCTTAATATTCTCCATTCCTTTGTTATAGGATCTATTATTGCATCAAATTTATTTTTAGGTAGGTACCTTTCTTTTGAATATTATATATTTTTTCTCCGTTTGTGTCTATATTCCATGTTTCACTTGTGTAAGTTTGGGTTGGGATGATTGTTTGTATGTATGTATGTATGTATGTATGTATGTATGTATGTATGTTTTTTTTTTGTATATCAGCATGCTCCATTACATTGGAGTAATACTACATGCTTTACATAAAATATTACAATAATTAGTTACATAATTTATGAGAACAAGATATTTACAATTTTGATTGCGATCTTGAAATTCTTATAGATACAAGTGTTGCCTAATTGTACTTCTATATATTTTAGGTTACCATCATTGTTAATATTATTTCTAATTTCAATTCTGTTACATTTTGCCAAATTCTATGGATTTTATAAATTTTCTGAAGCTTTTGAGGTATGCTGTTGTGAACTGATCAAAAGGTGGAGGCCAGGTTTGACCTGTGCGTATTATACTAGCTCGTAGGATTCTTCTTTCTTTTATCAGTGTGGCACATCTTAGTAGTATATGGTAGACTGTCTGTTCTTCTTTTAGTCTGCAAGGGCACGTTGGAGTTGGAATAATCTTGAATCTGTGAAGGTACGATCTTGTGAAGCCGTGATCTGTCACAATAGAAGTAAATTCTGCCCCGACAGGTAAATTTATCTTCAATCTATCTTTAATTGATGGGAAGAATGATTTCGTTATTGCGCCCCTAGTTGAGATAGTCCACTGCTCTTGCCATTTTCTTAAGGTCTTTTCTCTCTCTTCTGTTACTATGGTATCTCTCGGTATTTTGTTATAAGCTATTTCCCCTTCATCTTCTATGGCGGCTTGTTTGGCAAGACGGTCAGCTATCTCATTCCCTACTATTCCGACATGGGCCTTCACCCACCTAAAGAGAACTGTCCATTGCTGTCTCTCCAATTTTTCAATTCTCTCTTTATATTTTCAATTATTGGATTATGTTTATTCTTGTTCTGTAAAGTGTCCAGTGTCACTTTGCTGTCTGTGTTAACTACAGCAATATTCTCTGTTTCTTCTGTTATTTCTACATTCTCAATGTGTTGTAGTACCTTCAAGATTGCTATTTGTTCTGCCTGATTGTTAGAACATTTTTCATGCAGTTTGTATTTGGATCGGTGGATGACCATGTCGTTTTGGATTATGACCGCAGCAGCTCCAACTTTTCCTCCGATTTTACTTCCATCTGTGTATATATCTATTTTGTTTGCCGTATCCTCCATAGGCGCTCTTATGAGTGGTTCTTCAGCTGGGTGTGGCCAGTGAATCACTTCCAGAGGTGCATCGTACTCCATGTTTTTGTGGGTGGCTCTATAAATTCTGACCTTTTCTTCTATGACTAGACGAATTGGAAGAACTCCTGCTATTACACATGAGGCGTCATATGAAAGTGTTCTAAATGCCTTCGCTATTTTTATGTTCATTAGTCTTTGAACACGTTGATATTTCCTTAAGTTGTTTTGTTTTGTTAAGGCCTTCTCCCATATCGGTGCGCCATATGTTAGTACTGGTTCAATTGCACCCACATATATGGTTTTTAGTGCCCGATGTTCTAGACCCCATTTGAGTTTAGCTACTCTTGCTAGCATGTTTATTATCGGAGTGCATTTCTCTGTAATGTAATCTACATGTTTGTCAAAATTAAATCTGGTATCGAGATAGATACCCAAGTACTTTAGTTCGGATACTTGCTCCAGACGTTTATTGTTTAAGTAGATGTTCAGTGTTTTGTCGTCTCCTGATCTTTTCCTTGATATTAATAATGTTTTGGACTTCTTTTCATTGAAGTGCATTTTGTTTTCTCTCGCCCATTTTTCAATTTTCTTCAAATCTAGGTTGGCATAATTCTCTGCATCCGTAGTGGTTTATGTATGTATGTATGTATGTATGTATGTATGTATGTATGTATGTATGTATGTATGTATGTATGTATGTATGTATGTATGTATGTATGTATGTATGTATGTATGTAATGTATGTATGTATGTATGTATGTATTTATTCACACTGCAATGGGTATATACCCGGTGGCAGTGGTAACTAATTACACTCAATAATGACAATAATAAACTTACTAATTAAAAATACAATTAACAATACTAATAATTAATACTAACAATAATTATATAATAATAATAATAATAATAATAATAATAATAATAATAATAATAATAATAACAGTAACAACAACAGGGAATATCCTAAATTAAATGAAACGATCACTTAAAATAACATTTGAAATACTAAGTCTAATTTGTATCTTAAAACTAAGATCGAACTAAAACCCACGAGTATGATATGTTCATATCTGCACAAGTATCTTTCAACATTACATTCATTTCGCTCTCAACTCACTCACTGCACTGGAACTACGACACATTTCACTGATTCTATTCTGATTTCACTAACACTTCAAAAATATTTCAATGTTGAAATACTTTGCACTGCCACTATAAACTATAAAGCTTCACTGACAGGAACATGTTTCACTTACACAACACACTTCACTGACACAACATAATTCTTCACTGATACAACACTTCAATAACAACATATTATTTACAACCTTTAAATACTGTGTGTAATTACCGTCTATTAGTAAGGTACTTAAGCCTATTTTTAAATACATTTTTGGTTGTTGGTAAAGCCTTTAGTAAGTCTGCAGGTAAAGCATTCCAGTCCCTGATAGTACGATTGAGAAAAGAAAACTTTCCAGTGTCCGTCCTCTGCCTTCTTTCCCTCAATTTATATGAGTGGTCGTTCCTTGAAGAGTAATTTCGCGGCTGCAACCTATTTTTTATTTCTCTCCAGGCAGGGATGATTGTTGACTTTGTGTGAAATTTGTTTTTTTTTTTACATCAGTGGTATTCAACCAAGGGTACGCGTAATCCTGGGTTACGTGAAGATCTTTCACGGGGTACGTGAAATTTAAAATAGGCTTACGTTTCTTGAATGACCGGAGCTAACGACTGGATTAAAAGTCGGTTTTCTACAACAGCCTTCAATTTATTTGAACGTCCCTTAAAAATGAAGAAAGTTTGCTAGAAATTTCCATTGATAGTGCACTGAAAACTTAATTAAGAAACTTGTAAATCTGTGATTTTCGGTCTTATCATCGCAAAGATATACGGAACTGAGTGACACTGCCATTTCACATCTTCTTCCATTGCCCTATACTTATTTGTGTGAACAGAGTTTCTCAGCATTGACATCAATCAAAACGAAACATAGGAATAATCGCTTGACTCCAAAATTATCTCGAATACTTGCACTCTAGAAGATTCGACCAAGAATCGAGGAACTGGCGAGCATAAAACATCCTCAGGCATCTTATTAACACTACAGAACCACTTACGTTAATAATAAAATAAAGTAACTTTTCTTTTATTTGATATCTGTGACGTTGCTTTTTTAATTATTTATATAAAAGCATGATTCTCTCTTTTATAGTTCAATAATAGGTGATTTAATAATTGATAAATTCCTTAGTTTAATTAAGTTTAGTCAATAAACTTTACGGATTTAATCCGGACCTCTTGTCACCCTAATCTTCAAGGAACGACCACTCATATAAATTGAGGGAAAGAAGACAGAGGACGGACACTGGAAAGTTTACTTTTCTCAATCGTACTATCAGGAAATGGAATGCTTTACTTGCAGACTTACTAAAGGCTTTACCAATAATCAAAAATGTATTTAAAAATAGGCTTAAGGACTTTACTAATAGATGGTAATATATTATATACACTATATTTTTAAGGGTGTAATTGATATTTTGTTATTTGAAGTGTTGTATCAGTGAAGAACTGTGTTTTGTCAGTGAAGTGAGTTGCGTAAGTGAAGTGTGTTTCTGTCACTGAAGTTTCATAGTTTATAGAGGCGGTGTACAGTAAAGTATTTGAACAGTGAAATTTTTTTTGAAGTGTTAGTGAGATCAGGATAGAATCAGTGAAATGTGTCGTAGTTTCAGTGCAGTGAGTGAGTTGTCGGCGAAATGAGTGTAGTGCTGAAAGGTACTTGTGCAGGAATATATATATATATATATATATCATACTCGCGGGTTTATTTCGAACTTAGGGTTAAGATACAAATCAGATTTACTTTAAATGTTATTTTAACCGATCGTGCTTCATTTAATTTAGGATGCTCCCTGTTATTGTTATTGTTATTATTATTATTATTATTATTATTATTATTATTATTATTATTAAGTTATTATAATTACTATTATTAAGTTATTAATTGTATTTTTATTCACTGTGTTTATTAATAATTTATCATTATTGAGTGTAAATAGTTACCACTGCCATCAGGTATATATCCATTTGCAGTGTGAATAAATACATACATAGGCTATAGATAACATACATTTATATCAATTTTTGTTTTAAAAATCCTATATTGCAGTAGCAATATGAGTGCACAAAATTAAGAAAATTGCATAAAAATAGCAATAAAAATTTTCACCCCAAATTTTATGCTTAAAGTAGCCCGATATAGAAGATGATGAAAGAGTAATGGAACGGACAAAAATTCTCTCCGGCGCCGGGATTTGAACCCGGGTTTTCAGCTCTACGTGCTGATGCTTTATCCACTAAGCCACGCCGGATACCCACCCCGGCGTCGGACAGAATCGTCTCAGATTAAGTTCCAACTCTTGGGTTCCTCTAGTAGCCGCCCTCTGCACTACGTCATAGATGTCTATGAACGTAGGACCGAAGTCCACACATGTGCTGAGGTGCACTCGTTATGAGTGACTAGTTGGCCGGGATCCGACGGAATAAGCGCCGTCTTAAATCACGAAGTGATTTACGCATATCATATATATTATTTTAATGTACCGAAGTACATATGATATTTCCATGCAGATATTCTGCGTCATCATACGATGAAAGAGTAGTGGATAAAGTATCAGCACGTAGAGCTGAAAACCCGGGTTCAAATCCCGGCGCCGGAGAGAATTTTTCTCCGTTCCATTACTTTTTCATCGTATGATGACGCAGAATATCTTCATGGACATATCATATGTACTTCGGTACATTAAAATAATATATCCGATATAGAAGGTTAATATTGCCAATTGAAGACACCCATGTATTCACAGTTCAGGTGAAAATTTGTTTTATGTTTTACATGTAAAATTTACTTTTTTTTTTTTCGCTCTGCTCGTTTTTCAAACTTTTCCTCGATTTTGTAAAAACGTACTTTCCAACCTTGTATCGTAATATACTATTTCAACACGTGACAAACTAAAGGTGTGATTTAAAATCCTGCGGCACACTCATAATCTAAACCAGTGGTTTCCAACCAGGAAGAAAATTTTAGGATTTTTGGAAATAATTTTTTTGCTGAATGTTGACTTGTGGACTCAATTTTTTATTACTCTTTTTTACATTTTATTTTCCTAATTTTGCTACGACAACCTTTACCATTTTCATTTTCCCGCGACACACCAGCTGAAAATTCCTGACTTACACATTTGAAGAGATTGAAATGTTATTAAAGTTTCACATAATAGTAGCTACTATAAATAACTCTGTGTTAGGTCTGGCTTCCCACTCCGCCAAGCCATTGCGTGGGCAGGCGATTACTTAACTATGCGAGTGATAACGTTCTCTAGGGCTTTCAGAGGCACCCACGCATGTTTTGCTTTCCCTCCGGCCGCTCGTTAAATCCCTCTCAAAGGTGCACACGGTAGGTCAAAATAATAATATGATTAACGCCAATTTCACACGAGGCTATTTCCAGCCGGCCGGGAGCAAAATCTAACCCACACGAATGTAATACCACTTTTCTTTAGAACTAGGATATTGCGTTTCAAAGTCCTTCAATAACGAACGATCATTTTTTGTGAGGAGTAAGCTACAGTGGATCGGAATATCATTAGTGCGTTTAATGTTCGATGTGGAGCATTGTAAGTCGTTGCAACGAAAACTTGGAGGAATATAAATGTTTCAGAGAATGCTAGTGTAGACAACTATGAGTAAATAGTACATTATGCAACGAGCCTATAATGGTAGTAATTAAGGTGCGAGTATGTTTGTTTATGAAACGAGCGCAAGCGAGTTTCATAATTTTCATACCAGCGTCTTAATTACCATCATAGGCAAGTTTCATACGACTTTTTATGCTCGACCATATTTAAAACTTGAAATTATTCATAAGTATTCATGTTATGATTATGTAAGTGAGGAGCGGAATTGACCTGAATTGTGAGATGCGCGCAGACGCATTTTCTTCTAAGGCACGAATGTCATTGACCTTGATATAATCTAGAAAATAACATGAAGATTAGTTTTGATATAACCTGGAAATTGATTTAGAATTGAAAAACGAAATGACAAATTGAATTTATTTGAATATTATTTACAATCAACGCTAATTATTATAGTAACAGAACATGACCTTCTGCGACAGTACTGGATTTCCAGCCTCCGTGACTTTTCGCTAATTGTCTTTCGATTGCATATCCGAGAATAATCGATACTTGCGGTTTTATAATGGTACAATGGTGATTTCTTATTGGCTGAAGAACTGAATTATAATGGATAGGTATACTTTAATGAGGTTCATTAAAGGGCTACTACCAGGTGTATAATTACTACATTTCGGCATGGTCGAGCATAAAAGTTTATATAAACTTTTGTCCAATTTCAATGATTGTGGAAGTAAAGCTGTCTGAACAGTATATATAACAAGCCTTGTAAAATATGAAGGAATTGCAAATGACTACCGGGCCGGAGTCATCCATAATAATTGATGGTGCAGAACTACAATACGTATCTGAATACGTATACCTAGAACAGCTAGTCTCCTTCCGCCAGAAGACAGAGAAGGAAATAAAACGAAGGATTTCTCTCGCGTGGAAGGCATTCTGGAGTCTCAAGTTCATCGTACTGGAGGGAACACTCAGCAAGAAACTCAGAGTAGAAATATTGGATACCTGCGTAACTCCTGTACTGTTATATGGTGTCAGACATGGTCTCTCACTGACAAACTTCGTAACAGTCCCCAAATATGCCAAAGGAAGATGTTGAGAAGGATATTAGGCTTATCACTGAGGGACAAAGTTCCAAACGAAGTGCTACAAAAGATGTCAGCAATTAAAGATCCAGCAATGCAAGCCACCAACACCAAATGGAAGTGGGGAGGCCATGTTGCAAGACTTAGAGACGGAAGATGGACGCAGAAAGTCACACTATGGGGTCCCCGCATTGGCAAGAGATCACGCGGAAGACCAAGAAGAAGATGGACCGACCTCTTCAGTGAACGAGTAGGAAGCCATTGGTCAAGCAGAGCAAGAAGTAGGGAAGAATGGAAAAACCTAAGAAGACAAGTGAACAGCGACTAAAACCAGTGCGACAGAAACAAGCGAACAACACCAAACAGTGCAGAATGTGAACCAAGTGAACAATTCCAAGCATGTAAACATCTCTTACGTGGAGTAGCTCACAGCGTGAGACAAATAGAGCTCTCCCTCTATAGGAGGAGGCCTTTGCCCTTAACGGGACATTTTTAGGCTAATCATTTCTTTAATTTCATCATTTCACCTGTATAAAGGGATAGTACGCTCTTCTGAACACATATGTGGGCAGCACTATTCATAATGGGTGTAGAGCAGCGGTGACCAAACTGGGTATCGTGATTACATCGTATAATCAAAGACATTCATACCATTAAGGGGAGTTTCCTGTTCATTGCTCTCTGTCTCGCTCTCGCAGTGTCGATACCATTTCGCTCTACAAACCCTCTGTCTCTACGATCAGGAACAGAAGGTTTCGTACAGAATGGGAAGAGGCATTTATTCGCTGTTCTGTCGGAGAAAATGTAATATGTTGCTTTGTTCAACGGTTCAATTAGTAGTAGCATATAGAAGCGACATTACAGGGCATTACGCTGAATACTCAGGCATAACAAGTGCCTCAATATATAGGCCTTCATCTTCCCCGGAATGATAAAATAATTACTACGCTATATCTCCATTTTAATTTCTTTTCTTCCTCTTTTGATGACTGTTATCAGTTATTTCCTAGCTATTGAATTAATGATGATGATAATAATAATAATAATAATAATAATAATAATAATAATAATAATAGTTTTATCAGTAGTAGCAGCAGCAGCAGTAGTAGTGAGAAATTGATTGAATATTGCTTGCTAGTGTAGTAATGATGTGAGCTATTGAACTCCAAGAAGTAAAAGCAGCCTTCAATCATCGTCATGAAGAGAAAGATGAGATAAATAAATGTAAGGAAGCCAGCTATCTAGTGGCGAACGAAATAGCTCGTTCTCTTAAGCCTTCCAACGAATAATAATAATAATAATAATAATAATAATAATAATAATAATAATAATAATAATAATAATAATAATAATAATCTTAATAATTTTATCAGCAGTAGCAGGAGCAGCAGCAGCAGCAGCAAAAAACTGATTGACTATTGCTTGCTAGTGTAGTAATGATGTGAGCTATTGAACTCCAAGAAGTGAAAGCAGCCTTCAATCATCGTCATGAAGAGAAAGATGACGTAAATAAATGTAAGGAAGCCAGCTATCTAGTGGCGAACGAAATAGTTCAATCTCTTAAATCTTCCAACGAAGGAGAGTTTTATGGAAGCGTAATGATCACAGTGGCTGAAATAATTTGTTGAATGAAAGTTGTAAATTGATTTTGAAAAACTGTGCACTTCTCGACTAAATATCCAGAAGAGAATTCAGGAAATTTCTCTTTGTGTTCATTGAGGAATATTATAAAAAAATCAAGAAAATTCGTATATATTTTTAATGGTTCTTGATTACAGTAGTGACATTACTGATACAGAAAAGCTTGCTATTTTTATTCGCGGGATTGATGAAGAAATCAATGTTAGAGTATGAACCACCACTGGTTGTAGTTTTCATGCCATGTAGGCTACCTCTTTCCCGTCTCATTACTTCCTAGAGTGTCTCTCGCATGTAATCACTGCCATTCGAGTTGTGGTCACCGCTGGTGTAGAGAAAGAACTGTTTGTATTTCTCTTCGCTATAAAGATTGGCATGTTCTTCCAGAATTACGGAAGTTCTTTACAGTTTTGTCGTCAAGCAACATATCATCTAAATCCAGTATTACCAAACTGTGTAGAATATTTATTGCTGTGTGGAATGATTGGTTGTATGGATTTTGTGTGGAATTCTCACAGCTAGGCCCACTAAATTTTTGAGTTAATTAAAAAGAAATGAAAATACCGGTACAAATTAACTCTATAGTAGCCGTAGATGAATTATTTAAACCGCGCTTAAAGTACGTTTTTCTCCGTGCGACTATCGCGATGATCGTTCAACGATTATTGTTGAACGATGAAACGTTGAATGATAATCGTTGGTTACCATTTTGCTCGGGGCGTCTGCGATTTGTTGATTTTTCACTAGTCTCGTGTTTTCATTCGTAATCGCATCTTTCTAGAGGAAGGTTGTGTTTAACAGAATGAGTTTAATGAGTAGACGTAAAAGATTACTTAAATGTCTTTGATTGAGGAGATGGAAGACGACGAAATTCTTCTCCATACGTATGGGATGAAAAGAGCCAAAAATGAAGAGAAACTGTATTAAAAATTTAATTTAAACAACTTAATTAATAACTTGATTTTCCAACTTTATTGACAAACTCAGCTCATATATTGTCCTTGACCCTTTGATCCTTGTAGGACGCATGTGACACTGCCACAGTGAGGGATTATTCGCCACTTCCTCGAGAAGAATTTCATCTTCCGCGTCAGAAAACGAAGAAGCCATGATGCACGTCTTTCTCACAACAAACGTTAGCGACTGACGATTATATTCAACCTTTTCCTGAACGACTATTCAAGACGTACGATCGTCGTTAGCGACTCTAGCGGCACTCGCTCGAAGCAAAACAGCTCCATAGGAAATAAAAAGAAATAGTGCTCAACGATTATCGTTGCACGATCATCGCGATAGCCGCACCGAGGAAAACGTACCTTTAATCTGTAGTGGTGGCTTGGACTGATGTAGCAACAGATAATAGTATGTCAAGTGAACGTGTATTCATTTGTGAGGCTTTGCGGTACCCAGATAGTGCCCTGTGCAAAAGATTTGACGCAACACGTTCCAGTATTTCTGCCGTTAATTTCTCCCCACCGTTAGGTTTCGGACATAAGTGGATTAGTTTAAATCGATGAAGTTTAATCCAAAACAGGATTATCCTGAAGTATTTTACATTCTTCTTGACACACACTGTATAAAGAAGACCACATCTTAATACATATGTTCAGTCTTGATTCTGGTCCTGCTGATCAAAGCTCACATAACGCCGGATCTATTAATCTCTTGCAAAAAAAAAGAATATAAATTAAGCAAGTGTTATGAAAATACTTCACTTCTTCTTCGAAAAGTAACGATTTTATAAGAAAACTCTCAAATTTGAACCATGGAGTATTTTTCTACTTTTATTTCAATTATTGAATATTTAACTTTTTGATAAATCGTAACTTAACACTTTCGCGCATGCGTACAATTCTGTATGATCAGCACACGCATGGGGTGTTTCTTTACTTCTAGAATTTGTTTTCTTAAAATGAGAAACAATTATGGATATTAATTTTTTGTATTTTATGTAATTTAAATGTTTATATCTATCTACACATTAGGAACAAATTAAATTTTTACAGAATTTTTTCAGTAATATTAGTTATAGACAAAAATTGAATATACTTCATATATACAGAGTGGAAGTGAAATAACCTTGCAGATTGAAAGAGACCATAGTGTACACGTAAATGAATAGAAAACATGTATTATGTTTCGTGATTAAATGCACGATTAATTAGAAAATTAAGTTTGAAGTTTCAGCAGTCCGGCAACATAGTCGCTGTAACACTACTCGTATACAGATGTAAGAGGTCAACGAACTAGGTGAGTCTCCGTACGCAAGCTGCCAAGTTATTGCCACAAGTTCAGTCCGTGCAATGGTTTCAATTTAGGAGTTTTTAAAATTAAATTTACACGAAAACTGTGCTACAATTGAAGCACACGTCGCAAGACGAAATACACAACTCATCCCTTCCCTTCAACTCTCGCGTCATTGTACGGTATGGGGAGAAGAGAAGAGAGAAAAGTGTGTTTGTCAAACGTCACAGAAACGTCATTGAAGGCTACTGCTTTGTGGATGGGGGAACGAACTCTTTCCCCATAATTCCACCCCTCTCTTCGGCAGTTCTGCAACCCTGCTATAGAGTATGACATGTTAGATATAGATGTAATTACCTATAATTATTGACACATGAATTTTCTGAGCTTTCATGTTTAATCCTTAGATTCTAAGAGGTCCTAATTGATCCCATTATGATGCATTTTCTTCCCCTGTTTATTTTAATAAGTTTGTACAGAGACATCATTTTATTTTTACTAATATTTCTATATTAACCAGGCTATACCTTTGGATTAACGCTTGAGAACCGGAAAGTCCGTTTGCTGCCCCCCCCTTCTACGATTGGAGTTCGATGATACTGGCGTAAAATACAAACAAATTATTTTACTAGGTATAGGAGGGAAGAAAATTAATTCATCCATTTACGTAAACTAGAAAATATCGCGATTTTGATTTTTATAATTTTCATTAGGCTTTTATTTCATCAAAATACAGTACTGTATTAACAATAATTGTTTTTGTGCGAGATAGTGCGTATTTGCTTCGTTTCCGCACAAAACCAACCCGCGGTAAGTCTAAAATTCCACATTCAGTATTCCCAACCGAACACACATAACAATTTCCCTCTTCTTACCGCTTAAGTGACATAATGATTTTACTGCTTTAGGCTTTCAACATATTATTTTTAGAGACGTTCAATATAGTAATAATTATAAATTCGAAACTTACCACTGCAATGTCACCTAAATTGCTCTGTCAATTATTGTTTTTAAATATTTACAAAACTTAAGTAAACTCTACAACTCCACTAAAGTTACTACATTTCGTGATGCATGTAACATTAAGGAAGCCGTTTGTTTTAAGTTCGCATTTATAGACTGGGGGAAAAAAAGACAGACGTATATCACGGTCTGCTGGAGTACAGTAAACACAGAAAATATTTTAAAGCAACAATGTCGAAGATAGATATTTTTGTTTTCCAAAATTGCCGTCATTGAACAGAAACCAAGATGGAGATTTCATTGTAACTAATTAGAAATTCCTCTTTCAGGTGTGTAATAAACGATCTTCGCACAAAATAATGTACGATACACGAGCGGTATGTTTTCTTTCAATTCTTGGAAATTAAAAAAGCTCAACTACGTTTCGCTTTTTCAAACTTTTCCTCGAACATGAAAACTTCAACATACCGCTCTTGTAACGCATATTACTATTACTCACGAACTGAGCTATCCATTCGGACGTATTCATTATGCAGTTTAAATTATACTGTCTACAGTACATTAGCGTACAATATAGAGAATGAAGTTAAATTAAAAAATAATCATAATATGGATGTTTAAACACATTTTTGAAAATGGTGGCCGTTTACTTCGATACAGGCTTCAGTTCTTTTCTGCATATTATCGCACTCTAGACTATTGTACCTAATTTCAATTATTAGTTTCGTCCTTCGTACTAGTAACTCATGTTGAAATAGTTCTGTACCTACTCTATAAAAGAGCACTGTAAATTCAATGTTCACTTCCGCCCGATCCGAAAAGATAAAATTACTCAGACATGCTATCTACTGTCCGTCCAAGTGATTTTGTCGCAGGGTCGTTGGAAGGGGGGAAATCACGTGACAGTTAATTACTTAACCAGGCCCTTTTATTTAAGTTATTTTAAACAGTTATAAGACTATAATATTATGTAGACGTCCAATTCCTAACAGACATTAATGTTATCAGAAAAGAGCTAAGACAGCCCAGCCACTAGTCGTTACAGAGGGGCGAGCAGAAGGAGTGGGAGAAACCGGGATGCGACGTAAGCAAACGGACGACAGTACCTATGCGAAAATATGATTCAATATTGAAAGCTCCTTCGTCACTGGAAAACACGAACATATTTCTGGAACTTACTATACTCACTAACTCAGTAGTGTTTACTTTGACTGCATACGTGACCTTAGTTCTGTGTGGAGTATGGTTGGAAGTTTACTAGTAGAGGGGGTGGGAATGAAGTATATTAAAAAAACTCAGGTACAATTAAAATTGAAGTAAAAATAAAATGATGTCCCTGTAGAACGTCTTAGAGTCTCCCACCCCTTATTCCATATCTGCGTTCATGAAGTGACCCTACTTTGAGGTTGCAGTTGCTTTAGTTTAGAGTGAAGTCTGACGTGACAACATACGACGCAGTCTTCCATACAATGAAGCTCGTTTTCGCTCTTGTATCTTCGTGGCAACCATCCAACTACACAGAGGGAATGTTCTCCCGTTAATACTGCCAGAAGACTTCTAATAATTCCCGGAGCAAGATGGTTGGAAGTAATTATAAAGCGTTCAAAACTGTGAAGATTCCTTACTTGAAACTTTGTTTCATGCAGAAGAAGAACTGAATTATAAATTACTAGATGTTGTTGGCTGATACGTATGATTTAACTTCATTTTATGCTGACAATGAAAATTAAATCGTAATGTTATATCCATTAAAACAATCTGTGGCACCGAAAAGTGAATATTTAAAATTAAATTATTTAGACTAATTAGTTCTAATGATTCGTAGACGGTTTATTTTGTGAATATAATTCCAGCGTTAATATTTAACTAGTACGTAGTAACCAGAAGTTAATAGTAATCGGCGAACAGAAAAGAAGAATAAAACAGCCCATGGAGGTCCAAAATTTATGAAACATGCAACGCAGGTTCAAATTGCAAAGTAGTAGTAGTAGTAGTAGTAGTAGTAGTAGTAGTAGTAGTAGTAGCAGTAGCAGTAGCAGCAGCAGCAGTAGTAGTTTTAGTAGTAGTTTTTCCTAGGGTTATTTTACGACGCTGTATCAACATCTAGGTTATTTAGCGTCTGAATGATATGAAGATGATAATGCCGGTGAAATGAGTCCGGGGTCCAGCACCGAAAGTTACCCAGCATTTGCTCGTATTGGGTTGAGGGAAAACACTGGAAAAAACCTCAACCAGGTTACTTGCCCCAACCGGGATTCGAACCCGGGTCACCTGATCTCGCGGCCAGACGCTCTGATCGTTACTCCACAGATGTGGACAGTGGTGGTGGTGGTGGTGGTGGTGGTGGTGGTACCATCATCACCACCATCATTATTATATTATTTACTTATTTATTTATTTATTTATTTATTTTATTTATTTATTTATTTATTTATTTATTTATTTATTTATTTATTTATTTAACCTGGTAGAGACAAGGCCATCAGGCCTACTCTTCCCCTCTACCAGGGGATTACAACTACAATATTAAGAATACAATTACAATATTTTAGTGTTTTTTCTTTTAAAATTATACAGTGTAAACTGAAAATCGCTAGAAATGGCTGTCATATTAGAAAAATGACTAAGAATGCCACTACTAGCTTTCGCAAACTAATGGCTAACTGCCAGTTTAAAAAGACTAGAGCTAGTTATAAAATGGTAAGTTGGCATCACTGTATTGAAGTTGAGGCTGCTGCAGACCCCTCTTACTACTAACCTTCGAAGTTCAGATCCCGGCCGGGAACATACAGGTTAACTGATAAAGGAGTATTGGTAGAAGTGGGGGGGGGGGTATAGGTTAGGGCTTGTTTACTTTTTCCATCTCTCTGTCTTATTACATTTATTTTGAAAGAGTTATATATCTTTTTTTGGTATGATTTTATAAAATCAAAAAGAGCTTAAATAATACGTAATAAAGATTGGGGAAAAGAGAAAGAAGACATTTTTGCAGTATTTTGATGGAAAATCTGGTTGGAGTTGAAGAATTTAACCCATATCTTTATCGCCAGTATCAAGTATAGGCTGTACGAAATCATAACGCATCAAAATCTAAAAATCGTATTAAATATATTACTTCAAAGGTTTCTTAATGACTAAACTTGACAGTTGACCTAAATGGAGTTCATGTACATAAATGTACGAGATGCGTACAAGTTCTAAAGTCTCCGAATTTTTTCTCAGAACTGGGAGCAGATAGAAACATGTGGTTTGGCTTTAAAGACGAGGGCACTCTTTGTGAATACATGACAGATGGTAGCAGCGTACGGCGCACAGAAACCTATGGTCCGTCCCATAGGAGTAGAAAGACGAAACAAGACCTCTGCGCAAGTGGTATGTTGGAGGGCTAGAGCCAGTGACTGCTCTGGGGGGAGGTGTTGGTTGAAAGAAGCTAGCAATCGCTTGCAGGGATTGGATCATTTCTATCCGAACTCTACTCTACCTTCTACCACGAGCATCTTACTCCTTAGCGGCCTCGAGCGGATGCTGCCCGCAATACACTCCGGTACAGATAGATTCCGCCCACATATGAGTGAAGTTGCTCCACAGATTCCTCGGGCGGGCCATAGTGGCAGCAGCTAGAATGAAAAACAATTCTGATAATTAAAAAGTGGACGTTCTCATTACAGGACCAGCGTGTAATCATTCGTTTTTTTTCATTTTCGTGGTGTGACACCCATTGAAATTCATCGTCAATTGAGTGAGACATGTGGTGATGTCATTAATGTGAAGAATGTGTGTTTGTGGGTACGGCAGTCAAAGAAGACAGTGTCGTGTGATAATGAGCCAAAAGAACCTCACCTCGCACTAGCTGATCTGAGAACATGATTGCGCGAATTTGTTCTTGAGAATCGCCGTTTCACTGTGGAAGATATCGCCTAAAAGTAGGCATTTCCGTGGGATCTGTGCACACAATCCTGAGTGAAGACCTGAAAACATAACGCGAGAATTTATTCGTGGAAACAACTTTGAAGCGGTTGCCCAAGCTCCCTACTCACCTGACCTGGATCCCAGAGATTTTTCGCTTTTCTTTCAACAGTGAAGGACTCTCCGCGATCGCACATTCCCCAGTCGCGCCGGTATTGCATCAGCGATTTTTCCAGTGCTGACAGAAGTTTCAAATTTTTCCGGCATGTAGTTTGTCACAAAAAACCATAGACCTTAGAACTTGAACGCATCTCGTATTATTAATTTGTTTTAAAGCATCCAAATTAAAAATAAACATAAGAAAATTATTAGTAACTAGCAAAGTAAGAATCAAACTGGAATTTTTCTCAGGGTTAGCGATTTATCAAGACTATCCTGTTATTTGCTAGTTAATATGGTTCTTCTGTACTGCTGTTATATATTAATAAAATTTGACGCATGCAAATCTAGGACGTCACCCGAATAAGGGCGTATAGAGCAAAATGTAGTTCTGATATAAACTAATTTCAATGTTTGTCAGCTGTCAGGTTGATCATAGTTGTGTGGAAAAGGTATAATTTAACAGTGAAGAAAAACTTTTTCGACACAAATGTGATGAACCTAAAAGCTGACAGGCATTGAAATTAGTTTATATGAGAACTACATTTCGCTCTATAAGTCCTTATTCGGGTGACGTCCTCAATTTAAAGTTTTAAAATAGAATGGAATGGCATTATGAGGAAATGGAAGTCTATCCCAGTTACTAGATGTCAAAGCAATGAGAATTTTTTGTAGTTTTTATTGACTCTTAGAAGAAGATTTGAGATTATAGCTTCAAGTGAGTCTTATCCATCTTCTCTATTCTAATTTTCTAACTTATGTTCATTTGAGACGACAAATGCTTCGCTAAGTACGTCAATAAATTGCAGCTGTGAAGAGCGAAATCAGTTCTTCTGCTCTGCAATTTCAGAGAGGTTTAATGACGTTGAAAGCCAGAGTGGCTTCATTTTATGAAAATAAGACGATGTGGAATGGTTCGGTGACACAATTCGCTTGTTGGATGATTGCTTGTAAGTAAAGAATGTTACGCTTTATCTTAAAGGTGGAAATGAAACCAAATTATGTTACAGTGAGAATCATGTCAGGGGAGGGATTCAGAAATATATTCTGCATGTGCAATTACTGAACAAACGGCTTGCATATTACGAATAAATAATTGAGAACTGAACATGTCACAAACGGTATGGTATAATTTCGCCCCGCTGTCAATCGGGAGGCCTAGGCATGGCATAGTTGCGCCCCGAAGAAATCAGGTAGCAGAATGGACATGGCATAGTTGCGCCCCGAAGAAATCACGTAGCAGAATGGACATGGCATAGTTGCGCCCCGAAGAAATCAGGTAGCAGAATGGACATGGCATAGTTGCGCCCCGAACAAATCAGATAACAGAATGGACATGGCATAGTTGCGCCCCGAAGAAATCAGGTAGCAGAATGGACATGGCATAGTTGCACCCCGAAGAAATCAGGTAGCAGGATGGACATGGCATATTTTGAAGAAATCAGATAGCAGAATGGAAATGGCATAGTTGCGCCCCGAAGAAATCAGGTAGCAGAATGGACATGGCATAGTTGCGCCCCGAAGAAATCAGGTAGCATAATGGACAGGTAGTTGCGCCCCCAAGAAATCAGGTAGCAGAATGGACATAGTAAAGTTGCGCCCCGAAGAAATCAGGTAGCAGGATGGACATGGCATAGTTGCGCCCCCAAGAAATCAGGTAGCAGAATGGACATGGCATAGTTGCACCCCAAAGATATCAGATAGCAGAATGGACATGGCATAGTTGCGCCCCGAAGAAATCAGGTAGCAGAATGGACATGGCATAGTTGCGCCCCGAAGAAATCAGGTAGCAGAATGGACATGGCATAGTTGCGCCCCGATGGACGTAGTACACAAAATGATAAATTACTTAAAAATATTATAATAGCTGCATTGAAATCAGGTAGGCCTAGCATATGATCAATTTTGCTATTTAAAATAACACATTTTTTTTTATCGATCACACACAAAAAATGAGCTGCATTTTTTTATTTATACACCGATATCTTAACCCTACGGTACAGGGTTTCAAAAATTGAAACTTGGAACCATTGTGAATTGTTAACTCTTTACCTTTTTCACTAAACTTAACATTCATTTTAAATTAACATCACTATACGCCACAGATGGTATGAAAATTACTAATAAGATGTCAAGACTACTAAGGCCCCATATTCCAACGGCTCACTCATTTGAATATGTCAGTTAGTAAAGTACTGCCAACTTCATGGTGTTCATTTTTACGGTAAGCTATCGTTAATCGCTGCATAAACAGTGGAAAAACAGTTAATAAAGTACTGCCAACTTCATGGTGTTCATTTTAATAAATATTAAATAGAATAAGAAATCAATAAGGTTGGTTGATTACGAGGCTCGAGTTCCCGTAATGTCTTTTTCTCTACCTATTTCATCGGGGCGCAACTATGCCATGCCCCTTTTCTCTACCTAATGGGAACGAGGCGCAACTATCCCCACAAAACAGGTCCCTATTTTATCTGCTGCATCTTACCTGATCGAGGAGCGCATCTATGCCCTGTCCGTTACAAACAGACATTTGGTAAAAACTACAAAAAGATGAGCAAGAATAAAACGAGTGATTCTTGAGGAAATAATAAATAAAATAAAATGCTAATTGAGGACCGTTTTTGCAAAACTTGCTAACTGCAAAATTTGCAAAATTGAGATTTTGATGGATTCGTTAACAAAGGCAGCCCTCTACATGATGTCCAAAGCGTCTTAGTAAAATTGGGTTATTTCTCTTCATTGTAGTGTGTCAAAGTGTGATCGTTTTTTCAAAACTTGCTTTCTGGTATAAGTGAGAGATACAGCAAAACTTGCTTACCATAGTGTTTTGTCTCTCCTGTAAAATTTAGTTTTTTCAGTTAGCAAGTTTTGCAAAAACGGTCCTCAATTAAAAGAATTCTGAAAGTAAGCTTAGAAAGAAACACTAGAAATTCCAGATAAAAGATGATTGTAAAAAGTAGAAAATCTTAAAGATATCTAAAACAAAAGGCTGTAACTCTGTAATAGAAATTTACACCGTTTTATGTTCCCTTAGGCCAGGCCTGGGGGATTTATGCGGTAGCTTGAGCGATCTTCAGATAGCGGTCTCCTTCTACTCCCGCAATTGTGTTCATCGTGGACATAAGAATCATGCAATGTGTAAACTACATTTATATTTGTTGTAAACAGAAAATTAAATGTAGTATTTATGTACAGTAGTGGCAAAAAAAAAACCGGACCGACCCTTGTAGCTGAGTTCAGAGCCTTGTTCACTCCAGAGCACGATGGACTGGTAACTAAGACATTCGTGGTTCGAATTGATTTCCAATACTTTTCGATATTTTACTACTTAACTTATTATTCCTAGAACATGAATTTCACCAGCAATCGAAAAGTATTGGGAATAAATTTGAATAAGGAACAAAATAAAAAAAAGTTTCCTTCCCAAGCAGGATTCGAACCACGAAAGTCTTAGTTACCAGTCTATCGTGCTCTGGAGTGAACAAGGCTCTGAAATCAGCTAGAAGGGTCGGTCTGGTCTTTTTTGCCACTACTGTTCATAATAGGCGAAGCACTTCCTGCACTCTTTGTGAGTGGCACGTCACTGAACCTCTGTGTTTTTCATCGTTTCTATCCACCTGTCCGCAGCTGGTTTCTATGTGAGCGCAAGCGCGTTCAGAGAGAGGGTTATGCAATTCTGCGTTAAGAATATCTCATCCCTCACTCAAAGGCGTTAGTAAGTATAATATTGTTTAAGATCGCTGTGAAGGAGGTTTTACATCCGCACTCTCCGAACATACAGTGTGTTTCTGAAGTTGCTGTCCTAGAAGTATAACACGTTACAGAATGACTAACGACCTTTAAAATGAAGATAACAGTTCGTCCCCAATTTTATCCAAAATCGAACAGGGATAGAACGTATATTTACAAGTTAACGAAATGTCTATGAAGTTACGTAAACAAAACAAGCGCACAAAATTATAAAATACACCTATGTTATTCTACAATAGTATGTAAAGTTGCATTTTACCCACCATTATTAATGCATAAAGTTAGTCTTTAAAACACTAGTGCATAAAAAGTAAGTAATCACCTAAGCTCGGAACTTGGGGACTTGTGTCTTTGAACGTGCTAAGCGACTGGACTTCAATGTCAACAAACTCCCGCTTCCAGCACAGAGGTACTGTCAGGTCTGCTATAAAAGTGGTTCCTGGCTGGAACAACATAATGATAATATTATGATAGGTTGAAACACGTAATTTTATAGCATATATATAAATAAACATGCAAAATACATCAAATTTACAGTTCTGCTCTGTACATTTCATTACAGTGTATGACTACATGCATTCGAAGATTTTCGAACCCATAAATTCTTTGTCTGTTAGTTAAACATGATTTGAAATGAAGGAAACTTATTTCCACGTCACATTAAGTGACGGGAGCAAATTTTAATTTTTTTATTTTATTTATTTTAACTAGCTATCTAGTGAGTACAAATTGCATTTATAAAATAAAAATGTTTCTAGCCACTACCGTAAGAGACAGGCTCGTGTACGGTGTGGTCTTAGTGAATAATATAACAAAATTTACAAAAGTTTACTAAATACAGTAAGTAACTTAATTCAAACCAATAAATACAACACAAGAGCAAGAATAAAGAAGAAAGAGAAAACGAGAGAAAAATACACATTTAATATAAATTGACAATCCGACAGAAGCCAGTGATATTCAATAAAAACATGAATATAGTCGATAGAAATAAAAGGTAAAAAAGTACATTTGTTACTATTATATATCATGGATAATTTTACAAATTTCGTTTTTAAAAGTTTCAATTTTAAAAAATTTCAAATTTGGAAAATGGTTTGAAATTTTATTATAAAGTCTTGGGCCTAAATAAAATATTGAATATTTTCACTGTCACTGTTTCCTGTTCGATTTTCAGCAGATCTCGTATCTGAGAAAGATAATTATATCCTAAATTTTTCTCGCAAATAGTTTTCAATTAGTGTATCACTACTAGGGAAGGTCCCTCTACGACTTGATCCATGGCTATGGACAAATTTTCCATCAATTTAAAGGACTGCAATGTCTTTCAATGAATGCCCGTTTCCAGCTCTAGTTTATGTGTGGCACAACTTACAAAATATAAACTCTGCATTAGAAGAAAATAATGTATCTCCTCAGAATTCCTCCACGAAATTCTGTACCTAAAATTTAAGAAATGTATTTTCAAACTTCCATAACACCCATTCAAATAACACGTATTTTCTCATTCCTCAGACAGACCATTTACCTGTAATTCTCTTAATGTCATTGGCTTCGACATGACACAGTTTCTTCGTTCGTCTTCTTGCCATTCGATGTGACCACTTTCTTAGTACATACTACTGTCCCAGAGCGCTTGCAGCTTGAGCTTTGTTTACGTTGTACCTGTAACCTTACTCATGCGCACGACACACAAGTCCCCAAGTTCCGAGCTTTGGTAATCACCTTACGCACTGCTATTCATTTAATGCACTTCCACAGAAAATGCAATATTCAGTGTACGAACTCAATTCAGTAAGAAATTAATGCATTATCTGTACCTTTCATTACGTAAATATTGCACGTAACAGAAATAAGTAACAACATTAACATTCATATTTATATTTTAACACTTATTATTCTGAGGGTACATATGTAGTACTCATTGCAACCAACAAGATGTAGCTTTCAACCTTTCCTAACCGGTTGTTTAATTATATGGCCGATTTAGACGGCCATGAAATCATGATCATAAATAAAACAGGCTGTCATTCCTTGGATAATTATTTCTTAATGGCTCTGAGTTTAGACGGCCGTGAAATCTTGATCTTATAACATCTCTAACTTGAAACATTTATTTAATGTAAATTTGTGCTATTTTAGAGAAAAAAAAAACATTGTATGATACACATTCGTAAAGTTATCTTTTTGGCCCTTGTGTATTTGTGAAAGTCGTGTTCGCCTCGTTTCACAAATTTTACACTCATGCCAAAAGAGAACCTTTACGAACTTTGATCATAACCAACTATTTTTATGTGTATTCATTGCAACGTAGGTCTATATAAGCCGTTCAGAGCAGAAGTGGTGTAAGTCAATTTTGACTTACATCACTTTTGCTCTAAACGGCTCATACAAACTAGGCTAATGATTCGGTCGTTATTATACAAATTTAAATGACATGAATATATATTTTGCCTGTAAATGTATATACGAAGAACAGAGAGATTGAGAGAAAAGAAAACAAAGAGAAAGTAGGAATTGTATTATTTATTTGAGCCGTTTAGAGCAAAAGTGGTGTAAGTCAAAATTGACTTACACCACTTCTGCTCTGTGTAAGTCAAAATTGACTTACACCACTTCTGCTCTGAACATCTCATATATTATATTATACAAGAATGTATCAAAATTGATAGCGGAAACTGAAATGGTTGAAAGTCCACAATAATAGAAGCAAAAAATGTTCCATTAAACAAGGGTCCGCGAACCGTTTGCGAGATAGTTGCGAATATTTGGTTACAAGTCGCAACTGACTTCATTCGTTGCAAACATCATAATATGCTTTACTCGTTACGCACAAGAAATGATCCGCATTGTGTTCTTGTTTACAAAACTTAAATTGCCGAGAGGTGGAACACCACTTTTAACAGGTGAGAGTGTACAGTAAATTGTAACATGTAACGTGCTGAGCCATGAGTGAAATTTGAGCCAAATTAGATGGAGAAGTAAACGAAAAATCTACATCGATACTAATAATAAATCTGTAGCCGAAATTTTTCTGGTAATTTTCGATTTTCCAAAAATAATTGGTCCTAACATATATAATTAACCACCCTGAAACCGAAAATCGTTTTTTTTTAATTTTTGTTTGTATGTCTGTCTGTATGTTTGTCGCCTTTTCACGCGATAATGGATGAACGGATTTCGATGAAAATAGGAATATGAATTATGTTCGTTGTAACTTAGATTTTAGCCTATATGGCATTCAAAATACTTTACTTAAAAGGGGGGTTATAAGGGGGCCTGAATTAAATAAATCGAAATATCTCGCTTATTATTGATTTTTGTGAAAAATGTTACATAACAAACGTTTCTTTACAAATAATTTGCGATAATTTTATTCCGTGAAAAAGTTTGATAGGAGTGATATTTAATGAGATAAATGAGTTTCAAAATTAAAATAACTGCCATGTAAGGCCGTATAATGAAATAAAAAACAAATGACTTTGTCTATAAGGGGCCTTGGACAGCAACAATCGAAAGCTATGAAAGATAGCCTACAGAGAATGTTTCTGTGTTTGTATGAAGTAATATCGGAAGCTAAATTAACCGATTTGTATAATTAATAATTTTTCACCATTGGAAAGTGTAGTTTCTCTAGATGGACATAATGCTATAATGTTATTACAGTAATTTCTGATATAATATAATGTAATATAATATAATATAATATAATATAATATAATATATATAATATAATATAATATAATATATATATATATATAATATAATTTAAGTTATTTGAAGGGTTCAGAGCCATAGTGAGCCAAACGCCATTTACTGAATACGTAGAAAACAAGGGTTAAAATTAAGTTATTACCATAATTCAGTGGAAACCTATAACAAGTAAAATAAAATATACACATTAAATCTAAATGATGTCAATGTTCATTAAACTATGGTTGCATGTAATAAAAATTAGAAACAAGTTAAAGGAATTGTCGTTGCACCAATGAGTGTCTCTGGACCAAAATGATCGCATTTTCATTATTTGGATGCAATTTAAATTAAGTAACATATTAAACGATTTATCCTTCTTTCAAACACGATTGTTCCCTGGATCAAATATCCTATTTTAATTATGTAATTACTTTATATTTATTTCTAACGGGTGCAGCGGAGCTCACGGGTACGGCTAGTAAGAAATAAATTTGTACTGACTATGACGATATTTCATAATGAAGTCAGTGGCGGCTTGAAAACAAATATTCGCAATTATCTCGTAAATGGTTCATTTACTCTAACTTTTTTTGCTTCTATTATCATATACATTCAACCGTTTCAGTTTTCGCTATTAATTTTGATACACATTATATATATATAATATATTTTTTTAATTTTTCGACGAGATAAGCAGCGTAACATGGCTTTAAACCTGACGGAACCTCATTCTCGCATCAGGAGACGAGTTTCCTATCTTGCTCTATGACAGGATTTCAGTGAAATTAGAAGTCTTAAAAGTTATTCTACCGAAACTCCCTTGTAATTCAGAAGTATTCTGGAAGAGCAGAGGGTAAGTATTTCAGCCTTTCGATGACATGCTACTTCTTACAGCAGTTTTCCTTAGATAAATTGCTGTCCATGGTGAACATAAAAACTCCGAGCGGCTCAAAAACTTTCTCTCTCTAGTTGACATAACAGAAACACTCAACAAAGTACGAGTAAAACTGTAATTTTAGATCAAAGGCAAACACTTGAAAGAAGCATTGTTGAAGGGCTTTGAACTTTTCGAATATACGGGCATTAAAAATATAAGAATCCTTTCCTTGTTTTTAGAATAAAACTCTTAAATTAAAACACTCCTGAGAACTACAATGGTGACACTCATCTTTATATTCTGCCAATTTTGGAAAAATAATTGTGGAAGTAGGCTAATTCAACTGTTTATAGAGATGGCCTGTTACAAAGACCGTTTCATATTCTTCAATAAATTTGAAATTGTATTTTCTAATAATATAATGAAGATATTTAGGAGATATCTCAGAGTTAGAATTGTAGCAGGTAATACGTCAGATTAACTGTGTCATATGCAGTACCTCTTTTGACCTTTACATAAATAAAATATTCTGATAATGAGTTGCTTTATGTTTAAAGGGTTTATTCTTATCAGTATATCTATGCCAGACTTCCTTATCTATCTTGAAACTATTCAAGAACAATAATTATTGCCCTCACCATTTTACTCATGCTTACCTGGGAAACTGCAACCAGACGTCTGTCACAAATTACTAAGGACCGGATTTTTATGTAATATCAAGGTGTGACATATGTACATGTTTATGTAAGAAAAATAAGCTGAATATATACCAAATATGGAAAATCATGAAAATATTTAATATTAATATCTGCGCTGGTTTGTATTGTTAAGTCTAGATATTTGTATTATGGTACAATTTTTAATTTTCTGTTCTTCATGACGATTTCTACTGTTTCTGGTGCTCTTCCGCCGGTTCTGAGTATCATCATTTCTGTCTTGTCCACATTTATATCAAATTTGTTTTCATTGCACCATTTTACCAT
The DNA here is from genome assembly GCA_025594305.2 of Periplaneta americana. NCBI lineage: Eukaryota > Metazoa > Arthropoda > Insecta > Blattodea > Blattidae > Periplaneta > Periplaneta americana. The sequence continues at coordinate 37,357,067 of JAJSOF020000005.1, read as the reverse complement.
GATGTTTATTGTTTCTTTTAAAATAGTAGTAGGTCTAAAGACCTTACAATGTCGTCCGCGTATGCGTATGAGATTATTCCCTCGTTGATTTTTACAATACAGTGTAGCCGTATGAGAAAGGTTGCCTTTTGTTCATATTTACAGTGGGCGGTAAGAGGTGAGTGCCTCTTTTACTTCCTGGAACTTATATGTTATGTTTCGTCCCGAAATATATCCTTTCTCGGGTATGTAAAAAGGCTTATTTCAAATTGTAAACTTCCCCAGCAGCAGTTTTCTTTTTCCTTTTAAAGAAGTAAAAATGAATAAAACCCCTAAATATGTAGATTTATGTAATACTAAGGCATAATATGTAATGTGGGGTAAATATGTAGTATCAAATTTTAATATATTAATGGTAATTACAAGATTCGGAAAGATTTGCTATTTATATATGGTTAGGTTGAAAGGAGTATAATATGTAATTACATAAAAATCCGGTCCCTACAAATTACAGTCAAAAATGACAAAGGGCAATTGTTCAATCTAATTACCTTCTGTTTTGCTAAGGATAGAAGAATAATCTCTTCGTAAGGTTACTTATGACTACATAATTATATACAGGCTGTTTCCGGGCTGGTGTTACTAACTTTCAGGAATGGTGGGGAAGGGCACATGTATCAATTTGAGATAAGAAACCCTGATCCGGAAATGACCGAGTCGAAAGTTATAAGCAAAAATAGTTGTGTGGAAATTAAATAATTTTATTCCTCTGTAAAAATTATTTATTTGTATTTATCTGTACATCGTACATATACCTGTACTGCATTCACAACAGGTATTCAAAGCTGCGTCCCCCAGCTTCGATGCAGGCATGACATCATCGCACAAGGTTCTGACGTATCCTTTGGAACAATCCTGGATTTTTTCGAACATTATCACAGGCAGCGAGAATTCGTGCTCGGAGATCCTCTTCCGTGTCGACTGCTCTCTCATACACAAGACTTTTCACGTTACCCCACAAGAAGAAATCAAGTGCGATCAGATCAGGTGAACGAGCTGGCCACGAAACAGGACCTCCTCTCCCTATCCACCTTTCAGAGAACGTCGCACACAGGAGGTCACGAACAGTATGTGCAAAGTGGGAATGGGGCTTCATCTTGTTGGAACCACAAACGTTGACGAACATCCAGTGGGATATGTTCCAAAAACTCGGGAGAACGTCTCTCAAAAACGGAATACTGTAGGTAGACAAAGTAAAAAACGTCAGATGAATACAGTATGTATAAGATGTACAGAAGAATACACATAAATAAGGTGTACAGAGGAATAAAATTATTTAATTTCCACATAACAATTTTTGCTTATAAATAGACCGCGGGTGTGCGGGCCCTAATACAGCGATTGCAGTTGACTATGCAGACGGGTATAGACTATGACGTAAGTCTCTCTCGCCTTTCGCCGTACTGTTCCGTGCATCGAACCCGAAACATTCAGAGTGCGTTTAGCTATCATACTGAAGAGTTGCGTGTGTGAAATGACACATATTACAATGCCTAAAACAACTCGTTCACGAAGTGCAATACTAAATAATTTATACATCTTCTACATAATTTAGTGGAACAATAATTCGGACACGATATATTTAGGCTATTATAGAAGGAGAAAGTGCTGTATGTATTGTGTGTAATTTCAGATTATTACGAACTAAGAAGTACTATTTTGAAAGACACTGTAATAGTGAAACACATAAGGAAAATGTTGAACGCAATTCAAACAAGAACCAATCGAGTTCAAATAGTCGGTCACAGTTCAATATACAGTATAGACTTATGTGACATGTTGCTACACACAAAAAATCCATTCAGAACTTTAGACAATCCCCACTTTAGATCATTTCTGGAAAAATATACAAATCAAAATCTTCCAGGAGAAGCAACAATACGTAAAGAATATTTACCAATTTCGTAACAGAATACGATTGTCAAAATTCGAGAAAGCGTGAACGATCAGATAATATATGGGTTTCAGTTGATGAGTCTACAGACGTCAGTGGCAGATATGTGGCAAATGTGGTGGTCGGTATACTTTCCGAGAACTGTGTAGGGGAAAAAATTGTGCTAACTTCAGATAAACTGGAAAAGGTAAACTATGCAACTATTGTCCAATTTTTTTTATAAGGCTGTGCGTCTTTTATGGCCGGAAAGGATTAAATATAATAATGTACTTCTTTTTGTCACTGATGCAGCTCCATATATTATTAAGGCAGCAAAAGAACTTAAAGAGCGGTATTCCAACATGGTGCATTTAACTTGTCTGGCGCACGGACTGCAAAATTCCTTCGAAATCGCATCAATTACATAAGTACGAAATGTATGATTATTGTATGTATGCAATTCATATACGCAAAACTGTACGTCTGAAGCACGCACAGTGAGTTGCTTACCTGCAAGTTCATTACACTCGCCAAGGAACGCTCCAGTCATACTTAACTTGACGGTAAAGGGCCCACACTCCCGCGGTTTACTTATAACTTTCGACTCAAGTCATTTCCGGAGCAGGGTTCCTTATTTCAAATTGATACATGTGCCCTTGCCCATCATCCATGAAATTTAGTAACACCAGCCCGGAAACACCCTGTATAATTTAAGCGAATGAATGAAGCTTTGAAACACAATAGCTTAATATTTTATATCTTAAACACTTTATTGATTTTGGTAATATCTCTCAGGAAGTAACCTCCTCCCTCGAGCTAGATAATTTGGAAATGGGAGCTCTGTTGTACAGCCACGGGGTAATAAAATGGACGGTCGCATTTCTAGAGTTAAAGCTACAAGCGGTAGCAGTTCTCGGCATAAATTCATAATGAAGATAAACAACAAGTGAAAAGGAAAATAGGAATGACAAAGAAAGCATTTAATAGAAAAAGGGACATCTTCTGCAGACCTCTGAAACAATAACTGAGGAAGAGGGTAGTAAAGAGCTTTATGTGAAATGTGACACTGTGTGGGGCAGAAACATGGGCATTACAACGAAGTTAAGGGAACCGTTTGGAATCATTTGAAATGTGGGTATGGAGAAGGGTGGAGAGTGTAAAATGGACAGACGGAATAAGAAATGAAGCTGTGGAAGAAATAATGGATGAAGAAAGAATAATGCTCAGACTAACCGGAAAGAGAAAAGGAAACAAGGAACTATATAGTGAAAGATGCACTGGAAGAAATGATGAAAGAGAGAAATGTTCGGGGCAGAAGAAGATATAAAATGATAGACTACCATTATGATACATGGATTTTATGCAGAGATTAAGAAGGCAGAAAATAGTAAAGATTAGAGAATGCTGGGTTTACAGTGAAAAATCTACCCTTGGGCAGGAAACTATAAATGAATAAATACTAATTCCGATATCGTGATATACAAGAAGATGTATCATAATCAATATTTAGAAGACCTCGTTACAAGACTTGTAAATGCTTGTTGACTGAAAAAATAATATAAAACGTACGTACAAAAACATAAGAATAAAACACAAACACAAGAACACAAAAATACATCACAGTAACATACGAAAACAAAAACACTCACAAGATTGCAACCTCATTCAAGAAATTAAATTACAACATCGCATACAGAACAAATAATTCTCTACAAAAACATCTCAATACACAAACAAACAAATACAACCACACAGGCGTATACAAACTCAAATGTAACACCAACAACTTCTACATAGGACAGACGGGCAGATCATTTCAAATACGTTACAAAGAACACGTCACAGCAATAACAAAATTACAAAACACTTCCACATATGCTGAACATATCACAAATGCTAACCACACCTACAGAGACATCAACAGATATGGAAATTCTACACATCCAACCAAAAAGCCAGAACTAAATACACTAGAAAAATATGAAATATACAGACACACAAAAACACATCCAAATGAAATTCTCAACACAAAACTCAATTTCAGAACACACACACTCTTTGATTCCACATTACACTACACTAACACACCCCCACAGGAAACAAAATAAAAGGCGCCAAGACCAGCAAGAACCATTTCTAAAGAAGGCCAATAACAGGTCGGAACATGTTAACCAGGTACGATAGAATTTAACACGAGTAATACATATTGTGAATTTTTTTCCCAACTCAACAATAGGATTTTATTCTTCCAACAATAATTCCTTTCTACAATTCACCTTAAACGCTCTCGTCAACAATAGAATTTTCACTCAACACAGTATTCGTTAAGCACTGACGGCAATGAAATTTACTTGGACTATTACGAACAACAATGAACTGTTAATCTTAACTAATATTTACAAAGCACTATTTACAAATCAGAACTATCAGTTCTTAGTTCACAGTTCTTCTAGCTCAGTCACTCGAGTTCACAGTATCTCGAACCACAGACCTTCAGAGACAGTTCACTGTACTCGAACTCAGGTCCCTCCAACTGCGGTCCACTGCACTCGAACTCAGGTCCCTCCAACTGCGGTCCACTGCACTCGAACTCAGGCTTTCGGATGCTGATACAGTTGCGGACGCACTCTCGAGTCGAACTCCGGTACACAAGACTGGCTTGCTTGCTCTGGCTTTCTCACTGACTGGCTGACTAATCAACTGAAAACTCTGCTCGAGTTCGCTGGCGTTTCTTCTTTTATAGCAAAATCATAGTTGCGAGAAATTTCCAGGTGTGTAGAGAATTATCTGGATATCTCCACTTCGACGCACTTCTGGAATAGTAGGAAGGTCCGTTTCCCATTCTCTGCGTTAAGTAGCAGCTGCGCGCGCAGCCTCCCCTCGCGTGTAGCCCCTTTCCCCACTACTCTCCACCGCGCGCCGTCCCTCCGTGCTCCGCGCGATCTGCTTTCTTGCGGGACGCTGGTCGTGAGTTCGAATCTCACGTCGCTGTCACAATATAAATACATATTCCGAAGTGATATAGTGTTAAAAGTTGTGTAATCAAGATGTATAATGAAAAATATTATAAATTAGTAATAGTATTAATATATGCATAATATATAACTTCAAAGCTATAATCATGCATTCCGTATCTCCTTGATAAGTGAATGGTGGCAAGTTGGCTTGCCGAGAAAAGTCCTGTGATAGATCACCAGCTGTGATTCTTCATTATTAATATTGTTATTACTCACATACTTACAAATGACTTTTAAGGAACCCGGAGGTTCATTGCCGTCACACATAAGCCCGCCATCGGTCCCTATTCTGAGCAAGAGTAATCCAGTCCCTAGCATTATATCCCACTTCCCTCAAATTAATTTCAATATTATCCTCCCTTCTACGTCTTGGCCTCCCGAAAGGTATTTTCCCCTGAGATCTTCCAACTAGCACTCCATATGAATTTCTGGATATGTTATATATATTTTAGTTAATGTTTGTAACCTTCTGAATGAAACATAATACCTACATAAGTCATTAAGGACCATATTCATAGACATTCTTAGCGCGGGCTTCCGGTGGATGATCAGCGAACTAACGTTTTTCGTATTCATAAACCAGTGTTAGCGATATGATATGATATGAATCCTGTACAAGTAACCAGTCGATAGCTGGGGCTAGTTTAGCACGCTCGTAGCGCGGACTAGCGAAATGTCTACGCATAGCATCCTAAGATATTTGATTGTCACGAAGTTTGAACACCGAAAATGCAGGACCGAATAAATAATCTCTAAATACGTGTCTTAATCAATACACAATTGAGATGCAGAGAGCAAAGCCATGTCAGTGGCTATCAGTGTAAGTTAAAGTAAAATTGTCGTTATCACTTCAATGTGATATATTGTCTTGATTTTATTACGTTATCATTAAGTAGGCTATATATCAGTAGTGTCAGAGTTATAAGCTCCGAAACCGGTTGTGGTGCTAGAGACGTCCAGTCGGAGCGTGAACTTGCTTATGTCTGTGGAAGCACCGGAGCACGCAACGAGTTATAGTGGAGCGCTCCGCTCCGTTTACGCTGTGTCTGATAACGCTGCTATATATTATCATTCTAGAGGGATAGATTTTAATAGCACAAAGCCACCGGCGTGGCTCAGTCGGTTAAGGCGCTTGCCTGCCGGCCTGAAGTTGCGTTCGGGAGCGGGTTCGACCCCCGCTTGGGCTGATTAACTAGTTAGGTTTTTTCCGATGTTTTCCCCAACCGTAATGTGAATGCAAGGTATCTGTGGCGAATCCTCGGCCTCATCTCGCCAAATATCTTCTCGCCATCACCAATCTCATAGGCGCTAAATAACTTAGTAGTTGATACAGTGTCATTAAATAACCAACTAAAATAAAAATAATAGCTCAAAATTCAAATCTCGTCAAGCTAACTATAGATAGAAAATCGATAAGAAATTATTACGACCACATTGTACGGTTGAACTTTTAATTCCGGAATATGAAACGCCCAATTTATTTTCCATGTGTGTACATAGTCTGCCAGACAGATTGGAGATACGTTTGCAGTGTCTGCTATGTTTAGCGATGCGATTGGAATGTAACAAACATGTTACAATAACTACACAAAAGTGTTTGGGGTGCGTTCTATTTCACGCGATGCTGCTAGCGGCTAGTCTGACGATTTAAAATACACTTTGTCGTCGCGAGACATCACTGGAATGACGATGCATGTTTGTTACAAATTCAGATTATATGCTGATTTACATACAGTCCCAGCATGGAAAAAAAATGTTATGTTTTATTTAACGACGCTCGCAACTGCAGAGGTTATATCAGCGTCGCCGGATGTGCCGGAATTTTGTCCCGCAGGAGTTCTTTTACATGCCAGTAAATCTACTGACATGAGCCTGTCGCATTTTAAGCACACTTAAATGCCATCGACCTGGCCCGGGATCGAACCCGCAACCTTGGGCATAGAAAGCCAGCGCTATACCAACTTGCCAACCAGGTCGACTCCCAGCATGGATGTGAATAACTTACACATTACCAGAATTCGCTTTTCTTCTAAATTTATTATAAGAGAAGTACAACTAAATTTTACGAGAAGTAATTATGGAATAAAAAAGTTCTATATAAATCTGCTGATATTCTTCTTCAGTCTAAGAGTCTGGTAATTATCATGAAGCAGCAGAAAGTCATATCGTTTTATCATCTGTCTTATTTTAAGTGTTCTTATTAGTAGACTTCGAAATTGAGGCACGTTATTTCTTAATTTTCATGCACACAGAATAGAACAGTGTTTACTGAGCAACTGGCAAGGTAGTCCTCTGCCCTCATACATGATACACTACGAGGCGCGTTCATAAAGTAACTTTCCCACTCGTCCCACAGCTAGCAAACCATATGTTGCGCGAAGCGACTGTGTGTACGTGATAGAGTAATATCCTGGCATGGCGCATGCGTTAGCGGAACTTCCCGAGTGCTCTCAGTAGCTTCGTTAAATTGGTTGAAGATGGACGTTCCTATTCCAGCTCCCGCCTCGTGAAGTGCGGTCAGTGATAAAGTTTTTGAATGCACAGGACATAGCGCCATTGAAATTGATCGTCAGCTGTCAGCTGGGCCTAACGTCATGAGCAAGCAGATGGTGCGTTGCTCCACAAGGTCGTCTGTGATTATGGTTGGCCTCCCACTGCGCTCCTCGTCTTGTACATTTTGGCGTCCTGCTGAAAATTGTCTACAGCAGCAACGCACCATCTGCTTGCCCATAGATATGGCACAGCTGAGGATCAATTTCTATCAGCGCTATGCCCTGTGCATTTTATTCTGTAATAATAATAATAATAATAATAATAATAATAATAATAATAATAATAATAATAATTTATTATCAGAATATCACATCATGCATTTGTAAATGTACATGAATTACAGTCTAAGAGAAAGAAGCACTATGAATAGGCTACAGTAAATACTATATAAAGTGTATGTTACGGAAATAAACTTGTCTTTTTTTAATTGGGTTATTTTACCACGCTTTATCAACTGCTATAATTATCTAGAATGTGAATGAGATGAAGGTGATATGCCAGCGAAATGAGTCCTGGGTTCAGCGCCGAAATTTAACCAGCATTTGTTCTTAATGGGTTGAGGGAAAACTTGTCTTTTAATAATACGATTACTATCAAAGAAACAACTTTCAGATAATAGTGTTTTCTATGAAATATAAATCTAACCCTCATACGTGTAAAACTCGTGTTCTCTGGGGAAAATTGAGCATACAGTACCTTATATCATTTCGGAGAAAGGAAGGTAATATTATACTTAAAATAACTTGTGTATTGTATTTACGAGTAGTACGAAATTAATATTAGTACGAAGCCTGAATGAAAGATTTCTAGGTTAACTTCATAATAAAAGAAAAACTGAAAACTTACAAGTGGCTTTTAAGGAACCCCGAGGTTTATTGCCGTCCTCACATAAGCCCGCCATCGGTCCCTATACTGAACAAGATTAATCCAGTCTCTACCATCATATCCCTCATCCCTCAGATGCATTTTAATATTAACCTCCCATCTACGTTTTGGCCTACCCAAAGGTCTTTTCCCCTCATCTTCCAACTAACACTCTACGTGCATTTCTAGATTCACCCATACGTGCTACGTGCCCTGCCCATCTCAGACATCTGGATTTAATTTTCCTAATTCTTTTAGGTGAAGGATACAATGCGTACAGTTCTGCGTTGTGTAACTTTCTCCATTCTCCTGTGACTTCATCCCTCTTGGCAACAGATATTTTCCTAAGCATCTTATTCTCGAACACACTTAACCTCTGTTCCTCTCTAAAAGTGACAGTCGAAGTTTCACAACCATACAGAACAACCGGTAATATAACTGTTTTATAAATCCTAAGGTAGCATTTAAACTTCTACAGCACAGTGAAAATAGACAGATTTCCATACAGTTGTAAAAATCGATATACAAAAACGCATCGCGTGTCGTGAAAGCACATGTTTAGATGTGCATTTCTTTTAGCAGCATTTAGTGAACGCTCTCTTTGTGCACGTGTAAACAAGATAGCTATAGAATTTAATTATCTCATGAATTCATAATGTACCGAAAATAAACAGCGATAATTGTGTGTGCAATTAAAATAATAAATGTCACCATAATTTTCTATGTACTTCACTGTACAGACTCGTGAACATGCTTTTGATTTATGTAAACATAGCGAAAATATTCAACTGCAAGCAATGCAAAGCGTACAGTTAAAGTGTTATGGTTATTACAGTATGAATTATATTTATGACGTTCATAGTTACAGTTTTAATCATTTTAATGGATACGTAGATATTAGAAACGCTTTCATGAATTGAGCTGCAGCAGATATTACATAATATTAGGATACTTTATAGATATTTAATATAAAATATCAGAAAGTTTGTTTGGTTTTGTTTACGTCAGGGCTGAGCACATTACGTCATTCTGAGAAATGAGCGCTGTGTGCTTTAAAGAGCGGTTCTTCCGAGCGCTGTGATGTATGCATACTGTACGTCATTCAGTGTCGGTGCAATGGTGACTCTCCAGTATAATGGCGAACTTTGAAGACGGAGCTTCCGCTCATACACTAAAGCGGCCCTCTACTCCCAATGCTTTTAATGTATCATGGGAGGTGGAGTTCTTTTTGGTAGAGAACAGTTCATTCATTCATTCATTCATTCATTCATTCATTCATTCATTCATTCATTCATTCATTCATTCATTCATTTATTTTATTCCATAGATCTTACATGAGCAATGAAGCTTTAAGATGTGGAACATGTCAACATTTTACAATATTACAATTACAATTTTTACAAATTTTTATAGTTTTACAATTTAGTAATTTTCTACAATTTTTACAATGTTGTACAATTTTTTTTACTTTTTTTTTTTACATTTTGGCGAGATGTAGCGAGATGAAATGAGGTCCGAGGATTCGCCAAAATATTACCCGGCATTTCCTTTTCGGTGGGGAAAACCTCGGAAAAACCCAACCAGGTAATCAAATCAAAGGGGGTAATCAAATCAAAGGTGTTGATGCCAAGGACTCGCCATAGACCATCCGGCTTCAGTCCCACGGCTGTAGAAAACCTCGGAAGAAACCAAAGTCCAAAGGGGGATCCAACCCAAGCCCGAACGCAGCTCCGGATCAGCAGCCCAGCGAGTCTGCCGACTGACAAGTAAACCTTCAGGTGGGGTAAAAAAAGAAAGACTTACCTTTATTACCATTCGATTAAGCATTAAAATCAATGCAAAATACGTAAATTTTACAACTCGAACGCAATGAACACCAGAGATCGCGACCAATCAAGATCAAGTTGACATGGGCTACTTAGATTGCAAATAACTATACCACGCAGCAATGCTAGACGCGAGAGCGAAGACAGTACTGCTGAAGAAGCGCTGTCAGCTAGTTTGTACCTTGCAGTTTATTGTGTAATGTTACGTGCAGTGAGCTGAAGAAGATGAACCCAGTGAATATAGTGATTAAAATTCTGGATAAACTAAATGAAGAGGGTTATAAGGGGACAGTGAAATGTCGCGGAAGGAACTTGAAATTGTTGATGATATATATGACTTATTAAAGAGTTATGAATCGGAAGCGGTTGAAGAAAGTCATACTCTGGACACTGATGAAAATGAACCATGAAATGATGAAAATGTCATGCCTCATGTACGAGAATGGGAGACTGAAAAAAACAAATACTACTGTACGTCAGAAGAGGAATTAAGTACTTCACAAAGTTCCGGTTCTCAATACGCTCCGTCCCCTCCCAAAACATCCCGAGTCATTGACTTTGAAGAAAAATGTAAAGTAACAGAGTATTGGATTCTACCAGGTGTACCGACAAACAAAAAGAGAAAGTTTAACCATAAGTCATGGAGCAGTATGAAACATAAATTCACGTGGTTAACACACGAAAGTCAACTGTCCTAAGATTGCAACTCATAAGCCGTATTTGGTGGTATGATTTTGGACAGTTTGGACATGTACAATGGTGATCAAGTTTTTAATACAGACGAATGTGGGTTCCATAAGGATATGCCTTTCGGCAGAACATTAGAACGTCAAGGAACCAGTAAAGTGTATGGTGTCGTGCAATCCAAGGGGGCAACTACACATTCCTACACTATAACGCCAGTGGTTTCTAAAGCTGGAAAACTGATGCCAAAGTTACTACTTATTCTCCAAGAACCGAAAGGTATAAGTCAAAGAGTTGCGGAACGCATTTTCCAGAGTGACAACCTTGTAGTAAAATGGAAAAATGACCAAAAAAATATGGATACAATTCTTAAGAGAAATATTCCTTCCTAATTCTGCAACTTGCAATCTTCTGCTGTTGGACTCGTATGGTGTCCACTGCGACGAAAATACAATTAAGCAACTGTTAGAAGAAGGGGACTATGGTCTTGAAAAACTAGTAGTTAAAATCATACCACCAAATACGACTTATGAGTTGCAATCTTTGGACAGGTACTTTTTTCGAAAGTATAAGCATATGATTTGACACATTTCTCATAATGTAGATTTTGATGATTCATCTGATACATTACAACAAAGCAACAATATACTGAAATTACAGTCGCTTGTTTACCATCAGTTTCCTTCTCCACGATTCCAACAGGCGCATGGGTATGGTTGGGTGTTAGCTGGATTGGGATCCAGAAGTGGACAACGTTTTCAAAACACTACAGAGTACTGTAACCGAAATGTACAAGGAATATGTACGATATGTGCAAAGTCAGCCTGTATAAAGTGCGGGTGGTGTACTGACAATTTGTGTTTCCAACATTTTTCATTAGCTATCACTGTTGTGCGATATATGTTTCTGGATAAAAACAAATCAGATTCTGGAATACGATGCGTTAAGTAACATAATGACCACATCATCGCTTTCCTTCTTATGCATTAATCGCTAGTTGAAGGTGTGTTTTCTTGCTGATTGAAGCCTCGTGTTCTGCGCTGTGTATCGCACTTGATAATTGCAGTCGAGTTACGAAATTTTAGGATTATTCATATTTTATTATGCTCATTCCAAAAATATAAGTTTCATTTTCATTGTTTTTTACCTCAGGTGAAGGTTTACTTGTGAGCTACATCGATGGCTCTACTAAAAGTATACATTACATAGCCAATCAGATTATTAAATTTACAAACGCAAACGATCATTCATAAGTTGAGCTATATTAGCGAAGTGTTTAGTTTGTCATAAAACATTCCAACTGATTAAGAAGAGTATCGATTTGGTATTTATATTGCATTATAAGTTGTTATACATTTAGTAATATATAATTTTAAATTATACAAGTGTTAAGTTATATCATAATATAGTATATTACAGTTTATGATATATCATATTATATAAAGTTACATATTATATTATATTATATTATATTATATTATATTATATTATATTATATTATATTATATTATATTATATTATATTATATTATATTATATTATATTATATTATATTATATTATATTATATTATATTATATTATATTATATTATATTATTGTAAACCTTTATTACATATGTTTATATTATTAACACCCTACCATTATGTCTGACTGTAATCCTTTATGTTTATATTATTAATAGCCTGCCATTATGTAATTGTTAAGGCACTGTGCGTATGCATTATGTGAATAAGTCTAATGATTTGTGTGTGCTCATAGAGCGACGTTTATTCCATTAAATTAATAGGAGTGTTATAAAGTCTGTACTGTACAATGGAGTAATGTAATATCTAGAGCGGATTTTTATGTGCTGTAAAATTTATATATATATATATATATATATATTTTATATGCTAAAAAGTACGAAAATATTTGCTAAAAATAAAAAAAAAATATTTGTTTTAGATATGACAAAAATACCTTAGTTAGCTTGGAAATAAAAATTACTAGGTACTCACCAACCACACTTGAGTGCTATTAGTTGGCCGAGAATTGCAGTGAACAGTGAGCAACAAAGGTCATTTCCAAATTCGCCATCACAAATGCATGCCGATTATCTCTGAACAACGACTTACACTGTGAAAACGATCTTTCCACATCACAGGACGTCAGACGTGCATATTTAAAGAGAGTAATGTCACAAACACAAACACCGTCAATTTCACCTACAGGCATATCCTCCAATACTTGAGCAACTTTACACATTTTCATATCCACTATATTTCCCAAACACATTCTGGAATTTGTCCCTTAGTAATTGTGCTTCTGAACCTGGTAGCGAGTTTAGTTTAATTTTCACGGCACACACCTCCTTGTCTCAGACAACAGGTTTTTGTATGTTTCGAGTTTTTTATGGTGTCACACAAAAAGCTTAGATTTACTAATAGGAAAGCCAAATCGTTTTTTAAACAACCATCTTTGAGTATACCTTGACCACGCCCGATTACAGGGACTCATAACAATATATATTGCCTTACTTGATAGGCATGAGCGAGAGACGAGAGATTTGTTTAAATTAAATAATATTTATACCCGAGCTCTTATGTGTTGTGTTTCACAAACAAAGCGTGGAATGAAATCATCTTCAGCAACAATAAGCATTCCTAATTATGTGTTGCAAGATCTCTCCTCCTTGTCCATGTTCATTTATTCTCCAGACATCGGATTCTAGGGCAAATACCTATTTTGTTTCTTTAGGAGAAAAGTAAAAATAATTATTGATATTTGTGTTTCATGGAAATTGAAAGGTTTTCAAAGAGTTTTATAGTGCCCTAAAATGCCCTAAAACGGTTATTAGAGCCTAATTTGTTAATATTCGCCTAAAAATGCCTAACTCACTGTAAAGTTTCGAATTTTACTCTTACTTTTTATAATTTATACATGCATTCACTGCGGAAATTTAAGGCATTTAAAAATGGAAAGTTTGCTTCACACCGGCCATGAAACCATTGATAAAGGAAACAAAATGTTTTGAATCTCACGACACTCGCAATAGATTTCACCGAATTTAACATATTTGGAGGCATAAATGCCGACAAAGAACCAACCTTATTTTTGAAGCAGGCAACAATCACAACATGTGCTGCTACCGATTCAGAGATATACTATACTATAAAAATGACTGTTTTCGGTCTGAAACCGATTAGCTGTACTGCCCTTCAGAGTGTCATTCATAAATCACAATTTTTGGAGAAAGAGTGTTTTTGAAATATTTATGAAAAGTCGTAAAACTGCGAATTAGTAGGGTAAACCGTTACAAAATATTTAAAAAAAATGGCCCTCCTAGTGTTAACACTACCAGGAAATGCAACAATAAGTAGAACTTTGTATTTTTGTCCAATTGAATCTCAATAACAACGGTTCATTTGAATGCTCGTTAACAGTTGCTCTTTCCCTCACCTTATTTGTGTTGAGAAGTTTTGAGCGGTAGGACGTTTTCCTGTGAAGTTTAACGCGATAATGCCGAAAAATATAAGTGCAAAATCTACATTGATCCGGCAATGGCTAACAGAATATTCAGAATTCACTTATGATGGAAAAATAATATTCTGCAAGATTTGTAGCAAACAGGTATGTAACAATAGTTGAAATATATAAATTCTATTAATTTTAATGAGTAGGCCTATAATATTTATACATTGACTGAGCTATCCTGAGGTATAATTCTTTTTAAGACCACTACACTTTAACCTTTTAAATTCCGATAGTTAAAGTATTTGCAGGTCATTAAAATTTTGATTGTTCGAACCCACTAACTTTGTGATAGAAATACGGCAATACAACAATTAGGATTTTATTTTAATTCAGTTTACTTTACATTTTTAGATTTCGCAAGAAAAGAAGTGCCACCTAAAGCAGCATGTGCAAGGAGCGGCTCATAAGGCTAAAGCTCAGCAGAAAAATCAACTGCAACAAACTTTACTAACACAGCCTACTTCATCCATTCTCAGCAGCAATTTCTCTGCTGATTTAACAAGAGCGTTTGTTGCTGCTAACATTCCCTGGAATGCAATTGAAAATCCGGTTTTAAGATAGTTTTTACAAAAATACTGCAAACAAAATATTCCATCTGAGTCGACCCTAAAAAAAAATTACTTAGAATATACAATGAAACTTTAGCTTCCATTCGGGAGGATATAGGTGATTCTTACATATGGGTCTCTGTGGATGAAACCTCAGATCCTATGAATAGGTATATAGCAAATATGGTAGTAGGAAAACTTAGTCCTGATGGACCTTCGATTCCACACCTCGTATGTGTTAAGGAACTTTCGAAAGTGAATAGCCAAGCCATTGCTTATTTTGTAAATAAAGGCCTACAGTCTTTATACTCAGGTAATATAGACGATTCTAAAGTTCTGTTGTTTTGTACTGATGCTGCCTCATACATGGTTGCTGCAGCTCCACTTCTTAAAACATTTTATCCTAACCTCACGCATGTAACCTGTCTAGCACATGGCCTTCACAGGGTTTCTGAAACAATCCGGAATGAATTTCCTCTTGTCAATTCGTTTATTTCTAACACAAAAAATGTTTTTGTAAAGCCCCATCCAGGATTTCAATATTCAGAGAGAACTTTCCAGATATCCCACTCCCACCTCAGCTGGTTGTTACACGATGGGGAACCTGGATTCAGTCAGTGGTGTATTATTCTAAGTATTTTAAAGAAGTGGTCACAGTTATTGATAAATTACCTGAAACTGATAGTGCAGCGTGTGTGAAAGCAGTGAAAGATTGTCTGAATGACTCACGAGTGAAAAACGATATTGCCTACATAACATCAAACTTTTCTTTCATACCTGCAAGCATTGAACAATTAGAACGTGAAAAACAATCTCTTTGTAGCCAAATAGCAATAGTAAAGGAAGCTCAAGTGAACATACATTCTGCTTTGGGCGAAACTGGGAAAAAAGTTAAAAATAAGTGGGACAACGTATTAAATAAGAATGTAGGATTTTCATTGTTGGAAAAAGTATCAAGAGTGATATCGGGGGAAAGTGTAAATGTTCCAGTAAGTATTGATGTTTTATTGTACCTAATTTAAAATTTGCGCCTCTCACATCAGTTTCGGTTGAAAGAAGTTTTTCTGCTTTCAAAATGATTCTCAGTGACAAAAGGCACAGGTTAACTGTGGAGAATTTAGAAAAAATTCTGGTGGTGTACTGTGCAGATAATTATAATAAAGTCTGAGCATGGAACTGAATTTCAATAACTTAAAATGAGTAATCTTGATATCAATAATCATTATTTCATTAGTTTTAATATATTAAATTTGTGCAGCTCTGTTTATAAATATAATATAGTATTATTTTTTAATGTTTAAACATACTTTTTGTGCGTATTTTAGTGTATAACTAAAAATTTCAGTGAAAGAAATAAGTATGATACCTTGATGTGCCTAAAATGCCTATTTTCATTAAAATAGAGCCTAATTTTACAAATTTTGAGCTTATTTTAGGCGCCTAAAACTGCAATTTTTAGTGCCTAAAAATCCGATGTCTAATAATAACATTGATAAACTGCCTAGCAGTTCTCAGAACTTGAGGCGATACTATTGCGAAAATGGATCACGGATTCACTACACAGCGCTTAGAAACACGAAGCAACCAAGAATTCTTAAAGATAACGTACTTCTGAGTGATATATTTGATTTAGTTTGAAATGTTTAAAGTACTTGTAAAAAAATTATTTAAGTAAAAAAACTCCAATATTTATGAGTTTATAATAGATTTCCTGAAAATATATATTTACATTTTTTTGTGAAAATATGTGTTTTTATGTGATATAAAATTCTGATTTTAAACTTGAAACTTCATGTTCGGAATTTTTAACTGTGTTAATTGTGTTTTATCACACACAAAAATAATATTTAATTACATACAAATCCGATCCTTAGTAATATCCTTACAACTATTATGTACTGACACACTGAATAACTATAACAACCGTGGCTCTTGTTATATTAATGCGAGTCCGCCACTGCGTGAGCGTTCTGCTCTGGCTTGGAATTGAAGTGCCTTGCGGAGCGAGAGCAGCTCTGGCCGGTTAAACGGAGCCGCTCTCATGCCCGGCCCTGGTTTACATAATTTGGCAATCTCGTTTGACGATTGAAAGAGAAAACAAAAGCTGGAGGTATACTTAATTTTCAAAATATGTTCATTCTCGGAGGATATTCATTAACGAATAGAACCCAGTGGCTATATGTCATGATTACCTTCCATAGGGTTAATTTGTTATAAAATTATATTTTCTCGTGTTGCTTGAAGCAAGTCAAATAGGTCAGTATTACAACGACAGAGTTAATAAAAGCTGAATGTGGCCTCTGATTTTACACACAAACGGAAAATATATATATAAAATTACAAGTCATAAAATTATCAATAACACTTCAAGAAATTCACAGCAAGCTCTTGTAGATTCAAATGAAATGCTATTAAATATATAGAGACATCATTTTATTTTTACTAAAATTTTTAATATTAACCTGTCTATATTTTTGGTTTAAAGGTCTAGAACGGGAAACACCGCTTGCGCCCCCTTCCAACACTGGAGTTCGATGATACTGGCGTAAAATACAAATCACTTTACTAGGTATAGGAAGGAAGAAAAGTAGTTCATCCACTTACGTAAACTAGGAAATATCGCAATTTTGAGTTTGATAACTTTCATTAGGTTTTTGTTTAATCAAAATACAGTAACGTATTAACACTTAGTGTTTTTACTCACGAATTGAGCTATCCATTCGGACTTATTAATTATGCAGTGTATATTGTAGCGTCATAGCACATTAGCGTACAATATAGAGAATGAAGTTAAATTGAAAAATAATCATAATATGGATGTTTAAACACATTTTTGAAAATGGTGGCCGTTCATTTCGATACAGGCTTCAGTTATATTGTACATATTATCGCACTATAGACTATTGTATCTAATTCCAATTACCAGTTTCGTCCTTCGTACGAGTAACTCATGTTAAAATAATTCCATACCTACTCTATAAAAGAGTACCTTACGTACTGTAAATTCAATCTTCACTTCTGCCTGATCCGAAAATATAAAATTAGTCAGACATGCCAACTACTGTCCGTTCAAGTAGTTTTATTGCAGGGTCGTAGAAAGGGGGGCGAGGAAATCACGTGACAGTAAATTACTTAACGAGGCCCTTTTAGTTAAGTTATTTTAAACAGTTGTATAATATTACGTAGATTCCAATTCCTAACAGAAATTATTGTTCTCAGAAAAGACCTAAGACAGCCCAGCTACTAGACTTTACGGAGGGGCGAACAGAAGCAGGTGGGGGGAAACCGGGATGCGACGTAGGCAAACGGACGACAGTACCTCTGCGAAAATATGATTCAATATTGAAAGCTCTTTCGTCAATGGAAAACGCGAACATATTTCTGGAACGTACTATACTCACTAACTTAGTACTACATACGCGGCCTCGGTTCTGTGAGGAGAACGGTTGGAAGTTTAGTTGTAGAGGGGATGGGAGTGAAGTACATTGGGAAACTCAGGTACAATAAAAATTGAAGTAAAAATAAAATAATGTCACTGTTTCGAATTAAACGTTAATAGGGGCTGGAATTATTGGCTGAACGAGGAATAAACTGTATTAATTTTTCCTTTAACGTACTTTGCAATTGATATAAACACTGTATCTCCATCGTAAAATATTTTTTCTTGTAAATATATTTAATAAAAATTGATAAATCACAAATATATCCAAATTTTATAAAATTGTTACCATGGGTTACCTGATTTTATTAGGGATAAGACAAATTTGTTCCAAAGACTTGGCAATACGTTTTCCCGTTAGTATAAATACTATAATATAGTTTGAGCTTGAAAACAAATATTTTAATTTAGTTTTTTGGATGAAGTAAATATGACGTATTCTTGTTCACTGAAGAAATTATCTTCCTGAAAACTACGGGATTAACTTGTTTTAACCTAGGCTGAAAGTTTTTGTGATTAAGGCATAAATATTCCTGGAAATTGCTAACGTCATGTAATTATACTGCAGTTTAATGTCGTGAGTGTCTATACAGGCGTGTGAATGACGTATTTCCGATCACATAAGTCAATCATTGTGACGTCAATTATTACCACATGCTTCCCTGTGTCCAACACACATACATCGTGTACGTTGTACATCCAAATATGCTTGTTTTCTATGTTAAATAAAATCGGGATCGCTATTCAGTGTTCCCACTTATTGTATCTCTCACTAAGGTATTATGATCATACTTAAACTACTAATTTTGCTGTGAGAAATAAATATGGCGTGTTTTAAATGCTCCTTTATAAGTATGTATATATATGTATGTATATATATGTATATATATGTATATATATATATATATATATATATATATATATATATACTTATAGGAACATGTAGCACGTATGGGCGAAACCTGAAATGCATATAGAATGTTAGTTGGGAGACTGGAGGGAAAAAGACCTTTGGGGAGGCCGAGATGTAGATGGGAGGATAATATTAAAATGGTTGACTATATATTATGTCCTAAAGAAGTACACATCAAGAAGTTGGCAATATTTTGTTGCCTTCGGTGGCAATATTTTGAGCGTAACATCTTTGTTCTGAAAACTAGAAGAGTACGATCTTTATGGCCTGACCAGGAATCAAAAAGCAATAGGCTCGTCTCACTTACATGTTCAAGGACTGAAGTTAGAAAACGTTTCATTTTGTTCTTTGGTCATTTTTCCACTTTTGCTTGCCTTCACACGAATGTTTCGTGGACATATTGCTTCAAGGTTTTTTTTAAACATTTGTGCCAAAAGTGCCTTGTGTTTCTTGAAAACAGATATATGTACAGCTTGTTAGCTAATCTACTACTAACTGATATAGTCATATTAATTGTATAGCTGTGTGTAGAGCTATGCTCAGACTGCAACACACCAGCTGTAGTTTTCTGACCTCTGTGAGATTGTGTTGACAATGAAGACATTTCGTACTTAAATTGACTTTGATCAATATTCCAAACATATTCTTTGCCCACATTCTCTTCTGTTAGATATCTGTTCACTTCCTCCACTTCTGACGAATACCACGTCTTTACGTACGACGAACGTAGTAATATGCCTGGAAGGAAAGCTATATTCAGCTGTAAGGTTGTTGATAAAAGTAATTGAAGCTTGAAAATTGTCCAGGTCAATCACTTTAGATGCTTTTAGAGCCCACACTTTGCAGATGCCAATAGAGAGCTGTAGATCCATTCGACCTTGACGTATCAAATTATGACATTACTTAGGCCTACTTTATTCAAGTTTTTAGTTGTGACAGCCTGTTTCTCTTGAAGTTAGCTCGATCTTATCTTTCGATAGTTACATAATTTAAAACAGTTTGTGATGTTTCGTGATTCAGAATTTTGTAGTTTTTGTTTCCTTATTATTGTTAGCAACACAGAATTAAATGGAGAATACAATTTACCTTATTACTTTTAGTAGCATTACGTTTAAAAGCGTGCAGCATAGCACAGCCATCCTCCGGAACAATTTTTGTAGTCAAAATTAGCTAAATGACATTCACATCCTGATGATAAGTTAGCGGAAGTACAGTTCTCTTTCAGCAAGTAATAGTAACTTATTACCAGACAGTGTATGTTTGATGACTTAAGGAAAAGTGAAGTTGTTTTTTATCGAAGTATATGGCACGTGCCGCGTCGTCTGTCTTTTGTGTACCTGGCGAGTACAGAGCACGTACAGAACGAATGAACCCCGGTCCGTTCATAGTAACATTGCAACGCAATGTGTGCAGTTGTGTTATCCTGCTCAAGTATTTAGTACGCGTTGAATAGTGTTGTGCTGATCCATTCATAATGTCGAAGGAAAAACGTTCAATTCGCTCAGAGATACGAAATGCAATTAAGCATTTTATGTATTAACGAAGACAATATCGTATGTAATGTATGTAAAATGAAATAGAAATCAGAACAACTCAGGCTTAGAGAAACATTGCAACAGTATATTGCAAAGGAAATGTGTAGAAATGAAATCTGACCAATCATCATCATCATCATCATCATCATCATCATCATCATCATCATTATTATTTAGTTGTGCGGGTCTAAACGAAACGTTTTGCAAAGACATGTGCAACATGATGCTCAGCGCAAATATTCCTCTAAAGAAATTGAGTGATCCCCATTTTAGAAGTTTTCTTCAGAAATTCTCTCGTTACAAAAACTGTTTAAAAGATAGGCGAAGACGATTCAGCTTCGACATCTTACGAGAATATATCGTCGTTTACTGCAACGCTAGTAATTCTATCAATGATGACGAGGTATGTGCTACAGTACTTCATTTTTCTTTTCCTTCTGACTGTACGGAGATACAGTAGCATGTTGACTTCGTCTGTTTACTTTTAAAACCTGTTGAGCCAATGGTGTGAATGAAAAAATTGTAACATATAGTAAATATGCACCTACATTCAACGATAAGTCATCCCGCATCCACTGTCCACTTATTATACTTATTTTACAATGCTTTCAGGTACAGAAACTACTTAGCGTCCAAATTCTAAGTAGAAGACAAGTGACTGAACAATTTTACTCTAGAAATAGGAAGGTATGGATGTACAATTTTTTAATTCCATGAACTCTGTACTGAAATGGAAAGGAGTTGTCAACACTTCTCTGCAAGCTCTTTTACCTCAGAAAAACATAACAGGCTACTTGGACACTAGGGTCTTCTGTAAACATGGCACCGATAAATATCTCGAAAGAATCCGATAGAGATTGAACCCGGAACTTTCCCGTTTGTAGTCAGTTTATCTATGGTTCGTCCCAGGTATCTGTGGAGTAGAAAGACGAAACAAGACCTCTGCGCAAGTAGTATGTGGGAGGGCTAGAGGCAATGATCGTTCTGGGGAGAGGTGTTGGTTGAACGAAGCTAGCAATCGCTTGCAGGGATTGGATCATTTCTATCTAAACTCAACTCTACCTTCTACCACAAGCATCTTACTCCTTAGCGGCCTCGAGCTGATGCTGCCCGCAATACACTTCGGCACAGATAGACTCCGCCCCCATATGCGAGAAGTTACTATACAGAAGCCTGGTGCGGACCATAGTAACTAAATTACTTGGCCGCTACAGTGTTTCTTACGTGTTCTATACCTGTAAGATGAGTCCATAGGCTTATTTCCTAAGCAAAAGGGATGCAAATATTTATATTGCAATTTAATGGTCATCTTTCTATCCACAGCTTTGAAGTGTAACGGTTAGCATGCTTCATCGTGAAACGAGCGGGTCCCCGTTCAAATGCTGGTTGGGACCAGTTACTGGTTAAGATTGTTTCCGGGTTTTCCCTCAACCCATTAAGAGCAAATGCTAGATAACTTTCGGCTCTGAACCCTACAATCAATTTCCTGACATTATCAACTTCATTTCATCCAGACGCTAGATAATATAGCAGTTGATAAAGTGTAGTAAAATAAACAATTACAAAGTCCAACCTTCTCTGCGGATTTAAATCTGCGAACCTCGGAACCAGCGTTTAGCATTAAACAACGATAATGAGTGTAATGAAGTACTTTGTAGGATATATATCTTCTCTTTGCAAAACACGTAACTCAATTTTAGCAATTACAGAGCCATATGAAACGTTTTTTCAGCAAGCCCGCTTGAATTTTCTGCTCTTTTACGCAGATTAAAGAGGTTTTGCCCGCTGTTATTTTAATACGGTGATGCTGTCTAGAACCACTATGCTTGTGTTCGGTAATCCAGGAATAAATGAACTTCACCTGTTATTATCTTCTTGAGAGAAATGCGTATATGTGATGTTTAGGGATAATCCCGAATTACAATAGACAGTACAAATAACTGCTTAAAACTTAAAAAAAACTAGACAAGAACATGAAAAAGAGATAAAAACAGATAGAAATGCAAGATGCAGGTATAAATACGAATTAAAAATTAAAAAAAAAGAGCAGACAAATACGTCAATAAGAGACACAGATATAAAGATCGAAGAAAAAATACGAATTCAAAAAATAAATAAAAAATAGATAACTACAGATAACATAGTATAAAATATCTCAACACACAAACAACACAAGGAAGATGAGATGTATGAAGTAATCGCTCGAAAAGCATTTCAGTAATATATCATGTAACAAATTTGCTACTAACAATTAGACAGCTTGTGAATTACTGCTTTGAACACGTAGCCGGCAGCCAATCTCGTTGCGGGAAGACTATGTTTACGTGATTGTCACGAGCAACCGCACACACTATCACGATCCGGTGCATGAAGTGTAGCGCTCTGTTGGATTACAGCTCTCGCGATCCTCGGTTCCCTCAAAGCGTAAACCGACACAGCTTTACTGCCTTTCCGGAAGGTGATACGGCGAAGCTCGTCGGGGTAGTTCCCCTCTTCGCCGTATTATAACCGCGGATTCTCCAGCGAGTCGGATGATACTACAACATTAACAACGCTGTCTCTGTGTGTGTGAAGGGGCCGGACGATTGTACATCCGTGTGTGGACCACGCAATTGGGCCCACTACAAGTACAACCCACGGAAGGTGGAGATGAGACGAGTGAATGCCTCAAAGAGCTGTTCTCAGCTCCGCAAAACCACGAAGCCGACGCAGGTTGATTCCGCACGGTCACATCGCTTGCCGAATACAAGCACATCACCCTCAAGGCTAGTGATGAAGGAAATGAATACCGATATATTGATATTACAATATATTGCAGATATAATTTCGATAAGCGATATATATCGCAGAAAATATATCGATATATCGAACGATTATCGATATATCGCTCTTCCGTAAGCGAATTGCATTTTCAGGCTACATTTACTGTATTACAATGAAATTTTAATATTCCTTTTTACCGTTGAAAT
Organism: Periplaneta americana; assembly: GCA_025594305.2. Lineage (NCBI taxonomy): Eukaryota > Metazoa > Arthropoda > Insecta > Blattodea > Blattidae > Periplaneta > Periplaneta americana. The sequence goes on along the minus strand of JAJSOF020000005.1, from coordinate 37,333,294 downwards.
TAACATCATAACAGTCAAAAGCATAAATTTAGAATTGTAACAATAAATAACACATTTTTGAATACCATATGATACCTGAATCAAAATTATGATGGCGGCAAGGAAACTTAAATGATGTAGTTGGAAAGAGTTAAGTGAACTCTACATGGTTCAGTATTTTATATTGAAACACGATTCAGTTATTCTGATGTTATATAGGATTCAATCCAGGACACAGATGTAATGCTCTTTTCTACCTAACATCGTAATCATTTTTGAATGTAAGTAAACAGAACTTGTAATTGAAGGGCTCAGAGCCAAAGGCGACTAACCCACAATTACAAAATGAGTAAATAAGAGTTGATATTAAGAGGATCCTGACAAAAATGATTGGTTTCACCATTTATTTTAATTGGTCTACATTGAATAAACACAAAAGAAATGTCATGAATCTATAACAACAATGTATAGTTTTGAAATAAGGCTTAATAATGAACAATACAAAATTGTGGGTTGGTCGCCTTTGGCTCTGAACCCTTCAATTATTTTTAAATGTAAGTAAACAATACTTAGAATGTTAAAAGTTTTAACAAACTTCACATTTGATTTAATACAATATTTCTTCAGTAAGTTTCCATTGCAAGTTATTGTTACACTCCAACATTCCAGACAACAATGGTGATGATTATAGGGATAGAATTTTTATGCACTAAAAGCTATAAATAAGACAACAGAATGTCAGCACTAGGTTGTGGATAGAAATAATAGACGTAAACAAATGCCACATCGGTATTAAATCCTTGTTTCTCTTTCCATTTCAAATATAGAAATAAAAGTTTTGATACCCGTTTTGAGGTCAGACTGTTTCCTTTCAGGGTGGAAGTTGCTCTCCTGCCTTGGAGAACATTAATAACAATATTAAAACATTATTAGACAAACCTCCTATCTGTCTCACTTTCGCACACGCTGCATTTTGAATTTGGTCCTGCATATTAAACAGTTTGAATTCGAATTCCAACCCAGCCAATTAGAACAAGGTATTGAGTGAGGTTGCACAATTATGTAATGTCCACCTTCAGTAGCGCCATCTCTCGGGAATTATCGGAGTTGTCTAGTGTGGATTTTGTTGTTGTTGTTGATAATGATAATAATTTCACAAAAAAATTGATAAATTTATGAGAAAACCGATATATTACACGATATGTTGAATCAAAATTTCGATATCGATATATCGCTATATCGAAACGAAAATATCGGTATTTCGTAAAAACCGATCTATCGTTCCCATCTCTACACAAGGCATAGTACTAAACACCCCTCGACAATATTAGACATACCCTTGAACCTGCTATTCCCAGGATAATAAAAAAAAAAGGGACAAGCATTTAGTCCCGTATTGCTTCCGTGTGGAATCGGACCTGGAGCCACTTGGATGGTCACAGTATACGCTACCTCAGAGCGATTACAGAAGCTAAATTGTGTCAGTCAGACGATTAGGATAAAATTTAATAGACAAATAATTGTAGACAAAATAGTATTCTAAGGAAATGTAATATACCTTGACTGGTTATACTGGGAATCGAACTTCGCTTCTTTTTCAAGAAACTTTCAAATAATTCAGTTACAGTTGATCTGAAAACACACATCGTTATCGAAGCATTATTTGGTGTTAGGAAGGAGTTTCCATCATTAAAATGAGATTAATCTGTAGTAATGTCACGAGAGGTCTGACATTTATCTCAGAAATCTCAGATCTCGAGTGACATTTATTAGGACTATTTCGTGAATAAAATAAAAATGTAAATAATATATCCCTAAAATTCGATCACAAAATGTTAATAATTGTATATTAACGAATACTTACCTATTCAGACATTGTGAAGTTGAAATACTCGTAGATGAATATCAATTACTGCAATAAAGAAATTCGATGTTATTATTCAGTAATGCCAATTGCGAAAAGCGAAATACAGGTTTAACAATGTTAATTACATGTACTGCACTTTTCTCTTATTGTTATAACATAAATACATTTTCATTATCTGCTGAAATCATAATTTAATTTAACAGTAACAGTGGGGACAGCTATATACCATTGCTTATGTATTCACAGCGAGACATGTTGCTACACAGTGAAGCCATCTCTGTATAGATAGGCCTAATTAAAACACGATTTTTTATTATGCCATACGGAAGGCAGTTTGATCAAAGACATTATTTCTATGCAAGGTCTTTGGCTTTAATATGCGATGATGTTACATAAATTTGAACATCTGACTTTTTATTAATTGTTTCATTTCATTCACAAAATACAAATTTTATAGGCTACAATTATAGGTTAAGTTACCTGTGGGAGCAGGACCAATTTCAGCTGTGCCTTATTTCTACCGTTACTTACAATCAGTGCTACACGAAAGCATTTTTTATAGCTCGACAAACGCATTCTTGCTGTAGTGTGTAACGGAACTAAAGCTGCATTTACACAGTTCAATATTCCCATCGCGTATGCGTGCAGTCTGGGAAGAATATTGAAAGAATCAAGTATTAAACGTACGCTCAATTAAAATGCATGTAGATTTTGTATCTACATGGTGCGCCGTTTGAACGTCGTCTTCACTGCGTAAATATATTAATTAATATTAAATATCAATCTTGCATTCATTGCTTTAAATTTGAAAGAAAAGTTTAATCGTGTAGTTGCATCTTAATGTATTCATGATCATCAATTTACAGGGAAACAGTTGGCGACAACGACTAAACAAAAGAACGACCATGCGATAAATTGATAGCGATAAATCTAGCTACAATCATTATCGCAAAGTGTGACTGTGATTGGTTGGAATTCAAAATTTCATTACACTTCATTGGTTGAAAATGGAATAAACGAAATAGTGACCTATAATTAATATGTTTACATGTAACAAGAATTACTGAAAAGGAAATCGTATAGTGAAGGCAAATGTATGGAGTCTTCAGACTCATATTTAGAAGATTACATGACCTGGTTATCTAGTTTACAAATTAAAAATAAAATGTTCACATCGTGTGGCAATAAGTTCTGATAACAAGCAAGAATACCCTTAATAAAAGAGTATTAATTTGAGAGTATACATCTTGATTACACAACTTTTAACTATGTATCACTTCGGAATATGTATGGTAAGACTTTCCTGTGTTAAATTTCTACGTACCTCGTTTACATGTTTCGACCTATTTATGGGTATCTTCTGAGTTCTGAATTTGAGAGTGTTTTTTTGTACTGACATTAGATTTCTTAAGTGTAAACTCCATGGAAAATGTACAGTAGTGGCAAAAAAACCGGACCGAGGGAATAATCAAAGTCCCCGAAATGAGCCACTGCGCATGCCACGCCCGCATTCACAAGATAGCGAGTAATCTATTGAAATTGTTGTAGTTTCGACCGCTGACGTAGCCCATTTCGAAAGCCGTTAGAAAATAAGCTAGTAAAATTCATGTTCTGGGAATAATAAGTTAATTAAATAGTAAAATACCGCTGCAATCGAAAGGTATTGGGAATAAATTTGAATGAGGATAAAAATAGTTTCCTTCCCAGGCAGGATTCGAACCACGAAAGTTTTGGTTACCAGTCTATCGTACTCTGGAGTGAACAAGGCTCTGAAATCAGCTACAAGGGTCGGTCCGGTTTTTTTGCCACTACTGTACTTTCTATTCATTGTTATGTTTTATTGTAAGTATGAATCTTAAATTCATTATGAATAACATATCTTGAAAGTTGAAAGAGAATAACATTTTAAATTGCGTCTGTTTTCACTTCACGTTGAAAACAATACGCAGTATTTACAGTCTTACAATATCTTGGCTTTGCATTATATTGTACCAATTTCTACGAAGAATTAAGACTTCACTTTGAAGATCTTGTACTTCACACGATATAATGAGAATTTGATATGTCGGAAGTCTTTAAGCACTGGCATGTTTGCGCCTTAAGGAGAGCAACACTATGTGGAGGAGGAAGTAGATATACCTAAAGTCTGCTGTGAACCAACAGATGGAACGCTATTGAATTATTCAGCGAGTTGCTGCAACTCTTCCACTGTTAGGCTAGGCTAGCACATCGTAAGAGATAAGGAAGGCTCGGATGCAGTTTGCCGGATGTTTATTTCGTTTTGCCAGGGTGTTTTGGGTGACGCCAGTTGACACTGAGGCATTTGTATGAATATCTGGCTGAAACTGCCTGCAATTCCGAAGTTTTATGTTACGCGGAAAAAGAGAGACCATGAGCAAGAAATGTTGTTATAATAACGTTATAGACAGTCATGTAAGATTCCGATAAGAAGGAATGGGTTAATGGTTTTTTTCCTTGGTTATTAAAGGACACTGTATCAACTACTGGGTTATTTGGCGCCGATACAGTTATTGGTGATAGTTAAATGGTATATGGTGAGATGAGGTCTAGCACTCGTCGTAAATTATCTGACATTCGCCTTACGCAGGCTTGCCAACTGTCCCGTGTTTCCCGGGACAGTCGCGATTTCGACTATTGCGTCCGCGTCCCGAAATAGTTTGCATACGCATCAAAAGTCCCGATTTCATGTCATATTAGACATTTACAGCTGATTTTAGTTCCTATCAGATTGTTAGATTTAGTCTGGATTGGAAGATAATTCCGCACAGTCTCGTACAGGCATGCTTCCAATATGAGACGAAATGGGGAAATGACTCTAGTACTCATGTTCAAGGCAGAAATTTAATTCTCGTTGATATGTCAATAGAGTGACGGGTGCAATGATCATAATACACAAGTTAGGACAGGTTTGATCACAGCATACTTGCTGAATCATCTATTCTCTGTGCTCATCTTATGCAGTTGACTTTAGTTTGGCGCCATTCAGTATTATCTCCAGTTTGTTCCACTTGATGCGTCATTCATTGATTTTGGAGGAAAAGTTGAAAAAAAAATACGACCACTTCTACGATACATAGGCTATAGACAACAACGAGGACAACAACAAAGACTTGTAAAATACCGCAGCCCCTCAAGTGTGATAAGATCTGATAGCTTTGTCTGGTGATAAATCACGTAAATGTCTCTGTGTTTTCCGAGAAGAGTGGCTGAAATCTTTTGTGTAGGTAGGTTAGGTTAGTTCGTGTTTGTTCAGTTTACGTTAAGTTTATATTAGGTTAGTATTTACATCAATATTATGGGTTACTAGTTCCCAACGAGTTAACATTTCTTTTACAAAGAATTTATACTGTTTTTCAACTTGTTTTGTTGTGAAGTTGGTAAGTTTTGTAATTTTTTTTACATACGAATCGAGGCTGTTCAGTTAATATATAATAAAAGTACTACTGTTGAATAGCCTAAGTAGATTGATAGGTGGAAATAATTATTGCAATGAAAGTGTCTGTAACGTTTGTGTCCCTAATTTTTGCTTGCGAAATTTGACAAGCCTAGCCTTACGGTTGGGGAAAACCTCGGAAAAAACCGAACCAGGTAATCAGCCCAAGTAGGAATCGAACCCACGCCCGAGTACACCTCCGGATAGCAGGCAAACGCGCTACCGTCTGAGCTATGCCGGTGGGATTTCCTCAAGAGATGACATATTTTATGCGTTTTACAATATTGTGACCTTTAGCATGGAAATAATAGTTTTTCCATTTGTAAACATTTTAAATTACATTTACTAAAATTAAATTAAATTTCTGGCGCCGCAGCTCATAGAAAGCCAGATCAACCAGCCCACTCTGCTGGTCTAACATCAGCGTGTCTCAGCTGAATAACAAAACTACAAACAGTACTTGGGTAACGTGTAATCAGCACTTATCATGATTTCCTTTCCCGGCTGTTAAAGCTGGATTACGATGCCGAATTTTGCTGCTCGTTGTAGCTTCCGAAATTCATCACGATGCTTGGGACACACCACTCCCATACACTGTCCAAAATCACATGAGACTATTTCGTATATATGACGTCATTCCATTTTCGACCAATGAAGTGTAATGAAATTTTGAATTCCATCCAATAACAGCCATACATTGAGATAATTTTTGAAACTCGATCTATTACAATTAGTTTATCGCATGGTCGTTCTTTTGCTAGTTGGTACTCAAACTGTTTCCCTGTAAATAGATGAGCATGAGTCCATTAATGTAACGAACATGTAACAACCAGAAATCGTAGGTCTGTCAGTATTACCTGTTTATCCTAAAGAGCTGTCAAGGACAAACTGATTTATCCTAGCCTAAACTAGTTTGACGTGCAACTAATTGATTTATTATTATAATAGTGACAATTTTTTTACTTATTATTACATGACAAACTCTGATGACATTTTGAGTTGCGGAGAAATAACTTTCTCTTGCAAAGACATCGATTCGACATACACTTCTTGATGCAACTGCATTTAAAGAAACCTTGGCCTGTTTCTACTGAACTTTTGATTAGTGCACTTCCGGAACTTCAGTTTACTCTGAGCCTCTTGTATCAAATACATCAAGTTTAACAATTTACATTCTTATCAGAATTATTCAAAGTTAATGTCACATACTTATGACCTGCTTTTTGGCGGAAAATCCTGATTTTCAGGAAAATAACCTGGTTTTCATTTTTTACATCTGGTAACCCTAGCTAATAGATATGGTGCAGTTATCTTTAAGTTTTTCAGAGTCCACACCTGTGGAGTAACTGTCAGCGCTTCTGGCCGCGAAACCAAGTGGCCCGGGTTCGAATCCCGGTCGGGGCAAGTCACCTGGTTGAAGTTTTTTTCCGGGGTTTTCCCTCAACCCAATACGAGTAAATGCTGGGTAACTTTCGGTGCTCGACCCCGGACTCATTTCACCGGCATTATCACCTTCATTTCATTCAGGCGCTAAATAACCTAGATGTTGATACAGCGTCGAAAATAACCCAATAAAATAAAAAATAAGTTTTTCTGGTCGGTGTGACTTGTCAGAAGGTGCCTTTCTCCTCTTGGCTTGCCTTTGAGGTTTTGCACTGTGGTTGTCCGTGCTTGTAATATGTTTTCTGGCGTTACCAGTAATTCATTTCTATCCATAGCTTCACTTCCATTCTTCCCTTGATTTTCGTCTTTGTTTTCATTTACATAATTATTTTCATTGTCGAAAACTTCTAAAAGGTCCTCTTCAACTTCAATGTTATTCACTAGCTCTGGAGTCAGTGAAGTAGTAGAGAAGCCAACTCTGGGTTCAGCGCCAAAAAAGGCCTTGTAAGGCGATTGTTTAATACCTCAATGGAACGCTCGGATTTTCATAAACTGTACGTACCGTAATCCTTCCGAACAGTTTGTTGTTTTCATCCAAGCAGCGAACATGTTTTCATATATCTTGATTCGCTCGTTCTACGGACCCCTGGCTCTGACTGTGCCATGGTTTTCCATGTACGATTTTGAGTTCAAATCACAAGCTTGCCATTTCAACGATCACACGGTTCACAAATTCTCGGCCGTTGTCAGACTAATATGTACGGGGCCTCAAAATTTAAAAATATTTCATTCAAATGGTAGGCTACCTCCTCAGCTCTCTTCGTTTGCAAGACACGAAACAAAACAAATTTAGTTCGGTGATCCTGATACATCATTATGAATTTGAAATTTCCGTCTGGTTGTGTCTGAAAGTCGATGAGATCAGCTTGGCATCGATTGTTCATTTCCGAATGAAGAATCAGCTTGGAAAGCAGCTCCCTTTTTCTCTCCGTCTTTTTTTCTTGACAAAAATGCACACATGGACAAGTAAAGACATCTTCTTTGTAACTTTTGCAAATTTTTTAGAAGTTTAAATCAACATTGTATCGCGACCACCATGCCCTACTTCCACGTGACCGGCGTCAATAACGCCATAAATTTCATTAACAGAAAGATAATAATTTATATTCGTATTAGTTTTGTTTCTTGCAACAAGTTTCCTTATTCCTCCATACATCAAAGCATATTAGTCTTCTTTGTGGTCTTTTTAGTGTCAGCCACCTCTTACTTAATTTCTAAATATTTGAATCCTCTAGATTCTAAACCCCCTAAAGACCAATTTGTTCATAATTGAGTTATGCCCATATATTGCTTGCTAAGAATGAATTCTAAAGGTTTATATGGTTTGAATTCAAAAAGTCACTAAATTTAAAGCAAAAGTTTGTTAAAAGTCACAGTTAGATTGAAAATTCCCTCTATTATCCACCAGTTACTGTCAAAATCCTTCAATTTGAGGAAGTGGATATAGGGGATTTTGAATCTATAGGTTTCATTTGTCCTTTCACACAACATTAAAATGATCCGATTTTTCACTCTTGCAACTTAATATCTCTTGCAATCAATCTCTCCCTATATTCTCTATATTGACTCTCTAAGGGCCAGAGTGCTGTATGGACAAGAACAAGACAATTGATACACATGTGAATAGGCGAAAATATTATAGTGTAAGTAGCTACTATTGTAAAATATTAGCTTGGCTTCTTATCTCCGGTCTTCAATACGGCGGAGTACAGTTTTTCATAATTTGTTTAATGCGAAACCATTCACCCAGTTCACAACTGTAGAGTGATAGCTAATCTCAATAGCTTCCGTGATTACAGTACTCATTCCAGATAATGATGATTGTTAGGAAATACATTAACCTTATCAAAAATGATTGTTAGGAAATAGATTAACTTTATCAAAAGTGATGATTGTTAGGAAATAGATTAACTTTATCAAACATGATGATTGTTAGGAAATAGATTAACCTTATCAAATATGATGATTGTTAGGAAACAATTAACTTATCATTAGAAATAGATTAACCTTATCAAAAAAATGATGATTGTTAGGAAATGATTAACCTTATCAAAATTGATTGTTAGGAAATATGATTAATCAAAAATGATGATTGTTAGGAAATATTAACCTTATCAAAATGATGATTGTTAGGAAATAGATTAACCTTATCAAAAATGATGATTGTTAGGAAATAGATTAACCTTATCAAATATGATGATTGTTAGGAAATAGATTAACCTTATCAAATATGATGATTGTTAGGAAATAGATTAACCTTATCAAAAATGATGATTGTTAGGAAATAGATTAACCTTATCAAAATGATGATTGTTTGATGATTGTTAGGAAATAGATTAACCTTATCAAAATGATGATTGTTAGGAAATAGATTAACCTTATCAAAATGATGATTGTTTAGATTAACCTTATCAAAAATTGTTAGAAATAGATTAACCTTATCAAATATGATGATTGTTAGGAAATAGATTAACCTTATCAAATATGATGATTGTTAGAAATAGATTAACCTTAAAATGATTAGGAAATAGATTAACCTTATCAAAAATGATTGTTATTCAAAAATGATTAACCTTATCAAATATGATGATTGTTAGGAAATAGATTAACTTATCAAATATGATGATTGTTAGGAAAAATTAACCTTATCAAAATGATGATTGTTAGGAAATAGATTAACTTATCAAAAATGATGATTGTTAGGAAATAGATTGTTATCAAAAATGATGATTGTTTGATTGTTAGGAAATAGATTAACCTTATCAAAAATGATGATTGTTAGGAAATAGATTAACCGTATCGAAAATTATGATTGTTAGGAAATAGATTAACCTTATCAAAAATGGTGATTGTTAGGAAATAAATTAACCTATCAAAAATTATGATTGTTAGGATATAGATTAACCTTATCAAAAAATGGTGATTGTTAGGAAATAGATTAACCTTATCAAAAATGATGATTGTTAGGAAATAGATTAGCCTTATCAAACTGATGATTGTTAGGAAATAGATTAACCTTATCAAAAATGATGAGTGTTAGGAAATAGATTAGCCTTATCAAAAATGATGATTGTTAGGAAATAGATTAACCTTATCAAAAATGATGATTGTTAGGAAATAGATAAGCCTTATCAAAACTGATGATTGTTAGGAAATAGATTAACCTTATCAAAAATGATGATTGTTAGGAAATAGATTAACCTATCAAAACTGATGATTGTTAGGAAATAGATTAACCTTATCAAAAATGATGATTGTTAGGAAATAGATTAACCTTATCAAAAATGATGATTATTAGGAAATAGATTAACCTTATCAAAACTGATGATTGTTAGGAAATAGATTAACCTTATAAAAATGATGATTGTTAGGAAATAGATTAACCTTATAAAAAATGATGATTGTTAGGAAATGGATGAACCTTTTGAAAACTGATGATTGTTAGGAAATAGATTAACCTTATCAAAACTGATGCTGTGAGAAAGGAAGTTGATACCCAAACTGTTAAGTTGTACGACCTTGGACTATGTTTCTGCCGAGTGAAAAATAATAGAGCGTCTCTCAATGTCGGTGTACCAGAACGACAAACAAGTACAGCCGCTGGTAACCAAACATGTGCTCCAATCGTTCATAGGCTTAGAAGAAGAAAATAATATAAAAAACAATAATTTGTAGTTTGAGACGGTTCCTCGTATAGGATAAGGAGGTTTTTTATTAGATTAGTATTTCGTGTTAATATTCTCATATGGATGATAAGAAGCATGGAAGTGTAAGAGAGTTCCAGAAATACGCTACGCGGAAAAATATGTGTCCAGGCGTAGATTTGACCGATGAGGGAATGCGTGGACTTTGCCTGCGGGTGGTCAGCAAGATGACGCCAACCCTGGTTCAAAAAAGAGATGATCTGGTATATGTCAGAGAATTGTCAGGACGCCGGAAGTAAGGGGAGGTTCTAGGTAACGAACAATTTTTGAAGAACGCGTCTTAAGTGACGTAAGTGTAATCATGGCCAATCAGGATTCTTAATAGAGACACGTGATACATAGATAGGAGGACGAAATTGTATGTTTGTTGGTTGAAAGTAGAGGGTAGATTTGGCAGACAGACAGAAGGCATATACAAGGCGTACGGAGAGGTCGCACTCCACATAATCTCGGCGAACCTAACTCTGAAGGATAACAATTTACGGACTTGGAATTTTTTAGTGGGTTTAATAAGAAGTCGTGTGTTGTATCATTATTATAAGTCTGAATTCTTTTCTCGTCATTATTATTACACGGAATAAATTGTCAAAGTTATCAACTTCCGTTATTTTATACAAAAATATATAATTACGTGAAGAAATAGTCTACCAACTTTAGGAAGGTTACACTTGGACGCGCATTTCTGCTAATCTGAAACAAACACTTGATAATAATAAACAATATTTGTGCGCCTACATCATTTTAACGTCTCCCAAACCCCATGTCCCGACCGTTTTTGCAGCTGACCTGGGAAAAAATATTCGTTCTACGTCATCAACGTGCCACGTTACTGGAGCAAACCGACGACCGTCGCAGAAATAATATGGCGCCACAACGTGGTACGACCAGCTATTTTGTAAATCGAATAATGCTATCTCAAGTTATCAAGTTCAACACAAATCTGAAATAATATACTCATAAATTCCCAATCTAAATTAATTTTCCCATACATATAAAAATAATATAGGCCTCGTATGTTTTGATAAGCCTCATTATAACTTGAACAATTTTTCTAAAGAAATACACTTTTAGGTTGAGGGTTTGAAAATATTCACAAGACGTTAAATAATTATTAAATAAACAAATATTATGTACATACATGAATATAATAAATTCAGTGTTGGTTAAATAATTATTAAATAAACAAATATTATGTATTCATTAAAAGTTGTTATTTCATTCTTAGAAGTGTCTTGCTATTAGAATGAATAATCTCGAGTGTAGAAAAGAATTCTGCAAGGAATGTGAACTTGATATGAAGTCGGTTTCCGATAACTTAAAAAAATATAAGAGAAGTTTCACACGAGAGTATTTTTGTGCCGATTTTTTCTATTTCAAGAATTGAAAAGTCTGGGTGAAGGACAGGGAGCATATGCGTGAGGTGAATCATAGGAAGAAGAGAGAAATCTCTAGAGATTTATCGAGATTCAGAACGAGATATGAAAGAGGGGACATAGCAGGCGAACGTCACATGGATGTCACAGGGGTGTTCCTTCAGGACTTTTTCTTATTTGAATCGTGAGCTTGAATTCTCCTTTCTTTTCAATACCGTACCATTATGATAGAAGGTTTATAGAACACGAGAGTGACAATCTCCACCAAGAAGATATTCTTGAAATATAATTGATTCCTGTGTACCGATTAGAGAATGAAAATATTAATATTCCTCTGTGGAGTATAGCCCTATCCTATATTCATAATTTCCAACCACATTCGGTAAAGAAATATTCCGGTGTAAGCAAGGCATTTGAGTCACTTTCCTGCATAGTCATCATTCCTGTTTAGACGTTTGTTTAAATTTAATACGAGTATAAGAATTCACCTAACATCTCTAAATATGGCCACAATAATTAGGCCTGTTGTAAGCACACTAGTTATTTATTGGTCAAATTTTGGGAAAATTTTCAAAATTTGTTTCTTTTTATTGTCTCAAATAATTATTTTCTGCGTAGTTTGGTACATAATTTGATTAAACATTCTAATTGCAAGCCTTTTAATTATAGTACTACTTTGTTTCCTGCTTCATACTTTATTTTTTCATCTCGTATTAATACATAAATAAATAAATAATATATATATATATATATATATATATAGGGACATCATATTATATTTACTTCAAATTTTATTGTACCTGAGTTTTGTAAATTACTTGACTCCCACCCCTTCTACTAATTACGTTCTACCCGTCATCCACACAGAACCAAGGCCGCGCATGCAGTCAAAGTCGCAATACGGTTATAGTAAACATTACTGAGTCAGTGAGTATAGTACGTTCCAGAAATATGTTCGCGTTTTCAAGTGACGAAAGGGCTTTCAATACCGAATTGTATTTCCGCACATGTACTGTCGTCCGTTTGCCTACGATGCATCCCTGTTTCTCCCACCTGCTTCTGCTCGCCCATCTGTAAAGACTAGTGGCTGGGCTCTTTTCTGAAAACATTAATTTCTGTTAGGAATTGGACGTCTACGTAATATTATACAACTGTTTAAAATAACTTAAATAACAGGGCCTCATTAAGTAATTAACTATCACGTGATTTCTCCCCTTTCTACGATCCTGCGTCAAAACCACTTGGACGGACGCTAAATAGCATGTCTGAGTAATTTTTATCTTTTCGGATCGGGCAGATGTAAAGATTGAATTTACAGTACGTAAGGTACTCTTTTATAGTGTAGGTACAGAATTATTTCAACATGAGTTACTAGTACGAAGGACGAAACTGGTAGTTGGAATTAGGTAACATAGTCTATATTGCGATAATATGCAAAAAATAACTGAAGCCTCTATCGAAATGAATGGCCACTATTTTAAAAATTGTGTTTAAATATCCATATTATGATTAAATTCAATTTAACTTCATGCTCTATATTGTACGGTAATGTGCTGTAGACATAATGTGCACTGCTAATGAATACGTCCGAATGGATAGCTCAGTTCGTGAGTAAAGCACTTATTGTTAATACGGTACTGTATTTTGATTAAACAAAAACCTAATGAATGTTATCAAACTCAAAATCGCGATATTTCCCAGTTTACATAAATGGTTGAACTAATTTTCTTCCCTCCTATACCTAGTAAAGTAATTTGTTTGTATTTTACGCCAGTATCATCGAACTTCAGTCGTGGAAGGGGGCAGCAAACAGTGTTTCCGGTTCTTAACCGTTCATCCAAAGGTATAGCCAGGTTAATATTAGAAATGTTAATAAAAGTAAAATGATGTCCCTGTATGTATATATATATATATATATATATATATATATATATATATATATACTGTATATCTTAAACTATTTGTATATCTTAAAATGTAGCAATGTGGTTTGGCGTGATTTGCAGCTGAATATTTGTTTCATATGTTGGCGGTACTGTTTATGACTTTAATGTAAGTTTTTCTCATATTTACTGGCTCATTTTCTTGGAAACAAGAAATTCACAACATGTGTACCGTTTTATCAGAAACTGAGATAGCTAAAAGCATGAAATTACTGCACGTTATCTACATTATTACATTTGTCGCTGAGCTCTAGTTTAAGGTCATCTAAATAAAACTTTCTTGTGCATGAATATTAATGTAATCTAATTTCATAGTTCTTAAAATGTAGTCGGTTACAAAGAAAACCAAAACATATTATTTTCTCAACGTAACATCGTATAGGTCAGTTTCTGTCAGAAGCTTTTCCAGTTGACTGTGGGCTAAAGCAAGGATATGCACTAACACTTTTACTTTTTAACTTTGCTCTAGAATATGCCATTGGGAAAGTTCAGGATAACAGACAGGGTTTAGAATTGAACGGGTTACGTCAACTGGTTGTCTATGCGATTGTCGTGATTATGTTAGGAGAAAATCCACAAACGATTAGGGAAAATACAGGAATTTTACTTGAAGCAAGTAAAGAGATAGGTTTTGAAATAAATCCCGAAAGGACAAAGTATATGATTTTGTCTCGTGTCCAGAATATTGTACGAAATGGAAATATAAAAATTGGAAATTTATACTTTGAAGAGATGAAAAAATTCAAACACCTTGGAGCAATAGTAACAAATATGAATGATATTCGGGAGGAAATTAAACGCAGAATGCATATGGGAAATGCGTATTATTATTATTCGATTGAGAAGCTTTTGTCATCCAGTCTGCTCTCAAAAAATCTGAAAGTTAGAATTTATAAAACAGTTATGTTACCAGTCCATGTATTGTGGGTCCCTATCACTACGGCATGGCGCGTCCTCAGGTTGCGGATAGAGGAGACGGCTTCCAGATATGGAGGGTAGCTGCGAATATATTGAATAAGCAGTCGTGTACAGCCGATAAGGGGTGGTCCTCCAGCTTGGGGGTTGGGCGAAGGGCTAACAACCCATCACCGTAAAAAAAAGCTTGTTACGAATCCCTACAATAAGCCTCGGAATAGGACTGATTCTCTGGCACGACCACAGCAAAGGAATAAGGTTTTGAGATTTGGCACTTGGAACGTAACTAGTCTTTATAGAACAGGAGGGATAACATTAGTAGCTAAAGAACTAGCTAGATATAGAATAGACTTCGTGGGAGTACAAGAGGTTAGGTTAGATGGGAATGGCATATCACAAATAGGAGATTAGTCTACTTGTTGTTTTATGGGGAAGGAAACAATAATCACCAATTAGGAACAGGATTCTTTGTTCATAAAAAAATAAAATCAGCAGTAAAAAATGTCGAATTTATCAGTGACAGGTTATCATATTTAGTACTTAAGGGTAGATGGTGCGACATCATAGTTATAAATGCTCACGCCCCTACAGAAGAGAAAGACGACCATATAAAGGATAGCTTCTATGAGGAATTGGAACATACTTTTGATCAGTTCCCTAGATATCACATGAAAATTTTATTGGGTGATTTCAACGCTAAAGTAGGACGGGAGGATATTTTTAGACCAACTATTGGAAAAGAGAGCCTACACGCAATTAGTAGTGACAATGGAGTTAGATTAGTCAACTTTGCCACATCGAAAAATTTAATTGCCAAAAGTACAACATTCCCCCATAAGGATATACATAAATATACTTGGACTTCTCCAGATGGATTGACACACAACCAAATAGATCACATCTTGATAGGTAAACGGAGACATACTAGTATAGTAGATATTCGAACTTTCAGGGTGCAGACTGTAATTCTGACCATTATTTGGTGATTGGAGAATTAAGAGAAAGATTATCAGTAGTCAAGCGAGTAGAGCAACAAGTTAATATTACTAAATTCAATATTTTGAAGTTAAAGGACGAGGAAGCTAAGCAAAATTATCAGGTCGAAATTTCGAATAGGTTTGCCACTTTAGAAAGTTCCGACGAAGTTGAGAAAGAATTAGATGTTAATAGCGTGTGGGAAAATATCAGAGATAGTATCAAAATTGCAGCTGAGCAGAGCATAGTTATTATGAAACTAAGAAAAAGAAACCGTGGTTTGATGAAGATTGTTGCGTGGTAGTAGAAAGAAGGAAACAGGCAAAATTGAAATTCTTAAGATCCAGTTGAGGAGAAGAGAGATAATTATTTCAATGAAAGACGGGAAGCAAGTCGTATACTTAGGAATAAAAAGAGAGGTTACTTGAAGGAAAAACTGAATGAGGTAGAAACAAATAGTAAGAATGAAAACATTCGAGATTTATATAAGGGTATAAAGGAATTTAAGAACGGATATCAGCCAAGGGTAAACGTGATCAAGGATGAGAATGGTGACTTGCTTGCAGACTCTCCATCAATCCTAAAAGATGGAAAAACTATTTTGCGCAACTACTAAATGTACATAGGCCAAATAGAAATGATCGGGACGAAATTGAAATACAAACTGCTGAGCCATTTATACCCGAACCCACGCTTTCAGAAGTCGAAATTGCGATAGAAAATCTGAAAAAGTACAAGTCTCCGGGCATCGATCAAATTCCAGCAGAATTAATACAAGAGGGTGGAAGTGCATTATATAGCGAAATTTCTAAACTTGTACTTGTAATTTGGGAAAAGGAAATTGTACCAGAACAATGGAAGGAGTCCATAATTGTACCTATTTTTAAAAAGGGGGACAAAACCAACTGTGGTAACTTTCGAGGAATATCACATTTGTTGACGTCGTACAAAATTTTGTCCAATGTTCTTTTGAGAAGATTAACTCCGTACGTAGATGAAATTATTGGGGATCATCAGTGCGGTTTCCGGCGTAATAGATCGACTATTGATCAGATTTTTGTATTCGACAGATAATGGAGAAAAAATGGGAGTTTGATCACGAGCACACAATATGAGTATTACAGTTCACTTTCCTGCTCTGTTTCCAAGATCGGAAACTGAAATGTGAAATCGACACTTTGCACTTTAATTTTTTATCCTAATAGATCTAAAGATTTAAATGTCACTTCGACCAACATAGGAATATTATGGTAGAGAGTCTGTTCAAGTTTATACCCTAAGCTAGAAAGCATCTCTATCATAAAAAAGGATTTACGGTATGTAGGAAAAGTTCAAAAAAATAAAAATAGTTTCGAAAGAAATTTTTACAAATGAATGAGTTGGGAGGAACAAGGCACTAAACCACAAGGAAAGTCTGGAAATCACTACATTTTTCTATGCGTATTCTGAAGAAATCTAGGTCAAAAGAATTAGCGTACAAAACCCTTGTTCGCCCAATTACGGAATATGGAGCAGTAGGTTGGGATCCGTACAGACAAAACCAAATCGATTCAATAGAAAAGGTCCAACGCAAGGCAGCAAAATATGTCAAAATGGGAAAGGGACATGGTGAAGAGATAGTAAAAGACTTAGGGTGGAAACCTCTCAAATCAAGGCGACGAAAAACCAGACTCACCGCATTGATTAAGGCACAAATGGGACACAAAGCATTAACCGACATCAATGCTAGATTAGCAACACCATCATACTTAGGCAGGGCTGATCATATTAGAAAGTTTAAATGCAGGAAACAAAGAACGGACGTGGCAAAATTTTCCTTTGCTAACCGCACAGTAGTAGAATGGTAGAATGGAATAGCTTACCTGCAGCATTCTTTCAGGATGGTCCTCTCAAAATCAATACATTTAAGGAAAGGTTGAGAAGATTAGACTGAAAATGTAATTGTAGGTGCAGCGTAACTATCTGAGTTATGTCATGTGTGATGTAGTTTATGCTGCGGGTAATTTTATGTTATTATGGTGGCTATATTGTTCCCTTTATTTTCTGTGAACGCACCTCCATCTTCTCCTCCGCTGATTGGACGAAGAAGACAGTATCGAGGACGGTCTGCTGGAAGGCCGAGTGGACATCAGTTCGAGAGGGACTCTCGTTAGTGACGAGACAGAGAGACCACGGGCAGTCTCCGGCCTCTGTTGTAAGATTCGTCGTTTGGTTGTACTTCGCCATTGCTGCGGTCGAGCTGGCCCGCTTGGTTGAATTGGAGCGACTCTGATTGCGTGGGACCCATCATCGGCGGAACATCGTTTGCATATTACATTTACACAGACCCAGGGACTGTCTGCTTCATCTTTAACAGCGCGTTGGCCAGCGCTTTTAATTACTAAATTCTACACTACGAGGGATGGTTAACGTCCCTATGCCGGCAGTGAAGTTTCCTTGAGGTTGCGATAGTATTAATGGAGATAGTTTGTGAGTTCGCGATGGCGTATTCTGCATGGATGTGACTCTTAACTCAGCTAAAGGTTGGAACGTAGAACTTTATTGAATTTATAAGAGCCCGTGTGCTGCGGGGGACTGCATTCTTTATGGGTGTTTAATTACCTTTGTGATTATTATTAATTATTATTATTATTATTATTATTATTATTATTATTATTTACCCTATTCTACGTTAGTTCTCTCTTTCCCTCTCTCGCTAATTTATACAGTTATCAGATATTAGAGTTTATATTCTATATTATCTATATCCCCGTGTCTGGGGATATTCTTAGGCTATAGTTCTTAACTTGTACATCTGTGTTATCTTTTCTCTCTCTACTTTGTTCTTTATTAAATTGTTATATTCATGATGGCTTCTTTATTTAGTACTATTGTGAAAGGCAAATAAAAACCCTGAAAGATACGATCCCCTTTCCCTCCCTGGGTTTTACCCAAGGACGCCAATACGACACATGTAATTAATTATGTTGATATGTAATTAATTAAGTTGATATGTAATTAATTAAGATGATATGTAATTAAGTTTATATGTAAATAAATTAAGATGATATGTAATTAATTGAGATCTATTTAATTAATTAAAGTGATATGTAATAAAGTTGGTAATAGTTGAGTGTAATAGAAGTACTTATAAGTTTGGTTTACTTTTGCTTATTGTAAGCTTTATTATAGCATAGTTTTATTTATAGTCCTAGGTTTATTGCATCTATTTATTTATAGTTAGAAGTAAATTTACGTTTGTTTTATTTTTTATTGCTGTAATTATTGCAAATTTTATTAATATCGTAATGTTATTATTGTATATTACATATCGCTGCCACCGGGTGTATACCCAATTGTAGTGTTAATAAATAAATACATACATACATACATACATATATACATACATGCATGCATACATAAATACATACATACATACACACAAAGAGCAGAAAAACCTGATATTTCATATTTCAGGAAGATTGAATTTTATTACGATATTGTAAAAGAAGTTTTGATACTTCCCAATATTCATCATGTTGATACAATTGACAAATGCACTTGATGAAGACAGAAAAGTCGATGTGGTAACGTTCTATAATACAACAAAAATTCTGCACAATATAATAAATGAATCTCATTGTTTGTAAAAATTGGACAGTCATGGTTTCCCCGGCCACCGTTACAATTTTAAATACTTAAATTGTCAATTACAGGACAATATTGTGTTCTTAAATATTCTACTTGGTGGGTGTCATTTAGTTAGGCTAGAGCAGGCCTGGGAGCTATTAACTCGATTGAGTCATTGCAGACTGCTCCTTAACTCCCCACGTCCACACCTGTGGAGTAACGGTCAGCGCGTCTGGCTGCGAAACCAGATGGCCCGGATTCGAATCCCGGTCGGGGCAAGTTACCTGGTTGAGGTTTTTTCCGGGGTTTTCCCTCAACCCAATACGAGCAAATGCTGGGTAACTTTCGGTGTTGGACCCCGGAATCATTTCACTAGCATTATCACCTTCATATCATTCAGACGCTAAATAACCTAGATGTTGATACAGCGTCGTAAAATAACCCAATAAAAATTAAAAAAAAATTAACTCCCCACTCCACTTACCTAGCTTGAGACAGTTATGTTTTGGTGTGGTATTAGCGAACGGGAAGGCCAGTGACGGATTGTATCAGGCTTTTACGAACTTTCGGCTCTCGCTAGTCGCCTACAATCCACCACTGATGCACAGAACACTACTCTGCGTTTGTTCATAAGGCGGTGTAAGCGAAAAGGACATGGACGGGGGTTTTGGGTTAACTTCCACATCCCCTCTTATACCCAGCTCTGGGTTAGAGTTATCCAAATGATATGTTAAAATATATCTAATAAAGACAAATTTGAGATCTCAAACCACAGATGTTTTACAGTCTGTTAAAGTGGAGATGTCTAGAGCTGAGAGGCCCAACTCAAGAGGAAAATCGATTTCTATTTCTAGTAGTGTAATAGTGGGTGGATTTTTGTGAAGTTTCCTCAAAATCTAAGGTTAATTTTATTATAACTCACTTTATAATGAATCCTCGAAATGGTCTCGCCTACTCAACATCCACAATTACCATATTTACTTGGCTATAGGACCGCAACACCTATAGTACTTCCCTTAATTTTTTTTAACTTAAAATAAAAAATGTTCCTATAACTTTGTTTTTTTTAATATATATGCACTATATATAGGCCTAAAATATTATAGAGGGACATCATTTTATTTTTACTTCAATTTTTATTGTACCTGAGTTTTTAAATGTACTTCACTCCCACCCCTTCTACTAACGAAGTTCCAACTGTTCTAACCAAGGCCGCATATACGAGAAGCAGTACTGAGTTAGTGAGTATAGTACGTTTCAGAAATATGTTTCCGTTTTCCAGTGACGAAAACTTCCAATATTGAATCATATTTTCGCACAGGTACTGTCGTCAGTTTGCCTACGTCGCATCCCGATTTCCCACACGTGCTTCTGCTCGCTCCACTGTAAAGACTAGTGCCTAGCTTTCTTAGCTATTTTCTGAAAACATTAATAATTTGTGTTAGGAGTTAATTGGACGTCTACATAATATTATGCTACTGTTTAAAATAACTTAAATGAAAGGGCCTCGTTAAGTAATTAAGTATCACATGATTTCCCCCCTTTCTGCGATCCTTCGACATAACCACTTGGACGAACAGTAGATAGCATGTGTGAGTAATTTTATCTGTGCAGATCGGGCAGAAGTGAAGATTGAATTTACAGTACGTAAGGTATTCTTTTATAGATTAGGTACAGAATTATTTCAACATGAGTTACTAGTACGAAGGACGAATGGTTAATGGAATTAGATGCAATACTCTATAGTGCGATAATATGCACAAAAGAACTGAATCCTGTATCGAAATGAAGGACCACCATTTTAAAAAATGCGTTTAAATATCCATATTATGATTATTTTTCAATTTAACTTCATTCTCTACACTGTACTCTAATGTGCTGTAGACAGTATAATATACACTGCATAATGAATACGTTCGCACGGATAACTCAGTTCTTGAGTAGAAACACTTATTGTTAACATTGTACTATAACTATTTTTTATTAAATAAAACCTAATGAAAATTATCAAACTCAAAATTGCGATATTCCCTACTTTACGTAAATGGATGAACTACTTTTCTTCCCTCCTATACCTAGTAAAGTGATTTGTTTCTATTTTACGCCAGTATTACCGAACTCCAGTCGTGGAAGGGGGTGTTTCCGCGTATCAACCATTAAACCAAAAGTATAGCCAGGTTAATATTAAAAATGTTATTAAAAATAAAATGATGTCACTGTATAATATTATATATGCGACATAAATATTCACATAGCTAATTTTTAGTCCGCTCACAAACCAAATGATTTTATTAAATTCGCGCCTATTAGACACTCTCTCAAATTTGGAAGTAAAATTAGTAGGTAGAAGCGTATTATAACCGAGTAAATACAAATTCCACCTAGCAAAAAAATCGTAGAAGTGGATTCAGATATATATGCATTTTAATACAAAATGGTGATGAATGATTTTTAGTCTGCTGTGTAGAATGATGTAGTCACTATCAGGTAAAATTGTACAATATACATGAAACAAAAATGTATTTTCTCTCGAGATAATAGCCGAACTTTATAAATTCACCTGAAATAGTTTCTCAAGGAACGTAAGATACCAAGAAATTATTTGTTGTGAAGAACTTCACAAAAACAAAGTTCCTTCAGACTAAACAGCTTCTATGTTCTGCATACGTTACTTTTAAACGGTCTATGTTCTATGGGATAGACAGCAGGGAGAGGCGCGGGTGACATCTTTACTCCTCGCTGTACTTCTGAAATCTACTGTTTTGGTACGAACTTCCTAGCTAAGGTTACGAGTATAGACGAGAATTTCATACAAATGCATGTTCTTATAGGAACATAGGACATAGCTCAAACTTAGTACTTACCCATTTCATTACTTTCCCGTTCCAAATATGTGTACTTTTCTCGTGCATATTTGCATATTTTGGCCTTTTTGGGATAAAAACATGCATAGAGCATATTTAAGTAATTTTTAGCTTAATCATGCATATAATATACATTGTATTCAGTTTAAATGTATGTTTTAATGTTTTGAGTGGACACCACAGTCTCTCGATTTTTATGACCCTTATTTTAGCTTCAGGAATCAGGATTGACGAAGGAAAAGAACAAAAATTAACAGAAAAATTAAATGAAATGTCAAGATTTTCACAATAGAATGTTAGAGGTCCTTTCGGCGGGCGAAAGTTCACTTTTACAACACTTTACCGAGGACCCTCTACAGACAGCGTATCATAAATGGATTTATTGCGTTGGTTATTGTGAGATTAGTAGAGAGGAAATATAGAAACTACCGACAAATAATTTAGGTAAAAAGACCCTCTTTCAGAGAGGTTGTAAATACTCTCTCTCTCTCTCTCTCTCACTTTTCCAGTACCAGTAGCAATTTAGATTCTTCTAAAATTGAAATCATACGCTAAACTGTCTTTGCAGTGTGTGAACCTCGTAAGTGATTAGATAATATTATGCTTGTTTATTCTGTTTGCGTGTGTTAATGTGGTTCTAATAAGCCTCCAATTAAAGGTTCCAAAAGTGTACTCTTTGCACAGTGGATTAAAAGAAAAGATTTTGTAAGATTTTATAAGCGCCTGTTGCAATAAAGAGGTAAGCATGCTATTCTGTTTCCGAATAATTTCTACGACAGTTGTTCTTTGTTAAACATTACAAAACTCCTTTAAAATAAACTGGACAGGCTCATAAACGCGAACCCGGATTACGGATTCTTTTATTCAGTGAATTAGGTTATTTGTGGTGAAAAATTGAATGAAGAATTTCACCTAACACTACCACAAATATGTTCATTTAAGTTTGTACCGTAACTTATTGCCTCATAAGCACAGAAACCTCACAGAAACCAATGTAGAAATGTTATTCGTTAACTGCGAAAAAAAAGTGACGTGAAATAAGAAATTTGGAACAAACATGAAAGTGCATATGTTAATGTATTTTCCGCTTGATCGTGCATGTTTCATAGTTTGATAGTGCATGAATGCATGCATATTTTGGGATTTTATAGTGCATGAAATTCTCGTCTCTGCGTTGTGTAGAATGATATAGTTACTATCAGGTAAAATTGTACAATATACATGAATTAAAAACTTATTTTCTCTCGAGATTGTAGCCCAGCTTTATAAATTAACCTTAAATAGTTTCTCAAAGAACCTAAGATACAAAGGAATTATTTGTTGTTAAGAACTTAACAAAAATAAAATTCTTTCAGACTAAGAGCTTCTGTGTTCTGCAACGCTTACTTTTAGACGGTCTATATTCTATGGGGTAGGCAGTAGAGCGAAGCTCGGGCGATATCTATACTTCTCTCTGATTTCAACTGAAATCTACTGCTTTGAAATAAAACGAACTTCCTACCTAAGGTTATGAGTAACATCAAAAGAGCGGTATCCTCACAGACATTGAAAATTGGACACATGTTTATATGGAATTCTTTACTCAGAGTAGTCCAGCTTACCACACCCTAAAATATTTACTGTTCCTCATGAATCACCCTGTATATGTAGAATATTCTTGGACACTTCATGCTCGCGTATTTTACATAGTAGCTTAAGAATAGTACATCAAGTCAGTGCATACGGATATAGTGTGGAAATTTTTCGGTTTTTAATCCTAGATAAATTGTAAATATATTCAAGAGTGTAATTATGTAATTTTATAAGCCTATGCTTCTTAATTAGCAGGCGAAAGTCGGTAGGTTCAGATGATGTAGTTGATAAGAAAAGAAATTATTCCGTTGTTTGAAGTTGTGCATTGATTTTGTCATGAAACACTCTCGATAATTAGCTGAAAGACTCATCAGTCAACTTTAAGTTGCGTAAGTTCAAGGACTCTGACATTTCATCATCATCGCGACCCAGAACTGATTTGTTGATGAGATTATAAAATCGTTTTAGGGGGAAGAATATAATACAGGGATCATTACTGCTTCTGATGGAGTTAAGCATCTGAATGTCGGAAACATCAGTAACATTATTTGAGGTTCACTGAGGGCTGTAAATACCTGTTGCATATTAATTGCAAATTAAATTCATTAAAACACCAGTTCAATAAATTTGAATATAATTAAACGTATAATTATTTTTGCATATGCAATTTTAAGTATTTGTAGGATTTTATTCTGTTTAACATTATAAGTATCACAGATCTTCTGACTCCTGAAATTTTAAATATTGGCGGGTGTGTCACTATACAACTAGTTGTCTCCCAACCAGCTGCAGCCCCCAACCGATACCCGCCTGCCAATCGCCGTGACACTAGAAGTACACTCAGTACTCGTGCAAATAGACTTGTAATGTCAATAATTCACGAACACCAAATCTAATAAAATGTTACAGACTGTGCGTTTATTGTTAGAAATTGGTGCCACAATACCATCACAACTGCTTTCATTGTAATTTATTATTATTATGATCTGAATCCTATCCTCTATCCTTGGGACTTCTATGTACAGTCTTAGAAAAACGTTTTGTCGCACTGATACTTTACAAGTAAGAGAAGTGCGCATGATCAGAGGACGAGCGACCTGGTTTACAAGAGAACGATTAGTTGAGGTAATAAACCTAGATTTGTTTGCAAATCAAGCTTTCGGGTATAACTCCCTGTAAAGTTGATTTGAATAATTCCGAGGGAAAAATTGTTCCGGGGCCGAGCATCGAACCCGGGACCTTTGGTTAAACGTACCAATGCTCTACCAACTGAGCTACCCGGGAACTATACCAGATTCTATAGGTCCCGGGTTCGATGCCCGGCCCGGGAACAATTTTTCACTAGAAATTATTCAAATCAACTTTACAGGGAGTTATACCTGAAAGCTTGATTTGCATAATACACGTCACTATTCGTTAACATAAAACCACAAATTAAGTCACACAGAGTTAGTGTGCACTCAATGTTGGTTGCCTGACGGTTGTCAGCCCACTTTGTGGTCTGTGGATATAGAGGGAAAAATTGGATCGGTGTCTGGTAGAGTTCCCGGGTAGCTCAGTTGGTAGAGCGTTGGTACGTTTAACCAAAGATTCCGGTTTAGATACCCGACCCCGGAACAATTTTTCCCTCGAAATTATTTAGATTTGTTTCTTTATATTATATCGTCCCATAGTAGTTATAACAAGTGCGAGGGGAAAAAATTCAGCTTAAAAAAGTAGTGTGGTAAAGACTGTTAACAAATAAAGAAGTACAGTAAAATAATTTAACAAATACAGAAACGAAATGACAGCGACTGCGAACAAGCGACCGACTGAATGGGAAGCAGGCGCTTTCTTCACTAGACTAAAGCCACCCGTCACAGAAATTTTCTGTATGAACCAATGCAATAGGGCAGCGTTTCTCAAACTATGGCCCGCGGACCACCTGTGGTCCTCGAGGTCTGCCCTTGTGGTCCTTCAAAAAAGACAGAAGAAAAAATAAAATTCAATGAATTGCATTATAGCTCATCTGGCGCCTTGTAACCCAGCCAGGGATCACCCGAATTCATAACAGAGGACCAAAGTATCTAATATTGTCACATATTTACGACTTTCTTAATAGTTTTGCTGACACCCAGTCTGCACATTGATATGGTCACATACTGTACGTCGTACACCAATAATACAACTCTGTGGTCACAATTTGAAACTTATTTTCCGAGTAAATATGACTAATTTTCATGGGTCCGTGATCACTTTCATTGCGATATTGAAAATAACAAACTTTCATTGAGTGAAAGAGAACAGTTAATTGAACTCTAGAATGACACCGGACTTAAAATGAAATTCGAAGGGGAAGGTATGGTTAATTTCTGGACCTTGTTACAAGTGAAAAAAGAATACAGTGAACTGTACAATGGTGCTTTAGAGATTATAATTCAGTTGCTTCTACGTATCTGTGTGAGAAAGGGTTTTCATCACTAACTCTAATAAAAACAAAGTACTGAAATCGACTCGATGTATGTGACGATCTCCGACTTAAACTTACTAGCATACATCCAAACATAGAACAACTATGCAAGAACAGGCAGGCTCATTCATCTCATTAGTGCGAGTACCAACATTTATTATTTTTTTTAGTTAATTAGTTAAAGATTATCCAAACTCTATTACTTTGAATTATAAAAAAAAAACAAAATTAATTTTCTTGTATTAACATTAACTTAATTAGTTAATACTAATATAAAATTAATTGAATTAAATTAATTTTAATTAATTCTATTTTAAAATATAGGCCCTAAGTATACTGGTATTAAATTTGCTACAAAAATTAGAAATTTACTTTCGAAAGAAACGAGAGTAAGGTGGTCCGCGGAACTGTTCTGACTTAAAAAAAGAGGTCCGCACTTCAAAAAAGTTTGAGAAACGCTGCAAAAGAGTACTCCAGGATTTGACTATATCACGAAATTTGACATTAACTTGTTTTTCTTCAAATTAATTAGACACGGTTCGCATTATTTTTCGAAATAAACTATCTTATTATGCCCTGTAATTTATAAATAAAGTAATGAGGGGTGTGAAAATCGTTTTCCCTTAACTATATGTATCTTAAATATTTATTAATATTTTATTATGTTTC
Source organism: Periplaneta americana (assembly GCA_025594305.2). Taxonomy (NCBI): domain Eukaryota; kingdom Metazoa; phylum Arthropoda; class Insecta; order Blattodea; family Blattidae; genus Periplaneta; species Periplaneta americana. The sequence continues at coordinate 37,306,478 of JAJSOF020000005.1, read as the reverse complement.
ATAGTCACACTGTTGACTAAGGATGTAGGCTACACGAGGCCATTCTCTAAGACCATGGCCCCACGTTGGGCGCCATTTGAGGGTGAAGTGGTCGTTATTTAGTCCACACGTTGGGCGCCATTTGAGGGTGGGTGGTGCGTCTCGGTGTTGCGTGAGATTCACTCAGGGTAGCCGAGGTACTGTTGTGGTATAGGATGATGTCGGGAATAATACCAAGCCGGCTATTTATATAAAAGGCAGTGTAAACTCCAAAACTATAAGTTTATTGTCGTATTCACTTGGTAAACCCTAGAGTATGTATTTCCGGCTGACTTATAATTCAATCGTTGGTCGCACTTCTGTATCGACTCTATGGCGGCTCTGAACAAGCTCTATCCGATACTATAAATTCAATACTCTGTCCAGTACACTATGATCGAAGCTCCTAAACGTTGACGAGTGGTCTCGCCGATGACAAAGTTCTATCTATCGAGTCTTCGCCGGAAGAAAGACTATTAAGTTGGGCCGCCGACACAAAAAAAAGATGTCGCGCCGTCTACACGAAGAAAAGTAGTTAACCTGTCGACACGAAACGAAGTAGTTATTCTGCCCTGTATGTAGGGCCGTCGACAATAGTGATTGTGCCCTGTATGTAGGGCCGCCGACACGATGAGATGTTGTGAATGTAGGGCCGCCGACACGATGAGATGTTGTGATCGTCTCCGCTCCCCGTCACCCTTATTTATAAAAACCTACCCTACGCTAAAACTAACTTTATTGGTTAAAAATACGTCACTTAACCGGCCTAAAATCTATTCTCTATTGGTCCAAAGTGACCTCATAAGCTGAACCACGATCTCTTCTTATTGGGCGCGAAATACGTCATCTCTAATTTAGACTTTGGATTTCCCATAACATCTAATTAGTTTGTAAATCTCTCAAGAATACCCGTTTTTTTATCTTAATATTTTCCAGTATTTGTTTGAAAGGGTGTCTATGCAAAACCCTGCCCAAGGTGGCCCTAAATCTGTCCGATGCTGACAGGTGACGAAAAGATGCGAAACAGTTGTGTGGGAAGCTAATTCTAACGAAGTCGCCAGAACATCCCCGCGAATACATGTAACAAAATATGGAGATATCATTTCGCTAACAAATCGGTCTCTCCCTCTCCTAATTACTGCTTCACAGGAGGCAGCAAGTTTTTGCGCTGGTAGCAAATTACTATTCTGCGTGGAAGGCGAGTCGACTGTGCGGGGTTCACGTGAGGACAGCTCAGAGGTGCGTACATACATATCTAAATTATGGGAAGTTTGAAAATCGCTGATCTACAGGACGTCCGCGTATTTCAACAGGGGAAAATGACATGACCCTTCACAGAGCTCATAAAGAGAGCCCGTTCCGCTCTACTAGTCAGTTAAAAGCTGCGGCCAACTTACCTGTCTTTTCTCAAACGGTTATCAACTGTTCGAGTGAGGTAAATATTCGTTCGCGAAGAGCTGCGACCAAAGAGGCCTTGACAGAGGAACTTGCTGTCGACCGCCTAGCTTTCGCATTCGGTTGGATGGGTGTCATTTGGGGAAGAGTAATTTTCTTCGACCAAACAACCATCCCATCCGATGGCGAATCACGGTCCAACGTTTATCGTGAGCCGGGCACCAAATATGATCGAAGCTATATCCAACGACAGCAGAGATCGGGAAGATTTAGCATGTCATGCTGGAGCGATGTCTCGCCATGGCGCTGGAGTGCTAGAGCGCATCGATGGGCGATTTGGGGCACCGAATTATCGGCACATTATGGAAAATGTGCTTCTTCCTTCAGCTCGAGTTATTCGGAAGGAAATTTAATTTTCCAGCAGGATAACCACTCCGCACACACAGCCATAAACGTTCAAAGATGATTCGCGGGAACTCATACCTTGGCCTCCCAAGACATCTGATGTGAACGTTATCGAACACGTATGGGATGAGTTGAGAAAGAAGAGGATCGAAACATATCGTGACCACCCACCTCAAAATCCAAATCAATCGTGGGATCAAGTTCTGGCTACCTGGGAAGATCTCGCTAAGGACCAGAAATATTGCCACGACCTGGTGAGCTAAATGCTCCGAAGGTGCCAGGCGGTGATAGAAGCCGGTGTCATGTGGACAAAGTATTAGGTCCATATGTGCATTTTTTATCTTGCTTTAATTTATTTGTTTGAGCAAATGCAGGGTAAATATCAGTATTGGACCCCGGACTCATTTCACCGGTATTATCACGTTAATATCACTCAGACGCTAAATAACCTAAGATATTGATAAATCGTCGTAAAAATAACCTACTAAAATAAAATAATTTATTTTTTTACCTTTGTTTTATTTCAGGAACAAAATTTATCTCCCAAATCGATCTTGCAAGAGTTTTCTTATTCTCCTAGTCGAGCCAGAGTTGCGAAATAATCCGTTCCACTACTAAGAAAAATTAAAAAATGAAGAGAATTAACGTAAATTTTTATCTTATTATTTAAATTAATCTTTTGTAACTGTATGCTATATAGTACGTTTTTATATTCAATTTTTTTATGTTTTGTCACCCACATGCATTCTCCTGTTAGTTAGTGTATTACCTGTAGTCTATATTATATCTCAAGTGAATTAATCGTCGAATTTATCTCGAGCAGTTTATGTCATATAAATTGTATACATTTCCCTTATATTATGTAACTGATTTTGATTATAGGCCTATGTACTTTATTTTATATTATCCTTATATCATGTAACTGATCTTTACTATTTGTAATTTTCTACCGTATTTAATGCAATCTGTAAGGTATCTTTTTCGTGTTATTTTATGTTCTATTAAATAATTATTTGTTTTTGTATCGTATTCAAACTTAGTTGAGTGTAGGAGAAGTCCTTGTGGCTTTAACTCTGTCAGGCAAACTACTACTACTACTACTACTACTACTACTACTACTACTACTATATTAGAGAAGAAAAATTCTCTCCGGCGTCGGGGATCGAACCCGGGTCTTTGGTTCTACGTACCAAGCGCTCTTACCACTGAGCTACGCCGAATTCAATCCACGGCACCGAACCGAACCCTCCCCCTTCAATGTTTCCCTTTGTGGCCTGACTCCAAGTTAGGCATATATGTTGACGTATATGTGCAATGTCAACTGCCAGTCAACATATATGCCTAACTTGGAGTCAGGCACAAAGGGAAGCATTGAAGGAGGAGGGTTCGGTCCGGTGCTGTGGATTGAATTCGGCGTAGCTCAGTGGTCAGAGCACTTGGTACGTAGAACCAAGGACCCGGGTTCGATTCACGGTGCCGGAGCGAATTTTTCTCCTCAAATATTAATTGTCAATATTACATATATTATTCTGTGGGATAAATTAATAAATCTATGCTACTACTACTACTACTACTACTACTACTGCTACTACTACTACTACTACTACTACTACTACGTCGGCCTCGGTAGCGTACTTGATATAGCGCTGGCCTTCTATGCTCTTGGTTGCGGGTTCGATCTCGGCCCAGGTCGATGGCATTTAAGTGTGTTCAAATGCGACAGGCTCATGTCCGTAGATTTACTGGCATGTAAAAGAACTCCTGCGGGACAAAATTCCGGCACATCCGGCGACGCTGTTATAACCTCTGCAGTTGCGAGCGTCGATAAATAAACCATAATTTAAATTTTAACTACTACTACTACTACTACTACTACTACTACTACTACTACTACTACAACAATTGAATGGGTTATTTATGAAAGGGTACAAGTCATTATTTTGTGAAAATGAGCTTGTAATGTAATAACTGGTCTTTGGGTGCAAATGCATCGATTTAGATATGAAGAGGACTAAGTTTCACACTCTAATGCTTAGTAGAATTTACTTACAAATGGCTTTTAAGGAACCCGAAGGTTCATTGCTGCCCTCACATAAGCCCGCCAGCGGTCCCTATCCTGTGCAAGATTAATCCAGTCTCTATCATCATACCGCACCTCCCTCAAATCCATTTTAATATTATCCTCCCATCTACGTCTCGGCCTCCCTAAAGGTCTTTTTCCCTCCGGTCTCCCAACTAACACTCTATATGCATTTCTGGATTCGCCCATACGTGCTACATGCCCTGCCCATCTCAAACGTCTGGATTTAATGTTCCTAATTAGCTTAGTAGAATTTATGATACAATTTTCATTTCAGCCTTAATTTCAAAATTTCAGCCTGTAAGCAGTGTTTCTTAAATTGCTAACAATTTAGTATTCAAGACTAGGGCCCTTTCATAAATAACCCTACTACTACTACTACTACTACTACTACTACTACTACTACTACTACAAAAATTAGTTACGTTAAAGGAATTGATCTGGTCGGGAATGTAACGCGGACCCCGGAGACCGCAAGTCAGCACGCTGCTGACTATTCCACCGGAGAGGACATTAGAAAGGCAGCACGAAGAGACGCTTACAGCCGCTCAGCTTGAAGGCAATGGAGACAGCTCACATACTGTAACTCGTGTTAATCGCGCGTCAATTCTCCAACATTTCCACCACCAAGGAACACGACAAAATTTTTTTCAGACTGTACATAGTTATCTCCCCCTTAGAAGATGATGGGTTGGCCTCCCTCTCTGAACTTTATGACTAATAGAGACGATATTCTTTGCCTCTCGATCAGTACTCTTCTATTTTTTCCCCTACTTCTTACACTTGAACTCTCCCGAATTCTCTCTTAAAATGCTCCTTAAACTAGTGCTCCCCCCTGAATGATGGATGGGTGATTTCGCATAGATCGGGTAATAACTTCCACATTGTAGGAAAAAGTTTCGCATAAAATATAATTGGTGCATCGTCGTTGTATTTCTTTTCATTTATTGTATTTCGTAGATCTTACATTAGTAATGAAGCTTTAAGATGTGGAACAAGTCAAAATTTTAGAACATTACTTTTTTTTGACGAGATGTAGTGAGATGAGGCCGAGGATTCGCCAAAAGATTACCTGGCATTTGTCTTAGGGTTGTGGGAAACCTAGAAAAAAATCCAAACAGGGAGAAAGTGAGGTGAGGCCGAGGACTCGCCATAGACCATTCGGCATCCATCCCACGATTGGGAAAAACCTCGGAAGAAACCAACCAATCATACCAAACTCATCTGTCACATTCCTCAATAGGCCCATTAGTAGCAAACTTTTGTCTCCCTTTTCTTCCCTGTTGCACTCATTGATGTTCCTTCAGGTCCATGTCTTTTTTGTTCAGGCAAAGTACTGTTCACTGTTGTTAGAACCACACTGTTTGCCTCTGCTACTCTCTGTACCATATTTTTTATTATCCTGCTTATTTCTTCATAAAATGGTATGCATTGAGAACGATCTCTCTTATTCATCTGCTTTTAGTAGGCCTACCAAATTTTAGTTCAAAAAGTATCGGCGGCATCTCGCATACGTGTCGACTTCTTCTAAGCAAGTGGGCATACTTTTCTTTAGTGTCATTGCTTCTCCCTTTTCTACCCCAGTTCTTTTGCTTGACCCAACTCTGCACCATCATAAAGGCTTGTTTGCTAACTTTTTTCTTTCCTCACAAGTGCCAAAAATATATGCGAGCCTTATAGTAACATTACTGTCATTACGGACATCATTATTGACGTCAAATTCTAGCTTTTGACCTACTGAATCTTTGAGATCTTAATGATTATGTTATCGTGTCGAAAATCATCCAAAAATCTTTCTGGCGATGTGCATAATTACGTTTATGCTCGACCATGCCGAAATGTAGTAATTATACACCTGGTAGGAGTCCTTTAATGCATGTCATTAAAGTACACCTACACATTAAAGTACAGGTGTTCAGCCAATGACAACTCAGCTTACAGGTGTTCAGCCACTGACAAGTCAGCTTTGTACCGTTATAAAACCGCAAGTATCGATTATTCTCGGATATGCAATCGAAAGAGAATTAGCGAAAAGTCACGGAGGCTGGAAATCCAATACTGTCGCAGAAGGTTATGTTCTGTTACTATAATAATTAGAGTTAGTTGTAAATAATATTCAAATAACTTCAATTTGTCATCTCGTTCTTCAATTCTAAATCAATTTTCAGGTTATACCAGAGTAATGTTCATCTTATTCTGTGCCAAAGTCAATGAAATTCGGCCTCGGAAAAAATCAATACTTTCGCGTCTGCGCATATCTCACAATTCAGGTCAGTTCGCACATAACCATAATTTTGAATACTTTCAAGTTAGAAATATGATCGAGCATAAAAAGTCGTATGAAACTTGCCTATAATGGTAATTAAGACGCTCGTATGAAAATTATGAAACTCGCTTGCGCTCGTTTCATAAGCAATCATACTTGCGTCTTAATTACTACCATTATAGGCTCGTTGCATAATGTACTATTATGAACTATTCACCTTTTGGCACCGAATCCTTCACTGTTAATTGCGCATCCAGCTCCTTCAGGTAGTAATTTCAAATCACTGGCTTCAATCCTTCGCTATTTTACCTTCTGATGGCCGAAGTTTTATAGCAATAAAGCAAAGCTTCTTTTGCATCATACTGTATAATTTTAGTTTGTATATTTCTGTATAGTGCGTATAGCATCATTATGTTCTAAAGCCAGATTATAGACTCAACTTTACAAACTTTTTTCGTCAAGAATTTAACGGAAATATTATCTTTGATCTAATCTTCTTTTTATCCAGTAAAATTTGTTCAAACGGAAAGAAAATAATGGGTGATTTAGTTTGTCTGACTCTATTGCGGACTTGTCACACAATTTGCGTAATAAATTTTCTGCAGACTAATAAATATTTTACATGCTTTATAACATGTAAATTGTAAAGTTACGCAACCTCTATTCCAACGATACAATTGAAGGTTTTTTTTTGGAAAAAGAAACATTGTCCAAAAAAATTTTTTTTTCAGGGGAAACAAAAAACTATCTGGAGTGGGTGTTGTTGACACTTCAAGTATGAAATTCATCATGGCATTTCTTAAGGTGTTGTAGAAACTTGGGAAAACTGAAGTACATGTGTAACCTAAATTGCCTCATAGAAATACATGTATAAATTTAGCTAACTATGGACAATGTTTGTTTTAGTAAAAATACTCAGTTGTGGCTGAAGAGTGCCTTTCCTTTAATCTTCCATTTCTTCTCCTTTCGTGGATTAGGTTTCTTCTGCACCGAAAAATAACTCCATAACTAATACAACAATTCACGTGCTGAAGTATATTTCTCTGACGTAGCTTTTCCACCTACATAAGAAGCAGTACTGCCAATCTACTACAGTTTAAAATTGTATGGACAATGTTTCAGGATGATACGAATAGGATATTTATAATGCTACAGTCGTCCTCTACAATGGCTGTTTTCACAAAAAAAGGTATTTTGACTATGGTCTTTTTTATGAAAACCACTGAAAATTTCCACTCTTATAACAAAGGACAATGTTATTTTTTTTCACTAACAACTAAATCAGGAAATGGCCGCTACAATTCACTCACCACATGCTTAATATCTGAAATTTGCATTTTTTTTGACTATGGTTCTTTTTTTTAACTTCAATTCAGTTAACTCTGATTCTCCTATAAGATAATCTTGAATTTAATCTTGAAATCATTTAACCCGACGTCAAAACAGTAGCACTTCTAAATCGGGTTATCTTAATTTAGTTATGGGTGACGTAATAGTTGTCCAAGAATAGGCTTATATTTAAAATTCATGCTTTTCCTAAGGGACACGATGTGCTTCAACATTGAAAATTTTGTATCAAACCCTGCGGGATTTCATACTCTTTTAACTTTTTCGTTTGAAGACCAAACATAATTGCAGCTGCACACAAATTTGTAACATACAGACAGTTCAAAATGTCTTGGGGACCCCCTTGCATAATTAAGTCGGCTTATTTGAAAAGAAGAGAACGTTTATACAAAACTAAACACTGTGATCCCTGGACAGCTGGCCCGCATAGCTTTGTAGCCTTAAATGAATCGCTTTCTTTGAGCACCGCTAGTTTAACTTACAAGACGTCGATTCTTCAAACTTGGGATCGTATCCCAGCGAGTACAAGTGGGTTCTGCGATAGGCAGTGATTTTAAAGTACTTCTCGTTTCTTCTGTCAGAATTTTACAATGTATTAACCAAGATAGTAATAATACGTTAATAATATTAATTTTACAGATGTTATTCACAATCCCGTGGTTCTGCCAAATATACACTGAGTATTATTAGTGATATGAACTGTAGGCTAATAAGCCGTCATAAATATGACACTAAATTTGATCGTTTCTAAGGACATACTATCTCATTTCAATTCTTGATTCTGTTGTTTTGCTAATAATGCAGTTTAGACTTCATTTTTTATTTATTAATTATATCAATATTCTTTAATATTCATTGATTCGTCGACATAGTTTCATTGCACTTTCTACGGTATAATTTAATATATGTACAGTAGTGGAAAAAAAATCGTACAGACCCTTGTAGCTGATTTCAGAGTCACAGATTCAAATTTTGCTAGTCACAAAACACATCCATCTTGTATAATTAATTATAAGAATGAAATTTATTGCATTTGTTCGATTCTTACCGTCTTTTGTTTCCTTCAGTGCCTCAAACTTACAGACAAAAAAACTTTGAGAATTTTATTTTCATCTGGCATCAATACTACATTTCTACCTCTATTCGGCAAAGTTAACTCCGTATCTTTATACGATATCAGAGTAATGGAACGGAGAAAAATTTTCTCCGGCGCCGGGATTTGAACCCGGGTTTTCAGCTCTACGTGCTGATGCTTTATCCACTAAGCCACACCGGATACCACCCCGGCGTCGGACAGAATCGTCTCAGATTAAGCTCAAACTCTTGGGTTCCCTCTAGTGGCCGCCCTCTGCACTACGTCATAGATGTCTATGAACATAGGACCGAAGTACACACATGTGCTGAGGTGCACTCGTTATGAGTGACTTGTTGGCCGGAATCCGACGGAATAAGCGCCGTCTTAAATCACGAAGTGATTTACGCATATAATATATATTATTTTAATGTACAGAAGTACATATGATATTTCCATGCAGATAATATATTATATATATGTATATATCCGTATCTTTACATTAAATAGCAGTACATACCTCTGGCTTCACTATCCATATTGAAATTACCACAGTTTGACACAATACACAGCACAGGATTCTTTTGTATCAGCTACAAGGGTCGGTCCGGTTTTTTTTGTTTTTTGCCACTGCTGTATTTTGAACAGCTCAAAATATTTAAATAATTTATTTTCAACTTTTCCAGTATTTTGCTCTATAATATTGTTACTTTCCTGTACGTAAAGGGTGCATGAAAGTGTATGAAATCTATACTTCGTTCCATAATGTCTGACAGGCGGTGTAAGTATTGCCGGCAGAGGAGGAGGGAAGTATTGCTATTCAACCAGTGGCAAGGGTCTCATTCAATACTTGTCTTGAAGTTGAGCGGTGGTAGAACGCTTCATACCTCCCAACTTCAAGATAAGAGTAGAATGAGAGCTCTGCCATTGGTTCATTAGCATTTATCCTTCTCTCTCCTCCTGCCGGCAATATAGTAAATCGTCTGTCAGACTTTATGGAACGAAGTATAATACCGCAGCCTCGAATTATATTATTATATTTTACCACACTATACTTATTAAACAATCTTGAATTCCGAACAGTCGCTTTCTTTGTATATATTGTGTCACAGCAATGTGACGTCAGTTATCGATTCAGTCAAGTAGGTTTATGGTCCCGATGAATTAGCCAATAGTGTGTCCTTTCACTCCTTCCAAAGTATACCATTTCTTCTCAGACTAAAATATCAATACAATACTACATTACGCCACACAGTTATGGGTAGATAGTGAATATTATTTAAATAGAAGGAAGTGTTACAAATTTAGAATACAATTTCCTTTTTTCGTTTTGGAACCTACATGTTTTGATTACTAAACGTAAAATATGGTCTTGTTTATTGCTACCTGTGAATAGAACACCGGAATTAGAAGTTCGTAAACTGTTGTAAAATGTTTGAAAAAAAAATAATTTCCTCAAAATCTAACATATTTTGTTCATAAAAATGGACATATAAATATGGAATACTATTAAAAAGTTACAAGATTAATATAATTGAAAAGTCAAAATGACCTCTACTAAATTAAGCACAGAACATTCACCATCATCTTCATTAGAAGGTGTTTTCCTAATCGTAATACTGAACCCAGATGAATCGTCTCTCACATCTTTTGTAGAACTTGTTTTTGTCTTTTCATTCCACTGTTTTCTAAGTTTGTGGGAAGGTGAGGGTTTCCCTATTTCCCTTTTCCGACTGGTATCAACACTAGTAACGAAACAGAAAACCAGGGTATAAAGATGGAATACTAATAAAGTATTAGTATTCCATCTTTATATCCTGGTTATTGGTAATAATACTAGTATTTCATATTTCTGACGCACTCATGTTGTAAGTCATAATCTTAAAACATACCATAATTAAAATTCTAAATCAATTAAACATACATGGCTATGAACGTAGATTATTTCTCTTGAAGAATATAGATATATCATTAATATTTTTAACCTTGAGGAATAACAATGTATATTCAAGAAAATAACTTACAGCCAAAATTTTCACTTTCCTCCAAAACGCAATAATGATCAACGTTTCTACAGTACAGCTTCTAACTGCAAACTAATACATTCCCTCGAAAGAGAGTATCAGTGCGTAGTAATTTGGAAGACTTCCGCTTGATTACAACACGTCTCAGGTCGTATGAAACAATTTCATATTTGTACCCCCTATTTCAAAATAACACTTCATTTACTAAATTATAGACTGGCAGTGCAATAATAATAATAATAATAATAATAATAATAATAATAATAATAATAATAATAATAATGACAATGATAATGATTTATTTTAGTTGGTAGAGTTAAGGCCGTAAGGCTTTCTCTTCCACTCACCCAGCAAAAGATATATATAGGCTACATATGATTTTGATTTTGATAAAAGTTACGTGTATACAAGAGTTAAAAATTAAGAATTAAACAGTAAAATACTATGAACTATTAATTAAACATTGAAATAAAAACTGTGTAGCAGAATTAAAGTAAAATACATAGAATGTTCATATATTTCAAATAATGTTAGATAATAAGAAGAGATTCTTGAGAGACAATTTTGAAAATACAGCGCTATCAGGATGCATGTCTAAAGAAAGAAGTTACCACATAGTCAGTGACCATTAAGACAGTATAATTATATAGTGGATTGCTAAGAAGTTTATCCTTTAAGCTATTATAATGGCATGAAATGAGGACACCGAGAAAAATCGTCAGGAACCTTGGTTTTGTCCACCATAAAATTGGCTCTTCCATTGCCGAGAGTTCGATCGTTGTTAAATTAGTTTCATTTCATTATTTTCGTGCATCTGTTTGCCTTTTAGTCTGATATATTCATGCATATCTTATAAAAATTAATTTCTTTATGAACTACGATTGTATATTTCATTATTATCTAGAAATAAAAGTAGGTGTAATGAAATATGTATCATTAAACTCAAAGTAAACCTGTAAGTTGGTACACAATTTCAATTTCATTTATACACATATTGAACAGATATCGTGAAAAGCTTAATGTATTTTAAAAATTAATTTATATATAACAGATTTCATTTAATACATAATTTTAACTTAGGAACATTTTGTTAAATAATAATTGATAGGCCTAATTTAATCACTTCGGGTGCTATTAATAGACATTTCACAGCACTCGCTACGAGCGTACTAAGCTAGCCCCGGCTATCCACTGGTTACTAGTACAGAATTCAAATCATATCCTATCGCTAACACTGGTTTATGAATACGAAAAACCTGATCATCCACCGGAAAACCGCGATAAAAATGTCTATGAATACGGCCCTTCAAGATTAAAATTGCATTCTTATCTTGAGAAAACAACGCATGGTGTTAAAATTATTGAACGGGTCTCTGCGTTTGTTCTATTTGATTTCATATTTCAAACTTACAACGTCGCCAATAAATCAACATAAGGTTTCAGCAATAAACCAACAAAAGACTTCAATGTAGAACATTTCAATTTACAGCAACGCATGACCTTTTCAAAATCATTCTGGAATGGACATTCACATGACAAGGGGGAAGCCTTAATAAAACTGAATGGAGAGTAGAATGGAAACGAAGGAAGTACGTCAACAACACAGAATGGCGCTCTTGAGGCACAAATAACGAAGTGGGCAACAAGAACCTCGGACGTGACCAACTTGAGAAACACACGACATGAGGGGAAAGACAAAGCAGTACAGATGCGCATGTGGTTATTTTACAAACATTGTTTACAAAACAGTTTTCCTAAACAAACACGTAAATAAAGAAATCTGACAAAGTTCTCGAATTTTGTAATCACGTGTACACGGATGAGCAACTTGTGCTCTCAAACGCAACCTCAGTGCAGATAGAACAGACTTTGTACTAACTTAGTGTCTGTACTGTTCTCCAACCAGGAGATAAACCGCGAAAGGAATGTGCTTACTATTGCGTCATCTATTGGAGCGAAGTAGGTAGATAATATTAGAGTTACAACGTCAGTTTAAAAATCATGCGCTATCTTGCATATGTTATTTCCTGTATGGAGGGATTAAAATACCAGGAGATTAACAGTGATCTGATTTTGTAACTAGGGTAGTATAAAAATAAGTATATCAGTGTTATCGTTTGTGCTTTGAGAGACAGCCAATAGAGATACGAGTACCCACGTGTGTGACCTTATGGCATCAACATTTATTCACAGCATCACCCCGCTTCGTCTCATTCCCTGGAGACTTTCTCATGGTTGGAGTACAGTATGCGGTTCTTGCAAGACACACGCCTTCGTCTGGTCAGATCACTTCCCTGTAGTGATGAGTGGAAAGTGAGAGAGATTTTTTTTTTAAGAAGAGAGCTAAAGCTTGTATTATGTTCTATTACATTTTCTTACGAATGTCATTTTATGTTACAAATAAACATAGTGAAGGTTTTAGGATGGTATTCATAGTCGACACTTTCGATTAAAGTGTCAAGTTGGTAATGAAATACTGTCTGGATGTGCTTTAGAACAGATAAAGGTAGAAATGGGATATCAATAGTGATTTCGATAAGTTTTAATCGGTTTTATTGGTTTTAAACCAGAATGCTGTTTAAAATGGTTTATGCTAGACCATGCCGAAATGTAGTAATTATACACCTGGTAGCAGTCCTTTAATGCATGTCATTAAAGTACACCTGTTCATTAAAGTTCAGGTTTTCGATTATTCTCGCATATGCAATCGAAAGACAAAGAGGGAAACATCACGGAGGCTGGAAATCCAATACTCTCACAGAAGGTTATGTTCTGTTACTATAATAATTAGCGTTAATTGTAAATAATATTCAAATAAATTCAATTTGTCATCTCGTTTTGCAATTCTAAATCAATTTCCAGGTTATATCAAAATTAGTTCATGTTATTCTCTAGATTACATCAAGGTCAATGACATTTGTGTTCCTCGGAAAAAAAACGGTACTTTCGCTTCTGCGCACATCTCACAATTTACGAGCTATGCACAAGGTCACTTCCGATCTTCAATCAGATACGAATAAAATGAATACTGCACTTCTAAATAATTTAAAGTTAGAAATATGATAAAGCATAAAAAGTCGTATGAAACGTGCCTATAATGGTAATTAAGACGCTCGTATGAAAATTATGAAACTCGCTTGCGCTAGTTTCATAAACAAACATACTCGCGTCTTAATTACTATCATTATAGGCTCGTTGCATAATGTATTATTTTATCACGTTTCATTGGATTAATTGGATTTATATGGAAATTAAAAAATATTCTTGACAAAAATATTAATAATAAAAATGAGAATGCAAGCATATAATAATAATAATAATAATAATAATAATAATAATAATAATAATAATAATAATAATAATAACAACGTAACTCATAGTTTTCGTCTTTTCAAAATTAAATACTTTTGAGCTAGAAAGACTGGAAGTAAATTTTCTTCAAAATGGGACAAATCACATATTTATACCTATCGTAATTGAAAGTATTTTGACAAATCGCTTTATTAACTGAATTCCAAAAATAAATGAATCGCCAGATGACTGAAAGCAAGTAATGGCCTCTTAAACCTAATTATAGTAATTTACCAATAACTTCTGATGACAAAATTTAGTTAAAATAATATAGCTACACTAATAATAAGAGGAATAAAACTTAAAAACAATAAACAACTTTTCTCTTGTCATTTTGAAAACTATAATAGTTACATTAGAGCGTCTCGTTTAGGCACAGTGAAAACGTAAACAAAGTGCATGTAACGTGTGGGGGGAGGTGGAGGTCCAGCCGTAAGATAATCACGAGGGATGCACAAGATTTTAGTTACAACATTTATGACGGAGCATTAATTGAAATTATATATTTCCGAAAACACACAAAACAAAATAAGAGAAATTCCATAACTTTATCATATACAGATTTTAACAAATGAACAATAAAATTGTAAAGTTTAAATTATTCAATATAAGAAATCAAATTTTTCTAATTATATGATGTTGCTTTCAAGCAGCATTTTTTTTTTTTTTTACTGTCATGAATTTCATCCTCTGTATGACTAACATAATATCACCGTATTTTGTGACCGAATTAACAAAACTACAGTATATTGGTCTGGCGTGACAACACTATTTCCTAAACATAATTTTCTCTTCTCAGAGTTCAATTTATTTAGGTATACCTTGAGAAGGAAATGAAATGTGGCACTATCATGTAGAACATAGACAACTTCACTTTCCTCGACTATAAACTATCTTGAACTGATTAACTTTGTAACTTCTTTGCTGTGTTAACATTTCAGGAAATTACCTGGCTAATTATTTTCGAAATGATATTCTTCATTATCCAAAGCCTAGTGAAGATCCCGCGCTATCTTCTGGTTTCCTGTTGTGATGGGGTGTGTTCATGATTGTGTCGAAATAAGTATGTGTTTTGAAATTGAGTTGAGTGTTTAGGATGTCCTGGGGATGTGTTTTTGTATGTTTGTAAATTTCATATTTTTCTAGTGAGTCAAGTTTCTGGTTATTTGGCTGGACGTGTAGTATTTTCATGTCGGTGTCTATGTTGCTGTAGTTGCGATTGGAGTTCGTGATATGTTTTGCTTTGGTTGAATTGTTGTGGTGTTTGATTATGGCTGCGGTATTTACCTTGTAACACATTTGAAATGATTGTCCGTTCTGTCCAATATAGAATTTGTTGCAATTATTGCATGATACTTTATATACGCCTGTTAAATTGTATTTATTTGTGTTTAATCAGCGAATATATAAGCGTTAAAATGTATATAGAACAATGGAAAAGAAAAGTATATAATTTTGTCGTAAATTATATATTGTACTTGGAAAGAATTTCTCGAGTTGCTTTACATTCAGCTTTCTCTCTTTCTTTGATCGAAATACTTTTACCTGTAGTCTTTCATTTTAAACTCTTTTTTAATTAAATTCTTTCACATTACAAAGCGATCACAAATCACAAATAAAGACAAAAGTTAACGTTATAAATGTTAATTTAATAAACTATAGAGAAAGTTTAAATATTTCGCAGTCTTTATTATTCTACATGCTCGTTTATAGTTCACTAAATGTGAATGAATGTTGAGGAATTCAATTCCGTTTTCATGCATGAGAAAGATTGGGGAATGCCGAGGCTTGATTCGATATCAAAGCGTTGCAACTGGCACGTTGGTTTGAACAATGGAGAGAGCCTTGTTTTATTGAGCAGTGATTCAGATGATGGAACTGTATTGGGAGCGGACGCACTAAAAGCTAGATAGATACTTTTAAATGAGTAGATCGTGATGGAAAAAATTCAGCGTGTGTGTTATGTCAATATGTCATGTTTGGGAAATGGGGAAATTATAGTAGTATTTGTATTTACTTTATTTAATTATCTCATCCATGCTAATGTTGAATCAATATTTTGACATTTGGGAATATAGAGCAAATTAAAAATATGATACTCGGGAGGAAATTAAACACAGAATAAATATGGGAAATGCCTGTTATTATTCGGTTGAGAAGCCTTTATCATCCAGTCTGCTGTCAAAAGAGCTGAAAGTCAGAATATATAAAAAATATATATATTACCGATTGTTCTTTATGGTTGTGAAACTTGGACTATCACTTTGATACAGGAACAGAGGTTAAGGGTGTTTGAGAATAAGGTGCTTAGGAAAATATTTGGGGCTAAGAGGGATGAAGTTACAGGAGAATGGAGAAAGTTACACAACACAGAACTGCAAGCATTGTATTCTTCACCTGACATAATTAGGAACATTAAATCGAGACGTTTGAGATGGGCAGGGCATGTAGCACGTATGGGCGAATCCAGAAATGCATATAGAGTGTTAGTGGGAAGGCCGGAGGGAAAAAGACCTTTGGGGAGGCCGAGACGTAGATGGGAGGATAATATTAAAATGGATTTGAGGGAGGTGGGATATGATGATAGAGACTGGATTAATCTTGCCCAGGATAGGGACCTATGGCGGGCTTATGTGAGGGCGGCAATGAACCTCCGGGTTCCTTAAAAGCCAGTAAGTAAGTAGGGGAGAGTCGGGTAGTATCGGACATCGGGTAATATCGGACAGTGCGTTTCTTTCATCTACCACCATATGGTAGTACCTGAATGACATATTTACGTTTCTCTATGCGACATCATAGAAAGTAACCATGTCAATTAGGTACTATCATCGTGTGGTAGATGAAAGAAACTCACTGTCCGATACTACCCGACTCTCCCCTATCTATACAGAGTGAGCCATAATTATATTTGGAAAACGCTTGAGCGTGCTCCTGGATCAAAAATTAGAACTCCTTATATGAAAATTAGACAACCAATGTTTATTTATTGGAAAAAGTAGTAATAGTGACTTTTGTTTTCATAAGTATCTGATCATATTATTGTCTTGTTTTCGTTTTGATTTTATACCAGTGTTTGTTTACAAACAACGCAGTGACAAAACATTGTTTTTGTTTTGATTGGACGGTGTGGTCCAATTCTTTGGCCATCGAAATCACCCGACTTCACACCATTATACTTTTACCTTTAGGGTCACTTGAAGGCTGTCGTCTATGCAACACCAGTGAATGATGCGGAGAAGCTATTTCAAACGTATAGAAAATGCATGCCAATTGATCCGTGATGACAACATGGTATTAGAGCTAACTCACCAGTCGTGTGTACGTCGCGCTCAGGCATGTGAAACAATGGAGGGGGACACATTGTACACCTTTTGTGAACGTAATGACAAGTTTCTAAACATGCACTTGCGACACAACAAAAAAGAACAAAAACATAGTATGACCATTTCTCCAATAAATATGCATTTGCCGTCAAATTTTCATATAAGGAATTGTTCTTATTATTTTTTGATCCAGGAGCACTCTCACATACTCATGACTCACATTGTATATGTGCACTGTGATAACATAGTCATGAGTTACGTGATATTAGGTATAAGTAAGGTTTAAAATTTCTAGTGAAATCACATTTTCAAGACAGGCTTAACCGTTAATATGTCTACTGAACTTATGATTGGCATATTTTACACATTTATATTACAGATTTTTTTCAAAAGACTGCTGGCAAGTAGTTCATTCTTTAATGTAAGACATATTGTCGTCAGGAAATTATTTTCTTAATATAGGTATATAAATGACTTCTTTTACGATAGAGTGTAAAGTTGTATTTCACCCGCTGTTATCATTGTCTAAAGTGAATCTTTAAAACTCTAGTGGGTAAGAAAAAGTAAGTAATCACTTCAGGCACTGCTATTCATTTTACTCACTGCCAAAGATAATATAATATTCAATGTATAAACTTTGTTCAGTAAGAAATTAATACATTACATCGATCTTTCATTACTTAAATATTACACGTAACACAAATAAGTAGCAAATGTAGCATTCATATCTATATCCTAGCCCATATTATTCTGAAGTTACATGTAGGCCTAGTACTAATTGTAAAACGATTTCATCATTCGACTGTTCTTAACCCTTAAATTCCCAAAGTACGCTATAGGATACAAGAGGTTAGGCTATATGTATGTATGTATTTATTAACACTACAATTGGGTATACATCCGGTGGCAGTGATATATAATATACAATAATTACAATTACATGAAATAAAATAAAATAAAATAAACGTAAATGAAATTAAATTAAACGTAAATCTATAAATAGTAGATGCAATAAACCTAGAAATATAAATAAAAACTATTCAATAATAACGCCTACGATAAGAAAAAGTAAATCTAACTTATAAGTACTTCTATTTCACCCAACTATTACCAATTTAAGTAATTACATATCACCTTAATTAATTACATACCAACTTAATTATATATCATCTTAATTAATTACAATATACTATAATCTATAACATATAATTTTAACTGTTAATGGAAATTACGAGAAAACGGCTGAACGGATTTTAATAAATAACCCCTCATTTTGAAGCTTGGCATCAAAGGATTTTCAGAAAAATAGTAACTTTCAGTGAAGCGTTAGTTTTCCTACATCATTTTCCTATTTTCCAAAACTCATCTTTCGTCAGTTTCGAGAACTAATTGCATCTCAGTATAAAACAAAACAAACACTACAATAAACAATAGGCTATTATACTAAGACCATGACCTGCAGGATTGCTGACATATTTAGAACTCAAATTCAATTGGTTATTAAAAATTTCAAGTGTTACTAAAAATCATTTACAGGTCTGATTATGCGGTGTGTAATTTTTTGAATACAGCTGTGTATTGGATATTAAAATCTACAAAACTTGAGTTGGTTTGGTGACATTATTCCATTAGAAATGAAATATTGTTGTAGTGAATGACATGATGTGACTATTTTTAATTAATTATAGATATTAATGCTATATTGATGGTATGAAAGTGAAACGTTTTGGGGTTATGTAAATAGATGTAGAGAATATCTTAAATTAGACCTTAATTTCTATAATTTACTGAGTGGCAGCTATATATATATATAACGACAAAACTTACGTAAGATGATAATATTGTTATTAAAAATTAAATACTTTTACAGTTATTAATCAAGTGGGGTTGGGTCCTTTTCATATACTTAATGGCGGTGTGATGTAGATATTTATATGCATCATTCTCTTCAGTATTGGCTCGAGAGAACGCAAAAATAACAGTTTCTAAGGAAAGACCAAAAGGTATTACTTACTGATAAAATAAGAAGCACACAAAATTATGTAGTCTCCCGATCATTTCAGTAAGATGTCTTAGAAGGATAAAATGATTTTACCCTCTACATGCAGCAGCTACACCAAGATGCTATGTCTATTGTTCGAAAGCATAGCAAACCTGACTTTTTTAAACTTTTATCTACAATCCACAATGACTTGAAATAGCTATTGTTTTGGTTCCATATGAAAAACCCACTGATCGTCCTGACATTGTTACTTTCGTTTTCGCGTTGAAACTCAAAAACTGAAGGTGGATAGGTTGAAGGAAAAATATTTGGCAGAAAAAACATTTAGAGGGAGTATGTTTCATTATTTTGGAAGCAAATAACTTTCAAAATATCTGGTATTCTTCACTGAAAATAAATCTGAAAAATGTTTATTTGAACGTCTAATGAACTTAGTTTGCAGTATTTGCTGCACAAGCCACCAGTTTTAATAGAACAATAAAAAAAATTGGTAGGATAAATAAATTTAACCAAAATTTCACATATAATATTGTACAACATATAAAATGTGGACATTACGATAGTTGTTTTTTTATTTTATTTATTTATCTAAACCAGGGCTGGGCACATTACGTGATTCTGAGAAATGAGCGCTGTGTGCTTTAAAGAGCGGGTCTCGCGAGCGGTGTGACGTATGCATATTGTACGTCATTCAGTGTCGGTGCAGTGGTGACTCTGCAGTTTGAAGGCAAACTTTGAAGACGGAGCTTCCGCTCATACACTAAAGCGGCCCGCTGCTCCCAATGCTTTTAATGTATCATGGGAGGAGAAGTTCTTTTTGGTAGTGAGCAGTGGATTAGCAAAGTGTTTAATTTGGCATAAAACACTCCAACTGATTAAGAAGTTCAATATCCAACGACATTATTCTTTACAACATGCTACTGAATACGACAAATATGTTGGTAATGAACGCCATAAATTAATACAACTTAAAGAAAATGTTTCTCAGGTACATTATATTAGAGTATCTATTCGATATTTTCATTGCATTACAAGTTATTATGCACTTAATAATATATAATTTTAAATTACACAAGTATTAAGATATATAATATATAATATTATATATCATGAAATGTAATATACTATACTATGATATATCATAACATTTGTATAATTTAAAATAATTATATATTACTAAATGTACTATAATAACTTATAATGCAATATAAATATGGAATAGATACTCTAATATGATGTACTTGAGAAACATTTTCTTTTAAGTTGTATTAATTTATGATCATATCATATCTTATATCGTACCATATATCATATCATATATCGCATCACATTATATTATGTTATGTTATTATATTATATTATATTATATTATATTATATTATATTTTATTATATTATATTATATTATATTATGTTATATTATATTATATTATATTATGTTATATTATGTTATATTATATTATATTATATTATATTATATTATATTATATTATATTATATTATATTATATATTAACAGGATGACAATAATAAACGTAGTGAATCGGCCATGAGAATTAGCTACAAAATTTGCCACGAAATTGCAAAGGAATTGAAAACATTCAACGAAGGTGAATTCATCAAGCGATGTTTAATTATATTGGCAGATGAACTCTGTCTACAGCAAGTAGGGGAATTGGAAGCCATATGCCTGTCTCGTAGAACCATGGTGAGGAGGTTGCAGTCTGTGCGTATGGGTTATGTAAATAAGCCTAATGATTTGTGTGTGTGCATAGAGAGAAGTTTATTTCATTAAATTAATAAGAGTGTTATAAATTCTGCAATGTACAATGGATTGATGTCATACCCTTATAAACTATTATGTACTGACAGACTGAATGACTAGAACAACCGAGGCTCTTGTTACATTAATGCAGGGAAGGTAGCTGTAATGCGAGTCCGCCACTGCGTGAGCGTTCTGCTCCGGCTTGGAATTGAAGTGCCTTGCGGAGCGAGAGCAGCTCTGGCCGACTATTCTGAGCCGCTCTCATGCCCGGCCCTGATGTAAACGATAACAGCTCCCTGTATTAACAGGCTGCCATAAAGAAAGAGCATATTGTGCAATAGGCAGTTGGAAGTATAAATAATATACATATGTTTAAGTTTAATGCATTCATACAACAATGACAAGGTGATTGAATAAATAATTAGGTACTAATTAATTACTAATTACAGTCCAACACGGTTTAATAACCTAGTGTGAGAAATTACATTATTTTATTCAATGCGGGGGCACTTGACTGGAGTCATTGACCATACAATGGCAATTCTTCTGCTTAGGTGATAAACTACTTAGCCGTTTATTATAAACGTTTCCAGGGTACACCACGAGGAGGTGGTTTAGACAGCCATGAAATTGTGAACATGAATAAAACAGACTGCCTGGATACTAATGTCTCATTGATTGTGAGTTTAGATGGACATGACCTCTCCAACTTGAAATATTTATTTAATGTAAATTTGTGCTATCGTAGAAAAAAACATTGTATGGCACACATTCGTAAAGATATTTTTGGCCCTCGTATATGTGTGAAACGTGGCGAAGCCGAGTTTCGCCAACTTTACACCCGTGCCAAAAAGAGAACCTTTACGAACTTGACTCATAAATAACTATTCCTTTACTTGGTATAAAATGTATAGGTTCGAAAAAAAAAGTCAGTAATTTCAAGATATTAAATATAAAAGGTCTTGAAGCAGGAAAGTGGTAAGACTTATCTAAAATGTAAAGGAATATATTTTAAAGGGAAAAGTTCAAAATAGTACCTTTACAAATACTACACCTTAAAATACTTAATTTGTAATAGGGCATGTAAGTACTAAATAATCAAATTTCCTGGCTAACCAGATAATAAAACACTTCAGTCAGATTACGAACCTCTGATATACTGATCAGCTGGTAGCCGTCAGACCGCGGACAATATCAATTTGCCATAATTGACATGAAGTCTATGTTACAGAGAGGTCATAAATGCGATTGAATATCTGGGATTAATTAACGTTAAATGTGATTTTCTCTTATGGGATTAATGGAAACTATAATCCACAGACAACAAAAACCTCAAATTAATTTATTAAGGTGTTATATGCGAGTTGTTAAATTTATTGCAATATGTAATTCAGGATTTGAAAATTATAGGATACACATAAAAGGGACTAGGCCTATAACATGAAACATAATAACGGTGCATTAGAAGTGTATAACAGGTTAAATTATTTATATAATACAGGTGTTTCCGTGCTAGTGTTACAAACTTTCAGGGATGATGGCGAAGGGTACATGTATCAATTTGACATAGGAACCCTGGTCCGGAAATGACAGAGTCGAAAGTTACAAGGAAATATAGTTGAATGAAACTGGAATTATAATTTGGCACCACGTTCCCTCCTTCCCTTAAAATTTGGAACAGTCGTGGAAAGACGGTATGGGCCGGATGTCTCCTACGTACAATCGGTGAGCTTGTCTACTGTTCCCTTTGGCTCATCCGTATTCGAAAATCATGTCTGCATATTCTGCTCTCGTTTACTCCTCCATTTCACTAGGACTGATCGACTTGACACTGCAACTTGTACACATACACTGCTGTCTACAGACGTGCATATCAGGACCGACCATGTCCGTTACACATTACGCCATCTGCATTGCTTTAGTGTAGTTTCCTGTCCCCATCCCTCAGACAGCGCACTGAATGGAATACTGTAAGTAGACAACGTAAAAAACGTCAGATGAATACAGTACGTGTAAGATGTACAGATAAATGCACATAAATAGACAGTGGATGCGGGATGACTTATGGTTGAATGTAGGTGCACATTTACTATATGTTACATTTTTTTCATTCAGACCATTGGCTCAACAGGTTTTAAACGTAAACAGACGACGTCAACATGCTACAGTATCTCCGTACAGTCAGAAGGAAAAGAAAAATAACGTACTGTAGTACATACCTTGCAAGGTTCAGTCCTCGTCATCATTGATGCAATTACCAGCGTTCCAGTAGGCCTAAACGACGATATATTCTCGTAAGTTGTCAAAGCTGAATCGTCTTCGCCTATCGCTTGAACAGTTTTTGTATCGAGAGAATTTCTGAAGAAAAACTCTAAAATGGGGATCACTCAATTTCTTTAGAGCAGTATTTGCACTGAGCAACATGTTGCACGTGTCGTTTAGACCCGTACAACTAGATAATGATGATGATGATGGTTCCTCAGATTTAATTTCAACGCATTTCCTGTGCGATGTACTGTTGCAATGTTTCTCTATAGCGTGAGTTGTTCTGGTTTTTATTTCGATTTCATTAGGCACACGATATTGTATTCGTTAATATATAAAATGTCACTTTCATAATTCTTAATTGCATTTCGTATCTTTAAGCGAATTTAACGTTTTGACTTCGACATTATGAATGGATCAGCACTACACTATTCGACGCGTACTAAATACTTGAGCAGGATAACACAACTGCACACATTGCGTTGCAATGTGGACCGGGGTTCCTTCGTTATGTACGCTGCTGTACTCGCCAGGTACACAAAATACGGACGACGCGGCACGTGCCTTATACTCCGATACGAAACAACTTCACTTTTCCTTAAGTCATCCCGCATCCACTGTCTACACATAAATAAGGTGTATAGAGGAATAAAATTATTTCATTTCCACACAACTATTTTTGCTTGTAACTTCCGACTCGGTCATTTCCGGACCAGGGTTACTTATCTCAAATTGATACATGTGCCCTTCCCCATCATTCCTGAAAGTTTGTAACACTAGCCCGGAAACACACTGTACATTCAGTCTTTTAAGTGAAGTTATATTACAGTGTTTCTTTTTCTAATAAAATGTTCGCGACTTTTCACAGGTAATAACTAATAGCTTTCGTTAAAATATTGGTATAGGGTATATTATATCACAGTAATCTTGCCACTGTGTACATTTTAATTGCGTTGCCTATGTAAAACATTTACTACGAAATATCTATAAAGTTTTTCTCTAAATTTACACAAGAAAAGCATTTACAGCCACTTTAAATTACGTCGTTATTTTTTTGCTCTTATGTCACAATTATTTCCTGCAATAACTGGAATTGAAGAGAATTGATTTTTTAAAGAAAAGTATGAGAAAATTTACAGGTATTTGTGTGTGTAAATTTATAAAATAAAATATTGAGTTGGAATTGAAGGTTGTGATCACAAAACTCGCTCACTCAGTTTGGTCATGTTAAGATATTTTGTACATACTGTGTATATGATTATGTTTCACACCTCTATCATTATGTTTCAAGCTAGTTTTCTTCCAAAACAACGCTAATCCTTGTCTTAATGTTTGTGTGCATGTTACTTGAAAACTCTCTGAATCCGTAGACCAGTGGATAAAAAGAAGTTCAGCCCTTTCATAAAAATGGACTTAACATATTCAATTATATCAATGTAACACTAAGATATACATTATGCCGATAAATGTATAATTCTCAAATGTTTAATTATGTAATTGAAATAATTACATGGTTTTCTTGAATGAAACTTTGAAGTCCGTCGCAGAGCTATGTTTTATACAGTAAAATGTAATTTGATCTTTACAAAAACTTACATTTGTCCATAAAGTACAAAAAGCCAGGCATGAACTATTGGATTAAACATTTTCACAGTAGCTACTACCGTAAAGGCGAAAATGAAATACCTTGACGCTCTTTGCAATTTGTGTAACCAGGTGCCGTGTTGCTAATTAGAGTTGTTGGTTCGGACATTCCTTCACAAGCATTTAAAACACGAGCAAACAATTGCTCCCTTGTTTCCACTTTGCGCTTGTCGACTTCGCTTTTTAACCAACTCCACAAACAGTAATGTAATGGTGTAAGATCGGGTGACATCGGTGGCCAAGAAATGACTCCACCGCGACAGATCCAATGCTCAGCATAAGTTTCATTGAAATTCTTGATAATTGATTGGCTGTTACCTTTCTGACATAGACTCGAATTCGGCGAGTCAACCCTTCGGGCTTGTGAAATTATGTTAACTTAGCTGAAACCACGAGTGCAATTCAATAAGACGAATAAAATTAAATAACACGCAAAAACCGAATTACATTGTAAATGATAATAATTATCATAAAACAAAGCAATAAGACATTATTCTATTTCCTTGTGATGAAGTTCAAAAACAACCTTCTATCTACCACGTCAAACCACAGTCTATTATATACAGTCACGAAGCTCAATACGTAGGGAATATGCATCCATTGATAGTTGCTAACCACTAGGATCGCTATTAGCGCCTCATCACAGACAATGCGGAATAGTACCGGTGCAGTCTATTGTTCCTAGTACCCTCAACAACTCAAGCTTCGTGACTGTATATACTAGACTGTGGACATACTAAATACTATTGCGTACTACTCAGAGCGAAAATACGAAACAACAGTACTTAATACGATGAAAGAGTAATGGAACGGAGAAAAATTCTCTCCGGCGCCGGGATTTGAACCCGGGTTTTCAGCTCTACGTGCTGACGCTTTATCCACTAAGCCACACCGGATTCCACCCCGGCGTCGGAAGAATCGTCTCAGTTTTAATACTATTTATGATATGCGTAAATCACGAATCACTTCGTGATTTAAGACGGCGCTTATTCCGTCGGATCCCAGCCAACTAGTCACTCATTACGAGTGCACCTCAGCACAGGTGTGGACTTCGTTCCTAGGTTCATAGATATCTATGACGTAGTGCAGAGGGCGGCCACTAGAGGGAACCCAAGAGTTGGAACTTAAAACTGAGAAAATTCTTCCGACGCCGGGGTGGAATCCGGTGTGGCTTAGTGGATAAAGCGTCAGCACGTAGAGCTGAAAACCCGGGTTCAAATCCCGGCTCCGGAGAGAATTTTTCTCCGTTCCATTACTCTTTCATCGTATGATGACGCAAAATATCTGCATGGAAATATCATATGTACTTCGGTACATTAAAATAATATATAACAGTACTTAACCTGAAAACAGGCTAAGCTGAATTGTTGCATTAACAGAATAAAAACACAAAAGGTTTTTTATACACGTTTATTACTGCCACCG
Organism: Periplaneta americana; assembly: GCA_025594305.2. Taxonomy (NCBI): domain Eukaryota; kingdom Metazoa; phylum Arthropoda; class Insecta; order Blattodea; family Blattidae; genus Periplaneta; species Periplaneta americana. Next base: position 37,280,098 of record JAJSOF020000005.1, on the reverse strand, counting down.
TGTGCTTGCCCACTTGCAGTGGAACTTGAAGTTACAGTTATTGAAGTCGCAATTTTCAAAGTTAAATTTTGTTGGCGTGTCATTATTTTATGTGATTGACACTGAAGTAGACTGGACTGGACTGGACTGAGCTGGTGGTGGAGGGAGTAGCAGTGGGATTACATGTCCAATATTGTCCGAGGCGTCTTATCAGACAAGACGCTTCCATGGATAAATATATAATAGGATGAGAAACTGCGGTCAGCACCATCTGGCGGCAGGGGGCTCAAATTAGATGATCAGCGCCCAACGTCGTAGGTGTGAACATTAGAACTACGTGTTGGGTACATCAACCAGAGTTTTCTATTTGTCCGTTCGAGATATTGCTCGAGACAAGATGGCAGACAGAAACTTGTTAATAAGTGAACATAAAGTGATACTACGTGTGTGTGTATAACCAGTGTATGTTAAACAGTGATGTTTATGGACGTTGTAAAAATAGTGTTGTTGAATGTATTGTGAAGTAATAGTAATATAATAAATTGAACTAAGTAGTTCTTGCAGACTTTTCCATTGCGCTGTACAATAAATACCTAAAGAATACACCCCAATTATCTAACCTTTTGCTTTATTTTTTGTCTGTCTAGTTATATTTTAATTGGGTAGTGTAAAAATAGATCGTCTCTTTTATCTTCCTGTTGGCTCCGGTAAGAATTTTCAGTGGAAGATGCTGTAAGGAATAAAAATGTAAATGCTTTATTTTAAATTGGGTTAGTTTTGAATATCGATGAGGGTGGGAGGGAATACTCTCTGCACAGTTTAACATTTTCGTCACCAGGTGCGCTGCTAAATGCATGGATTAATTAATTAATCTTTTCGCTACTTGGTGCGCTGCTAGATGTAATAACGCCCCTCCGCCGAACAGGTGGCAGAAAGATCAATTTCTACAACAGCACCTCAAGTATGTGTTACTGGAAAGTCAGTAAGTTTCGCATCCTATTATATATTCATCCACGACGCTTCCTTACAAAGCATCTTGTCAACAAACACAACTGTGATTGGTTGATTTTAGGGCGGTTATGGAACGTTATTGGCCAATATCGCAAATTCATCCTATGTAATTTGAATAATCATGTCAATGCGGGAGAACTGAAGTCTTGAGCTAATTGCGTGCGACTCGCGTGAAAGTTGGCAATTTAGCCGTAAATTGACAGGAATAAACCTTTGGCCTCACTATAACGTACTGATCTGAAGATAATGTAACGTAAATAAAGACTGATGAATATTTTTAGTAACTGCACTTTAAAACTTAGGCCTACAGTGAGGGGTGCAAATGTTTCAAGATCTGTAGTGCGGTTCATAAGAGGCGATAGTTTTTATTCCATCTCACCATAGATATTACACAATATATCAAAGAAAAGTGAAGCGAATCCCTCGTCTTAATACGAAAAAACATTCGCCTCACAGCATGCGCAATGTGGCATTCTTTGACTTCGGAAATACTAGAGTCGCTCAACTATTATATCTCTTATTTGTGAAAGAAAGAATATCTATTTATTTATTTACTTAGTTATTTACTTATTTACTTATTAAATTATTTACTTATTTACTTATATATATTTATTTATTTATTTATTATTTACTTATTTATTTATTTACTTACGTACTTACTTATTCACTTAATTACATTTATTTATTTATTTACTTACTTAGTTACTTACTTATTTATTTATTTATTTGTTTATTTATTTATTTATTTGCTTATTTGTGTGTTTGTTTATTTATTTATTTGTTTATTTCTTTATTTATTTACTTATTTATTTATTTACTTATTCACTTATTTATTTATTTATTTATTTACTTATTTACTTATTTATTTACTTACTTATTTACTTATTTATTTGTTTATTTTTTTATTGATTTATTTAGTTATTTATTTGTTTGTTTGTTTGTTTATTTGTTTATTTCATCATTTATTTACTTTATTTATTTATTTGTTTGTTTATTTGTTTATTTCTTTATTTATTTACTTATTTATTTATTTAGTTATTTATTTGTTTGTTTGTTTATTTCTTTATTTCTTTATTTATTAACTTATTTATTTGTATTTGTTTGTTTGTTTATTTGTTTATTTCTTTATTTATTTACTTATTTATTTATTTATTTTTATTTACTTATTTACTTATTTGTTTATTTATTTACTTATTTACTTACTTATTACTTAATTACATATTTATTTATTTATTTTTGTTATTTATTTATTTATTTATTTATTTGCTTATTTATTTATTTATTTATTTATTTGCTTATTTTGTTTGTTTATTTATTTATTTGTTTATTTGTTTATTTCTTTATTTATTCTTATTTATTTATTTATTTACTTATTTTATTTTATTTATTTATTTTTACTTATTTTTATTTTTTGTTTATTTTCATTTATTTGTTTATTTATTTGTTTATTTGTTTATTTATTTGTTTATTTGTTTATTTATTTATTTATTTATTTAGTTATTTATTTGTTTATTTGTTTTTTTATTTATTTATTTATTTATTTATTTACTTATTTATTTATTTTTATTTAGTTATTTATTTATTTGTTTGTTTATTTTGTTTGTTTATTTGTTATTTATTTTTTGTTTGTTTATTTGTTTATTTATTTATTTACTTTATTTATTTGTTTGTTTATTTGTTTATTTCTTTATTTATTTACTTTATTTATTTATTTAGTTATTTATTTGTTTGTTTATTGTTTATTAACTTATTTATTTATTTATTTAGGTATTTGTTTGTTTGTTTGTTTATTTGTTTATTTATTTATTTATTTGTTTGTTTATTTGTTTATTTCTTTATTTATTTACTTATTTATTTATTTATGTATTTAGTTATGTATTTAGTTATTTATTTGTTTGTTTATTTGTTTATTTATTTATTTATTTATTCATTTATTCATTCTGGTGTAGTTAAGGCCATCAGTCCTTCGCTTTCACACCACCAGATATACAAACAAAGTAATAGAAATAAAGGGGGAAAAAAATACACTATTAACAAAGTAAAGCAACACAAAAATATACACAGGTTGCAGTCACACAAAGTTTAAATGAGTGATTAAGTATCATAATTAATTATATCCTAACTAATTAAGTAACATAAACAAGAAACTTGCAATTTTAATCTAGAGGGGAAAAAAGACACACAAATAAACACTTCTAGCAATACCTAAAAAGCATTAAATAGGACAAAATTTTCCAATTTAATTTTGAATTGTGATAAAGTCCGGCAGTCCCTGACGTCATTAGGTAACGAATTCCAGATGCGAGATATTTCTATAGTATAGGAGGATGAGTATAAAGACGTTCTATGTTGAGGGATAGAAAGAAGTGCTTGATGCCGATTTCGAAGAGTTGTAAGAAATTGAAAGCGCGATAGCAGATAATTCGGAGTAGAAGTATGCATGATTCTAAATAGAAGAAACAGTGAATGTATTGTTCTTCGTTCCTTCAGACGCACCCATGAAAGTAACTGCAAGAAGGCGTTATATGGTCAAATTTACAAGTATTGCAGATGAACATGTTCATAAGATTATAATTTTTCCAAAAAAAAAAAAAAATAACATGGAAAAGGGAGGTAGGCCCTATTTTGTTATAATTATAGAGTGTTCCGAAAATGTCAGGATGCAGGTCATAATGTCTCTTAATTTTAAATTACGGTGAAATATGATTCGAGATTTTCGGGATAATTAAATGTGATGAGTGTTTTTTTTTTTGGACACTTGTACAGTTATAAACAGGGAATTGCGAAGGTATTACACATTTCATTGAAACTCTTACTGCAACGAAATAAAAAGAGAAGACGTAAGGATGCAAATAGGGTCTAATATTTCTCAGTAGTAGCACTACATACTTGTAATATTCCCAGCTCTCATATCGGTTGCTATACTGTTACATTATTATCTTCCTCTTGTGCCAGAGAATACTCTGACATTGGAAAGGGCCGACTTGTCCAATGGTGGTCTTCACGACACACTGTGTGGTTGCAGTCCTGAACACACACAAGGTGCTTCACATTTCTGCGGCCACCCATCCATGTTTTGAGCATACATCTATGACGCTTTGTTTTATGTGAGCCAGACTTGGTCCTCCACGATTCTGCGGCCGCCTTTCAGGTCCTAACTGTACACTGAAAGTGCTCGACTATCTGGAAGCCGGACCGTCGCCAACTGGCCAATGACTCCTCTTCTCGGAGGTAGAGGGACATAGACCTCTTTCCCATCACTATACGTATACTCATTCTGACTACATTCCTGGAAAATAGCTCTTATCCAACGGACAAATTTCTTCGTTCCCATTTCGACACCTTCGGCAATGATGAAGTCGATTGTGTCTTCGAAACTTACAATGTTTCTGCATACAGAATACAATGAAAATACTCGAAAGCTTCGAAACGTATCAATCAATAATTCATGATCAACCGATATGGAGATATTATGGTTATTCACTTGGGGTACGTGCCAAAATAAGTGAAAAGTGTATAACACAATCCTTTGCTTGTAATTGAGGCGTGAAATATAATTTTCTACTTCTAGGCCCGTATGCACAGTCGAGTTTGAGACCGGTCTTGAGATTGACTCGAGATAACGACACCGAATTCGTATGCACAGTCGAGTTTGAGACCGGTCTTGAGATTGTCTCGAGATAACGACACCGAATTCGTATGCACAGTCGAGTTTGAGACCGGTCTTGAGATTGTCTCGAGATAACGACACAGAATTCGTATGCACAGTCGAGTTTGAGACCGGTCTTGAGATTGTCTCGAGATAACGACACCGAATTCGTATGCACAGTCGAGTTTGAGACCGGTCTTGAGATTGTCTCGAGATAACGACACCGAATTCGTATGCACAGTCGAGTTTGAGACCGGTCTTGAGATTGTCTCGAGATAACGACACAGAATTCGTATCCACAGTCGAGTTTGAGACCGGTCTTGAGATTGTCTCGAGATACCGACACCGAATTCGTATGCACAGTCGAGTTTGAGACCGGTCTTGAGATCGTCTCGAGATAACGAGACCGAATTCGTATGCACAGTCGAGTTTGAGACCGGTCTTGAGATTGTCTCGAGATAACGACACCGAATTCGTATGCACAGTCGAGTTTGAGACCGGTCTTGAGATTGTCTCGAGATAACGACACCGAATTCGTATGCACAGTCGAGTTTGAGACCGGTCTTGAGATCGTCTCGAGATAACGACACCGAATTCGTATGCACGTCGAGTTTGAGACCGGTCTTGAAGAATTCTTATGCAAGTCGAGTTTGAGACCGGTCTTGAGATCGTCTCGAGATAACGACACGAATTCGTATGCACAGTCGAGTTTGAGACCGGTCTTGAGATTGTCTCGAGATAACGACACCGAATTCGTAAAAAGTTTGAGACCGGTCTTGAGATTGTTTAACGACACCGAATTGTATGCACAGTCGAGTTTGAGACCGGTCTTGAGATAGTCTCGAGATAACGACACCGACGCATTCGAGTTTGAGACCGGTCTTGAGATTGTCTCGAGATATCGTATGCATAGTGAGTTTGAGACCGGTCTTGAGATTGTCTCGAGATAACGACACCGAATTCGTATGCACAGTCGAGTTTGAGACCGGTCTTGAGATAGTCTCGAGATAACGACACCGAATTCGTATGCACAGTCGAGTTTGAGACCGGTCTTGAGATTGTCTCGAGATAACGACACCGAATTCGTATGCACAGTCGAGTTTGAGACCGGTCTTGAGATTGTCTCGAGATAACGACACCGAATACATATGCACAGTCGAGTTTGAGACCGGTCTTGAGATCGTCTCGAGATAACGACACCGAATTCGTATGCATAGTCAAGTTTTCAAGACGCGCTTGAGATTTTCTCAGGATTTCGTTGAGACTGGGCCAAGACTTCCAATGACTGGTCTTGGGACGATCTCAGGCAACTCTAAGGACAAAAATGGCGGCTATTTTACACCTGATGACGATTTCGTCGAGTTTCTCAATGACGCCGAAAAGTCTACGACTGTCTTCCAAGAAAGTATCTCTGAATACTCTGGTGCAGTACACTGGGCTCCATCACGACGCTGTGCATTCGCATTAACTTGCATTCAACATAGAGTAGTAAAATAAAGTTTTAATCACATAATTTGGATATCTTACAAACATACATACATAGCCATATACACACATACTCTATATCTCTCTGTCTCAATATTTATATCTCTCTCACTGTCTCAATATCTATCTCTCTCTGTCCCAATATCTATCTCTCTCCGTCTCAATATCTATCTCTCTCTGTCTCAATATCTAAATATCTATCTCTCTCTGTCTCAATATCTATATCTCTCTCTGTCTCAATATCTATCTCTCTCTGTCTCAATATCTATCTCTCTCTGTCTCAATATCTATCTCTCTCTGTCTCAATATCTATCTCTCTGTCTCAATATCTATCTCTCTCTGTCTCAATATCTATCTCTCTCTGTCTCAATATCTATCTCTCTCTGTCTCAATATCTATCTCTCTCTGTCTCAATATCTATCTCTCTCTGTCTCAATATCTATCTCTCTCTGTCTCAATATCTATCTCTCTCTGTCTCAATATCTATCTCTCTGTCTCAATATCTATCTCTCTCTGTCTCAATATCTATCTCTCTCTCTCTGTCTCAATATCTATCTCTCTCTGTCTCAATATCTATCTCTCTCTATCTCTCTCTATCTCTCTCTGTCTCAATCTATCTCTCTGTCTCAATATCTAAATATCTACCTCTCTCTGCCTGAATATCTATGTCTCAATATCTATCTCTCTCTGTCTCAATATCTATCTCTCTGTGCCTCAATATCTATCTCTCTCTGTCTCTATCTCTCTCTGTCTCAATATCTAAATATCTATCTCTCTCTGCATCAATATCTATCTCTCTCTGTCTCAATATCTATCTCTCTCCGTCTCAATATCTATCTCTCTCTGTCTCAATATCTATCTCTCTCTGTCTCAATATCTATCTCTCTCTGTCTCAATATATATCTCTCTCTGTCTCAATAATCTGTCTCAATATCTATCTCTCTGTCTCAATATCTATCTCTCTCTGTCTCAATATCTATCTCTCTCTGTCTCAATATCTAAATATCTATCTCTCTCTGTCTCAATATCTATCTCTATCTGTCTCAATATCTAAATATCTATCTCTCTCTGTCTCAATATCTATCTCTCTCTGTCTCAATATCTAAATATCTATCTCTCTCTGCCTCAATATCTATCTCTCTGTCTCAATATCTATCTCTCTCTGTCTCAATATCTATCTCTCTCTTTGTCTCAGTCTCTGTCTGTCTCTATCTCTAACTTAGCCTCTATCTCTGTCCCTGACTCTGGCTTTACCTCTCTCTATCTGTCTCTCTCTGACTCTGCCTTTACCCCCTCTCTCTCACTCTCTCTGTATCTGTCTCTGTCTCTCTGTGTCTGTATCTTTGTCTGTCTGTATTTCTATTTCTATCTCTGTCTCTCTCTATCTTTCTGCCTGTCTATCTCTATCTCTGACTTTCTCTATCTCTATCTCTGTCTGTCTTTATCTGTCTCTCATTCTGTATGTCACTCTCTCTCTATCTCTCTATCTCAGTCTTTCTCTCTATCTCTGTCTCTATCTTTCTCTTTAGTATAGAAACTGTCAAATTGGAGAAATACTAAGTCTGTAATTGTTAGCTGTAAGTTCACACTCTGATATTAGAGTCAACGTCCCCTCTGTTGTGTGTTGTGCTCGTAGAAAGCATTTTCCGATTAATCTGTGTAGGTTATATTAAATTTATAACCCGTGTGGTAGTAGAGAGGTCAGACCTTCAGCTTGTCACGCAAGAAGTCCGGATTCAAGTCTCGGACAGACCTGAGTATCCATAGTGACACTTGTGGCGAACAAGGTCGCAGTTGGGGTTTTCCTCTCGGTTCTCCTGTTTCGCCATATTATTCATCTACATCATTTCGTCAACGTCTCTCTATCCCAGTCATGTCAACTGATGTCCATATTGGCAAGCGTGCGGTTTGGTGCTCAGAAGAGCCTGAGCGCTTTACAGTGAAAAGGAAAGAGATGGACGAAAGAGGTAGTATATGCCGCTTGGTCGAGCTATATACAGGGATGGCCAGCACTGATACAATGGCTAAAGGGAAGAGAACTTATTAAAATTGTATTCATATTAGTTTTTAAATTTGTCTGAGAAGTATAAGTGCATTATAAGACAGCAAGTTTTAATTTTAATGCTCATTTTTTACAAGCTTGCTTTTTTATTCAGAAGGAATATTTTCTCAACTTTTTTACAGAAAAGCGAACTTTCATATACCAGTATGTTTATTTTGTAGCCTTACAGGTACTCAAACAATTTTTTCGTAAATCTAATATATTGTAAATACGTATTACTGATGATAGTGTATTGAGGAACATTATGGTCAAAATTCTTACAATGATCATTGATTCAATATGATATTATTGACTTTTATTGATTATCACACTGAAGATAGTGTATTAAAAATTTTAAAAATATTCGCATGGAAAATTTTTGTAAGGAAATTAATTAACAAAGTAACTACAGTTACATCATAACAAAACATATGTGCCCATATGTTGCAAAAAAGTCAGCTCTATACAGTAGCTTCAGAAGATTTAGAGAAAATAAATTAATATTCTGATTATAGGAAGCTGAGCACCAATATCACCTTAAAAGCATCATGCGATAAGAGTTTTGTTATGTAATTTTAGTTACAGTTAAAACATATATCTAGGTAACTTTGCGTTGTAGTATAATATTGTTTTGATTAGTTTATTGATTACTTTTTATAAGGCTAAAGATATCATCAATATCATTTCCAACTTATCATGTCATACTCAATCACCTTCTTTGGGATATCACTTTCTTTCTGAATGATGTGTTTAATTCACCTAGCATAGTATAGCTGTACTACTATGGAATTTATGTGAATATTTCTTCTTAACTCTTTATTATGTTATTAATGTTTAAGGCACAACTACAATATTAAGAAATTGGTGTTTATAGGCTACTTTTGTTTTACAGACAATATAGAAAATATTATCAAACAGAAAGAAGCCATATAAAAATAACGACATAAAATTTCACGTTCCGTTTGAAGTTTGTGCACTACTGTTTTCTTAATCCAACAGGCTGTTTATTCATATATATATATATATATATATATATATATATATATATATATATATAATCCTTTCTCCTCCATACCTAATGCTTAATGCCCGCGCACGATGTCAAAGTCAGAAAAATGCGCTTGCTTTGACATCACTGCTCTATCCCATAGCATTTTCCTAACGCCTCGCCGCGCCGCTCCGCGCCGACTGGCGATGCACGGTACGAGAGTGGTTGCTTGTTAGATACCTAGATACTGTCATCCTCTGAGGAGTTTAGTGCTTAGAGGAATGCGGTTCCGACTAGTCTAGCGCGGTACTGGAGTGGGAGGGGACAGTGATAGCGGCAGTATGGAAGGAAGTACAATCACACTGAAAACATTCGCCCAATTTACGAGAGCAGTATGCCAATTAGTTTCCTAACATATTTTTTGGCGAGATAGGGAATTGCAGAAAATTTAATTATTTATTTACTTATTTATTTATATATTTATTCATTAATTAATTTATATATTCTGGTGAAGTTAAGACCATCATACCACCAGAAATACAAATACAATAAAATAAATAAAAAGAAAAATCATAATACAACTACAATGATATAAATGAAAAGAAGAATCATACTATAAAATTTAGTGATTAGTAGAATTGAATTAAATTAGAAAAGTAATCAATTTAAATATACTGTACTGCTGAAACTCAGTAAGTACTTGATTTGTATTTTAAGGAAGGAATAGGTGAAAACTAAATCTTACAGTTTTCATTTTTTTCAAAGACCAAGGACACCAGAATAAAATTATGTGACACGTTTCCTTATTAAGATGAAATAAATGGCAGGCATTTTTTTCAACGTGATTTTCTTAATTAATTAATATATAAATGGTTCCACACGTCGAAAATTAAAGAAAATCACTTTGAAAAAAATTCCTGCCATTTATTTCATCTTAATAAGGAAACGTGTCACATAATTTCATTCTGGTGTCCTTGGTCTTTGAGAAAAAAATGAAAACTTAAGATTTAGTAATTTCACCTATTCCTTCCCTTAAGATATTAACAACAAATGATTTTCGCATGACATTACAGGAATCTGTTTTTCACGATACCAATCACACATATTCTAAAATTCCAATAGAATAAAACCAAAAACTTTTCCGCGGCATGTTTCCTTAAAAATGACTTGTAAATGAAATATTTAACATGAGTAATTCGTATAATTTTTAACATCAGGGAGACGTTTGAGCAAAAATTGCAACAATATATTTAATATATTAATAACAAAACCATATAGACCTAGGTCAACAATATGTGTATGAAATATTCACAACTACTACAAACTGAAGACTGCACATTTTTGGGCGATTAATACTTCCCACTCCGCTCGGCTCGGCTTGGCTGTAGCAACAAAAGAAACCTGCAACCCCCGCACCGATGGCAAGAATAATCTAAACTCGTCGGATTAAGACTGTACTCAAAAACTTAGTGTATTCATTAATAAGTATTTAATGAATTTCAATCTTAAGGCATATAAACTTGCAAATGTTTATTTCTATTTAATAACAATATCTGAAATTCGCCGTTTAGGGCATCTTCAGATATAACAAAACATTTATTCTATGATAACATATTATGCAAATCAAGGAAAATAGAGAACAATATATGGTCTTTATGTAGATTGAAACAGGAGAATATTGAGAAATCTTTGAATTTGAAAACGAATGTTTTATTTTATACATATAGCTCATGTTACAATTAATATACAATGTTTAAAATTTGTCAATGTTAAAATTTAAAATGATGATAATAAAATATTTTTTGGCTGAAAGTTGTCGTAAGTTACAAGATAGACATGTTCTTGTGTTTTATAGGAATAAAAACAAGATATGAACATTTTTCAAAATAATAGAGAAAAATCGATACTGGACAATCAACAGAACACATTATTCTAAAAAATATAATGACAATCATAAATGCAGCAGAAGAATTCTTCATTGAATAAAGAAAATATAAAACTAAAAAATTTGCAATTTAAAACAGCATGATCTTATTACGCCATTCAAATAGTTCCTTTCATATTCTTGCGCCGTTACATGCTTCAATACACACGATATCTAGGCTTCAGTTCTCTTAAAAACAGTGAAACATCAACATGAGTAACATATAAATTAAGTATTCGAATCGTCAAAATTTATTAAAACAATTATATCCCCATATCAAAATTGAAAGTAAATTAATAGTTAATATTCTTTCAGTTATAGAACTTCTTCATTTATACTTCAATAAACCTTTGATGTCATCACATCAGCCAAAAGTTGCTAAGTAAGTAATCTTATAATAAATTATATTTAATATATTTAATAGCTTATCTAATTAACGAATTATAATAGACTTTCTATTAATTTTCAATGAATGATAAAAAAAACAATCATGATCTATTACGAAATATGAAATATTCAAGCAACACTTTTATTCAATATCTCAACTAATTAACCCAATAGTAATTCTTTAACATAAACAACATTTTTAACGAGTAATCTTATAACAATAATAATATCTGGACGTGTCTATATTTGCATTTATTATTATCTCTTAATCTCTATGAAACAATTAAAAACACACAACATCAACTACGAAAACTATCGGCTCGGATTACTCTAAATATTTTATTATCTTCATTATAAAATTTTAACTTTGGCTAATTTAATCACTGTATATCAACAAAAGAATAAAACAACATCCACGACCCCCGCAAACCGATGGCATACTAGAATACGACAACTTTCAGCCATGATTACTTTAAATATTTTATTATCATCATTTTAAATTTTAACATTGACAAATTTTAAACATTGTATATTAATTGTAACATGAGCTATATGTATAAAATAAAACATTCGTCCAGTCGAAGTTCAAATTCAAAGATTATCTCAATATTCATCCTGTTTCATGTTGTATCTACATAAAAGAATTTCTGTACCATATATATTGTTCTCTATTTTCCTTGTTACGAAAGGTCCAGATAATATGTTTTGTTATTCTGAAGAGCCCTAAACGGCGGTTCAGATATTGGCAAATAAACATTTGCAAGTTTATATGCCTTAAATGAAATTCATTAAATATTTATTAATAAACAGGCATATTGATATAGAAAAATGAATTGTAAATTAGTGTATTCTTCTTGGGAATGAACCTATCTTCATGATTAACGCAATGGATCTTGAAAAGTCGCAGTACTGGATTCTAATGATTGAAACCTAAACGTAATATTACTGTTTTATCAAGTGCGCTGAATTTTTAATATGGAACAATAGGCTGCATTGATAAGATCAATACTTATTGATATTATTATGAAAACTTTTAACTGTAACTTCTCACTTCATAATTTTAACCTTTCATCATCTGTAGATGTAAAGAATTGAATACTATTCCCCGAAAGAAAATCGCACATTTATTTTATGAACCCGCTTCCTATTTCCAATATATATACTTTTTTAATTTCACGTTAGTTTCTATAGATAAACTGAGTGAGGGAAATTACACACACGTTGATAGTCCTCGTATTCAAGTACCGCAGAAACGGGGGAGTTTCACCCACGCTCTGTTCTCGGTTAGATAAAAGCATCAGTTAGAGGAATGGATAATACACGGATGTCATGCTAGAGTGGTGTCAGTTCTAACCGCTATGCAGAGCTAATTTATTTTTACTACTGAATAATGGCACTGCTTTCTAGAACATAGGAAGAAAGAACTTTTACATTTATTTGTATCCACGAGTGTTTATTCTGGTGGTTATTTTTGTCATATTCTTTATTCTTTATCACAGTCTTTCAACACTTACAATCTATATAATTAAAAAACTGTTAAATTATTTATATAAACAAGGATGTCAACGTGTTAATATCAAACCATGTTGGTTTTTCGACACATTATAAAAACACGAAATTTATAGATGCACAAAAATACACAACACTTCCGCAACACTTAACTGAATTTCAGAACACATACTGTTTTCGACACAACACTAACAATCATCAAAAGCCAGACATGTTCGATGCTTAATTGCAACTGCTTTGAAAAAAAAAGTCTTGGACAGTAAAAGAGGAAGTCTTTTGCCTTGCTACTAATGGCTGCTCTAGACGTATTGACATCATAGCGTATTCCCAGACAACCAAGAAAGGATATATAATTGGTCCTACCATAAGGATTGAAACGGGGAGTAGCCAGCCGGAGGATGTCAATCAAGAAAAGATCAACATTTATCTGCCAATAGTTGATTACTTCAAAGCAAAATACCAGCTTCAAAACATTGAGGTGATTGGTCTTCTTATTGGAGCTCGTGGTGTGATTCCCAAGTTATTTGAAAGCTTCAGGAAGACTTTTGAACTATCACAGACACTTACTACTGACATCATAAGTTCAGTTTTGAAACGCTCTTGCCAAATTCTGAGTCATCATATTCACTCTGTTTAATTTCTTTTTCTTCACTTTGTAATTCATATAGCCTATGTTTATTTCAATTTTCTGTCAAAAAATGTATGTAAACATTTAATATTGTAAAATTCATGTAGGAGAATATACTGAGTCCTTCTGGGCTACCTCCAATGGGATGCGGTTAACAATTTAAATTTAAATTTAAATTTAAATTTAACCGGAATATAACGCGGAAATCCATTATAATTGAGAAGATGATGGCTACCACATCGAAACCAGTCGGTAACCCGAAAGTAAAATACCAACGTGGTTTACATTAACACATTGAAGTAGTTTATTTAAATAACTTAACAATTCTTTAATGATTTTATAATATTAAGAGTCATTTCAATCTGAGCTTTCTGATATGCAACATTCCACATTGTTTGGTTGTCAAGAGATTTCTTTCCCCCTTTTTTCTATTCTTGAAACTTCTTACCACTGGCGTCCACCGTTGTGGCTGAAGGGTTAGCGCGTCTAACTCCGAACCCAGCGGTCCCGGGTTCGATTCTCGATGAGGACGAGTTGCCTGGGTAAGGTTTTCCCTCACTCCTATGGATGAATATCAGGTAACTTTATCAGGCGATTGGAACCCTACTCATTTTCGCCAATTCCTTCCCCCCCTATTATCCTTTCCTGATCATCCCGTTTCTGGTTTTTCAGATCACTCTACCGGCGTCCTCCCGAAGCTGCTGACTCTCTCGACCGGACTCCGTGGAATGTAGTTCAGCGATGGCTTCTGCAATGGCACCCGAGGCGGACCTACTCGGGGAACGACAAACAGGGGGTCCTTGGGGAAGTTTCCGAAGCAGGAATGGTATATGGATTCTGTCGACTGTAGGGACCGGTCGTTAAGGGAATCATATGGTTAGGGCGGTGCGCGTAAGGGATCTGTGGCATGCAACTCATTCCATATCGAGGGTTAGCGCAAGAGATGTCAATAGGTCGCATTGCTGGGCCATCCGTGCCCCCCCCCTCAGTTAAATTCCATTCCATTTCATTCTTACCACTGGCATGCCGCGTTTGTGGTCCATCCATGCTTCTCGGGTTCGATCTCCGGCCTGGCCATGATGAATTTTAGGTGAACAACGGACTTTGCAGATAACTTTTTCTCGATGTACTCCAGTTTTCATCTTTCATTTAACAAACACTCTCCACTGCCTTATTTTATCTATTTGTTCACTTCATCTGGCAAGAATTTTGGTCCAGTGCTTAGTGACGTTGACTCCTAATCAGGATTTTTCCTGCTCGATTCCCGACTCTGCCAAGAATGTTTCCTTTATTAAGAATTGTTCCTTGGTATGTATGACCTGAGTGTTGTGTAGTTCTTAGCTTTAAGTTAGACTTAAGCGTTAATAGGGAATTGGTGTACCCTACCAAATATCCGCTTTCCATACTCGTTCTTTGATCATTAGGGACCGCTCGCGACCCAATTGACATATCCATATTATTGGTTATGGGATTATTTTATGGAGTACATTTACGCTTGGAAACCGTAAGTTATTGGCATGCTAAAAAGAGCATTTGAATGGGTTATTTATGAAAGGGCATAAGTCTTGATTACTAAATTGTTAACAATGTAAGAAAAACTGCTTACAGGCCGAAATTTTGAAGTTAAGGCTGAAATAAAAATTGTATCATAAATTCTACTAAGCATTAGAGTTTGAAACTTACTCCTCTTCATATCTAAGTCGATGTATCTACACCAAAAGAACAGTTATTACATTACAAACTCATTTTCACAAAATAGTAACTTGGGCCCTTTCATAAATAACCCATTCATTTAAGAAGAAATTCGTGCTGTTCCAGTGACCATATATCTTAAATCGACATGAATATCGTACTCGAAGACAAAAGTCCACTTTCCTTTTAATTGAGGTTAAATGTCAGACAAGTGCAGCTCTTAAACATGGTGCTAGTTTCGACCCAAGCCTTTACAATAAAATTACAAACCATTTTCCAAATTTGAAATATTTTAAAATTGAAGCTTTTAAAAAAGAAATTTATAAAATTATTCATGATTTATAATATTAACAAATGTATGTATTTTTTTACCTTTTATTTCTGTCGACTGTATTCATGTTTTTATTAAATATCACTTGCTTCTGTAATTTAGTTTTTGACCCGTTTTAATTATCCTCCGGACCCTTTACATCCGGAGGTTACACTTGTTATTTAGTATATAAGTTTTTTTTAACAAACTTGACATTCGGACATTTTACATCCGAGTATTTTGAAATCAGATAACTTATTTATGGTAGCATTTGTATTGTTATTTTGTCTCTTTTTAAATACTAGTTAAGGTCAGATTTTTATAATGTTTTTGCATTGCTGAAACTGCATTTGTATACCTCATTTTAATCGTGACAACGATTTTTAGTTCTTTAAGCATTCTGATTATTGTATAGTCTCTGTTCTGTAAAGAATTTTAGATAAGGGTGCAAATAGCCATAGATGCTGACGCGCCCTTTTTTAAACCCCACTAACTAACTAACTTGCTTCTGTCTGATTGTCAATTTGTATTAAATGTGTTTTTTCTCTTTCTTATTCTTTTTTTGCTCTTGTATGTTATTTATTGGTTTGAATTAAGTTATTTACTGTATTTAGTAAATTGTCCTTGTAAATTATTATTGGCTAAGACCACACCGTACACAAGCCTGGCTCTTACGGTAGTGGCTAGACACATTTTTGTTTTATAATTTTAATTTGTACTAGCTAGCTTACTTACTTACTTACTTACTTATTTACTGGGTTTTAAGGAACCCGGAGATTCATTGCCGCCCTCACATAAGCCCATCATTGGTCCCTATCCTGAGCAAGATTAATCCAGTCTCTATTATCATATCCCATCTCCCTCAAATCCATTTTAATATTAGCCTCCCATCTACGTCTCGGCCTCTCTAAAGGTCTTTTTCCCTCCGGCCTCCCAATTAACACTCCATTAGCATTTCTGGATTCGCCCATACGTGCTATATATCCTGCCCATGTCAAACGTCTGGATTTAAGGTTCCTAATTATGGCAGGTGAAAAATACAATGCGTGCAGTTCTGTGTTGTGCAACTTTCTCCATTCTCCTGTAACTTCATCCCTCTTAGCACCAAATATTTTCCTAAGAACCTTATTCTCAAACACTCTTAACCTATGTTCCTCTCTCAAAGTGACAGTCCAAGTTTCACAACCATACAGAACAACCGGTAATATAACTGTTTTATAAATTCTAACTTTCAGATATTTTGACAGCAGACTGGATGATGAAAGCTTTTCAATCGAATAATAACAGGCTTTTCCCATATTTGTTCTGTGTTTAATTTCCTCCCGAGTATCATTTACATTTGTTACTGTTGCTCCCAGATATTTGAACTTCTCCACCTCTTCAAAAGATAAATTTCCAATTTTTATATTTCCATTTCGTACAATATTCGTATAAATTCTAACTTTCAGATATTTTGACAGCAGACTGGATGATAAAAGCTTTTCAATCGAATAATAACAGGCTTTTCCCATATTTGTTCTGTGTTTAATTTCCTCCAGAGTATCATTTACATTTGTTACTGTTGCTCCCAGATATTTGAACTTCTCCACCTCTTCAAAAGATAAATTTCCAATTTTTATATTTCCATTTCGTACAATATTCTGGTCACGAGACATAATCATATACTTCGTCTTCTCGGGATTTTCTTCCAAACCTATCTCTTTACTTGGTTCCAGTAAAATTCCCGTGTTTTCCCTAATCGTTTGTGGATTTTCCCCTAACATATTCACATCATCCGCATAGATAAGCAGCTGATGTAACCCGTTCAATTCCAAACCCTCTATGTTATTCTGGACTTTCCTAATGGCAAAGTTAAAAAGTAAAGAAGATAGTGCATCTCCTTGCTTTAGCCCACAGTGAATTGGAAAAGCATCTGTCAGAAACTGACCTATACGAACTCTGCTGTACGTTTCACTGAGACACAATTTAATTAATCGAACTAGTTTCCTGAGAATACCAAATTCAATAAGAATGTCATATAAAACTTTTCTCATAACCGAGTCATATGCCTATTTGAAATCTATGAATAACTGATGAACTGTACCCCTATACTCCCATTTTTTCTCCATTATCTGTCGAATACAAAATACTAGCTAGCTAGTTGAATAAATAAAATTGATGACCGAATTTCCAAGTGTTGCCGATTTTGCTTGGAAGTGAACGGAGAGCAATGTTGTGTATTCGTTTTTAATTTGAAGAATTAACTTTCTAACTGCAATGTCTCGTTTTCCGTTGCCATAATACTGTCACCATACGAAGCAGTCAGTGACATTTCTGACTCTCTCTGTACAGCCAGAAATCACGAGTGAGTATGCCACATCGACTTACATGTTCATAACGTCACAGATCTGTGTGTTAGAATTTGTATTGATCATAACCTATATTCACCATACAAACCATACAGAACGATTGTATTTCATTACAAAAGCAAACATTAATACAGCGCGTGTTTGAATCTGAGTGGGTTGTTTTGTCGTGTCTGTGATGTGTGTTTTCATTGTAAGCACAGACTGTAGTAAGACCAGATTTTGTGAATGAAAATAAAGAGAACAGATTATGAATTACAGTTATCATGTACTGTATGTAAAGTTGCCCTCCGTACTACTATTGTTAAACATAATGTCTCATACAGGAATAACGACAATGAATATTATGCATTACTTCAATATCATTGTGTGAACAACAGGACTACAATATTCTTCTCATAGAAATAGGCTATAAACAGTATCTGGATTATGGAAGCAAAATTTGGGTTATGTCCACAAAAGATGAATTAAAGATAAAAACCAGGGAAGTGAGATATTAAGGATGCATTGAAGGCTCTACTAGGCTAGACTAAATGAGTAATCAGGATATAATAATAATAATATATTTATTTATTTATTTATTTAATCTGGCAGAGCTAAGGCCAGTAAGTTTTTCTTTAGCCCAGCCAGACTCTAATTCTAATTGAATACAATTGGCTTTTATTACATTAATACAAGACCGTAAAACAACATGAAAGTGAATAATGAAAGTAAAAGTAAATGATGAAAGTTAGATAAGTAATGTTAGTGTTACAATAATGAATATTGGTAAGAAGTAATAATAATAATAATAATAATAATAATAATAATAATAATAATAATAATAGCTTTATTTCTTTATTTACTTATTTATTTACTTATTTATTTTATTTAGTCTGGCACAGCTAAGGCCAGTAGACTTTCTGTTCCGCCCAGCCAGACTCTAATTCTAATTGAATACAATTGGCTTTTATTACATTAATACAAGATCGTAAAACAAAATGAAAGTGAATAATGAAAGTAAAAGTAAATAATGAAAGTTAGACAAGTAGTGTTAGTGGCACAATATTTAACATTGGTTAGAAAAATAATAATAATAATAATAATAATAATAATAATAATAATAATAATAATATAATAATAACAGGGGCGATTTCTCAGGGCATGCTATGCTTGCTGCGCAAGCCCAATATTTTCGTATAATGTGTATTTCTCAAAATGGCGTTACGTACATTAAAATTTATTTTGATTTTTGGAATACTGTATAGGCGTAATACCATCCGCAGGTTGCACACCGCAAGTATCGCAACGCTTGCTCGTTTCTTGGAGCTACAGGAAAGACGTAGAAATAGCGAGAATATGATGCGCGCGCAAGTGCCTTCCTCCTAGTCCGTCCTAGGCGCACAGCTTCTGTTACGTGTTGTTTGAAGCTCTGGTCCGAGAGCTACACCAACGACTATTTAACGTTACACAGACCAGTATTAACAGCGGGAATGTGCTGTGATTTGCGAGTGCAATGTAATTGTATGAGTGGAATGCATATGTTAGCTGCTGCATGTATTATTAATTCTTAAACATTAATTTGAAGTATTGCAATGAGTTCGGAATTGTGGGTCATTGAAATCTTATTATTAAATCCATTTTCCCGAAGGACTATTCAAGAGAAAACAGACATTATAGAGAATATGTGCGCTCGTTCAGTGCAGCTCAATACAACAATATGCATTGGTTGGCAGGGTCGAAAAAACTAAATAAACTGTTTTGTTGGGCATGTTTGTTATATTATATCGAACTTCTACATCTGATAAGCGAATATGATCCATGACTCATAATGATTTCATAATTATAAAATAAATTATTTATGAGGGTCTGATTTATTTTTATTAATTATGAATTATTATATCCTCCCATCTTCCCCTATGAATAAAAGAGCAAGCCTAACTTTCGTCACTAGCATTCGCCCCTGAATAATAATAATAATAATAATAATAATAATAATAATAATAATAATAATAATAATAATAATAATAGTAATAATAATAATAATATAATTTAAGTATTTATTAATTGTGATATATAACCATTAAACATTTACAGACCTGAAACAGCTATTAATGTTAATAAGAATTGTTAGAAAAATATTTCGTTAGTCTATTCTTAAATTGGTTTGATGTCTGACAGTCCCTGACATTACTCGGTAGGGAATTCCAAAGTCGAGGAACAGCCACAGTGAAAGAAGATGAATATGAGGATGTTCGGTGGGAGGGAATGGATAGTACTGGGGGTGTTGTGATCGTGTGTTTACAGTAGATTATGATAGGTAGATAAATTTTGAAAACGAGACGCAAGATAGACAGGAGTGGAGAAATGCAATATATGAAAGAGGAGGGAAAGACAGTGGATTTTCCTACGATCTTCTAGTCTGAACCAGGACAACATTTCGAGGGATGGTGTTACGTGTTCAGTCCGATATTGCAGACGAAACGGACGCACATTTATGAACACGTTGCAGTCTCTGCGCCAAAGTAACGCTTAGGTCAGTAAACAGAATATCACAGTAATCGAAGTGGGGCATCAAGAGTGTTTGTACTAAAATATTTTTCTGGGAAAATGGTAGAAAATTCTTCAATCGCCTAAACGAGTGGATTGGTTAGAATACTATTTTTTGCAGGTTCTGCAACTTGAATGTTCCAATTTAAACTTTTGTCCATATAAATACTTAGGTTCTTTACTGATTCGCTAAACGGAATTTCAGAGATGAGCAGAAATTTAGCACCTTGTTGCAGAATATAGTTGTTAGCATCATAGCCTAAATTGGATGTAACACGCACAATGGATGCAAGATGAAAGATTGTCTGAGCAAATCTTAAATTAAAAAGCCTAAAGATAGATGTTTGATAAGTCCTTGGAAAAGATGAAACGAATGAGGCTGGAACACGCTCCTGATTACCTAATCCATAGTGTGAAGAAGAAAAAGAAGAAGAAGAAGAAGAAGAAGAAGAAGAAGAAGAAGAAGAAAAAGAAGAGTGTAGCGACTTCGAGCATAATGTATTAATACAACATCCATGTTTGTGATGCCAGGAAAGAAAAGATGATTTTTAAAACGTGGACGTAGAAAGAAAGTATTTCATATAATCACTGAAAATTAATATTTGCTTTCCAGTAGCTTATAAATGATTACTGTATTAAACTGTACTGTAATGAAACATATAACATAAACCAGACCAAAATAGTGAAATTCCGAAAACTCGGACATAAGTAGGATATATATATATATAAGTGTGTGTGTATTAAATTAGCATATAAAGATTAATAAATGCGAACTAGTGGGGATAAGTAGCAATTTAGACAGGGAAAACTTATTTTTGCCAAAATGATACCCTACATTTTAATCCTTTCAGATGAGTAGATATACAGGTGTATGGCAAATTTTTTAAACACACAACTTGCAAAATATTAAAAATTATGGACGTCGTTATTTGTTCATCCATTTATGAACCTATTGAGCGTCATAAGATCAAACTATTTATTAAATACACTATTGAAAACATAATATTTTAATACTTCAGGACACGTCGATCCATTAATAGACACACTATTTTAAAAGTAAAAGGATATCGTATAACAAAACTACATTTAAAGCTTGACATGTCCGAGGAAAATATTACTGTATCTGATTAAACTGAGTGACATTATAGAATAGGACTAATTATTAGATAGCATTATCAAACAGTATTATATGTTTCACGATATATGCAACAGAATATTGTGTAGTACTAGTTAATTATTGTATGTGACAATGTCAGTGTTTTGAAATTCAGGATGCATTCGACTGGATATAATTTAATTAAGATGGGAAATCCTCTCTTTGTGCCCAGCACCTTTAACATTGTCGTGGAAGTACATAGATTAATATGGATTTATATATGAAACGTTCCTGACTTTGAATTAACATCATTTCGTACCACGTAATGCGAAATAAACTTAAAAGACATGAAGTTAAAATTTAATAAATAGGCCTATTAAAAGGTAATGAATGTAATTGAATCGGTCATTTTGAAAAGGAGTCATCTCCACTCTCTTAAATTTTACAGGAAAAGCAAAAAACTGTTTTAAATCCTTTATAATGCCGACAAATTAAAATATATATATATTTTATATATATATATATATATATATATATATATTTTACTGCCAAAGGACATTGGATGTGATATGAAAAACCTAGATAATCATTCTTGGCCGTAAGGCATATCCAGGAAAATTATTTTTCTTTCCTGGAAATAACCCGTTTTCAAAATGAATCTGTTTTTTTTTTAATATTAAGTTCACTTTTATAACAGAAATTTATACTTTATTAAAACAAAGTTGAAAAAAAACACAAATACCGCTGCAAAATCTTGGTAAAAGAATATATAATAGGCAAAATAATTGTGAAGAAAGTTACAATTCTTCATGAAAACTTCGTCCATTTAAATTGTCTATTAGTCTCCCTTGAGGGAAGAGGGAAGGGTTAGGGACTGCCCTCGCAAGTAAGCTGCTTAGGCGGGCCCATTTTACTACCTGGAATTGAATGGTGTGCATGTCCTAACGCCCACGCGCTACAGATTCGCCAGGGGGCCGCCTTCGAACTCCCTCACAGCTTACAGAATGTCTTTACCTTTCCGCGTAGACATCACCGCGGTCACACAAGCTACCAAAAGCCCATTGGTACGTAGCACTACCACTAGCAACTAATGATCACATAGGCTACCACAGCATCTACGTTCGGTGGCAGCCTGCAGCTGACACATCGGAGCAAACCCGGGATTTGGGAAAGAAACGGATATGATGAAGATGAAAGAGGAAAGTGTAATTATGAAGGCAAAATGTGACTGAGGTCCTACGTCCAAAGTTAGCCAACAATTCTGCTTCAAAAAACCTCAACCAGGTTTCTTGTCCAAGCCAGGATTTCAACTCGGGCCAGCTCGTTTCATAATCAGACGTACTAAAATGATTTAATGGATGTAGAACATTCTGCTTTCATATGGAATATTTGAATAGACATTCTAGCCGTCAAAAAGTCAATTAAAAAAAAAAACAAAAAAAAAAAAGAAGATTCAATTAATGTGAACCTTTGCGGAATGTGCGCCTCAGTAAGACAAGTTGAATTAGAATTACTAAGACTATTTCGTTTATATGACGTCATTCCATTTTCGACGAATGAAGTGTAGTGAAATTTTGAAATCCAAATTATCACAGTCATACTTAGCGATAATTTTTGCAGATATATTTATCGCTATCAATTTATCGCATGGTCGTTCTTTTGTTTAGTCGTTATCGCCAACTGTTTCCCCGTAAATCGATGAGCATGAATCCATTAAGATGCATCTACACGGTTAAACTTTTCTTTAAACTTTACGATTTCAAGCAGTGAATGCAAGATTGATATTTAATATTAAGTAATATATTTACGCAGTGAAGACGACGTTCAAAACGGCGCACCATGTAAACACAAAATCTTCATGCATCTTAATTTAACGTACGTTGATTCTTTCAATATTCTTCCCAGATTGCATGCACTACAGGGAGAATGCGTTTGTCGAGCTATGGAAAATGCTTTCCTGTAGTAGGGAGTAACGGTCGAAATAAGACACAGCTGACATTGGTCCCTCTTCCACAGGTAACCTAACCTATAATCGTAGTCTATAAAATTTGTATTACGTGAATGAAATTAAACAATTATCACAAAATCATATGTTCAAATTTATGTAACATTATCGCATATCAAACCCAAAGACTTTGCATAGTAATATATGAAAGGTCTTTGATCAAACTGCCTTTCGCATGGCGTAATAAAATTCGTGTTTTAATTATCTATACTGAGATGGCTTCATTCTGTAGCAACATATGTCTCGCTGTGAATACATAAGCATTGCTATGTAGCGGTCTCCACACATATTACATAGTTTTTAGTTCTCGGTGTAGTGTGTAATGTAACAATGAAGCTATTAAATAAAGTTCGAAACTCTACTTCCACATCTACACATTCATCTTCTAATTCCATGTACATTGTAGGCTATATAAAAAATGCACTCCTTTATTCAGATTAGATAACTGTGGTTTCACCAATTCTTCATTTAATTAATTATTAATCAGGTTGTTGTAATTATATTGTAAAATGTTTAAATTAGATTATGATTTCAGCAGATAATGAAAATGTATTTCTGTTATAATAGTAAGAGAAAAACGCAGTAAATGTAATAATTAATGTTAATTATTAACATTATTAACCTTCAACTGGTATCGCTTTTTAAGTGTACATTACAATATCAAGCAATATGGGTATATATTGACCCATAGATACCAGTTGAGGGTTAAGCCTGTATTTCGCTTTTTGAATTTGGCATTACTGAATAACGCCCAATTTCTTCATTGCAGTAATCGATATTCATCTACAACTTCACAATGTCTAAATAGGTTAATTATTCGTAAATGTACAATTATTAACATTTTGTGAGCGAATTTTAGGGATATATTATTTACATTTTTATTTTATTCACGAAATAGTTCTAATAAATGACACTCAAGGTCTGAGATTTCCCAGATAAATCCAACCTCTCGTAACATTTCTATAGATAAATTTTGTGGATTAAAAAATATGTGCCATGTAGGTATAGTAAATAACAATGACGTGTTCTGAAACAAGCTACATTCCCTAATAAGCGGTTGGCAAAGCTGGTGTAGCGAGGAGTGGGATTGCCTGCTCGAGATCTAGGTGCGCAGCGAACCTTGGTGTAGTCAGCTGGTGTCTTTTGGGAACGCTCCTAGCTGGGTTCAACGTAAATGTTCTCTCAGACAGACATAGCCCTGGAGTTCGCGCTCTTCCTCGGTATTTAGAAATCGTTCTAAAACACAATTTAAAGCACATTGACATATAGTCTTTCAAACACTGTATTGTGAAGAGATAGTGTGAATTTCAAGACGATATGTCCTCACAAGAAGTTGAGAAATCTGTTCCTGAAATAGAATTAGCCTAATATTGAACCATAGTTGTTATCATACTTGTTGAGAATTTTTAATCTATACTTCATTCCATAATGTCTGACAGGAGATGTAAACACTGCGGACAGCGGAGGAAAGAAGTATAATTGCTCCTCAACCAATGACAGAGGTCTCATTCCACTTTTATTTTGAAGTTTGGTAGAACACTTCAAACCGCCCAACTTCAAGACAAGCGTGGAATGAGACCTCTGCCTTTGGTTGAGTAGCTATTATACTTCTCTCATTCTCTACCGGCAATATTTACATCTCCTGTCAGACATTATGGAATGAAGTATAGTGCTTGATATAGAAAATTATTCTATTTATCCAACTAAGCCATGTGGGTACTTAAAAATGTTTCGTCATTTCGTCAAAATATTTATAATTTTACCTAAGAACAATTATTGAAGGGCTCAGAACCATAGTAGGACAAGCACCATTTGCTAAAACCGTAGAAAAGAAGGGTTAAAATGAAGTTATTACCGTAATTCAATGGAAGCATATAGCAAGTAATATAAAGTATACACATTAGAACTAAATTATATGTCAATCTTCATTAAACTATCGTATTCACTTAACTTTAACCCTTGCTTTCTCCGTTTTTAATAAATGGCGCTTGACCCACTATGGCTCTGAACCTTTCAATTTTAAGAACAGCAAATTAAAGACATTTAAGTACAAACTGGCAGAATAATATAATCTTATGATTAATAAAATGTTTAATCCATGTGGAAGGAACTAAAAATAGATTTAATTAATACGACCAATTGCATTAATAAAAGATCACCGTGTCTATTGAAGCTTCAATGAAATATGTATTTTTCTTATAATAGTAATTAAAATCTCATAATGTAGAAAGATATGACATCAAATTTGAAGAGTATCTCGAAGTGTATTGATTTGTCCTTTTATCATTATATGAAAAAAATATTTCCAAGGGAAGAAAACCTCATTGTGTGTCGTATTTCTTTATTCGAAGCTGTGGTTTATTTCCGCCTCCAACTTCGTCAAAGATAAAAAAAATTTCTAACTATCGTATGCTTTCGAATGCAGCTATCCCCTTGTTAGGAAGCCATCATGGCAGAAGAGGTCACGTGAACTATTCACAAAATTGTTTTGTCGGCATGCCGCCTTGATAATGAATGCGCTGCTATGTCTATATGAGTGAAACTTGCTCGTAAGGTTTTAATGATTTCTCCGACTATTCCTTCGTTTACAATTTTCGATTCACTTCTCGATTTTAATTTTTTACTAAAATCTTTTCTACTAAGCTGTGTGCTTCAACTCTCATAATGTTCCTTTTCGCTTTACTTTTAGGTATAGGACATTTGGTATCTCAAGAAACCTATCTCAGCGTGAGGGGGGGGGGAAGTGGACTGAAAAGCTTCTCTCCCTCCGGACTCGCCACACTTCGACTAGCTCACTTACCCCCACCATAAGGTTCTTACTATGAGCTACGGCGCACGAATGCATTTCGTTTTACAAGATAACGAATGACCTATACGTCGCTTTGTTTTCAGTATATTTTGTGTAATATTCCGTGTGGAATGAAATATACATTTTTGTTATACAGTATTACAATTTGAGATGATACTTCTGCCACTGTGTGATCACAGTCTAGTATATACAGTCGCGAAGCTCAATACGTAGTACATATGCAAACATTAGGTAGTTGCTCACGACTAGGATCGCTAATATCGCCTCATTACAGGCAATGCAAAATAGTACCGTCTCAGTCTATTGTTTCTAGCACCCTCAAAACTCAAGCTTCGTGACTGTATATACAGTAGTAGACTGTGGTGTGATGTTGAAGAGCACCTAGACCTATATTACGCCTTTGTAGAAATTAAATGAAGGATTTATTCTATTAGAATTTAAATACACACCCTTCAATTAACTTTAACAGAGATCATCTTCATCATTATCTTCACTTCATGGTTGAGGCTTAGTGCCTGTTCCGTCTTCACATTTTATTCAGTTCCACCTCTTCCTAGGACGCCCGACATCTCTTTTGCCTTTATGTTGGTATTGTTGTATCAGTGCTGGAATTCTTTGATTATCCATTCGAGATGGGTGTTCTTTCCACTTTTCTTTATAATCTTCAACTTTATCGTTTATGTTGTATATATTTAATTCTTTAGGGATATCCTCATTTCTTATCAGATCCCTTCTTGTACATCCCTTTACTCTCTTAAACAGAGATACACAATAAACTTGGAAAGAGGATTAAATTATTATAATATTTTTACATATATTTTCTCCGTGTTCACTTATCTGTGGTTTAGGCAAAATGGGATTGTTTTGCACCATATTTAATACAAAAATAACCGTTTTGTAACTTCAATGTGGTTGTTTTGTTATGTGGGTTAGAAAATATTAATAAAAATATCCGTGGCGCTACAGCCCGTGAAGGGCCTAGACCGACCAACCGGCTGCTGGCCTCACGCCCACATGCCGAAGCAGAGGTGGACGATCATCCAACCAGAATGGAGGTATCGTGTGATTAGCACGATGATCACCCACAGCCGTTATAGCTGGTATTCGCAACCGGATTTCGCTACCTATCGTAGCTCCCCAAGTGCATCACGATGCTGGGTGGGCACCAGTCCCATACACTGGCCGAAATTTCATGAGAAAATTTCTTCCCCCATTAGGAATCGAACCAGCTCGCATTCAGTAACGCGAGCCCTAGGCAGATGCCTTAGACCACGACGCCACGGCGCGGGACAGAAAATAGTAACATATTAATATTAAAAATAGATCACACAGGTGTATACAAACTCAAATGTAATAGTTGACAAGTTCTACATAGGACAGACAGGCAGATCATTCAAAACACGCTACAAAGAACACATTAAAGCTATAACCAGAGGACACAATACATCTACATACGCCGATCACATAACCAATACTAACCATACATACAATAACATAAATACGGACATGGAAATCCTACACACACAACCCAAGAACCAAAAACTCAACACACTAGAACAATATGAAATATACAAACACACTAAAACACACCCCGATCAAATCCTCAACACACAGATCAATTTCAGTACACACACACTATTCGACTCCACAATTCAACACCTTCCAACAATAAAACACACCCTCCTAACAGGCAGAGATGACGCCGCGATCTAGTAGGCTCTGATGATGGTGCGTGAAGCACTGAAACAGCTGTAAGCCGGACAGATATTTCATATTTAACACGAGTAAGTCCACTAGTTCATCAATTAATTAAAAATAGAAGTTTTAATAAGATGTAACTCGGGATTATGCAAACAATACTGAATATTGCTACATATTACTAACGTTTTCTTGTAATGCGAGTAGTATAGCAAATATTATATAGAATGTAAGGATATAAACTGCCAAAGAATACTAGTGGTAGAGAATAAATAACTCACGAAAAAATAATTCAAATGTTGTTATCCTGTAACTGTCAGAGCTTTCCAGAAAGGAATGTTTTTTTTTTAGTTTAACGTTTTTGGAAAAGAGAATACACCGTCATTATTTAGGCTACTTTGCCCGCTATGTATGCTGAAGCAGTCACTTGTTACTCTGTTGTACTCTGGCATGTGTTGGGTGCAATGTCATTGACAAAAACATTTGCTATTATTGTAATGTTCCGAAGTCCATATGATATTCCCGTGCAGGAATTCTGCATTATCATATGAAGGATGGGTGGAGCGGAAATATCATACGTACTTCGGTACATCACAATAATATGATATGCGTAAATAATCACTTAGTGATTTATGACGGCGCTCATCCCGTCGGATCCCGGCCACTTCGTAATGAGTGCACCTCTGCACATAGTGTGTTGGACATTGTGCCACTGTCACACATCTGTGACACAGTGTATGAGGGTTGGCCACTAAAAGGAAACTAAGAGGTGTAACTTAAACTGACAGGATCAATCCGGCATCGGAACTGTAATCCGGTGTGGCTTAGTGGATAAAGCGTCAGCACGTAGAGCTGAAAACCCGGGTTCGAGTCCTGGTGCCGAGGAGAATATTTCTCCCCTCCACGTTCAGCCAAAATATAAACAAATAATGAAACTACTGTCAATCTTAAAAACATATTTTACAAATTAAAAATTAAATTATATAAAATAATTACATTTAAATGGATATTTTTACAGTAGACCGATATGTACTTTTTGTACACTTTTGGCAGTTTATATCGTTTACATTCTGTGTTCTTTGTGGTATAAAAGATAAATATTTGCATTTACATATAACACAATGTTTAAATTGAAAATAATTTCTGAGATTTTAGTGTACTCAACGCTCATCATGCTTGCAGTTAAATCCATGTTCCGGGTTCGGCTAAGGAAATTTATTTTTAAAGGCAACAAATCAATGAGATTATTTAAAAAAAATGATGAATAAACTTTAGGCCTACACATATTATATTTCTACACATACGTAACATAAAACTTCGTCACTGAATAACATTCCTTTGTACAAAATTTACTAAAATCGTCTTTCTGACATAAAAATTCGGTCTTGTTTTCTTTCTGTTATTCTGCAATGAATTCTGTCTTACACGTGTCCGTAATGTACAAATACCTTTTCACACTGTTAGATCAGCACAGATCAGGAAAATCCAGTCTATCACATCTGAAGTTTTCAGTAATTACCCCTGCTCATTGTGTTCGTATTCTTTAATTAGGTGTAGTAATATCATTATAAAATGTACTAGTTAAGATATTTAGTCAATTTTTATATGATATCCTACTCAATAATAGGGGATATTTTAACAAAATGCAGTACAAAATAATTCAAGCTACATTAACCCAAGATAACTTAAATTTCTAGTAATAATTATCCATTTATATTACAGTTATTATTCTCCGTCGTCTGTCCGTATCTTCTAAATTTGCAGAATAATATTGAAACTATATTATGTACAAAATCTGACAATTTTAATATTCCAATCGCTCGTTATCTGTTTCTATTAAACCTTCATTACATTAAAGCTGTTTATATTATACTAATATATGTACAATAATATTGTCAGCGAGTTTAAATCGGTAAAATATTCCACACCCATTTGCATATTAATTGAAATGAAATTGTTTCCGAAAGGTTAGAGGTAGACAATCACTAATCAATACTAAAATGGCTTCGGATTCCAATATTGGTTTAATTTTTCAGCTGTTTGTATATTTTATAATTTGTACAGGAATAATTCACTTTTATGTTGTCCGGAAACCGCGATACTCAAATCACTGTTCAAGTGGAGAAGTTCTAAAATTTATCTTCAGAATTACTGCATCTATTTTCATAAGAAATATACCCAGTAAAACAGTGAGAACTTCGGTTCACCTGCAAATTTGTAGGATATTGAATGTTCTCTATTTTGAATAATTATTATGTTACTAGACTAGACGGCAATTCGGAAGGCGGGTGGCCACTAGATGCGCCGTAGCCTGTATGGCATGTGACGTCACAAGCATGAACAGGAGAACCAATCAGAATCAGTCTATAACAAGCACTTCCTGAGTTCGTTTGTTCACGTGCGAGTGTTTCAATACATTGAATAAGTAAAACTAACATTTACTATGTGTGTGTGTAAGGTAAATAAATGGAAGAAGAGACTGTAAAAACACAAGTATTACACAAACAGGCGCGGAAAATAGTGTTTAAGGTGTATAATTATTATAAAAACGTTAACGAGCAGAACGCTGCCGGCCATCTTGATGCTGCAGCTGGAACGTTGCCAATGTGCAAGAAACGATTGCAGAAGCATGTGGTGTGGGATTGAGAAACGTGCAAAGAATATTGTTAGTGAAGGAAACAGGGTTTGTTTGGTGTCATGCTTAGAGTAATCAACGGCTAAGGTCATTATTGTCTTTTGATAATTTAAATTATCTCCTGCGCTATTTGTATTGCACGTGCTCGTGAAGTACGATGTGGCAATGTTGTACGCTGCCTTGCTCTCTCTATCTGTCTCTCTCGACGCAAACGCTAGCAGACAACCCGCCTTCCGAATTGCCGTGGACTCAAGTTTCTCTCCATGTGCACAGCTGGCGCAGAATCACTGTCCATTTTCTACTACAGTAATCACTGTCCATTTATTGCTACAACATTCTAATAATAAATCACTGCCCATTGCGATTTACAGCTCCTTTGTATGTTCAAATTGTCTTTCCTCGGCTTTAACTCATAAGTTAGTTGAAGGAGTCCAGGAACTCTGTTACAAACAGCTTGGCATAGTTATCGATGTGAAAGAATTTCATGGAAGTCGTGTTATTTGAATGTACTAAGGGCGTCCAATGTCCTTGGTTTCATGGACTAGATCCAAAATAAGTAATCCATAGGAGTCAGGTCTGGAGATCTTGCTGGCATTTTGAACTGATCTTTTCCTTCCGACGACATTCTCATTAAAAGTCGTTGACGTAGTTCCGCTAGCAACATTGAATTTGTTTTTATGCAAGATTCTCCGAACAGATCTTGAAATGCCTTGATCTACAACCATTCTGCGTCTGGATTTAATGAGACTTTGCACTACTTCTTCAAGACTACAAGCTCAGTGACTGTAATATAACTACCTGATCCTGGACGGTCTATCTATGACATCCGTTTTCCTCGATACGCAGCCGAAGAGTGTAGGCTACTTTACCCGTAGTAGCGGATAAATATAATGATACATTTGATTTATTAATAACTAAATTGAAATCTCCTTTATATTACATTTCAAAGGAAAAAAATCCATATTTCATTAATAAACATTGTTACAATTTTATTTCATTACAGTGACATGCAACGCACTCGTACGGTTGTCTGATCTTCTACAGCTAACTAGTTTCAATATTGGTATATCAAATTTGAGAAAGCGATCTCTCTTTTACAGTATTTACAGATAACAAAAACACTATCTCATAAAATGTCTCCACTTTTATTAATGCTTCGAACTTACAGTCATCTGTCAAATAAACAGGATTTAGATTTTTCGTTATCGTACAATATGTACAAGAAAAACTTATGTAAAGCATTATTTTAAACACACGTTCTGTGATGGTGAGTTTTTTGAATAAATGAATTGAGCCTATTGGGCCTGCTGTGTAGTGCTGTATATTGAATTTATTAACATGGTGTTGTATTTGCTCTGCAATTTGCCAATTATAGCTACGCCTACATTTTGCATTTTTGTCTGTGATGTCTGTACTTGGCTCTTTTTGATTTGTTTTTATTTGGTGTTTTTCATTTATATCTGTATCTGTGTCTTTTATTTAGGTGGTATCTATTTTTTTTCTTCTCTTTTCCATTTTTAATTTGTAATTGCACTTGTATCTGTTTTACCTCTTTTTTCGTGTTATATGCAATTCTATGTTTTTTTTTAATCTGTACTGTCTATTGTAATTGGGGTTTTGCTTTGTTATGGACATAAATAGATGAATAAATAAATATTGAAATTGAAGCTCCATACCAATTTAAAACATTCGGATTGTGAACAGCTGTAGATGCTGCAGTTAAGAACAGTTCATTACTGTTTGTAGTGACTACTCCGCCTCATATTTTTATCGGTATTTTTATTTAAAGTGTGTTAACTGCGAGGTTACCTGTTTTATAACGTCAATGTAATTGATGATAGCGAAAATTTTCCACTGATTATCTAACGTTTTTCGTACAATTGCTATTAAGTCACCCATTACAATTTTATTCATATCTAAGCTACTGAATACAATGACATTATTTAAGCTTTTAAATCCCGTCGTTTACAAATTACACTAACCTAAACTCTCACTACCTTCAAGACAGTAATTCGTAAGAGTGGTTATTTTTCAGCCATTGTAAAGATAAATCCAAACCTCTTTGACATTTCACTTCTATAAGCACATTCTTTAAAATACATATAGCATAATTTTGATATTTTCTTTCAAAATGTTAAGAAGAATGATTACATCGTAAGAATTAATTTTAGAGGTGCTTTTATACAAATATGAAAGCATATTTTCAAATGCAACAAAAATAATAACAAATCCCTGTTATATATAAAATTTTCCTTGTATCCTAAGGAATGCGTGTTCCAAACACCTTGCATGTAACGTGAATAGTTCCGAAAATATAAATATATTAACATTTTTGTGTGACAATAAAGCAACAAATTGAAGTTAAGGGAAATTGAAAACAAAGTTTAGACTCGCTTAAAAATTCTCTGTTCCAGAGCTTTAAAAACTGCGTTGCAGTAGATTACAAGGTCATAAAAGCGCATTAAATTATATGTAATATATTTCTCATACGTCAAAGTGTGTTTTAAAGAGTAACATTTCTTTAATTCACTGGTTTTCCACAAAATTAAAGCCATCCTCTCTCCACGACATCTCGTTTAGCATTCGCAATTAATTTTTATATTGTTATTTTCTTTTTATATTAAAGTTTTCTTTTCTTATTACTAGCCTATTTTTATTTAGTTAACATTAATATATTTATATTTTTATTTTATTGGGTTATTTTACGACGCTGTATCAACATCTAGGTTATTTAGCGTCTGAATGAAATGGAGGTGATAATGCCGGTGAAATGAGTCCAGCACCGAAACTTACCCAGCATTTGCTCGTATTGTGTTGAGGGAAAACCCCGTGAAAAAAACATCAACCAGGTAACTTGCCCCGACCGGGATTCGCGGCCAGACGGGCTGACCGTTACTCCACAGGTGTGGACTGAATATTTATGCAATAAGTCATTAACAGTGCGTGAAAAAAGAAAACCTTATAAAGTCCGCCTTTAATTTCACTTTGGTCCATTTCAAGTAGTGGACGGAGATGAGACTTCCTGGGAAATATGATATATTTTACTAGACATGAACAAAACTAACTGCCGCTCTCGCTCGCTGTGTTCGTTGCATTTGTCTTTCGAGTCTCGCCTCGTAACTTACGTGCGCTTCGAGTCTCGCTCATCATTCTCCAAATAGCATTTGGTCGACGTGGAAAGATTTCGTAACTTTGAATAACATACGTAATTGAAATAAATAGCATTATAGATGTTTAATTGATAGAACAGGACAAAATGAAACAGTATCATAGTTATCAAAATGTTATGATTCTACTATCAGATATTACATATGGTTTATAAATAAAAAAATCTCAAATGAATTTTAATTTCTAAGAAATAATGTTCTCAAAATGTTCTGATTCTACTATCAGATATTACATATGGTTTATAAATAAAAAATCTCAAATTAATTTCAATTTCTAAGAAATAATGTTATCAAAATGTTCTGATTCTACTATCAGATATTATATATGGTTATATAAATAAAAAAATCTCAAATAAATTTGAATTTCTAAGAAATAAAGTTATCAAAATGTTGTGATTCTACTATCAGATATTATATATGTTTATATAAATTTAAAAAAATCTCAAATAAATTTGAATTTCTAAGAAATAAAGTTATCAAAATGTTCTGATTCTACTATCAGATATTACATATGTTATATAAATAAAAAAATCTCAAATAAATTTGAATTTCTAAGAAATAAAGTTATCAAAATGTTCTGATTCTACTATCAGATATTACATATGGTTATATAAATAAAAATCTCAAAAAAAATCTCAAATAAATTTGAATTTCTAAGAAATAAAGTTATCAAAAAATGTTCTGATTCTACTATCAGATATTATATATGGTTATATAAATAAAAAAATCTCAAATAAATTTGAATTTCTAAGAAATAAAGTTATCAAAATGTTCTGATTCTACTATCAGATATTATATATGGTTATATAAATAAAAAAATCTCAAATAAATTTGAATTTCTAAGAAATAAAGTTATCAAAATGTTCTGATTCTACTATCAGATATTATATATGGTTATATAAATTAAAAAATCTCAAATAAATTTGAATTTCTAAGAAATAAAGTTATCAAAATGTTCTGATTCTACTATCAGATATTATATATGGTTATATAAATAAAAAAATCTCAAATAAATTTGAATTTCTAAGAAATAAAGTTATCAAAATGTTCTGATTCTACTATCAGATATTACATATGATAATATAAATAAAAAAATCTCAAATAAATTTGAATTTCTAAGAAATAAAGTTATCAAAATGTTCTGATTCTACTATCAGATATTATATATGGTTATATAAATAAAAAAAATCTCAAATAAATTTGAATTTCTAACAAACATAAAACATAGCGTTAAATAAAGCGTTTTTTTTTCACTTGAGACTGCATACTTGGTCTCAAACATACAAAACATTTCCTATCCTTTTGATAAGGGCCTAGTAATTAAATAAAGATTGGGAGACGGATTATTACACTGAAAGGCAGAGATGATGTTTCAAATAGGCTACTTCATTTTTCATACATATATAACAGTTGCCAAAATAGATAAAAGTTCGGTCTGGTATAAACAACTGTGACGATTCAAGGCTGTTTCACTTACGAGAGTTCATCACTCTCGAAGTCCCTATGTTTTGAACATTTACTTACAAGCAGTTAACGACAGGCAACACTGTCGTGCGGGTTTTTGGCTTTGCGGGCGCTATTAGTCTTTCATTCTCGCTCGTTGTTCATCTCTATATTTTACCGCGTCATTGACAAAATTGTTCGGCTTGGATAAAAGATCATGATTTTTACCATCAAACATTGACTTTAGAAAAAAATAATGTTTTAAAACTTTATCATGTTTCCTTATTAAACGGCAAGACAGGACGGAGTTGATAATGAAGGTTCAGGTAAACTAGCTACCACTTAATCTTCAAAAGTACCAGGATATTCATAATTATTAACTACATTCAACAAAAGAAAGTAAATGCATGAGCTTACTTTACAGTAAGTCTGTTACCATTCACACATTAATTTCAGTGCACTCCAGTGCCATCAAGAAGAAAAGAGATTTCTTGGGACGGAAGTGAGAAAAAAATGTATGTATTTATTCACACTGCAATGGGTATATACCCGGTGGCAGTGGTAACTAATTACACTCAATAATGACAATAATAAACTTATTAATTAAAAATACAATTAATGATAATACTAATAATTAATACTAATAATAATAATAATAATGATAATAACAACAACAACAATAGGGAATATACTAAATTAAATGAAACGATCACTTAAAATAACATTTGAAATATTCTAATTTGTATCTTAAAACTAAGATCGAACTAAAACCCACGAGTATATGTTCATATCTGCACAAGTACCTTTCAACATTACACTCGTTTCGCTGTCAACTCACTCACTGCACTGGAACTACGACACATTTCACTGATTCTATCCTGATTTCACTAACACTTCAAAAACATTTCACTGTTCAAATACTTTGCACTGCCACTATAAACTATAAAGCTTCACTGACAGGAACACGTTTCACTTACACAGCACACTTCACTGACACGACATACTTCTTCACTGATACAACACACTTCACTGACACAATATAATTCTTCACTGATACAACACTTCAATAACAACATATCATTTACACCCTTTAAGTACTGTGTATAATTACCGTCTATTAGTAAGGTCCTTAAGCCTATTTTTAAATGCATTTTTGGTTGTTGGTAAAGCCTTTAGTAAGTCTGCAGGTAAAGAATTCCAGTCCCTGATAGTACGATTGAGAAAAGAAAACTTTCCAGTGTCCGTGCTCTGTCTTCTTTCCCTCAATTTATATGAGTGGTCGTTCCTTGAAGAGTAATTTGGCGGCTGCAACCTATTTTTTATATCTCTCCAGGCAGGCTCACCTCTGTATGTTTAACAACTAACAACTAACAAAAAGAACGTACACCATTTTCCTGTTGCATGGCCATAAAATAAGATTAATTCATAATATGCACCACCAAAGATTTCTAAGCACGAGGTGCCTATCGGGAAACGAAAATATTAAATGGAAAAGACGAAGCGTGAGTTTGAAATATTTTTGACGCATAAAGAAAAGAGCATAAGAATGAAAGTTTTAATAGTTTATATGCTATTACTGTAAAATAATTGCCTAACTATGAACAACTGGGGAGAGAAACATGAAAATACCCCAAGGGCGATCTTTCTGAAAATGGCTCATACTTACTCATATTTGCTGCTGTGTTAAATGTCAATTAACATTAATTATAATTAATATGGATATGTAGACCTACAGTATATCCTGCTTTATAATATTTATTTGTATTTTGCTGTCGGGAAGTGGCTACTGAAATGAAAAGTTTTTTTTATTTCTAAACTTCAATTAAAATGCCGTTTAAAACCTATAATGAAGTTTACTACATTGCACCTACAGGGAAATTAACTGAAGGATTTATTCTCTGAGAATTTAAATTACGTTCTTTAATTAACTTAAGGAGCGAAACAGAAGAAAAAAAATGGAAAAGGAAGTAAATTAGAACTTTAAATGTTTTTTCTCCGCGCTCACTTCTCTATGTCTTACAGAAAAAATGATTTTGTACAGTGTTCAATAAGAATATTTATTTATTTATGTCTAATGGCTAGTACATGATATTTACTATCATTGACTGAGGAAAATACAAGAAAGTGGTGAACAAAACTACGGATTAAGTAATTAGAAATATTCGGGCTCTGGCTTCCCAGTAGCGGTCGACTTCCTTGGAGGATTTCAGAGCAGGGCATTTTGCAAGATGTTGTCTGTCCATGTCTTCCTGTTTATGGCACAAAATGCATGCTGATGATGGCAGGATGCCAAGACGATTGAGGTGTTTACCCAGGATGCCATGTTCAGTATTAAGACGAAAGCTTGCAACTGCCAGTCTTCTGGGTACAGGAGGTATATCCTTCAGTAATTTCCTACGTTGTTGCGAAATGTTTATATCCAGTTCTTGTTGGTGATTATTTTTTGTAGTTGCTTGATATATTGTTTTACTGAGCTAAATGACAAAGTTTTCCGTGGGTTTGAGATCGGTACCCTTCTTAGCTAATGTGTCAGCCTGTTCATTCCCATGTAGATTACAATGTCCTGGGATCCACTGCAACACAACTGTTTTGCCACGTTCTTTTAAAGCTGCAAGTACTTTTTGACAATTATTGATTTGTTCTGTGTAGGGGTGGTCAGTTTTATTTATGGACAAAATAGCTGATTTCGAGTCCGAGAGGATGACGGCTTTTGTGAATTTATCCATATGGATTAAAAGTGGATTTAAGGTAACATGTATAGCTTCAATTTCTCCATCATAGGCAGATAGATTATAACCAACTGGGAGATAGAAGCAAAATAGATTACTAAAAATACCACCTCCTACATTTCCTTGAGGGTCTGTTTTCGAGCCATCAGTATAAATTCTTATCCAATAGTCTTCCGGATATCTGATGTTGACGGTTTGAAGGGCCAGTTCTTTTAAATTTTCTTTACTGTGTAGATTTTTGGTGATTTGTTCTAGGAGGTCTATTCCTGATTGAATTATATCTATCTGAAGTGGTTTTGTGGAAGCATTAGAGGTTGAAGGATCAATAAGAATATAACTGATTCCAACTATTTGGTTCTGTAGATTGAGAAATAGTATTATTAATAGTAAAGAAAGCATTTCAAATTTCATATCAAATGTCTAGATTGTATGAATACACTGCATATTGATGTATAACGAGTATGGAAACTAATGCTAGTGTACGCCCACGTAGCTTTAACATTAACTGTGGCAGAAATAACAGTGTAGTTCCAAGCGCTTTTGACCCACACATGAAATAAATGTGAAATGGAAGCCTGAAGCAATTCACATATGTTGTTAAGGTAAACGTTTTTGGTACTATCTGCAAATGACAACGAGTGGGCGTTAAGTATAAAGAATGAACTGTGTAAAACAAATTCGTAACTCCCAGGTATGAGTTTACAAAACCGCAAGGCTATTAAAACATGAGTGTTTAAATTGACTTTGTCGCTATTGTTCATTTCAGTGTTCAGCTAGTGAACATTTACAATGTACAGGGATAATATTTGCATGTTTGGAAAATGGTTATTTTAGTCTATTTTTGAAGTGCGATTTTCATGATTTTGTGATAGTGGAGGCAGATATTCATTCCATCCGTCCTTTTGTATTTTCTATTGAATAGCAGTTCTTCAGTTCTTTGATCTTTCTGGAAGGGAAAATGGAATATTAAAAGTCGCAGTTCGAAAACCGACTGTAAAAGATGGAACATGCTGAACCTTTTTGTTCGACTCCAGATTACTATGAGTAACGAGTACTTGCAGACGATCTGAATGCTGCCCAGACCTCCAACAGACGAAGATGTGCTTTAGTCCAGGGTTTGGCTTTACGCTTCATACTCAGGATTGAGACAGGTGACCTACTGGCTTCGAGCTCACGTAACATACTATTCCAGCCCAGTCCCGAGGCCATTTGCAAGAATGCGAGCTCGTGCGTAAATTTATATATATTTCTCTCTCTCTCTCTCTCAACCTCTGGCAATGTGACAGCTTTTGCCACAACATTTGTACTGTCCAAATTTCACGAGAGGATCCCTGCGAGGAGAGTATTCTTCTTGCGGGGTAAGAGGAGAGTAAGCCAGTAACTCGGCGTCCTTGAAGGACCAGGTGGATAGGAGTGATGTCATTGGCCGGCTGAGACAAACAAGGCTCAGTCAATGGCCGGCTGGTTCAGTGTCTGGGATAGGTTATAAGAGTGGGGGGAAAAACTCGCATTCCTTTCTCGGATCTTCTCGTGAAATGCGGACTGTCTGTCAGCTTTCATCTTTGTCTTTCTGAAAGTGTTCTTTCGCGACCAGAATATTGGATATGTTTTGCAACAAATTTCGCACAATCAGTTTCATTTTTTATTTTCTTCTTGTATCTCATTAAACCAAAGGGACAATTCATTGTATGCCTTAAAGTCCTAAGGTAAATTTGGCAAAATAATTAATTCCCTGAAAAGTGTCCCTTTTTATATCCTTCCTTTCATATAGTTTCAGAAAAAATCTTTTCACATTAGTAAAATTTCAAATATGTATGGATTTATTACCGTCAGAATTACTCATCAATAATCGAACATTAAACCGTTATATCATTATATGAAAAGGACGACGAACGTTTTCGCCATGAATATGGCATCCTCAGGTCTTATCGAAGCAATGACACATAATGAACACTTATAATTTCTGGTTTAAATACAATCGTTAATAATGTTTGAAAAAGTTAATATGATAGGCGGTGTAAGCATATACAATTAAGAACATACGTGTAACATAAAATTTAAAACCATACAAAGTAGGAGAAAAAACAAACAATGTGCTGATGGTTAAATGTACAACGAGATAATATAATTTGTCAGTCTTCAATTGCAGGTGGTCATAAATTTGAAATTTTATTGTTATAATTATCGGACCCAACATGCCTTTGAAATTGTTTTTCACGTTAGATTTACAAAATTTTCATATGGCAGCTATCACTGTTAAGGTTATAAATATATCCAAACTACTCATCACCTATATTAACAAAATATGAAAGAAGCAAAATATAGCAACAAATAGAATCCAGCTGAACACAAGAAACAAAGTAAGCTGAGTTACCCAGGAACTTCACCCGACACCGTCTCAGTTGGATAGAGCGTTGGTGCGTTCAGCCAAATGTCCCGGGATCGATACCAGGCCCCGGAATAATTTTTACCTTCAAATTATTCAATATCTGAGAATGTTAATTTTACTTTGATTTCGTCCGTTTTTTCTCATCTTCATAAATTTTATTCCAGGATGGACTGCGAGCTTCTGTAATGATATATGGAGAGCGAAAGTCTGCTGACAGACAATGCAGACCTTGCGAGTCGGGGACGGTGAGTTTATATGATATATTTATATTTCAAAGTGTTCAGGTTCTCTTCAGGGGAAGATATGTTCATGATATTTACCAGCATACAAGAGATGGTGTTGATGCTATATCGAGAACTCCACTCTGAATTTTGCTCGTTGTTTGGGGTCTAGGTCAAAATATTTTAAAATCTGGGCCGACAGTTTCAGTATATTGCCCCTCCTCCGAATGGGCAGACCACTGATTTCTGTACCATCTAGTCTAGGGATGGGTATAATGTTGGGGAGGTAAAGACGATCGATTTCACTCCAGAATATTTCAGACGTAGCTGCTTGTCTGTACATCAACGAATAACTAAATGAACATGGGTTCTCTTCCACATAGGGGTGTTCAAAACTAATTCGGTATCCGATTACATTGAATGTTTCAAGTCAAGTCAGATTATGTTTATTTATTTATCTGTTTATTTAATTTTACTGGTGGAGTTAAGGCTGTGAGGTTTCAATCATACACACCTTCAGAGATGAAAGAGTAATGGAACGGAGAAAAATTCTCTCCGGCGCCGGGATTTGAACCCGGGTTTTCAGCTCTACGTGCTGATGCTTTTATCCACTAAGCCACACCGGATACAACTCCGACGTCGGTTAGAATCATCTCAGATTAAGCTCCAACTCTTGGGTTCCCTCTAGTGGCCGCCCTCTGCACTACGTCATAGATGTCTATGAACGCCAGACTGAAGTCCACACATGTGCTGAGGTGCACTCGATATGAGTGACTAGTTGGCCGGGATCCGACGGAATAAGCGCCGTCTTAAATCACGAAGTGATTTACGCATATCATATATATTATATATATGATATATATGATATGCATAAATCACTATGACGTAGTGCAGAGGGCGGCCACTAGAGGGAACCCAAGAGTTGGAGCTTAATCTGAGATGATTCTAACCGACGTCGGAGTTGTATCCGGTGTGGCTTAGTGGATAAAAGCATCAGCACGTAGAGCTGAAAACCCGGGTTCAAATCCCGGCGCCGGAGAGAATTTTTCTCCGTTCCATTACTCTTTCATCGTATGATGACGCAGAATATCTGCATGGAAATATCATATGTACTTCGGTACACTAAAAAAAATAATAATAATATACACCTTCAGAGATTCAAAAACAAATACAAACAGAAAATTAAAAGTTGGTAAAATATCTACAACGAATCAAAATAATATCAATATAAATATATTATTCTGCTCATAAACTTTTTCGCGGCGCATATGGGGGCGGAGTCTAGCTATGCCGGAGTGTATTGCGGGCAGCATTAGCTCGAGTCCGCTAAGGGATAAGATGCTCGTGATAGAAGGTAGATTTCAGAGAGAAATTACGTCCTCCTGCAAGCGATTGCGCGCTTCGTTCAAGCAATGCCTGCCCCCAGAGCAGTGATTGGCCTTAGCCCTCCCACATACCACTTGGGCACAGGTCTTATTTCGTCTTTCTACTCCACAGATTCCTGGGACGGACCATAGTGATCTTAAGAAAGATTATTCAGAAGTTAGACAAAAAGAAGTGGCAAATCA
Organism: Periplaneta americana; assembly: GCA_025594305.2. Lineage (NCBI taxonomy): Eukaryota > Metazoa > Arthropoda > Insecta > Blattodea > Blattidae > Periplaneta > Periplaneta americana. Next base: position 37,237,861 of record JAJSOF020000005.1, on the reverse strand, counting down.
TATTCCAAACCCGACAAAGCGGATGGTATACCTGCTAAATATACTACAGTACACCAACAATACAAATTACATAAATTCCAAAGGCTAGCATTAAATCATTGTAATTTTGAAAGCCTTTTCATTAAAATACTTTAGCATTGTGATGGACTATTCTTAGAATGTAACAGATTATTGCGCCTTGTCCGTGGTTCAGCGATCGTCTTTTATCTAGACGGCCCGGGTTTTGATCCAGGGCTTAATCGTGATAGAATTTGTAGTGGGCAAAACAGATGCTATGGAGAGTTGTTCTCAGGTAGTCACGCTTCCCTCTTTTATTATGTTATAGTCCAAGCAATTACACGGGAACGCTGTAGTAAACATCACAATGTCATGGATGGTAATACAGTAAAACCCCGTTAATCCGGAATAATTGAGGAGATAAGTTGACCGATTTAACGAAACTCCGGATTAGCTGAAATAAAATAAAATAACATTGCAAATTGCATTAAAACTCCGTTTATAGCAACAAAACACGCTTATTGTGGTGTATTTAAAGGGCACAGGCATAAATACACTACACAGTACAGTAAAATATAAAGCAATACATACAATGCAGTACATACGTGATACGCGTAACTATGACGATGTGCTCTTTATCACTCGAAACTCTTACTGCAGAATTTGGTTTGAAGTCCATACTTTAAAACTTGTTTATGTAATCGATAATAATATTTGTTTGAGTAGTTTAATTGCTTTAATGCAAAATTGATGGATTTTATTTATTTTAATGCTATAGGTGTAACATTGTAATTAGTATAATTTCATAGTTCTATTGTATAAAGGTAAGTCTTAAAATAAGGTTATTTAATTTTTTCCAAACTAATCTTTTTTTAATATTAACAATTAAGGTCCACACCTGTGGAGTAACGGTCAGCGAGTCTGGCCGCGAAACCAGGTGGCCCGGGTTCGATTCCCGGTCGGGGCAAGTTACCTGGTTGAGGTTTTTTCCGGGGTTTTCCCTCAACCCAACATGAGCAAATGCTGGGTAACTTTCGGTGTTGGATCCCGGACTCATTTCACCGGCATTATCACCTTCATCTCATTCAGACGCTAAATAACCTTAGATGTTGATAAAGCGTCGTAAAATAGCCTATTAAAAATTAACAATTAATAATAAGTCCATAAGAATCTTTTTTTGCCTGTCCGGATTAAGCGAAGTCCGGCTTATCGGGGTCCGGATTAACGAGGTTTAACTGAATATCCGATATTTTCAAACCAACTATAGCTATACCTACTACCCGCGTCATATGTTACCACGTGTTTTTCTCTAGCACTCCCGCTTTATGTCGTGTGATTCTTCTCCCTCATTCTTCTTCGGTGCATCTCAGTGCTGAGAACTAATCTTCACCTTCCCCTCTTTTCATCTATCAAGTACATGTTTAGAGTTAAAAATAAGTTAGGTGGATGTAGGACGGTTTTCAGATGCTGATGTAGGATTTAAGGACTTAGGCTCCGAGTTCTGGGACTTAACAGTTATTCGTCTGGAGTTGAGGGAAGGTGGCCCATCTGTAAGCATCAGATTCAGGAATACCAATCACGCCACCTCTCAGATTGGAACAATCATCGCATATAGAGCGCACAGTGGGCCAGTGTAACATGGAAGCATCCCAAGGCCTGTTCTCGAAAAATCAGTAGACAGGTGATTACTGCGGCGTGCATCTCACCTTGGGGATAATCTTAGTCCTGTGAGAATACATCAAAATAGACGAGAAATAGCATATATTATTTATTAACACTTTTCCACTTGTTTTCTGCAATGTACCCCGTCACACTGACAGCATACAGAGTGTTCAAAAATTCTATTACCAAACTTTTAGGAATGCTGGAGGAGACCCAAACAAATATTTGTTTTTAAATAACCATGGGTTTGAAACTCATTGAGTGAGAAAAATAGAAAACAATATTCTAAAATGATGTGAACATATCCAAAAGATGTTTGAAGAAAGATGACCCAAACAACTTGCAGATTGGTCTCCTCTTGGAATGAAAAAAGAGGAAGACTCACAATACTATGTATATCATCGGAATGGAAGCTGACAACTAGTTGTACTATGCAGGATGAAAGCAGAAGTAGCCTATATAAACACCAGTATCTCCGAAATGAGCGGTGGTGGATTATTTATTCCTTTGCATAGCTTAATCGCTATTATCTTATGAATGTGTGTATGTATGTAGACCTGTGTGTCTATCTACCTGCCTGTCTGTATATCAGTCTATCTATCAGATACGATATTAAACATAGACTTTCCAATCAGGAATATTGCGATCAATTGATATATTTCTGTCTACAGGGTGTTTCAGGAACTCTCCGACAAACTCTGAGGATCGATAGATCTCGCAATGAAAATCATTTTTTGTGAAACAACTCATGTTCTCCGATGGCTCGTGCAGGAGATACGCGACAACGAAAAAATACAGGTTCTAGTGACATCTACAATTAATTAGGAAATGAATTTTTCATTTATTTCTTAAAGTATCCTTGCGGACAGATTACAAGTGTCCTGCTATTTTGCTGCCCTGTTTAAATGGAGCGCTCTACGGAACGTGCTTCCTCTACTCATGGAATCGATGTGCAGGGCCAAGTGACTCCAAAATGACGTCACAAAGAACTTCAGTCTGGTTGTATGAGCACATCTGAATAACATTTACACGGAGCAATAGATAGGGAGAGCGGGACCTTTTGCGTGGCCAGCGTTGTCACCCACCTTCACGCCCCAGAAGTTTTTCCCTTGGGGTCATGTGAAGTGTACACCACTCGAAATGACACCAGAGAGGAACTGACTGTGCGAATATTCGCTAGTAGACTAGTAATGTTCGAGAATTCGGTAATCATTGCTACGATGGTATAATGAATGTCTTCAGGTTCAGGTAAGACACTTCGAACACCTGTAACTTGTCGTTAGACACATTTGAAAAATAATTAATTTCAGAATTGTTAATTGCACTAAAACCTCTTTTTTTTCGATGTTGCGTAGCTCCTAAAGGAGGCATCGGAGAACTTGGTTTATTTCATGAAAAAGATCCTCATTGCGAGATCTATCAATCCCCAGAGTTTGTCGGAGACGTTATGAAACACCCTGTATATTATTAATAACAATAACATAAAGAGCATCACAATGTGTGATCCAGTGGTATAGATATAATATTCTACTCTCGAATGCCGATATAAGCGAAAAACCTGCGACGCATTATGGTTGTAAACAATAAAATCGGGACATGTTTCTTTCTTACTACATTTGCATAAATTGAACGTTAAATCATTAAGTATTTTTGCTCACGTATGCGCCATAGGCTAATAAAATACTTAATTTAAAATTAACGTCCGTACGCTTTAATGAAGAATTTTGTACACGTCAATAATTTTATAATTTGGGAAACAAACACCTGTGTCCTGCCGGTCGTTGCGAATTAACGCTGTTCTCTCCACCTGTCAGATAGCTTGTTGAATCTGGATGGTGTATATACACCGCTGATATAACAGCCACTCGTTTCCTCAGATTCCCAAGTGGATATTTAGAAAAGAACAGTTCATTCACTTCTGAAATACACTCATCTGTCTACCTGGTTTGACGCTCACAATAAACTACTGACCATTTTATAAACGCGGAAATGATGTGCTTGGACAGTGAATGATATGTTGTGCCTCTAACTACACTTGTCTACCAATGGCCTTATTTCACTGACGATCATGTTTTATACGTGTTCCGTGCAGTTCGTAGCACTTTGTTTTAAAACTGTAAAGGATACCAATGATCACTCCTGTATTTTATAACATCCAAAGTGGATGTATTATTACTATTTGAGAAAAAAGTTCCTATACAATTCAATAACGATTGATTCTTACCAATGATTGTTCGGTCAACTCTCAAAGTACTTGCATCATTAAGGCTTTTGTTGCGAACTTATACCGGGACATAATTTTATTTTTACTAAAATTTCTAATAATAACCTGGCTATACCTTTGGATTAACGATTCAGAACCGGAAACACTGTTTGCTACCCCCTTCCACGACCGGAGTTTGATGATACTGGCGTATCACTTTACTAGGTATAGGAGAGAAGAAAAGTAGTTAATCCATTTACGTAAACTAGGAAATATCGCGATTTTGAGTTTGATCATTTTCATTAGGCTTTTTTTAAATCAAAATACAGTACAGTATTAACAATGACTGTTTTTACTCACGAACTGAGCTGTCCATGCGGACGTATTCATTATGCAATGTATATTATACTGTCTACAGCACATTAGCGTACAATATAGACAATGAAGTCAAATTGAAAAATAATCATAATATGGATATTTAAACACATTTTTTAAAATGGTGGCCGTTCATTTCGATACAGGCTTCAGTTCTAATGTGCATATTATCGCACTATAGACTATTGTACCTAATCCCAATTACCAGTTTCGTCCTTCGTATTAGTAACTCATGTTGAAATAATTCTGTACCTACTCTATAAAAGAGTACCTTACGCACTGTAAATTCAATCTTCACTTCTGCCCGATCCGAAAAGATAAAATTACTCAGACATGCTGTCTACTGTACATCCAAGTGGTTATGCCGTACAGTCGTAGAAAGGGAGGAAATCACGTAACAATTACTTAATGAGGCCCTTTTATTTAACTTGTTTAAAACAGTCGTATGATATTACGTAGACGTCCAATTCCTAACAGAAATTAATGGTCTCAGAAAAGAGTTAAGACAGCCCAGCTACTAGCTGGCGAATAAAAGCTATGGGGGAAACGGAGATACGACGTAGGCAAATGGACGACAGTACCTGTGCGAAAATGATTCAATATTGAAAGCCCTTTCGTCACTGGAAAACGCTAACATATTTTTGGAACGTACTGTTTACTATGACCGTAAGGCTACTATTACTGTATATGCGGCCTTGAATCTGTGTGGAGGACGGTTAAACTTCATTAGTAGAGGGGTTGGAGTGAAGTACATTGAAAAACTCAGGTACAATGAAAATTGAAGTAAAAATATAATGTATAACATGCGGAACAATTCCCCAGCAAACGGCAAGCATCATATTTAGGTAGAGCATGAAAATAAAGGAATATTATGGACTGGAAAATATCGATCATAATATGGGAATGGATATTATTTAAGAGGTGTTCATTTATTATAAAATGTGAATCCCATACAACGTTAATACAAATTAATTTTTATTTCCTAGAATTTAGCCATCTATAAAATACAATAATTAATAAATTAATTAAATAAATAAATTAATTAAATTCTTACCAAATAAATGAATATTACCTTAAACTCTCCTTTGTACCCAATATGGAAATCTTATATTATATCTAGATCTACAAAAATTAAAATCTTTAACAGTAATGTGAAATCAGTCTTATTATATGGCTGTGAGACATGGAAAAAAAGTAAAATTATACAAAACAAAACCGAATAATAACAGACATTTCCCATATTTATTGTGTTCAATTACCTGTTGCTCCAAGATATTAGAATTTTTCCACGTCTTCAAAGGAAAAATATGCAATTATATTTCCATTTCGCACATTATTTTCGTCATGAGACATAATCATATATTTTGTCTTTTCGGAATTTACTTCCAAACCACTCACTATCTTTTCTTGCTTCAAACAAAATTCCCGTATTTTCCCTAATCGTTTGTGGATTTTCTCCTAACATATTGACGTCATCCACATAGACAGGCAGCTGATGTAACCCGTTGAAATTAAAATATTATAGTTACAATAATATATTGACGCATGGGTACAGATCGATGTATAAGGTACACAAACGAAAATAGGGTCTGTAAAATATAAAAGAACGTAATTATTAACTGTAACTTGGGTAAGCTATGAATCGAGAAAGGAAGAGAAAATTCTTCAGCACCGGCATCGTTGCAGTTTACTCAGACGTTGTCAGTGAGAAGTCTTCCTAATTTCTTGAACGAGAAAGTTTTCCAGTGCCTAATTATCGACTCTGAACATGCAAGCCAGCTTTCGAAGAGCTTAGAGTGTAGGAAGTTCAATTAGGAAACTCGCTGAAAAGTAAAAATTGCCCTCAAGAGTTTAATGTTCATTGTTCTTTCCTGCCCAAACAGCAATTCTTTGCATATATTCTCTGTAATTCGTCCTACGTAACCTAGTAAAAATGTGAAAAATACTCGTTTAAGTACAATCTGACGCACGAATATTTGTCAGTAGTATTGACTGTGCTTTCTAGATCAAACTCCTCTTGCAGCACAAAGAAATATTAATGGATGTTAAGTGAAATTATGAGAAGGAAATGATTAAAGCTGCTAACACGAATTTTGTTGTACTCCGTGGTGAAAGAAGTTGAGTCTTGCGAATCTTCAGGAGACAAATTGATCTTCTGGGATAAAATAATTATTTTAATTATATTGCATCCATATCTCAATTTCATTAAAAAAATCAAATTTATATTTTTACTTCAATCCTTGAAATGGATTTCTTTCATGTAACATGCTCAATACCTAAATATTTCAGTCTATCTTCACCTCCTCAGAGAACATCATTCACAAGCAAACATTCTCAAGAGGGGGAGATAAAAAAGTTGATCTTTTCTCTTCCACCATGTTAATGATATCAAAACAAGTTCTTACAGAAATTTTGGTCACTCTGGCGCAATTACTAGGGCCGAAAAAAATAGGTTTTCCTGGGGCGTTTACAGAAAGAAAACATAATTTAATGGAAAAATTTATTGAAACAGACACAGCAATTGATGAGCTATTTTTTTAAATATTACCCGCCGGAATTGAGATATTTATTATACCGTGGGATCAACTTCTATATCCCTGTGTGGTAAAAGACGTGGTCTTGCCATTTGTTTCTGTATGTTTCTATTGTAGAGTATACGCTTGCAATTCATTTCGTATATCTTCACTGTATTTATGATCCAGTAGCGAGTAGCCTGCTATTGGTCTGAGAAATCTTATTACTGCAGCTTCGACTCTTGAAATTCTGTCGTTGTTAATGCCCACGTTTCAGATCCTTAAGTTAAGGTAGGGATTGTCTTTGTTTTTTTTAAATTTAATTATTATGATTTTTCATACTTTACAGCAAAGGACCTTTTTAATTTTAGCGGTTAATTTTTGGAATCTTGCAAGTTTAGTGTTTACATGACCGATTTTATGTAAGATACATAGCAATCCAGATACCATACACAAAATAAAATCTTATCTTAACGCACGGACAATGAAATATTTTCTACTTGCAATTTAATATTGAAATTATTGTCTTAAAATAATTGAAGACTGTCCAATAATAGTTATATGTTTTGACTACATACGTCATGTAATAATCAGGCTTCGAGACTTCGGACCCAATAGAGCAGTTCAGTGGGAAATCCGCATAACGGCGTACTGAGTATAGTGATAAACCGTACAGTGGGTGGGGGTACTGTAGAATGAATGCCAACAAATACCCAAAGAAAAACGCTCTGGATTTGAAGGTTCTGACGAATAATTTGGTTTTCATACAAACCCATTTTCAAACTGTGTCTGAAACTATTACACGGTTAGAAAAGTCAGAGCAAGAGATGCCCGAAGCCCTCAAATTAATTTAGAAAATGACGCAGAGAATTAATGAGACACCAAGTACATCGGTTACTGAACGTATAAAACAGAAGTGGAAATGAATTTTATGTAAAAATAACGGATATGGAACATTGTGTAACATAAACAGTAAATTTGTGGGCTTACAGTCACCCGAGAATAAAGGACTCAGTCATAGAGACTGCAATGATGTTAGGTTTTTTCGTTTTGCTCCTATCACGTCATGCAACGTAGAGCGCAGTTTTTCACAGTACAAATTTTGGCAGATAACCGAAAGAGATTTACGTTTGAGACACTGAGAATGTATCTTGTAGTAGGTACTGTAACTGCACTTCCTAAAGACGACCAATAGGATAAATGAAAAAATAAAAATTGCTATATGCTTATTTCCACCATTAACACTGTGTATAATTAAACACAAATGCTTATAAAAGACAGGAGAATAAATGCTTTTCACATTCTTTTGAAATGTACATTTACTTCAGAATGTACATATGTGTGCGTTTCCCCATACTACCGTACTCTAAATAGCAACGTTGTTACCTCAACACATCTCTGCCTACCTGCAGCGAGTCAACAGCCTATAGTGCATTATGACATGTTTTTATACATACAGTAGTAGGCCACAGAAGATACAAAAAGCTGAGTTCGGGCCGATTTTGTGAATTGCGTCCAGGCATACTTCAGTTTGTTAAGAGCACTTAGCGCGCCGAGCTGATGGGTCCCTGGTTTGATCCCCGGTGTCGGAACGAATAGTCTACAATTGAAAACTCTGAACATAGCTGTGTAATTTATCTCTAGATTGAATCTATTGTATCATACACTTTAATTGATAAATATACAAAAATGTGATATTTTTTCTTTAATTTATAAATCTGTAGTGCTCGGGAAAAGTGGCAAAATTCAAAAATGTCAATTTTACAGAAGAAGGAAAAATCTGTCTTCAGACTGGTTTATGTCGATTTGATTTTCTTCTGTATGAATTATTGTAATGAGAGAAATACTTATGTCTCTTTACCCAAGCGAGCAGATGTTCCGTAAGTTGTCAATAAATTATTAAAAAATGTTTGTGGAAACTGACTTATGCCTCTTTTCCCAAGCACTGCAGAATTATTGTTTTACGGTACCGGTATAAAAGTATATTACAAATAAAATTTCTATATTACATCATTAGAAAGATTTTGTGTTTCGAAATATAAATCTTTGGAATCAATAGACTTACTTTTTAAAGCAGACATCTAAGAGTATCTTCTTCACTTTTATAGTTACGGAATTTTTCAGGACATCGTTTTTTCAACTTTGCCAATTACATATTATTTTCCTTTGCGCATGCTACCGAGCAATAATCAAAATTTATCATTAGTACGAGTAGCCTACATGACCGTTTTATTTCAGATTCTCTCTTCAAATTTATTAAAGTAGATATGTCGGTCGTGGGTCACTGGTTGAGAAGAAACTGGCTTCTGAAGGATGCACTGGAAGAAATGGTGAACGGGATAACATTTCGGGGCAGAAGAAGATATCAGCGATATACGACATTAAGATATATGGATCATATGAGGAGACAAAGAAGAAGGCGGAAAATAAGAAAGACTGGATAATGCTGGGTTTGCAGTGAAAGACCTGCGCTTGGACAGAACAATATGAATGAATGTCGGTGTGTTTACCAATTTTCACTAACACGTATATTTTTAAATGTAAAACATTTTATGCTAGACCAAATCATATACAGTTATTATCCACTTCTGTAACCCATGTTTTGTCTGGAATAACAACGATAATAAATAATTCAAATAATAGACTTCAATTAATAAAAAAATGTTTTGACATAAATTATCTTTCTATCAACGAAATTAAAAACATAATTATTCCATTCTCATTATCTGAAAATGTAACAAACCTCCAACATCTATATTAAGTAATAGCCGTACCCGTGCGCTCCGCTGCACCTGTTAGAAATAAATATAAAGTAATTACGTAATTAAATTAGGACGTTTGATCCAGGGAACGTTCGTGTTTGTTAGAAGGATAAATCGTTTAATATCTTAGTTAATTGAAATTGTATTTAAATAATTAAATTGCGATCATTTTGGTCCAGAGACACTCAATTGGTGCAATGACAATTCCTTTAACATGTTTCTTATTTGTTATTACACGCAACTATAGTTTAATGAAGATTGACATATCATTTAATTTTATTGTGTATACTTTATATTACTTGCTATATGGTTCCATTGAATTATGATAATAATTTAATTTTAACCCTTGTTTTCTACGTCTTCAGTAAATGGCGCTTGGCCCACTATGGTTCTGAAACCTTCAAATAACTTAAACAGTGATACAGCATAAACAGTGATATATAATTATATTTCTTTCTTTTGAAAATGTAAGAATTCACGATCTCCTATATACCATTGCCACGGAATGATTAAATGTGTTTTTTCTTCCTACTCAAAAATTTTATATTTTGCACATGGGAATTACTGCAGGAACAAAAACGCTACAATCTGAGGCGGCGGTGGAAACGTATTGTATTATTATTTTAAAAGTCTATCAGACCTACCAAATTTTGCATAGAATAAAACTTATCGGAAATCATTTTTAAAGAAACTTTTGTTATGTAACATTTTCACAAAAAACAAAAAAGCAATAATAAGCGAGATATTTCGATTTAATTCAGGCCCCGCTAATGAAGTATTTTGAATGCCATATAGCCTAAAATCTAAATTACAACGAACTTAATTTATATTTCAATTTTCATCGAAATCCGTTCAGCCATTATCGCGTGAAAAGGTAACAAACATCCATACAGACAGACATACAAACAAAAATTTCAAAAAAGCGATTTTCGGTCTCAGGATGAATAATTATACATGTTAACACCAATTATTTTTGGAAAAGGGAAAATTGCCAGAAAATTTTCGGCTACATATTTATTATTATATTATATTATATTATATTACATTATATTATATTATATTATATTATATTATATATATTATATTATATTATATTATATTATATTATATTATATTATATTATATTATATTATATAAAAGTGCGTTGATAACGGATCTACTCCGATAAGAAAGTTTTTAATTTGTTGTGGGGGCTCTTGAATCTCAGAAGCAACAACCTTTACAACAGCGCAACATAATCTGCTTAGCTCATTACCCAATTATTTTTTTTGCATTGCATTTATTGCATGTATAGTCTATTTTATGTATTTTAACACGATTCAATTGAGCATAGTTAAAATATGAATTATAAAATAATGGATTGCTAAGCTAACGTACTATTACTGCATACTAAATCAATACACTCTCGTTGTTCATTAATTCTCTGAGATTAAAATGAGTGTGTACATAAATATTATTTTAAGAAATACAGAAAACGAATGTATAAAAAAGCCTATCAAATTTTCTGTGCATAGGAATAGTTTAATAGCTTTCGATTGTTGCTGTCCAAGGCCCCTTTTTCGATTGTTGTTGCCCAAGGCCCCTTATAGACGAAGTCATTTGTTTTTTCATTGCACCGTCTTAGATGGCGTTATTTTAATTTTAAAACTCATTTATCTCATTAAATATCAGTCCTATCAAACTTTTGTAAAGAATAACACTTATCGGAAATCAATATTAAAGAAACTTTTGTTATGCAACATTTTTCACAAAAATCAATAATAAGCGAGATATTTCGATTTATTTAATTCAGGTCCCCTTATAACCCCCCTTTTATATAAAGTATTTTGAATGCCATATAGCCTAAAATCTAAGTTACAACGAACTTAATTTATATTCCAATTTTCATATAAATCTGTTCAGTCATTTTCGCGCGAAAAGGTAACAAACATACAGACAGACATACAAACAAATATTTCAAAAATGCGATTTTCGGTTTCAGGGTGGTTAATTATATATGTTAGGACCAATTAGTTTTGGAAAATCGAAAATTACCAGAAACATTTCGGCTACAGATTTATTATTAGTATAGATTAAATTACATAACTCTAATTGTTGCCTTGTACTGTGTAAATGGCCGATTATCAAGAAGTCCTCTGAAGTTAAGTATTTAGGCGTAATTTTCTACAATGATTCAAAATGGAACCAACACATTAATTACATTTGTAATAAATTACGTAAAATAATGTATTATTTTGTTTTATTGAGGAATTACTTGTCAATAAGTTTATTACGCACGATATAAATAACTTTAATTCAATCTGTAAATTATGTATGGAATTTTAGGATGGGTGGCTTATTTAAATTCAATTTTAATCCACTTTATTTATTACAGAAGAAAACAATTACAATATGTCTTCATAAACCAATTGATTTTCCATCTCAAAAATTGTTTTTTGATTTTAATTTTCTTAAAATAAGACAAATTTACTATATTATTTAATAAAATTCGTTCATAAAAATCGAAATAATTTTTAATTGTATTCTTATAGTTATGAAACAAAAGTTATGCACTCTTTAAGATTGTTTGAACCAAAATGCAACACTGCTACAGTATTTAATCATAGTAGTAATTTAGGCCCAAGAATATATAACAAATTTATATTTAAATATCCTAATCTTATCAATTCTAATAGTTCTAGTATTAAATTAAAAAAGTTATGCATGGATTTTATAAAAATTGAATAATTGTAAATTTAAATTTATATATTCTTATTGCTTAGTAGACATAAGACAAATTGTATTATATATGAAGCGTGTTCTTAAAGTAAGTTCCGTTTTCAATTATAGCCGTCACATCGCTGCAATCGTTATTTTGCGCATGCATATTTTCTTCTTCAATCTTCAGACAAGCTGTGCATGCAGTTTCAGAGCTTCAGTCCGTGTGTGTGGTTAGTTGTGATCAGTTGAAATGTTTAAAGTGATCGAGCACCCCGCCGACTGTGAGATGCGCTCTGTTATCCATTTCTTGAATGCGAGAAACATCAAACCAGCTGACATTCATCGTCAACTTTGTGAGGTGTATGGTGATGATGCCATTAGTGATGGAATGGTCAGGAGATGGGTTAGGAAGTTCAAAGAGGGCCGCGTCTCTGTGCATGACGAGCAGCATACCGGTCGGCCATCTTTGGTCAATGACAATTTGGTGCGTGCTGTCGATGAAAAAAATAATGACAGGAACAAATTGACCATCCCTCCTACAGCCCGGATTTGGTTCCGAGTGACTTTCATCTCTTCCTGCACCTCAAGAAGTTCCTCGGTGGTCAACGTTTTGATGGCGACGACACCCAAAATCTCATCTCGAAATTTGGCTGGGAACAAATTGACCATCCCCCCTACAGCCTGGATTTGGCTCCGAGTGACTTTCATCTCTTCCAGCACCTCAAGAAGTTCCTCGGTGGTCAACGTTTTGATGGCGACGACACCCAAATCTCATCTCGAAACAGCCCAAATCTCATCTTCAGAAATTTGGCTGGGAACAAATCTGATTTGGCTGGGAACAAATTGACCATCCCCCCTACAGCCCGGATTTGGCTCCGAGTGACTTTCATCTCTTCCTGCACCTCAAGAAGTTCCTCGGTGATCAACGTTTTGATGGCGACGACACACAAAATCTCATCTCAAAATTTGGCTGGGAACAAATTGACTATCCCCCCTACAGCCCGGATTTGGATCCGAGTGACTTTCATCTCTTCCTACACCTCAAGAAGTTCCTCCGTGGTGAACGTTTTGATGGAGACGACACCCAAAATCTCATCTCGAAATTTGGCTTGGAACAAATTGACCATCCCCCATACAGCCGGAATTTGGTTCCGAGTGACTTTCATCTCTTCTTGTATCTCAAGAAGTTCCTCTGTGGTCAACGTTTTGATGGCGACGAAGTGAAAACAACAGTGCGGGAGTGGTTCGCATTGCAGGCGGGCGAATTCTACAATGAAGGGATAGAAAGACTTGTGCCACGACTCGATAAGTGCCTCAATAATGGTGGAGATTATGTTGAGAAGTAATTGAAGTGTGGGGAATACAATGCAACAAAAATAGTTTGTAAATATCTTCCCGTTTACTTACTACACCCTTTTGGAACTTATTTTAAGAACACGCCTCGTACTTCTTAATTACAGTTCAGGAATTCGCACGAGTTCTACTCTTTCAGGGGCGAGCTCAAGTTTTTCTGTTGATATTACATTAATGTATGTATGTATTTATTAACACTACAATTGGGTATACACCTGGTGGTAATGATATAATATACAATAATTAAAATTACGTGAAATAAAATAAAATAAACGTAATCTATAAATAGTAGATGCAATAAACCTAGGACTATAAATAAAAACTATTCTATAATAACGCCTAAGATAAGCAAAAGTAAATCTAACTTATAAGTACTTCTATTTCACCCAACTATTACCAATTTAAGTAATTACATATCACCTTAATTAATTACATACCAACTTAATTACATATCATCTTAATTAATTACATATCACCTTAATTTATTTACATATCAACTAATTTACATATCATCTTAATTAATTACATATCAACTTAATTAATGATATATCAACTCAATTACATGACACAACTTAAATAATTACACTGCACCTCCAATTAAATTTTCAGTCTAATCTTCTCAACCTTTCCTTAAATGTATTGATTTTAAGAGGACTACCCTGAAAGATTGCCGCAGGTAAGCTGTTCCAGTCTACTATTGTGCGGTTAACAAAGGAAAATTTTGCCACGTCCGCTCTTTGTTTTCTACATTTAAACTTCCTAATATGATCAGTCCTTCCTAAGTATGATGGTGTTGCTAATCTAGCATTGACATCGGTCCATGCTTTGTGTCCCATTTGTGCCTTAAACATTGCGGTGAGTCTGGTTTTTCGTCGCCTTGATTTGAAAAGTTCCCACCCTAACTCTTTTACTACCTCCTCACCATGTCCCTTCCCCATTTTGACATATTTTGCTGCCTTGCGTTGGACCTTATCTATTGAATAGATTGGGTTTTGTCTGTACGGATCCCAACCTACTGTTCCATATTCCATAATTGGGCGAACAAGGGTTTTGTACGCTATTTCTTTTGACTTTCGGTTAGATTTCTTCAGAATACGCATAGAGAAATGTAGTGTTTTCCAGGCTTTCCTTGTGGTATTAGTGACTAGTTCCTCCCAACCCAGTTTTTTACGTAAATATATACCTAGGTATTTACAAATGTTCACTTGTGGCACCGATGTACCATTCAGCTGCTATCCGAGACAAATTTCTTTATGCGTTCTACAGAAGGATATTGACTTACTTTTACTGACATTGATTTTCATTTTATTTTCTGTCGTCAAGGTTTCAATAACATTAGGGTCGTTTTGTAAGGCGGCGTTATCGGATTCATCATTAATTTTTCTATATGTTATACATTCGTCCGCGAATAACCTTATCTGAGACGTAGTATTTCTATTTATATCGTTTATCGTTACAATTATTAGCAAAATAAATAAATAAATAAATAAAATGAATATAAAGAACTGCAGAGAAGTACTTAGATAACAAACAAACAGATTCAAATGCTCTGTGCAGTAACCATTTCAGAAAGACTGGCAATTTATCTGGAAAGACTTATTTGAGAGACTGGCAATTTATTTGGAAACAGTGATTTGTGTTAATCTGCCAGTCTTATCGTAGCTATTGTCAATAATATGAAGGATTTATTGCATCGAAGAATATCTAGTGGAACGAGCCAAAGGAGTGAAGAGGTCGATTCACACCAGACTGGCCGATTGAGTGGGCAAGCTCCTTCGCCTTATTGGTTTTCTCCTGGACATTGCAATCTCTCAGACGGGATGAACAGAAGCTACGTGAAACGACGTTATGTTTTCGCTGAAGCGATTGGATGTTACGAACTATGGTATTGGCTACGCAATAAAATTAGGAAAATTTATTTCTTCTCTTCAAAATAATGTTAATTAAATTAAACTACCTTTAGACCTAAATTAATCTTAATTATGAGCTATATTGCTTTGTGTTAAATTGGTAAATTTAACCACTTTCCTGATTAACCCGAGTTAACTCCGGTTGCTAATTTGTGTCAAAATTTATTAACCCGACTTAACTCGTTTGAGTCTCATTTTCGCTGCTAAGGATTATATCCCGAATATATACGTTTGCATTCTTTCATTAACAATTTTTCTCACTAGATGGCTACAGAAGTTAGTGATATTGCTATATCTGGTTGTGTTCTTTGTACTTCTTCCTTGCGAGTGGAATTCTATGCTCATGAAGAATTCACACACAGTAGTGAGTAGATTCTAGTTAGTTTTGGCGGTTTCTGTTTGTGTTTAGTGTTTTTTTGTGCTGTTTTGTGTAAAGATGGATCAAGTTAGTGATTCCGAATCTTTTGATCGGGAATATATTACTGTAGAAGATTAGGAAATGAAACATCGGTATCAGAAGACGAAGTTATAGACCAACAAATTCAGATCAGTTGATGTCGCGTCTTTTCGACAGTGGTTTGAATAGAAGACATCTGGCACCATTTCTTCTGCACCTCCGAGGTCCCCATTCCCTGAAATTTTAACATTGTTTCTGATAACGATAATTCTCAATTTTTTAAATTATTCTTTAATAATGACCTCATCAACATTATATTCGAGGAGACGATTCGGCATGCTAATAAATGTTCACAGAATGCTGAAAATAATTCGTGGCAGCCTACTACAGACTCTGAAATACGTGTACTTTTGGACGTAGTGATACTGCATAGCATTATTCACAAACCTGAAGAACAGATGTACTGGTACAAATATTCAATGACTGCTACACCATTCTTCCCAAAACGCTCTCATATAGGAGAGCAGATACTACTGTCCGGAATGCAATGTGCCACTGTGCGTAATACCCTGATTTCGAGTCTATCACACGACAAGCAACATTTAACGCCTTGATAACAGCACTGGTATTGTACCTCATAAATTAATCCATAAAAAAACATAAGTTGGTAAATAGTTCAGGAGAAAATCAAAGTAGGACAACTACCAGACCTGGAATCAAGGTGCACGAGATAACTCGGGATAATAATTCAGGTATGAGTGTATGTCTATTTCATAGTGATTTTTAGGTATATAAGAAAATTAGTGATGTACCGTGATTCTGCAATATTAAATGACCTCTTTACAAAAATAAAAAAAAAAATATGACACTTTTTTCGCAAAACTGGTAAAATATATAGTAAGGGAAGAGGTTAAATTTATACCTTATAATTTTTTTAATACAGTGCTCTCGTATTACGAGGAAGTCATTCCACCGCCGGCTGACTTTCTGCTCTCCCGATGGCAGCATGGGAAGCAAGTTCTTCAAAACATCCAGTAGTTAGTTGCTTCTGAGTATGTGTGCGACTGTTGCTTGTGTATTAAGTAATCGATTGTAAAATGACGTATATGGCTGAACAGCGAATTTATTTGGTGGAATGTTACGAGAAGAAAGATTATTATAGAAAATTCGTTCGGAGATATGCTCGGCAAAGTATACCGAAATAATTCTCGTACTACTATACAAGTAATGAAGGTTGAAATAACATGTGCAATAGGAGAAAGTAGGGTAAGAGTACGCTTCCTCCGAATATTTTATGGTAGTTTCGTTGTTGGTAAAACTGACTGTCCATATGTTGTATGAGTGAAGGATGTGGTGTAAATCGCTCCGAGTTTCGTATAGTTGTTTTAAAGGTAAGAAATCTGGTTTTGCCCCCTGCAATCATTTATCTGAATGTTATTAATGTTCATGTTACTAAGGTAATAGGTGAATAGTTATCACAGCGAATAGGGATTATAAAGAATGGACACTTCGCGTCGGTACCTTTGATGTAGCCGGACTGATTTCAATGACCTTCAAGCCAGCTAAAGCGTGAGATTCTGCTTTCTCCATAGAGTTGGCGCTGACATCACACCAGCTAGCAGTCGACACAGCGGAAATATAACACATCTAGGTACGTTATGTACTGAAATAAAATAAATTGGATCCATAAAATAATAAATCCGTCATTAACTGTAATGTCTAGACTCTAGAGTTCCTTTATAATGAGAGTTGAGACGTTGACCCCAACAACAATTAAAATATGTAATGATTTGATAGCGCTGAAAATAGAAAAAACAAAACTCTTACGAGAAGTAAAACCATATACCTATATTATATTATATACAAATATTAAACGAATTCGATGCTTAATTTTATAATTTATTATATTATTTTATAATATAATTTATTATATCTGAAATATAAAATATTATTATTACAACTAGGAAAAGTTGTTAACTTGAATTTATTTGAAGCAAAGCGTTACTGGATTATGCAATAACGTAGGCGATGTTTGGATCCTGTGTCTCAACTCTATACTCAATTATTATCTTAGCGTATGCTCGATTACACTAACCTCTAGCGCTTGAAAGTGGAACTAAACGCTGCGAACAGAGAAACAAAACACAGGAAAATTCGCTCAGTGTCCATTCTTTATAATCCCTATTCGCTGGTTATCAGTTCCATCATATATAAACTTTAAAAATTAACCGAAGATGTGTATAAAACTTTGTTGCAAATGACATGTAACCATTTACACAACACCACCTTCAAAGTACGCACTCTGGACAGTGACACACTTTTTCCAGCGTCCATGCATTTTTCTAAGCATTCCTGCGGCCCATCTTTGGTCACTTCCCGCAGAGCGCGCGTCGCATGAATTTTCATCTTTTCGGCTGGCTCAAACCGCCATCCCTCGAGTAGGGATTTGACCTTTGGAAATAGGTAGAAATCTGCTGGAGCAAGATCTGGGGAATATGGTGGCTGTAGAAGGACAGGTATAAACTCAAACTAATCATAAAATGTAGCAGTTACGCCAACAGAGCAACAGAGAAATTGAAGAGTTCAGAGCCATAGTGGGCCAAGCGCCATCTATTAAAAATAATAATAATAATAATAATAATAATAATAATAATAATAATAATAATAATAATAATAATTTATTTAACCTGGCAGAGTTAAGGCCATACGGTCTTCTCTAACACTCAAACAGGAGTAAAACTGCGTTACAAAAAACACTACAAATTTACAAAGTACACTACAATTTTACACACAAAACTGAATAAGATAATAGTAATCAAATGTAAACAACAAGTAAGTAGAAATTAGACATAATATATCATCATCATCATCTTCCTAGCAAGTATTAGGCCAAGTGGCCTGTTACGGTCTCAAACTAGAATTTTCAGTCCATCTCTTCTTTGGACGGCCTAGAGATCTTTTGCCATATGGATGGTAATGAAACAGTGCTTTTGGAATTCTGCCGACATAATATATAACATACAGAAAGAAAGGAAAAAGCATAATAAAATGTGAACAGCAGGTCAAAATAAATGAGACATACAAAGTATGAAAAAATAAGACAATTATTGATGATAATAATAATAATAATGATAATAATAATAATGATAAAAATAAGAATAGTAATAATAATAATAATAATAATAATAATTATTATTATAATAGTAATAAAATAGTGCAGTACAAAGCATACAATGAATACAATATTTTTAAGTACACACAGCAAGGAAAATTATGATTATATATAGCTCAACTTATCACATTATAGATATACCATTATCGGAAAATAGGAAAACAAAAATATAAAGTAAGTTAAATATCACTAGAACATAAAAAAAAATGTGAATACGTGGAAACATGCAATACAACACTTGTCATAATAGTAAGTTAGTTTGGCAACTCATAAGATAATTTTCTAACTTGGATTTGAAAGATTCCAATGTTCGGCAGCCCTTAACTTCAGGCGGCAGAGAGTTCCAGTGACGAGAGGTAGGAAACGGAGAAAACAAAGGTTATAATTAAGTGATTGCCACAATTCAATGAAACATATAGCAAGTAATAAAAAGTAAGCACATTAAAACTAAATAACATGTCAATCTTCATTAAACTATGGTATTCACTTTAAACCTTGTTTTCTCCGTTTTTAATAAATGGTGCTTGGCCCGCTATGGCCCTGAACCCTTCAATTGTTTTATATACATGAAACAATATTGAAAACATTATATATTAAAACAAATTCTACCATCCATTCTCCAGCAGTGTTACAACTTTCTAAGAAAATCTTGTACGTTGGTCTGCAAAGAAAGTTTCTATGGCCATTACGACATGGTCACTTTTCTCAAACTTTTTCTCTGTAAGACTTTCTCTGTGTTTTGAAAATAAATCAAAGTCAGTAGGGGCAAAGTTATGTGAGTAAGAGGATTCTGTGAAAGTTCAAATCTATTTGTCATCTGCCGTCACATATTGACCTAGAAAACCTTCTGAATTCGTCTGAATAAAGGTAAGTTGGCTTCAGAGCAAACATTATTCTTCGTTTTTGTTAGGAGTCAACAATCTTGGTATCTGCATCGGCAGACAATATTATAGAGACTCAAATAATCATATTTATAATGCTTGTTTTTTCATCAATAGGCCTATTTCCAGTGGATAATTTCATCAGTAGACTTACTTCCAGCGGTCAACAAACAATTTCCTAGTAATTAATCAATCACATGGTCAATTTGTCCTTGAGTACCCACAGCCAGCACTTGATCTACACCTTTGCCTTTTCGCATGTTCTCTTCCCTTCTAAAACTACCTCTCCAATTCTTCACCACTACATCCTCCTGAAGCCTAAGACTTTTTTTGCTCCATTTTTAAAGTTCAGTATAATTCTACACTACAAAAAAGCACTTAAATGAGGAAAAAAGCTGAAAAAATTCTACAGCTTACAGTTAAGGCACAAATGTAGGCATATTCTACTTACTTCGGTCTCTGCACATACATCTTATATCAGATTTTTTGTAACCTTAAAATATAACGTTTACTGTGTACTTATTTCGAAAACATGTCCTACGGTGTCTTTTCATTTACAAATAGTTGAAACACGCATGGCAATGATTGAATCCATCTTCTTGTGCTTCCTGTAAGTCCCAAGAGATGTCTGGAGCTTGACAAGCACAGAAAAGAAGTGATCGATAACGATTCCACCTAGTGGCAAATTTAAGACTAAGTGCATGTGTGAAGTGTACTATACTATACTCCAGGACATATAAGGAGATATATAAGGAGAAACCTTCGAGAAATTTTATCATATCTTTATCGATTGCACTGGTTGGTCGTTTTATTCTGGAGATAATTTTATGAATGCATAACAGTAACTATTCTCTGTTTCTCGAAAACGTCACACAGTCTTCTATTCGAAATTATACGTGTAAGAGGACCATAGACTACAAATGTTTAGTCTAAATATAGTTCTGTTTATAAGTATGCATAAGGGTGTAATTATTTGACTTATTTGAACTGTTGTATCAGTGAAGCGAGGTGAGTCAGTGAAGTTATGGTTTTACAGTGCAGTGAACAGTTCCGATTAGTAATAATTTATAGCGTCAATGAAATGTGTCCTATAATGTCAGTGAAATGTGTTATAGGGTGTCAGTGATACACTTGTTTATTATAGAAAAAAAAAAGAGAATTTCTATCTTAGCATGTAAACAAGTTTTGAATGTGTAAAAAATAAATGCGATAGGGTGAAAACTTACACTAAAACCAGAAGTAAGTGTAAGTTAAACCACATAAGTTGAATAATTATATGATAGAAAATTTGTTATTAAATTGTGTAAATATTGTGTATTATCATTATTTGTGAATGTATCAGTTTTAAGATTAAGTTTATGTACTTTTGAACTATTAATAAATAATATCAATAATATAGGGTGTCAGTGATATGTGTTACAGAGTGTCAGTGAAATGTGTGCTAAAGTGTCAGTGAAATGCGTCATAGTGCCACTACAGGGAGTGAGATGAGAATAAAGTGAAAGACTATTCAAACTTATGTAGGGCCTATACATAATTATGTAGGTTGTATTGTAAAATTAGGTATTTTATTTATGTTTTATTATTATTGTGTTAAATTGTATTGTGTATTCTTATTGTATTGTGTATAAAATTGTATATGTATTGTAAAATTGTATTGTGCACTGTAAATTTTATTGTGTATTGTTTATATTGTGTATACCACTGCCACCGGGTGCTTGCCCACTTGCAGTGTAAATAAATACATATATACTAAACCACAAGAGTTAAATATGTAAATAGCCCAGTACACAAAACAATTATGATTCAAATATAGTAACTTACGTTTCTATGGTAAATCATGATAAACCACATATGTTAGTGGCAATAAATATTGCATCATGTAGAAATACTATTGCTGTGACTTTTAATGCGTATAGCTATAGTATTAATATTGATTAACAATATCAGTACCTCTATTGTCACATTTATCACAATTACTGTCATTTCAACTACAAAGATATATCACTACTATACAGAGTGTTAAAAAAATACGGGGCATAATTTCAGGTATGTATTTCCCACATGTAGACAATCAAAATAATTCATTGCAACATATGTCCGGAAATGCTTTATTTCCGAGTTATGGCCTTCACAACATTGAAATTCACCGGAACGTTTTTCTTTCCGCAGGTCGTTGCCATCAAAGGAGACATTAAGAGGGCACTCTGACAGTTCATTCCGAGGCGAAGGTTACATTCAGTGTTGTGTAGGCGTTAGACTGTGCGACATGTATTCAAATCAAACAGACTTACGGAGCAGGCGTACACAAACTTCCTGGAAAATACCATACTTCATGTTTTAGAAGACACTCCACTGACCAATCGTCGACACATTCACTTCTTGCATGATGGCGCTCCTGCACACTTCAGTCGTACGGCTCGCCGGTACTTGGATCGAAGGTTTCCTGATCGATGGATAGGTAGAGGTGGCCCAATTGCTTGACCTCCACGCTCACCTGATCTGAACCCTCTCGATTTCTACTTGTGGGGCCATTTAAAATCATTGGTTTATTCGTCTCCGGTGCCTGATTTAGAATCCCTTCGGAATCGAATTGTGGCATGTTCTGAGGACATACGCAATACTCCTGGATTTTGGGATCGTGTTCGCAGGTCAATGAGACATCGATGTGAGGTCTGTATTCAAGCAGGAGGTGGACATTTTGAACATCTTCTGTAATGACAACGACCTGCGGAAAGAAAAACGTTCCAGTGAATTTCAATGTTGTGAAGGCCATAACTCGAAAATGAAGCATTTCCGGACACATGTTGTAATGAACTATTTTGATTGCCTACATGTGGGAAATACATACCTGAAATTATGCCCCGTATTTTTTAAACACCCTGTATAGAAGGACTAATTTTATTAGTGATATTATTCGTATGCACATTTTTACAGTTCTTGTTGCCACAATTAATACAGCTATCATTATTATAGCTGTTATTGCAACAATTATTACTAATTCAATATTTCAGATGCTACTCGTGCCACTACGGTTACTGCTAGCGCTAAGATTACTACTATTACTACCAGTATTTCCGTTATAGTTACTGTTGGCAGTAAATTTACTACTAGTACAACTATAGGGACTTCCGTTACAATTACTGCTAGTATTACTATCATTACTAGTATATCTGCTGCAATTATTGTTAGCACCAAAATTACTAGTAGTACTGTCAGTACTTCCATTACAATTGCAGTTAGTACTATAATTACTAATATTACTACCAGTGCATCTGTTGCAATCACTGCTAGTACTTGAGTTACTACTAGCGCTAACATTATTTCCTCTACAATTAAATCTGGCACTAAAACTACTATTAGTAGCACATACTTCCCAATAAAATTACTACTGGCAACAAATACTACTGGTACTCCGCTACAATTATTGCTAGTAATAGAGTTACTACTAGCAGTAATTTTATTGCCGCTACTATTATTGCTGGCACTAAAACTACTACTAGTACTACTAGCACATACTTCCCAATTACTTCTGGCAATGAATAAGTACTAGTACTACCAGTACTTTCGCTGCAATTGCTGCTAGTACTAGAATTGCTAGTAGAGCTAACATTATTTCCGCTACAATTACTTGTAGCACTAAACCTACTAGTACTACCAATACATCCATTACAATTACTGCTAGCAACAAATTAGTACTAGTACTACTGGTACTTTCGCTGCAATTATTGCTAGTAATAGATTTACTTCTAGCAGTAACATTATTGCCGCTACAATTATTGATGACACTAAAACTACTACTAGTACTACTAGCACATACTTACCAATTACTTCCGGCAATAAATTAGTACTAGTACTACCAGTACTTTCGCTACAATTGCTGCTAGTACTAGAATTGCTATTAATACTAACATTATTTCCGCTACAATTACTTCTAGCACTAAAACTACTAGTATTACCAATACATCCATTGCAATTACTGCTAGCAGCAAATTAGTACTAATACTACCAGTAGTTCCGCTGCAGTTACTGCTAGTATTAGAATTACTAATAGTATTTCCACTACAATTACTGCTAGCACTAAAACTACTAGTATTACCAATACATACATTGCAATTACTGCTAGCAGCAAATTAGTACTAATACTACCAGTAGTTCCGCTGCAGTTACTGCTAGTATTAGAATTACTAATAGTATTTCCGCTACAATTACTTCTAGCACTAAAACTACTAGTATTACCAATACATCCATTGTAATTACTGCTAGCAGCAAATTAGTACTAATACTACCAGTAGTTCCGCTGCAGTTACTGCTAGTATTAGAATTACTAATAGTATTTCCACTACAATTACTGCTAGCACTAAAACTACTAGTATTACCAATACATACATTGCAATTACTGCTAGCAGCAAATTAGTACTAATACTACCAGTAGTTCCGCTGCAGTTACTGCTAGTATTAGAATTACTAATATATTTCCGCTACAATTACTGCTAGCACTAAAACTACTAGTATTACCAATACATACATTGCAATTACTGCTAGCAGCAAATTAGTACTAATACTACCAGTAGTTCCGCTGCAGTTACTGCTAGTATTAGAATTACTAATATATTTCCGCTACAATTACTGCTAGCACTAAAACTACTAGTATTACCAATACATACATTGCAATTACTGCTAGCAGCAAATTAGTACTAATACTACCAGTAGTTCCGCTGCAGTTACTGCTAGTATTAGAATTACTAATATATTTCCGCTACAATTACTGCTAGTATTAGAATTACTAATATATTTCCGCTACAATTACTGCTAGCACTAAAACTACTAGTATTACCAATACATACATTGCAATTACTGCTAGCAGCAAATTAGTACTAATACTACCAGTAGTTCCGCTGCAGTTACTGCTAGTATTAGAATTACTAATATATTTCCGCTACAATTACTGCTAGTATTAGAATTACTAATATATTTCCGCTACAATTACTGCTAGCACTAAAACCACTAGTATTACCAATACATACATTGCAATTACTGCTAGCAGCAAATTAGTACTAATACTACCAGTAGTTCCGCTGCAGTTACTGCTAGTATTAGAATTACTAATAGTATTTCCGCTACAAATACTGCTAGCTTTAAAGTTATTACTAGTACTAGCAGTACTATTTTTCTGCAACACCAAATGGTTCTACAATCATTACAATTACTTGTACTACTATTACACCATTTAAAAGTAATTTCATGGAATATATTGGCTCATATTTGATTAAATTATTTATTTAGTATGCAAAGTGCTTCAATAGATTTCAAGCACACAAATATCCAATTCAATTGTTTTAATATTCATGTGTATGCTCGAGGATGATGAAGGAAGGAAGACTTAAGTAATGATTCAAACTTGTAGAATATTGAATTGGTTTATTGTGTACTTTTTTTAGTAAGTTATTTTACGACGCTTTATCAACATCTTGGGTTATTTAGCGTCTGAATTAGATGAAGGTGATAATTCCGGTGAAATGAGTCTGGGGTCCAGCACCGAAAGTTACCCAGCATTTGCTCATATTGGGTTGAGGAAAAACCCCGGAAAAAAAAAACGGAAAAAACATCAATCAGGTAACTTGCCCCGACCGGGAATCGAACCCGGGCCACCTGGTTTCGCGGCTAGACGCGCTAACCGTTACTCCATAGGTGTGGACTACTATTGTGTATTTTGTGTTATAATGACAACTAATCTGCCTATGCTCTCATCATCCAAAGTTTGCACATGTACTGAAAGCATCATTTCACTTGCTGTTTATGATTTCAACTTGTTAGCCAGAGAAATGTATCAAAACAGAGAACCGAATTACAAAAAAAAAGACAATTAACAATAATTGATTACACTTACACGAGCCAACAGTTGCCAATTTAATAATATGAAACTTAAATTATATTCTGTTATAGACAGAAATATTCTGATTTTAGTTTTGACTTAGATGGTTTAACAGAAGAAAGTTTTGTTTTTCGTTCACATTATTTTAAATCTACAAACTTCACAACCTCTATCAGTGTCGGAGATTAACATATTTTTTTTCGTGTGTAATTCCTTTGTCCTAAATTGACATACAAAATAGCTACTTATAGAGACCTAAAACGTATTGACAATACAGCCTTAAGAAACGAAGCATTACGTATACCCCGGGACACAATTTGACGTCACGAACTGTTTACGAGAATGTTGAACAGCTAAATAACTTTATTATAGACTTGTATGACCGACATGTTCATCTAAAATTACTAGACGTGTGAGAAGACTGCCTGCACCGTGGATGACTACTTACATACTGCAACATGATGGCTGAACGAGATTCGGCATATCGAAAATATAGACGAGAATAAGTAATAATTAATCTTACATTATTATAAGCAATATTCAAGAGACATGACACTGTTTGACGGAAGTTTGGCAACATCCCTATTCGGCAAGTTTCGTGGCCTGCTGTTTGACGTAGTGGGAGAGAAACGGGTGGAATGGGGTGAGTAGAGGCGTTAACTTTTCCAAGAACGACGACAGCGCTGAAGGGGCATAGATCCGATGGTCCGACAATACAAGCAACTGAGAAACAGAACCAGCCAGACTGTTAGGAGTGCTAAAATCCAACACTCATACAGCCTTATTGAACCCAGAACAGCCCTTCCACACTATGTGCAGACAATGGGATTAAGACAGACAAAGACGCAGGAAGACGGCAACTTAATCCCACTGGAACGTCTCAATGACCACTTTACAAAAACTCACATTACAACCCTTTTCCCCATTGACAAACAGACAATCGCTGAACTCTTTTAAATCTACAGACCATCCCCTCAACGGCAAAATTTCACTTTTCGTGCATTACACAATCTGACGTAAAGAAAGCCTTGAAACGAACCACAACTAAAGCAGAAGGAGCAGACCAGGTCAACACTTCGTTATTAAACAAAATCATAGACGTAATACTACCGACTGTGACTCACATTTCCAATGCCTTAATTATGACTTCGACTTCTCCAAAGCAATGGAAACTTGCTTTTGTCCACTCACTTCCCAAGACTAAAACACCATCTCGTAATGACAATAGACGTATCAGCATCCCAGTAATGATAGCATTGTATATTCAGAATGCGCTTCCAGACATGAGTTCGCTATCGTGATATCATAATACTCTCTGTTTGTGACCCACAACTACTCGCATCACCCCGTGATTAAACGTCTATTTGCTTTCATTGGTTCGACTTTCTTCCACTTGAAATGTTGGTATAACATTTCATCATTCATTTTTTTACTTAGGTACTGAATGTCACACATTCAGTGAAGTTTTCTATAAAGAGTTAAAAGTTTATAGGCCTATGTAAAAACGTAAAAAATATGAAAACATGAATGTGCTGTATATACTGTGTATGTCATAGACTGAATGAGAGTGCAGTCTTCTTTCCGTACTCATTGCACTGGGTTTTACACAGTATGGCATGTGGTAACAGAAATTCATCTCTCTCGTTTTTCTTTTGGCCCTGTTCTGGAATATATCAGGAATGATGATGTACTAAACCTGGAGCTGTTATACATTGTTTTTTCCTCTCTATGTCGAATGACAAGTCTGCCTTCAATCTACCCCTGCAAAGTAGTCTATGTGTGTGTACATTTAATTTAAAACTCTGGGCGGGTTTTGTAATCCAACACATATAGGATCTATCAGACCTGCGGTACGCGCTAGTATTTCACACCAAATAAATTTTCCACAGAATAAATTTTTCATTGACATATACCCCACAAAGTAATGTTTATTCATTGGGACTGAACAACAATTGATATGTCTAATATCAAAACCTGTCATAACCAGTTTCTTAAAAATCGAGTTACGTCATGTATTTTGGAGTACTTTTTAACACCTACCACATGCACAGGTTGGCTTTTTCGAGATTGAACTTCATCCCATATACAGGGACAGCATTTTATTTTTACTAACATTTCCTATATTAACCTGGCTATACCTTTGGATCGACGATTGTGGACCGGAAACACCGTTTGCTACCCCCTTCCACGACTGGAGTTCCATGATACTGGCGTAAAATACAAAAAGAAAAATCACTTTACTAGGTGTAGAAGGGAAGAAAAGTAGTTCATCCATTTACGTAAACTAGGAAATATCACGCTTTTGAGTTGGTTAATTTCCATTAGGTTTTTATTTAATCAAAATACAGTACAGTATTAAAAATGAATATTTTTATTCACGAACTGAGCTGTCCATGCGGACATATTTATTATGCAGTGTATATTATACTGTTTACAACACATTAGGGTATACTATAGAGAATGAAGTTAAATTGAAAAACAATTATAATATGGATATTTAAACACATTTTTGAAAATAGTGGCCGTTAATTTCGATACAGGCTTCAGTTCTAATGTACATATTATCGCACTATAGACTATTGTACGTAATTCCAATTACCAGTTTCGTACTTCGTATCAGTAACTCATGTTGAAATAAAACTGTACCTACTCTATAAAAGAGTACCTTACGTACTGTAAATTCAATCTTCATTTCTGACCGATCCGAAAAGATAAAATTACTCAGACATACTATCTACTGCCCGTCCAAGTGGTTATATCGCAGGGTCGTAGAAAGGAAGGAAATCACATGACAATGAATTACTTAATGAGGCCCTTCTATTTAAGATATTTGAAACAATTGTATGGGTATAATATTACGTAGGCGTCCAATTCCTAACAGAAATTAATGCTCTCAGAAAAGAGCTAAGACAGCCTAGCCACTAGCCTTTACAGAAAGGCGAATAGAAGTAGGTGGGGGAAACCGGGATGCAACGTAGGCAAACGGACGACAGTACCAGTGCGAAAATGATTCAATATTGATAACTCTTTCTTCACTGGAAAATGCGAACATATTTTTGGAACGTACTGTTTACTATGACCGTAGGCTAAAACTACTATGACTGTATATGCGATCTTGGATCTGTGTGGAGGACGGTTGAACTTCATTAGTAGAAGGGATGAGAGTGAAGTACATTCAAAAACTGAGGTACAATAAAAATTGAAGTAAAAATAAAATGATGTCCCTGTGTAATGCATAGTAAAGATTGCAGTTACTTTCAAAACCTGCCATATGCAAGGGAAATAAATTCCGGTTGCTTCACTTTCAAATCCTGCCACATCCATTCTCCAATGAATGGAAGTTATTAAATCGCGTGACCTCAGCTTTATCGGCTACTCAACATAATAAGCGAGTCAGTTTGTTACAGTACTGTTGTATAAGATGTCACTTGCAGTAATTACACCGTAAACATCACGAAAAAAGCCGTTCGGCATTCACAATGGACCACTACAAAGAAGAGGAAATAAAGGTAGAAAATATTTATTTTCACTTGTGTATGAAAAGTGATAAATACCAAGTCCCGTGCCATGTTTAGTTTGGTCCATTTTTGATGTTACAGCATGTCATTTGTGGATTGCAGGTACACAATAAAACCGCCGACTTTCCCACAAAGAGTCCATAAAACGAAATGAAAGACTTTGGCATGTTCTGAAGTTTCTGAGACTGATATACTCAGATTCAATCCTGTATTCTATTTCAATAAGACAAGAAGAGGCAAAGATGCATTCGGTTTTAATCATATATCCGTAAGTGACTACATTAGACGGAAGACCGCAAGTGAAAAGAAGATGGTTTCTTAATTATTATCTCTCCGTAAAAATTTATCATTGCTATACACAGCTCCGCCTATTTAGTAGAATGCGTTTCAGTCTAAAGAAAGTAGAAAAGCAGTACAAATGCGGTGTATTTCGAATCTCAGCGCTGAGCAATCTGATGGCATCACAGTGTTCCGAATTTGAACGATGACGTGACTGATGCTCCACCGGTGTCGCACCGGTTCCATCAGCTTGCAGACGTGGTGGCAGTCTCCATCAGCAATCATCAGTGAATCTGATTGGTTCTTGTATAGGGAGGAAATTAGCAGACGAATGACATCGTGCACTGTTGTGTCATGGCGGTGTGTTCTGCTTTGGTTCTGCTGTATTGTTTCTAATGATGATAATAATAATAATACAGTAATAATAATAACAATAATACAATAATAATAATAATAATAATGTTTTATTTTCGCAGGCAGAGTTAAGGCCATAAGGCCTTCTCTTCCACTGTACCAGCCTTAATCAGTACAATACATATTTAAATTACGAATATTTACACTACACTTAAAAGGTTCTCCAGCAATATTCTTCAGTTAAGTTAACGACTAGTAGACTACATATTTATTATAATTTAGATAAACGTATAAGGTAAAGTAGTAACTTAATATATGGGCTAATTTAATTCAATTAATTATAATTAATTTGAGATTTGAGATAGCTAGTAAAATGATGAAAATTAATTTAATATAAGCGTACTAGAACTATGTTATAGGGAGGAAAAAAATATAATAAATCTAAAATATATATCTATAATGAGAATATTAATGTAATTTTCATTAGATGTTTTGTAAATCTATTTAGAGAAATTAATGATAATAATAAGAATGGACAGATGTTAGTTTCATTATATGTAATAAATATTAATCACAACGTAAAAACAATATTTTAATGGCTTATGAACGAACATGGCAACGGTCCAAAGATATAAATTGTTTATGCTCTCTTTTCTTTGAACGAGATGACAGCACGGAAATTTCGCAAAATTTTGCTAGCGTAGCACAGACATAAATTTGTACAGCCGCCATGATAACCATCGAACCTTCCAATAGTTTTGTTAATAATTCGCTGCAGCGTGACGTCACTGTTGTCCACCGGTCCGGTGAGATTCGGAATACGCTGATGGTCTGTCTTTGTGACGAGAATCCAAAGCTTAACGGTAAGACATCATGTCATAAACACGTTCACATCTGAGTATTTTTGGCAAAATAATTTAACGCTTTGAAAACGGCACAAATATTAAGTATATTGCTGGAAATTTTAAGGTAACATTTATTAACTTATTATTTATTTAGTTATTTATATATTTATTTATCTATTTGTTATAGTATTTTATGTACAGATATGTTCTAGAAAATGAAAGTAATTCATGTTAACGTGTCAGATTCACTTTTTATAATGAATTAACAACCCATTCCAATCTGGTCGAATCTTTACTGTCCATAATATTCCTTGATTTTCATACTCTACCTAAACATGATATTTGACGATTGAAGGGGACTTGCTCTAAGTGTTATATCTAAGTAGATGAACATTTACTGCCTCCTATATCGACGGAGAGTGTATTCAGTCTACCACAATTTCAGAAAACCATAGGAAACAGTGTACTAAAGCTTGTGCAAAAGTAGCTAGGATTACGCCGGTACAGCACATATTGTCCACAAGTCTTCTCGTCATCATCATCATCGTCATCGTAATCATACAGTTTATACCAAAAGTTCAAGGACACCCCTTCAAAAGAGATGTTTCACTCCTGACTTTATACTTATGCGAAACCCCCTGATCTTTATACAGGGAACAAATGCCTGTCAAAAATCTCTCTATCTTCCAAACTGTGGATTATAAAGCAATTTTTCTGTTATGGAAACTTATTGAAAAACTAAATTTTTTATAGGAAAAAATTAATTACTCCAGAACAAGTGTACTTATAACAAAGAATTTTGGGAATTATATTGAATTATAATATTATAACATTTACTTCTGAGGTTCTGTCTGATATGTACATCTATTATCATCAGAAAGTATATATCTCACTTGATGATATGTGTCAGAGGAAGAGAAATGATTGTTTGTATACATGTCATTATTAATACATCTTGACTACACAATTTTTAACACTATATCACTTTGGAAAACCTATTATATGTCTTTCACGTGTTAAATTTTATGTTACCTAGTTAACATGTTTCGGCCTGCTATTGGCCATCATCAGAACCGATTGTTGCTGGTCTTGGCGCCTCTTGTTTTGTTTCCTGTGGTGGTGTGTTTGTGTAGTGTAATGTGGAGTCAGTGTGTGTGTTCTGAAATTGAGTTGTGTATTGAGAATTTCATTTGGATGTGTTTTCGTGTGTCTGTATATTTCGTATTGTTCTAGTGTGTTTAGTTTCTAGCTTTTTTGTTGGATGTGTACAATTTTCATGTCTGTGTTGACGTCTCCGTATGTGTGGTTAGCATTTGTGATATGTTCTACATATGTGGAATAATTGTTTTGTAATTTTGTTATGGCTGTGATGTGTTCTTTGTAACGTGTTTGAAATGATCTGCCTGTCTGTCCTATGTAGAAGTTGTTGCAGGTGTTGCATTTGAGTTTGTATGCGCCTGTTTGGTTGTACTTGTTTGTTTGTGTTGTACGTGTGTAGATATGTTTTTGTAGAGTATTATTTGTTCTGTATGTGATCTTGTAATTTAATGTCTTGAATGAGGTTGCAATCTTGTGTGTGTTTTTGTTTTCGTATGTTAGTTTAATGTATATTTTTGTGTTCTTGTATTTGTGTTATTATTATTATTATCATTATTATTATTGTTATTACTACTATTGACCAGCAATTAGTGTGGGATAAAGATACTTCTTTAAATACCAGACTTTGTAAATCAATTTATAATTCTTTTTATTCTTTGCTCTTACATCCCTACAAATATTCTGCGATTAATATATTTAGGTTTGGTTCAATCTGTCATTCAGTTCATTATCGGATAATTTTCCGTAAACAAATGAATTGATTATCCAACAAATTTGATGTATTCAGAATGTATTGCATTGCAAATTGAATAAATATATAAATATACATTATTAAAATATTATCCTAAAAATCGTCTGAAATATAAAGAGGAACATGTTTATCCTAACAGAAGAAATTTGACATGTCCGTTAGCTGAACCTAAATTTTACACAATCAATGGAATAAATCATAACCAGAGTTACGGGCCAAGGTTATAAACTCTGTTTTGGTAATGAATTCTGTCCTAGGTTATTTTGAGTTTAATAAAATTAAGAAAAAACATTAAGCAAATTATTTAGTACACTTTCCTTTTTCTTTCTTCTTGATAGCAGTGGCGTAGCGTCAATGTAAGCTAAAAAGCTCAGCTTCCCCAGTTAATAATACTTTCATAATAAGCCTGCAGTTTATGAACAAAGTTATGTATTAATTTTAATAGAATTTATATTTACGCGTTAAATATTGTGATGCGGCAGCTCAGGATGATTTGTGATGCAGCAGTAAACAAGAAGCCTGCACACACCAGCTTCCAAGCAGACTGGTTTCTTACACTCATTCTTCTGTGTAACCCACCCCGCAGATTTTTCATCCCTTTCTAACTAAACTAGCCTGGTCGCAAGGCTCGCGAGAAGCTAGCTTTCACATTGATAATAAGTAGTTTCCGAGTTATCCCTTTTCGTCAGTTGTGTTCAGTTAAAGTGTTAGTGTGCATTGTGGCTGATATAATAAATAATGAGCGAAATAACAGTTCCTGACACCAATTTACTTGAATTTTTAGGACAATTCTATTATCAAGACTGACTTACGAACAAAAGTGTGATCTAAAAAACAAATGACCGACTCCCTTGCTGTCAATGAAGGACACAATCAAAAGACAGACGCATACTTACGTAATGATACTAATATTGTGATTTCTCTAAGTATGACAGAGAGTGAGCTAATGTTATACGTATACGTGTCTATTTGTTAGAGATATGTGTAAACCGTGAAATCATATTTTACTACGGTAGGCTACGTATCATTTGAGGCCATGCCTTATTGGTGTTACGAGGTTCCAACCAATCTTCGACTGCTGACTTGACATTGACTACTATTTATTTTAAGACTATATTTTTGTAATACGTTTTTTCATATTGCATGAAAGACAACTTGAGTTACGTACATATAAAATCTCTACACGAGATGTTCTGTAATATATTTATGTGAATTATTAAGATCGTGGCATTAATAGCATTGTGAGATATGTGTATACTTTGTTCTGGTAATGTGCATCATAGTAACTTTGACCATAGACATTACATTTGATACTTTCTTCCCCTACAGTTATTGCCCCAGCTACTACCAAATTATGGATATCCACACAGGCATCAAACTGGACAACTATTACTCCTGATTATAATAATTTTAAAGTATTTTATGTAATTTTATCATTAACAATATTAACACTCTAATACGGCCCACATAGCCGCTTTGTACTTATAATGTAATTAATGCCATACAATCATCGATTTTATACAGAAGCATGTTAATTAGTATTAATTGAGTTTACTTGTACGGCAATATACTGTGTACTTATATTATACATATGGGCTTACTTGTTTCTGATGATGGCTCCATAGGGCCGAAAATGTTCAATTGATACATTATGTAACAAAATATTGTACAACAAATATACTTGTTAAATAAGGATAAGCATAGACGGAACATGAAATAAATTTTAATTGTCACTAATAGTAAATTAGCTTATCGGTCCCATCATGGCTTTTAAACTTGAGTTAGCTTCCCCTGCTCAAAATTTCATGCTACGCCACTGCTTAATAGTTCCAATATACTAATTATTCATTTCATCTTATATTCTGTTCTTGATTTGATTCTCTACTTTTATATTCACAATTATTCCTGTATTGTAATACTGTAATTGTATTGGTATTGTAATTTTATTGAATCTTTATGTTCTTTAGTAGGCCTACAAGATAGTCATTGATAGAAACCGCTCCCAAACTCGAGCTTGCTAATATGAATGTGCGGTACATCAGTAATATGTATTTATTTTGTATTGTATGTAGCAATAAATACTAAATACTAAATATGAAGTCTGATCAGTGCAGGGCCGGGTATGAGAGCGGCTCCATTCAGTCGGCCAGAGCTGCTCTCGCTCCGCAAGGCACTTCAATTCCAAGCCAGAGCAGAACGCTCACGCAGTGGCGGACTCGCATTACAGCTGCCTTCCCTGCATTAATGTAACAAGAGCCACGGTTGTTCTAGTCATTCAGTCTGTCAGTACATAATAGTTTATAAGGATATTACATTAATCTATTGTACAGTACACTCTTATTAATTTAATAAACTTCGCTCTATGCAGAAACACAAATCATTACGCTTATTTACATAACCCATACGCACATAGGGGAGAGTCGGGTAGTATCGGTCATCGGGTAATATCGGACAGTGAGTTTCTTTCATCTACCACACGATGATAGTACCGGATTGACATGGTTACGTTTCTGTGATGTCGCATAGAGAAACGTAACCATGTCATATGGTGGTAGATGAAAGAAACGCACTGTCCGATACTACCCGATGTCCGATACTACCCGACTCTCCCCTACTGCAATCTCCTCACCACGGTTCTACGAGACAGGCGTATGGCTTCCGCTTCCCCTACTTGCTGTGGACAGAGTTCATCTACCAATATAATTAAACATCGCTTGATGAATTCACCTTGGTTGAATGTTTTCAATTCCTTTGCAATTTCTCATAGCCGATTCACTAAGTACATTATTGTTATCCTGTTAATATATAATATAATATGATATGGTATGATATGATATGATATATGATATGATATGATATATGATATGATATGATATATGATATGACATGATATATGATATGATATGATATGATATGATATGATATGATATGATATGATATGATATGATATGATATGATATGATATGATATGATATGATATGATATGATATGATATGATATATGATATGATATATGATATGATATATGATATGATATGATATGATATGATATGATATGATATGATATGATATGATATGATATGATATGATATGATATGATATGACCATAAATTAATACAACTCAAAGAAAATGTTTCTCAGGTACATTATATTGGAGTATCTATTCGATATTTATATTGCATTATAAGTTGTTATAGTACATTTAGTAATATATAATTTTAAATTATACAAATAGTATGATATATCATTGTATATTATATTACAGTTCATTATATATAATATGATATATGATATATCATAATATTTGTACAATTTAAAATTATATATTACTAAATGTATAATAACTTATAATATGCAATGTAAATATAAATAGATACTCTAATATAATGTACCTGAGAAACATTTTCTTTAAGTTGTATTAATTTATGGCGGTCGTTAGCAACATATCTGTTATATTCAGTAACATGTTGTAAAGAATAATGTCGTTGGATATTGAACTTCTTAATCAGTTGGAGCGTTTTATGCCAAATTAAACACTTTGCTAATCCACTGCTCTCTACTAAAAAGAACTCCTCCCATGATACATTAAAAGCATTGGGAGCAGCGGGCCGCTTAGTGTATGAGCGGAAGCTCCGTCTTCAAAGTTCGCCATCATACTGCAGAGTCACCACTGCACCGACACTGAATGACGTACAGTATGCTTACGTCACAGCGCTCGCAAGACTTCTCTTTAAAGCACACAGCGCTCATTTCTCAGAATCACGTAATGTGCCCAGTCCTGGATTAGTGTAATGTATACCAGTCGGCGATGTATGAAACGGAGGGGAAAGGAACTGGCCACCTTACTCCATTATCTCCTGGCTTAGTTGCCTCATAAGTGGTGCCTTGCTGCTGTCACTCGTGAGGTTCAGAACTGTCTTCGGAGAGTTTACTAAACAGCAATATAATATTATGAACCAGCTAGACATTTTAGATAACGTACAATATCAAAGAAATTTCTGTCTCTGTCAATGGAAACTGTGTGGGATAGATAAAAACTTAGAATTTCCCTATTGCATACTAAGTTCATAGCGGCACTGAACATGCAGCTCTCCTTTTTGTTCCTTTTTATTCTCTTCGGAATTCACGATACAAACTAGAACGTGGCAGTTGTGTGAATTATTTCTATTAAGTTTGTTTGCCGACCATTTTGTTTATCTTCGCGACTAACTTTTTTTTATGATGTTGATTTCTATGGAAGTGGTGAGGATAGTACAGTGAAAAGTAAGTAGAGCACATGTACTAGAAGGCAAGAATTATTAGATAACATTCAATTCATTGTTAAGAAATAAACCGCCATATAAATTCATTTAAATCAGAGTCCCAGCTCTAAAGTTGTTTACCGTATGCGGGTAACAACCATTTTTCCATTTAGAATTTATTTTGCCAAATTAAATTTTTTTTGTTTGGGAAGTTATTAGAATTTGATCAAACAAGCGAGCGACAATAGTCAGCCATTAATAAACTTTATGATTTATTTTGTAATTGCAGTGCCCGTAACTTGCTGTTATTCGCTCTGACTCTACTAGCGTGACTCATAGATGTTGTTATTGTCGAGAAGTGTAGCCTATAGTATAGTACTTTAGTTAAAAATTTGTTCAAATTAACAGTACTTTTTCTTTCTTATTTGTAGAACAATTCATTTACTTAATTGTTGGCCATGGGGAAAGATTAGACGTTCTGCAGGTCTTTTGTCGACAATGCCAGTCCATGTCTCCATAAACGGCACACTGATGAACAAAGTGAATCAAATTAGATAAAAAGAAAACATAATACAAAACTATTTTGAACAATTTTGAAGGCAGGGAATATATACGGGATCCATTTCTTTTAGATTTCATTCCGACATTTTTTGCCCCCCCCCCGAGGGAAAACACGGAAAACCAAGGGCAGAAAGAATAATTTATCATCTTAGCGACAAGCTAATGAGCTTACTTTATAAGTCTATAAACTTATCTACGACATTAATATCAGTCATTTCATTGCACAATATACAGGGTGATTCAGAAGTCCAGCAACAAACTCTGGCGATCGATAGATCTCGCAATGACGAAAACTTTTCGTAAAGAACCTATGTTCTCTGATGCCTCGTGTAGGAGCTACGCGACATCGAAAAGAAGACAGGTTTTAGTGACATTTATATTTAATTATGAAATGAATTAT
This sequence comes from Periplaneta americana, assembly GCA_025594305.2. Classification (NCBI taxonomy): domain Eukaryota; kingdom Metazoa; phylum Arthropoda; class Insecta; order Blattodea; family Blattidae; genus Periplaneta; species Periplaneta americana. Next base: position 37,200,015 of record JAJSOF020000005.1, on the reverse strand, counting down.
TCATGTTGAGAACCTTTCATCATCCAGTCTGCTGTCAAAAAATTTGAAAGTTAGAATTTATAAAACAGTTATATTACCGGTTGTTCTGTATGGTTGTGAAACTTGGGCTCTCACTTTGAGAGAGGAACATATATTAAGGGTGTTTGAGAATAAGGTGCTTAGGAAGATATTTGCGGCTAAGAGGGATGAAGTTACAGGAGAATGCAGAAAGTTACACAACACAGAACTGCACGCATTGTATTCTTCACATGACATAATTAGGAACATTAAATCCAGACGTTTGATATGGGCAGGGCATGTAGCACGCATGGGCAAATCCAGAAATGCATATAGTGTTACTTGGGAGGCCGGAGGGAAAACGACTTTTGGGGAGGCCGAGACGTAGATGGGAAGATAATATTAAAATGGATTTGAGGGAGGAGGGATATGATGATAGAGACTGGATTAATCTTTTTGGGATTTTGGCGGGCTTATTTACGACGCGGCAATGAACATCCGAGTTATTAAAAGCCAGTAATTGAGATGAATTGTTCATTTAATGCGAACAGGTTAAATGTGTCCGGGGTCATTTTGATGCACCGTTTGAAAAGCTCTTTGGAACACGCATTTACTCATGGTATTGGGTTCAAGATGTGAAAACATGCGATTCAAATAACCTCAACCAAGGTAACTTGCCATCTGAACAAGATTTGGAGAATGGGGAGAATCGGACCTGTTTCGTGGCCAGACGCGATCAACCGTTACGCCTTAATCTTTTTGATGGGGATATGTGAATTAATCTTGCTCGGGGGAGGATCGGACCTGTGGCCAGGCGATCACCCGACTTCACGCTTAATCTTTTTGATGGGGCGGCAATGAACCACCGGGAACTGAAACCAGTAGAGGAACCGACTATGAATTATTAGCTACTTTTTCAAATTGCCCAGGCCGATAACCACTGTTAGAAGTGTAATGAATGTAATCAGGTTTTGATGCCCCGTTTGAATGGACAGCTCTTTGGAACACGCTTTCGTTGCTCATGGAGACTGTATCTTTCAAGATGTGAAAGGACATGCGATTCAACATAACGCCCCAACGCAATGGTTGTACGATGCACAGGAAAAGATTTTCAAGTAAGTAAAAGGATGGGGAGACATCAGGACCTGTTACGTGGCCAGGGCGATCACCCGACTTCACGCTCTTAATCTTTTTTGGTGGGGACATGTGAAGTAATACACCACTCGAATTGACACCAGAGAGGAACCGACTATGCGAATATTAGCTACTTTTGATCAAATTTGACACAGGCCGATAACCACTGCTATGACGGTGTAATGAATGTAATCAGGTTAAGGGTAGACATTTTGAATATCTGTAACTTGTCAGCAAACATACTTGAAATATTATTCATTTCATAATTTATTGTAGAGACGTCAAGGAGATATCTGCGACAAAAGACTTATAAAATATACTGGCAAAAGAATCAACAGTGTGCTACTCAATGGACAGGAAAACTATTTCAATATTATTGCTAAAATATTTGTACGACATCCAGCTACTACTATCCATATCATATTTTCCTATATTTTTCTGAGCGACTATCCATAAATAACAAGAAGCCGCGGATCCATATCAATATTATTGAATATAATGGTGGCTGAAAGAATGAAACGGTCTGCAGCATAATAATATGACGATTAAAACGCTACTACTATCCATGTCAATATTATTGCTAATACTACTTCTGTCACTACTACTAATACTATTATTATATCTGCTGTTTATACTAATTTTGTCACTTCTATTATTATTGTTATTGTCACTACTGATTGTATTATTATTATTATTATTATTATTATTATTATTATTATTATTATTATTATCATTATTATCACTGTTATTATTACCATCACTATTTATTGCTAACATTACAAGTATTGTGGATATAAAACGATATTTTAAAACTTAATTTAGTACAACAATCCTCTAGAACAGCCGTGGCGAAAATGCCATCGTGAGCAGAGCCACTGTGTAAGCTGCAACGTGCATAGCACCTGTAGAGGGAGGCGGACACCAGAAGGGGAAGTGAAGCAACTGTCTGACTTATTAACGGATTTTCATTTTCCTTACTTCAAGCACTTAAATATAATTATATACAGTACAAGGTTACAAACTAATGTTTAGTACGTGTAACGAAGAAAGAAATGAACAAGAAAACATAGGACACATCATCACAACCTAAAATTAATTGTCTTCAGAATGTCTCTGCGACAAAGTTTCAAAATCAGGAATTATGTCACTTACTGCCAGTTGATCACGAAGGTATTTGTCTGTCAGTCGTGATCTAAATTTGATTTTTACTATTTTCATTGTTGAAAATAATTTTTCACAAACGTGAGTTGTAGCGAACATGGCTTCAACAGAGCAAGCGAAATGACGAAGGTTCGGATATTTATTTTTTGACAAAGATTTGAAAAGTTCAACATTTGTCAAGTCCTTACATCTAGCTTTCATTTAACATCACATTGTAAATCTGTGAGTTTAACTTGAAGATCTAACCTCATTATTCGTACATCTGCGGAAAAAGGATCGACGTACAGAGATGATGATGATGATGATAATAATAATAATAATAACAACACTTAATCTTTTAATGTTTCATCAGTAACATGTAGTAAATTATAATGCCGTTTTATGTTATACAACCGATTTCCTAGTAATACTTGTGAACAAATCATACATTTACTATTCTCATCATATTGTCAGCAAAAAAAATGTGTCCTCTCATCCTACTTGAAACTTTCGTCTTTATAGAGGTACATGGTTTCGAGAGAGACATTGCGACAATATGCCACTCGCAGGTCAGAGACAAATACAAATGGAACGGAGTTTGACTCCAGTGAGTGAGAGGGTGGGGATTGTAGGTAGGAAGCAAGGGAAATGCACTGCGAGCACAACGTGCTCGTGAGTCGCATTTTCGCCACGGCTGCTCTAGAATCAGAATTTGTAACACATTGGCTCAGCCTTTTCTTGTATATGGAAGTGAAATTTGGACACTTGGCAAAGAGACAAAAGAGAACACAATCAAGTGATTTTTTATTTCGAAAAACAGAAGGATGTGTACCTTCCCATCATAAGAGGAATAAACAATTACCAAAAGAATTAGGACTTGAATCAGCAGATTAGGTCATGAAACATACCATATAAGAAGAATTGGCTAAAACATGTTTCAAGAATGGAGCTACAGAATCTAAAAATTAAATATCGAATTACAGAAAAGAAATGAGATGACCAGGAAGGCCTTTAAAACGATTACTGGACGAAGTCCGAAGCGGGTCTAAAATAAAGCCTACTAAGTGAATGGAAATAACGATGGTAATGTGTGTGATGAAGATGATGATGGTGTTGATGATTATTATCTTACTGATAGCATTAAAGAAATTTATTCTAGAAATTATTAATTTCTACTATGTGAAATAACTCACTCCGATCATTTCTTGCGACAGCCTTTTTGCACGATACATTTTGAACTAAATTCACACAAGTCCTGATAGATTGTACTTGACTGTACATAAAATGTGGAAAAATGTCGCACAGGTCCGTTGATTCGCAGACTATCCTTCTGATACGTGAGGGTCAACAGACAAGGTCTGGTCTCGGATTGCTGATTGATTTACCATCTTCCTCGTTGAGAACTGCTTCAATTCCTTCTCTCGATTCCCATTCTCCTCTACCCACTCCAAGCAGAAAATCTCTACATTTGTCGTAGAAAATAGGATAAAACCATAACTGAAGAGCCAATCTCAAGAGACGAAGAAAGAATGCACAGTTGGGGTCAGTTATAGAGCGATATTTTATTTTCGACAGTTAAAATTTCCATATATTTGTATGAATTCAAATCTCGCCGTGAACATTGGATTTTGTGATTGAAAGAAGGCGTTGAAGGTTATGTTAACTGCCGTTGCTTCCACTACATAAAATCTACATTGTCAGTATTTTATAGTGTCAGCTACTGAAGACGTGCCGACATTGTCAACAGTTACTATGTATTCTCTATTACGTAGTATACGTGAGATGTCAGTCCACTGGGTATTAACAGGATTTGAGTACCGGTCAGGCATGGATTTTTATTTCCTTCGAATTCATTGGTTCAAAACACAACTAATTAGTTTCTTATTCAGGTATAAAATAAGGCCCTAGCTCAGTCATGTCAATTGATGCACATAGGAGCAAGCGCGCGCTTTAGAGCTCAGGAGAGCCTGAGCGCTTTACAGCGGAAAGGAAAGAGACAGACCAAAGAGGTAGTATATGCCGCTTGGTCGAGCTATATTCAGGGATGGCCAGCACTGATTCAATAGATAAAGGGAAGAGAACTTATTAAAATTCTATCCATGTTAATTTTTAGATTTGTCTGAGAAGTATAAGTGCATTATAAGAATGTAAGATTTAATTTTAATGCTCATTTTTCACATCTTTGATTTTTTGTTCAAAAGAAATATTTTATCAACTTTTCTTTATAGAAAAGTGAAATTTTCTGATATAGGCCTATTTATTTAGTAACCTTACAAGTACTGAAACAATGTTTTCGTAAATGTAATATACCGTACATACGTATTACTGAAGATAATGTATTGAAAATTTTGAAAATATTTGCATTGAAATTGCTTGTAAGGAAATGAATTAACAAAGCAACTACTGTTACATCAAAAGCAAAAGATACGTGCTCATATGTTGTAAAAATGTCAGCTCTATAGCTTCAGTACATTTCGAGAAAATAATTTAATATTCTGATGATAGTAAGTTGCTGACCAATATCATCTTAAAAGCATTATGCGATAAGAGTTTTGTTATGGAATATTAGTTACACTTAAAACATATACAGCACCTAGGTAACTTTTCTTTGTACTGTAGGCCCTAATATTGTTTTGATTGGTTTATTGATTATCAATTCCAACTTATGATGTCATACTCAGTCTCTTTTCTTGGGATATGACTTCCTTTATGAATGATGTGTTTCATTCATTTGGTACAATATAATTCTACTACTATGGAATTTATGTGAATTTTCCTTCTTAACTCTTTATTATGTTATTAACATTTAAAACACAACTGCAATATTAAGAAATTGGTGTTAGTACTTTTGTTTTACAGACGATATAGATAATATCAAGCATAAAAAAGCCATATAAAATAATGACATAAAATTTCACGTTCCGTCTGAAGTTTTTTGCACCACTGTTTTCTCAATCGAACAGGCTGCTTATTCATATACACAACCCTTTCTCTTACCAACCTAGCGCTTGATGCCCGCGCACGACGTCAAGGCCAGAAAAATGCGCTTGCTTTGACATCACTGCCCTAGCTGATAACCTGTTTTTCCACTTTGCTAAATGTACCTCATACTTCAGTGCACATGACTTGCTACAGTCTTCACTCATATTATAACTTGTCTATTTTTTAAGTTATCAAATAATGTACAGTAGTGGCAAAAAAACCGGATCGACCCTTGTAGATGATTTCAGAGCCTTGTTCACTCCAGAGGACGATAGACTGGTAACTAAGACTTTTGTGGTTCGAATCCTGCCTGGGAAGGAAACTTGTTTTGTTCCTCATTCAAATTTATTCCCAATACTTTTCGATTGCTGGTAAAATTCATGTTCTGGGAACATTAAGTTAATTAAGTAGTAAAATATCGCTGCAATCGAAAAGTATTGAGTATAAATTTGAATAAGGAACAAAATAAAGTTTCATTTCCAGGCAGGATTCGAACCACGAAAGTCTTAGTTACCAGTCTATCGTGCTCTGAGTGAACAAGGCTCTGAAATCAGCTACAAATTTCGGTCCGGTTTTTTTTTTTGCCACTACTGTATATTCTAAATTCTAAAGCAAAATTTTTCACCATTAATGAAACAGAAAAAAAAGTTAGATTTGATTATAATTTTTCTTATTTTTTTTTCCAACGCATTGGTCTATGTATTTTTTTCCTCGTGTTATATGTGTGATATTCATAAACCCATAGATCTACTTTGTAGAACGCAGGCTGCAGAAAATGCTGTAAAATTTTCATTTATATATTCTATCTTTAGTAGTTTCAAGGAATAATTCACTAAAGTTAGAAAAAATATCAACTTACGGAAAACTGCGTTAAAAAATGAGGATGTATGAATTATCCTGGATTATCCTATACGCCGCCAAGTTTAAAGAGGCCATTTAAAGGACTTATGTGGTAAGATACTGCGCAAAATATATTATATTGTCTTAAAGAACAATTTTTATACTTATTTTTTTTTAAATACAAAATGAAAAATTGGATTTTTGACCATTAATCACTACCAAGTCCACTTACACTACTATCTCGAGCATAAACGTACAGTGTTAGAAAAAAGTTTCGTCGCACAAATACTAAGTCCCAGAAAGGAGACAATGCGCATGGTCAAAGGACGAGCGATCTGGATAACAAGAGAACGACTAGTTAGGGTAATAAAATTAGTTTTATTTCGTTGTATGTCTGATCATGCGCACTGCCTCATTTCTGGGTTTTATAAAGTATCTGTCCTACGAAACGTTTTTATAAGACTACATAAAATTAGAAAACGTTATTTACAAAGGAGAGCACTAGGATTAATGTATGTAAAAGGCGATTAATAGAACATAAATATAATATACAGGGTGGTCCGTTTGCGTATGGATAAAATAAAAACACCGTTAAACATTAACTACCGAACCTTATTTGTTGAAACTTTGTGCATACAACACTGAAAGATGGGAGATTCCTCAGAGTTCAATATGATCCCCATTGCGTAGCCTGCACAACTCATAACGGTGATGCAATTCAGCCCATGTCCGTTGTAACATAAGAGGGGTGGTTTTTGTAAAGTTTGAGTAATTTTTACTCTTACATCATGGCTTTCTGTGAATAGACTATGTCTTTAACAAAACCCTACACGAAGAAGTCAGGAGGGGATAGATCTGGGGAGTTTGAGGGCCAAGCCAAGAGATAGCTGCTTCTCATACTGGGTTTCGCCTGCGACTTCCAGCATGTTTTTTTTTAACACACAACCTGTTTTTACAAATGTTCGATACCACAGCATTACGGAATTATATTTAGGTACATTACGCGCACCATACTCGCGTCAAAATTCCCTTTGAACTCTTTTAACACTCCCAAATTTAGCATACCGAAGAACACATTGCGCCCGCTGTTGATTAGTAGTAGACATTTTAATTATCTACGATTTTCATTTGTCCTTTCAGATTATGCATTGTTGATTGTCATATATGGAAACTCTCATCTTTTAATCTTAATATAATCAGCAAGAAATTTTCATATTGTCATAATAGCTTTATAATAATAAATTAATATTATCCATACCCAAACGGATTATATAAATGCTTAATTTAATAAGTTATTGCAACTATTTTTCGGAAATACGCCGACAATGAAAATCCAAATGTGGACGAAATCTAACCTCGACGAGTAATCTACGAACAGATATGGTATGAGTTCAGCGGTCTAAAAGAATTCTCGTTTAAAAGCTTCATTATTTTCGTAACATTGTTGTGCAATGGAAGTTAACAATGGACCAGCGTTTGTACGTGAAAATATCAGTTCGTTATCAGTGATAAAAATGAGTGAAGTTTTCGTGTAGAGCTACGAGTAGCATCAAATTGATCGTGTCCTGCAGTAGTGATTAGTGGCAAGGAAAGTAAAGGATTTAAAACCTGAAGCATTGTGAACTGTCAATTTGCATCTCACTGGATTTTCCTTTTCACACACAAGCATCAGCGGCTGTACGCGAGCATTACTTAAATGAAGATTGGCACTGAACTGTGGAGGAATTAGCCGCTTATTCTGACATTTGTATACAGACAGTGTCTCGAATTTTACTAGAAGACTTAACCATATGCAATATTGATGTCATGTAGCTGCCACATCATTTAAACAAGGTTGAGAAGTGGCTTTTACTGTGAATCATGTCGCATGTCTGGAGCCATTTCATAGAGAAATTAACAATATGCTAAAACGGATAATTACATTTAACGTAACATGGACACAAACATTCGAACCTGATGTGAAACGACATTGCCCTGAATAGTGTTATCCACAGTCACCACAAAAACACAAGTTTCGATAAATGTTACCTAGAAAGCTCATGGTCAAATTGGAGTACGACAATTAAGGTGTTCTTGAGGGAATACCGGAAATGTGCGTTATGACGATTCCTTTCTTCAATTTCCACTGCATCATACTAAAATGTTCATAACTAGGCTCCGTATAATTAATTGATTAGCTAGCGGACTTACTCGTGTTAATTATGTAAGATTTGTGCGGCTTACAGCTGTTTCAGTGCTTCACGCACCATCCTCAGAGCCTACTAGATCTCGGCGTCATCTCGAACTTCTCTGCCTGTTATGTGGGTGTGTTTGATTGTTGAAAGGTGTTGAAGAGTGGAGTTAAATAGTGTGTGTACTGAAATTGATCTGCGTGTTGAGAATTTGATCGGGGTGTGTTTTAGTGTGTTTGTATATTTCGTATTGTTCTAGAGTGTTGAGTTTTGGTTCTTGGGTTGTACATATGAGTAGGATTTCCATGTCCTCATTTATGTATGTATGATTAGCATTGGTTATGTGATCGGCGTATGTAGATGTATTGTTTCCTCTGGTTATTGCTTTAATGTGTTCTTTGTAGCGTGTTTGGAATGATCTGCCTGTCTGTCCTATGTAGAACTCATCGCATCTATTACATGTGAGTTTGTATACCTGTGTGGTCGTATTTATTTGTTTGTGTGTTGAGATGGCTTTGTAGTGTGTTTTCTGTTCTGTATATTATGTTGTATTTCTGCTTTCTGAATGAAGATGCGATCTTATGTGTGCTTTTGTTTTCATATGTTAGTGTGATGTATTTCTTGTGTTTGTGTTGCTTTTTACGTGTTTTTGTGTTTGTTAAGTTTTTGTTTTGTCTTTCTTATGATGTTGTCTATTATGTTTGGATTGTATCCGTTTTCTTGTGCTATGTATTTGATGGTGTTCACTTCTTCATTGTAGTGTTGTTGGCTCATGGGTATGTTGAGTAATCTGTGTACCATTGTCCTGAATGCAGCATTTTTGTGTTGTATGGGGTGGTTAGATATGTTGTGTATGTGTGTGGTGGTGGTGGTGGTGGTTGGTTTTCTGTATATATTTGCAGGTGTGTTTGTTGTCAATTTTTGTTATGGTGATGTCTAGGAAATTTATGGAGTTGTTGTTCTCAAGTTCCAGTGTGTATTGAAGTTTTGGGTGTAATTTGTTTATGTATTCGTGTAGTTTGTGTATTTGTCTTTTGTTTCCTTTGTATAGCATGAGTATGTCGTCTACGTATCTGTGCCTGTATATTATGTTGTCTGCAAATTTGATGTGTTCATTGTTGAGTATGTACATATGTTTGTTCTATGTTGTGTAAAAATATCTCTGCTAGTATGCTGGATATGGGTAATCTTACATAATTAACACGAGTAAGTCCGCTAGCTAATCACTTAATTATATTCAATCATTAAAAGTAGTGTACGCAAGATTCAAAATAGGCTCCTATTTCAGCTACCTATAAACAGGAATGAAGGTGTCTGATTCGAAGTATATGTGAAGTCACAGCGCTGCGCTGGTACAAGTACGTTCGTATAGAAAATAGTTACGCATCCTCTGCCCTCTTCCGCTGAAAATACATATTGAGTAGTCTTATCGATCACTGCTCTTACTAGTCGTTTTATTTAAATACCTACATCTTTCTGGCTGATTGAAGGTTCATTGCAGAGATAAAATGCCTTAGGTTAGACGCTTAAGCTTGTAATATTGCAGGTAATTATCGCGAATATTTGAACTAATTATTTCACTGTCAATATAGACAACATTCCATATAAATTGTATAAAATAAACGTAAACGTGACAAGAACTGTGCACTGAAAGACACTGCAATACCAAAAGGCACAGAAAGTGTGTTGAACATAATCTAAAAACCAGTACCATCAAAATCTGAAAATTATGAAGATATTAACTCGACGTTTAGCATGGATTTGTGTAGCCTACCATTTGTTCAGTGGCAACATCTCTATTAATAAATTGAATAAGTTACATTTAAGGGAATTTGTAGAGAAGTACCTACATACAAAATTATTGGTTTTCAGTAATGAGCGACATGCAATATCCTAATGAAACACGAAAAAATATCAGACATTATGAATATCTTGTACTACATCATGCACCAATAATGTAATGTACTATTGAAAGAATTTGTTGCAATATAAAATCATTTCAAGTGACATCCAAATTTGTTCAAGTTCCGTAACTTACGAATGCACGTTATTATTCACGGCAAAGATCACGACGAAAATGAACATCACGGCTCAAGCATGTGTTTACTAGCAGGCCTATAGCTTCAGAATGTCGGGAGTTGACTGTACTCCACGAACACGTAACGACGACCTGTTTGTTTATATCCTTATCCATTGCATAACATGCGTTCGGCGTACTATATACCCAATGTACCTTTAACTTCAGTCTTTAGGTAGCTGGAATACGAAGCCTATTCATAACTATTCGAAAGGCCGAAAATCTGCAAAGTAATATTATTTGAGCCCACACTCTTATGAATGTTGTACAGTATACGAGGCTGGAAGACTCATAAAAATCCTCCTAATCTCACGACATCATTTCAATTAACATTGATTTGATTCCCAATTGGAAGGAGTCATTGCGTGGGAAATATTTTGCTGACAGAAGGAAAAAGTATTATGATTTAGCAAATCCTATGCAGCTAATAATATTAAACCGCTTCCCAATCGATGGGAACGAACCGCTGACAACTTAGGACCTACTTTGAATGCTATTAGCAATACAGTTTGTATTCTTAATTCATTCGTTGTGTGTTTCTTTTTAGTGGGTTATTTTACTTTTACTTACCTTTGCCTATATTTTTTATCTTTGCTCTAGAATATGCCATTAGGAAAGTTCAGGATAGCACAGAGGGTTTAGAATTGGACGGGTTACATCAGCTTCTTGTCTATGCGGATGACATGATTATTTTAAGAGAAAATCCACAAACAATTAGGGAAAATATGAGAATTTTACTTGAAGCAAGTAAAGCGATAGGTTTGGAAGTTAACCCCGAAAAGACGAAGTATATGATTATGTCTCGTGACTAGAATATTGTATGAAATAGATATATAAAAATTGGAGATTTATCTTTCTAAGAGGTGGAAAAATTCAAATATCTTGGAGCAACAGTGACAATATAAATGACACTCGGGAGGAAATTAAACGCAGAACAAATATGGAAAATGCGTGTTATTGTTCGATTGAGAAACTTTTGTCATCTAGTCTGTTGTCAAAAACTCTGAAAGATACAATTTATAAAATAGTTACATTACCGGTTGTTCTGTATGGGTGTGAAAGTTGGACTCTCACTTTTAGCGAAGAACAGAGATTAAGGGTGTTTGAGAATAAGGTTCTTAGGGCTAAGAGGGAAGAAGTTACAGGAGAACGGAGAAAGTTACACAACACAGAACTGCACGCATTGTATTCTTCACCTGACATAATTAGGAACATTAAATCCAGACGTTTGAGATAGTCAGGGCATGTAGCACGTATGGGCGAATCCAGAAATGCATATAGAGTATTAGTTGGGAGGTCAGAGGGAAAAAGACCTTTGGAGAGGCCGAGACGTAGAGGGGAAGGTAATATTAAAATGGATTTGAGGGAGGTGGGATATGATGATAGAGACAGGATTAATCTTACTCAGAATAGGGACCAATTGCGGGCTTATGTGAGGGCGGCAATGAACCTCCGGGTTCCTTAAGAGGAGAGGATGGTATTTTTTGGTGAAAAATGAGTAAATTAAAAAAAAACATTCTTTAAAATACTCTGTGATATGTGTGGAATGCATAGCACAATATTTTGTGGGTATTTGTGCCCTTATCGGATGTTGAGTCTCCATTTTTACCCTTCCTGCGTTATGGATTTTTATATCACTGGCCCACTTTTATTCTTGTTTCCGGTAAATTAAATTTTCAAAATTTTTTTCCTTTAAAATACCATTTGATATGTGTGGAATGCATAGCATAATATTTTGTGGGTATTAGTGCCCTTATCGGATGTTGAGTCGCCATTTTTACCCTTCCTGCGTTATGGATTTTTAAATCACTGGCCCACTTTTATTCTTGTTTCCGGTAAATTAAATTTTCAAATTTTTTTTAAATACCATTTGTATATGTGGAATGCATTGCATAACATTTTGTGGGTATTTGTGCCATTATCGGATGCTGAGACGTCATTTTTAAACTTCCTGTGCAATGGATTTTTAAATCACACGCCCGCTTTTCTCTGTTTCAGTAACTTTTTTTTTTAATACATTTCCAGATAAAAATGGATATAATTTCTTAACTATTAAAGATACGTGCATGAAATTTATAACGCACATTCTTTAGACTATTAGCAAACGTTTCTCTGCAACAGAATTTTGTTAATTGATTTCATTTAAAAAAAAAAAAACGTCGGTTTGTTTGCAAGAAATAAAATCAGAAAATTGTTATTAAATTTTAATTGTTTATTTTTAAACGTAGGGACTAATATCATAATTCTGTTACAGACAGTTTGTAGAGCATGCTTTTGCAAATACATTGCAAAAAAACTGTTCGAATCTATCTTTAAAAACGGTTTAGATATATTGGTTTTAATACAGTCCTGCATTTGGTATATTTTTTCAAATTTGGGCACCCAAATAATTTTTTTAAATATTTTTATTTGGTTTAGTTGCCACAGCTATGAGTTCTTTACATACAAAAAATTAATATTTTACACCAAATAGGAACAACGTTTTAAAAATACCATCCTCTCCCCTTAGACACAAGTAAGTAAGTAAGTAAGTAAGTAAGTAAGTAGCATCACAGTTGCGATTCCAAAATCCGATTCACTATGAGGGCTACACTATGACACTACATCGTCAAGTTAACAATTCAAGGAAGAAGTCCAAATGTTTATCGCCATGCAGTTTTCATGGAGATCCCGGAAAGTAAAGTTTACCAACGCTCTCACGTTGTGTGGGATCACGTGTGTTCCTTCCGTCCTTGTGGCACTGACGTCACCTCCACGGCTAGGCGCCTTATCATTTCCGCTTTCACTGTTCAGAGGCCGCCGTTATCCCTCAGGAGAGCCGCAGGGGGTGGCATAGGAATTTATTTGTGCAGTGGAGGCAGCTCACTTTGTGTTTTATAGTTTCTCTGAGTGATATTACCATGGCACAGGCCACGTTGCTTCGCCAAACCGTCCTGTTCTGCCACATAAAACCATACTGCGATGGCTCTTGTATTTCCTTAAAAGCCCCGTTACAATATAAAACAAGTCTATGCCCCGTGGCACCCTATTTCTAATCTATAGACTACTAATAATAAATCTGTAGCCGAAATTTTTCTGGTAATTTTCGCTTTTCCAAAAATAATTGGTCCTGACATATATAATTAACCACCCTGAAACCGAAAATCGCTTTTTTTTAATTTTTGTCTGTCTGTCTGTATGTTTGTTACCTTTTCACGCGATAATAGCTGAACCGATTTCGATGGAAATTGGAATATAAATTAAGTTCGTTGTAACTTAGATTATATTCTATATGACATTTAAAATACATTATTTAAAAGGGGGGTTATAAGGGGTCTTGAATTAAATAAATGGAAATATCTCACTTATTATTGAATTTTGTGAAATATGTTACATAACATAAGGTTCTTTAAAAATGATTTCTGATAAGTTTTACTCTCTGAAAAATTTTGATAGGACTGATATTTAATGAGATAAATGAGTTTTAAAATTAAAATAACTGCCATCTAAGGCGGTGCATTGAAATAAAAAACAAATGACTTCGTCTATAAGGGGCCTTCGACACAACAATCGAAAGCTATGAAACATAGTCTACAGACAATGTTTCTGTGTTTGTATGAAGTAATATCGGAAGCTAAATTAACCGATTTGTATAATTAATTATTATTTCATCATTGGAAAGTGTAGTTTCTCTGGATGAACATAACGCTATAATGTTATTACAGTAACTTGTGAGTGAATTGAGGACAGGTAAGATTAAAATAGCTTCTTATGCACAGAAAACTTGATAGGCATTCGTTTCCTGTATTTCCTAAAATACTTTTATGACCAAATGAGTGGTCTCTGGATCAAAATGATCGCATTTTAATTTTTTTAATACAATTTAAGTAACATAATAAAAGATTTATCCTTCTATCAAACACGAATGTTCCCTGGATCAAATGTCCTATTTTAATTATGTAATTACTATATATTTATTTCTAACGGGTGCAGCGGAGCACACGGGTACGGCTAGTACATTAATAAATCTGCTGTGTCAGTTGGTGAGAAGAATGTACGGATACTTCATATTATGCCGTCAGATTTTTTTTGTGGTCATATACACACATCCACAGTATGTTATTTTTCTGACAGATTTCTGAAAATATAAGAGTAAAATTGTCTCTACAATTATCGCGATAGTTTTATAACAATATTTCTTGTGATACTGTATGATACTTTTTGTTTTCAATGATATTTTATCATAATTCAAGAAATTAATTATTAGTCAAATTTAAAATTAAATATAGGCCTACTCTCACGGCAAATGGTTCTATAATTTATTATTGCTATATTTAAATATTATTTCACAACAGTCAGGAAGCAAAATAAACAAAACTCTCCACAGAATCAATTGTTCTTTTTCCGACATTATTCTTCAATGTTACCGAAATTACAATTAACCTTATGTAATTATTATCACAGTCCAACATAAATACAAAACATGTAATTTTTCTCCTTACAAAAAGTAGGCTATGCATTAATTAAAGTTTCCTAAGCTGCATTCCCTTTAACATCATCAATTTGTATAACATAAAGATTTTCTGGCTCAGACATCAGCTGTTCAGTCGCCATTTTGAATGTTTTTATGTAGTCAATAATTGCTACCCGACGTTTCAGAAACACTTATGGAACAAATAGTGCTATCGAATAGATATCTGACGCTTCAGAAACTGGCCATTAGTAATTCATAGTTATTGCCACAGTATATATAGTCGCGAAGCTTGAGTTGATGAGGGTACTAGAAACAGTAGACTGTGCAGGTACTATTTTCCATTGTCTGTGATGAGGCGATAGTAGCGATCCTAGTGGTTTGCAACTATTTATGGATGCATATTTACTACGTATTGAGCTTCGTGACTGTATATACTAGACTGTGGTTATTGCAGAGATGATGACTGCTCATGCGTCACTGGTCACTAGTAGCTGTTTGGGCAGTATTATTACGGAGCGTTTTTATTTATCTACTGCTTAGGAATTATTTCTCTTCTACTTTGAATTTTTTTTTTTCATTTTATATGGTTGATATTTCTTTGTTCGAAAGAAAACTTTTAATTGGGGTTCAGACTACCATTGTTCAGCGATGTAAGTCAAAACGAATATTACATTAATATTTCTGCTCTCTTTGCTTCATTACGAACTGATGGTTTCCTTAATTTAATCGTGGTTAAGTATAGAATGTTGTAGAGGTACATGAAAGTTGCCGGTGTTTTCTAATTTTTTAGTAATTGAGTTCACAACTTTCCATACGATCTCATAATATAAGTGAATATGATGTTAGACGGTGGTTAAGTTCATAACTAACATGAAAGCAAGGAGATGTAGTGTTAATGTCGTTTTGCTTGCTGTGCGCTGTTCACGTAACCGCATACACATATGTTCTCACTTAAACTACGGATCCCACCGTTAGATTGTGGTTTCCACGAAAGCAGTTCTCACACCTGCACCATCACGGTGGATATTTTGCATCACAAAACCATCCACAAATTAGAGTTAAAACTGTAGTAGTGTAGCACTGATGGCCGAGTGCACCAATCTCGATTAAAATGCGTGGCTAGATACCCATGGTTAACTAATGAGAATAAAAATTGATGCACCATCATCTTCGCTTGGTTACGAAACCGTGGTTAGTTTCCGTGTTTATTTATCTATTATTCCTCTCCGGAGCAATTCATCATAGTATTCAGGAGGCGGTGACTGGTTGATTTTTCGAAGTGGTATCAGCGTATAGATAATATACAGTATGGACACTTCGCGTCGGTACCTTTGATGAAGCAGGACTGATTTCAATGACCTTCAAACCAGATTGAGCGTGAGATTCTGCTTTCTCACTGACATCACACCAGCTAGCAGTCGACACAGCGGAAATATAACACATACAATTAATACATCTAGGTGCATTATGCATGTATGTGTATGTATTTATTCACACTGCAAATGGGTATATACCCGGTGGCAGTGGTAACTAATTACACTCAATAATGACAATTAATAATAAACACAACTAATAAAAAACAATAATAACTAATAATAATGATTAATAATAATAATAATAATAATAATAATAATAATAATCATCATAACAACAAGGAGAATCCTAAATTAAATGGAGCACGATCACTTAAAATAACATTTAAAGTAAATCTAATTTGTATCTTAACCCTAAGTTCATACCTGCACAAGTACCTTTCGGCCCTGCACTTATTTCGCTATCAACTCACTCACTGCACTGATTCTATCCTGATTTCACTAACACTTCAAAACCATTTCACTGTTCAAATACTTTGCACAGCCACTATGAACTATAGAATTTCACTGACACAAACACACTTTACTTACACAATAGACTTTACTGACACTACAAACTTCACACTTCACTGACACAACACACTTCCTCACTGTTACAACACTTCAAATAATTACATATCAATTACACCCTTTAATTAGTTTGTATAATATACTACCGTCTATTATTAAAGTCCTTAAGCCCATTTTAAATACATTTTTGGTTATTGGTAAAGCCTTCAGTAAGTCTGCAGGTAAAGCATTCGAGTTACTGATAGTACGATTGAGAAAAGAAAACTTTCCAGTGTCCGTCCTCTGTCTTCTTTCCCTCCATTTATATGAGTGGTCGTTCCTTGAAGACTAATTTGGCGGCTGCAACCTATTTTTTATTTCTTTCCAGGCAGGTACTCAAATAAAATAAATTGGACCGATGAAATAATAAATCCGTCATTATCTGTAATGTCTAGACTCTAGAGTTCCTTTATAATGAGTTGAGACATTGACTCCAACAACAATTAAAAAAATATAATGATTTGATAGCGCTGAAAATAGGCAAACAAAACTCCTATAAAAAGTAAAACCATGTACCTATATTATATTGTATACAAATATTTAACGAACTTGATATATAATTTTATAATGTATTATATTATTTTGTATTTTTTTTAATTGGGCTATTTTACGACGCTGTATCAACGTATAGGTTATTTAGCGTCTGAATGATATGAAGGTGATAATGCCGGTGAAATGAGTCCGGGGTCCAGCACCGAAAGTTACCCAGCATTTGCTCCTATTGAGTTGAGGGAAAACCTCGGAAAAAACCTCAACCAGGTAACTTGCCCCGACCGGGATTCGAACCCGGGCCACCTGGTTTCGCAGCCAGACGCGCTGACCGTTACTCCACAGGTGTGGACTACTTTGTAATACAATTATATATTATATATATATATATATATATATATATATATATATACAATCATTATTTTATATTAACACAATTTTTATCGGGTCATGGGAAATTTGGGGCTTACCTAGAACGATTTAAATTGCATAAGGACAATGGCTATTTATGTATCTGTGAGGAAGAGCAGACTGTGGATCACCTTCTGTTTCATTGCCCAGTGTTCGAAAACAAAAGCTTTATTTTGGTCGGACATTTACATTTTTGTAATATAATATATGACAAACCACTATTCAATTTGTTCACAAAACCGTGCTGCTATAAAGAGTTTTGTTATTTTATATGTAATATATTTAAGAACTTGTAAATAATTCAAATTATTGTAGTATATATAATTGTTAATTGTAAATAGCAAGACTGGGTAACCCACATCAATGTAAGTCTATATATAATATATTTAAGAACTTGTAAACAATTCAAATTATTGTAGTCTATGTAAGTGTTAATTTCAAGTAGCAAGACTGGGTTACCCACGTCAATGTAATTTTATATGTAATTAATTTAAGAACCTGTAAATAATTCAAATTATTGTAGTAGATATGTGTTAATTTTAAGTAGCAAGACTGGGTTACCCACGTCAAATGAAATATAAACTCAGGCTATAACTATAACCCTAATGTACTTTCGAGTAAAATAGGGTTCAAGAAAATTTATATTCAAATAAATAAATAAACAATCATTATTGCAACTAGTTTGTCACTGAGAAATAAAGAAAAGCTGTTAACTTGAATTTATTTGAAGCAAAGCGTTACTGGATTATGCAATAAGGTAAGCGATGTTTGTATCCTGTGTCTCAACTCTATTCTCAGTTATTATCTTAGCGTATGCTCGATTACACTAACCTCTAGCGCTTGAAAGTGGAACTAAACGCTGCGCACAGAGAAACAAAACACAGGAAAATTCGCTCAGTTGCCATTCTTTGTAATCCCTATTCGCTGGTGGTATTATGGAAGGTTGTAGGCCTATAAATAGTTGCAATTTGTATTTATTTCTGTACATATGAACGTAGGTATTTTCTATTTATAATTCCTTGAAATAAGTTGTTACAGAAAGAAAAGAAATGGAAAGAGGGAGAGCTCCAAATTTCATCGTATAAGAAAAATAATTTTTACTCGATCTTGTTGAAAAATACAATAAAGGAATAATAGAAAATAAATAAACTGGTAGTATGACAATCAAAGAAATAGGTGATTGCCAGAAGCAAACATCGCTTGAATTTTTCGATGTGCTGGGTAAGCTAATTAAAAATTCGTACAATTATATACGTGATGTAGGAACATTTTTAACCTATTATATGTATCTACTTATTCCTCGGGTGTTGATTATAGAAAAAGCCTACAATAATTTGAAAACAGGCTATTAATGGATGAAGTTTTATTTTTGTCGTTAGAGGATCCTGGAAATTCGCTAAATCCCTAATTAATCAATGGAAAAGTTAAAAGAAATTGCCTCCGAAAAACAGTTAAATGTCGCTAAATTGGCAACGCTGACTATAAGCATAAGCGTAAGTTACAGTTCATTTGAACATAACCTCAAATACAATTTGTCCACATTCTTTATCACTTAATTGGTTTAAATGAAATCTAGGCTTCGCCAAGCTTGTTTCTGAATGATTCTTATTCTGTGAACATTATTTAACCCTTAAATTCGCAAAGTATCCTTTAGGATACAACAGGTTAATAGGCTTTATGCTATAATTTCAATTGAACAATAGAAAAAAATTGGTGGAAAAATTAAAATTTCATAATACTGTAATATTGTACAACATAGTAAATATGGACATTGTGATAGTTGTTTTCTTTACAGTCCGACACGGTTTAATAAACTAGTGTGAGAAATGAAGTTTTGCCAATTTAAGGGTTAATATCATATCTTCTTAATTCACCTCGGGAGTTCTTCACGAGTTTGAGACGTAATATCTATCACTACAGTAGTGAAGCCTGATTATTTAAATTAGTATATTGTGAAGTATGTTTCACACTGATGTTTGACCTTTACTGCTTTAGCCCGCAGTGAATATTAGTCTCTATCATCACACCCACCTCCCTCAAATCCATTTTAATATTATCCTCCATCTACTAAAGGTCTTTTTCCCTGCAACACCATAGATATTAGGTGAAAAGTTCTGTGTTGTGTAACTTTCTCCATTCTCCTGTAACTTCATCCCGCTTAGCCCCAAAACCTAACCTTATTCTCAAACACCCTGAACCTATGTTCCTCTCTCAGAGTGAGAGTCCAGTTTCACAACCATACAGAACAACCGGTAATAGAACTGTTTTATAAACATTATTAGCCTGTTGTAGGTATATTTTCAAATTACACTGGTCAACAAAATTAAACATATACCTATTTCGCTATGTTGTTAAGAGATAAATAATGAGTGATTCTTATAGTATTTTTCGTGTTGATTTCAAATCTGTTTTCAAAATCTTCCTATAACCCAGGGTTTTTGAGTAATTATTATATAAAATATAATTCAAACTTTTCTAGTATTGATACCTTGTAACAATTTACCTAAAATCATATTTTATTACCTAAAATGGATGTGAGTTAGATTTTATGCTATACATGGCTTGAGAAACATCTCTTTTGGGTGTCCAGCAGTAGTCTGCCAGAATACTTGGGCTCCATTTTTTCTGGTATCGTCTTTCCATTTCAGAAAAATTCTGAAACGTTCGTCGTTCACTACCCAAAGATTTTGGGGAAAGAAAAATTAGATAGGCTTCTAAGAACTTATTTTGAGAGACATAATATTACACCCCATTACGTTAAAATTCTGAATTAGCTCAGTGAGAAGTTCTTTATAATCTTCTGATCTGTGGTTCTTAGAAAGTAACAATCTATTGAATGATTCTTAGATTCCCGGCATATCATTGGAAGTGGAAAGGTATATGACGAAATGCTTTTAGCCAGCCAGTTATAGGATCACACGGAGCACAAAAGATTTCAGGAGCTCAGTTCCTGTTCTCATTTCATTTACAATCAAAATAACACTCGTAAGTCCTTTTAACTAATGTAGTAAAATTCGCCTGTGTGTTTTCAAAGTTAACTAACCACAAACGTAACAAAAATTGTTTATGTGAGTTACACAGCATTTCGAGATTTGTATCACTTTTTAAGATACTTTTACCACACTTAAAATTAGGACAAAGAAAACACAGATTATGCAACTTGTTTCATAATTAATATAAGTTCCAACTCAACTGAGAATTAATATTAACTCTCACAGTCTTATGAGGAATAAAATCCATTGTTATGGATTTTGACTTCACAGGCATCAGTGATGTGAAGTTATAGGTCAATTGTTAAAGCAATAGAATTAAATACTTGAACTTTTTTCATTAGCATGTTAAGGACTGTATATACTTATTTACTTACTGGCTTTTAAGGAACCCGGAGGTTCATTGCCGTCCTCACATAAGCCCGCCATTGATCCCTATCCTGAGCAAGATTAATCTAGTCTCTACCATCATATCCCATCTCAATCAAATCCATTTTAATATTATCCTCCCATCTACGTCTCGGCCTCCCTAAAGGTCTTTTTCCCGCCGGCCTCCCAACTAACACTCTATATGCATTTCTGGATTCGTCCATACGTGCTACATGCCCTACCCATCTGGATTTAATGTTCCTAATTATGTGAGGTGAAGAATACAATTCGTGCAGCTCTGCGTTGTGTAACTTTCTCCATTCTCCTGTAACTTCATCCCTCTTAGCCCCAAATATTTTCCTAAGAACCTTATTTTCAAACAACCTTAATCTCTGCTCCTCTCTCTATAGCAATAAAAATAAACATCAGTTTTCTAAATTTACAAAAACAAATAGTGGGTGGTAGAAAAATTCTTACTTCCTGTTTTGGAATCAGCAGATGAAATTACATAAGAATCTGCAGAAATTTTGGGCCGTATTCGTAGACATTTGTAGCGCGGGCTTCCGGTGGATGATCAGCGTTTTTCGTATTCATAAACCAGTGTTAGCGATATGATTTGATTTGAATTCTGTACAAGTAACCAGTGGATAGCCGGGGCTATTTTAGATTGAGGATTGAGTGCCACTTCCAGATGCTTCTGGTGGAATGCCATGACCTTTGAGTGAGGTTCACACGGTCTGTTTCACATCAACAACGCCTACTGACAAGACAAAGAGACACTCACATTGACCGGAAAGGAATTTGAATCTGTTGTGTGATTTAAATCTTCCTCTAATCGCTCTAACTCAATATTTCACTGCTTCTTTTCATTCTTAGCGGGTATCCTAAGGAACTGGATACCTTTGCTTATCTCCGGTATCTTCAAAGACATAACTTTAACTTTTAATTTATTTTATGTTTAGCAAGCATACTGTAATACAGTAGCGTGCAAATTAATCCGAACACGACATATTTTTACATTTTCTGTCATTGTTGGCCTCACAGCTGCTCATACCGCTTTAATTGGCATCTGTAGTACGTGTAATTTCATTGTTGAAGGTCTGTCATTATTTTTTTTATAATATGTGACATTTTGCCTGTCTTTTTGTACTTATAAGCATTTCAGTTGTGTTGAAGACTTAATACTGCAATCCTGTGTACATTCTGTCGTCTTCACAAATGGATACAACTCCACGAAAACGGTCTAAAATTATAACATTCGCAGATCATTCTTCTATGACACAGAGGCAAATTGCTGCAGAATGTCACATCGGTTTGACTACTGTTAATTCGATCATAAAACGATACAGGGAGACTGGATCCATCACACCCCAGAAAAAAGGAAACTGTGGCCAGAAAAGGAAGACTTCACCTGCAGATGATCGTTTAATTGTCAGGAAAAGTAAATTAAATCCTAGATTAACTGCTGTCGACTTAACCCGCGAGTCAATGGCTACCACTGGGGCGAATATTCACGTCACAACAGTGCGGCGTAGGCGTTTGGAAGCTGGACGAAGGGCTCGTAAGCCTATTAAGAAGCAACTGCTAACCCCTGTTATGTGCAAAAACGCTTAATGTGGGCAAAATTACATCAACACTGGACAGTGAATGACTGGAAGAATGTACTTTTTTTCGAGGTCCACGGCCACCGTGTTTCTTACGTACGGAACTGATCCGAAAAAGTAACAGCAGCTCATCTCCAACAAGCACCCAAATACCCCCTAAAGTAATGTTTTGGGGTTGTTTTACACATGAAGGGCCTGGAGCATTAATACCTATCAAGGGAATGATGAATTCTGACAAATATATTCACTTATTGGAAACCAGAATCGTACCCCAGCTGCAAAAATCATTTCCGGATGACAGAGGTGTGTTCCAACAAGACCTGGCACCATGCCATACGTCTCAAAAAACTACAGAATTCTTCAACAAGAAGAATATTCAGGTACTCCCCTGGTCAGGCAGCTTACCCGACATCAACCCCA
The DNA here is from genome assembly GCA_025594305.2 of Periplaneta americana. Classification (NCBI taxonomy): domain Eukaryota; kingdom Metazoa; phylum Arthropoda; class Insecta; order Blattodea; family Blattidae; genus Periplaneta; species Periplaneta americana. Next base: position 37,177,016 of record JAJSOF020000005.1, on the reverse strand, counting down.
TTGAGAACTTGCGGTCAATTTGCAAAAGAAGAATGCAAAAAATGGATTGTTCTACAAAGGATAAGATGATTTCTGCCCTCATTGGTGTATGGTTTAGCGATGAATAAATGAAGAATGTTTGTGGGAAATTAGTGGAAACCATGCCAAATCGTCTCAGAGCTGTTATTAGCAACAAGGGAGGCCACATAGATTACTGAGGTATGTCTTAGATCCTTTTTTTAATCCCGTTTGAGTATTTTTGCATAAGTAATTACGTTGTTCGGTTTAATTTGCACGCTACTGTAATTGGATGAATACAATTATTTATTTGTAATTTAATTTTGCCTTCCTTTTGACCTCGTAAGTAATTTTGAAACAATTTATGATTACCCCATCAGGAATACAAAGCCGAAGTTCAAAAGTAACTACAGAGGGTCGTACTGAAAGTCATGAGTAGGCAGCGGAAAAAAAGTCATTCGGATGTGAAGGTAACTACAACGCGACTAGTTTGTCTCGTCAGACGGTTGTTGTTTACGTAAGCACAGTAGGTACACTAGAAGCGCGCGCAGGTATAGGCCGGGGGAAATGTAAATTGACATACGGTATAATCAGTGAATTCAGCATAGTATAGCGCACCGTCTAACCACGTTCTCCAGCGAGTTAATACAGGTTGTGGAGGAAGAGAAGTTCTGGTTCTATTTCTCTAAATTTCATTATTCTATAGGGAGCTCTTAGGAATATTTTCTTGACATTAGGTATAAAAGCGTCAACATCGTCAAAGGAAGAACGAATAACTTCTGGCACCCTATGAATCCCGTGAACTAGGCAGGTTAAGTGCATCATTTTCGAATAATGACGTATTATTTGTTTGCCAGCCTTCACCATACATGGAGCATCATCGGATACAAAAAGCATTACATATTCATATTTGATTCCATCGTGCTATAAAAATGACATGGCATTTTCAAATAACGTATCCATTTGTGCAAGATCGACTTTTTCAAGTGTCCCCGACGACAAAAAAAATTATTCACCCGGACAATTAGGTGACATTATTTCAAGGATTACATTTGATACCTATCTATCCTTCACAATTTTATTGTTTGCTATTGTATTCCTAATTCGATATATAACTTCGCTACAACACACAGGTAAGAACTGTTTTCGAATCGATGATTCAAAAGCTGCCTGATATTTTGTGTACTTTTCTATGAACCCTTTAAAGTGAGGACTGTCCAATGTTTTGAATGGAATATTACAACTTATCATCGTTCGACACATTTCCTGGCAAAAGTCACATTTCATATTTGAGGCGGAATTTTAACTTGCACCCTTATTTTCTTCAAACTTTCGAGCGACATTTTTCATGTGTTTCTGTGTATTACAGTGATGTTCTATCGATTGTGTTGTTATCTTTTTAATGCACACATACATAACCGACACGTAGTCTAATTGTTTGACCAGTATCGTTATTAAAAATGTTGACACCTTATTCTTGTATTAAAGAATACATACTGTGTTTCTTTAACGTGTTTTCGGCATTATGATCACTTCATGAACACAAATGAAGAATATGTTTACGTATCTCAATGTTCTCTGTTCACGTACGGACGAGGACTGACTGAGAACGCAGAGTGGCAGTTGTTTTCGGTCAGAGCAGTGTTGCTCTCTGCGGACGGTACCGTGTTGTAGCTACTTACTTGGGATGCATGCACACCTCATGACATAGTCTAGACATACAGTACTTGTAAACCGTAAACATGACTTTTATTTGACTTTTTTCCGTTGTCTAATCATGATCAACACATTGCTATAATTTCAATTTCAACAATGTAACAAAAACGATTATATGATCATAATCTACAGACTTTACACTTTGTATTGACATTGTGACGTCATTAACTTCTGCCATGTGACCACAGGCAATGTTTGCAAAAATAGTCGACAGTGATGGTTCGTTTCGACAGCGTGCTGTCATCAAATTCCTTGTTAAAGAATAAAAATCTGCAGCTGAAATTCATCTCAGACTTCAGCGTTAATACGGAGACACCAGCAGTGTTAGGAGATGGGTGAAACATTTCGAAGATGGGAACACGAGCATCCAAGATGAGTCTCGTAGCGGTCGCCCTCGAACTGCCTCCACGGAACGCAACAAGGAAAGAGTTGACGAGTTCTGGGATGCATTTTGGTTGAATTTCTTGAACCTGAACAGACAATAAATGTTGTCCGCTATATTCAGACTGTTTTGAAGCTCCGTCGTGCATTGCACGAGAAACGCCCTGGAAAGATCATCCTGCAACACGATAAAGCGTGACGTCACCATGGAGAAAATAAGAACATTTGGGTGGGAAATTCTTCCGCAATCTCCCGGATATTGCTTAACCAACCAGGAGTTACTTGTGATTTACCATACCAAATAAATAATTTGAAAATAACTGCGCCAACGTATAAAATTTCTCAAACTGTTGAGGTATAACATCGTTCCTTTTATAATGCGAATATCATTTTACAGTAATTCTATATGCTATAAAGAAGAGCACAAATTTTACAATTATTATTGATTTCATTTATGTATGTAGCAAATAATTATTAATATTCAATTGACACTGATGATGTATACAGAACGATTGAAAAAAAAAATTACAATTACAGTCACATCTCTTAGCTCCAGTCAGACACGTCAGTCAATACGTTGACAGCACTTCACAACTTTATTCGTTATTTCAATTTAGTTTCCGTTCATAATTATTATGGATGTACATCAACATAATTTATTACTGTGACTATTACACTTTTACTACGTCACACTACTTTTGACCAATAAAACGGTACAAAAGGACGTCTGTCAACCAATCATGGCTGCTTATCGCACAATTTTATCGCGTCCCTAGCATTTGTTTAATTTTATCGCATCCCTAGCATTTGTTTATTTTATCACTACCCTAGCATTTGTTTCTTTGTTTGCCAACATTTCAAACTGCACTGGTCTGGACGTCAGAAAACAGAAAATTACAAACCACTCCAGTCGATGAAGAGCACTTTCAAATATGACTCGCATTGGCATTCAAGAACAAGAATTAATAAAGGTCACTGGTCATATATGAAGAGCACCATTCGGAAATCCTGAATAACCTGAGGGATACACCATGTACATCAACGAATTCACTTCTTTTACGCACACGTCCAATATAACATCAACTGAACCACCAACCACTAAACATTCAAATTTGAAAATTGTACTTTCAATAATTGTTTCTTTTAGAATTATTCATGTTTATTTTTTATTTCATAATCGTTAATTAAAACGTTTCTTGTTTATTTCATCATCCCTAATTAAAGCTTTTCTAACACTTGTTTATATTATTTAGGTTATGTTTGTTATAGCTTCTGCTATATATTATGGACAGTCACGTAACAGAGATTGTTTAATACTAAGATTTATTGAAAATCATCTGTCAAGTGACGTTGATTACTGGGATCCGGATAATTGAAGTGGAATGCAAATGTTTTAATAAAAATGAAACTGAATCAACAAAGCCTTCTTGACTAGTAACCGTCCACAGAGTTCAATGAAGATTCCATAGTTGGCACAACTGATAAGAAGAAAACATAATCATTTAACACTATTGCCATCTAGAGTAATGTTGAGATGGTACAATAGTACATTTGAAGACAGTTGTATTTTCGTAAGCCAATTAATATTTTATTGTATTGGAGTACTTTGTTACTTCTAATCTTTATAGGCCTATACTTTCTTCTAATCGTGTAATAGTCAATTAAATCCCACTCGAGTTATGATTTTCTCTTGATAAATCAAAATCTTTAGTGAGATTACTGTTGAAAACATAAGTTAAGCTTGTTTATCTCTGTAAGAAATCCTGTCTATCTTCATCAATACGAATTGAGTTCTCCCCTCGTCATGAAATCCAAGAATATAGAGAGACGAGTCAGTTAATCGACCTGTCTGCAATGAGGGCTGATTTCTCATTGATTTCATCCCACACTACTTTCTTAATATCGAAGTTGGAAGAGAGTTACCTCCTCATAATGTTTCTTAAAGTAATGGATCTCTGCAGTATTTCTCACCTCAGGCGATTCTATACTATATAGGATAACATGAGTCGGAATGTGGAAATGGGGAAGAAGTAATAGGAATAAGGGTGGGTTTGAAAGAAGTAATTTAAACGACTCCAATGCATTGTCTGTTGGGGATTTCAAAGATTTTAGAAGTATGTTGCTAAAAACTTTGGAAGAATTAAATCAAACGTTAAGTGAACAGGGGGGATAAAGAAAATTTGTGAAAATTATGGTGGGGGGAAGAGATTTGATAATATAAGGAAGACAAGCGAGGGAAGAAAGTGCTAGCTACGTACAGAGGGGAGGAGTGGTCAGTGAAAGAGGTAGAGATCAGTGATGGTAACAACCTGTTTTTACTCAGGTAAAAAAGTAAGACTAGGGAATAATATTTTTTTGAGTTTAGTGATCAATATTAGTGAACTAGTAAAAGATAAAAAAGAGTAGATGAAAAGATTAATATTAAGACATCAGGGTAACGAAGGTGTGAATATAATCATTTAAGTCATAGATGAAATGGATTTGTTGTATTTTCGATGTGGTAGGTTCAAGAGAAATAAGATTGATGTAATTGTAGAGAAAGTAGAGTATATTTAACGCATTAGGTGATACAGCGCCGATAAACAACAGATTAAAAAAGTATAGTATAACTCAACCGAGGCGAGTGGAGACGCGGGCGTAATGTGAACTATCGCGATGTCTCTATACGAACGCAGGAGAAGTGCAAGTGGCGCTCCGGGCTGCAAGACTCCACTGGCCTTGGTCGAGTAATAGTGTGGTATAGTATAGTATAGTATAGTATAGTATAGTATAGTATAGTATACATTGATCCTTATTACGCAGAATATGACACACATATCCATTGTTGTTATTCCTTTTCCATGCTCTCAAAATATTACTGTACTTTATAGCCACTAATACAATTTCGAAAACGAGACGGAATAATAATCCTTGTCAGATATCACAAAAATGGATTACAAAAATAGCATCGCTGTGAGAGTGATGACGAATATTGAGCACGTAATATTAGCTCAAATTAAACGGAGCAGTTATTTTTTAATTGATTCTAGTTCACGTTAATACTTTGTTTAAAAACTTAAAATTGTTAAAATTTAAAATAAGTTATGCACCTTAGACAGATGGCCCGTTTCGACGCCGGTGCTGCGTCTTCTTCAGTGTCCTACGAACTACTGTTGCTCCTGATGATCTTGAATTCTGCCATTTGCATTCGTCAGTTGTACTGGTGGGGGTGTCTTGCTCTTATGGTGGGGGTTGTTGTTTGTGTGTTATGTATCATGATATAGAATAATGTGTGGATATTGAACTGTAATTGTGTATTAAGTATATGTTGTGGGTGTGTTATTGTATGTTTGTATATTTCGTATTGTTCTAACATGTTTAACTGTAGACTTTTTGGTGTGATGTGTAGAATTTTCATATCTGTTTCTATATTACTGTAGTGATTATTGTTGATTATATGTTCTGCGTAATTTGACGCGATATAGAGTTTCGTTACAGATTTAATGTGTTCATTATATTTTTGTAATTATTGTTCAAAATATAGTTCTAAATCACTAATTTAATTCACATCAAACATATACCTATATGTTTCTTTTGTACTCCGTAAATGGCTTCCGCTTAATCGTCAGTAATAAAATGTCAAGGTCCATTATTAGACATTCATTCATTCATTCATTCATTCATTCATTCATTCATTCATTCATTCATTCATTGTGTTCTGCCCAAGGGCAGGTATTTCACTGCAAACTCAGCATTCTCCCATCTTTCCTGTTTTCTGCCTTCCTCTTTGTCTCCGCATATGATTCATATATCTTAATCTTGTCTATCATCTGACATCTTCTTCTGACACAAGCTCTTCTCCCGTTCACCATACCTTCCAGTGTATCCTTCCGTAGGCAGTTTCTTCTCAGCCAGTGACTCAACCAGTCCTTTTTCTCTTTCTGATCAGTTTCAGCATCATACTTTCTTCGCTCATTCTTTCCGATACAGCTTCATTTCTTATGCTGTCTGTCCATTTCACACGCTCCATTCTGCTCCATGTCCACATTTTAGATGCTTCTATTCTCTTCTCTTCACTTCGTCGTAATGTCCATATTTCTGCCCCATACATTGCCACACTCCACACAAAGTACATCACTAGTATATTTCTTAGTTATTTTTCTAGAGGTCCGCAGAAGATGCTCCTTTTTCTATTAAACGCTTCCTTTACCATTGCTATGCTCCTTTTGACTTCCTGGCAGCAGCTCATGTTACTGCAAAGGGAATAATAAGGTCTATTATGTGTGGGTCTAAACTTTGGTAGAAATAATAGGCTACATTGGTCTAGCACATTAGGAATTGGAGTTAGACGTATTAATTCGAAAAATTGCATTATAAAAATAATTGTAAGGTAATTATAGATTAGGAAATGTGTTCGTTATTTACATTTCACTACATAAAAATAATTTGAGAACTATACTTCAAAATTTTACTTTTTCTCAAAAAATTAGATCAGGAGAAACATCTGAAAGAAAATGTGCGGGAGTCCTAAATTTTATTTTGTGTAAAAAAAAAATGAGGCACTCAGAAGCAAAGTAATATAAGTGACATTTTTTTAAAAAGTGAGATTAAGTATATATTCTAAATCTTTAACATCACTTCTGTTCAGAGAAAAAGTAATATAAGTGCAGTTCCAGTCAGTGCTGCTCCATGTTGGCCTTACACTTGTATTACAATGCATACAGAATTTTGACAGAGGCAAACTAATACAAGTGCGTTGTTTACATAGTGTTGTTGCGTTTTTTCTGTGTATGACTAATTCATTTACCATAATGGAGAGAGGTATTAGATTACATATTCGAAACATCTTCGTGGAAGGCCTGCACACATTGGGCTGGACCAACTATACAGTGATCTAATAAGGATAACTTTTGCTAAGTGGAGAAACTTGCAATAGCTAATGAAATTCATCTCACTCTTTCCTTGATGACCTGAAGCATTAGGATGGGCCTATAATAAGGACTGCAGGACGTGGAAAAGTGCGTGGAAGAGGAAGTTGAAGGAATATTCGCGGTAGGAACACTACAGATGCACTTCATGACAGAAACATAGATGTTTCAGCAGAGAGAGATGTGACTTCATTAGATGAGGCTAGTGTGACGTAATGAACAGTGACTAAGACTGAATTTCATTTAAAATTTGAAATTTTCTTAGCCCTCTTCTTCCGGAGTACCAGAAACCACATCAACTGTTGCCCTAGAAATTGAATATAATATTCAACCAATCAGACATTATGTATTAAAAATGATCTAAAAATACATTTAAAATTGCAAGCCTCATCCAGATCTCAGATGTTCTTCAAACTGTCAGATAATATCCTATGTAATTTCTGCAAAATAAACAAAGAAGAAATACCAGTCTATATCACAGACACACTCATTGGTAAAACTCCAGTTGTAAATGAAATTCCTGCATGAAAATGGATAATTCCAGAACATAACCTACAAATTCCACAAAATCATTTCAAATATGATCTTCCATACATTCTTAAGTTAGATGCCATGGAACTACTCTGCTGCACATATAAGGATTACCTTCAAATTTATACAGATGAATCTCTAAATCCTGATGATGGAACATCAGGAGCAGGGTATTATATTCCAAAATATCAAGAAAATTACTTCATACCATGTTCAGCCTCCTCCAGTCTTGACACTGAATTGCTAGCTATTGATGCTGCTCTTTAGTGTGTTACTCAAATTTCTGAAAGATCTATTTGAGTACTTACCGACTCCAAGGGGGCTATATTTAATATAATCAATTATGTACCACACCTATACGCAAATAGAATTATTCCAATTCAGAAACAACTTAGTGAACTAAAAAAACTCCAAAAGAAAATAAAATTGCAATGGATACCTAGTCATTGTGGGCTACCTGGAAACGAGAAAGTCGATAATGTTGCGAAACAGGCAACATATTTGCAACAAAGACCTCTTCAAGTGATATCTCTATCCAATGCAATTACTTCAGTAAAGTTTCATTTTATAAACTTATGGATCAACAATTGGCTTTCTTCTGACAAAGGAAAAATTTTACAGTCCGTTAAAAAGAAATCGAATCACCGGGGAATTTACAAATACTTGCCGAGACATGTTCAAACATTTTTAACAAGAGTTAGAAAAGATCACATTGTCACACAATTGTACCTACTGTGCACCGATTTCACATTTCTGATACTCCTACTTGTCTGTGGTATAATAATCATGATGAAGATCTGGAACACATTCTTCTATACTGTCCATCCAGAAACCACAAAATAAGTAAATTAAAATCATCAGTATCAGTTGCATAAGACACATCTCTGCAGTATATATTGACTACACCCCATTTCTGGCTACTAGCAACAGGCGTCTATAATGAAAACTGATCAAAATACCCCTAATTTACTATGAAAAAGAAGAACTGAAGAAGATTGATTGATTAATTGATTGATTGATTGATTGATTCTTTGGGTTATACAGATACATTTTTTGTTATAATATGATAATAAGCAAGATCAAGTGCTGTTAAGACAGAAATGTTTCAATGTTGTAAGCAATGTCCTTGTTCTTGTATTAAATAATATAAAAATACTGAAAACCCTTCCACTTATATTACTTTTCCACAAAAATAGTTTCGTGGCAAAATAATATAAGTGACTTTAGGACCCTATTTTACCTAAACTGTTTTAGAATAGGTCATTTCTATTTAGAAGTTAAAACATATAGGTACCAACATATACAACTGTAAATTTACGAGCAACATACTCCTGTAACAGATTTTTTAATTTCCGTTTCAACTTCAAAGTCACTTATATCAAAACTTACTAAATGTCACTTGTATCACTTTGCTTTTGAGTGCCTCAAATATGAATTAGTTTTGTACTTCTGTATTTTTATAAATTGTGTCATTATTATGAAAAAGTAAAACTTATATGAGGAAAAATATGTACAAATCTATAATACAAAAATTCTTACAAGAATTAATTTTCTTCCATGACCAAGAAGGGATTCCAGTATTCATATGATTCAATTTTGATTATGAAATTAAATAACTTCAAAAAAGTTTGAATTTTATTGCAGATAGTGATGCGTGTTGAAAAAGACTAACAATGTCAATAAATCTATTAGATTGTGTTCATCGACAGTTACAAATTGGAGTAGTGAATGCATTAAAGCCAAAGCAGTTTGTATCTCGTGACCCCAGCTTCATGTTCTTAACACCCAATTATCTCTGAGACTCAACAGCACGTATTACTGAATGGATGTTAGGGAATGGTTTTGCGGTGAGTAAATTAGACAATTAGATTCAATAGTGGCGTTAATTAATTTTGCTGGTAAACAATATTAATTATAAGTGTTAATATTAACATGATCCATCAATGTTAATGCTTTCCAAATTTGAATTTTCCGCAACGATCTGCTATGTAAATAAATAATTAATTTTAATATAAATTGTTTGTTTAGTTATTTAACGACACTGTTTCAACTACTAGGTTAAGTAATGTCGATGAAATGAGTGATAGTGAGATGATATTTGACTAGATGAGGTCGAGTATTCGCCATAGTTTATCTGACATTCGCCTTACGGTTGGAGAAATCCTCGGTAAAGCACAACCAGGTAACCATCCAAGGGAATCGAACCCATTCCCAAACGCTACTCCGGATCAGCAGACAATCGCCTCTGTCAACTGAGATACGACAGTACCCGATATAAATTTTGTTAATACCGGTAGGAATTATTTCAATTTAATGTTTCATTATCTTAAGAGTAGTTTAGAAGAGAATTTGTCTTCATATACAGTAACAAAATAAACCAAAAATGTACTTTGGTAAAACGAAATTATTTATATTAAAGCATATTTCATTCTTTTCCAGTAAGTATGATTCTATTCTACAGTAACAAAATGAACCAAACATGTCCTTTGCTAAAACGAAATTACTTATATTACAGCTTATTTCATTCCTTTCCAGTAAGAATGATTCTGTTCTACAGTAACAAAATAAACCAAAAATGTCGTTTGCTAAAACGGGATCACTTATATTACAGCTTATTTCATTCTTTTCTACTAAGTATGATTCTGTTCTACAGTAACAAAATAAACCAAAAATGTCCTTTGCTAAAACGAAATTAATTATATTACAGCTTATTTCATTCATTTCCAGTAAGAATGATTCTGTTCTACAGTAACAAAATAAACCAAAAATGTCCTTTGCTAAAACGAAATTAATTATATTACAGCTTATTTCATTCATTTCCAGTTAGAATGATTCTGTTCTACAGTAACAAAATAAACCAAAAATGTCCTTTGCTAAAACGAAATTAATTATATTACAGCTTATTTCATTCCTTTCGAATTAGAATGATTCTGTTCTACAGTAACAAAATAAACCAAAAATGTCCTTTGCTAAAACGAAATTAATTATATTACAGTTTATTTCATTCCTTTCCAGTAAGAATGATTCTGTTCTACAGTAACAAAATAAACCAAAAATGTCCTTTGCTAAAACGAAATTAATTATATTACAGCTTATGTCATTCCTTTCCAGTAAGAATTATTCTGTTCTACAGTAACAAAATAAACCAAAATTGTCCTTTGCTAGAACGAAATTATTCATATTACAGCTTATTTCATTCTTTTCCCGTAAGAATGTTTCCGTTCTAGAGCAACAAAATAAACCAAAAATGTCCTTTTCTAAAACGAAATTACTTATATTACAGCTTATTTCATTCTTTTCCAGTAAGAATGATTCTGTTCTACAGCAACAAAATAAACCAAAAATGTCCTTTGCTAAAACGAAATTATTTATATTACAGCTTATTTCATTCTTTTCCAGTAAGAATGATTCTGCTCTATAGTAATAAAATAAACCAAAAATGTCCTTTGCTAAAACGAAATTACTTATATTACAGCTTATTTCGTCTTTTCCAGTAAGAATGATTCTGTTCTACAGTAACAAAATAAACCAAAAATGTCCTTTGCTAAAACGAAATTACTTATATTACAGCTTATTTCATTCTTTTCCAGTAAGTATGATTATGTTCTACAGTAACAAAATAAACCAAAATTGTCCTTTGCTAAAACGAAAATACTTACATTATAGCTTATTTTATTCTTTTCCAGTAAGAATGATCCTGTTCTATAGTAATAAAATAAACCAAAAATGTCCTTTGCTAAAACGAAATTATTTATATTACAGCTTATTTCATTCTTTTCCAGTATGATTCTTTTCTACAGTAACAAAATAAACCAAAACTGTCCTTTGCTAAAACGAAAATACTTACATTACAGCTCATTTTATTCTTTTCCAGTAAGAATGATTCTGTTCTACAGTAACAAAATAAACTAAAATTGTCCTTTGCTAAAACGAAATTACTTATATTACAGCTTATCTCATTCTGTTCCACTTTTCATTTCTATTTTAATTTTAACTTAATAGTGGTGTTTCTGGGAAACTACAAAATTTAAATTGTCTTTAGGTTTCTTAGTTTTTATTCATTTATAGTATACCGATATCAGGTTGAACTTGAAGTGGCTGGCCCTGTATTAAACTACAATAGTATATAGTTTGTCCAAAAGTAAATTACGATGGATGTGATGGTTTATTATTTACTTTATAGGGCTTATAATTATATGGCTGAGTTACAAATGAATTACAGGCAGATAAACTATAATATAACCCAAATTCCACGTTTCGGTTACGGTTGTTTAAATGTAGGCCTCTCTCTGAACAATAAATTAAATAATTATTTTTGTTTGAAGAATATAATTGTTTACTAGTAATGGCACATTCTAAGTGCGTAAAAATAATCTTTTTTAAGTTGATCTTCCGTTTCCCTTTTAATTTCGGATAGCTTAAAACAGGGTGAACACCAATTTATTGATTATTGCCGACTATGGTGTGAGACCTGGTACTATAAAGTGTTTGTCTACATGCCTCTTCCTGTCCTGTTTGCTTGCAGCTAATCAATGTTGATTCTCCACTCTCAGGGAGCTAGTTCACCATTAGCCAGGCTGTCGTCAAGCTACACCCTACGGCTGCAGTTCGTGAATATTCACTGGTGTCTAGACGTGACAACATCATTTCGAAGACATATTAACAAGTACTAGACAGTGTTTCATTTCGACCATGGCTATTCTGATGGAAAATATTTGCAATTATCCTCAGATACCCTTCGTGAATGTATCACAAGTGTCGTTTAAAATATGGGAACGTGTAGGCTCTCTCGATAAAGCTACGGAATATGGAGTAGAAGAGCCCAAGTTAAAATTTGGATTAAGACGACTTCAAAACTCACAGAACCGTTCTAGGATACACTTAGCGTCACTCACGAAGATAAAAGGCGATCTCACATAACGCCATTTCAATTCTTTCTAGTGCGATTGTTAGTAATAATAGAAAATCTACCTTCTTACATTCTATGTGATTTAGTAGCCAGCAATACCGAGTTAGGTGGCTTATAGTTTCCACACGGGACTCACATTCTCGAGATCCGCGGTTCAAATTCCCGGCCGACTAAGCTGAATGTGGTTTTTCACAGTTACTTATTATTGTGATGTAGCGAAATAATGTATTTCCGTGTAGGAATTCTGCGTTATCATATGATGAATGATTGATAGAACATAGAAAAATTCTCTCCGTCACCGGGACTCTAACCCGGGTTTTCAGCTTTACGTGCTGACTCTTTATCCACTAAGCTACACCGGATTCTAGTTCCGATGTCAGTTTGAATCACCTCAATTTAATATTATAGATTTATTAATTTGTTCTACAGAATAACATCTGTAATATTGACAATTAATATTTGAGGAGAAAAATTCGCTTCGGCGCCGGAGATCGAACCCGGGTCCTTGGTTCTACGTACAAAGCGCTCTGACCACTGAGCTATGCCGAATTCAATCCACAGCACCGGACCGAATCCTCCTCCTTCAATGTTTCCCTTTGTGGCCTGACTCCAAGTTAGGCATATATGTTGACGTATATGTCCAATGTCAACTGCCATTATACTAGGAGCGCACTCAGTTGAGTGACTTATTTGGCCGGGATTCCGCAGTTAAGTGCACAGTAATCTGTACAGACATGCACTGCAGCTATGAAAATATTATAGATTTATTAATTTGTATTACTGAATAATATCTGTAATATTGACAATATCGGTCCTGTGCTGTGGATTGAATTCGGCGTAGCTCAGTGGTCAGAGCGCTTGGTATGTAGAAGCAAGGACCCGGGTTCAATCCCCGGCGCCGGAGCGAATTTTTGTCCTCAAATATTAATCTGAATTTAAGTTTCACCACTCAGTGTCCCTTTAGTGGCCAACTCTCATGCAATCTTCAATAGGATCAAAACTTGTTATTTGAAAAGTGTGATTCTTTGAGCAGAACTGTTGCATCAATAGCAATTATTTTTATACTTATGTAGTTGAACTCATACGTTGGTTGTGTATTTGCTGTAATGGTTTCAAACGTATAGCGTATTCTGTGATCATTATTTCACATGTCATGAGTATTTTGGACAAACATTTTGTACATAGGTCCAACATTTAAGGTTTAATGCTTTGCGAGAATATTACCATTTTGCTACAGGCATGACGCTTCATTGTAATTATTGTATATTGTAATCCCGAATAGTAGCGTTAATTTTATATGAGCCTTCCATGTTAATTCGACATATAAAATATGTATTTTAACATTATAGACAGATACACATTCATTGAGTCTACTTCTTGATGAAGGATATTATAATGAAAATGTCACGTGTTTTAAACAAATGGAATATTATATTTCATACACACGCGTCCTTTGATAGTTCGTTCAGTAGAGTCTGTGCTTGAGTAATGCAGTTAAGTATCAACTTCATAAAATTGTAACTGACAAACATTCTCTTGGGGGAGGGGCATCGATAAAAAAGTTTTTTTTTCCACCATGATGATGATAATGTCAAAACAAGTGCTTATACAAATTTTGGTCCCTCCAGCGCAACTACGAGGGCCGTCCAGAAAGTAAGTTTGCCTGTAGCCGTTTACAGAAAAAAAGAACACATTTTTTAGAAAAATATATTGGAACACATACATAAATTGTCGAGCTATTTTTCAACACATTTCCCGCCGGAATTGAGACATTTGTCATACCGTGGGGTCAACAAGAGGTGCAGACAGTTGTCACAAACTGGTTCCGATCCCAGGCGGCAGACTTCTACAACGCAGGGATACAAAAGTTGATCCTACAATTTGACAAATGTTTCAGTTTCGTGGGGAATAGGTTGAAAAATATCTCAACAATTGCTGTGTCTGTTCCAATAAATCTTTGCATGACATTGTGTTTTCTATCTGTAAACGGCCCCAGGCAACTGGACGACACTTGTAATTGGGCTCCACTGGCCGAAATTCGGATAAGCACTTGAATTCAAATCATTAACATTGTGGAAGAAAGCAAATAACTTTTTTATGCCCCCATGAGAATGTTTGCTTGTGAGCGCAGAAACTAAATTTTCGTTGTCATTAAATTACTTTAATTAAATTATGCTTTTTCATTTTAATATTCATATATTTTGTATTATCAATATAAGACAGAACAACATTCTGCGAGTAATCGAAGCAAAATAAAACTATGTAATTGCCGTAGGTGATACAGGTAGTACTACATAAAGAGACACGGAATCATTTGTTGCCCTTTAATAATAATTGTAATTTATTCATTTCAACCTATTGTATCTACTAGGAATTTAGTTACACTTATTTTCCGATAGAGGACAGAGGTACAAGTGTTAAGATTATCGCATCAAACACCATCTGGTATGCAACTAAGGTATTACAAGGACGCGAGAGAGGAGAAATTTAGTCCAGAGGCCCTGATTTAGGTTCAGAGGTCTTTAAAATAGTGATGATAATAATAATAATAATAATAATAATAATAATAATATAATAAGTCAGTATGAATAAATTATTAATTATTATTATTATTATTATTATTATTATTAATAATAATAAGTCGAAAGATATGAACAGTATAAATTTTTATAAAATTATTATTATTATTATTATTATTATTATTATTATTATTATTATTATTATTATTATTATTATTATTATTATTACAGATGAATATACGCTGAAGGGTAACATATACAGGATGTCTTAGGATGAATGTAAAGTAATTCAGGATAATTTAGTTTCGGTTAACTTGCATCGATTTAACCTGATATACCTCAAGTCTCACGGTTGAGGAGAAATTAAGGGGAGAAATAATGGAACATTTTGCGCTTCTGTATGCTATACTTGAAGTGTTAAGCCAGATTTTTGCACACGGTAACATCTGAGCATCTCAACACTAGCGCAACACACACAATGCTATACACGTTCACTAGGTATTAAATTTAATTCGTGCATTCGCATAGTACTATGCAGACGTGCTTTTTGTTTATTGACTTTGTGATGTTAATGCATTGGCTGTTGTTGAGGAATACAGATGACGTTTTCCTAATCGAAGAGTTAGAAGTAGATGTGTGTTTTCCCGTATGCAGGATGTTATCTGACACTCGCAAACTACGAAGTGTTTCATTGAGATAGAGAGAGAACCGGTACTGGCACCTGATATGAATTTATTATTCAAGGAATCCATAAGAAAGGCAACCTTAGTAATTTGTCTCTTGTAATTATTTTATTTTCTTATTGAGTTGGCACTTAATTATGAAATCAACTGACTGGAACAACACAACACGCAGCATTTTCAATAATGTAATATAATGCCTCTTTCCATTTAAAAGCTCGTCCATCAATACCTTTCCAATCGTTATTGGTACAACACAAGACGCAGCATTTTCAATAATGTAATATAATGCCTCTTTCCATTTAAAAGTTCGTCCATCAATATCTTTCCAACCGTTATTGGAACAACACAAGACGCAGCATTTTCAATGATGTAATATAATTCCTCTTTCCATTTAAAAGTTCGTCCATCAATATCTTTCCAACCGTTATTGGAACAACACAAGACGTAGCATTTTCAATAATGTAACATAATGCCTCTTTCCATTTAAAAGTTCGTCCATCAATATCTTTCCAGCCGTTATTGGAACAACACAAGACGCAGCATTTTCAATAATGTAACATAATGCCTCTTTCCATTTAAAAGTTCAAGTCCATCAATGCCTCTTTCCATTTAAAAGTTCTTTCCATCAATACCTTTATTGGAACAACACAAGACGCAGAATTTTCAATAATGTAATATAATGCCTCTTTCCATTTAAAAGTTCGTCCATCAATATCAGCATTTTCAATAATTAACATAATGCCTCTTTCCATTTAAAAGTTCGTCCATCCAATCCTTAGAACAAGCATTTTCAATAATGTAATATAATGCCTCTTTCCATTTAAAAGTTCGTCCATCAATATCTTTCCAATCCGTTATTGGAACAACACAAGACGCAGCATTTTCAATAATGTAATATAATGCCTCTTTCCATTTAAAAGTTCGTCCATCAATATCTTTCCAGCCGTTATTGGAACAACACAAGACGCAGCATTTTCAATAATGTAATATAATGCCTCTTTCCATTTAAAAGTTCGTCCATCAAAATCTTTCCAGCCGTTATTGGAACAACACAAAATGCAGGATTTTCAATAATGTAATATAATGCCTCTTTCCATTTAAAAGTTCGTCCATCAATATCTTTCCAACCGTTATTGGAACAACACAAGACGCAGCATTTTCAATAATGTAACATAATGCCTCTTTCCATTTAAAAGTTCGTCCATCAATATCTTTCCAGCCGTTATTGGAACAACACAAGACAGCATTTTCAATAATGTAATATAAGCATTTTCAATCCAATGTAATTTTCAATAATGTAATATAATGCCTCTTTCCATTTAAAAGTTCGTCCATCAATATGCCTCTTTCCTTTCCGTTATTTTAATGTAATATAATGCCTCTTTCCATTTAAAAGTTCGTCCATCAATATCTTTCCAACCGTTATTGGAACAACACAAGACGCAGCATTTTCAATAATGTAACATAATGCCTCTTTCCATTTAAAAGTTCGTCCATCAATACCTTTCCAATCCTTATTGGAACAACACAAGACGCAGAATTTTCAATAATGTAACATAATGCCTCTTTCCATTTAAAAGTTCGTCCATCAATACCTTTCCAACCGTTATTGGTACAACACAAGACGCAGCATTTTCAATAATGTAATATAATGCCTCTTTCCATTTAAAAGTTCGTCCATCAATACATTTCCAATCGTTATTGGTACAACGCAAGACGCAGCATTTTCAATAATGTAATATAATGCCTCTTTCCACTTAAAAGTTCGTCCATCAATATATTTCCAACCGTTACTGGAACAACACAAGACGCAGCATTTTCAATGATGTAATATAATGCCTCTTTCCATTTAAAAGTTCGTCCGTCAATATCTTTCCAACCGTTATTGGAACAACACAAGACGTAGCATTTTCAATAATGTAATATAATGCCTCTTTCCATTTAAAAGTTCGTCCGTCAATATCTTTCCAACCGTTATTGGAACAACACAAGACGCAGCATTTTCAATAATGTAATATAATGCCCCTTTCCATTTAAAAGTTCGTCCGTCAATATCCTTCCAACCGTTATTGGAACAACACAAGACGCAGCATTTTCAATAATGTAACATAATGCCTCTTTCCATTTAAAAGTTTGTCCATCAATATCTTTCCAGCCGTTATTGGAACAACACAAGACGCAGGATTTTCAATAATGTAATATAATGCCTCTTTCCATTTAAAAGTTCGTCCATCAATACCTTTCCAACCGTTATTGGAACAACACAAGACGCAGCATTTTCAATAATGTAATATTATGCCTCTTTCCATTTAAAAGTTCGTCCATCAACACCTTTCCAATCGTTATTGGTACAACACAAGACGCAGCATTTTCAATAATGTAATATAATGCATGTTTCCATTTAAAAGTTCGTCCATCAATATCTTTCCAACCGTTATTGGAACAACACAAGACGTAGCATTTTCAATGATGTAATATAATGCCTCTTTCCATTTAAAAGTTCGTCCATCAGTGTCTTTCCAGCCGTTATTGGAACAACACAAGACGCAGCATTTTCAATAATGTAACATAATGCCTCTTTCCATTTAAAAGTTTGTCCATCAATATCTTTCCAGCCGTTATTGGAACAACACAGGACGCAGCATTTTCAATAATGTAACATAATGCCTCTTTCCATTTAAAAGTTCGTCCATCAATACCTTTCCAACCGTTATTGGAACAACACAAGACGCAGCATTTTCAATAATGTAATATTATGCCTCTTTCCATTTAAAAGTTCGTCCATCAACACCTTTCCAATCGTTATTGGTACAACACAAGACGCAGCATTTTCAATAATGTAATATAATGCATCTTTCCATTTAAAAGTTCGTCCATCAATATCTTTCCAACCGTTATTGGAACAACACAAGACGTAGCATTTTCAATGATGTAATATAATGCCTCTTTCCATTTAAAAGTTCGTCCATCAGTGTCTTTCCAGCCGTTATTGGAACAACACAATGTAATACATTACATTACGATAATGTAATATAATGCCTCTCTCCATTTAAAAGTTCGTCCATCAATATCTTTCCAACAGTTACATTTCGGATATAAATGTTGGTATATCAGGTTAAACCGATGTAGATTGACCCAAACTACATTATCCTAAAATATTTTACATTCCTCTTGTGACACTCTGTATGTTCCCATGGCTCATTAGTCATTATCTAGTAATGATAGGGTGTGCAGTGTGGAAAATTCGTATTGAGATTGGTGAATGTACATATACTCGCATAGCTCTTGAATGATGAGGTTATTTTTGCAGAGGATGAACATGATATTCTCTATATGTAACGGAAACTCCAGGAATAATATTCTAAATCAGTACTAGATACCAATTTTGAATAAGATGGAATAGATGATTCCAGGAAGATACACGAAGATTCTAAAAATAGAAAATGGATAAGTAGTTAAACTATAACTTATGAGAAATTTACTGACAGGGTACAACATACATAATATTTGTATTTATTGTTAATAGTTCACAAAAGTACATAAACTTAATAATTTAAAGTTGTTCCATATACGAATAGTAATTATACATAATAAGTATACAATTTAATAACTAATTTATCTATCACATAGCTATCTATCACATAGCTAGCAGTGTGTGTTGGTTCAAACTTGCATTTAAGTCTAATTTTCATTCATTCATTCATTCATTCATTCATTCATTCATTCATTCATTCATTCATTCATTCATTCATTTTATTCCATAAATCTTACATGAGCAATGAAGCTTTAAGATTTGGAACAAGTCAAAATTTTACAATATTACAATTACAATTTTTACAAATTTTTATAGTTTT
This sequence comes from Periplaneta americana, assembly GCA_025594305.2. Classification (NCBI taxonomy): domain Eukaryota; kingdom Metazoa; phylum Arthropoda; class Insecta; order Blattodea; family Blattidae; genus Periplaneta; species Periplaneta americana. Next base: position 37,157,519 of record JAJSOF020000005.1, on the reverse strand, counting down.
ACAATTTAGTAATTTTCTACAATTTTAACAATTTTGTGCAATTTTTTACAATATTTTGGCGAGATGTAGTGAGATCAGGTGAGGTCCGAGGATTCGCCAAAATATTACCCGGCATTTGCCTTTTGGTTTGGGAAAAACCTCGGAAAAACCCAACCAGGTAATCAAATTAAGGGGGGTAATCTAATCAAAGGGGTTGATGCCAAGGACTCGACATAGACCATCCGGCTTCAGTCCCACGGCTGTTGAAAACCTCGGAAGAAACCATAGACCAAAGGGGGATCCAACCCAAGCCCGAACGCAGCTCCGGATCAGCAGCCCAGCGAGTCTGCCGACTGAGCTACATCGATGGCTCTACTAAAAGTATACAATACATAGCCAATCAGATTATTAAATTTACAAACGCAAACGATCATTCATCAGTTGATGTTTAAACCATTCGTGTTAACTATAAAACCTTAGAAGTCATATACCTGCTACTTTTGACAATTCTCTACAATAAACATTTGTAAATCAATTTTCCTTCATTCTTTAATCATCAATTCAGTTCTGTGACTTTCATATAGTCTATATGTTTAAATTTAGGTCAACTTATATATGATAACTAATTATTCCATATCATCATATACATAAGTGTTTTACCCATGGGCAGGTCTTTCACTGCAAATCCAACATTGTCCAATCTTTCCTATTTTCTGCCTTCCTCTTAGTCTCCGCATATGATCCACATATTTTTATGTTGCCTATCATCTGATAGCTTCTTCTGCCCCCAACTCTTCTCCCGTTCACCATTCCTTCCAGTGTATCCTTCAGTAGACAGTTTCTTCTCAGCCAGTGACCCAATCAGTTCTTTTTCTCTTTCTGATCAGTTTCAGCATCATTCTTTCTTCAACCACTCTTTTCAACACAACTTCATTTCTTATTCTGTCTATCCACTTCACACGGTCTATTCTTCTCCATATCCACATTTCAAATGATTCTATTCATTTCTCTTCACTTTGTCGTAATGTCCATGTTTCTGTCCCATACAATACCACACTCGACACAAAGCACTTCAGTAGTTTCTTCCTTTGTTCATTTTCCAGAGGACCGAAGATGATGTTCCTTTTTCTATTAAAAGCTTTCTTGGCCATACCTATCCTCCTTTTGACTTCCTGGCTGCAGCTCATGTTACTGCTTATAATGCATGCCAAGTATTAGAAGCTGTTCACTTTCTCTACTGCCTCTTTTAGAATTCGCAAGTTTACCTTCTTCATTATTCTTCCGATAACCATGATCTTCGTCTTGTTTGCACTTATCGTCATCCCATACTGTTCACAGCTGTCATTTAGCTCCAGTAGCATATCCCTTGGTATCATTTCCTCTTCTGCTAACAACGTCATATCATCAGCAAATCTTATGCACTTTATTCTTCTTCTTTCCACTTTTACCCCTTCCACTTTCTGAAAACAATTCTTCACCAAATCCGCGAAGTAGATGGTACAAGGCATCCTTGTCGTACTCCTCTCCCTATTTCAATTTCTTCAGACATTTCTTGTCCTTTCCTGACTTTCACTCGTTTCATATATAGGTTACTAGCCACCGGCGTGGCTCAGTCGGTTAAGGCGCTTGCCTGCCGGTCTGAAGTTGTGTTCGGGAGCGGGTTAGATCCCATCTTGGCTGATTTACCTAGTTGGGGTTTTTCCAAGATTTTCCCCAATCGTAATGTCAATGCAAGGTAATGTATGTATGTATGTATGTATGTATGTATGTATGTATGTATGTATGTATGTATGTATGTATGTATGTATGTATGTATGTATTCACACTGCAGTGGGTATATACCCGGTGGCAGTGGTAACTAATTAAACTCAATAATGACAATAATAAACTTATTAATTAAAAATACAATTAATAATAATAATACTAATAATTAATACTAACAATAATTAATAATAATGACAACAACAGGGACTATACTTAATCAAATGAAACGATCACTTAAAATAACATTTGAAATAAATCTAATTTGTATCTTAAAACTAAGATCGAACTAAAACCCACGAGTATGCTATGTTCATATCTGCACAAGTACCTTTCAAATTACACTCATTTCGCTGTCAACTCACTCACTGCAATGGAACTACGACACATTTCACTGATTCTATCCTGATTTCACTAACACTTCAAAAACATTTCACTGTTCAAATATTATGCACTGCCACTATAAACTATAAAGCTTCACTGACAGGAACACGTTTCACTTACACAGCACACTTCACTGACACGACATACTTCTTCACTGATACAACACACTTCACTGACACAACATAATTCTTCACTGATACAACACTTCAATAACAACATATCATTTACACCCTTTAAGTGCTGTGTATAATTACCGTCTATTAGTAAGGTCCTTAAGCCTATTTTTAAATACATTTTTGGTTGTTGGTAAAGCCTTTAGTAAGTCTGCAGGTAAAGCATTCCAGTCCCTGATAGTACGACTGAGAAAAGAAAACTTTCCAGTGTCCGTCCTCTGCCTTCTTTCCCTCAATTTATATGAGTGGTCGTTCCTTGAAAAGTAATTTGGCGGCTGCAACCTATTTTTTATTTCTCTCCAGGCAGGCTCACCTCTGTATGTTTTGAACAGTGCGCATAATCGAATTCGCGTTCTCCTGTCCGTGAGTGTGTCCCATTTTAATGGTGAATTTTTCCGACAACACTTAAGAGCCCGTTTTTTAATCTTTTCCGGTGTCTTAATATGTTCAGATCTGTAAGGATCCCAACATGCAGCACCATATTCCATTACTGGACGTACTAGTGATTTATATGCAATCTCTTTGGATTTATCAGAACCTTTTCTTAGTACCCTCATCACAAAGTGTAACGCTCTCCATGGTTTTCCCGCTGTGTCTGTAACGTGTTCCCCCAGCCGAGATCGCTGCTAAATATTATTCCGAGGTATTTATATGTGTTAACTTCCGGAATGGTTTCACCCCCTAACGTATACGATGCGACTATTTTATTTCTCTTCCTTGTAAAGCTGATGGCTTTGCTGTTTAGAGAATTTATTTTCATTTTGTTGGCTATTGCCCAATCGTTTATTCTATTTAGGTCAGTCTGAAGAAGAGGCGAATCCTCGGCCTCATCTCGCCAAATATCATCTCGCTATCACCAATCTCATCGACGCTAAATAACCTAGTAGTTGATACAGCGTCGTTAAATAACCAACTGAAATAAAAAGTATAGGTTACTGAATAGACTCCTGTCTCTCCAATCCACACTTATTTTCTTCAGGATGTCCATCAGTTTGTTCCAATCCATATACACTTCTTTATTCTTCTCTAGGTATCTTTCGCCGATACATACTGTACATATATTGTACAAAGAAATTTAAGAAGCCATGAAACTGCAATCTGCGGGAAACATACAATATCTTAAGAATTAAAGAAATAAAGAAAATAAGAACAAACAATAAGGTAACATAAAGTTTTTGGTTACAAAGAAGACAAATTTGAAACCATGAAATATAGCTTATAAACCAACTAATAATTAAAATGAATATTCTTCCTAAAAACGTCTTTTTTAACATTTGCACTTGCACACTGGTGAATATTGTGCAAGCTACAATCAATTTCGAACAGACATGAAAGAATAGTTCTCGTAAAATATCTTTACACAAAACACACGTTGTTCACCAGTGAAGCGATCCACTACTCTTGATTTTCCTAGGTCACTTCTACCCCTGGGAACTTGTCACAAACTCTCCACTATAATATATGTCACGTTTTTCGAACAACAAAAACGCATTCCTTTCTGAGTCACCTGTATATTAAAACAGTCGGTTTGATTAACTTTATCTGCATCTTCCGCTCACTTCAATAATAGTTAAGTCTAAATCAGTAATACATACGTTGTAAATACCTCTTGGTATGCCTTTGTAAATTCATTTTTTTTTTTGTAAATAGAAAAAAATATTAAGAAAACATGCTCGAATCACGCACATGTACAAGAAACATATGCCACAAATTACAGTGTAAAGAGAAGATAGGGTTACTTAATGTATGGTGAGTAGTGTAGAGTCTCTAAGCCAGCTCTGGATTTGAAAACTGACAGAAATCCCATGGGAGAGCATCTTCCAAGCCAGCTCAGTGTTGCCGATTCATTTACATGCGCTGCTAGTTCAGACACGGAAGTTGATCGATCGTAGGTCTCAGGCACTTCCTGCAAGAAGGATATCTTAGTAAAGAAAAAGTGTTCGAATATGTAAAAGTCACACGTATTCCATAACAAAGGTATTTGTTCGCTGCTCCACATTTCCTGGCTGCTTTCATGAATCATGTCGGCGTATAGCCATAAAAATTGACATCGTCAACTGCAAGCAAAACTAGGAAATGTTTCTACAAACCTTCACGGGAATATGAACCACAGAATGATAAGTTTCTTCTTTCGTGAAGGAACAACACAATACATCTTGATTACACAACTTTTAACACTATATCACTTAGCAAAACGTATTATGTGTCTTTCACGTGTTAAATTTTATATTACCTCGTTAACATGTTTCAGCCTACTATTGGCCAACTTCAGAACTGGTTGTTCTGGTCTTGTCGCCTTTTGTTTGTCTTTTCTGGGGGATGTGTTTGTGTAGTGTAATGTGGAGTCAAAGAGAGTGTGTGTGTGTGTGTGTGTGTGTGTGTGTGTGTGTGTGTGTCCTGAAATTGAGTTGTGTGTTGAGAATTTCATTTGGATCTGTTTTTGTGTGTCTGCATATAGGCTATCATATTGTTCTAGTGCGTTTAGTTTCTGGCTTTTTGGTTGGATGTGTAGAATTTACATATCTGTGTTCATGTCTCTGTAGGTGTGGTTAGCATTTATGATATCTTCCACATATGCAGAAGCGTTTTGTATTTTTGTTATGGCTGTGATGTGTTCTTTGTAACGTGTTTGAAATGATCTGCCTGTCTGTCCTATGTAGAAGTTGTTGTAGGAGTTACATTTGAGTTTGTATACGCCTGTACCACACAGGATGGAAGGCGTTATATGGTCAAATTTACGAGTATTGCAGATGAATCCTATGCATTGAATATGAACACATTGTAGTCTCTCAGCTAAGAGTGAACTTATATTATTTAGCAAAGAATCACAATGATCAAAATGGGGCATTAGAAACGTCTGAATAAGATTCTTTTTTAGACTAAGTGGTAGAAATTCCTTCATGTGAAACAAGGAGTGAATTGTGTGTTACCTGAGTGTTCAAATTTAGATCGCTATCCACAAAAATATCAAGGATTTTAAATCTTTCACTGTATTCAAAAATAATCCCATTTAATATTATGGATAAGTGAAAGAAAAATAAATATATGAAGTCTTTTTTTGTCCTGATTTTAATGGGAGATATTTTAAATTTAGAAAGAACTTATATATTGGTTGTCATTTTTTTATCTTGTTAGGTCTAATTAACATTTTTAAATCCCGTAGGCCTACATTTTGTTGTAGGTTACATACTCTTACATTAATCTATGGTTGGGATAATTTAATTTTATAAGGACTTCAAAGCATATTGTACTTCAGTAATAACCTGACTTTATACCAAAATTCCTCCATCTATGGAGTAAATAGGGTATAGGTAAACTTAATGTTATTCTTATAATAACAAAGGACAACATACTTGAAAATGCAGTAGAATCATCCTAGAAGGTCACAGTGCTAACATATAAAAGAAACTGACTGGAAAATTTTATCAACAGTAATCTCACTAGAGGTTTTGATTTATCTAGAGAAAATCAAAACTCGAGTGGGGTTTAATTGACTATTACACGATAAGAAGAAAGTATATAAAGATTATAAGGAACAAAGTACTCCAGTACAATAAAATATTAATTGACTTACGAAAATAAACCTGTCTTCAAATGTATTATTGCGCCATTACGCTAGATGGCAGATGTGCCAACTATGGAATCTTCATTGAACTCTGTAGACGGTTACTAGTCAAGAAGGCTTTGTTGATTCAGTTTCGTTTTTATTAAAACATTTGCATTCCACTTCAATCATCCGGATCCCAGTAATCAACGTCACTTGACAGATGATTTTCAATAAATCTCAGTATTAAACAATCTCTGATACGTGACTATCCATAATATCATATAGCAGAAGCTATGACATAACCTAAATAATATACACAAGTGTTAGAAAAGTTTTAATTAACGACGATAACATTAAAAATAAACATGAATAATTTTAAAAGGAATAATTATAGAATGTACAATTTTCAAAATTGAATGTGGTTGGTGGTTCAATTGATGTTATATTGGACGTGTGCGTAATAGAAGTGGAACTCGTTGATTTAGGCCTACATGGTGTATTCAACTTATTCAGGATTTCCGAATGAATAATTTTAAAAGGAATAATTATTGAATGTACAATTTTCAAATTTGAATGTGGTTGGTGGTTCAATTGATGTTATATTGGACGTGTGCGTAATAGAAGTGGAACTCGTTGATTTAGGCCTACATGGTGTATTCAACCTATTCAGGATTTCCGAATGGTGCTCTTCATTTATTTGTAAATAGGATTTCAGAAGATGGATAGCTACTGTATGATCAGTGATTTTTATTAATTCTTGTTCTTGAATGTCAATGCGAGTCATATTTGAAACTGCTGTGCATCGACTGGAGTGGTTTGTAATTTTATATATATTTTTTTGACGTCCAGACCAGCGCAGTTTCAAATGTTGGCAAACAAAGAAACAAATGCTAGGGACGCGATAAAATTAAACAAATGCTAGGGACGCGATAAAATTCTGCGATAAGCAGCCATGATTGATTGAAATACGTCCTTTCGTACTGTTTTATTGGTCAAAAGTAGTATGACGTAGTAAGAGTGTAATAGTCAAGGTAACAGACTATGGATATTTAAACTTAAAAAATGCTATTTTGTACCGAAATTTCCCCAAGCCATCCTATACATGGTGTCCAAAAATTGAGAAAGGATTTTGTAAAAATTAGGGTTTTTATGGTTAGATGTATATGTTGGTGCAATGCAAGTACATTGTTATGTACTGTATACTGTGTAGTTGTTGTTGGGAGTCTGTGAATTGGCTTTGTAGCAACTAGCTAAATATATATTCTGTTGTTATACGTAGGCCAAACTGAATCTGCATGATATTCACAGCATACCATAAATGGTGGTTATTGTGATTTGGAGGCTGGAGGTGTTATCATACTGTGGCATTAAGGAGAAATTTCATCGCCGATTCCATAACAAAACAAAACAATTGACACGTTGGTGAACAAGTTTAATTTCAAAGGCATATTGGTTGCGTTAAGTTCAATGTTAATTCAAAAATGAGTTCTATTCAGTCAATACTTAACATAAACACAATAAAACATGTTATAATAACATTTACACAGATTTTAAAAACAAACGTTTTCGCCAATTTTGATTGGCATCTTCAGGTCGTGTAGGTCGAATGGAACATGTTATAAAAAGTGAACACTTGGTATATGACGTTAAAAACCAAAGTTACAACTGTAATATCACTTAAAACAGAGAATAGAATATAGCAAAAGCCTCCACGATGTGTGTAGACTTGGTATATGACGTTAAAAACCAAAGTTACAATAACCCGCTGTTTAAAATCACACGCAAGTGACGGTCATTCATCCACTAGTCGTGCAACGTATACAGTTTTCGTCATACGCTACCACTTAATGTAAAGATCAGTCGTGTCGCCGGCCTCATGAATTTCAAGACATACTTCCATTTTTTGTAAGTATTGTTTTAGAAGATTTAAATAACACTTAAATGCTTCTAAATATTCTTTCATTCTATCCTTACAATTTACAGGATTTTTCCTGCTCTCCATAACGGCCACACGACCGACCTGTTCGTAGCATCTTCAAATCTATCTTGAAAACTGTATCTGCAATGACAGAAGAGTTTTGCTGTTTCCTTGGTTCACACACGCCTATTTCAACACAGTGATTCTACACACATCGTGGAGGCTTTTTGCTATATTCTATTCTCTGTTTTTAAGTGATATTACAGTTGTAACTTCGGTTTTTAACGTCATATACCAAGTCTACACACATCGTAGAGGCTTTTGTTATATTCTATTCTCTGTTTTAAGTGATATTACTGTTGTAACTTTGTTTTTAACGTCATATAGCAAGTGTTCACTTTTTATAACATGTTCCATTCGACCTACACGACCTGAAGATGCCAATCAAAATTGGCGAAAACGTTTGTTTTTAAAATCTGTGTAAATGTTATTATAACATGTTTTATTGTGTTTATGTTAAGTATTGACTGAATAGAACTCAGTTTTCAATTAAGTTCAATTTCACTGGGACAGTAGCAACAGATCCCGTCGTACATGAACGTCCATCAATCTCTGACCAGAACAGATTTGTCACGGCGATTGAACATTATGCTTTTGACGATGTATCAGGTGTTGCGTTTCACACTGAAGAAGGATTCGTAACATTTGAATGTACTGCACCACCTATATGACCAAGACTTGGCAGAGCTTGTGACTTCCTCGTGTGGGGATTTATCATGTTGGACACGTGTTCTCTAGAACCATTACTGCACTAGTGGAGCTCCGAAACCGCATTACACAAGTTGCAGCCGCCACAAAACAGACAATGCTCCAGTTCTAGTCTTTCACGCCGCTACCGACAGATGGGAGGTGTGTCACGAGGTGACTGCTGCCTCTTATCACATATACAGGGTGTTTCCAGACTAGTGTTACAAACTTTCAGGGATGATGGGGAAGGGCACATGTATCAATGTGAGATAAGGAACCCTGGTCCGGAAATGACTGAGTCGAAAGTTATAAGCAAAAATAGTTGTGTGGAAATGAAATAATTTTATTCCTCTGTACACCATATTTATGTGTATTTATCTGTACATCTTACACATACTGTATTCATCTGACGTTGTTTACGTTGTCTACTTACAGTATTCCATTCAATGCGCTGTCTGAGGGATGGGGACAGGAAACTACACTAAAGCAATACAGATAGCGTAATGTGCAGAGAGAGCATTTGGTGTACGTAAACCGTTGAGTTAACTGCTACATGCACTATATCGCAATGTATTAGGGAGCAAGGAAGGGAGGGGGTGAATGTCATCGTGTCGCTACAATAACGACGACTAGAGTACAGTTCCTGCAGCAAATTATCTTTACTATTCAGTAATTTCACTTTATAATATTAAATAACCTATTGTTTATATTTAATTACAACATAAATAGTTCTGTGTTATATGATATAAATGTAGCTACATAAGAACAATATATTGTATATAAATACAACATAGAAAACACAGTGTTTTACTTTGTACTGCTTTGCTCTTCTTCATGACTGCATTTGTTACAGTGCACAAAAATATACTTCATTAAGCTTTTCTGCTTTCAAGTCGTCAGACTACAATAATCTCATTGATTTTCAAAACAGAGCTTTTCTGCTTTCATTTCGTCAGACCACAATAATCGCATCGATTTTTCAAACAGAGTTTTTCTGCTTCCATTTCGTCAGACCACAATAATCGCATCGATTTTTCAAACAGAGCTGCAATTGTAACATGATTTACTTTCTCTAGCTCTCCGGATGTCAATTTTGCCCACACCTTCAGTTTGAAGTGCCCCAACAATAACATTAGCAACGGATCTGTTTGCAATACTGGGTGTTCATTTCAAAGTGTGTCATGACGTCACTGTTGTTGAGTTACCGATTTGAAGCGAGTTTCAGCTTATATGTCAGAGAAGTTGCCTATTATTCAAGGCGTTCTTCAATCTGAACTTGAGAACGTGTACGGTAAAACTTGAACGTCGTAGCAACAGATGGCGGTCTGTACTGTTTGTGTGCTACCATAACCTCTTTCTAACTGTGTTTTGCGCCGGCAAGTCGTACGCAGGGTGTTTGTTATCATCGGTTTCGTACGGTAACATTCCACAACACAAATCAAATACTCCGTGTCCATGTTGACCGTCGAAGTTAATGTCAACAAATACGTAAGTAATCGTCTTAACCCTCTCCCCATATCCCGACAGTACGTATTTCCAAACAGTTCACATTCCTGCCACTACCGGCGTTATCGTACACATCGGTACGTACTCTTCAGAATGAACGCCATACTTGCTAGGCAACTTCTCTGCCTCCTAGGTAATACACCTTTGCGGAAGTGTAGGAATATTGAATTCTCTAGGCTCATCGGCTAGCCACATGACGGCATACAGCGAGCCATGACACACTTTGAACTGAACACCCAGTATTTGTCGTTTCGTCTATAGATACCCACAATTTTTCATCTTTTAAGGTTTCTCTAATTTCACGTAAGACATCTTCATAGCGTTTTGCTAAATACCCCGTACGCAGAGTAGATTGTCCTGATACTGTTCTACTTGTATATTTTTGCAAAAATGATCTGACACATGAGTGTTTCAGTTTTTTGAATGGAATATTTGCCCTAACGAACATGTGGTCCAAGTCTTGGTTAAAACTCACATTCCATATTTCAACTCGTGGAAATAGCTTCGACTTTCTTCAAATTCAACAACTTAAAACATTCCTTGTGTCTTTTAGAGTTGTAGTGTTTTGTACATGGAGCCTCTTGTTCCCCAGTAGATCGACTTTACATACCATGCATGTAAGTTTTTCACCATCCATGGAAAAGTGCTGCGTTCCGAACTCCTGAACAAATAGCTGCAATTGTATATGCCGAGGCTTCTTTTTTTCCGCATATCGTAAATTAAGTTGTAATGTAAAGGCAAATAAATGCTTTGCACTTACGGTAAACACAAGTAGAACTAATTAGAAGGACTGCGATAGGAAAAAAGTAAATACAGGAAATAGTGTAGAAGGACCAATAAAGTAGAATATGAAGAAGACAGGAAGTTCAAATACGCCAGGAAATGCACAGGTATTGAAAACTATTTAAGACAGCACATACAACATCCGAGAGCTGTGTGCCTACAATGACTGTACCTTGTAGGTAATACCCCTTCCTCCACCTCGTGACGTAGTCAAAGCTCTCGGTATAGTAAACTTGTGTCCACTGATAACGTACCCCATCTGCTCTCTTTGGTAATGTGTAACGGACATGTCGGTCCTGATATGCACGTCTGTAGACAGCAGTGTATGTGTACAAGTTGCAGTGTCCAGTCGATCAGTCCTAGTGAAATGGAGTAGTACACGAGAGCGGAATAAGCAGACTTTATTTTCGAATACGGATGAGCCAATGGGAACATTAGACAAGCTCACAGATTGTATCCATAAAAGTACCCACGTAGGAGACATCCGGCCCATACCATCTTTCCACGACTGTTCCAAATGTTAGGGAAGGAGGGCACGTGGTGCCAAATTACAATTCCATTTCCACACAATTATTTTTGCTTATAACTTTCGATTCAGTCATTTCCGGACCAGGGTTCCTTATCTCAAATTGATACATGTGCCCTTCCCCATCGTCCCTGAAAGTTTGTAACACTAGCCCGGAAACACTCTGTATATCAGATTGGTCATTCTCATGTTATGAAAATGGTAAAACATAAAAGACAACAATCATTAGGTTCTCCACTGCCAAAAATGAATTTTTCTTGGTAACGACCGCTAGATAGAAGTACTGCTGCAAGTTATTACTCGATGCAATTCTATCAGGGCTATAACATGACTTCCATTGCAGTCGCTGGATGGCAGTATAATGAAATTGATAAAAGATGTTTTGAAAGTACATTAGGTTAATCAATTTGTAATATGCGACGACATGCAGTCCTGACATCATTACAAACATTAGAAGTACAATCACTCTTTCAACAGAAACTGTACTAAATTTTTGAATACCCGTATTATATCATAATTTAGTGATTTACTTAAGCATTTGTAATTACAAGAAGCACGAAGAAAGTCTTGTGAAACTATCGATTTTGAGGCTTCGTGAAAATATAAGTACATTTTCAGCAATTTTCATACCGAAACAGTGATTTTAGGATGTAGTCCACCGTCTTTTTTTCCTGTCTTGTTCTACGTAAGGATTTCTCCTATTCCATTGGATGGAGATTGCTTATATTCGGTATCTACGAGTCCACTGATCTGTGAGTGACTCAATGAAGATGGAATATTTAACTAGTCTTCAGTTTAAATGAAAACGCACACAATGATTTCCGTCTTCAAAATTGTGCAATTTTCTTGCTCATTTTTAGCTTAAGAATCAACACCTCGCAACAGACTTAACCATCAAGATTATCCATTTGTTGCATAAATAACTATTTTCACCGCTTATAACTTTCTATTCAGATTTTTTCACAAAACAGAAAAGCTTAAGCAATGTTTCTTGTTTTAACTGATCTTGTATGTGTACGGCGTGTCTAACTATAGTTTTGAAAATAAGCTACAAACGCCAATATCATTCGAAATATGTTTAAAAATCTAGTGAGTAACTCAATGAAGATGTAATATTTAACTAGTCTTCAGTTTAAATGAAAACGCACACAATGATTTCCATCTTCAAAAATTGTCAAGCAATTTTCTTCCTCATTTTTTAGCTTAAGAATCAACACCTCGCAACAGACATAACCATCAAGATTATCCATTTGTTGCATAAATAACTATTTTCACCGCTTATAACTTTGTATTCAGATTTTCTTCACACAAAACAGAAAAGCTGCAAGCAATGTTTCTGGTTTTAACTGATCTTGTATGTGTACGGCGTGTCTAACTATAGTTTTGGAAAATAAGCTACAAACGCCAATATTATTCGAAATATGTTTAAAAAATCTAGTGAGTAACTCAATGAAGTTGTAATATTTAACTAGTCTTCAGTTTAAATGAAAACGCACACAATGATTTCCATCTTCAAAAACTGTCAAGCAATTGGATGCGCTTATGCAATATGGAACCAACCACCATTTTATGAATATCTGGATTTCTATTGCAAAATGTGTCTTAATGTCTATAGTTTCTTATACAAAATAGAACCAACTCTTATCTGTAACGTGCTGCCCTATAGAGAAATCTGAACCAACCACCAAAAACAGAATCCATAGTGCAGTGTTTTGCAATTTAGAACTAACTCCAAGCAGTCAGTTCCCATGTTTGTTTTGTGTAAATAAAGGAGTTTGAATACAATTTTTTGCTAATAGGAGTGATATATTATATTATATTATATTATATTATATTATATTATATTATATTATATTATATTATATTATATTATGTTATATTATATTATGTTATATTATATTATGTTATATTATATTATGTTATATTATATTATATTATATTATATTATATTATATTATATTATATTATATTATATTATATTATATTATATTATATTATATTATATTATATTATATTATAGCAACAAGAGTAATGTTAATGTATCAAAGAAAGTTGTAGAACCGAAGATGTTTAGGTATCAAATATGTAACTGCAGAAGAAAATCCAATGAATTTTTATTTTAGTAGGTTATTTTACGACGCTTTATTAACAGCTTAGGTTATTTAGCGTCTGAATGAGATGAAGATGATTATGCCGGTGAAATGAGTCGAGGATGCAACACCGAAAGTTATCCAGCATTTGCTCATATTGGGTTGAGGGAAAACCCCGGAAAAACCTCAACCAGGTAACTTGCCCCGATCGGGAATCGAATCTGGGTCACCTGGTTTCGCGGCCAGAAGCGCTAGCCGTTACTCCACAGGTGTGGACAGGATGATGTTGATGGAATCAATGGTCCCCTTGACTACACCTTGGAATGATAAGTCATTGTATGAACAAATACTAATGAATATATATTTTTTAAATTTTATTTGTAATCCTACAATTAGTGTTTCGGATGTTTAGTTTTCCAATAATAAAGTGTTAAACATGGATTTGAACTAGAATGTTGCCTCATCTCTCTCTCATTTGAATCACACAAGTAGGAACCAAGTGCCAATATCCATTTTTGCAATAAGCAAAATGTAACCAACTCCAATGTTGCCCTTCTACTCTGTGTGAGTCAAATACTGATGGAGCTGCACCATTGATCTGAAAGATCATTTCAGAATGTTAATAATGCAATCATTACTTTCGTAATAGTAATGATGTAGAATTTTGAATAATTTCGAGGGAAAAATTGTTCCGGAGCCGGGTATCGAACCCGGGACCTTTGGTTTAACGTACCAACGCTCTACCACTGAGCTACTCGGGAACTCTAACCGACACCGATCCAATTTTTCCCTTCTATATCCACAGACCTCAAAGTGGGCTGACAACCGTCAAGCAACCAACTTTTGCACACTAACTCCGTGTGACTTAAATTGTGGTTTTCTGTTAACGAACAGTGACGTGTATTATGCAAATCAAGATTTTCAGGTATAACTCCCTGTAAAGTTGATTTGAATAATTTTTCCCTCGAAATTATTCAAATCAACTTTACAGGGAGTTATACCTGAAAATCTTGATTTTCGATGTAGAATTTTATTTGTAACGATTTGCTAAAACAGCTGTAGCTCAAAAGCTGTATTTTGGACTTGGTTCCATATTGCATAAGTGCATCCAATTTTCTTCCTCATTTTTAGCTTAAGAATCAACACCTCGCAACAGACATAACCATAAGATTATCCATTTGGTGCATAAATAAGTATTTTCAACGCTTATAATATTTTATTCAGATTTTCTTCACACAAAACAGAAAAGCTGTAAGCAATGTTTATAGTTTTAACTGATCTTTTATATGTACAGCGTGTCTAACTATAGTTTTGGAAAATAAGGTATCATTCGAAATATGTTTAAAAAATCTAAACTGTTGCAAAACATCAAGAACGTATAAGAAATGAGAGTCATTTCATTGACTTTTTTTTAATTTCTATGGAATGATTCTCGTCATTTTATAAAGAGAGTGAACTAAGTCCTTTATGTAATACAGATCTTCCCTGAACATCACCGAGATGGCCGTTGGGTGGCCTCCGACTGAACGTTTCCTTGTCCAGCACTGTGAACACACCCCAAATGCTAGCGAATATCGCTCTGAGGTCGTTTCCGTCTGGGGAAGAGAAGCAGTAAACGTGACTGGTCATCGCCAGTTCTCATCATTGACGCTCGTAACCGTACCATAAAGCCATATTCTTTTACGATAAGAAATGGCTTGAAATTGGGATAGGAGTGGGATGTGGCAAAATGTTGGTGGAATGGAATTTATACTGCTGAAGGGAACGCGGCGAATTCCCAAAAATTCTTCATCCTCCAATCACATCCACTACAAGTGCGCCTCCACACAACTCTGAGGATCGAACACAGTTTCTAGAAAAGAATGAATAAGTCCTGGGATCTCTTCTATCACCACTACTATTCACTATTTACGTAAATGACATCCCCTCGACTCTACAGCACTGTAAGCATAACCTCTACGCAGACGATTTACAAATCTATATCCATACAACTCAATGACGCAATACAAAATCTTAACGAGGACCTTGAATCTATATCTGCATGGGCCAGAAAGTTTGGTTTGACTCTCAATGCAAGAAAATCACAAGCAATCCTAGTGAGACATCAACGTCTATTATGCAATATTACTCCTGCTCTTCCAGTCAAGTTAAACGACACAATAATCTCTCTTGCTTCCTGTGTTAAAAACCTTGCAGTTTACTTTGATAGGCGTTTAAACTGGAATAACCAAATAACCCATATTACCAAAAAAGTGATTTCCATACTACATTCCTTAAACACTATCACTCAAGAAAATACTAGTGGAAACACTAGTAATGCCCCACTTCGATTATTGTGATTTTCTACTGACTGATCGCAATGTCAACCAGTCGCAAAAATTACAACGTGTTCATAATTCTTGTGTTCGCTTCGTCTGCGATGTCCGTCGCGCTGACCACATTACCCCATCCTTCCAAACTCTAAACTGGCTACGGCTTAACGAACGTAGAAATTTTCATTCTCTTGTTCTCCTTTTGCAAGTCCTTCACACTTCTACACCTATCTACCTTGCCTTCCGTTTCAGTTACCTGTCATCATATCATAATCTCTCGACACGCACGCAAAATAGCCGCATAATAGCCATACCAACACATAAGACATCATCGTACTCATCATCATACACAATCTCGCTCTCGCGCTTGTGGAATACCCTACACAGTGACGTCAGAGACTGTCGGAATGTATTAGCGTTCAAAAGCAAGCTTATTAAGCATTTTCTTACTGCGTAGGGTAGGTTTAATTTTTACTTAATCAATAAAAGAAATGCTTCTCTCTTCATAACTTTTACAATAAACTGTCTAGTTTTTATTAATCAGTTAATCTTTTGGTACTTTGATTTTTATTGTATTTGTAAATTTAATATTAATTGTAATTATATTTGTAATTGTATTCTTAATATTGTAGTTGTAATCCACTGGTAGAGGGGAAGAGATGGCCTGATGGCCTTATCTCTACCAAGGTAAAATAAATAAATAAATAAATAAATAAATAAATAAATAAATAAGTCCTAGCTGTAGCAGAGTTGGTTTAGATATGTTAACGTACAATTTCATTACGTTGTATTAAAGTAACGGGACACAAATTGAATGCACGAACACTGTAATATCCACATGCCCTTGTCAAGTAAACAAACCTCTCATAAAGGCGTGCCGAAAAAAATTGCTGTGAACAATGTGACAACATGACAAGGAAGGAAATTGCCGGAAATAGAGGATCAACATTTACATTGCTGCCACACTTCCAACGTGACAAACGTAAGCACCTCTTCTTTACCTGCTACCCTTTCCTCAAAAGACACACTACATCAGGGATGTCAAAGCACCTGTATTACGTGCTATTATGGTACTACAAGCAATAGAAAAGCAACAAGGTTCACTTTTTTTAGGAAGATAAAGAACAATAATCGCTCTTAAAGAAAAATATAGAGCGGTTTCTTAAGAGCACGCAGTGCAGGCGTTTTGATGTCTACGCTCGAAATTTATTCAAACGACAAATAATTTAAATTGGAATTTTCAAGTTGAATGAATGAATGAATGAATGAATGAATGAATGAATGAATGAATGAATGAATGAATGAATGAATGAATGAATGAATGAATGAATGAATGAATGAATGAATGAATGAAGCCACTATGTCCCATGAAGGGCGAGCTTCGAACGAGGGCCTCCTACAGGAGTCAGAGGGAAGCTCGGTTGGTGTGGTTCACATGATGAGCTATTTCACGTGAACAATATTTACACTCACATTCACTATGTGAGATACACTAGAGTTTGTCAAATTTTAGTTCTATATGAGTTTGTTCACTATCTGTCTCCACTCGTTCCTGTTGCGGGCGATGGTTGACCAGTTCCCTCCCAGCTGCTGCTTGAATGTATCTGCCCATCTTCTTCTTGGCCTGCCTTGTGTTCTCCTTCCTATGTACGGGTCCCACATGGTGGTTTCTCGCGCCCATCTGCCTTGTTGCTGCCTTGCTACATGACCACCCCACTTCCACTTCGTGATGTTCTCAGAAGCTGTAATTTTCTGCAGTGCCGTGTTGGAGACCTTGTCTTTCAGTGAAACGCCAACTATCTTCCTCCCCATTTTCCTTTGGCATATTTCGATGTTCGTCTTTTGCCTCTCTGTGGGGGCCCAGGTTTGGCAACCGTATGTTAGAACCGGGAATACACAGGAGTTAAGAGCCTCTAGTCTGAGTCTGCGGTTTATGGACCTGTCGAGGAGTATAAACTTTAGCGCCCAGAAGGCTTTCCAGGATTGTGTTATTCTCCTTTGTATTTCTTTCTCCATTCCTTGGTTAAGTGAGACAGTAACTGTAATCGTCCAGTGTTCTATCTCTGTTCCTAGTACTGAGATTCAAGTTAAAGGAACGATAAAAAAAAATCTGTTCCTCCATTCACTGTTTGAGTCGCTTAAGAAACTTCTTGCCCCAACAACTATAACTTACCATATTACAAACCCTAGTAATGCCGCACTTCGATTATTGTGACGTTTTGTTAAGTGATCTAAGTTCTGAACTGTCAGTCAAGTTACAGCGAGTTCAGAATATGTGCGTCAGATACGTGTGCAACATCCGTTGATATGATCACATATCACCGTCCTTCGCAATCTTTCGTGGCTCCGACTCCAAGAACGTAGAATTTTACACTCTTTTTCTTTAATTTTTCGAATTCTGCACACTTCAACGCCAAATTACCTTTCGTCTCGTTTCTCTTACCTATACTCTAACCACGACGTAAATACCAGATCATTTATCTGTGGCACGTTAAGTGTACCTCTTCATAGAACATCTTGTTATTCATCATCTTTTACAGTATCCACCTCGCGACAATGGAATTCCTTGTTAAGGGCTGCAAGACAATAAACATTTTTTTTAAATAGCTTAAAGGATAACCTTCTTAGCAATTCCTGGAGAGACAAGAGGTTATATTCTGGATCCGACCATCAGATTCGAGACGCATCAGAATCAACCTGAGGAGGTTAATCTAGAGAAAAGGAGAATTTATGAACACACTGTCACTTATTACAAAATATCATATAAACTCAGGGATATAGAAGTCATCGGATTAATGGTGGGCGCTAGAGGAACCATAACAAAACAATCTGTATCATTCTGTCATAAATTTGGAGTCCCAACAACAACAACAATTAAGGAAATTTCTATTATAGCTTTGAAGGGTTCTCTGCTGATTTTACGGCGACACTTGTATTTCAATTCAAATTACAGTTTAATTTTCTCAGTCTATTTTTTTATCTGTATTTTTATAAATTTTCATTATGTGAAATATTATCTACTCCAAATTTTAGTTTCTTGTAAACAAATTTCTTATAAGACATTTTTAGTAATTTTAAATGTTATTGTTTAACAATTCTTTGTCTTTGGCAACCTTACGAAGTTGAGGAAGATTGAATTATTATTATTATTATTATTATTATTATTATTATTATTACTGATTTAGCGGTCACTGACTATATGATAACTTCTTTCTTTAGACATCCATCCTAATAGAGCTGTATTTTCAAAATTGTCTCTCAATAATTTCTTCCTATTATCTAACATTATTTGAAATATATGAACATTCTATGTATTTTTGTTTAATTCGCTACATAGTTTGTATTTCAGTGTTCAATTAATAGTTCATAGTGTTTTACTGTTTAATTCATAAGTAACTCTTGTATACACGTAACTTTTATCCAAATCAAATTGTTGTATTCTTTGTATCTTCTAAGTGGCCTTAACTCTGCCAGCTAAAAAAATAAATTATTATTATTATTATTATTATTATTATTATTATTATTATTATTATTACTTCTTTCTTTAGACATCCATCCTTATTATTTTCAAAATTCAAAATATTATTATTATTTTAGAACTTTCTAATTTTTGTTTAATGTCTGTTTTACTGTTTAAAAATAATCATTTATCTTGCCGTAACTTTTATCCAAATCAAATTGTTGTATTCTTTTTAGGATATACAAACCTATTTACTGAAAAATAATCATTTACCTAGCACAGACGTAGATGAGTTTTTCTGCTGATTCTGAACTTAGTTCGGGAGTGGATTTGATACCTGTTGGGCCCATTATGTATTAGGTTTTCTTTCGAGATTTTAACCAACTGCAAGGCTATTTATCAGGTAATGCCATGACAAATTCTCGTACATATGTTGCAAAATGAATTCCATTTCCCTGTCATCAATTCCATCATCGCTATATAATCTGGTAACTTATTTTATACAGCTGCTGTAAATAAGAATCTCAAGTGAAAAAAAGTTATGCACAATAAGGCGTAAAGTAAGATAGTTATCCTCCCATATTTACAAATAAAAAAGGAGAGTAGAGAAATGTAAATGTTTTAATTCCCAAGTGCTCGGAATTGGAACACTATTAGTTATTTTCCTTCCATAATATTAGTTGGGGGGGGGCAAGGGCTAATTGAGATTTCCCGGTCACTGATCGCGTCAAAAACACTGCTAGAACTGATATTTAACTCTTGCGGTGATTTTCGGTGAAGTCCCGAGGGCCTAATTAGTCAAATCCACTCTCCTCACCTCCACGCTGGGACCCTCTGGGGTGGTTTAAAGATGCGAAAGAGAGAGTGGTGTGTGGAAAGCAACGAGAAACTACCGCTTATGGCCAAGGAAGCTTTTAATAGAAAAAGGAGCATCATCTGCGTATCTCTCGAAAAAAAACTAAGGAAGAGATTAGTGAAGTGTTTTGTATGGAGTGTAGCATTGTACGAGATAGAAACATGGACATTACGACGAAGTGAAGAGAAGAGAAGAGAACAGAAGCATTTGAAATGTGGATATGGAGAAGAATGGAGCATGTGAAGTGGGCAGACAGATAATAAGAAATGAAGCTGTGTTGGAAAGAGTGGGTGAAGAAGAATGATGCTGAATGTGATCAGGAAGAGGAAAATGAATTAATTGGGTCACTGGCTGAGAAGAAACTGGGAGATATGGTGAACGGGAGAAGAGTCCGGGGTAGAAGAAGATATCAAATGATAGACGACAATAAGATATATGGAAGATATGACGAAACAAAGAGGAAGGCAGAAAATAGGAAAGACTGGAGAAAGCTGGGTTTGCAGTGAAAGATCTGCCCTTGGGCAGAACTCTAAATGAATGAAATGAATATGCGTTACTGCTGGTGATTATCAACAGTAATCTCACTAGAGGTTTTGATTTATCTAGAGAAAATCAAAACTCGAGTGGGATTTAATTGACCATTACACGATTAGAAGAAAGTATGTAAAGATTTAGAAGTAACGAAGTACTCCAATACAATAAAATAATGACTTACGAAAATACAACTGTCTTCAAATTTGTACCATCTCAACATTATACATATTACGCTAGTAGATGGCAGTAGTGTGTTATTATTAGCTATTTTCTTGGTATCAGTTGTGCCAACTATGGAATCTTCATTGAAGGTTACTGATCAAGAAGGCTTTGTTGATTCAGTTTCATTTTTATTTAAACAGTTTCATTCCACTTCAATTATCCCGATCCCAGTAATCAACGTCACTTGACAGATGATTTTCAATAAATCTTAGTATTAAACAATATCTGATACGTGACTATTCATAATATCATATAGCAGAAGCTATAACAAACATAACCTAAATAATATAAACGAGTGTTAGAAAAGTTTTAATTAGGGATAATGAAATAAACAAGAAACGTTTTAATTAACGAGTATGAAATAAAGAATAAACTTGAATAATTTTAAAAGAAACAATTATTGAAAGTACAATTTTCAAATTTGGCTTGATGTTATATTGGACGTGTGCGTAAAAGAAGTGAACTCGTTGATGTACATGGTGTATCCCTCAAATTATTCAGGTTTTCCGAATGGTGCTCTTCGTTTATTTGTAAATAGGGTTTCAAGGAAGATGCATAGCTAGTGATCTTTATTAATTCTTGTTCTTGAATGCCAATCCGAGTCATATTTGAAAGTGCTGTGCATCGACTGGAGTGGTTTGTAATTTTCTGTTTTTTGACGTCCAGACCAGTGCAGTTTGAAATGTTGGCGAACAAAGAAACAAATGCTAGGGTAGTGATAAAAATAAACAAATGCTAGGGATGCGATAAAATTAAACAAATGCTAGGGACGCGATAAAATTGTGCGATAAGCAGCCATGATTGGTTGAAAGACGTCCTTTCGTACCGTTTTATTGGTCAATAGTCGTGTGACGTAGTAAAAGTGTAATAGTCTCGTTAACATATCGAATCTTCCTCGTATTTCTCTGAAAACGTGTGTGAATAATGATTTATTTACTTATATAAATTTGTAGCTTTTTCTATATTACTAATTTCACGCCATGAATTGAGGCTGATGTGTAATTATTCTGAAAGAGAAGTTATATTCAGAGCCCAATGCATTAGTCTGCGAATTTATTACATGGGAAAATACGCTTCAGTGACAGCTGAATAGGAAATACGCACTTAAGAAGAAAGTCTAGACAATGGATGGCTTCAGTTTAGGTTTTAATTCCACTTTAATGAAACGAGCTTGTAATGTACTCCCGGCTTCTTCTGTTTTATACGTCATCTGCTTTTCTCATACTCATTATCATTCCTTTTTTAAATCTTTGCAAAGAATTACTTACGCCAGTCGTGTGAGCGTGCGATTAGCGGTTTCCTGAAGGGAGACTCATTCATTTTTCTTGCTTTGTAAGAATGAAATACATCCCCACGTCCATCATAATTATTCTTACTGCATTAGGCATTTATGGCCTGCTGTATTATATTGTTCACTCCAAACTTCTCAGAGAAAATCTCTTCTTGTTTATATTCGTCTGGAATCTTTATACACATTCACTATTAGCATATGTATTACAATACGACTCCAATAAAATTCTGTGAATGGCTGTAAGCATATCGTGGCTTAGTAAACAATGATGATGCCAGTTTTGTTAGGCACTGGGACCGAACACATCATAGAAAGTACGAGATATCTGTCAAGCGGAGTCTTTAAACATGCAAAAAAAACTAAGTTAATTGTCGAATTGAATGTGGCGAAAAATTTAAACCTGTGCTGTTGAGCGATCAAAATATTTAATCGATTAACTACTTGAATTTAATCGATTAATGGAGTTTTGATCGAGTTGAAAAAATATTTTAATGTACTCTAATACACAATTATTGTTAAATTTAACTTGTGTTCTGTGATAAGCGTAAGTATTAAATGTTGTATATCTGTATATATTGTATCGTTATATTACAAAACAAATATTTTAATTACTAACATATTTTTATTATGAGGCTTATAATTGAAGAGTCTACTGCAAGAATGATGGATGTCACTTTCTTGTCTAAAATGAACCAAGACTGTCAATGCATAGCTTAAGGCATATAGAATGTACATACAGAGTTATATGGCATTAACACTGATAGTCATTGTCCAGTAATGATCGGAAAATCACAGTTAAGCTTTGAGCGCTAAGCATTTCAAACTTTCAATTGTTTCTCCTGCAAAATGTATTCCGAATGACATCCATCATTCTTGCAGTGGACTCTTCAATTTATTGTATTAATTTCTCCGGGAATTTTTTAGACAAACATAAATAACAAAAAGTATGAAGACTCACTTAGTTAATACTGCTTCATCCGTGATTTAAACATGCGAGTGCATTCACATGCTCCGAATTAAGTGCCGCTCTATGTTTATTAACAATGTTTCCTGCATCATTAAACATCAAAAATTTTTTTTCTGTCAAGGACTTCTCCACGATCGTTCAATTTAAATCCAAACGTTACAATGAGTTTACCTCTCAAATTCTCATATGACATAATGGAGTTGATACTTTTCCTCACTCACAGAAAACTGATTTCTTTTTCTTTATCAAACTAGACCCACAACCTTCATATACAAACTCAGTACAGAAACTGCAACTGCAAAACTACAGCGGTCGAAACAGAAGACTGACCCCTATTGTAATTGAATTACCAGAGTTTGGAAAGAGAAGAAAATAGTTGCGCCCTCACTTGCACACAGTGTAGACATGTCTATTTTATAAGGGATGAGGAGAGACGAATCCCAGAAAAGTATGTATTTCATATGCTGACAACAAGGTCGAAATTTTCTTGGAAAGCCATAAAACTTGATGAGGGTTTCGGATTGTGTTTCAGCTCTCAATAGGTCATTGTCCTCATATCTCCATCTCTTTCTGAAATGTTTGTGCAAAGATTTTCCCTACGCTACGTGGTTTATAGTTAGAAAATAACAGTACTATTGTGCTTTAAAGCAAGCTTTTCCCGAGAGTCAGTATTAACAAAATATTAAATAACATCAACTACAACCGATTAATTTTAATCGATTCGATTATTCGATTAAATACTTTGATCGATTAATCTTACAACATAAATTGATCGATTAATCGATTAAATCCCACAACACTACTTTAAACGTATCGCAAGTAATTAGTACAAAATTAATACTCTCACTTGATTTAGAATATCGCTATCTTCTGGGCTAAATTTCCACTGAAACTCTAAAGACAAGCTCGAATAAATTACTTACATATGAAGTCGAAAGGGCGACTTCTGAATTAAGAAGACTTACCTAAAATCCACCAGTCATTATACTGTAGGCGCCACTCCTATCAGAGCCGTTTGTAAAATGCTATTATTTATTGTCCTTTAAGAGCAGTGTAACACTATACGGGTAAGTTTGTTAGAAAATCTTTCAGTCCTAAAAATATTACTGCTCATAAAAAATAAAGCTGTATACGTCCTATATATGAATATGTAATTTGTGTTTAGTACTAAAGAAAATCGATGGTATTGAACTTCAGTGTCGTATATTCGTGTATACAAAAAAAAATAATTTTACAGGAGAGCGAAGAAACATTTTAACATTATCTTGATAAGGAACAAATGTCTGACATACTAGGGTATTTAAATGTCTTCTTATGAGGTTAAGTTCAACTTAGGGTCCGTCTATGCTTATCTGTTTGGAACAATTAACTAGAAGTTATCTGCACACATTTTATTTAATGAATGATTTAACATTTTCGCCTGACTCAACTCAGTCATCTTCAGAGATTATGACAATAAATACATAAATACAACTGTTTAAATATTAATGTACATGTATGTGGTCCAATGCATTGCGAAACACTGTTAAAATTAAACAAAGTGCAAGCATCTGTTGTGAGTCAATACAAATGTAAAATCTAAAACATCGATAAAATATTATGCATGTATAAACTGTTATATAAGAAAAATATTAAAATAGAGTAGAAACTGTGATGTGATGAACAGTCTATGACAGAGCTGAAAATTCATAGAATTTCAATGTAGTTACTTGTAGGGTAAGGTTGCCTAATTCCGTGACATATTTAATAAAGTTTATATTTATGCCAAAATTGTAAAAAAAAATTCAAATAACACCTAAATAACGTTATTTGGACCTTTAGCTACAGTTTTTACAACATTCAGTGTCAACAGTTTTACAAGTTTGATATATAATAATGATTCTTCATTGTTATACAGTGGCTCCTAAATCCGTGACAGGGATCCAAATTCCGTGATAGTGGTTTCCTAATTCCGTGATACTAAACTAATCCTCATTAACTGCTCAGAAAACAAACGTATACTTGGAAAAACATATTAAAGGCATGGTATATTGTTTGAACATGGATTAAGTAAGAAATTACAAAATAGAAAAAGAGTCTAAGTGAAAAATCTCATAGAAAATATTTGTGTAACTACAGGAATACACATTACATATTAATATATTATAAACAAAATAAACTCAAAGTTAAATTAAATACAAAATTAAATTTGAATAAATTGAATTATAACACAATTATTTCTCATTATTTATATTCCTAACAATAGCAGTTCACACCTCTGGAGTAACGGTTAGCACGTTTGGCCACGAAACCAGGTGGCCCAGGTTCGATTACCGGTCGGGGCAAGTTACCTGGTTGAGGTTATTCCCGGGGTTTTCCTTCAACCCAATATGAGCAAATGCTGGGTAACTTTCGGTGTTGGACTCCGGAATCATTTCACCGGCATTATCACATTCATCTCATTCAGACGCTAAATAACCAAAGATGTTGATAAAGCGTCGTAAAATAACCTACTAAAAACAACAGTAGTAATTAAGTCAAATATCACACAATTGTTCTATTATTTTAATCGATGGAATTATATTTGAAAGATATTCAGTTTTTACAGAAACTTAGTTCTATTATTATTTCCAACGAACTATTTTCTTGGACTGAAGACTTTTAATTTTCAATTTAGCGTTGGCATCACTGGTCGAGTGAGCCAGGAAGGAGAAATATGAAAATAGATCCGAAAATGGGAAAGCTCATGTAGCATTGTTATTGTCTCACAGTGTTTAATTAATCACACACATTGACCAAGCTGACTATAATCTACAGTAATATATCATTTTTATAATGCTATATTAATTCTAACCCCAAATATAAAATGTTTCTTAGGAGCGGCCACAAGTGAAAGAAAAACTTTCTGTCAACCACCTTTCACTGAAGAAAAGATTCTACAGTCGACTGCTTCTATTCAAATAGCGGGTAGTCAATAGAATTGAAAAGAAGACATCTCCTGGCATCTGTTACTTACTTACTTACTTACAAATGGCTTTCAAGGAACCCGAAGGTTCATTGCCGCCCTCACATAAGCCCGCCATCGGTCCCTATCCTGTGCAAGATTCATCCAGTCTCTATCATCATATCCCACCTCCCTCAAATCCATTTTAATATTATCCTCCCATCTACGTCTCGGCCTCCCCTAAGATCTCTTTCCCTCCGGTCTCCCAACTAACACTCTATATGCATTTTTGGATTCGCCCATACGTGCTACATGCCCTCCCCATCTCAAACGTATGGATTTAATGTTCCTAATTATGTCAGGCGAAGAATACAATGCGTGCAGTTCTGTGTTGTGTAACTTTCTCCATTCTCCTGTAACTTCATCCCTCTTAGCCCCAAATATTTTCCTAAGCACCTTATTCTCAAACACCCCCAATCTCTTTTCCTTTCTCTAAGTGAGAGTCCAAGTTTCACAACCATACAGAACAACCGGTAATATAACTGTTTTATAAATTCTAACTTTCAGATTTCTTACAGCAGACTAGATGATAAAAGCTTCTCAACCGAATAATAACACGCATTTCCCATATTTATTCTGCGTTTAATTTCCTCCCGAGTGTTATTCATATTTGTTACTGTTGCTCCAAGTTATTTGAATTTTTCCACCCCTTCGAAGGATAAATCTCCAAATTTTATATTTCCATTTCGTACAATATTCTGGTCACAAGACATAATCATATACATTGTCTTTTCGGAATTTACTTCCAAACCGATCGCTTTACTTGCTTCAAGTAAAATTTCTGTTTTTTCCCTAATCGTTTGTGGATTTTCTCCTATCATATTCACGTCATCCGCATAGACAAGAAGCTGATGTAACCCGTTCAATTCCAAACCCTGCCTGTTATCCTGAAGTTTCCAAATGGCATATTCTAAAGCGAAGTTAAAAGTAAAGGTGATAGTGCATCTCCCTGCTTTAGCCCGCAGTGAATTGGAAAGGCATCAGTTAGAATCTGACCTATACGGACTCTGCTATATGTTTCACTGAGACACATTTTAATTAATCGAACTAATTTCTTGGGAATACCAAATTAAATAAGAATATCATATAATACTTCCCTCTTAACCGAGTCATATGGCTTTCAGGTATTTCAAAAACTTAAAAGTCAAAGACCACAATCCCACGGCAGTGAATTGAAATTTTATCACGGGATTAGGGGTATCACGGAATTAGGCACATTAATTATCTTACATTGTTTGCTGTTGCAGTTGTGGTCAGTCTTCGTGTCTTTGAACGCCATTGTACTACAGAAGTCTCAAAATATCTTTATTCGCTTAGAAATTTAACAGGATATATCCTCGTCCTCTGCTAAGATGATGCCAGCCAGTTTACGAAGTTACAACTCGACCACTAATTGGCGTCTATACTGACATTCCCAGTCCGTTATAAGAATGAAACTTTTAAACTCAATTTTGAAGGATTTTGCAGGCTTGAGTGAGACGCATGTGGGAAGCTTTGAGCGACCCGCTGTAGTAAATGTCACACTAGTCTAGCGTCGGAGCCAGGACTCTGCAGTGCTCTTTAACCTCACTTGGGCGCTACATTTAATTACGTCGGATCAGTGAGCCGCGTGGTGGTGGTGGTGGTGGCGGCGTAATTGTGGCCGATGTCATTGCTGCTGCGTTGGAGCTGTTTGATCGTAGCGAGGTGCATGTACTAGATTTACTTTAATAGATTCCATCCAGTCGCCCCCAACCTCAAGCATAGTAAGAGAACGCAGTGTCCATTGCAACAGGAATTTCTTGATTGTGTAAATTAACAATCAATTATTATGGTTGGTGACTGGCTTTCTATGCCGGGCACTAGACAACTATATCGAGATTCCACTCTGTTAATATGTACTTAATTGCAATGAAATTTCAATTAGTGTACCATGGCAACATCCGTTGCACGTGCAAGGGTATGAGTCAGAAATAAATTTAGTGTTGTGGGGATTTAATCGATTAATAGATCAATTTCTGTTGTAAGGTTAATCGATCAAAATACACTGCCCAAAACAATTAGAGGAACACTATGATTTATTTAAATATTTTTTATTGGATAAAGATACAGACATGAAATTAATAAAGTATGTTATCTATGATTATTTATGGCCACATCTCAACAAACAACTTTTAAAACATTGCACTACATATGAAATTGAATCTTGTCTTACTCATCAAACTTAAGCACCCTTTATAAAGGTCTAGTATTGTGTATGATCTCCACGACATTCGGTGACAGATTGGCACCTTCGTGGTATGCTCCCTGTGAGTTTCTGTATTTCCTCTTGGGGGATATTCTCCCATTCCTCCTTTAGAGCATCTAAAGGGTGCGTCAGAAAGAACGGATGGATTTCAAACTATCGATACGCAACGAGGAGAGAGATATAGTAGGGGGACCACGACTGTTGGGTCAGCCATAGAATGCAGTTTCAGTTGAGAATATAGTGTTGGTCTGGTGTACAACGTGCTTTCATCGTAGAGACATTTTTGAAAAATGAAGAGTCTGTGATCGCCACTCAGGACTCATTTCGACATCGGATGTTGATTCCAACTCGGAATACAATTTTGCGGTGGGTGGCTTCATTTCGTATCACAGGTTCAACATTAAAGAAGAAATCACCTGGACGAAATTCTATTGCACTGAGATTGTCCGAGGCTACGGTAAGATCTCGCGCCTTGCGACTTCTTTCTTTGGGACCATTTGAAGGCGTAGTTTGTAAACATCGATCCATACACTGGACGAACTGAAGACAGCGATTCGCGAAGAAATCGTGGCAATTGCACCAGCTATGACTGTGAAAGTGATGGCGAACATTCGATGCCTGTATTGAAAGCCAAGGACATCATATGGATAATATTGTTTTCCATAAATAAATTGGTATTTGAATATGTTGATAGCAATAAATTTTTGATTTGATGAATCTTTACAATTTTCTTGCCATGTGAAATCCATCCGTTCTTTCTGACGCACCCTACAAGTTCCTGCAGGGTTTGTCCATGATTTCGATTCCTGACTTTCCTATCCATAACGTCCCACTAGTGTTCAGTAGCGATGAGATCCGGGATGATCGCTGGCCACTCCATTACCTCAATTTCATTCTCTCTTGGTGACAGCCTCAGAATGTGCCCGGACATTATCCTGAACAAACAGAAATCCAGGCCTATTCCAATGGCAGCAGGTACTAGATGCTCTTCTAGAACGTCCTCGATATACCAGACAGTATTCAGTCGATGGGGAACAATTACGAGGTCCGTATGAGTGTTGAACATAATTTCGGCCGACACCATTATGGAACCTCCACCGAATCTATCAATTTCCTGTACAGCTCCTATAGAAAATGTTTCTCCTAGCCATCCCCACACCCTTAAACGATCATCACAAAGTGTAAGACGATACCTGGATTCGTCCGAGAAGAGCACAAACTGCCACTGGTTCAGGTTCCAATCCACATGGTTTTCAGCAAACGAAAGTCTTGTTGCCTTATGCTCATTTGTCAAACGCTGTTTTTAACAGGCATATTCTCTTTCCTTAGTCTGTTCCTTACCGTTTGGTCTGAAACCCGGATTTCGGAAGCCATATAGAGGTCATTCTGCAGGTCTCTTGTAGTTTTCGTACGCTGTCGAAGAGCAGATAGGACAATGTATCTGTCGTCCTGGGGGTTTGTTTTACATTTACGCCCCTGGCCAGGTCTTCTACAATACTGACCTGTCTCTCTGTGCCTGTTGGGTAACCTAGACACCACGGAAGGAGAAACCTCAAGCTCTTTAGCCACTTGTTTGAGTGTTTGAAACCTTGTCGTAAAAGAAGTAGTGCATGATACACTTCAAACGCATTAAAATGCTTCATTTTGTCAGACTTTAATAAACAAGACAATAATCAGCATTTGTCACTATAGCTACGTCAGAAAGTTTAACAATTAGAAGTTGTCATTGCCTTCCGTAATCAAAGATTTCTCCATATTAGTTATTTCACGTAATTACTCTGTATTTAGGCCATGGATTTTTAAAATTTGTATCCATGGATTAAATTAATGTTCCAATTTACATATTGCCCAATTTTCAGCATCACAGCTTAAAAAAGCACTAACTTATTCAATTTATTACAAGTGTTCCTCTAATTGTTTTGAGCAGTGTATTTAATCGAATAATCGAGTCGATTAAAATTAATCGGGTGTAGTTAATATTAATTATTATTTTGTTAATACAAACGCAAACTCAAAGTTTCGACAATATTTCTCTCTCGGAAATTGCTTACTTAAAAGCACAATAGTACTGTTATTTTCTAACTGTAAATCAGGTAGCGTAGGGAAAATCTTTGCAAAAATATTTCAGAAAGAGATGGAGATATGAGGACAGTGACCTAGTCTACCTCTATTGAAAGTTGAAACACAATGCGAAACCCTTATTAAGTTTTATGATTTTCCAAGAAAAGTTCCACCTTGTTCTCAGCTCATCTTCCTAGCATATGAAATACATACTTCTCTGGGATTCGTTCCCCTCATCACTTATAAAATAGACATGTCCACACTATGTGCAAGTGAGAGCGTAACTACCTTCTTCTCTTTAAAAAATCTGGTAATTCGATTACAATAGGGGCCAGTCTTCTGTTTCGACCGCTGTAGTTTTGCAGTTGCAGTTTCGGTACTGAGTTTGTATAATATGAAGGTTGTGTGTTTAGTTTGATAAAGAAAAAAAAATCAGTTTTCTATGGTTTATGAAAAGTTTAAACTCCATTACGTCATATGAGAATTTGAGAGTTAAAGTCGGTGAAACGTTTGGATTTAAATTGAACGATCGTGGAGAAGTGCTTGACAGAAAAAAGTTTTTTCCATGTTTAGTAATGCAGGAAACATTGTTACTAAACGTAGAGCGGCACTTAATTCGGAGCATGTGAATGCACTCACATGTTAAAATCATGAATGAAGCAGTATTAACTAGGTGAGTCTTCATATTTTTCGTTATTTATGTTTGTCTAAAAATTCCCGGAGAAATTGACACAAATTATAAGCCTCATAATAAATATGTTAGTAAGTAATTAAAATAGTTGTTTTGTAATATAACGATACAATATGTACATACAGGGACATCATTTTATTTTTACTTCAATTTTTATTGTACCTGCGTTTCTAAATGTACTTGACTACCACCCCTTTCACTAATGTCCTTGCTAACGTCAGTTACACAAATATACGGCCGCTGTTGCTAGCAGTGAAATAAACAGTACAGAGTACAGCGTGTTCCAAAAATATGTTGCATTTTCTCTAGAAGAAAAAGGTTATATTATTGAAGTTTATTTTCACATAGGTATGGTGTGTAGCATAAATGAATTTATCTGTGTGGACTGAGCACAAGTGAAGATTAGAGTTACCGAAAGTACGGTACCCTATAATATGGTACGGTACTTAACAGCATTATTTAAACAAGAGTTTTTTTTTTTTTTACTGTTTGTAGGTATGAAGGACGATGATGGAAATTGGAATTACAATATAACCGAATGTGAACAACAGTTTTTTTTTTTTTCACAATTTCCTGGTTATATCATTACGGAAATTTTTCATAGAAATGTCATTAATCTGGTAGATAAATTTAGAGCAACAAAGTGTACAGAAAGGAAGAAAAGTGTAAGATGGCCATCAAAGGTGACAGAAGATGCTATAGAAAGGATGCAGCGAGGACCTAAGAAGTCGGTCAAGAAGTTAGCTGTAGAAATTGGGTTTTCTTACGGAAGTGCTCACAAAATTCGCAGGAATAAATTAGGTTAGTAATATGCTGAATAAAGTAGAGATTACATAATGTATATAACCGCCTGAAGACTTGAGTTTGTGAAAAAAAAATTGTTACTTTTCTACTGTTTTTGATAAAATACTGTAAAGTAATGACTGAAAATCGTAATACTATATTTCCCTGTAACATTAATGGATACACTACTTTTCTCTACTCCTATAGCTAGTAGAATGATTTGTTTACATATTACACTAGCAACTCCAAACTTCTGCAATGGCAGGGGGTAACAGTGTTTCCGAGTATAGCCAGGTTAATGTTAAAAATGTTAGTAAAAATAAAGTGATGTCCCTGTATAAAACATTTAATACTTATGCTTATCACAGAACACAAGTTAAATTTAACAATAATTGTGTATTAAAGTATTTTAAAACATTTTTTCAACTTGATCAACAATTGATTAATATATTGATTAATCGATTAAATTCAAATAGTTAATCGATTAAATATTTTGATCGATCAACAGCACTAGAAATAATTAAAATGGTTTCTTTAAACTCTTCTGTGATCAGTAATGTTTATAATCGTTATTTTGTAGGAGATATTTATTCCGAAGATTTGAGAATAGTGCCTTTTTCCATCTTTAGCATGGCCAGAGTAAGTGCAGTAAATGTACAAGACGGGTTCACCTGTCAATTCAGCGCCTTAAGATCAACGGACAAGACATACATATACCTCTCTCAAATTAAGGCGTAGTTTTACGTCTCACGTAAAATCTGCGTTTATATTTGCAGTTTGGTATTGTTTCACTCCCTTGTTCCATGAAATATTGCTTGTAATTGACATACTGGTCTTAATTTCCTCATCACAAGTTATGGAGAGAGGATTTCTTGAAATTGACTTTCACAAAACTACGATACTCTCCCTTGTTCTCCTTGTATTCCTGATTATCTCCTTGTCTTCCACTTGTTCGTCTTGTCTTACCCTTCTTCTTCTCTTACCTGCATCTTTTCTTCCTCTTGTTCTCCTTGTCTTTCGTTATTTTTCTTCCAGTGATAATATTAACTGACTCGGGGAACACATTGGCAATGTTGTCAAAGCTTTAGTGACACACGAGGAATATTCGAACCTATACGATTGTCTATGAATAAACGTGCCGATATCTGTCTTATCATGAACGGTGGTCATGTTGCGTACAAGTTAAACGCTGTCCTACTCCAGTGCATATCAGATATTGTTACCCAAGAACACCTGTACTGACGAAATATAATGAAACCCTATAGATCTCGTAACTAGCTGATTTCCGGACCAATGTTCATTAGAACGTTTTGCTTCGTTTCATTGTCCTCTACTCATCCTTTCAGTTTGTAACTATGATTATGAAAGATTCTGTATAATATTGATTAGTTTTGTGATAAGTTGATGATGACAGAAGCATTAGTCGATGTGCAAGAGGATGCAAAGATTGAAAAAGTACAAAAACATTCTCACGTTTAATTTTTTCAACAGTAATCTCACTAGACGTTTTGATTTATCTAGAGAAAATCACAACTCGATTGGGATTTAATTGACTAGAAGAAAGTATATAAAGATTAGAAGTAACGAAGTACTCCAATACAATAAAATATTAATTGACTTACGAAAATACAACTGTCTTCAAATGTATTATTGTGCCATCTCAACATTACAAATATTACGCTAGATGCATGCCAGATGGCAGTAGTGAGCAATGCCTTCTCGTCGAGAAGTTCTCGATCTATTGTACACGATGGCAATGTTACTAGTCAAGAAGGCTTTGTTGATTCAGTTTCATTTTTATTAATTATTTATTTTTATTTATTTATTTCAAATATACAGAATAAAGAAATATAATTACAAACCAAATAAAGAGAAATACAAATAAAATAATACAAGCAATATAAAAAGAAGATACAGAAGTATTAACAAAATTTGAGACCGAATGAGCAGCGCTCGTGCTCGGTCGCAGTTCAGATATAATATTAAAATAAAAATAATAATAATATAAATAAAAATAAATAAAAAGTAAAATATAATTACAGCGGCAATGGAATTATATAATATAATATTAACACTAGAGAAGAATAATATTGCACGTGAAAAGTAGGACTAATATATATTTCAAAATTATAGAACACAAAAATAATATAGGTTAATTAATTCATACACATAGGCTTTAAATTTATTTAATCAAATTGAAGATATTAACACGTTTCTGATTTTCTTGTTATATGTTAGTGGGTTACATGTTAGAAGTTCTGGGTGTAATTTAGTTTAAGCATTGTACAACCGAGGGCCAAAATTAATGCTATGCTTTAGACCAGCAGATGTGAGACATTTAGGTTCTACTAATGTTGAATTAATATTTCGTCTTGTGTCATAATTCTGTGTCTGTAATACAAACTTATTACGATTTTTATGATAAAATTTTAACAGCGTATACTTATAAATTTGTTCAATATTAAATACATTAAATTCAGAATAAATTAATTTATTTGGATAATCGAAACGTTTCTTCAAACAAATTTTAATTATTCGTTTTTGTAGTAAATTTAACGGACTAAGATTAATTTTTGTACTTCCACCCCAAACAATTATACCATATTGAATGATAGACTGAATAATAGCCAAATAAACATTTCGTAGAACTCTAATGGGTAAGTAGCATCGAAGATTAACGAATTTATAAATTGTTTTACGAAGCCTCTTACAAAGATAAGTAATGTGATGAGGCCATTTTAAATTCTGATCAATAATGATACCCAGATATTTCACATACGTGGCTTCTTTCAAAGGTGGACATTTACAACTTTTGGGATCTAAACAATTTTCACTGTGTATTATTAGTCTATATTTATCGCTAAATTTTAAATTTTGAACACTGGCAGCTGTTAACGAAAAAGGAACTAAAGTTGACTTAGATATATTTAAAGAAAAGAAGTTGGAATTAAGCCATTTATTAACAATGTTAGCACCTATATTAGCATTTCTATATGCTTCCTGCCAAGAAAAACCACTGAAAATAACTACTGTATCATCCGCATATGAATATATAGATCATTAAAATGCAACATTCCGCTTCAATTATCCGAATCCCAGTAATCAACGTCACTTGACAGACGATTTTCAATAAATCTTAATATTAAACAATCTCTGATACGTGACTATCCATAACATCTTATAGCAGAAGCTATAACATAACCTAACTAATATACACAAGTGTTAGAAAAGTTTTAATTAACGACGATGACATAAAAAATAAACATGAATAATTTTTAAGGGAATAATGATTGAATGTACAATTTTCAAATTTGAATGTGGTTGCTGGTTCAATTGATGTTATATTGGACGTGTGCGTAATAGAAGTGGAACTCGTTGATTTAGGCCTACATGGTGTATTCAACTTATTCAGAATTTCCGAATGAATAATTTTAAAAGGAATAATTATTGAATGTACAATTTTCAAATTTGAATGTGGTTGGTGGTTCAATTGATGTTATATTGGACGTGTGCGTAATAGAAGTGGAACTCGTTGATTTAGGCCTACATGGTGTATTCAACTTATTCAGGATTTCCGAATGGTGCTCTTCATTTATTTGTAAATCGGATTTCAGAAGATGCATAGGTATGATCAGTGATTTTTATTAATTCTTGTTCTTGAATGCCAATGCGAGTCATATTTGAAACTGCTGTGCATCGACTGGAGTGGTTTGTAATTTTATATATATATATTTTTTTTTGACGTCCAGAACAGAGCAGTTTCAAATGTTGGCAAACAAAGAAACAAATGCTAGGGACGCGATAAAATTAAACAAATGCTAGGGACGCTATAACATTAAACAAATGCTAGGGACGCGATAAAATTGTGCGATAAGCAGCCATGATTGGTTGAAATACGTCCTTTCGTACCGTTTTATTGGTCAAAAGTAGTATGACGTAGTAAGAGTGTAATAGTCAAATAAATTTCCCTTTCTGATTATTTTACTTCCCGTACTATGGAGCAACTAATCATTACATCATTTTTTACAATATTATTAATATTTTTATTCCAAGCAAAACTTACATACAATAACAAAGATTTTACAATACTATGGTAATACTCGTATATCAATATTCTTCAAAATTCGAAACTGATTACCAATCTCATAGTCGAATAGCCTACATATTACAAATTATTGTATAAATACAATGTAACTGGGTCACACCCGAAAAAGCAAGATGCTTGAGGTCGGGTGTGGCCATGAATGAAAACTGGATAGAAGAAGAAGAAAAAAATGATGATAATAATAATCACAACTGTGATTAAAACTGTTAAATGTAATTACACATAAAGTTTAAAAAGAATAAGAAAAAAATGAAAACAAACAAAACGCTACCATAGCCTATACTTAAACATACTAAGTTAAGAATACAGTACATTGTTAAAGTGACAGAAAAAAGAATAAAGAAAGAATAAAAATTTACTTGATTATAATTTTAGAAACAGTTCAAGTACTTGTTTTTTTTAATAATGTATTGTTTAATAATTTTAGTTTAGGATTCCTCTTTATAAAATCATTATATAATCTTGGACCGTAATTAGAACGGTGCCTTAGACTTGCTTCAGTCTTACATTTCGGTTCAATGAGGGGGAGCGAAATATTGTACCGTCCTGTGTTGTGGACATGATCGGATGATATGACTTCAATTTGATATTTATGTAGTAATTCAAAATAGTATACATATAAATTTGCATGATATTTAAAACATTAAAATCTTTATATATGAGATGAGCTGGATGATCAAGTTTTCTTCTCAAACATAATTTAATAATTCTTTTATGTATTAATATTAATGAGCGAATGGTACCCTGTGATAATCCACCACATCCTATAATTCCATAGTGTATTATAGACTGAACTAGGGCTAAAAATATAAACAATTAAAAAATTGTTTTCCTTTTGCTTTTTATAGCAACCAGGCAAAGCAACGTGTGGTACTGTCAACGTATAAACGACATCGGTAAGTACTAGAAAAGAGTACGATTGTACAAACAGTACTTTTTAAAACTGCATGCATATATTGCAATTTGATAGTGCATGAAAATCCAGGTTCTAGTACAGCCTGTACCAAACGTTTAAGGACACCCGTCCTTCAGTGATGTTTCACTACTGTCCTTGTACTTATGTGAAGCCCTCTAGTACGAAAAGTAATTTTAACACTGAAGTGTTTGCGCCGATTATCTAGGGTCTCCCGCCAGATATCTCAAGGCAGCAATCGCAACCTTACAATAGAACGGTTGGAACAACGACAGGCCTACTTTTAAAAATGACTGATATTTGTTTAGAAACGTATACAAATTAAATTGCTTCAACATCTATTTTAATCATAATCTTAACTTTTGTTGAGCCCAGATGTATTTAATAAATACACGTTGTTAGGAAATAACGCCGATGGATCAATAGTGGGAGATAGTGATGGTGATTGTCTCATAGACTGTTACTTATTCATTTAATAATACTTCAAGTACTTACAATGAGAGTGCATATAATCTTTAACAGTGGCTTCAAAGCTTATAACATTAGTGCTCATAATCTTTAAGCATAGTGATTCAAAATATAAATACAAATATTAACAACATCCCAATATAAATTCTTACTCATTAATAAGAAAAAGACCCATCTAAAATTTCCCCCAAGAAAACCATGACTAGATAATACCCCAGATCACATATGGTGCTCGTTCCTTTGTTAAAATCGTTTGCACTTTGAAGAGAACAACCGCCAGGATCGCCACCCGTCCGCCGTAAACGAACACGAGATGGCAGTACAGTCACTAATGCAATTCAAATGGGAGTTATGACATGACTCCTTATGTAACAACTAGATGGCAGCACAGTAAACCTGATAAAAGTTGTTACCGTCAAAACCTATAACGCCGAGCAATCTGGGTATATATGATCTAGGACAGCGTTTCTGAAACTATGGTCCGCGGACCACCTGAGGTCCCCGAGTTCTGCCCCTGTGTCCTTAATAAAAGACAGAAGAAAACATAAAATTAATCGAATTGCGTATCGCACTATAGCTGAAAATCTCAGATTTTGGAAATGACACATGGCAATAGCCTTTCACTTTTTCTCCCAGTACTAATATTTTATAAAATGTCTTATCCTACCCGTCTACTCACTTCCCACTCTACTCTCAGCAACAAAAGAGGGATTTAAAGCACTACGAACGTGGCATTTAACGCCATCTTTTCTCTGTATGTATTTGGGGCCGAGCCTCTAACCCAGCCAGGGACCACCCGAATTCATAACAGAGGACCAAAGTACCGAACCTTTTCATGTATTGATGACTTTCTTAATAGTTTTGCCGACACCCAGTTCGCACATGAAATGGGCACGTACTATACGTCGTACGCCAATAATAGAATGTGCCAAATTGCATTTTTTCTTGTTCAAAATCGGGTATGTTTCTGCATTATTTTTTATTTGTTTTTCCAGATGACGATATAAGAAAATTTAAACTCTGCCTATTTTAAAATCCGACAGGTTTACTTTTTACACTTGCGTGTTTCGTCTCTAAGTGCCGTTACAATTTCGCGGGTTTCATACACTCGTTTGAAAGCACTTCATAATAAACAACGCACCGAAGTTTTGGTTCACTCTCATTGCCACACCAAGTAAATCCAAGTTCCAAATAACTCTTGTCATATTTGCGAAAGTATTTTTCCTTTGAATAGCTACCAGTAAGACTGTATATTTCTTTAATGGCACTATAATTAATATATTTCTTTACACACAGTTTCTGAACTATTAGCACTGCCTAAATGAAGCGTATATCATCATGTTCCTTTCTCTTCAAAAATCCGGATCGACGTCAGTTTTCCATTATTTATAATGGACACTATTTAATAGAGACATGGACAACTACTAGCGTGTACCACATAAGAAGGATTTCAAACAACTAACTGCTAACAGGCAAGCGATGAATCAACAATGCACAGAATTTATTATAAGTGTTACTTGTGATTGGCTACAAAAATATAAATAGAAAAGTATTATAATCAGGGAAAGGATTTATATGTAAATACATATTTACTTATAAAGCTAATATAATTTATATTTTGCATTATCTTTATGTTTCACAATGTGTAGGGTTGAAAAATCCTACTTTTATTTTCCATATTTTTCCATATTTTAGAGTTTAGTACATATTTTCGTTAATTTCCATATATTTTCCATATTTCATATAAAACAGTCCATATTATATTAGGTTTAACAATAAAACAAAACAAAATTCCATTAACTTTTAAAAATATATTTCAACAATAGAGATTTAAACACATGTTCAGTAATCCCTTTAACATCAGAGTTATTTGAAAATTAGCAGTCCTATCAACAATGGGAAAGTAAGTTACAAAACTGTATTAATTTAATTTAAAATTTTTAACAGACTTCAGTTGTGCAGCTCAACAGTTAAATGCCAGTCAGAGTACACATAGGTTCAGTTTTGTAAATC
Source organism: Periplaneta americana (assembly GCA_025594305.2). Taxonomy (NCBI): domain Eukaryota; kingdom Metazoa; phylum Arthropoda; class Insecta; order Blattodea; family Blattidae; genus Periplaneta; species Periplaneta americana. Next base: position 37,118,219 of record JAJSOF020000005.1, on the reverse strand, counting down.
ATACTATAAAGACGGTAAATATGCCAAAAGTACGTCATTCAGTCAATTTAAAATCAAAACTAACAAGTTACATTTCAGAATTTAAGAAAATGGTTTATCAACTGACAATAAAATATTATTTTGTAATTTCTGTCAGTGTGCAGTATCATCTACACAAAAGTTCCTGGTGCAACAACACATTACAACTAGTAAACATCAGGCCAACAAACAACTAAATTCCAAGCAGAGACAATTGTTTTTAACACAACCAACAACATCGAATGTAAGATCTGAGTTTAACATCGACCTGTGCCGTTCTCTCATCTCTGCTGATATTCCTCTCTACAAACTAAAGAATAAGGTCTTCAGGGAATTCCTTGAAAAATATACTCAACATACAATCCCGGATGAGTCAACACTTAGGAAGACGTATGCTCCATCCATCTACGATGAGACAATACAGAAGATAAGAGATGAAATTAAAGATAGTTCAATTTGGGTTTCCATTGATGAGACTCCCGACAAAGAAGGTAGACTTGTTGGTAATGTAGTTATCGGTTTGTTAAGTGAACAATATTCTGAACGAATTCTTTTACATTGTGATGTTCTAGAAAAGTGCAATAACAAAACTATAGTTAAACTGTTCAACGAAGCTATGGGTATCCTGTGGCCAAAGGGTATTATGTACGATAATGTGTTATTCTTTATTAGCGATGCTGCCCTTATATGGTCAAAGCTGGACAAGCATTATCTGTTGTATATCCTAAATTGACTCATTTTACTTGTGTGGCGCATGCATTTCATCGTGTGGCAGAAGTGGTCAGAGACAATTTCCTAAAGTAGATTTGTTGATATCATCAGTGAAAAAGTATTTCTCAAAGCTCCCAGTAGAGTTAACGTGTTGAAAGAAATGTACCCTGAAATTCCATTGCCACCAAAGCCAATTTTAACTAGATGGGGTACATGGCTAGAAGCAGTTGAATATTATGCCGAACATATAGACTCTATTAACAATGTTCTCCTTGCATTGGACTCTGAAGATGCAGTCTCAATTGATACTGCGAAAACAGTTACCTGTGACATAAGTGTGAAGAATGACTTAGCTCACATTCAGCATACATTTTCATGCATCATAAAAACGCTCAAAAGTCTCCAAAATAGGCACCTTTCACTATCTGAAAGTTTTGAAATTATAAATAGTACTGTGGAACAACTGAATCGTGGTAGAGGTAAAGTTGCAGATGCAGTAAGAGCTAAGGGGGACACTGTACTTTCAAAAACCCTGGATATGAAGAACTACAAAAGGTTGTTGCTGTGATGAGTGGTGAATCAACAGTGAAGATTTGGACTTATCCCCAGCAGACATTGTGAAATTGAATTATGTACCAGTTACTTCTTGTGACGTCGAACGCTCTTTTAGTCAGTATAAATCTATCCTCAGAGACAATAGAAGAAGATTCACTTTTCAGCACTTGAAAGAAATGTTTGTAACCTATTGTTATGGTAACAGACAATAAAAATTGTGTTTTGTTGAAACTACATTGGAAGATAAGGTACGTCCATTATATTTTTGTTTAGTTTGATTAAAATGTACCAATATTTAACGTACATAGTCATTTTTTTATAATTTTAAGTCCATATTTAATTCCATATTTTGGTAAAAATCCATATTTAATTCCATATTTTGGTAAAAATAACTACATATATATTTACATATTTCATATATTTTTAGTCCATATAAATCCGTTCCCTGATTATAATTAATTAATAAATTGCATTTTAAAATATAAGTATAACGGTATTAAAATATGCGACAGAAATAATAAATTTGCTTTCGAAGGAAACAAGAGTAAGGTAGTCCTCGAAACTGTTCTCACTTAAAAAAGTGGTCACCACTTCAAAAAAGTTTGAGAAACACTGAAGGATAATACTAATGCTCATACACAACAATAAATACATTAATGACTAATGATAAAGATAATTATTATTATTATTATTATTATTATTATTATTATTATTATTATTACTATTACTATTACTATTGTTTTATAAACATGTCATGCTAAAATTCCAACTTTTCCCACTTCATCTCTCGTAAATTGACAGGTTTGATGTTACATGATCTCTCTCATTGTCGATAATGACGTCAGACATTTAGTTTAGCTTCTCTTCGATACGGCTACATGCTTGGTTGCATTATTATTATATTCCACGCAAAGGATTTTTAACATTATCTGCTCTACATAACCTTCATAGAGTATTACTGAGTTTTATTATTCAATTAACGTAATGAGTAATGGCTACATAATCATAATGGTGATATGACCCTTTTAAACGTAATGATAGTAGCGTAGAATTACACTGTTCAGTAACGAGGGTCATCGGGCATTGGCTGTGAAGTGAAGCTGTGCAGGAAAGAGAAGAGCCATCATATTTATCATCCACTTTTTGTAACGTACAATAGAAAACGATTGCAAAGTCGAGGGTGGTTGCTGAGTTGAGGAAACTTGTGGATGGAGTTGTTGTGTATTCTTTATGCTGTGCTTGTTCTTGTGACGTCATCGATTATTCGATGCCTGATGTTCACTTGTTCGTGTCTCAAATCTTGGGGACTGCTGGCGTAGCTGAAGAAAGAGTCTCTGGAAAACTGCAGGTCAGAGTGGAATAAGTCCATATTAAAGCGAATTCCATGTTACAGAGTAAAGAAAGGGGAAGTAATTTTGATGAGTCTCAAAGTACTTTTTGGTAGACACTGAGCATGCAGCTACACAATGCAAAACCTCTACAATGATCCTAGTGTCATTAGCCTTTTCTAACTATAAAAAATTGACGCAATTTGTGTTCATTAGAACTGTTACTAATGTTTTTCATTCACAAGGTACTTCAAGCGACTAACGATGTTGCTAGTAAGCTACTTTGGAGTAGGAAAATTCTTTCACACACACACGATATATGCAGATGGACTAAAGAAAACTTAACTTGAATTTCATAATGTAACATATAAACACAGTCTACTATATACAGTCGCGAAGCTTGAGGTGTTTTTTTTAAATCTCGTGATAAAGCGCTCCAAGCGGTTAGCAACTAGAAACAATAGACTGTCCATGGTCGACTTTGGACTGTGTCGTATGTCTATCGAGTGCTATCTCGTTGCGTATTTCACATTGATGCTTGTGAAATCTTCGTTATTGGTTATAATGAAAATGTTAATAGCTAAAATATAATAATTGGAATAATAATATGGGACAAAGAGGAGACGTTTGTAGTGCTATAAATTGTAGCAACAGTATGAGAAAGAGGCCAGAGTTATCCTTTTTCCGGTTTCCGAAATATTCAGAAAGGTTCCTGGCTTTCCACAAGAATGCTGTGCAGAAACAAAACTCTTAATTTTGAAGTTCTTTGTGACTGTTAGAATACATTATATCCTTAAATTTCACAATGAAGTGTTTCAATCTAACTGAAAGGACATTAGATACCGGTTAAAGTTCTGTCACTTACGCTGTTAAATTTCCAGGGAAATAAACGATAGGTCTACTTTTTTTTCAGAGGATATATTTTTAATTGCAACTATTAATTTTGTTATCATTTTTATGTGTTATTTTACTAAAGACGTAGAAAAATTAAGTTTGCTTTAATGAAATTTATTGATCACGTTTTATTTTCAATTCTGGTGGGATTATTATTGCTTAGGCCTACTATTTTCTTCAAAGGATATGTTTTTAATTATAGCTGTTAATTTTGTTGTTATTTTTATTTGTTGCTTTACTAGAGACGTAGATAGAGTCTGTTACAATAAAATTTATTGATCGCGTTTTATTTCCAATTCTGGTGTGATTATTATTGCTTTACCTCATCCCACTTTGTTAACTACGTAAGCCTGCACTACAAGTACCGGTACGCGTAAGTTACTCCATTAATTCATATTTCCAATATTATTGTTGTAAAGAGAAATGCAAAGTAATATTTATTGGTTTCATAGTTAATTATCGCTATAATCTTGAATGAGTGAAGCTATTATAGTAAATTTCAGTTCGTTTTGCACAAACAAAAATTATATTAACTTATTTCTTGCAGGTATCTTCGAGTTTATGGTGGAATTTAATATACTTCATTAAAATAATAAATTAACTTAATGCATTTAATATTTCAATAATGGAAGGAAGGTGTTAATTTTTCCAAAAGAACACGACAACGAAAGTGTAACATATTTTGTCGGCAGCTAGGAGGGAGATCTGCGATGATGAGGCGATAGTAGCGATCCTAGTGGTGGGCAACTACCCATGTTTGCATTTTTACTACATATTGAGCTTCGCGACTTTATATAGTAGACTGTGATATAAATATTCATTAAATTTATTGTGAATAAAATATCTGCATTTTGGAAGTATTCTTTTCTCATCTTCATGTTAATTACCATGGCAGATTAACGACGAGAATAGTACATTATGCAACGAGCCTGTAATGGTAGTAATTAAGACGCGAGTATGTTTATGAAACGAGCGCAAGCGAGTTTCATAATTTTCATACGAGCATCTTAATTACCATTATAGGCAATTTTCATACGACTTTTTATGCTCGACCATATTTCTAACTTGAAATTATTCATAAGTATTCATGTTATTCTTATCTGGCTGGGGAGCGGAACTGACCTAGTGCAATATCTCGTAAATTGTGAGATGTGCGCAGACGCAAAAGTATTGATTTTTTCCGAGAAACAAATGTCATTGACCTTGATATAATCTAGAGAGTAAAATAAACATTAACCTTGATATAACCTTGAAATTGATTTAGACATTTAAAAACGAGATGACAAATTGAATTAATTTGAATATTATTTACAATTAACGCTATTTATTATAGTAACAGAACATAACTTTCTGCGACAGTATTGGATTTCCAGCATCTGTGACGTTTCGCTAGTTGTCTTTCGATTGCATATCCGAGAATAATCGATACTTGCGCTTTCATATTGCTGGTGTTTTCTGATTGGTGGACTACCTGAACTTTAATTAATAGTTGTACTTTAATGAGGTCCATTAAAGGGCTGCTACAAAGTGTATAATTACTAAATTTCGGCATGGTCGAGTATAAATACATTTATAATCCACAGTGTAAGCTTTATATTTGTTTAGTGGGAACTTACACGAGAGATCTGCAATCGGTGTAAAAAAGAACTTGTGTATTAGATGTATAGTGCTTATTATAAATAAATTGAATATTCAAAATTTTCATGTTATTGGTATTTTATTTTTTAGTTGGCCTACTAAAGCAATTTTTGTGTTGTGGGTCCCTATCACAACGGCATGACGCGTCCTCAGGTTGCGAGAATAGCTACAAATATATTGAATAAAGAGTCGCGGATAGCCGATATGGGGTGGTCCTACAGCGAGGGGGTTGGGCGAAGGGCTGACAATCCATGACCGTATAAAAGAGTTTGTTACGAAACCCCAACATAAGCTCGGAATGGGACTGATTCTTTGGCGCGACCAAGCAAAATTCTTACTTTGAGAGAGGAATAGAAATTAATGGTGTTCGAGAATAAGGTTCTTAGAAAAATATTTTGGACTAAGAGGTATGAAGTTACAGGGGAATGGATAAAGTTACACAGTGCAGAACTGTACGCATTGTATTCTTCACATAACATAATTAGGGATGTTAAATCCAGATGTTTGAGATGGGCAGGGCATGTAGTACGTATGGGTGAATCCAAAAATGGATAAAGGATGTTAGTTATGAAACCGGAGGGAAGAAGACCTTTGTAGAGGTAGAAACATAGATAGGAGGGTAATACTAAATTTGATGTGAGGGAGGTGGTATATGATGCTAGGTATTGGATTAATCTTGCTCAGGAGGGCAGAAAACCTGCGGGTTCTCTGAAAGCTTATAATAGGGAAGTAAGTAAAGAAATTCTTATTTCTAAGTATTGATCATCAGTTTCAGGTGTGAAGTATATTATACTCGTATTACCATGTTGTGAATATAAGATGTTTACTTAAAAAATGCCAGCAATAAAATAATAATGTTTTATTTCGAACATATGAATATTAACTTCCTAGAAGAAATACCTGTTACAGGATTTTCATGTTACAACATTAGGTCTTCTAACTTAAGTAATTTACCAACCTACTAGTAATAATGCATGTATACACAATATTCTTACTAAAGTAGACAAAAATGAATTGTCATGTGGCGCTATTGACTGCATGTTATTAAATCATACAGTCCTCTAGGTCACTATTCCTTCCATAAGAGTAAAGACAGTATCAAAATCTTTCTTTTTATATTTGGTTATTTAACGACGCTTCTACTACTGGGTTATTTAGCGACGATGAGATTGGTGATAGCAAGATATTATTTGATGAGATGTGGCCCAGGATTCGCCATAGATTACTTGAAATTTTCCGTACGGATAGGGAAAAGCTCGGAAAAACTTAACCAAGCAATCGGCCCAAACGGGAATCCAACCCACGCCCGTGTGCAGCTGTGGGTCGGTAGACAAGTGCCTCAGCCGGCTGAGGTAGATAGTGGCTAATCATAGGATTGATTTTAAACTTTACAGATGCTGATAAAGATTTTGACAGGATTATGCACTGCTTAACCGTATGTATAAATGAGTGTTTGAATGAAAATAAGGAAAATTATTATTATGTGAGAAAAATACAAAAAAATATACCGACATACGCACATATTTATTCATATACGAGTATCATGGTTACTGGCTATGGTTCGTCACCATATTGCTATATAATGGCTACCTTTTCATTACAATATTTACAATTTATCTGGTCCTAGATGTGTGCTTTTTATTTATTCTATTACAATCATAACCTACCTAAAAGTTCATCCACGCTTCTCTGTCGTATTTATGCACTGAAGCTAGGCCTATCCTATTTTTACCAAACTCTTCCTCCCATAACAGCACCTTCCCCATAGAAAAAATATATGAGTGTGGATTATTTATTCGTGAACTATTTAAATTAAGAAATCTGTTTTACGTAAGAAATATAAAAGTGTTAGCCCTGTGGATAAGAAACTGTATATTCATGTGTAAGAGTAGGTACAATATATGACTGTTTGTAATGATGAAGTACAAAAATACACGTTAACTCATTCAAGAATAGCTTGAATTGCTGTTTATTTCATTTGCTAAAATAGGGAGGCAATTGAAACACAACTTTTTGCGAAAATAAAATAACACGGAATAACAAAAAAACACTTTCGGTGGATATCTTGGTATCCAACAAGCGTTCTAAGACAACTGGAACATGCTGATTCCGAATATGCAAACCATTTGTCTCTATTACCCACCGTTCTTGAGATATACGACATCAATCATTATGTTTAACAACACACAGACACGAATTTCAGTAGAGCATTTGTTGCTACATGGGGTAATAATGAACATGGCTTTAGCTAAGAAAATGATGCAAATGCGCCACATGGCACATAATTATAATAGTAACATAGTTGAAGGTATAATACAATGTAAAATACATTTGTACATTTATAGAATATACTTCCTTAATTTAAGGTGTGTTTTTTGTTTGAATTTCTTGGCTGTAGAATTTCATTTGTGCTGAGCATTTGTCATGTCGCGCTCAAGCGTCCAACAGTAGTCAACCAACATCGCTGCACTCCCATCGACCCTGATAGTGTGACTCCATCACCGAGATGTCTTAAAGAAAACGTTCATTATGTTCGTCGCTGACTGAACCTAGGTTCTCGGGGAAGAAATCAAGATGTGAGTCGAGGAGATGCATTTTGAGGGACGTGTTGCAACCTAGCTGTCTGTACGCACTGATGCACTTCTGCACGACATTCACATAGTCGATTTATTATTTGCAAGGACATTGTCTACGACTAACTTCATTGCCACCCGTGCATCTCTTTCAGTATCACCCAGTAAGTCTTGGAAGTGGCTGTCAGCAATGATCTTCCTTATTTGTGGATCTATGAACACACCTTCTTTCACTCTCTCGTAACTCAACTTCGGAACTTGTTACACAGGTACCCAAAAGCATCTGAGTCATTGTCTGGTGCCTTCATGAAATTCTTCAGCTTTATATGAAGCCGTGGCATAATAACTTTTTCATGCTCAACCAACAGCACACGAAGGACGTTTTTACTTCCTGTATGCATTCTATCTCTGACTGTCCAATTTTTTTATATAGTGGTTCTTTCTGTCTCTGCTGTCCCACTCGCAGATGAAGTAGCAGTACTTGGTGTACCATGTCTGCATTCCCATGAGAATTGTGATAACTTTTAAATCACCACAGATACGCCAATTGTACTTGCAACAGCGTATTTTTTTAAGAAGTGGAGATATGGTTTCGTACGTCCCTTTCAGGTGCGTAGAATATGCAACCGGTGCTGAAGCATTTCTGTTTCCGTTGTGTAATAATACTGCCTTCAAACTTGTCTTATATGAGTCTATGAATAGTCGCCATGCTTCAATGCTGTGTTCCACCCCGAGACTTGACATAAGATCTTGAACGTCTGTGGAGTAGCAAATAGTATCACTCATTGCAAAGAACTTCACAAGTTCGTTAGTGCCAGGTCCCGTATGAGATCGCATGATCCCGTATGAGTGTAAAATTATTCATCAAATGAATATCTTCTCCAGGTTGATAGTAATAAGAGTCTGAGTCGTTGGCAAGAGATGAAAGAGGACATTCTTCTTCCGTTTCTTCAGTAACTGTGTATTCTGCAGATGCTATTGGTATTGGAAAAGTGACGGGATCATATGGAATTGGTTTAGAAACTGAAGAAACGTCAGGTTACTTTACAGTTGCACGAGTTTTGGAGGAGAAGTGACGTTTGCCGAACAGAAATAACAGTCTGTGATGTGGTTGCTTCATTCACGCCATATCATAGGAACTCCAAATACCAGATGGTTGACCTTCTTTTCCTTACTTAACCAGCCGCGCAAGTTGCATGCATAGGTCGAACACATGAACTGTGGTGCCTACGACTTACTACTATCCACCTTCGAATCAAAGTTTAGTTCATATGCTTTCTTCGCAAACGGCGTAAACGTCTTCCGACGGAATTTGTCTGTTACATTGCCGCACACGTAGCAAAACACTTCTGGTGAATTTCTATAACCTCTGGATGCCGTAATATCCACCGTCCACTGTCATTATCAATGAAAATAAGTAAAAAAGAAACAAATGAAATTATATTAATGCAACAGAACACAAACGACGAAATTTTTCAGTATTACATTAAAAATAACGAAACACGACAAAAAAATTCTACAGTATTCCATGTAAAAATAAATTTTCGTCCATAATTTCAAAACCTGACGTCATAGAGCAAAACGGTTTTCAGATTTGAAATCAGCATGAAAAACTACATTACAAACAATAAACATCATATCAGATATCTACCACTTGTTTATCAGTATAATCTTTCACGACCTTTGTATAACACTATGAGGAGTGGACTTTAAAAACACAATTTTGTACACGTTTTCTTTTCAAGAAAAGGAATGCTAAAGCCGTTGTATGGTGTATAAACAAATGTCTGAATCAGTTTCATTCCTATATGACTCCGCAAATTAACTCCATTTTGACAGGAAAACGAAACCTATAATATAGAAGTTTACACGAAAAATGTTACAGTAGAGTAAGTTCTTTTAAATTTAGGATTAAATTAAAACAGTCATAATCAGAGACCGGAAGTTTAGGCATTATGAATCATTAAAATAGGCAGGCAAAAAGTTATCATAAATAGCTGAAATACGCAATAAAAGGCAAATACAAAAACCTTGCACTAGACCCACAATCTTGCACTTTCCACAAAGGGATTTCAGCAGCAAGAAAAGCTTTATCATAAGTCAAGTGCAAATTGGGATATTCGACTCGATGTTGCAATTACTGTTGGAAGCAAAGAAATCTTCTTCCCAGTTGCCTTGGGAAGTACATTTTTGTGTTTGGTTGTACTGATATGTTGCTATATGAAATATTTAGCTATAGTCGCGACGCTGTTATTCCCGGCGTGACTCCTCCTCTTTGCTTACGTCTTAGGAAGTGAAGGCTCTATAAAGTCTAGGTAGGTAGTATCGTTCGCCATTTTTGTTCTTTCGTTGCCGAACTACCAGACGAGGGATCTATTTGCCGCACCGTTAAACATTATCATGTCGTAGCTCCTATGATAATAAATCAAATGCACTGTAATTGAACAAGTTATTGAGCGGCAAATAACGTCCTCCCGTGCTTTCTGCGAACGCCAACGAAAGAGCCAAAATGGCGGGCGATTATATTAAGTAATTATCGAGCTTTAGGAAATGCATCAGCGAATCACAAGACGCACATGTTTAAATGTAGCCTACCGGAAAAGTGATTGGCTGCCGGAAATTAGAGCGACGGGACTACAGATACAACGTCGCAATGAAAACTGAAAGAAAAATAAGAGTTAAAAATAATGTTAGACCCGCACTCATTGTTTCCTTGTCAAATAAACACAAGCGATAATTAAAACGCTTACTGCTATATATTTTTGCACTCACTGTTGCAAAGAGAATATGAACTGACTGAAAGACAATAATATACATTCGGTGAAGTCACTTTCATTGTAGCGGTTATAGAAATAAATAAAAATATACCTGTAGACAATCTTTAATAATAAATTAAAAGATAAATAATCAAATAAAGGCAAAAAAAGCTTTTATTTTGTAAATTAGACATTTATATTAAAAAAGGCAGAAAAAGGTAACATTAAACTGTAACGTTTCAGTCACAAAGGTATAATTCGTACAGATTTAATTTCAAAATGAAGATAGATTTAACACATTTAAAAAGAAATTCTGCCAAATTTCCGGTCTCTGGTCATAATAAAACATAGTAAACATAGGAAAACTAGAATAAAATATTATGTGGGTCCTTAATCTGAAATTATTTATGATTAGGATAATAAAGATGAAGGAAGAACATTTAGTGTACAACTGCGATTTAGTTACGATCTGAAATATTTCATTTAAGAAACTTACTTCATTCTTGACTGCAGTTCACTTTCAAAGCCCTAGGTACAGATGAGCGAACATTTTATAAAATGTTTGAGAGGAGTTTAGGGAATGGGGTTCGCAGTTTGAATGGGGACAACGACCCATTATTATGCCGAGCTCGGTATATCTTCCTTTTGGGTATCGAAGTATGCACGGAAAATGGGATACGGAGGGTCGATGTGTAATCATGTGGCTTCATAGGCAAATAAATTTTCCCTGATGAGAGAATGGAACTTCAGTAGCTTTTTTTTCTCGATATTCTGGAGTGCATGACGTGGCTTAACAAATACCTTCCGACGCTCATTAGAGGCACGTTTTGCAAACAAGAGACAGCGAGCAAATGATTTAAAAACAACTTATATGAAGTATTACACAGGGTGTAATTTATGTAAACTGCCCAAACTATATAGGCAGTACATATCGGTCTACTGAACAAAATGTCTAGTGACATTTAATCATTGCTTATAATTGAAGACCTCCCCGGAAAAAGGTTGTAACATAATATTAATAAAATATGTGACTTAGGAATTGAACGGATTACATCAGCTTCTTGTCTATGCGGATGACGTGAATATGTTAGGACAAAATCCACAAACGATTAGGGAAAACACGGAAATTTAACTTGAAGCAAGTAAAGCGATAGGTTTGGAAGTAAATCCCGAAAGGACAAAGTATATGATTATGTCTCGTGACCAGAATATTGTACGAAATGGAAACAAAAATTGGAGATTATCCTTTGAAGAGGTGGAAAAATTCAAATATCATGAAGCAACTGTAACAAATATAAATGACACTCGGGAGGAAATTAAACGCAGAATAAATATGGAAATACCTGTTATTATTCGGTTGAGAAGCTTTTGTCATCTAGTCTGCCCTCAAAAGATCTGAAAGTTAGAATTTATAAAACAGTTATATTACCGGTTGTTCTTTATGGTTGTGAAACTAGGACTCTCACTTTGAAAGAGGAACAGAGATTAAGGGTATTTGAGAATAAGGTGCTTAAGAAAATATTTTGGGCTAAGATGCAGGAGAATGAGAAAGTTACACAACGCAGAACTGCACGCATTGTATTCTTCACCTGACATAATTAGAAACATTAAATCCTGACGTTTAAGATGGGCAGGGCATGTAGCACGTATGGGCGAATCAAGAAATGTATATAGAGTGTTAGTTGGGAGACAGAAGAGAAAAGGACCTTTGGGGAGGCCGAGACGTAGATGGGAGGATAATATTAAACAGGATTTGAGGGAGGTGGGATAAGATGATAGAGACTGGATTAATCTTGCACATGATAGGGATCGATGGCGGGTTTATGTGAGGGCGGCAATGAACTTTCGGGTTCCTTAAAAGCCATTTGTAAGTAAGTATATGTGACTTAGGTGGAAAAAGTAATTTTCAAGCATGCATTCATAACAATAAATTATTATATCCAATAGCTAAATAAACTTGTATCCTTTATTAATTAAATGGTTCTGCTAATAAATATAGCCCTAAGAAAATATGGCCCTGAAATTATTTTCTTTCTAACAGAATAAGTAATGTATAAATTTCAATCATAAGACACATCTGTTTGCAAATGTTTATTTGCTATATGAATATGGAATATATTAACGCATTCGCCTTATTGGGCATCATCAGATATAATAAAATATGTAATCTGAACCTTGATCAAATTGAGCAAATAACAAATGAGCAATGTATTATACATGGTGTTGGATCTCCATGAGCTTTATGTATAAAACTATACATAAATGAAGGATAATGAATTTCAATATGATGCAAACTTTTAAAATTGAAAATGAAATTGATTTTAAAAGTTTGCATCATATTGAAATTAATTATCCTCCAATTTATTTATAGTTTTATACATAAAGCTCATGAAGATCCAACACCATGTATAATACATTGCTCATTTGTTATTTGCTCAATTTGATCAAGGTTCAGATTACATATGTTATTATATCTAATGATTCCCAATAAGGCGAAAACGTTAATATATTCCATATTCATATAGCAAATAAACATTTGCAAACAGATGTGTCTTATGATTGAAATTTATATAATATACTTATTCTGTTATATTACCAGGCATATCTGAAAATATAAAATGGATTGTAAATTATTTTCTTTCTACCTGAAACGTAGTACAGATCTGTTGGTTACGCCCTTATTCCGGAGAGCTCTTCAATTGCATTTTTAATTTGTGAACACAATGTTTTTAAGATTAACAGTAGCTTAATATTTGTTTACATTTCGACTGAAAGTGAATGTCATTGCCAATGACCTTACGACCAACACATTAATACAAAACAGAGTAGGGGAAACTCGGCTAATTCCGCAGTACGGGTAATTCCGCAGTAGTGCATATATGATTTTACTACGGCTTTAAAATAGCGTGAACGTAAGTTTTGAGAGGCTGTCAACAGGAGGCATGTCCTCTGCAGTACTATACAAAAAAATCAAGGATATTGGTCGACATCTCTGTCGGCAATACAGTGAAACATCGAAAGTTGGCTGCTTTTCGTGTTTTGCTACACAGCTGTGAAGAAAATGAGCATTGTTACATATAAATTGTTCCTTTTTATGTTACTTTTATAGTGTATTTCATAATCATTTAATACAGCGAAATTAGCCAAGTCCTATTGCGGATTTATCCGCACTGTTGCGAAATTACCCGAGTTAATTTTCAACTGTAATATATGTTCAACTAAATATATTTGCATTTTAATAGGTCTCTTAATCTCATTTGGTAATGAAAGGTTTCGTCCATGTCTACATATCTTGATCATATTTTTTTCAGTGAACATTTTGATAATAATATGATAGATTTACTTCTTAATATTGCGGAATTAGCCGAGTCTTCCCTACAGGATAAACAAATGAGTGCTTCAGCTTACGTATCCGGAAAAGAAATTAATACTGGCAGAGATATTGTGGAAGGCTGGGAACCCAGGGACGGTTTCCGAGAGGACGCCTCTTTCATAACCGGAAGTAGACATGCGTCATGACTTGAATATGTCTGTGGAATGAGATGTTGAAGATGAATGATATGATAGTAAATCCATGGCGCTACAGCCCGGAAGGGCGAAGTCCTACCAGCCGGCTGCTGGCCTCACGTTAACATGCCGAAGCAGAGGTGGACGATCATCCAACCAGAATGGAGGTATCGGGTGGTTACCGCGATGATCCCCCCAGCCGTTATAGCTGGTTTGCTGAACCGGATTTTCGCTACCTATCGTAGCTCCCCAAGTGCATCGCGATGCTGAGTGGGCACCGGTCCCATATGCTGGCCGAAATTTCATGTGAAAATTTCTTCCCACATTAGGACTCGAACCAGCGCGCATTCGTAACGCGAGTCCTAGACCACGACGCCACGGCGCGTGACGAATGATATGATATGAAATCTAAAATCTTTTTCTACACTGGAGGGTATTTGCCTAAGTAACTGTGGATAACCACGAAATATCACGGTCAGATTTGTCGGTCCGGGAATCGAGTATGTTACTGTAATTTTAAACGTTCTTGTTGTGTGTGTAAGTTTTTATGTAATCGGCCCTTATTAATATTACGAGTAGTTTCTTCGCTCCTCTCCTAAAATTTTGCGTGTATACATATTTGTGCGAGATCGTGCGTATTTGCTTGGTTTCCGCACACAACCAATACGCGGTAAGTCTATAATTCCACATTCAGTATTCCCAACCTAACACACGTAACAATTTCCCTCTTCTTACCACTTAAGTGACATATTGATTTTACTGCTTTAGGCTTTTAACATATTATTTTTAGAGAAATTCAATATAGTAATAATTATAAATTGGAAACTTACCACTGCAATTTCACCTAAATTGCACTGTTAATTATTGTTTTTAAATATTTGCAAAAATTAAGTAAACTCTACAACTCCACTAAAGTTACTGCATTCGTGATGCAAGTAACATTAAGGAAGCCGTGAAAAAATCAACAAGATTCCAGACTCCTCATAGACTGGGAGGGGGGAAGACAGACGTATATCACGGCCTGCTGGAGTATAGTAAACACAGAAAACATTTTAAAGCAACAATGTTGAAGATAAATATTTTTGTTTTGCAAATTTGCGTTATTGAACAGAAACCAAGATGGAGATTTCATTGCAGCTAATTAGAAATTACTCTTTCAGACTGTATGTAATAAACGATCTTCGCACAAAATAATGTACTATACACGAGCGATATGTTTTCTTTCAATTCTCGGAAATTAAAAAAGCTCAACTACGTTTCGCTTTTTCAAACTTTTCCTCGAACATGAAAACTTCAACATACCGCTCTTGTAACGCATATTGCTATTCTGTGGTGTGGAAGAGAAGACCATAACTCTTCTAGAATTTATTATTATTATTATTATTATTATTATTATTATTATTATTATTATTATTATTATTATTATTATTATTATTATTATCAGGGAACGGATTTATATGGACTAAAAATATATGAAATATGTAAATATATATGTAGTTATTTTTACCAAAATATGGAATTAAATATGGATTTTTACCAAAATATGGAATTAAATATGGACTTAAAATTATAAAAAAATGACTATGTACGTTAAATATTGGTACATTTTAATCAAACTAAACAAAAAATATAATGGACGTACCTTATCTTCCAATGTAGTTTCAACAAAACACAATTTTTATTGTCTGTTACCATAACAATAGGTTACAAACATTTCTTTCAAGTGCTGAAAAGTGAATCTTCTTCTATTGTCTCTGAGGATAGATTTATACTGACTAAAAGAGCGTTCGACGTCACAAGAAGTAACTGGTACATAATTCAATTTCACAATGTCTGCTGGGGATAAGTTTTAATCTTCACTGTTGATTCACCACTCATCACAGCAACAAATTTTTTGTAGTTCTTCATATCCAGGGTTTTTTGAAAGTACAGTGTCCACCTTAGCTCTTACTGCATCTGCAACTTTACCTCTACCACGATTCAGTTGTTCCACAGTACTATTTATAATTTCAAAACTTTCAGATAGTGAAAGG
The DNA here is from genome assembly GCA_025594305.2 of Periplaneta americana. Taxonomy (NCBI): domain Eukaryota; kingdom Metazoa; phylum Arthropoda; class Insecta; order Blattodea; family Blattidae; genus Periplaneta; species Periplaneta americana. Next base: position 37,102,206 of record JAJSOF020000005.1, on the reverse strand, counting down.
TGCCTATTTTGGAGATTTTTGAGCGTTTTTATGATGCATGAAAATGTATGCTGAATTTGAGCTAAGTCATTCTTCACACTTATGTCACAGGTAACTGTTTTCGCAGTATCAATTGAGACTGCATCTTCAGAGTCCAATGCAAGGAGAACATTGTTAATAGAGTCTATATGTTCGGCATAATATTCAACTGCTTCTAGCCATGTACCCCATCTAGTTAAAATTGGCTTTGGTGGCAATGGAATTTCAGGGTACATTTCTTTCAACACGTTAACTCTACTGGGAGCTTTGAGAAATACTTTTTTCACTGATGAAATCAACAAATCTACTTTGGAAATTGTCTCTGACCACTTCTGCCACACGATGAAATGCATGCCACACAAGTAAAATGAGTCAATTTAGGATATACAACAGATAATGCTTGTCCAGCTTTGACCATATAAGGGGCAGCATCGCTAATAAAGAATAACACATTATCGTACATAATACCCTTTGGCCTCAGGATACCCATAGCTTCGTTGAACAGTTTAACTATAGTTTTGTTATTGCACTTTTCTAGAACATCACAATGTAAAAGAATTCGTTCAGAATATTGTTCACTTAACAAACCGATAACTACATTACCAACAAGTCTACCTTCTTTGTCGGGAGTCTCATCAATGGAAACCCAAATTGAACTATCTTTAATTTCATCTCTTATCTTCTGTATTGTCTCATCGTAGATGGATGGAGCATACGTCTTCCTAAGTGTTGACTCATCCGGGATTGTATGTTGAGTATATTTTTCAAGGAATTCCCTGAAGACCTTATTCTTTAGTTTGTAGAGAGGAATATCAGCAGAGATGAGAGAACGGCACAGGTCGATGTTAAACTCAGATCTTACATTCGATGTTGTTGGTTGTGTTAAAAACAATTGTCTCTGCTTGGAATTTAGTTGTTTGTTGGCCTGATGTTTACTAGTTGTAATGTGTTGTTGCACCAGGAACTTTTGTGTAGATGATACTGCACACTGACACAAATTACAAAATAATATTTTATTGTCAGTTGATAAACCATCTTCTTTAAATTCTGAAATGTAACTTGTTAGTTTTGATTTTAAATTGACTGAATGACGTACTTTTGGCATATTTACCGTCTTTATAGTATGATTTACAAAACTGAACCTATGTGTACTCTGACTGGCATTTAACTGTTGAGCTGCACAACTGAAGTCTGTTAAAAATTTTAAATTAAATTAATACAGTTTTGTAACTTACTTTCCCATTGTTGATAGGACTGCTAATTTTCAAATAACTCTGATGTTAAAGGGATTACTGAACATGTGTTTAAATCTCTATTGTTGAAATGTATTTTTAAAAGTTAATGGAATTTTGTTTTGTTTTATTGTTAAACCTAATATAATATGGACTGTTTTATATGAAATATGGAAAATATATGGAAATTAACGAAAATATGTACTAAACTCTAAAATATGGAAAAATATGGAAAATAAAAGTAGGATTTTTCAACCCTACACATTGTGAAACATAAAGATAATGCAAAATATAAATTATATTAGCTTTATAAGTAAATATGTATTTACATATAAATCCTTTCCCTGATTATTATTATTATTATTATTTATGACATTCGTATTTTGAAAGTGATACTCCTGTGCTTCACTTGAGAACATGCAGCATTACTGTTCTTCCTTTGGCTCTGCAACGTCATCTACATGTTTTTGTCTTTCTGCGAACCAACACTAGTCGCTCTCACATGACGAACTTCCAAGATTTTGGGTCAGCGCGATGCAGTCATCATTGAGAAGTTACATGAAAAGTACAGCACAAGGTACAAACACACGGTACCGCGTAGTGGAGATAAATCTCTGCCTACGCTGGAAATCGAACCACGGACCACTTATAACACGTAGTCAACCGCCCTAATTACTCGTATCTTGCCACACCCAGACGAGGGAATAATGTATTGCCGTGGATTTTTTCTACTTCACAGTAATATTGCAGGAGCGTGGGCCTTCATAATTCTGCCGCAGCTGTTATGAAAGACGAGTTCTTTGTGACCTCCTACACCTACAACATTTTTGGTTTTATTGTGGTTGTGAAATGAAGTGCGGGTTGCGGGATCATCTCGAGAGTTGAAGTTCGTGCCTCATTGCATTACTCAAAAGCTGCTGTCACGGCCTCGAGGGGCCAGTCAATAAAATCCCTAGTTTTAAACCTTTTTCATTGGCAAGAGTTTTACATGTGTTCCGCACCATAACTCATCTTCAAACTACTGTTCAAACCTGTGCGAGGTCAAGTGGGATTTGTTATGCACAACCTCTGAGCCCTCCGCCAGTCTGATTTCCATCGATATTCCAGCGTCATTTATCACTGCCGCTGAAGCAGAGCCTATTACATTTGCCTGCTTTGCTTTCTCCTCTCCTGATCCACTCATCTCTTTCTATGTTCGTGTTCGACGTAATTTTTAATATGTTCCTTTATTTTTTTGTTTTCCCTTCTTTTTTAATTATTTATTTAGCGACGTTGCATCAACAACTAGGTTATTTAGCGTCGATGAAATCAATGGTAGCGAGATGGTATTTGGCGACATAATTACCTGATATTCGTCTTTTAGTTGCGGAAATCCTCGGAAGAAAAAAACCCACTCACAAGCAAACGTTCTGATGGGGGCAGATCAAAAAGTTATTTTTTTTTCTTCCACCATGTTAATAATGTCAAAAGAAGTGCTTATACAAATTTTGGCCACTCGACCGCAATTACGGAGGCCGTAAAAAAATAAGTTCGCCAGGGACCGTTAACAGAAAAAAAACACAATTTCATTGGACAAACTTATTGGAACAGACACAGCAATTGTTGAGCTATTTTTCAACATATTTTCCACAGGAATTGAGACATTTCTCATATCATGGGATCGACAGAGAGCGGTGAAGACGCAGTCAAACGCTGGTTCCTATCTGAGGCGGCAGACTTCTACGACACAAAAATAGATCCCATGGTATGACAAATGTCTCAATTCCAGTAGGTGATATGTTGACAAATAGCGCAACAATTGCTGTATTTGTTTTCAATAAATATTTCCATGCAATTGTGCTTTTTATTATACATGGCCCCAGGGAAAATCACTTTGTGGAAGGCCTCGTAATTGCGGTCGAGTGGCCAAAATTTGTATAAGCACTTCTTTTGACATCATTAACATGGTGGAAAAAATTAACTTTTTTATCTGCCCCCACCAGAACGTTTGCTTGTCAGTTAATCAGTCCAAGCTGAAATCGAACCCACGCCCGAGCGCAACTCAAGATCGGAAGGCAAGCGCCTTACCAACTGAGCTACGCCGGTGGTTGCATCTTCATTTCCCTTTTCCCTCCTTCTCGCTTAAGAATTTATTTTTTTCCTGTTTGCTGTTCTATTCCAATTGTTTTTGTTTGCCTAATTTTTAGTCACTTATTTATTTCTTGTTTGTTCTCCGTATACAGTGATTCAAAACCTCTGCGACAAACTCTGAGGGGTGATAGATCTAACAATAAGGATTCCTTTTTGTTAAACAACCTATGTCTTTTGACGCGTCGTTTCGAAGTTATCGTTGAAAATGTTTTTGCGCGGGCGTACGTCAATGTATGGGAATGTGTACACCCCTGTTTGTTTGTTGAGATGTTTGTAACAGACGTGAAGAGTTGTTGTTGTTGTTTGTTTACGTTTATAGCTTGCGCAAGAAACGATTACCGAAAACCAATGGTGGCGTTGCTGTTTTGACGTGTGAATGTAGGCACGCCGAGGGGGGAGAGGTGCGAGCAGTACTGTTTCTTCCAAGAAGAAGAACAAATGAGGATATCGCTGTGGAAATAAAGAACGTAGCAAGAGAAAAATTCGAAGCTAGTTAAACGCGCAACATATGTTTACGAATGAAATAATAATAATACCATGCAATACAAGACACGTATTCACATGCAATGGAGCAAACTAAAGTCGTAATGTAACTATCACAACGCAAAACTCATTCTGTCGATGTCATTTCTCTTCCGACTGTACTCTCGAATATCACTCAAGTTATCTCGTTACCTTTCCTCTCGCCTGCTCTTCCTTATCGCAATATTTGATTCGCATTCCTTCCGTCGGTAATCCGTGGTTGCGAGACCTATAATGTCCAGTACCTATTCCCTCATAAAAAAATTATTATTTAATTATTGAAATTCTTAAAACGAGAACATGCATATTCTGTTCAAAATTTGTTGGATTCTCAATCACTTCTGGTTGAAAATCATCCTGAAAGTGAAATCGGTGATCATGAATAAGAATACTTGAGACTATAGTAGAGGAATTTTCATCTGTGGCATAGTTTCAGAATTCATTTTCTTAGTACATCCTCTATTTTTCTTATTATAAATTTAAACCAACGTTATTTTGTTTGTATTGTATATTTCCTTTCTTATCGGCTAAAATTCTTATTGTGTATAATTTTGATCAGCTAAAGTCTTAATGTAATATTACCTATTTCTTATTATTCATTCAATAAAGTTCGTGTATGTTAGTGAAATAACACTTTTCTATTGGTTTTAATGCCTACTCTATTTAAGAAGTGTCAGACTTCCTATGCAATAACGACTTAAGTTTTCCAAACTTTATTTAAAAATATTTAGAAATGGGTTGTGTTATAGGATTTTAATAATTACACAGTCTAAAATATTATACAAAATAAATGATGCGAGCTTATGTACTATTAATATTTCTACATTGTTTTAAAACTTTGACATTCTTTTCTCAAAACATGGGTTTTCAGCTTAAGCTGTTATTGCACCCAGCCCTTCAATTTATGCATTACGTGAATTTCTCATTCATTATATTTCAGAAATGTTATTGTGAAATCTTCTAGATTTTATCCTATAGACATAAGTAAAAGTATAATTCTTTTTTCGTAAACATATGATGGTATAAGAGATTTTATAAAACGATGTAGTAATGCTTAATGAAATTGCTACTTGTCGTTTTATTATATTTCAGAAGCCATTTCCTTAGGACTTTAATTTAATTTCTCGTTACCCACTTTGAGATGTAACTTCTTACAGGGTGCATCCAACATTTCAACGTAGTCCATTGCTACAAGAATTGAAGATAGAAGAGAAGAATTTTATGCTTTTTTAACATAAGTTCCTGTGAAATATGTTTGAGAAAGGAAGCAGATAAATGTTTCTACTTTTATTTTATGATTGAGCTAAGCCTCGTCTGTAATTTTTGTTCACAAATTTTTTATAACAAGTAGCGGAATATTTCGAATAGAAAAATTTATCTTGCTGATAGTGGTATTCTTCTCTGTACATTATGTGGCGTAATATTATAAGGTACTGTAGTCCCAGATCTGGATCTTGCTGAAGTTGGGGTATTTCTATGTAGAGTCTTAGAAAAACTATTCATCGCACACATACCTTATAAGTCTCAGAAAAGGGGCACTGCACATGATCAGATGATGACCGACTAGTTCACAAGAGGACTAGTTGAGGTAATAAAATTAGTTTTGTTTCGTTGTATGTCTGATCATGCGCACTGCCTCCTTTCTGGAACTTACAAAATTATCTCTGTGACAAAACTTTTTGCTAAGACTGTACAGTAGTGGCAAAGAAAAACCGGATCGACTCTTGTAGCTGATTTCAGAGCCTTGTTCACTCCAGAGCACGATAGACTGGTAACTAAGACTTTCGTGGTTCGAATCCTGCCTGGGAAGGAAACTTTTTTTGTTCCTTATTCAAATTTATTCCCAATACTTTTCGATTGCTGGTAAAATTCATCTTCTGGGAAAAGTAAGTTAATTAAGTAGTAAAATATAGCTGGAATCGAAAAGTACTGGCAATAAATTTGAATAAGGAACAAAACAAGTTTTCTTCCCAGGCAGCATTCGAACCACGAAAGTCTTAGTTACCAGTCTATCGTGCTCTGGAGTGAACAAGGGTCTGAAATCAGCTACAAGTGTATGTCCGATTTCTTTTTGCCACTACTGTATATACACACCTCCTTACCTCTTTATGTAAATGTGAGTTAATATTTTAAGATAATGAAATCTCAGACCTGAATGCTGCTGAAAGTGGAATGCTTCTTTGTACATACGTGGCCTTCATTTCACAACATTTGGAAATACTTCGGAAACGGATTCACATCCTAAAAACGTCCAAATATTTCGTGTAACTTTAGTTCCGATATTATTTTATTAAAACAATTGTATTATTTTTCATCAAATATTTGCGTACCCTTGCATAAAATGGAAATATGATTCTCGTAGATCTGATTAAGCTGGCAAAACTGTGTCAAAATTCTCACTCCCTCTAAGCGCCTATCGATTTTTCAGGGAGACATGTACAACAAGTTTGCTATAGCCTATATTTCATTGTTACCAAATGATGAAAAATGACTCGAAAATTCCTCTGCTATATAATGGAAATTTTCTTTGATACAAGCATTTCTGATTTTGATTTCGAAAATGCATACAATAATTTTCATTCTTCAGACTCAGTTTCTTGGTAATGATTAAGTTTTCGTTATTACGATATATAATCAGCATGTCTTAAATGTATTAAGTTAAGAATATTATTAATATAGGTACATAACTCACGTGTTTTTGTGATCGAAATATATTGTCGAAGTAAAACACGTCAAAAAACAATAGAAGACCTGAGCTTATTTATTAAATACATTTATGAAAATTGGTATGACGTAATCCAAGAGAAAACACAATCTTTTCCGACAATAGAGAACTGTGTTTAATCTAAACGATTCTAAGATAAATGTAGGCCTATATGCTAGGAAAAGACAGTGTTAAAAGACGTATTCTACCATAATTCTACTGTATGTTCCTTGAATGTTACCTATGAAGTCAAACGGTTGATTAAAATTGTACAGACTGATTATTTAGTCCTGACAGCTCAGCCATGCGAAAGAGGGGAAGTAATAGGAGAAGTGGGGAGAGTTCCAGAATAGAGATAGGGAGAGCGGTCGGTAAAGGCAAGCGAGTGAATAACCCAAACACCCCTTGGCGTAACTAAATGGACTCGCCTGTCCCACGCGCACATCTCCGGCGACTGTCAGGACTAAATAATCGTACTATACTGCCTCTGTGGTGCACCAGTGAACGTGATTCAAACTATCTTTTCCTGATAGATACTTACGTATCTGCAATGCTGCTAAGGGACTGTCACATTTTGATAAAAGACAAATAAATAGAGGAAATAAGATATTCCAAAGGAAATGCGATCATTAGCCAACAAGTTTTATGGAGTTAAGTTCGGTTATATGATTCTTAAATTTATTGGGAATCATTATTATCATCGTCAATAAATTCTAGGATTAGTTACTTAGGTCTATTTCGTCTCCAGGAAGTTCCACAGTTGACCTCTTATTTATTTTCTTTAACGTCCAACGTTTCGTTTACTTTCTGTTGAATAATTGCGTCTTCGTAAAGTAATCTGATTTTTTTTTTCTTTTTTTCCCCCCATTTTTAAGGCGTACTTACCGGTGTTGTCTATAACTCTGTACAATTTATAATATAACTGGTGGTTTCAATTATAATTTAATATCGTAAATAATTTTTTAAAATTTAATAAAATAATAAATCAAAGATTAGAGATTTTTCCTAGTTATGGTAACCTTTAATATAGTCATTTTAATATTTGTTCATAAGTTATAATTACTACACTCATCAATAGTGTAATATGTTACTAGTCAGGGATGTACGTAATGAAGGGGAAAAATAACAGGCCACCCTACTCCATTACCTCCTGGCTTAGTTGTCTCATGAGCAATGCCTTATTCGTGTCACTTATGAGGTACAAACCTGTCTTAGAAAAGCTGACTAAACAACGACTGCTTTCATGAATGTAATAATTAATGAGAAATTTGTAGAAAATTTTAGCAGCTTTCTAAGAAAGTTTAGTTTGATGTCGCAGAGTATAAAGTTTCTCGAGAATTACCAACTAAGGTTACTTTAAATTCTAAGGTAGGCCCTGTTAATAGTACAGGGACATCATTTTATTTTTACTGACATTTTTAATATTAACTTGCCTATACCTCTGGATCAACGCCGTTTGCTATCCACTTCCACGACTGGAGTTCGATGATACTGACGTAATATACAAACAAATCACTTTACTAGCTATAGGAGGGAAGAAAAGTAGTTCATTTATGTAAACTAGGAAATATTGCGCTTTTGAGTTTAATCATTTTCATTAGGTTTTGTTTAATCAAAATACAGTACAGTATTAACAATGCGTGTTTTTACTCACGAACTGAGCTGTCCATGTGGACGTATTCATTATGCAGTGTATATTATACTGCCTACAGCACATTAGCGTACAATATAGAGAATGAAGTTAAATTGAAAAATAATCATAATATGGCTATTTAAACACATTTCGATACAGGCTTCAGTTCTAATGTGCATATTATCGCACTACAGCATATTATACTTAATTCCAATTAACAGTTCTTCGTACTAGTACCTCATGTTGAAATAATTCTGTACCTACTCTATAAAAGAGTACCTTACGTATTGTAAATTCAATCTTCACTTCTGCCCGAAAAGATAAAATTACTCAGACATACTGCCTACTATTCGTCCAAGTGGTTATGTCGTAGGGTCGTAGAAAGGAGGGAAATCACGTGACAGTTAATTACTTAACGAGGCCCTTTTATTTAAGTTATTTTAAACAGTTGTATAATATTACGTAGACGTCCAATTCCTAACAGAAATTAATGTTCTCAGAAAAGAGCTAAGACATCCCAGCCACTAGTTGGCGAATATAAAAGCTGGTTGGGGAAACCGGGATACGACGTAGTTAAATGGACGACAGTACCTGTGCGAAAATGATTCAATATTGAAAGCCCCTGGAAAATGCGCACATATTTTTGGAACGTACTGTGGCTACTATGACTATATGCGGTCTTGGATCTGTGTGGAAGACGGTTGAAGGGGTGGGAGTGAAGTACATTCAAAAACTCAGGTACAATAAAAATTGAAGTAAAAATAAAATGATGTCCCTGTATATAAAGAACTTCTCTTTTTAGTCACCGGCGCTGGTCAATCGGTTAAGGCGTTTGTCTGCCAATCCGGAGTTGCGCTAGGATGAGGGTTTTTTAATTCCGCTTCTGCTGACTACCTGGTGGAGTTTTTCTGAAGTTCTCCCCAACTGTAAGGCAAATGTCACGTAATTTGTGGAGAGTACTGGGCCTCATCTAGTCAAATAACATCTCGCTATCACCAATCCCATCGACGCTATATAACCTAGTAGTTGATACAGCGTCTCTAACTAACCAAGTAAAAAAAAAAATTCTGAGCCCAAAGAGAGAGAGCGCGCGATATAGTTAGCATTTTACTTTTTCATTTTTGTGATTTGAATATTGAATTGAAATCATAATGCATGTTTATAAAATATTAATTTGCCATTGTTTCAAAAGAAGGAAAACATTTGGGTAAACATCTGATTATAGAACAAAGGAATTTCTTTCACTAACTTGCTTTCAGTTCCTCCTACGTTTCTTTCAAGAGACATATAAATGATTTATGAAACTTTCAGGAATTCGTGTATATCGTTAGAAGAACATTAGTCAGGGAAGTGAGACTACAATAAATGTTATAATTTCACAGCACATTAATTCTTCTTACTGTATTGTACTCGTATGGTCCCCAGAGAATGACAGTCATATCAAGTCGACAAAAATTGAATAGAGGCAGCGATCAGGAAAGAAACTAAGGTCGAATACAGAAAATATCACCAAAAGAAATAATAATAATAATAATAATAATAATAATAATAATAATAATAATAATAATAATAATCCGTGGCGCTACAGCTCTTGGAGAGCCTAGACCGACCAGCCGGCTGCTGCCCTCACGCCCACATGTCGAAGCAGAGGTGGACGATCATCCAACCAGAATGGAGGTATCGTGTGGTTAGCACGATGATCCCCCAGCCGTTATAGCTGGCATTCGCAACCGGATTTCGCTACCTATCGTAGCTTCCCAAGTGCATCACGATGCTGGGTTGGCACCGGTCCCATACACTGGCCGAAATTTGATGAGAAAATTTCTTCCCCATGAGGACTCGAACCAGCGCGCATTCCGTAACGCGAGTCCTAGGCGGGATGCCTTAGAACGCGACGCCACGGCGCAGGACTTCTAGTGAGATTACTATTGACTATTACACTCTTACTACGTCATACTACTTTTGACCAATAAAACGGTACGAAAGGATGTATTTCAACCAATCATGGCTGCTTATCGCACAATTTTATCGCGTCCCTAGCATTTGTTTAATTTTATCGCGTCCCTAGCATTTGTTTTTTTTGTTTGACAATTTGTTTAAACTCGCTGGCCCTAGCATTTCTTTCTTTGTTTGCCAACATTTGAAACTGCGCTGGTCTGGATCAAAATATATATATATATATATATATATAAAATTACAAACCACTCCAGTCGATGCACAGCAGTTTCAAATATGACTCGCATTGGCATTCAAGAAGAAGAATTAATAAAAATCACTGATCATACCTATGCATCTTCTGAAATCCGATTTACAAATAAATGAAGAGCACCATTCGCAAATCCTGAATAAGTTGAATACACCATGTAGGCCTAAATCAACGAGTTCCACTTCTATTACGCACACGTTCAATATAACATCAATTGAACCACCAACCATATTCAATTTGAAAATTGTACATTCAATAATTATTCCTTTTAAAATGATTCATTCGGAAATTCTGAATAAGTTGAATACACCATGTAGGCCTAAATCAACGAGTTCCACTTCTATTACGCACACGTCCAATATAACATCAATTGAACCACTTACCACATTCAAATTTGAAAATTGTACATTCAATAATTATTCCTTTTAAAATTATTCATGTATATTTTTTAAGTCATCGTCGTTAATTAAAACTTTTCTAACACTTGAGTATATTAGTTAGGTTATGTTATAGCTTCTGCTATATGATATTATGGATAGTCACGTATCAGAGATTGTTTAATATTACGATTTATTGAAAATCATCTGTCAAGTGACGTTGATTACTGGGATTCGGATAATTGAAGTGAAATGTTACATTTTAATAAAAATGAAACTGAATCAACAAAGCCTTCTTGACTAGTAACATTGCCATCGTGTATAATAGATCGAGAACTTCTCGACGAGAAGGCATTGCTCACTACTGCCATCTAGCATGCATCTAGCGTAATATTTGTAATGTTGAGATGGTACAATAATACATTTGAAGACAGTTGTATTTTCGTAAGTCAATTACTATTTTATTGTATTGGAGTACTCCGTTACTTCTAATCTTTATATACTTTCTTCTAATCGTGTAATAGTCAATTAAATCCCACTCGAGTTTTGATTTTCTCTAGATAAATCAAAACCTCTAGTGAGATTACTGTTGATAAAAATGTATGTTTTTATATGTTTTGGGACCTAAAGAATCTAGAAATGGTATAAATAAATGTAAGTACCATTAAAAAAATTACAGATGCCTTGGAACAGCCTTTATAAATGAAGAACGCAGTTGTTCAAAAACATGTTCACAATAATCCTTTTCTCATCCACTTTAACTTTTGCATATACAGCTTTTTCACATAATTAGAGAATATGAAAGCTACAAGCACTGTTTCGTTTTTATTGACCTGGGTAATGTAAAAATAGTGATATTTAATATAAGTTCAGATATTCTTTAAAAAAATGAGACAAAATGTCATTCTGTTCCATTTCACACTAATTGGAATGGGAAGTGGTTTTCATATATCTAAAGTCTGGAGGGTTTTTGCTTCGTCTCATAAATGCAGGAACGAATGGGAATGGAAATTAAAAATTGCTACAGCGAATTTAATTTCCGGTTTTGTTACATTTGCGATGTAAATGTGTTTGAAGTAGACGGAAAGTCCACTCGGACATGTATTCCCCTATACATGTGAATCAAAGCCTTCTTCATGTACCATTAATGATTTCATCCACAGGACTACATTACATTTCCACGAATACATTGGAAAAAATGAAACACTCTCACTAAAAACTTTGTTGATTTTTATGAACTCTCTACAATGAACTTAACCTCGCAGTTTTTTTAGACTCCTGTTAAAAACAGAGCGCTGACATAATGCCTATATGAGAGAGAAGAATCCTCTTTGAAATGCGTTCTACGATCTTTTAACATGAGCTCCACCACATATCGTATAATAATTTCATTTTCTTTTTTCTGTGTCATTCATAAGTTAAAATATTCTCCTAGTGTTGTTTTCTGCAACGATTAATAGATCATTTTTAACAACTATTTAGATATTCTTTCTTGTAGAATGCATTGCCCAAATTTTTATAGACCCAGTAGTATTAGACCTATATTTCGTCGGATTTATTTCGAGTACATGTCGGATGTATTTTTTTTTTAATTATTATATTCTTAACTGATCGTTTTATTCGTAATTTATTAATTCTGGTTATTAGATACACTTAAATCTTGCAAAAAATTGAATTAATTTATTCTAATTCCACTCCCCGAATTGATGTCTCTACAGACGTGATCACATGGATTTCCAGAAATTCTCTATCTGTTTATGATTCTTCGATTTTGCATTATTTCTGTTAATTATTAAATATTATTAATTCTGTAGTCAGAAGATTGTATTGTGTATCATTTGAAGAGCTTTAGTTTATATAATAATTTACGTCTTTACTGTAATTGTGTGGGTTTAAAAATCAATGTAGTAATGTATGATTACATTTATCATAATTTATCTGTAGTAATATCTCGAGAGGCCTGAGATTTATCTGGGAAATCTCAGAACTCGAATGACATTTATTAGGACTTTCTCGTGAATAAAATAAAAATGTAAATAATATATCCCTAAAATTCGATCACAGATTGTTAATAATTGTATATTAACGAATACTTAACCTATTCAGACATTGTGAAGTTGAAATACTCGTAGATGAATATCGATTACTGCAATAAAGAAATTCGATGTTATTATTCAGTAATGCCAATTGCGAAAAGCGAAATACAGGTTTAACAATGTTAATTACATGTACTGCACTTTTCTCTTATTATTATAATAACATAAATACATTTTCATTGTCTGCTGAAGTCCACACCGGTGGAGTAACGGTAAGCGCGTCTGGCTGAGAAACCAGGTGGCCCGGCTTCGAATCCCGGTCGGGGCAAGTTATCTGGTTGAGGTTTTTTCCGGGGTTTTCCCTCAACCCAATATGAGCAAATGCTGGGTAACTTTCGGTGCTGGACCGCGGACTCATTTCACCGGCATTATCACCTTCATATCATTCAGACGCTAAATAACCTAGATGTTGATACAGCGTCGTAAACTGACCCAATAAAATAAAATAAATTGTCTGCTGAAATCATAATTTAAATTAAAATTTATGCTGGGGCAATTTTCGGTGCTGGACCCCGGACCCATTTCACTGGCATTATCACCATTTCATTCAGACGCTAAATAACCTAGATGTTGATACAGCGTCGTAAAATAACCCAATAAAATAAAAATAAAAAAATAAAATTTTATAATATAATTACAGTAACCCGATTAATACATTAATTAAATGAGAATTGCTGAAAACGCAGTTATCAAATCTGACTGAAGGAGTGTAATTTTCTTCAGATAGCCTACAATGGACATGGAATTAGAACATGAAGATGTAGCTGTGGAAGTAGAATTTTGTACTTTATTTAGTACTTCATCGTTGCCTTGTACACTACACCGAGAACTAAGAACTATGCAATATGTGTGGAGACAGGTATATATAATAATAAATTTAGCTTCTCTTATGAAAAGGTTGCCAGATTTGACAAAGCGTATTACATATAATTTGGAAACACACCTAAAAGGTAAAATGATATAAATGTGAAACGGTTAGTGTCTAACAGGACTAAAGCTGCATCTACACAGTTAAATTTTTCATGCGCGTAACATGCAATCTGGGAAGAATATTGAAATAATCTAGTTTAAAACGTACGTTCAATCCTAGATCATATTTACATATATGATCTAGGGTTCAACTAAGATGCATGAATATTTTGTGTCTACATGGTGCGCCGTTTTAAACGTCGTCTTCACTGCGTAAATATATTAATATTAAATATCCATCTTGCATTCATTGCTTGAATGCGTAAAATTGAGAGAAAAGTTTAACCGTGTAGATGCATCTTAATGGATTCATGCTTATCGATTTAAGGGTAAACAGTTGGAGACACCAACTAAACAAAATAACGACATGCAATAAATTGATAGCGATAAATCTAGCCGCAGAAATTATCGCGATGTTTGACTGTGATTGATTGGAATTCAGAATTTCATTACACTTCATTACATTACTAACATAATAATCAATCGGCCACAAAATAATACATATTGTCCAGAAATTAAGTATCGATTTTATAGAAATAGGGCGTTTATGAGTAAGATGTGTATGGTAATAAATTGCAAGTACACTGTGTTTCTGAACTGTGTAGTTGCTGCTGGAGTCCACGCATTGGCAAACCCAGCTTCTTCCAGTCTTTCCTATCTTCTGCCTTCCTTTTTGTCTCGTCATGTGATCCATATATCTTAATGTCGTCTATTGTCTGATATCTTCTTCTGCCCAAAACTCTTCTCCTGTTCACCATTCCTTCCAGTGCATCTTTCAGTGGCCAGTTTCTTCTCAGTCAGTGACCCAGAATGTGAGAATGTTTAAATTAGTAATAGTGTAAAATGTCTGGAACTAGCCAAACTTAATTTCTGCCTAGGGAAATTTTAGTGTAAACACTCGTGATGCCCCACTTCGATTACTGTGATACTGTGTTTACTGACGTCTGCAATAGCGGGCTTACCAATTCGAAACTCAGACAAAGACTGAAAATCCATTGTCTTTCCCTTCTCTTTCATATATTGCATTTCTTCACTGCTGTCTGTCTCACGCCGTTTTCAAAATTTATCAACTCACCACCAAAATCACAACACTCCTCAATATTATCCATTCATGCCCACCGAACATCCTCATACTCATCGTCTTTAACTGTGGATGTTCCTCGACTTTGGAATTCCCTACCGAGTAATGTCAGAGACTGTCAGATATCAAACCAATTTAAGAATAGACTAAGGAAATATTATTCTAACAATTCTGTTAACAATAATAGCTGTTTTAAGTTTCTCTATGTTTTATGGTTATATATATTACAGGATAAATAATTAAATTATCTAGTTTTATTATTATTATTATTTTATTATTATTATTATTATTATTATTATTAGTAGTAGTAGTAGTAGTAGTAGTAGTAGTAATATTATTACTACTACTACTGCTATTTCTTATAAATGTTTATTATTGTCTCACTCACATTACTTATCTAACTTTCATTATTTACTTTTACTTTCATTGTTCACTTTCATGTTGTTTTGCGATCTATATATTAATGTAATAACTACTGTTAGCGAATTGTATTCAATTTTATTAGAGTCTGGCTGGGCGAAAGGTTAGGCCTACTGGCTTCAGCTCTGCCAGATTACATAAATAAATTAGTAAATAATAATAGTTATTATTATTATTATTATTATTATTATTATTATTAGTAGTAGTATTAGTAGTAGTAGTAGTAGTAGTAGTAGTAATAGTAGTAGTAGTAGCTATTTCTTATGAATGTTTATTATTGTCTCACTCACATTACTTATCTAACTTTCATTATTTACTTTTACTTACATTGTTACTTTCAGATCTATATATTAATGTAGTTAGCGAATTGTAATCAATTTTATTAGTAGTTAGGTAGTAGTAGTATAGTAGTATTATATAATATTATTATTATTATTTTTATTATTAGTATTATTATCTTGGCCACGTGTTGGGCTTTTGTCGGAAAGGAGAGTTTTTGCGTAACAACAGACATCATAGAGTCCGTGGAGCTATCGCCTGTCTTCTTCGGAACAAGGGTTGGGAAGTTCATGAAGAGGTCCACTGCATTTCTGTAGACGACTCTCACAGAAGAGCGGATATAACAGCAATAAACAGGCAACAACAAAAGGCTATTATCATAGATCCAACTACACGCATGGAAAGAGATCTAAACCAAGCTCATCAGGTTGATCAGGAAAAGAGGGCCATTTATGAACCTTTGTATTCCCTACCTTATTGCCAGGTATAACATCCCTCTCTTCATTTGGTCAGTAACATGTTTATTTTTGGTGCTCGGAGTTCTTTACCAAAATTTACATAAATTTTTTTAAACAATTATCAATATTATCTTTTAAAATTCAAGAAATCATCTCGCAAATTCTTAAAGATTCCCTGCAGATTATACAGTTTCATTTATACCACTCAGAAGGCCTTAATCAAAGATATGCTAATTTTAAATAAAATCGTTCATTTATAAGTATAATTTTATAGTCATCTTCTAAGATTTTATTTTATGATTGATAATCAATGGTGCTTAATTATTACATTTTATTTTTATAACAATATTCATATTTAATTGATTATATTTGTTTGCTATTAATTCCCGGATCCTCGTGGTCATTCTTAATTAAGGCCGGACGAGTTATTTCTCTCTATTATTATTATTATTATTATTATTATTATTATTATTATTATTATTATTATTAAATGTGAAATGAGGAAGTCTTCGAAAGGTTGGTCTACAATGCGCCAATATAAACTTAAGTACAAGGATTCGTCCGGATGTAGGTCTCGGAAAGCTAATCCAAGCCGTAAGCTAATGAGGTATGGCCTGATCTATTTCATGTCTCACCTTGATGGGACGCTATAGAGTAGGTATATCTGGCAATGTGACAAAATCTAATCTTCCCGATGCAGGTCATTCAAATTATATCTTATCACCGAGGGGGAGAGAATGGCGTGCACATCTCCCGTGCTGTTTGCAATCATATTTGATAATAATTAGGTTCGGTTTACATCAGTATATGCCTCATTGCCTTCCAATGTGTATCATTACATACAGCGAAGCTCGCTGGCCGGAAACCTTACCTGCTCCCAATCATAGCATCATCGCTACCCGACGGCGTAGATGCCTCATATCAGCAAGTACGCTGTCCTTGCATTACTGTCACATTCTTAGAAACAAATTTCTTCAGATGTTTCTCAAATTGAAGTACGCCCCCGAACAACGCTGTATAGCACATTTTCCATTTTTTACAGTAGACACATAAAACAATATTACCATAAAAATAAACAATAATTTCATCCGCATATCAATGAAACAGGCACATTACAACATCACAATACATATGAACTCTTAATCAGCTGTCTACTACTGAAAGTTTCAAAATTGAAGCAGTTTTATAAGGAATAACAGTGGAACAACGATGTATGTTACTCAGTGGAACAATGCTGTGTGTTTTCTATTGATGAACACTTACTACTAAGACATGGATTTGTGATCTTATGAACATTAAAAGTAAAGAAAAGGCACAAAATAACATCATGCATGTAACACTTCAAGGTTCTGTAGCATGTAAATACCGTAATTACGTTTTACATCTTGATCACAGAACTTTTAACACTATATCACTACGGAAAAGGTATAACTTGTCTTTCTTGTGTTAAATTTTATATTACCTTGTTAACATGTTTCAGCCTGGTATCGGCCATTTTCAGAACTGGTTGTTGCTGGTCTTGGCGCCTTTTGTTTGTGTTTCCTGGGGTGTTTTTGTGTAGTGTAAGGTGGAGTCAAAGAGTGTGTGTGTTCTGAAATTGAGTTGTGTGTTGAGAATTTCGTTTGGTTGTGTTTTGAGTGTCTGTATATTTCGTATTGTTCTAGTGTGTTTAGACTCTAGCTTTTTAGTTGGATGTGTAGAATTTCTATGTCTGTGTTGATGTCTCTGAAGTTGTGATTAGCATTTGTGATGTGTTCTGCATATTTGGAGGTGTTTTGTATTTTTGTTATGGCTGTTATGTGTTCTTTGTAACGTGTTTGAAACGATCTGCCTGTCTGTCCTATGTAGAAGTTGTTGCAGATGTTGCATTGAGTTTTTATACGCCTGTGTGGTTGTATTTGTTTGTGTTGTTTGTGTGTTGAGATGTTTTTGTAGAGTATTATTTGTTCTGTATGCGATGTTGTAATTTAATTTCTTGAATGAGGTTGCAATCTTGTGTGTGTTTTTGTTTTCGTATGTTAGTGTGATGTATTTTTTGTGTTTGTATTGTAGTCTTATGTTTTTTGTAATTATGTTTTGCTTTCTTATTATGTTGTCTATTATGTTGGGCTTGTATCCGTTTTCTTGTGCTATGTATTTGATTGTGTTTAGCTCTTCTTTGTAGTCATGTTGGTTCATTGGTATGTTGAGTAGTCTGTGTACCATTGTTCGGAATGCAGCTTGTTTGTGTTGTTTTGGGTGGTTGGAACAATGGTACACAAACTACTCAATCAGGCGACCGAAAATTTTGTGTACTGCAGTAAGAATAACCTATACAGCGTTGTTCCACTCATCTTATTTGGAAGGGTTTTTCCAGGCACCTCTTTGCTTTTCCCGCTTTTGTACGGCTTTCCAGGGTCCCGTAGCTTCTTCCGTTTGATATCATTTCAGTCAGACATGTTAATTTTGCGTTTTCTCGATATATTGAGACGTTTTAAATCGCTTGGTGAAACATGCATACTGCCTGCGTCCGCCACATTGTTTCCTATAAATCATTGTTCCACTGAAGTGGTTCAAATGTCTGGCAATTACTGTCACTTGGGTATGGATATTCGACATTCAGTGTTTTCTATGTATAGGGTGTGCTATACATCGATTTTCCATTAAAAACTCAAAATCTTAAAAAATGTGTTATACAGCGTTGTTCAGGTGCGTACTTCAATTGCTTTTCAGTTTCCCAGCGTTATGGGTATTATCAGTAGAGTAATAGAGTAATATTTTTATGATAAAGCACGTTCTGTTTACCTTTGTCCATTTGTCCCATATTTAATAATATAAGATTTATTGAAATATAAACTCATAATTATGTGCTCAGGAATACTGGCCTCATAAAACACCGAAGCCCTTGCACTACGTCATAGATGTCTATGAACATAGGACCGAAGTCCACACATGTGCTGAGGTGCACTCGATTGAGTGATTTAAGACGGCGCTTATTCCGTCGGATCCCGGCCAACTAGTCACTCATTCGAGTTCAGCACATGTGTGGACTTCGGTCCTACGTTCATAGACATCTATGAGCATGGGAAACCGTCAGCTTAATCCGAGACGATTCTAACCGGCGTATTTTGTCAAGTCCCGGCGCCGGAGAGAATCCGTTCGATTACAAATCGTATGATGACGCAGAATATGATCGCAAGGAAATATCATATGTACTTCGGTACATTAAAATAATATATATCATAATTATATGCTCAGGAATACTGGCCTCATAAAGCAGAAGACCGCAACTCCCATTTTTAAAAATTGAGTTAAGTGATTTTCTTAATTCAGATGCCGTCATACGTCATATTATTTTGTATGCAAAGAGAATTATGATCGTTGGCAAAGAGTATATATTCCGTCGATGCTGCTACCATCTACAGGCAAATTACTTGAAAAAGGCTTGAAATCAGATAATTTCAAAATATCAGATATACAAGTTACGAAAAGGAGGACATTTCTTGATATTTTAAAAATCCGCCCGGACCCCGGACAAAGGCCTAAAAAGGAGGACATGTCCAGACAAAAGAGGACGTCTGGTTACCCCAAGGTAATATATTACACTAAAGATTTCAGATGAATTCAAGCATCATTACTCTTCCTCGTCAAATGTGATGAACCTGAATGAGAGGTAATATTTTAGATAGAGTAACAAAAATACAACATAAATTATATTTCAGCAACAATTTGAAAATAAAAGAGTATGTTTTAATTGAATATTAAGTGACTTTCAAAATATAAATATTATATATTTTATGCTCGACCATGCCCAAATGTAGTAACTATACACCTAGTAGCAGTCCTTTAATGCATGTCATTAAAGTACACCTATTCATTAAAGTTCGGGTTTTCGATTATTCTCCGATATGCAATCGAAAGACAACTAGCAAAACGTCACGCAGGCTGGAAATCCAATACTGTCGCAGAAGGTTATGTTCTGTTAATATACTAATTAGCGTTAATTGTAAATAATATTCAAATAAATTCAATTTGTCATCTCGTTTTTCAATGTTGAATTCATTTTCTATGTTATATAAAGTTTAACGTTTTTATCTTACTAGATTATATCAAGGTCTTCGACATTCGTTGCCCGGAAAAAATCAATACTTTCGCGTCTGCGCTCATCTCACAATTTACGAGATTGCACAAGGTCAGTTCGCTCCCCAGTCACATAAACATAACATGAATACTTCATATTTCAAGTTAGAAATATGGTCGAGCATAAAAAGTCGAAAAAAAAATATCATGTTACTCATTGGACAGGAGCTAAAGTGGGCAAAGACATTCTAAGACAGTTCAGTTAGGAAAAATCACAATGCTACCACCGGAATTTCAATACCAGTCCCCCTTTTTTTGGACACTCTTAGGGGGCGGAATTAGGAACAACATGTGAAAGAAACATGTCCGATTAAAGCATCGAAACCACAGTCTAGTATATACAGTCACGAAGCTCAATACGTAGTAATTATGCATGCATTAGATAGTTGCTCACCACTAGGATCGCTAATATCGTCTCATTACAGGCAATGCAAAATAGTACCGGCACAGTCTATTGTTTCTAGCACCCTCAAAACTCAATTCCAATTCAGATATGCAATTAGATATAATATCACATGTTTTATGATAGAACTTTAGTTTTGTAGAATGCCTTTATTGCTGAACTCACGACACAAATGTAACTCTTGAAAAATCTAAAACCATCGTTAAAACTTAAGAATCACAACAACTCGCTTTCTAGCACTGTTTTCACTCCAATAACACAAATAACGTCTAAAGCAACGCTGTTGAATAGTTTCCACTGCTTATCGGCAGAATGCAGCATGTAACATAGTCAATACCGTAGAGTGCGAAATTAGGAACAAGGGCGATAATAGGCATAGTTTGCTTACAGGTAGCGAACGAAATAATTTGGGGATAGGAAATCATTAATAAGCTAAGGTCTTAAATTATAAGTTGTGTAGACTTTATAAGAAGAGATACTTTGTACTCTATAATTGTACAGCATACTTCATAAAAATTTATTGCTAAGTTTTTCAGAGTTGAATATCAATGTAATTCATCTATATATTTTTGTATTCATAAAGTGATTTGAAGTGTAAAAGAGATAAGTATTATAGGCATAGGAATGCAGTGACTTGCCCCTCCTAATTCACAGATAATATTCAATAATTCAGAGGACTGTTCATGCCGAGGGGGGGGGGGAGGAAACTAAGACGACATCTGCATACTAAACGGATATGAAAAGTTTCGAGTGGAGTGATATACCTACATAATTCTTCTCTAACGCTTTCTTTTCAAGTTTATATAAGCATGAAGCGACAAGAACATAGGACTTATGATAGTTACCCGAAATGAGCTTGTACTCGTGCTCGGGTGCAGTCCAATAGAACCTACATAAATTTTACAGACATTAATAATAATGTTGATGATAGTAATAATAATAATAATAATAATAATAATAATAGTGGCAAAAACAATACAAAAAGTAGTAATACCAATTAATAATAATAATAATAATAATAATAATAACAAAATAAGAGTGATAATGGTTATTTATGCAACAAATGGATAATCTTGATGATTATAGTATGCGTGAATGTTTGTCGCACGAACGATGGTGATAGTGATAGTTTAGTTGGGAGACCGGAGGGAAAAAGACCTTTAGGGAGGCCGAGACGTAGATGGGAAGATAATATTAAAATGGATTTGAGGGCGGTGGGGTATGATGATAGAGACTGGATTAATCTTGCACAGGATAGGGACCGCTGGCGGGCTTATGTGAGGGCGGCAATGAACCTTCGGGTTCCTTAAAAGCCATTTGTAAATAAGTATCATAATATGAGTATCCACGAGTTGGATACGACGATTTATGGCATCTTGGCATTATAAATTGTAGGAAATAATTATAAAATAGGGATCCATAACTGACAAAGTTTTCATATGTTCGTATCGATTAGTTGAATTTGGCATTGACACTGAATAAAAATAAATTATGACCTTGCAGGTTATGTTTCAAATGTCCTTTATTTTGTTAATATAGTTTCTCTGAACCACAGAACTGTTTTATGTGATGTTACAAAAGTGATACAAAATTGTTAAAGATTTGAAATAAATAATACGTTACCTTCTCTTCTGTCCTGGATTTCATTTCCTGTTACGTCGCGCGTACAAGCGGTAAGATATCAAGCAAGCGTTCCGGTGTTGCGTCATAGCGAATACGTCATTGCTTTTATTGGCACGCGTGCCGTAATAAGGCACGATATCGAATGTAGTAACAATCTGTTTATAATGCCATGACAGCATAAAATAAATAAAATTCCACTTAGCGGGACTTAACACAATTTATATAGGTACATAGTAACCAGAAAAAAAAAAGATCTCGAAGTTAACTAAAAATTTCGTTATATTACAAACGACAGCAACCGCCGTATTGATATTGTGTTATGTACTATAGAGGGGGGGGGGAATGGAACCGAAAATATACATCGAACATCCTCTTAATTAATGCTAAAAAACAAAATATCTATTAGTCAAACTATTCCTTTTAACCAAGATAAATATAGTAACAATATTAAAATGTGTTAATCAAATTTCAGTTATAGATCTCCACTTTGGAGCTAGAGGTATCAAAACAAAATTTTTTATGGTGGGAAAAATATAAATTTCGAGAAATCTCTAGAGGTAGACAGTGACAAGTAAGTTATAATCAAATGTCTCTGTAGCGATCCTAAGAAATTGTTTTTTAAACTTAAAAAAGAGAAACATGGTACGAAAGTATTGTTTCAGTAGTCTGTGTCTGAGGGCAAACCCTATTGAGTTTATATGTACAAAATAAATAAAATAAATATTAGTAATATATATTGTTACCAAACTTATAATAATAAAGTGGAAGAAAAGCGTAGAGGTAGTTATACGATTTAAAAAAAAACAGTGTAGTTAAATCTACGAAACATGGGTAATTCAAAATTATTTGAACAATTCTGACGTAGGCTATAATGCAACATTTAAACGACATTATGTCTACTATTTTCGAATTTCTTTGGATCATAATCTTATAATATAGGCCTATGTAATAAGGATTATATTCGATAGAAATCAAAAAATAGGATGATTTCTCCATGGTGTTCATGAAGTCTCCGATGGTGATGACGATAAAGATTATTATTATTATTATTATTATTATTATTATTATTATTATTATTATTATTATTATTATTATTATTATTATTATTATTACTATTATTCATAGATTTCAAAAAGGCATATGACTCGGTTGGGAGAGAAGTATTATATCATATTCTTATTGAATTTGATATTCCCTAGAAACTAGTTCGATTAATTAAGATGTGTCTCAGTGAAACGTAAAGCAGAGTCCGTATAGGCCAGATTCTATCTGATGCTTTTCCAATTCACTGCGGGTTAAAGCAAGGAGATACACTATCACCTTTACTTTTTAACTTCGCTCTAGAATATGCCATTAGGAAAGTTCAGGATAACAGACAGGGTTTGGAATTGAACGGGTTACATCAGCTTCTTGTATATGCGGATAACGTGAGTATGTTAGGCGAAAATCCACAAACGATTAGGGAAAACACGGAAATTTTACTTGAAGCAAGTAAAGCGATAGGTTCGGAAGTAAATCCCGAAAAGACAAAGTACCCAATTATTATGTCTCGTGACCAGAATATTGTACGAAATGGAAATATAAAAATTGGAGATTTATCCTTCGAAGAGGTGGAAAATTTCAAATATCTTTGAGCAACAGTAACAAATATAAATGAACTCGGGAGGAAATTAAACGCAGCATACATATGGGAAATTCCTGTTATTATTCGGTTGAGAAGCTTTTGTCATCTAGTCTGCTGTCAAAAAATCTGGAAGTCAGAATTTATAAAACAGTTATATTACTGGTTGTTCTGTATGGTTATGAATCTTGGACTCTTACTTCGAAAGAGAAATAGAGATTGGGGATGTTTGATAATAATGTTCTTAGGAAAATATTTGGGGCTAAGAGGGATGAAGTTGCAGGAAAATGGAGGAAGTTACACAACACAGAACTTCACGCATTGTATTCTTCACCTGACATAATTATGAACATTAAATCCAGACGTTTGATATGGGCAGGGCATGTAGCACATATGGACGAATCCAGAAATGCATATAGAGTGTTAGTTGGGAGGCCGGAGGGAAAGAGATCTTTGGGGAGGCCTAGACATAGATGGCAGGATAATATTAAAATGGATTTGAGGGAGATGAGATATGATGATAGAGACCGGATTAATCTTCACATGATAGGGACCAATGGCGGGCTGATGTGAGGGTGGTAATGAACCTTCGGGTTCCTTAAAAGCCATTTTTGAATAAGTAAGTATTATTATTATTATTATTATTATTATTTTTATTGTTGTTATTATTTTAAAATGTGTCTCAGTGAAACATACAGCAGAGTCCGTATACGTCAGTTTCTATCTGATCCTTTTCCAATTCACTGCGGGCTAAAGCAGGGAGATGCACTATCACCTTTACTTTTTAACTTCGCTTTAGAATATGCCATTAAGAAAGTTCAGGATAACAGGCAGGGTTTGGAATTGAACGGGCTACATCAGCTTATTGTCTATGCAGATGACGTGAATATGTTAGGAGAAAATACACAAACGGTTAGGGAAAACACGGAAATTTTACTTGAAGCAAGTAAAGTGATCGGTTTGGAAGTAAATCCCGAAAAGACAAAGTATATGATTATGTCTCGTGACCAGAATATTGTATGAAATGGAAATATAAATATTGGAGATTTATCCTTCGAAGAGGTGGAAAAATTCAAATAGCTTGGAGCAACAGAAAAAATATAAATGACACTCGGGAGGAAATTAAACACAGAATAAATATGGGAAATGCGTGTTATTATTCGGTTGAGAAACTCTTATCATCCAGTCTGCTGTCAAAAAATCTGAAAGTTAGAATTTATAAAACATTATATTACCGGTTCTTCTATATGGCTGTGAAACTTTAGACTCTCACTCTGAGAGAGGAACATAGGTTAAGGGTGTTTGAGAATAAGGTGCTTAGGAAAATATTTGGGACTAAGCGGGATGAAGTTATAGGAGAATGGAGAAAGTTAACACAACACAGAACTGCACGCATTGTATTCTTCACCTGACATAATTAGGAACTTGAAATCCAGACGTTTGAGATGGGCAGGGCATGTAGCACGTATGGGCGAATCCAGAAATGCATATAGAGTGTTAGTTGGGAGGCCGGAGGAAAAAGACCTTTAGGGAGGCCGAGACGTAGATGGGAGAATAATATTAAAATGGATTTGAGGGAGGTGGGGTATGATGATAGAGACTGGCTTAATCTTGCACAGGATAGGGACCGATGGCGGGCTTATGTGAGGGCGGCAATGAACCTTCGGGTTCCTTAAAAGCCATTTGTAAGTAAGTATTGTTGTTGTTATTATTATTATTATTATTATTATTATTATTAATATGAATAATGTTGTTAAAATTATTGCTGTTAGTAGATTTTCTTCGGGAATTTCTTCTTCGAAATATTTTAGTTTTCTTCACGTTAGTATTCAAGGCACATGAGACTGGCGCTATTGTGGACGATCGCTGTTTTCCACGCGCGTTACATTTCTAGGTCAGCGGTCAGTGTGTGACGGGCAGCATTTCTCCCCGGAAATGACTGGAAACATCCGTGCGCTGTGTCATCTGCAACTCGGATGCTGTACGGAGATATCAGCAGGCTTTACAAACCTGCGCTTCATATATTTCGTTAAACGTTAAAGGGAAGCAATAACAGGAAATGTTTGCTCGCTCTGAACTTATGTGGCTGCGGCAGTACTTCGTGCGACATTGCCCACCATTTACAACAAAACAAAAAGAAACAAGTGAAGAGCAAAAAAGTAAATGTATTAAAGGGATACTGACGTAGAATCTTAAGAGTCTGTGTGAAAGATGTTGTGCAAGTTGATACTTGAGCCTATTATTAAGTGTACAATATCAATGTTTGAGCTGGAAAGTGCACAGAAGATAAGTATGTTTAGAGAAGTTTTGAAAGGAAACATTTATTTGTATTCTCTAGCTCGGCTGAATTTGAAGTTCTTAAAGCTGTAAATGGTCAGTAAACTTCTAAATATTCATGCAATGATAGGCGATAAATAGGGGCTACATTCAACACTGTTACACTCAATAAGCGTCAGAATTGAAAAAATAAACATTGGTTATAGTAACTAAATAAAATAAGAAAGCAAAGTAAACATAATTTATTTATTATTTATTTATTATTTTGCTAATAACTGTAACATAAAATATAATATATACAAACTTTAGCTCGACCCTGAACCAGTAGAACTCGTTCTTAGGGGCGGATTCCTGAATTGAAATTAATAATTATACAATACAATTTGTCTTAGGTCTATTGTGCATTTATAGTATATAAATTTAAATTTACAATTTTTCAATTTTTATAAAATCCATACATAACTTTTTAAATATAATATTAGAACTGTTAGAATTGAGGTGATTAGGATATTTAAATATAAATTTGTTATAAATGCTTGGGCCTCAATTACTACTATGCTTAAATACTGTGACAGTGTTGCATTTTGGTTCAAACTATCTTAAAGAATTCATACCTTTTGTTTCATAACTATTCAAAATTATTTCGATTTTTATGTATGAATTTTATTAATAAAATACAATAAATTTGTCTTACGTTAAGTACATTAAGGTCTAAAAACTATTTTTGAGATGGAAAATCAATAGGTTTATGAAGTCATATTTTAGTTATTTTCTTCTGTAATAAATAAAGTGGATTAAAATTGGATTTAAATGAGCTACCCCATCCTATAATTCCATACATAATTATCGATTTAAATAAAGTTAAATATATTGTACGTAATAAACTTATTGACAAGTAATTCTTCAATAAAACAAAATAATATACTATTTTACGTAATTTATTACAAAGGTAATTAATGTGTTGGTTCCATTTTAAATGATTATTGAAAATTATGCCTAAATACTTAACTTCAGAGGACTCTTTAATAATCGGACATTTACAATGTATAAGACAACAATGAGAATTATGTAATTTAATACTTAATATAGATGTAGGAAGATTGTTACATTTTTCAGATAATGAGAATGGAATAATTATGGTTTATTTTCGTTGATTGAAAGATAATTTATGTCAAGCCATTTTTTATTAATTTAAGTTCATTATTTGAATTATATGCATCATACCAGATTTTTCCACCAAAAAGTAAAACTGTGTCATCAGCATAAGAATAGTGAACACCATTGTATTGTTGTAAGTCAATTTTTAATAAGTCATTAATGGAATAGGGCCTAGAGCTCTGCCTTGGGGAACACGTATATTAATAATTAAGGGTTCACTTGAATAATTGTCAATTTTCGTTATTTGAATTAATATTTAATTTATTGGTCTGACCCAATATTTTGGGTTTGCCCTGCGACACAGAATAGCTCACAATAAAATTTAAAATGAAAAATTATATAAACAGGTTTCAGACAAAACTGATTAAGACATAAGAAAAAAAATAGAACCAAATATAATTTAAATTGAATGTATACCATAAAGATGCTGACGAAATATCGCTACAGAAAATTTTATTATGGCGGTGACGATGGCATCTTGAAGATCTCTCGTCAGCTTGTATTTTTCCTTCCACTTTACAAAGGCTTTCGGAATGGTGCCTCTCGCTCCGAAGAAGAGACCGGTAACCGTGATTTTTTTCTATGTTGTATTTCGCCGATAGGTACTGAATCGTGGGCTCGTAGAGTTTCTTTTTCTCTTCGTTCACTTCAGATGTTTGAGTGGCTGAGATTTCAAATCTGATTGTAGGATCAATTATTTCGGCTGTCTGTTTATTTCTATTTATAGCTATGATATCGATCCTACGATTGCTCCCACCATCAGCAATACAATGAAATTCCTCGTGAACGTCTAGATTTTTGGATCGAAGTGCATCTGCGATCATAGAACGTATGATGTTGTGACGTTTTATTCTGAGTACTTCTCCCTATGGGCAACTCCCAAGCACATGTGGTAAAGTTTCATACTCACTGCAGTGCCTAGAGTGGGTTGTGCCTGTAGAGCGACCAGGGAGAGAACGTACTGGTGCCACCATCGCAGTCATTTTTAGCATTTCTCTCTATTCAGAACTTGATAATCCTTCATGCTTGATGATCCACGAGTTGGCTGCAGGTACTTCTTCAAACAATACAACTCCTTTTCCTTTCTGGGGGTATGCACACCAGGTTTTAAATTCACGGTACCGAAGATGTTTTCAAGCATTAATCATTCTTTTATTTGACTTATGGTGGGTTGCAAGAACGCATTTACTCCTTCGTTAGCCGCTAATGGACCAATAAGTTCGAAAGACGCGCTGCAAGAAACATCTTTAGTGTTATTGGTCCGTTAAAGAATTCACTAACTTAGAGATCTGATTTCCCTCCTATAATAATATTTATTCCTCCGTTAGACAGCCATCTTACGTACATTTTGTGTGTTGGCGAGTAGTTTATATATTTTGATTCATCACAATGTTGCCTGTATGAGATTCAAGCATGCGATATTTTGTATAATAGGGCTATATACACGATATTAAAATATTATTACATATCGATGGCTAGAAAGTGATACCTCTTATCTGTAAATTTGCAGATGAATAAAAAAACTTCGAAATTATTTTCTCAAAATAGACAAGCCTTTTATATATGTTTCTGTTTTGCAAGATCTTCTACTGGAGAACAAAATATCAGTACAGTGTCCAATTTTGTGAATATAATAATAATAATAATAATAATAATAATAATAATAATAATAATAATGTAGTTATATAGTATAGCCAGATTAATATTGAAAATGCTAGTAAAAATAAAATGATGTCCCTGTATATGTTTCTGCTTTGCAAGATCTGCTACTCGAGAACAAAGTATTAGTACACTGTCCAATTTTGTGTATATAATAATAATAATGTAGTTATAGAACAAATTTATAAACAAACATTGCTGATTTACTTCCATAAAAACAACAATAAATTTAAATTTGATCCTCATGAATACCATACGAGACAAAACTACAGTTTCTTTCTAAATACCCCCAAATGCCACACAACTCCTGGATTAAAACACAGCAGAAATTTTGGACCCAAAATTTATAATGCATTGATTAGAGCTTACCCTGAGCTACGTACACTTAACACACATAGATTTAAGAAACAAATCAGATTAATTATTTAATTGTTTAAGCTAATTGAGTTAAAAATTGATACTCTAATATTCATGTACTTTTGTACTTTCTATTTGTATATAGACCCTATTATTACATGCTGTATGTATTTTACCACTTATTAATGTTATAGTGCTCAATAAACTCTCTTAATTTTGTGATATATTTTGTATAATTGATCTGAACTGCGCCCGAGCTTCTGCTCTTTCGGGCTGCAATGCCTAATTTAGCTCAAGTGTATAGGACGAAATAAATGAAATGAATATATATATATATATATACATATAGTAGAGTCAGGTTGATATTGAAAATGCTAGTAAAAATAAAATGATGCCCCTGTATATGTTTCTGCTTTGCAAGATCTTCTATTCGAGAACAAAATATCAGTACACTGTCCAGTTTTGTGATCACAATAATAATGTAGACCACCTCTGTGGCGTAGGGGTCAGCATGCTGGTCTCTTACGCAGAGGGCCCGGGTTCGATTCCCGGTCGGGTTGAATTTCCTGGTTGAGGTTTTTCAGGGTTTTTTTCTCAACCGTAAGGCAAATGCCAGGAAATTCGGGCCACAACATCAATTAACAACACATTTTTAGCTTCACAACACTAGCCAATTAAAGAAATGATATTTCTGAATAGTTCATCCTCTATTTGTAATATTTTTTTACCCTTAAAAGTATATAAAAAAAGATATTTTACTGACAACTTGAAATTAATGTAACTTTGAAAATATTGAGATTAGGACAAATGTTTATATGACACATATTTCTTAGAATGTATTCGGAAATAAGCTCCGTAAGGTACGGTAAATCCTCGTGAATCACCCTGTATAAACATATAGAGGACTCGATAAATTCCACCTTACTGAGAGTTGAATTGTACTTCTCCCCTACTTGTAAAGAAATGTCTTACCACATCATTTCTGATATACTCGTGCATGCCTTGTGTTACACATGACCCTTTTCTTCGAAGTAGCATTCCTAAAGCTACTTCTGGAACGTTTACGTTTTACATTTCATTTAAAATGAACTTCATAAATGACTACAGTATTTTACTTTCCCCTTGAAACTGGTGAAGAAAAATGTTTTCAAATATAAAGAGTTGTGACAACACGGTACATTCGTTGTCCTTGCAGTGGAAGAAAAATTTGTCAGTTTTCCTATTTGTTCGAGTTATTTATGAGTTTCTAGTCTGGTGAGATGTCAGTGGAATAAAATGAAATGCAGAACAAATGAAGTGGGATGCTGCGTTAACACTGTGTTCTGTTCTGTGTTTATTGCATAGTTGTCGTGTTGGGGGCGCACGGGAAGATCTCGTTTAAGACATGACTCTGCAAGCCGTAAGGTTCTTGGTATGATTCCCGATTACTTAATGCATTTCTTTCATTAATGTCCTTCCAGCTAGATTATGGCCCCGAGGTTTAAACCACCTCTAAAAAAATCCAGTAGCAATGACATTTCTTTGGAAATAAAGGCGACCGGAAAATAGAACTCAAATCTCTAAACTGTCATTGCCGGACTTCTGTGACCTATAACATGAAAATTTCATCTTTTCTTTTTATAATAGAATTCAGAGAGTGATACAAACAATATCGAAACTAGTCTATCAGGTATCATAACACCAAAAATGCATAAATGTTAACACAGTGAAGTTGTTATTTGTATGTAAATATTAAAAGAGTTTATTCAAGACTAAATAGTTTTCCTTTTAGTTCTCAATTTTCCCCCTTATATTTATTTCCGAAATGTGAAATAATGCCGTGTATTGTGGGTCCCTATCACCACGGCAAGGCGCGTCCCCAGTTGCGGATCGAGGAGACGGCCTCCAGATATGGAGGGTAGCTGTGAATATATTGGATAAGCAGTCGCGGACAACCGATGAGGGGTGGTCCTCCTCAGAGAGGGTTTGAAATTGAAAGGGTTACATCAGCTGCTTGTCAATGCGAATGATGTGAATATGTTAGGAGAAAATCCACAAACGATTAGGGAAAAAACGGGAATTTTACTTGAAGCAAGTAAAGAGATAAGTAGATTTGGAAATAAATCCCGAAAAGACAAAGTATTTAATTATGTCTCGTGACGAGAATATTGTACGAAATGGCAAAATAGAAATTGGAAATTTATCTTTTGAAGAGGTGGAAAAATGAAAATACCTGGGAGCAACCGTAACAAATATAAATGATACTCGGGAGGAAATTTAACACAGAATAAATATGGGAAATGCCTGTTATTATTTGGTTGAGAAGTTTTTATCATCCATTCTGCTGTCAAAAAATCTGAAAGTTAGAATTTATAAAACAGTTATATTACCAGTTGTTCTTTATGGTTGTGAAACTCGGACTCTCACTTTGAGAGAGGAACATAGGTTAAGGATGTTTGAGAATAAGGTGCTTAGGAAAATATTTGGGGCTAATAGGGATGAACTTACAGGAGTATGGAGAAAGATACACAATACAGAACTGCACGCATTGTATTCTTCACCTGACATAATTAGGAACATTAAATCCAGACGTTTGAGATGGGCAGGGCATGTAGCACGTATAGGCGAGTCCAGAAATGCATATAGAGTGTTAGTTGGGAGGCCGGAGGGAAAAAGATCTTTGGGGAGGCCGAGACGTAGATGGGAAGATAACATTAAAATGGATTTGAGGGAGGTGGTATATGATGATAGAGACTGGATTTATCTTGCTCAGGATAGGGACCTATGGCGGGCTTATGTTAGGGCGGCAATGAACCTCCGAGTTCCTTAGAAGCCAATAAGGAACTAAGTAAGTAATTAATGTGAAATAATACGTTCACGAAAATATTCGACTGCAATTGAAATCTTCTTATACTCTTCGAACACAAGAAATAAACTTCATAATCATCATCAGTAAGTTCAAGGTTTAGGCCTATTATCTAGTTCCGTGTCCAGGGTTCAGTTGGTTTCTAGTGTTTCCTTGGTCGTCCAGGTGATTTCTTTCCAAGACTATTAACCAGGTCCATTGTAGACAGGGCCAAGTTTCGATTACCCATGGCAGAAGTCCGTACCACTGAGGTCGTTGCATGTTTCCTGTTTGTAGCGATGGCAGCGACTTCATTTTCATCGGTAATAAGAATTTGGTGGACCTAGAGTTTATACAGCGTCATTAAATAACAAAAATTGTGTTCTGAATACATTTTTGTCACCATTTTCCAAAGCTAAAAATTCATGGAATGATTGGTATCAGATTCACATTGAAATAAAATACATATTATAAAGTAAAACAATATATCAATGGATGCTAATGTAAGTAGTATATCACAAATTTTTTTCCAGGTGTGGTAGAGTTGTTTATTAATGTTTCAAAAACGTTGATAACGACAGAGACTGAAATAGTCCTATCGTCCGAAACATTAGAAGGGTAATGAAATTATTAACTTGTAAAGGAGTAACATTATATTTGTGTATACGGAATACGATATGTAAGAAGAGAATTCTGACTGCTGAAGGTTAAAAGAGGGTTAATGACTTTGAAGTTCAATTTGATATAAACCGAAAACTCGTATTATGATTCAGGTAAAAGGTTTCCAAGTTTTAAACGAAGTTAATAACTTTAAAATTCAATTTTATTCGTATCTAACGTCATCAGCGCAGTAGGAACTATGTGAAAGACAAAGATAGCAACAGGTTACTAGTGCGGGTTGCATACTTTTCTGCCGGCCTCACCTAGTAACGCTTGGAAGCTGTTCCAGTTGTGAAGCATAGAGTTCAATGACATAGAGGAGCATGTTTTGATACTCTGAGATGGCAGTCCCACCGCTGAACTATAATAATAATAATACATATAAGGAGCACTCGAAAGAGTATTAAGTATGACTTTTATATATGTGATCTTGTTTCACACATTAGTCACTGTAGTCTCTTATGGATTTTGTTCTTATTCCACACATTATTGTGTGATAGCGTTCGCACTTTCGGTGGCACAGTGAGAAAATTTAGTCGTCGTCTGGATGGTGGAATCTTTGCGTCCTACATATCTTGTGGTGGAAGCCGTGGATAGCGAGTCTGGTTACCACGTGTCTTTGGTCCTGGCACGTCTCTGTCCACTTCCGGTCCGTCATTGCGCTTGTACAATAGAAGTCCGGGTCGATGTCTTCTTGCTTCCTACGCCGTGTCTCCAGGTGTGCTTGATATGGGCCCGTTGATGGTAGCATTAGTTCCAGCCTGAGGTCCTCTATGAAGAAACTCTCTTTGGCCAACACGTAGACGATCCTGGTAGGGGACTGCTTTCCTACTCCTAGGACTCTCTTCAGGAACCTTGCCTTCACATTTTCTAACTTTGCAAGGTCGTTGTTCGTCAGTTTCTCCCATATTAATTCTATTCCATACGAGGCAATCGGTGTTATAACTGCATGAAATAATGACATTGCTGTGGTCAGGGAGAGTTTGCTGATGTTCTGAATTCTGTTTTGTGGCTTTCGTGGCTGCCGTTGTTCTTTCCTGGATGTATCCTGTAGGAAGTCATTGTCGGTTGCAGGTATACACCTAGGTAACGAAAGGTGTTCACGGTCTCCAGCGTATCTCCTTGCAAGGTAAATTTCTCGTCTTTCGCTGGTTTTCCTCCCTTTCTGAAAACCATATGCACTGTTTTTTCTTTGTTGATCTCGAAGCTGTTTTTGCAGGCCCACTGTTCGAGCCTCTCTAGTGCTGTTTGCAGATCGCTCTTGCAGTGCGACCCTAGAGCCATGTCGTCTGCATACATTATTAACTTCACTGTGGGTAGGTCCTTAACTATGTCTATGATGTCTGCTGTTAAGGTGTTGAACAGCAGGGGGCTCATAGGGTCGCCCTGCGGCACGCCGTTTGTCTGTCTGACCTTTTCGGAGAGGACTGCGCCGCCGTTAATAATAATGTGGTTATATGTCAGAAGAGATACACACCGCTGAACTATGTGTAGCATTCGTAACGTGATCAGGGGGCATTAATTTATTTTGCTCTTAATTTCCAAAAAGTAAACTTCTTTCTAAAAATTATGGTTTAGTTAATTTTTTGTATCTATGAATTTTTGGTTAGACTGTAGTGTGTTTTTCTTCTATTATTAGATCTTATTTACTGAGCAGGAAGTCCATTATGTGCTTTACATTTCATTTTCTATTTTCTCTCATTTCGTTTCCGGGTTCGTTTACCTAAGACTTATATTTATCTGTGATCGAATATCTGCATTTATCTTATAGCGAAGATAATTTCCTGGTTTTCCTTCTCATTATTTCGAATCAGCATTGAGTTGAACCTGCGTATCCTCTTCCGAAAACCGTCACTAGATTTGAATAATTTCGAGGGAAAAATTGTTCCGGAGCCGGGTATCGAACCCGGGACCTTTGGTTTAACGTACCAACGCTCTACCACTGAGCTACCCGGGAACTCTAACCGACACCGATCCAATTTTTCCCTCTATATCCACAGACCTCAAAGTGAGCTGACAACCGTCAAGCAAACAACTTTGAGTGCACACTAACTCCGTGTGACTTAAATTGTGGTTTTCTGTTGGTACGTTAAACCAAAGGTCCCGGGTTCGATACCCGGCTCCGGAATAATTTTCCCTCGAAATTATTCAAATCAACTTTACAGGGAGTTATACCTGAAATCTTGATTTGCATAATACACGTCACTGTTCGTTAACAGAAAACCACAATTTAAGTCACACGGAGTTAGTGTGCACTCGAAGTTGGTTGCTTGACGGTTGTCAGCCCACTTTGAGGTCTGTGGATATAGAGGGAAAAATTGGATCGGTGTCGGTTAGAGTTCCCCGGGTAGCTCAGTGGTAGAGCGTTGGTACGTTAAACCAAAGGTCCCGGGTTCGATACCCGGCTCCGGAACAATTTTTCCCTCGAAATTATTCAAATCAACTTTACAGGGAGTTATACCTGAAATCTTGATTTGCGTCACTAGATTGTGACGCGTTATGCAGTTCCTAATTTTCATCACAATAATTGAATCGGCGATTGCAGAAACATCACATGTCATGAAAATTATTTTTTTTCAGTAGACACAAAAACGGTATTACTGGTAGTATACCACATCATTGGTTATAGTACTGACTTCTTTAGACAGAAGCCTAATAGATGTGTCGTTTTATACCAAATTTATTGGAATCTAATGAATTGTTAATAAAATAAATCATGATATATTAGCTGACATGTGCTGTTTATGCAAGGAATCAAAATCATAGTATAATAATTTCAGTTCAACTAAAGTTTATTTGCCAAATTAGGGATATAATATATGCATACGTTTACAGCATATTTAATACATAAGTTCAGCATATAAATGAACTTATTTTTCCACAATAGGCCACTGAAGAATATTATTTTAAAAATCTTGATATTCCTGTGGTATGTAACGCATTAGTTTGCGTATATCGTCAAGCTTCTCTCTTTGAATTGTCACGAATTTGTCTGGCTAAGCCAATGAAGAAGGTAAATATGGTATTCTCCTTTGTACTTACAAGCAAACATTCTCATGGGAGCAGATAAAAAATTAATCTTTTTTCTTCCGCCATTTTAATAATGTAAAAAGAAGTACTTACACAAATTTTGGCCACTCGAGCGCAATTATGAAGGCAGTAAAAAACTAATTTTCCCTGGGGCCGTTTACAGAAAGAGAAGAAAATGTCATGGAAAGTTTTATTGGAACAGATATAGCAATTCTTGAGTTATTTTTCAACGTATTCAGCACCAGAATTGAGACATTGTCAGACATTGAAAGAAATAAAATATACTTGTTTATTCACAGGATCTCAAGTACGTGTAGTGATTGCAAGGACCCACGCCAAGCAGAAATAGAAAGGCGGTAATATAATATCTTACGAAACCAACTGTACTCTTACAGTACCATCCCACGCCATGGGTCATGACGTCATGTATACTCCGTCCGTTTCAAACCTCAGTCTCGCGAATCGGTGACCCTAGACTGCAGTCTGATAACAACTAAGTTATTTTGCGGAAATATATGCAGAAATTTTAATCCCAATCGTAAGATTTTTTTATTTGACTCTTCAACAAAATGCAATCACTGAACACATATTCTTATACATTCTGGTACTTTGTTTCACACAATATAATAATAGAAATAGAAGGTCATGGTACTGTGAGTAGTATGAAGTACAATTTAATTTTAATATACAACTTTGTGTAAAGGAAACACTGGATTTGAAATTGATAGGCCTATTTAATGTGCACCAAAGGATGAATGTATTGTGAAATTCATTAATGGTAATGTGTTTATGTGTGTGAGTGTGTGTGCATGTGCGTTTTGTGTGTGTTGAGACATGTGCGTTTTGTGTGTGTTGAGACATATAAAATGATAATACAGTCTTCAGTATTCTAGAAACTTGACTCTAGCTATACGTATGGTCCCATAAAAGTCTTAACGACATTCAGCATCGTATTTTCTTAAAATGGTGCGTACAATCGTCTCTACTCGATTTATTGCTTCCTTTTGAACTCTATTCCCCTATTCTGTCAACTTAATGTATTGGTAATTCCTGCTTCATAACTTTCTCACGTATCTTTCTTTCTTCTAAAAGAAACTCCTTTTATGTAGTACCGTTACAAATAAGTTTCAATCTTCCTTCTTATAATTAAGGCGCTGGGTGTAATAACAGCTTAAGTTGAAAACCTATGTTTAGAGAAAAACTATGTCGAAGTTTTATAACAATGTAGAAATTTTGATAGTATAGATACTCGCATCGTTTATTTTGTATAATATTTTAGACGGTTTAAATTATTCAAATCAATATCAGTTATAATTTACATACTCCCAATTTTTAAGTATTTGTAAATAAAGTATGGAAAACTTAAGTTGTTATTACAAAGAAAGTTTGAGACCTCTTAAT
The DNA here is from genome assembly GCA_025594305.2 of Periplaneta americana. NCBI lineage: Eukaryota > Metazoa > Arthropoda > Insecta > Blattodea > Blattidae > Periplaneta > Periplaneta americana. The sequence goes on along the minus strand of JAJSOF020000005.1, from coordinate 37,064,949 downwards.
TAGAGTACCTAGACATAAAAATCAGTAGAAAAGTATTATTTCACTAACATACACGATCTTTATTGAATGAATAATAAGAAATAATAGTACATTAAGACTTAATTTTATCAAAATAATACAATAAAAATTTTAACCGATAAGCCCTTACATTCCATGTATTGTGGGTCCCTATCACCACTGCATGGCGCGTCCTCAGGTTGCGTATGAGAGTAGACGGCTTCCAGATATGGAGGGTAGCTGTGAATATATTGAATAAGCAGTCGCGGACAGCCGATAAGGGTGGTCCTCCAGCTTAGGGGTTGGGCGAAGGGCTAACAACCCATCACCGTAAAAAAACAGCTTGTTACGAAACCTTCAAATAAGCCTCGGAATGGGACTGATTCTCTGGCACGACTACAGCAAAGGAATACAATTTTGACATAGTTACACAACACAGAACTGCACGCATTGTATTCTTCACCTTACATGATTTATCCAGAAATTCATATAGAGTGTTAATTGGGAGGCCGGAGGGAAAAAGACGTTTAGGGAGGCCGAGACGTAGATGGGAAGATAATATTAAAATGGATTTGAGGGAGGTGGGATATGATGGTAGAGAATGGAGTAATCTTGCTCAGGATAGGGACTAATGGCGTGTTTATGTGAGGGAGGAAATGAACCTCTGGGTACCTTAAAAGCCAGTAAGTAAGTAAATCCTTACTTTTTTATGGAAATATATTTTACAAACAAAATAACGTTTGTTTTAAATTTTTAATAAGAAAAGCAGAAGATAATAATATAATCAATACTGGAAATAGCCTATGCTACAGATGAAAAATCTTCTACTATAGTGTCAAATATTCTTATTCATGATCATTGATTTCATTTTGAGGATGATTTTGATCCACCAGTAAAATTTTTGGAAATATTCAACATTTTTTTTCCTCCATTACTCTATCTTGTACAATAATGAAAATTGGTATGTGTAAAACATTGTTCTTCTGCAGTATGGGAAAACAATTTTTACGATTTAAAAAAAAATATGTATTTATTTTATCTTCAAAATTCAAAATGGCGGCAGTTTACTTTGCAGTGATGAAGTGTTTCCTTCATAATTCATAAACTTGTAAACATTTTCATGTTCTCTCTCTTTTATTTTATTGCTGAAACTCATGTTTACAATATCATTCCTCTTTCAACTACATTCCTTAATAAATGATATTTTTTTTATTTTGTGTTAGAAGAAAATACTGATATTTGACCATTTTTTAAATGAATTTATTTTTTATCAGACAATCTATCAAAGGTAGAGAAGGGATCTTGCATTATATTGTAGATATGAAATACATAAATACACAAAAAATTTCATCACAGAATATTGGATAGTTTTTTAGCTATGTGGGAAAAGCTTCATCACTGCACAGTGAAATGGATTTTGACAAAAAAAAAGTAAATATTTTTTTTAAATCGTAAAAATATTTTTTTCATATAGCAGAAGGACAGTGTTTTACACATACTAATATTCATTATTGTACAAGATACTGTACAGTAGATACTAAATATAATAAAAGCATACAAGAGCATGACAAAATCAGCCTAGAGGAATGTTACTATGTGAAACATCCTTTGTTGTTAATTCTGTAAGTAATGGTAGAACGTGCAACTTATACTCTGTCGGGACTGTCCTGGCATTACGCGTCCGGGATTCATGGCTCCTGCTTCGTGTAGGATCCCCAAGAGCCTAGGATCACCTCCACCCCCATAACTAAGGTTTGCGCCGCTCGTACACTTTGAATCTCCATCGGGAGTGGAGCGTCTAGAAACTCGTAACCTTATCTGTGATTAGCTACATAATTTCGTACATTCTCTTCCTTTATAGACGAAATTCTAAACCCTTAACATCAACTTGTGCCACTTATTTGAGGGTAAATAGTAAAGGCTTAGTTCTAATAGCTTGTTTTGTACAGCAACTTGCATCAAAATTACATAGAAGATGACTGTGTGCAATGCTATATTTTATGGAACTCAAAATCGATTCTTCAGCAACATCGCGGCACTTCGTCTCTATTCGTGGATTAGATAGAATGTTAAATAATAACTTTCTGTAAATTTTATGTGTATTTTTATATTTTTTATCTTGTTTATAAAACTCACGCATAGGCCTATTAGTAATTTTTGGCAAAATTATTTAATACTTAGGGGAGAGTCGGGTAGTATCGGACATCGGGTAATATCGGACAGTGCGTTTCTTTCATCTACCACCATATGGTAGTACCAGAATGGCATGGTTACGTTTGTCTATGCGACATCACAGAAATGTAACCATGTCAATCAGATACTATCATCGTGTGGTAGATGAAAGAAACTCACAGTTCGATATTGCCCGATGTCCGATACTACCCGACTCTCCCCTAATAATAATATTCCCTGGACCTTTGAACAGGTAAGAATATACTGTAGTTAACAAATACTACAAATAGCAAAACAATTCTTGAGAAATGTCGGGAATTACAATAGGGGAATTCGGGGGAATATGGGCACGTGGGGAATATGAGAAATATTATGTTTTCATGTCGAAACTCTTGCAACGAATTATGTTTCTTCGCTAATAACGGTTAGTATAAAGTGAGAGTATCGTAATGGTTGCTGTGGGAAGCTCTCTGTGCAGTATTGTCTTGTATTGTTGTTAAAATAGCCATGTGAAACGTGAGTATTGACTTCCAAGTGTAATAAAATTTCACAATACTTATTTTAGGTATGTTATATGCAATAGATTACACATAAACTTTAGAAAATAGTTTAAATCTAATAGTATACATACAGAATACACATCTTGAACTGCCGTTCTATTGCGTCAGACATTGTTTTGTGAATAGTTTACGGTAGTGCCAACTGTTGAAAGGAAACCCTACATGTCGGGGTAATATGGGCGCTAATGTTCGGGGGAATATGGGCAAGTATTACACTTCATAAAAATGACTCTTCAATATCGTTGAAAATGGCCTACAAATGATTACAAGAGCGAAAGATGTCACTGAACCCAAAGAACACAAAGTGTGAAGGTAACTACAACGCGAGTAGTTTGTCTCGTCAGAGGGTTGTTGTTTACGTAAGCACAGTAGGCATACTAGAGGCGCGTACTTGTAAGAACTGTTTCCGAATCGATGATTCAGAAGGTGCCTCATATTTTGTGTACTTTTCTATAAACCCTTTAAACTGAGGATTGTCCAACGTTTTGAATGGAATATTGCAACTTATCATTCGACACAAATCCTGGCGAAAGTCTTTCATATTTGAGGTGGTATTTGAACTTGAACCCTTATTTTCTTCTAACATAGAGCTACATTTTTTATGTTTTTCTGTGTATTACAGTGATGTTCTATCGGTTAGTTTGTTACCTCTTTTTAATGCACACATATTTAACCTACATTTAATTGTTTCACCAGTAGGACTATCACTACTAAATATGTGGACACCATATTCTTGTATTAAAGAATAAACACTATGTTTTTTAACATCTGTCTTCGGCATTATGATCACTTCACCGAACACAAATGAATAATATGTTCACGTATTTCAGTGTTCTCTGTTCACGTACGGACGAGGACTGACTGAGAACGAAGAGTGGCAGTTGTTTTCGGTGTTCGCGTGGTGCTCTCTGCGGATGGTACCGTGTTGTAGCTACTTGGGATGCGTGCACACCTCATGCCAAAGTCTATGTGTACAGTACTTGTAACCCGTAAACATGACTTTTATTTGACTTTATTTCCGCTTTCTAATAATAGCTTTGTGTAAATTTTATGTGTATTTTTATATTTTTATCTTGTTTGTAAAACTCACGCATATTAGTAATTTTTGATAAAATTATTTAATACTTAATAATAATATTCCCTGGATGTTTGAACAGATAAGAATATAGTTAACAAATACTATAAATAGCAATCACAATATATATGTATTGGTTTTCATTTTTTCTTATGCGAGACAAGCTTTAGTCCTTTTAGACCTGTTCTAAGGCTGAAAATCTGTCCGTTCATCTCTTGTGTGATCGGCCCCCGTCTCTTCTTCCCCTATATGAAGTACAGCCTCTACCAAAGTTTAAAGACACATCTTCAAAAGCAATGTTTCACTCCTGACTTTGTACTTACGTGAACCCCCTGATCTTTATACAGGAAATAAATGCGTGTGAAAAATGAAGTTTGTACTTTAAAACCAATCTCTCTCTCTTTCAAAGTGTAGCGACATTATATAACAATTTTTCTGTTATGAAATTTTTGTACGAAAAAATGAAATTACTTCAGAATGAGTGTACTTAGATCAATGAATTTTGGGATAGAGTTAGATATCATCTCAAGTCATTCTTCCACATCCGAATAATCTGTCACGTCATGTCCATATTCAATGAATTTCGACCCATTTTCACTTTATTTTCAAGGAATAAATCTGACCTTCCCACATTTGTAACTAACTCCACAACTGCTTACTAAAATGATTGACAAGATTTTACCAACTCCCAATGTTATGATGTAAATGGTAGTGACGGTCCGTGACGAATTTGCAGCAAATTTCATACTGAAGAGAATTGTAGAAACTTGCAACTTTTCCTAAAGAGGAGAACGAAAATGTCTGGATTGCAATGCGTGAACAAGCTGTTACATTTTCTTTTAATAAAAAGTGATAATTGCACAAGAAACATTTCAGATATAACAGAAAAATAGTCAGTTTACAGGATTTAATAGGCATATACTCGTATTATATGTAGGCCTATGTATGTATGTATATATATATATGTATGTATGTATACACAATACAATAAGAATACACAATGCAATTTAACAAAATGATAATAATAATAATAATAATAATAATAATAATAATACATACATACATACATACATACATACATACATACATACATACATACATACATACATACATACATACATACATACATACATAAAATAACCTAATTAATAAGTGAACCTAATTTTACAGTGCACTATAGGACCTACATAAGTTTCACACTGTTACTGATAATAGTCTTTCACTAATAATAATAATAATAATAATAATAATAATAATAATAATACATACATACATACATACATACATACATAAAATAACCTAATTAATAAGTGAACCTAATTTTACAGTGCAATATAGGACCTACATAAGTTTCACACTGTTACTGATAATAGTCTTTCACTAATAATAATAATAATAATAATAATAATAATAATAATAATAATACATACATACATACATACATACATACATACATACATAAAATAACCTAATTAATAAGTGAACCTAATTTTACAGTGCAATATAGGACCTACATAAGTTTCACACTGTTACTGATAATAGTCTTTCACTAATAATAATAATAATAATAATAATACATACATACATACATACATACATACATACATACATAAAATAACCTAATTAATAAGTGAACCTAATTTTACAGTGCAATATAGGACCTACATAAGTTTCACACTGTTACTGATAATAGTCTTTCACTTTACTCTCATCTCACTCACTGTAGTGGCACTATGAGCATTTCACTGACACTTTAGGACACATTTCACTGACACTACAGAACACATTTCATTGAAACTATAAATTATCACTGATCGGAACTATTCACTGCACTGTAAAACCATAACTTCACTGACCCACCTCGCTTCACTGATACAACAGTTAAAATAAGACAAATACTTACACCCTTATGCATACTGTACTTATAAACAGAATTACATTTAAGGTAAACATTTCTAGTCTAAGACCCTCTTACACGCTATTTTTAAATAATTTACAATTCAAACCAAGAAGGGAGTAACTCGTCAGGCTAAATAAAAACATGTCATCTTAAAAAAATTAAATGTCACCTTAATTTTAATTTGCACTGTATACACAACTTTTTAAGTTATTCTTGTATCTCCTTAAGGAAGGACAGCCCTCAAAGACCGCTGTAGGTAGGTCATTCCAATCATTTATAGTTCTATTTAAAAATGAGAATTTACCTACATCCGTTTTGTGTTTCCTACATTTGATTTTAAAATCACGATCGTTCCTACCATAGTGCGTTGGCTTGTCTAACCGAGCCGTTATGTCTATCCATGCTTTCTGACCTATATGTGCTCTGTACAATGACGTTATTCTAGTTTTCTTACATCTGTTTTCCAAAGTTTTCCATTTAAGTTCCTTTATTGTATCGTTTCCATCTTCTCTTTTACCTTTAACAAATTTAGCTACCCTATACTGGATTTTTTCTAAGGAATTTGTAATATATTACACTAAATATTTTGAATTATTGTGGTCATATGACAATGTTTAATACGATCTTGTGATGTATCAACTCCCATGGAGAGGAACAAAATATTTATAATTATTTTGGAAGAAATCGAAAGATCTCTCTGTATCATTTTTGGTAATTTATAAATAATAACATTGCTATAAATTGTCATATCTTTTGTAAATTCTAAAGTCTATGTGTAGCTCTTGTAAGGCGATTGACCAAATTTGATTACAGCGGTATTTTTCCTTACTCTTCAAAATGCTTTAATAGTCTGGAGACACCTATGAACAAATGTGATATATCGTGTCATATTACTGAAGTCTAAAAGTAGGTGATTATTATTATCATCCATCATAATTATCACCAAACCGTGTTTCCGTGTACAACTTCTTTGTTCTTTTACCGTTCTCCAGTCGTCAATACAGATTTGGTTATATTAGCTGAGAATAAAAACTGATTTCTTTCATTGCAAACGTCTACGTCAGTCATGTCAACTGATGCCCATAGGAGCAAGCGCGCGCTTTAGAGCTCAGGAGAACTTGAGCGCTTTACAGCGGAAAGGAAAGAGACAGACGAAGGAGGTAGTATATGCCGCTGGGTCGAGCTATATACAGGAATGGCCAGCACTTATTCAATTGATAAAGGGAAGACAACTTATTAAAGCCGTATCCATGTTAATTTTATATTTGTCTGAGAAGTATAAGTGCATTATAAGAATGTAAGTTTTAATTTTAAAGCTCATTTTTCACAAATTTGCTTTTTTAATAAAAATGAATTTTTTCTAAACTTTTTTTTTATAGAAAAGTGAAATTTTCAGATGTTTTTATTTAGTAGTCTTACAGGTACTGAAACAATGTTTTAGTAAATATAACATATCGTAAATACGTAATATTGAAAAGTAGTGTATTGAAAATTTTGATAATATTCCCGTGGAAAATGTTTGTAAGGAAATGAATTAACAAAGCAACTACTGTTACATCATAAACAAAATATATGTACCCATGTGTTGTAAAAAGTCAGCTCTATAGCTTCAGCAGATTTCAAGAAAATAATTTAATATTCCGATGATAGGAAGTTGCACACCAATATCACCTTACAAGCATAATGGGATAAGAGTTTTGTCATGGAATATTAGTTAAAGTTAAAATATATACCTAGGTAACTTTGCTTTGTACTATAATATTGTTTTGATTAGTTTATTGATTATTACGTTTATAAGGCTAAAGATACGATCAATATCAATTCCAACTTACCATGTCATATTCAATCTCTTTCTTTGGAATATCACTTTCTTTATGAATGATATGTTTCATTCACTTAGTATAGTACTGTATAATACTGCTATGGAATTTATGTGAATATTCCTTCTTAACTCTTTATTATGTTATTAACATTTAAAACACAAGTGCAATATTAAGAAATTGGTGTTAGTACTTTTGTTTTACAGACAATAAATGCAATATCAAACAGAAAGAAGCCATATAAAAATAGCGACATAAAATTTCACGTTCCGGTTGAAGTTTGTGCACCACTGTTTTCTCAATCCAACAGGCTGCTTATTCATATACGTATTCTTGTACAATTCTTCATTCTTCCTTACCTAGCGCTTGGTGCCCGCTCACGATGTCAAGATCAGAAAAATGCGCTTGCTTTGACATCACTGGTCTACGTATACATGATAGCTTATATTTTAAAATAGACTATACAGTAAATAAAATTGAAGGATATTATAGTGTGTAGAAGATTATGCACTCCAGAGAAAATTTTCATTATACATGTGTCAATATTTTGAGTACGTTAATCAGTTGATCTGATGAAGGAATATCCTAATTGTAATAACAAAGTGAGTGCATTTATTTCCTTTTGTTTGTTTTGATAACTAAGGTACAATACATAGCTCTCGTTTAAGTTTGTATAATTTGTATACAAATGAATGTTAGTAATAAAAGGAAAGCTTTGGATTTTGGGTGAGACTGTTAAGGATTATCCTAAACAAAAACTAATTAGCTTAATTAAAGCACGTCTCACTGTTTACAGTAGCATTAGAGAAGATAATTCCGCAAACAAAACACATATATCACATTACGCTACTAGACCTGTACTGCTGAATCTCTGTAAACACATTAAATTTTACCCACGATCTAAAAGTAGCCTACACTTACCTTCATGATTCGGACAGCAGCGTTTGTCTATAGCTGCAGATTGTATGTGCGATTTGAATTGTGTTCGTTCAACACTGTCTAATGCCTTTCTTTTTATCATTATGATAAAACGACAAGGGAGTCAAAATGCTTGTGAACGTCTTATATTGGCTCATAATCCATTTAAATCTGGGGGGGGGGGGGAACAAACTGAGTTTTGTATTGGTCTCCAGGTATCGATCATATTCCAGCAGAATTAATACAAGAGGGTGGAAGCGCATTATCTAACGAAATTTATAAGCTTGTACTTGCTATTTGGGAAAAGGAAATTGTACCAGAACAATGGAAGGAGTCCATAATCGTACCTATCTTTAAGAAGGGGGACGAGACTGACTGTAGTAACTTTCGAGGAATACCACTTTTATTGATGTCGTACAATATTCTGTCCAATATTCTTTATAGAAGATTAACTCCATGTGTGGGTGAAATTATTGGGGATCATCAGTGTGGTTTTAGGCGTAATAGATCAACTATTGACCAGATATTTTGTATTCGACAGATAATGGAGAAAAATGGGAGTATAAGGGTACAGTGCATCAGTTATTCATATATTTCAAAAAAAGGCATATGACTCGGTTAAGAGAGAAATTTTATATGATATTCTTATTGAATTTGGTATCCCCAAGAAACTAGTTCTTATAATTAAAATGTGTCTCAGTGAAACGTACAGCTGAGTTCGTATAGGTCAGTTTCTGTCAGATGCGTTTCCAATTCACTGTGGGCTAAAGCAAGGAGATGCACTATCACCTTTACTTTTTAACTTTGCTCTGGAGTATGCCATTACGAAAGTCCAGGATAACAGAGAGGGTTTGGAATCGAACGGGTTACATCAGCTGCTTGTCTGTGCGGATGACGTGAATATGTTAGGAGAAAATCCACAAACGATTAGGGAATACACGGGAATTTTACTGGAAGCAAGTAAAGAGATAGGTTTGGAAGTAAATCCCGAAAAGACAAAGTATATGATTGCCTCGTGACGAGAATATTATACGAAATGGAAATATAAAAATTGGGAATTTATCTTTCGAAGAAGTGGAGAAGTTCAAATATGTTGGAGCAAAAGTAACAAATATAAATGATACTCGGGAAAAAATTAAACACAGAATAAATATGGTAAATGCCTGTTATTATTCGGTTGAGAAGCTTTTATCATCCAGTCTGCTGTCAAAAAATCTGAAAATTAGAATTTATGAAACAGTTATATTACCGGTTGTTCTTTATAGTTGTGAAACGTGGACTCTTACGTTGAGAGAGGAACATATGTTAATGGTGTTTGAGAATAAGGTGCTTAGGAAAATATTAAGAGCTAAGAGGGTTCACGTTACAGGAGAATTAAACATTAAATCCAGATGTTTGAGATGGGCAGGGCATGTAGCACGTATGGGCGAATCCAGAAATTCATATAGAGTTTTTGTTGGGAGGCCAGAGGGAAAAAGGCCTTTAAAGAGGCCGAGACGTAGATGGGAAGATAATATTAAAATGGATTTGAGGGAGGTGGGATATGATGATAAAGAGTGGATTAATGTTGCTCAGGATAGGGACCAATGGCGGGGTTATGTGATGGCGGCAATGAACCTGCGGATTCCATAAAAGCCAGTAAGTAAGTAAGTTAGTTAGTTTTGTTTTGGTGAGTTTGTTGGTGGAAAGTTCATAGTTTTTTATAAGAAATGTTTTTCTCTAATGATCAACACTCTCTTATTCAGTAACTATTGCGAGTAGAACCGTGATTTTTGTTCGTATCGATAGGATATGTAATAAAGATTCATTTACTCCTCTGGCATATTTCAATAGCGTAGATGGTTTTCGTGTAAATTTAATTAGAAACCACTTAATTCAAGCCACTGCACGATGCGAGCCGTCGTAGCCAGATAACAGCTCAGCTAGCGATACAGACCGAGTTCGTTGACTTCTTACATCTGTATTGCGAGAAGAGTATGTTAGCGGCGATGTTGCCAGACTGCTGAAACTTTCAACTTAATTTTCTAATTAATCATGCATTTAATCACAAAACGCAATATAGATTTACTATTCATTTAAGTGTATCCTATGGTCCCTTTCAATCTGCAAGGTTATATCATCGGCGTACAGGTGAAACACACTAAGCCAGTTTGTCAGTCAGTCAAACTTAGTGTGTTTCACTTGTAGACCGACGATATTTTCACTTCTCTCTCTGTATATATAAATATAAATATATATATATACACACACACACCACACACACAGACACAGACACAGACACACAGACACAGACACAGATGGCTTTCATTTCAAAACTTCCCTGTGGAAATAACTAATTATTTATATTGAATTCAATTCAAAAAACAAATACGCGTCAATTTAGATATTGATGGGGAAGACTAAAACAAGGCTGAATTGCATTTTAAGCTTCACTCCCACCCCAGCCATTAAAATTTCAAATAATAATAATAATAGCCTAATGTGTCCCTTGAAGGGCAAAGGCCTCCTGCTAGAGGGTAGCTCTGTTTCACTAACGCGGTGAGCTACTCCGCGTTAGGTTGTGTCTAGTGTTTCTTTGTCTGGTTGGAGTTGATTTCGCTGTCACTTTGATTAATTTTATTTCACTAACACTTTTATTATATTGAATGCACTATCACTTAGTCAACTTGGGATATTGTTTGTGGCTGGCACTGTCTTCATTTGTAGTCGACTTCCATATTGTTCTCCATGTTCCCCTGCTTCTTGCTATTCTGGACCATTGCTGGCCTGCTTGTGTTGTGTAGAAGTCTGCCCATCTCTTCCTTGGTATGCCTCTGTGCCGGTCTCCTGTGCGCGGGTCCCACATGGTGGCTCTGTATGTCCATCTTTCGTCTTTCATCCGCGCGATGTGGCCTCCCCACTTCCACTTCAATTTGTTTGCTCTTTGTGTGACGTTTGTTGTTGATGCCATTTGGGACAGCGACTCATTGGAAATTCTGTCTCTCATAGTTATTCCCAATATCTTTCGTTCCATTTTCCTTTGGCATATTTCTAGCGCATTCATCTGCCTGTTTGTTGTCGACCATGTTTGGCATCCATAAAGTAGTGTTGGGTAGACGCAGGCTTGTAGTACTTCGAATTTGAGTCTTCTGTTGATTGTCTTGTCCAGGAGTATGAACTGGAGGGACCAGAAGGATTTCCAAGCTAAGGATATTCTTCTTATTTCTTTTCCAGTCTTGTCTTTAAAGGAAATTAGTTGGCCTAGGTATGTGTATTCCGTTGCATATGGTAGCGTTGTTCCGTCAATTGAGATGGGGATTTCTTGTCTGTTTGTCATCAGCTGTGTTTTTGTCATGTTCATTGATAGAGCTGCGGTTTTGCTTTGTGCCTAATGTGTCCCCTCACAGAGTTGTTGGAGCATTGACTGTAGTTCTTCTGGTGTTTTTGCGAACAGGACTACGTCGTCCGCGAATCTTAGGTCTGTTAGGTGTCTTCCGTTTATGTTTATTACCTGTTGCTTGTTCCAGTTCATTTTTCTGAATACATTTTCCAAAACGCTTGTAAAGAATTTGGGAGAGACTGGGTCACCTTGTTGTACTCCGCGTTCTAGACGAAATGATTACTTAAATATGAAAGAACATTCAATTATTCATACACCTCATTCGTTTTCACATCTTTTGTTTTCTATCATCGGCTGGAAACCTGTATTTTTGCTATTATCAGTTGATTATAGGAAGAAAACACAGCTTTTTTTGTGTAATTTCCTAAATTTAATCACTAAGGATAATTTTATGTTCTCTGTTGTAGGGATACACCATTTTAAAATAATTTGATACAGAAACATAACTATTACATGAAATTCTCAATACGTTTTTGTAGCTATATTCTCGTCAGCTCTAATTAACAATAACAACAATCCAGGTAAAGTAATAATAATAATAATAATAATAATAATATAACAATAATAATAATTACTTATAAAGGCTCTTAGAGAACTCGGAGGTTCATTGCCGCCCTCACATAAGCCCGCCATCGGTCCCTGTCCTGAGCAAGATTAATCCAGTCTCTGCCAACATATTCCATCTTCCTCAAATCCATTTCAATATTATCCCCCATCTACATCTCGACCTCTACAAAGGTCTCTTTCCCTCCTGCCTACCAACTAGTATTCTATATGCATTTCTGGATTCGCCCATATGTGCTACATGCCTGCCCATCTTGGACGTCTGGATTTAATGTTCCTAATTATGTCAGATGAAGAATATAATCGAAAAATCGAAAAATCGAAGGAGAATTGGGAGGAAGATTTAAAAGGTACGCAAAACGCGTCCTTGCAAGGGGTTGGGGCTGTACAAAACTAAATATGTGAGCTCCAAGCCTGTTGGCCACTAGTCTCACTCCTGGTTACGCTGCTCCCCTGAAGGAGCTCTAGAAAATTTTGAAGGGGAAGCCGAAATTGTACGTAACCTCTTAGGTACCACATACGCGAGGGGGCTGAGATTGATCAATTGATCACGGAACGGGGCGAGGAGGATTTGGCTGGTGTTTGCCGTTAGGATGGCAAGACGCCGTCATCTGTTGTTCGATGACAAAGCAGGTGAAGGCCATCGGAAAAAGCGCCGTGAAATCTAATCTGCAATTTGAGAGGTGCCTGTCCTTTCAATTTGCGACTTATTGAGTGACCTCGTATATTTAATAGACTATTAATATTATCTGAACTAGGGCATACATCATTTATAATAAAGGTGGAATATATATGGGGAAGGGCATATAGGTCCGTGGCCCATTTCTTATAGGGCTCATCCGACATTTGTCTTACGCTTGAGGAAAACCACGGAATACCTTAGGCGAGATGAGTTTTCTCATGTATAGGAGACTAGCCAATTTGGCTATTATGTAGGAGGTGATTGTTATCATGAGCCTTGTTGATCGTCTCAATTTTGAGACAAGCCATTTGGCTATATGATGGCTCAATTACGAAGAGGGGGAGAGATGTAATTAGTTAATTAATTTAAGTAATTAGGAAGATTAATGGGGATATGATAGCAGGTCCGTGGCCCATTTCTTTTTAAGGCTCATCCCAACATAATACATGCTGTTCTACTTTATGTAACTTTCTACATTCTCCTGTAACTTCATTTCTCGTAGCCCCAAATATTTTTCTAAGCACCTTATTGTCGAACAGCCTTAAAGGGAGAGTACAAGTTTCACAACCATACAGTGCAACCGATAATATAACTGATTTATAAATTGCAACTTTCAGCTTTTTTGAGATCAGACTGCATTACAAATGCTTCTCAACCGAATAATAACAGGCATTTATTCTGCGTTTAATTGCCTTCTGAGTGTCATTTATATTGTTTCTGTTGCACCAAGATGGTAATAACAATAATAATAATAAGAAAAAAAAATAATAATAATAATAATAATAATAATAATAATAATAATAATAATAATAATAATAATAATAATAATCTTAAACATATTGGACACTCACTTCAATACGTTAAGTTCGAAATAATCTGTTTCGTCGAACTCTCTACAATATGTACCTTACTTACTTTACTTACTTACAAATGGCTTTTAAGGAACCCGAAGGTTCATTGCCGCCCTCACATAAGCCCGCCAGCGGTCCCTATCCTGTGCAAGGTTAATCCAGTCTCTATCATCATACCCCACCTCCCTCAAATCCATTTTAATATTATCCTCCCATCTACGTCTCGGCCTCCCTAAAGGTCTTTTTCCCTCCGGTCTCCCAACTAACACTCTGTATGCATTTCTGGATTCGCCCATACGTGCTACATGCCCAGCCCATCTCAAACTTCTGGATTTAATGTTCCTAATTATGTCAGGTGAAGAATACAATCCGTGCAGTTCTGTGTTGTGTAACTTTCTCCATTCTCCTGTAACTTCATCCCGCTTAGCCCCAAATATTTTCCTAAGCACCTTATTCTCAAACACCCTGAACCTATGTTCCTCTCTCAGAGTGAGAGTCCAAGTTTCACAACCATACAGAAGAACCGGTAATATAACTGTTTTATAAATTCTAACTTTCAGATTTTTGGACAGCAGACTGGATGATAAGAGCTTCTCAACCGAATAATAACAGGCATTTCCCATATTTATTCTGCGTTTAATTTCCTCCCGAGTGTCATTTATATTTGTTACTGTTGCTCCAAGATATTTAAATTTTTCCACCTCTTCGAAGGATAAATCTCCAATTTTTATATTTCCATTTCGTACAATATTCTGGTCACGAGACATAATCATATACTTTGTCTTTTCGGGATTTACTTCCAAACCGATCGCTCTACTTGCTTCAAGTAAAATTTCCGTGTTTTCCTAATCGTTTGTGTATTTTCTCCTAACATATTCACGTCATCCGCATAGACAAGAAGCTGATGTAACCCGTTCAATTCCAAACCCTGCCTGTTATCCTGAACTTTCCTAATGGCATATTCTAGCGCGAAGTTAAAAAGTAAAGTGATAGTGCATCTCCCTGCTTTAGCCCGCAGTTAATTGGAAAAGCATCAGATAGAAACTGACCTATACGGGCTCTGCTGTATGTTTCACTGAGACACATTTTAATTAATCGAACTAATTTCTTGGGAATGCCAATTGTACCAGTCACAAATAATAAAATTGTGAGATATATTGAAGAGAAAAAGTGGAGATTCCTTTATGCAGGCCGTTTTCTTAGCTGAAAGAAAGTGAAATGTTTTTCTTATGAGGAATATATATATATACGGAATTATTAATTTTCTCTTTGACTATATTTATTTATTTACTGTGCCACTTTTGCTTATCTTAAAAGTTAATAATTCACATTAACGTTTTCGATACTTTTGTATCATCTTCAGATGTAGAGTATTAAATGAACATTTATGTTGAAAACCTTGCCTTATGATATGGAACTTTTTGTGATGGTTTTCGGATCATGTTAGTGTGAATTGCTCTAACTTAACTTAGGTTGGTCTATGATACACTTGTTATATTACGTTAAGATCACTTGCAGTGCATGTAGTACAATTAAAAGATTTAAAATTATTTAAAAGTTATATAAAACTATAAACGTGATCAGAGAAATGTGAAACATTATAAAAACACTTTTAAAAACACTGTAAACAATTGTTAGCCAATTTTTCACTTCGTTAGATGGGACTGCTTCAGTTGTTCTTGATATTTAACAACGATTGAAAATTAATTTTCTCGTTTCGTAGTAATAAAATCAGTATCTTCAAAGTGTTCAATGCAGCTGAAAATAAATAATAGAATCTTTTCCAGCTTCAAGTATAAAAGTGAGTAGAAAGTATTTATGATAGCGTTGTGCGTGCCTTGCATAGATTCCCGACTAACCTAGCACAGCATTCAATTGTTGCGCATTCTCATCTGCATTCAGTCCGGTATGGCTTCTCTTTCTTCCACTGCCTTAGGACTATCTCTTCTCATTACAGGAAAGCCCCTCGTTTCCGTCATTTCATATTGTCTCCATGCATTATTACTTAGGTTTCTTCACAACACTATCTATCTACTGTTCACACAATATAAAAAGTCCCACTGACGTAAATGACGTCATAGGCCCTACGTCACATAGTTCTTAATTTGAATCCAAATGAACAGAGTCTTACTGTCTGCTAATATGTGGTCTTGATTCAAGAGCCCTACAAGTGAGAAGGAAATTTTTAAGATGTCTGAAAGCTAGGAATAGCTAATGATGATGATAATAGTGTCCGTTCGGAAGCTCTGTTAAAATAGGTTAACGGAAAGTTTTACTAACTTTTCTCTAAAGTATTAATTTTATTCATGCTTGATATTTCCTTTCAAAACATACAGTACCTACCTGGAAAACAAATTTAGTGAAAAAAGTTAGTGAAAATCCATTACTTTTACTAGAAATAGTTTTCGCTTTGCGTGGCGCCGTCCGAAAGTGACATGGGCAAGTAACAGCTCGTTTAGATGTGATTCATCGTGTTAGCTTTTGGTAATAGCCTAGAATCTCGCGACTTATATATTGAATTACAGTTGTACTTAACAGGTTTAATACTTTTTTATTTGCTGATGATATGGCGTTATTAGCAGAAGAGGAGATGATACTAAGGGATGTACTACTGGAGCTAAATGACAGCTGTAAGGAGTATGAGATGAAGATAAATGAAAATAAGACGAAGACCATGGTCATAGGAAGAAAAAATGAGGCATTGGAACAAGTGAACAGTTTCAGATACTTAGGGTGTACTGTAAGCAGTAACATGAGCCCCTGCCAGGAAGTTAAAAGGAGGATAGCAATGGCAAAGGAAGCTGTTACTAGAAAAAGGAGCATCTTCTGCGGACCTCTGGAGAACTAAGGAAGAGACTTGTGAAGTGTTTCGTGTGGAGTGTAGCATTATATGGAGCAGAAATATGGACATTACGATGAAGTGAAGAGAAACGACTAGAAGCATTTGAAATGTGGATATGGAGAAGAGTGGAACATGTGAAGGGGACAGACAGAATAAGAAATGAAGCTGTGTTAGAAAGAGAGGGTGCTGAAACTGATCAGGAAGAGGAAAAGGAATTGGTTGGGTTACTAGCTGAGAAGAAATTGCGTACTAAAGGATGCACTGGAAGGAATAGCGAACGTTAGAAGAGTTCAGGGCAGAAGAAGATATCAGACGATAGACGACATTAAGATATATGGATCATATGCGTAGACAAAGAGGAAGGCAGAAAATACAAAAGATCGGAGATTGCTGAGTTTGCAGTGGAAGGCCTGCCCTTGTGCAGAACATGTATGTATGTATGTATGTATGTATGTATGTATGTATGTATGTATGTATGTATGTATGTATGTATGTATGTATGTATGTATGTATGTATGTATGTATGTATGTATGTATGTATGTATGTATGTATGTATGTATGTATGTATGTATGTATGTATGTATGTATGTATGTAACGTTTTTCACAAATTAAAAAAAAAGTATTTTAGGTGCCGGTTTTTGTCTCTTTCGAGAGAATTCAACCCTACGTACGGTACATAATGTTTAAGAATGTCGCCACTTTCTATGCTGATATTTTCGAGATACCTGCCTGTTGAGCTAACTTTCTTAACTATTTCGTGGAAGAATTTTCTAGCCTACAGTCTTTGTCAGCGATGGCGAAAACATAGCGAATCTGTTTATGACGCATTTCTGACGTCGACGCACCCCCCTACCACACATAAATTTAAAAATATAACTATACTGATATCGAAATAAATTCTGGTGCCTTATTCCATTGCATCAGCTCAAATATGCATTTATTTATATTCAGGCTATAGTGTTTATTACATTTAAACATAGATTTGTAAAAATTTATTATATTAGGACTATATACAAGTTATATAATATATACATAGATACGTAAAAATTAATTCTATTAGGTCTATATACAAGTTATATAATATGTACAGCAGCAGTCAAAAGAAAAAGTGGCCGCTCTCCTGAAACAAAGTTCCTTCGGGTATCTTCGCTATAATTCGAGACAGGCGATGTTACATGTTGTTGGACCACGTTGCATGATATCTACAGTTATAATTGAATTCTCTCTGTGATTCGATAGCGTAATGGTAGCATTCAGGCCTTTTATTCATGAGGTCCTGCGTTCGACTACAACCTCGTGCTTTTTATGTTCTTTTTTGTTATGTTTTTGAGAGAGACAAACTATACATAATGGCTCCTTTCTCTTTACGATTATTTTAGTAATTAACATCAGGTTCATTAATATATTATGTCATGACTTTATCATTATGATATTGTGGCTGCAAATGGAAAGAAAAAGACTTTATTCTCAATAAAAATATCTTTCGTGGCATAAACAAATCAAATTTACTGGAGTCGGCCTTAAAACATTCAAATAATTAAGCGTTCAAAAAACAAAACAAAAAGCCACAATTCAATATTTAGTCTATCTTCCTCTTATCTCGATTATCTTGCAGTCGAATGGGGATGGAATTGACTAGTCTTTGCAAATAGCGACTGTTCTTAGACACGATATTCCAGGCATTCTGATCATACCCACATACATAAGTGTTCTGTCCATGGGCAGGTCATTCATTGCAAACCCAGCAATCTCCAATCTTTCCTATTTTCTGCCTTCCTCTTAGTCTCCGCATATGATCCACATATCCTAATGTCATCTATTATTCTTTTCAACCAGAGACCCAACAAATTCCTTTTTCTCTTTCTAATCAGTTTCAGCATCATTCTTTTTCACTCACTTTTTCAAACACAATTTTATTTCTTATTCTGTCTGTCCACTTCACACGCACCGTTCTTCTCCACATCCACATTTCAAATGCTTCAATTCGTTTCTCTTCATTTCGTCGTAATGTCCATGTTCCTTCCCTACACTGCCACACTCCACACAAAGCACTTCACTAGTCTCTTCCTTAGTTCTTTTCCCAGAGGTCCGCAGAATATCTCCTTCTTCTTCTATTAAAAGCTTCCTTTGTTCATGTTTGCAGTTTTTCTTGGGAAGGATAGGCCTAAATGCGGTAACATCCCGTTGCTTTCCGCACACCACTATCTCTTTCGCATCTTATTAAATTCCAGGGGACCCAAGCGTGGAGATAAGGAGAGTGGATTTGACTAATTGGCCCTCCGGACTTCACCGAAAGCCACTGCAAGGGTTAAATATTAATTCTATCAGGATGTTTGACCCGATCAGAGATCGGGAAATCTCAATTAGCCTTTTCCCCCGCATCCTGGATTAGCTTCTACGAATCATCAGAAAATCTTAGAGTGTGATTGGGCCAATTTTTCCGAAAAGTTTCCACACTTTTGCCCTAGTAGCTCAGCGGACGAACGTCGAAATTTAGATGTCAACGTCTCAGGTTCAATTCCTCGTTACTCCTTTTCATTTTATTGTGGTTCAAGATAGTATAATGTAATAATACAAAAGAAAAATTAATACCAGTATTATGCAACTGGATTTTTCCAAACCTAATATTAAATTTGTTATTTATATCGCTAAAAACGATTACAATATAAATAACTTGAATATTATTTATACAGTATCACTAATGAACGATAACAGAATATAAATGATAAATATCGGTTTGTTTAATTAATATAAGATATTATGTAATACTTATTTAATTATCTAAATAAAATAACCTTTTTACAAAGAAAGATGGTTATTTGTGTTATAATAATTACTTATATAAAATACAGATTATTTATATTGCGAAAGAACAATAACAATATAAATAACTTGAATATTATTTTATAATGCTAATGAAGGAAAACAGATATATAAATGATAACTTGAATATTATCTATATCGCTAAAGAACGATAACAATATAAAAAACGTGAATATTATTCATATCGGAATTTCAAAGATTTATTACAGATGTATTTAAGAAATTGTAGAAGAATAGTAATTAATAACAGTATCCTATTTATTCTACTTGGAGCCAAATTTGTAACTTTAAAAGTGTGGTTACTATGTTGAAGTGTATGTGTTGTAACGGATGCTTGATTTGTTATGCATGTGAGTCAGTTATGTGATGCTTGATGTCGTCGCAATTTTGTAATTATAGTTTGATTGTGTTTGTGTGACTATTGTGTATTAATTTATGATGTATGGTACGGAAAGCTGCGTATTTGTGTTATAGAAGTGTTACGTATGTGTGTTGTTAATGTTTTTGTATATTTCAAATTGATACCTGATATTTATTTTGCAATCGCAATGCCTAATTTACGGTTTGTTTATGTTTTGTTTACATCGCGTAAGCTAATTTAATTTTCTTTTCTATTTCTCTTTATGCTTATCTTTTTGTGTATGAAACTATAGCCCTAACATACATATGTAAAATAGGGCTAACCACCATTGAGATACAATAATAATAATTGTTATTCATATCGTTATAAAACGATAAGAGACTACAAATGATGACTTGAATTTTATTCATATCTCTAAAGAACGATAGCAAAATATAAATAACGTGATGTCCACAAAGAACGATAACTGAATATAAATGATAATTTGAATAGCATTTACATCGCTGAAGAACGATTAAAAATAAAATGAAAACTTGAAGAAGGCCCGAACCCACAACCTTTGAATCATTAAACAAGCACTCTACCGCTGGCCTACGAGGCGCAGACATGGAACACTTTCATAGTTCGGGAACTGCTTGTACAAGCACATGCATCGTGTAACATCGCCGCGACCCGAAATGGACTTTGAAAATATTCGCTGTTCACGAGTGCGGCCACTTTTTTTTTGACAGCTGTACAGAGATACTTAACAATTTATTATATTACGACTATATATACAAGTTACATAATATATACAGCTGGCTGTCATATTTATGTACCCATCTTCCAAAGCTTCCTTCTTTGTGTATTTTGAATTTTCATACCACTACATTTAATTTATATTTTATACCCGATAGTAAATTAAGGAAATGTGAACAGAATTCTGGACAAATTAACTTTGAAAATGAAATAAATTATTGTACGTATATTGAGAAGTGTAAGGAATATGAAATTAGGTAGGTGATTCACTTTACTGAGCATTTTAATTTATCACACAATAAAAGTAATGGATGACAAATGTTCAGACAGCGGTATAATTACGCTACAATGGGACAAAATTTTAATTGGAGTTACATATTCCTAGAACGTAACAAAGTCCTTTTTTAGTCATTGAGTATTTAAGGAATAGTATTTTCATACAAGTTCTTGCATTTCAATTAAAATTATTTGCAATTCATTAACTTCATAAGTTCCTTATCTTCCTCAAATTAGAGCTACAATAGAAAGAATTATAAATGCTATATGATGATGAGAATAGTAATGTGCTTTATCTGTATTGATTTTATTCCTTCTGCATAAGATTCCTTCTTTATTTTAACTGACCACATAATGAATTTGTATTCTAATTTTAATTGAAACTGTATTTGCATATTTGTTATCCCTTATCCTCTGTATTTGATATTAGGCCAACCATTTATTTAATAGTTTGGTTTCAATAATTCCGTTGTTGTAAAGAATAAGTTCAGTTTGCTTGTCCTCATTTTCCGTGTTTCTCAAATAGCCTGTACCTCGCAGCCTTTCTCAGAATTCTTATTTCCATATTTTCCAATTCTCTTTTTCCTCTAGTCATGTTTAACTTCCGTATAATATGAACGATGTTTCCAGTATATTTTATCCGTGTATTTCATTATCATCTTCCACAGAACTCGTTTTCCTAGCGATCTTTAATATATACCTAGCAGTATCTGAATCAGTTTCTTTTGTATGTTTAAATTTTGTTAAATGTACTGTACTCAGTGAATTATATGGAAGTGCAAACATATTCTACTTTTTCACTCTACTTCCTGAAGATTTTTATTTTAATTGTTTGCAGGTCATTCGTTATCTCGTGAAACCAAATGAAGGGGTTTTTAAAAAGAAACATAGTCCAAAAAAATTGCAAAGTTGAGATGTTAAGCATGTAGTGAGCGTATTGTAGCGACCACCTACTGAATTAGTTGCTAGTGGTAAAAGAACACCATAGTCCTATGTTATAGGATTGGAAATTTTTACTGGTTTTCATAAAACAAACTTACTCCAAAGACTTTTTTTGTGAAAACAGTCATTATCCAAGACGATGGTAGCATTTACGAAAATCTCATTCATTTCATCTTGAAAAATTTATCCATACATTTTTGAAGTGTAGTAGATTAGCAGTACGGCTTCTTATGTACGCGGCAAAAGTCACCTCAGAGAAAAATACTTTAGCACGTGAATTATTGTATCAGTTATGGAGTCATCTTTAGACACAGAAGTAACCCCATGGAAGAAACGTAAGTAACGAAAGGAGAAGGAAGAGAATATAATATAGAAAATTTCGAATTATCACGTCGCCAGGAAAGCTTCAGTAGTTGTAGAAAAAGAAGATTAAAGGAAAGGCACACCTGAGCCACAATACAGTATTTTTTTCTTAAAACAAGCATTCTCCATAGTTACCTACATTTACACATGTATTTCTATGAAGTAATTTAAGTTATAAATGTACTTCAATTTTCCAAAGTTTATACAACATCTTCATACTTGAAGTATCAACAACACCCATGCCAGATAGCTTTTTGTTCCTCCTGAAAATTTAAATGTTTGGATTATGTTTGTTTTTTTTTTTTTCGAAAAAAAAAAGAGCCTTCAAATGCTTGCGTGCACCGTAGCATATAGTAAGAACCTTGTGGTAGGTATAAGTGAGCTCTTTCGCTACAAGTAGAAGCGTAGCAAGGAAGGGAAGCTTCTCAGTTCACTTTATTCTTCCCCTGACGCGCAGGTAAGCTTCGAGATGAGGAATGTCCTTTAAATTCCTTTCAGATATTACCGTACTTCTGCGTTTACTTGAGGATACTTCAGTTTTTTTTTTTTGAATTGTTCCTTACAGTAAGTCATCATTATCGACATTTATGATAACGTTGGTAAATTGGAATTTATATTTCTCTCTGAAATTATTTTTTTGTTGTTACAGATCGGGATATTCATTTAATACGGTATATTTTAATCCTAACTATTCATTTTCAATGAATTAAATATTATTATTAAGCTCAATATTCTCAACTTGTCGGCCTGGGTGGCGCAGTCGGTATAGTATTGCCCTTCTGTGCCCGAGGTTGCGGCTTCGATCCCGGTCCATATCGATGGTATGTAAGTGTGCTTAAATGCGACAGGCTTATGTCAGTAGATTTATTGGCATGTAAAAGAACTGGTGCGGGAAAAAAATTCCGGCACACCGGCGACGCTGATATAACCTCGGTAGTTGCGATCGTCGTTAAATAAAATACAGCCTATTTTTTATTTTTTCTCAACGTTCAGTGCTCCGAATAATATTTTAAAGAAATAAATTTCAATGCTTCAGTAATAGAAGATAGTTTAAAGAAAAGAGAATTCCTTAAGCACGCTAGAATTAAAAAAAACATCCTGTATTGGTAGCTGAAATTTGTTTACATATTGACCATTCATATCAACATTGTTAACTTATTAATGTAGTTTTCTACGATAGCACAAATTTACTTTACATAAATATAAAAGGTTGAAGAGGTGTAAAATCACGTGTATTGTCCGTCAGAACTCATAGCCATTAAAGAATAAATATGCTATTTTATTTATAATCACGATTTCATGACCGTCTAATCCGGCCATAATTACCAATGCGGTTAGGAACAGTTGAATACTACATATTTTTGAAACGGCTAGGCCTACTACATATTAGTAACTTCAAAATAATAACTGAAATTCATATATTAATTTAAATTTATTTATTTGTATTACATGTAATATTTGCGTCATGAGGTAATGAGTTAATTTCTTACTGAAAGAAGTTTGTACATTGAATGTTGCGTTTTCTTCGGCAGTGCGTAAAGTGATTACATACTTTTACGCATTGGTGTTTTAAAGGTTCACTTTACGCACTGATAACAATGGAAAAAGTGCAACTTTACGTACTATTGTAGAAAAATAATAATTTAAGTTCTGTTGTCAGTGGTAGAAGACTAAATTATTATGTTTGATGTCCTCTGACTTCAATTTCATTGTCATTTTTCAATATTGAATTATACTTACCGCTAAGACACACATTATTTTAATAATTAAAGTGGCATGTATTTAACTCTTTATATATTATAAAGGCTGCGGCAAAACATCCTCCCCTATTTAAAGTTTAAATAAAGAACAGATGGATCAAAATAAGGAAACTGTATTAATATGAACTGTATCTAAACAGTGGAAAATTTAGGTTACATGCGTTGCCATAACGATGTCAAATGACATGCGCAAAACAACAAGAATTGAATAGGACATTGAATACACGGAATTGACATTCAATTACTGCAAATTGTAATCTGTAACGAATTCCAGCTATGCCGTGGACGGGTGAAGAACGTGCTTACGCTGTGGTATCGTTTCTGGTAAGTGGTAATTCCTTTGTCGTTGCTCAGATGTTTCCCGGACGCTTAATTTCTTCACGTGGTGACGTGGCCAGCACGATCACCAGACCTTGCATCCTGCGATTTTTTTCTATGGGGCTGAGGTATTCAAACATCGGCCGAGGACTTTGCCAGACATAAGAAATGCAATACAGGAAGAAATTGGTCTTATTCCTCAAGAAATGCTAGTTAGAGTGATTCAGAATTTCCCAAGTCGCATTCAACAATGCATTGATAGTGAAGGACACCACTTGAGAGACACGTTATTCAAAAAACATGAAAAATTCCCACTGTTAAGATACCATTCATATTAATAAGTTTCCTTATTTTGATTTGTTTAAAGTTTAAATTAGGGAGGATGTTTTGCCGCACCCTTTACAATAACAAAAAAATTATGGTGAACATTTGTCTTTCAGTTGAATATATAACGTTTTATACTTTTATTGCCAATTTGAGAAATTAACATTCAATGCAGCTGAACTATTGCTGAATCAATTAAATAAACCATCACAGTAATTCCTAATTTATGGACGCTGCATGCAGCAGCATGAACTTTGGTACGGACAGGGATTTGAATAAAAAGCCTTTGTTATTAAAATTCGAGTTCCGTTTGTAACATAATAAACTAACGCTCATATGACATTTAAAGCGCAACATTTTGTCAGCGTTGCAATAGTGTGTGAGATGCAATTTTATAATTACGTGATTCTATTCACTACCATACCAATGCAATAATCATATTTCAATATTAAATTTAATTATTTGAACTGTTGCTATTATTCAGACTACAAGTGCATTGATATTGGTTTTAAAATCGAATATGTCCACAACAGTTTACTAGCACTAGAATATTGCTTCAGATTTTAAGCGGTATTTTTTTTTAATTCCTTCGTGACTCTTCAAAATTGGAACCGTTGTTATGTCGTTACATCTCCTTCGTTTTACAACACACTTCATGACTAACGTTAAGATTTAAATCTGTAGTATTGTTTATGTTGTCAGTCCACACCTGTGGAGTAACGGTTAGCATGCCTAGCCGCGAAACCAGGTGGCCCGGGTTCGAATCCCGGTCGGGGCAAGTTACCTGGTTGAGGTTTTTCCGGGGTTTTCCCTCAACCTAATAGGAGCAAATGCTGGGTAACTTTCGGTGTTGGACCCCGGACTCATTTCACCGGCATTATCACCTTCATCTCATTCAGACGCTAAATAACCTGAGCTGTTGATAAAGCGTCGTAAAATAACCTACTAAAAAAATTATGTTGTCACATATCATCTTATCGGTGAATTCCTGGTTGATTGATGTGGATATTTGTGAATTAAAGCGTTTAAAACGTCTTCATCGAAGTGGGAACGTGAAGAATAATTTATGCCCAAATGACCCTCTTTGAAACGAGAGATCATTGTCTTGCCGTGTTTCCTTGTGTGCCTTTCTTCCCAAAAACAGTAATGTCTTCAGCGGCTTCCGATGTAAGGAAAAGGTACGTCGTAGATTTTCGTTTTGGCATGAATAAGTGTATTCATTCGGTCCGAGATATGGATGAAAATATGAAAACGACATGCGACATTTTTTGACACGCTGTGGTAAACGTTTATATTTCAGAAACTATAATATAAAATAGAGTTAAGTTCATATACCATCGTGTAGAGCATGGGCGTCCAAAAGGATCGTCTGCGCCGAATCACTTGCAAGACGCTACTTGCATAAGCTCATGACCTTGGGTGGGAGGGTTGAAGATGTAGGTAGCGACAGGTGAGTTAACTAGAACAGTGGTGGTTTATTGTAAGCTAGACATCATCGGGGAAGTTTGTGTACTTTAACTTGATTCAAAATCACAATTTGTTAATTAATGCAAATAAAAATTCAAATAAATACATAAACTGTAGGCGTTGGAATAGTGTGATAACTACTCGTAGTATAAACCATTAAATAGATTCAAAACACTTTGGAAATAAACTATTATGAACTACAAGGCCTACGTAAATGGAAATTAAATACATAATCATCATTAGTCTGATGTAAAATAAACCAATATTTATGTCTAAGTATAATAATGAATGAAATGTATTCTACTGAAATTAGCCTCCTTCAGTTTCACATATTTCTTTCAGCAATATTGCATTGAAATCCGGAGTTACATTGCACACTGGTCCGTCATGCGGGTCCTACATCTTGACTTCGCGCTGTTTCGAATTTTGTTTATAATATTATCCATGACGTGCTGAAAATTCAAAGTTTTCTCATAAAGGGCTTCTTGATGAAAAATGCAATGTACTGTGTAGAAATTTGATACATCTCTTTCGTTAAGAAATCCTGTACTTTTAGTCTGCCAATTAAACTCTTTTTCTTAGCAATAATGGAACGGGCTCCATCACTTGCTATGGACACTAGCTTTGACTACTGTAAATAATCATGTATATTTATGCACGAGCAAAGGTCATTGAATATTTCTTCTCCAGTGGTGTTACTTTTTAAAGGAATCCGGTCTAATAAATATTCAACACCTCGTATAAATACAGATAACTGAGCCGTACCTATCAAATCATTGCTTTCATCACAAGCAAGAGAAAAATGTAAAACGTTATGAATTGTAGCATCAATCTGCCCAGATATGACAGATATTTTAATTCTTCGTGCAACAGTTTGTCGAGAAAGGTGTAAATTGTGAAAGTGTTGCAATTCTTTGGGACACAAAATTTCTGCTACTCTAACCATGCATGTTTTTACAAACTCGCCTTCCTGAAATGATTTGAGAGATTTGGCTATCTCCCATGACACAGTGTAACTAACAAATCTTTTTCTGTCGTGCCAGGTGCAGGAACGTCAATATGCAGAGCATGCTTATTTAACAGGTTACTCAATTCTTTTGCCCGATCTACTCCTGGAATAATGAAGGAATATGCATAATAATAATAATAATAATAATAATAATAATAATAATATAATATTCAATAACGCTAATATAATAATATTTATAATAATCAATAATACATTTAAACTCAGCATATTGAGAATGCCATGCAACAAATGACGTTTTACATTCCCTCGAAACATGTCGGAAATTATCTTGGAACATATAAGACATTTTATATTATCACCATCATCAAAGGAAAGAAAATCTATAATGAAGAAATAATATAATTCGACTTATTTGACAGCTTTATTAAAATTAATTCAAAATTCAAAGAAACCCTAGTTCCCACTCTACATTAAATTTGGAGGTCGAAGGCTTGGACAGAGACATTCGTAAACCACCTTACAAATCCGGTACGCCCGCCACTACCTTGTTTACTGTATCAAGCACACGCTATGGCAGTCAGGGTGCCTTACGAGGGAGGAGGGCGAATGGAGGGGGTTACATTGCAGGTTGCATAGTGACTACACAGTGAGTCGCGAATCACCTTTTGGACATACATACATACATACATACATACATACATACATACATACATACATACATACATACATACATACATGCACACATACATACATAAATGTTCTGCCTATAGGCAGGTCTTTCACTGCATTCTTCAATCTTTCCTATCTTCAGCATTCCTCTGAGTCTCCGCGTTTAATCCACATATCTTAATGTCATCTACAGTATCATCTGATATCTTCTTCTGCCCCGAATTCTTCTCCCGTTCACCATTCCTTACACTGCCGCCTTCAGTAGGCAGTTTCTTCTCAGCCAGTGACCCTACCAATTCCTTTTTATCATTCTGATCATTTTTATTGGGTTATTTTACGACGCTGTATCAACATCTAGGTTATTTAGCGTCTGAATGATGTGAAGGTGATAATGCCGGTGAAATGAGTCCGGGGTCCAGCACCTACAGTTGCCCAGCATTTGCTCGCATTGGGTTGAGGAAAAACCCCGGAAAAACCTCAACCAGGTAATTTGCCCCGACCGGGAATCGAACCTGGGCCACCTGATTTCGCAGCCGGACGCGCTGACCGTTACTCCACAGGTGTGGACTCTGATCAGTTTCAGCATCATTCTTTCTTCATCTACTCTTTCCAACACTGCTTCGTGTCTTATTCTCGCTGTCCACTTCACACTCTATTCTTCTCCATATCCACATTTCAAATATTTCTATTCGTTTCTCTTCATTTCTTCGTAATGTCCTTGTTTCTGTCTCATACAATACAACACTCCGCACAAAGCACTTCACTAGTGTCTCAAATATTGGCATTTCTTGCGGAAAGCGGCTTACGTCATACTTTTGCAGGGGTAATTCTAACGGTTATTTGTAGAAGAATGGGAAGATAAATTCTTTTGTTGTGCACAGGAAGCAAATATAAAATGTTTGTTGTGTTCTAAACTACTTACAGGGTTTCATATTACCATCAAAAAGAGGCGTTATAGAAAACTCCTTTGTCTCCTATACTTTGCCATAATATTAAAGCTGATAAAGAAAAAGACGTTGCCGATAATCAACTTTTGATATTTAAAAATTTGAAACTTTGCAAAGAAGCCTAAATAAGGGAAAATTACTCAGATTTAAAAATTTCCGAAAAATTCACTACAGTACAAAATATCAACTCCTTATGTCACTTTTTGCTAGGTTTATTTGAATGTTCGACTCGATATTTATATGTGAGCATTTTTTCTTTTTTAATGAAACACGTTAAATGTAAAGCGCGCTCCCGATTGACGGACCAACATTCATTTGAGCAGTTTCAAATTGCAACTTATGATGAAGAACCAGATTTCACCGTAGTACAGTTAATTATTTCCAGAGTATACGGGCGAGATTCACTCCCTCCCCCCCCCAGATTACTGCTTTCTACAACCCCTCGCCTTGCAAAGCGGGATGCGTTTCATATAACGTCACCTATGTTGACGTTTTGCCAACGACTGGTGTAGAGGAAGTAATTATGAACGAGATAACGTAACGGCCCAGATCACGTATACATTGCTCATTCCTATGTTAAAATCGGTTGCACTTTGAAGAGAACAACCTCCAGGATCGCCACCCGTCCGCCGTAAACGAACACGAGATGGCAGTAGAGTCGCTAAAACAATTAAAATGGGAGTTATGACTTGACACCTTGTGTAGTAACTAGATGGCATCATAGCAAACTGACAAAAGTTGTTACCGTCAAAACCTATAACGTCGAGCAATGTGGGTATATATACTTTGCATACTTCCACTCGGTAATGAGTTCTGGAATAATATTCTGGGGAAATTCCACAGATAGTAACAATATATTTCTATTACAAAAAAGAGTAATTAGAATAATAGTAGGTGCCAAATCTAGGGAATCTTGTAGGGCTATTTAAAAAAAAACTACAAATAATGCTCATGGCTTGTCAGGATATCTTTTCATTAATAACCTTCCTCGTATGTAATCGTAAAAACTTTGTAACTAATTCAACAGTTCATATCATAAATACACGTAAAAATGTATTTCATACTCCATCGGCAAGTCTATCGTGCTATCAAAAAGGAGTGCGTTATATGGCAGTAAAAATTTTTAATAGCCTCCCTATCGATATAAAAAAATGATACTCAAAACATAAAAATATTTAGGGCCAAATTAAAGAAGTACCTAATTTCTCATGCCTTCTATTCTGTAGGTGAATTCATGACATTCAATAACACTTCATGAAATTGATACTAAAACTTTGTGTTGTACTAGTAGACTATATTTAAATCTCGTCTATATATATTTCATCTAGACTGTGACTATAAATTAAGATTTTAATAGTATTAAGTTTTTTGACTTGTTCTATATTCTAGCTGTAAGCATGTATGAAAACCATGGAATGTTAATAAATAAAATACAATACAATATATGATCTAGGGTAACACAGGTTGATGACATCATCACAGCGCAGCGAGCGAAAAGAATATGTCGCCGATTGCATCACCGTTTTTGTTTTAGTATCGGTTGTAACTTCAGATTGAGTGGACGAATTTCGATGATCGAGGTGTCATTTAAAAGGGAAAGATGAGTTCTTTCAGACATAATAGACTGCTGTACAGAGACATTTAAAAAAAACGAATGGTGAGCGTGTAAACAAAATTTGGCGACAGAATCTAAAAATGTCGAGGTTTGTTGCTCATATATCCAAGACGAAATCGATAAAAGGGCATCTGGGACATAGAGATGATCGAGATGAATCGATTGCTGTGCCTAAGAACAATGTTCAAAGTTGTAGAGAGTATAGGCCACGTCTTAAAGCCGAGCGTCAGAAGGGACAAGACGCACACGGCGAAAGCGAGTGCAGTGTTTCTGCTACTGTTGTGCCTGATATCTCTATTAAAAGGCGTTATGAAGTACAATAGCAACCTGACGATACTATTCGTGTATCTAAAAGTGATTCCAAGTGATTCCAAGCTGAAAATAAATAAAAGCATTTTATTTCGCCGGACCACATGGACGGATTCACACCAAAAATCATGCGCCTGTATTCGGTACAGCATAAGTTCGTATTTTTTTCTCTACTTGGCTCAATAAAAGTCTAAATACTTTATGGCCAGTTTGTCCAAGAAATGTTTAATTTGGCTTAACTAGTGTTAAATTAACAGCATGTTTATTTTTAATGTTCTGTTAATATATTTTCCATTTCTTCAATATCATTTTGTTTAAAACAACCAACACTCAACTATAACAGTCGTTAACACTATTTTAAACACTCAATATCAGTTGGTAATGATTTTTTACATTTAAGGCAACTTTTTATTGGCTGATATTATTCCTTAAATTCTGTATTGTAGAGCAAGTCATGTGTACGAAATGGAACTATAAAAGTTGGAGATTTATCCTTCGAAGAGGTGGAAAAATTCAAATATCTTGGAGCAACAGTAACAAATATAAATGACACTCGGGAGGAAATTAAACGCAGAATAAATATGGGAAATGCCTGTTATTATTCGGTTTAGAAGCATTTGTCATCTAGTCTGCTGTCAAAAATCTGAAGGTTAGAATTTATAAAACAGTTATATTACTGGTATGACTGTGAAACTTGGACTCTCACTTTGAGAGAGGAACAGAGATTGAGGATTTTTGAGAATAAGGTGCTTAGGAAAGTATTTGGGGCTAAGAGGGATGAAGTTATAGGAGAATGGAGAAAATTACACAACGCAGAGCTGCACGCATTGCATCCTTCACCTGACATAATTAGGAACATAAAATCCAGATGTTTGAGATGGGCAGGGCATGTAGCACGTATGGGCGAATCCAGAAATGCATATAGAGTGTTAGTTGGGAGGCCAGAGGGGAAAAACCTTTGGGGAGGCCGAGACGTAGATGGGAAGGTAATATTAAAATGGATTTGAGGGAGGTGGGATATGATGGTAGAGACTGGATTAATCTTGCTCAGGATAGGGACCAATGGCAGGCTTATGTGAGGGCGGCAATGAACCTCCGGGTCCCTTAAAAGCCAGTAAGTAAGAGTAAGTCATGAGACATGTATAAAATCATAACCTGATACAATTGACCATGATCGATAAATAAGAAGACAAATTAAAGTTTTAGGTGACTACTATTGAATAATAATATTATTACAAAGTAAATGTTATAGTGTCTACTAATGCTGTATGACTTCTCAAAGAAGCAATGTTTTGCTGAAACCCTTTTAATATAATACTCACTGTATTTTGAAACACTGATGTCATTGGCTATAGTTATTGAAAAGAGCCAGTATCATAGAATCAAAAGTAAATAGTAGATGCTGAATTGGAGTAAGTGGTCTATTTCTCTTGTAGGATATTCAAGTTGGTTTAAGTTTCTTCTGAAATTTTGAGGCGTACTTGTTTTGAAAATTTATATTGTCACAAATTGAATATCATGCATAGTATATAAATAATCATTCCTAGCTACCATTGCCACGTTGAGATTCCACATTTTTAAACGTTCATATATATGATGAAAATGAGTGATAATGAGTTCACTTTTGAAGATTATCTTCCCTATATTAGCTTTCCAAAGTGTCATTTAAATGTTATGTTATCAGTCATTGACGAAATATTTCTTAAAGAGAGACATAAAATATTATTTTCACAAATTCTGTTTGAACAGCTGTGGTGTCATCTGACATATTTAACTATCCGTCAAATGAGTTAACTGCCTAAAATCTACATTTAAAGTTAATAAACACTTAACAATCTACGATGAAAGATTCAGCGGTAACTAGTGTTAAAGACATGAAAAAACACCGGATACAACTTAACAGTGTTAGCTCCAACTCTTGTTCCCTCATTGATTAAATAGATTCTGAACGCAGGACCGAAGTCCACACTTGGAGAAACTCGGCCATGACTCCATCCGACGGTCCAAACTCGGTCCTGCGTTAAAAATTAGAAGAGGGCGGTATTCAGTTATAAATTACTACTAATTAAAATCGGAGTTGTATCCAGTGGGCTAGAAAATCAGCACGTAGAGCTAAACCTTAATCCCCCAGGAAAATTTTTCTCCGTTCCAAGTCTCTTTCATACTATGATGAGCAGAATATCAAAGATTAATATCTAACAATCATCAGCATTGAAGACATGAAAAAACTGTATTTTTCCAGTGATTGATTAAAATTCTAATACTATGGAGAAACCGGCCATTTCATTAACACAAACTTTCTTAAAAACTTAGACGTATTCAGTTACAAATTACTACGTAATTAAAATCAGCAGCTGGGCTGGAAAATGCTAAACCTTAATCCCAGGGCAAGTAAACTAGCATATCTAAGATTACTATCTCCCATCAGAAAACTTTTTCCAGTGACTTTAAATAATACTATAATAAGTACTACGGTTAAAAATTTAGGTTTCATTTGGACTCGAATCTCAGCTGGAATGCACAGGTAATATGTCTGTAAGAAACATTTTGATTCTCTGAAAAGTGAAAAATTTATTTGCTTCTAAACTGAAACAGATCTTGATACAGACCTGATTGCTTTGACTATTGCGACATTTTGTATAGTGATCTTAGTGTTGAATTGTCATTGAGGCTTCACCGTGTTCATAATGCTTGTGTTCGTTTCATTTTTAACAGCCGTCGCTATGATCATGTCTCCGAGTATTTGTTTCAATTATCTTGGCTTCGTTTACGGGAGAGACGTTCAGATCATTCACTCTGTTTGCTGTATCAGATTTTAAATAATTCCACACCTGTTTACCTAGTTCCTAGCTTCACACTTTTAGCATCCCACCACAACCGTGATACACGTTTACAATATGACCTTGTTCTATCAATTCCATATCATCAAACACCTCCCTACTCCTCTTCCTTCTCTATACACACAGCCCGTTCCTGGAATTCCTTGTCACAGGAAATCGGGAGCAGTCGGAGTCTAAAATCTTTTAAGTACACACTACTTAGAAATGTTTTCATTGAACAGAACTAGACTCAGAATTTGCGGAGTCTTAAATGACCAAGTTATTACTTTTTCTCCTCTCTCTTCTTCTTCTTTTTATTATCTATTTGTATTTGTATGCCATTTAGCACGACTTTGCTAATCAAAATTTTGTCTTGTAACCCACATGTATTCTCCTATTAGTATATTAACTGTATAATGTATCACAAGTGAATTAATCGTCGAATGTATCTCGAGCAGTTTAGGTCTTAAAAATTGTGTATGTGAGTGTGTATATTCCCCTTATGTTATGTAACTGATTTTGATTATGTGTAATTTTCTATTTTATTTTATATATTATGTAACCGATCTTGACTATTTGTAATTGAAGACCTCCCTCGAATAATGGTGTAACATCAAATTTTGTTTAAGTGGGATTATAGGTGAAACAGTACGCAACATCGATGTGTTATGTGATGCTGCGATCTGCAGATCATACTCGTAATATTAAATGAGCTAGAGACAGTTGAAAATAGCGGTCCGTGGAAGAAAGATGTAACATCGGTCGAGATGGTAGCCAACTACTCTGTTGTGATAACTCCAGTGTATAAAAAAACTATAAATAAAGGACGCAAACACAGGATTAACATTGACGAATGGAAGGATGTCAAAAGGAAATCATTAAAGGAGCATGGGAAGGAGTATACATCAAGAAATGGTATAGTGAAACGTGCAAAACAACCTCCAAATTGTTTAAGTGGAATAAAGATGTAACATCATTACAAAGTCTTCATTTATGTTTAATACCCGCACTGTATATACAAAAGTTTCCGATGTCATTCCTAACATACAGACAAATGCATAATGTAGTAATTATTCTACTCATTATTATTACAATACAAAAAATCAGTTCTATAAGTTAGACGTAATGTTGGTGAGATTGAAATGTTAATGCATTACATTGTATAAATTTAAATGAAAATGAAATAAATTTGTCTTAATTTATACATATATTGAAAAGTTTGTTTGTATGGTATATTTGATATTTCAGGAAAGTGTTTGCAAATGTAAATATGCAGGATGCAAAATTCTCAACCATGACACAAAACTACGCTTGTTTACGGATTATTATAATAAGACACACGATGAGCAGTCATCATTTCTTGTTAACCAGTGCACTGAATTTTGTGACATTGGAAGACGTTACAGAGAAGAAAATCTCTCACATAGGCAATGTAGTTTCAAGTATTTTCTGTTCATTCGAAGTAAGAGAGTGCAAGTGTGTTTAAAGACTCTTCTTCAGGTATATGCTATCAGCTCGAAACGCATACAAATATTGCAAGCCAAAATGAAAAACAATGGATCATTAATATGAATCGATCGTCAAACTATAGTCTTGATTGTTCAACATATTCAGTCATTTCCTACTCAGAAAAGTCACTATAGCAGAAAAACTATATGCAGTTACCTTCCACCAGGTTTAAATGTATCGACAATGCATTCTATGTTTGAGGAAAAGTATCCAGACACCATGTATCACTTCACCAATATAGAGATATGTTTAGATCTAGATTCAATTTAAAATTTGGGCTTCCACGATCAGACACATGTCAAAAATGTGACAGATATTTTGTACAACTTTCTAATGCTACAAGTGCTGAAGAGACGAGAAGGATTGAATTTGAAACAAACTTACACCACAGGAAAGCAGAACAAGCCTACGCTGTGTTGAGGGAGGGCATAGAAATAGCTAGCCAAAATAATAGTGTCGTAGTCTTATGCGCAGACATGCAGCAGGTTTTGTTTTCACCGATGTTAACACACTCTAATGTATTTTATCAGAGACAGTTCTGAACTTACAACTACTGTGTTAGTAATGCTGGCTCTGGTCAAGTAACTATGCATTTATGGCATGAGGGAGTTGCAGATCGAGGAGCCTCTGAAGTTGCTTCTTGTTCATTTTCCTATATCATGCAAAATTTCAAACCTTTATCTGCTAGGGAAACAAAAAGTCTTATTGTGTGGTCGGATAGATTTATGTCACTTCTGAGGCATTTTGTTTTGTGGGGATATTTTTCTACCGTAGAGCAAAAATTCCTGTGCAGTGGACACAGTTTTCTGCCCTGCGACACATTTCGCACTAATAGAAAAACAAAAAGAATTGCAAAAGTTAATGTACCATTCCAATGGGTTGAAGTGATAGTGGCCGCAAGACCAACAAATCCATTCCAGGTTACTTACATGCAATCAGAGGACTTCAAAAATTTAGATACGTTGGACAAGAATGTCACTTATCCCAAATAATTTAAAATCACAGAGCAATGTGGCTTAAATGTTCACAAAATGATCCCTTTTCCGTTTATGTGCGAAAATCTCATGGGACTTTACAGTCATAGGTTCTGTATCCATTTCACAAGAAACAGTGTATCAAGGTCCCTTACCCATCAAAAAGAGAAGAAACGAGATCTTACACACATGTGTGAGTTCATTACTGATATTGAGCACCGCAAATTCTACATGGATTTACCTGTTTCCAACTAGAGCAGGGGTCGTCAGCACAGAGCACGCTGGGGCTAGCCTCTCTTACCCGCGGAAAACGCAGTGCATTATAGTGCTCTCGTAGCTGCTAGCGGGTATGCTCTCTATCTCTCCCTGTTGCACGACAGTGCACACGGGACGGCACCACGTACCCATTGCACATTTCAGCGAGTGCTAACGACCACTGAACTACAGTATAAGGAGTAGTGTCATAACATGTGCTGTACTTTGATAACTTTTTTCTTACATTTTACTTTTTTTTTTTTTTCTACTTTGCAATGATTTTGAGCATGTGATGGCCTATGTTCTATGAACATTACATTGTTCTGCCCTTAAAAATAAAGAATCTTTAATTTTTGTTCATAACTTTTCTCTTGCATTTTTTTCCTCCTTTGTAGAGCATGTGATGCCTATTTTGTCTGAACATTAGATTGAACTGCCATTAGAAATAAAGAATCTTTCATTTTCGTTCATAACTTTTCTCAATATTTTAGTTTTTTTCCTACTATGCAGTGATTTTGAGCGTGTGATACCTATGTTGTATGAGAATGAGATTGTACTGTCCTTACAAATAATGAATCTTTCATTTTGTTCATTTTCATACGTTTAATCTATTTTTAATTGATGATACACCCTTATTCCATTGTAATCTCAAAACAATTTCTGTTATTTCAAAACTATGAACTTGAAAAGTTACTATTTATTATCTAATAATTGAATGAACCCTCAAACAAGATTATACTGGTAGCTGTAATGTTACATGACTTAAGAAGAGCCTATCAGACGTTTTTCGTTCATAACATAAAAGTAGTATTTTGTTGGTTACACCATTATTCGAGGGAGGTCTTCAATTTTATATTATGTAACCGATCTTGACTATTTTTAATTTTCTACTATATTTTATGTAATTTATAATATATCTTCTTTTGTGTTGTTTTGTAATGTAATTTTGTATTTCATGTATACTATTGAAACCTGGTTGAGTGGAAGAGAAGGCCTCATGGCCTTAACTCTGCCAGGCAAAATAAACCTACTGCTACTACTACTACTACTACTACTACTACTACTCCTACTACTACTACTACTACTACTACTACTACTACTAAAATTAGAAATAAAACATCCCAATGAAATTTCTTGCAAAGAGCCCATTGGCTTGGAAAATAAAAACGCTACGACCATATGCATCAACTTCTTACAAGTAGTTCGTACAAAACAAGACATTAGCTGCCAGCATAGTTGTCTGAACAGTATTTGTTTACGTAATGTTGGTTACAACGATAATGACTAAGTGCATCGCATCATTAATTTAACAACGTGCAGATAAGAAATGCCTTAAAATTTAGGGCTATATTGAAAGTCTGGTGAAGCGATATTATGCTGCAGTGACTCATCTGACATTTCCCCCCCCCCGTGTGAATGCGGGCTTCGTAGGCGTGTGTTACCTTTAACAGATGAAGTTGTTACAGCTGCAACGCAATCCTCACGGGAGAATCCTAGAAACAAATGAGC
This sequence comes from Periplaneta americana, assembly GCA_025594305.2. Taxonomy (NCBI): domain Eukaryota; kingdom Metazoa; phylum Arthropoda; class Insecta; order Blattodea; family Blattidae; genus Periplaneta; species Periplaneta americana. The sequence continues at coordinate 37,027,239 of JAJSOF020000005.1, read as the reverse complement.
CAACAGTTGACAGTAGGATAAAATAGCCGGAGGAAATCACTTTGAAGTCGCACGTACAGAAACACGAGAGCTATGTCATCTCTGTTGAGATAGCAAACACATTGTGAGTTTTTTCTGTATTAACTCAGAAGGGTCATGTTCGTGGGCGTGTGTTTTATTTATTACAGAAGAATATAACATTGCCAAATAGATCCTAAAGCAGAATTTTATAAATATTTTAAGATGTGAAAATGAGAAAGTCCAAAGCCATAGGTCTACTTTGAACCAAATTCGTTTCTTGTGTCAGTTAATTTCTTACGCATTTGGGGAAGCTACTAGGAGAATATTACAGAATTTACTCAACAAATAACTTAAGTATACACTTAACAAATTTTGATACCGCACCTAATACCATTAGTCTAAATTTTTTAATACCTCTTGTGAAATTTTGTTTTTGTGGCTTAGGATTGTATCATTCTCACTCCATTTCTACCATTTCTAGAACCGTTTCTATTAATTGTGTCACTGTTGGCAGAGGTATACGGGAGATGGCACACAACAATTTCAAGTTAAATTTGTATAGACTGCCATAGCTATTATTGGTGTTTTGCAGTAGTCTAGTCTTCGAAATTATTGATTGTATCAGAAATACTTCTTTATACAGTAAAACCTTGGATTGCGAATAACGGCGAACAGTGAGAAAATATTTTGTTTGATAAACGAGCGATGTCTTGCAATACGAGCAGCACGACACAGTCTACTATATATAGTCAGAAGCTTGGGATGATTTTTTGCAAATCTCGCGATAGTTGCTAGCCGCTTGGAGCGCTGTGAGTACTAGGAACAATAAACTGTGCCGCAGACATCTTGATCTAATACAGGCCGTAAGGCAGACCATGTAAATCGCTTAACCCGATCACGAAGGGCGGCGTTTCAACCATATAAATTAGTTGGAATGCATAAACAGTAACATGTTTCTCTAAAATGTACTGTAATTCCATGAATAAAATTTAAAACAATGATTATGAGACACTTCAGACATAATTCACTTGCGAATTTAGATGTAATATTATTTATGGTGTGAAAATTACGTTGTTCGTATGTGTAATACCTGCCTTTATTTCGATTAAATATTGCGAAATTCTTGTACATTAATTTATGCACGATTCAATAATTTTCAATTGCACCGCACTGATATTTAGATATGTTGAAATTATAGGTTATGTTTACTGTACCAGTTGCCCCTTTCTGTCTAAATTTAGTGATCTCCAATGCTTAGCCATTCATATGAAAATTATTGGTTATGTTTACTATATTTAACTTATATTCCTAAATTCGTAATCATACATTATAATTAAGCATAATGTCATGTATGATACCCCGGACATTCAATTTGTTCTTATTTTAATACTAAAATTGAGTACTGAATTATTGTATTTATCTACTATACATAAGAGATGAAGTAACACAATTGTACGTACACTAATTTCATAGGAGTGGTATGGTAAATGTTTTGTCTAAAATTAAGGAAGGTAGATGTGCTAAATTGAAATCACAATATAAATACTTTTTTATTAAACCTCAAAATAGCTTCCATTCTAAACTTGAAATGTTGATGCGAACAGATTATGTTAGCATGTAACATTCCCTTCACATTAAAATAACACAGTTTTGTAATTATTTCTGCAACATATTACGGGTATGCAACAAGAAGTAAACTGGACTTCACATTACACTAAATAAAGCTTAGCAATGATAAGCAATAAAGTTATAATATAATATTTAACTGAGCTAAATACACTGAAATAGAAAACCCGAAAAAACATTAAGGCCTGGTCTAGATCGAAAAAGCATTGACTGTGCCGTATTTCGCATTTTTGTGAAAATCTATGTCAACTGTGAAATGTTCGTTATCGGTTGTAATAAATGTAAATGGCTAAAACACAATAATTTGAATAATAATATGGGACAAGGAGACGTTTGTAGTACTATAAATTGTAAGAAAAATAGGTTAGAGTTATCCTTCTTCCGAAAGATCCAGGAAGGTGAGTTTATAGAATATATATATATATATTTCATGAAAATAATATATAAACCTCATATATTTCATAATTCAATAGTGAAAGGAAGGTGTTAATTTTTTCAAAAGAACACAATATCGAAAGTACAATACATTTTATGCTAGGGAAAGAGTCTGTGATGAGGCGATAGTAGCGATTTTGGTGGTGAGCAACTATCTATGGATGCATATATCAACTGTTTATGTTTGCATATTTAGTAAGTATTAAGCTTCGTGACTGTATATACTAGTCTGTGAGCACGATTTGTACACAACTTTCTTCGCTTGAGAGCAACAGCAAGAGGCAATGGAATGGATCTCGTGGAGGAGGAAAATGAGAAAAGAGCGGACGAATTCTTCGCTTCAAATGGGATTAAAGAGATGTGTAAAAAGAGGGAAGCAGTGCAAAATTTTGTTCAAATTCACCATCCTAATAAGGCTGTAGCAGTGCGTGCAATAAATCTGTTTAACGATAACATAATGTCACTTTTCCGCAGATTTCTCAAAACGAAGCAAAACCAGGTGTCATTGCGTAGGGTTCTTAGTCAAAAGAAGCAAAAGTCAGAAGTGATTTCATTAGTGATAGTGAAAATAATTTTTTTAATGTTCAAGAAGTTTAATAAGCACTAAAACAGGTGAAACACTTAAAATTCAAAATACAGTAAAGTAATTTGTGTTACACTATTGTATTGAATTTTTTCTGATTAGCTTTCATGGTTTCTTTACTTGTTTGCCACTTCTTCAACTGATTTTAAACACTGATTGGTATTCTATCATATATATATATAAACTTTTGTTATTTTTCTTTTTTTCTTTACATGAAATTAAAAAAAAAAAAAACAATAACAAAAAAAAATATTTTTCTAAGTTAGAAATCTTTCAATCTTTCAAAATTCAATAAATCAATTAAAACTAAAATATCATTTATGTATATAATAATACTCCATTATATTATTGCATAATATTTTGCATGTATTTTACAATTGTATTATTTAATATTTTTCATTTCATTTTATTAATTTGTACTTTCTAGTTAACTGTATCTTCTATGTTTTACCTGATATAATTTCATTGTATTTCTTGTATTATTATATTGATATTCATCACTTTCTTTTGCTTACATATATTTGATGTAATTTCACTGTATTTCTTATATTATTCTTTCTTGTATTATTATTTTGATATTCATCATTTTACTTTTGCTTACATATATTTGATTATTTCAATTAAACAATTATTTTAGTGCAGGCTTAAACTTGTAATATTACTTTTTCATTATGCGATGTAAACTCCACTCCCGGCCACAAGCTTTTGCTTCATCGGGAGTGCGAACCAAAAGTGTACCATTATTATGATCTTGTAAATAAATATTATTATACATTATTATTATTATTATTATTATTATTATTATTATTATTATTATTATTACTTTTCTTATCATGTTAACTGCCATTGTTTGTTTTTGTTTGTTTTTCTGTTTGTTTGATTGTTTGTCAATTTTTCTACTCTGTTAACTTCAATTGTTTCTTTGTTTGTCTTACTCTGTTAACTTTCATTGTCTATTTGTTCCTTTTTGTTTGTATGCTTTGTCTAATGGTAGCCTCTGTTTTGAGGAAGCTCTGGTAAGTAAATAAATATCAATAAAAGGTTGTGAAACTGTGTTTACATTGCTTTTTATGGAGAAAATTGCTTTGATATGCGTTTTGGGTTAAGAGCACGTTTTCGAAACGAATTATACTCGTAATCCAAGGTTTTACTGTACTCTGAAGAATTTTTTATTATATGCGTAGTAGTATATTGGTTAATATTATTTGTCTTCATTATCATAGCCTTTTAAAACCCACACTGGTTTTACGTACAAGATGGAGAAACTTTCTGAATCCTTTTGACATTTACAATTCGAGACAAAATAAATAGGGATTATTTTGAAAGCAAGTATAGCTACTAGTTGTACTCTGTTTCTTCCTTTTGTCGCATTCTGTATCCCTCTTTGAAACAGTAATGTTATTTCAACTACTTTTAAAAGTTAAGAGTTAAATCCTTCTCGTCTTTTCTGAAGGAGGAGAATAAGATGTTCTGTAGAGAAAAGGAGAATTGACTTTACATCACAAACTGCTGACGTACATGTTAACGATATACTTCTTGTTAAAATGTTCATCTTTTAATCCCAGCTACTCTATCTTCAAATCAACGTACCAAACGTCAAAAGATTTAATGTCTACAGTTTTATATAATGTTTTAAACTACGTACATTTATTAAGGATATTTTATTAATTTGTCCTACAGAATAATATCTGTAATTGAGAATTAATATTGGAGGAGAAAAATTCGCTCCGTCGCCGGGGATCGAACCCGTGTCCCTGATTCTACGTACCAAGCGCTCTGACCACTGAGCTACGCCGAATTCAATCCACAGCACCAGGCCGAACCTTCCTTCCTTCAGCCCAAAAGGGAAACATTCAAGGAGGAAGGTTCTGTCCGGTGCTGTGGATTGAATTCGGCGTAGCTTATTGGTCAGAGCGCTTGGTACGTAGAACCAAGGACCCGGGTTCGATCCCCGGCGCCGGAGCGAATTTTTCTTCTCCAATATTAATTACGTACTTGTAGTTATTTTTAATGAGCCAGACTCCGAGCGCAGTGTATGGGCTATTCCATATGAAGTCGATCAGTAAAAAAACCTCGCATTTTTATACTCTAACTTTTTCCCTTCTTATACAAGGTGCTGAGGGGAGTGCATTTTCAAAAATATATTATCGAAAGTCAAAAGGTTTTCGTATTATTGAGCGACAAATTTAGCCTTTTTCAGCGCTCAGAACTCTGGAACCATATACTGCAGAACATTGAACGAGAGCTTATTTTGAAGCTGACATTTGGTAGGTTATGTTAAGAAGTAATCCTTATTTTTATTGTACACAGAGACATACAATCTGATTTTACTTGCTTTTAGGCTTTTTGGCCATTTGTAAAAATGTAAAAATAATATTGAGAAAAACATTTCATTATTAAGAGGATTCGGCATTGTTTGCTTAGTGGTACGGCAATAAGTTTCGAGGGTATTAAATAGATAATTTTCACACGTCTAGACTTGAACGGCGCAGTACCGCAAGCACTGGCCGAGAGCTGAAGATAAGCGAGCGTCGGGCGTCATTTTACTCCTGTGTTTATGAAAACCTGTGATAAAGCTAGCACAGCCATCACTTCTAGACGAAACATCACGTGTTTGTCCCTGGTTTTGCTTGTCTTCGGCTAGCTCCGTCTCATAGTCAGCTGGTTGGTTCACGCGCGTACTATCTATTTCCTTTATTTGATATTTTCAATACTTTCTTATCAACATACCATCAGTTAAAAATGTGTTTATTTGTACTTTCTATGCGGAATCTAACTATATATTTTTAAATATTTTTTCCGAGCCAAAGGCGTCTTAATGAGGAAAATCTAAATTTCTCCATTTCCATAAAAGTAAGAAAATCTGTTTATATGTCAATATAAATTTTAATTTCTCAGCATCAAAATAAACAATGATTTTAATCATTGGGTGAAAGGGTTTCGGAGCTAAAACAGTTTGAAGTTGCTAATTTTATGAAAATACGATAAATTTAAATATTTTTAATTTAAACACTATGAAGTTCTGATGCCTCAAGTTTTGCACAAAGTATTGTATCACAGTTCTCCACATACAAAAAAAAAAGTTTAATTGTATTTTTTTTAAAATTATAAGGTCAATTTTCTCTATATTTCGTTCGATTTGAGATGGAATAGCCCGTATGCATCTTATAAGCTCGTAGTTTTAACTTTGGAAACAACTGCCTTTAACTCAAACTCCACTTGCGGCATAGAATCGGCTGCCTGACTTTTCTAGATCAGGTCGATCAAAGCATTTAGGCTGACATTGGCCTATTACGCGACCTATATGCAATCATCGTTCCATCCGACGAGTGGTCTGGATAACATTCATGAATCCGATGACGATAGGTGGGACATACTGCCTCAGTCAGGTCCCATCCCATACGAGTATATGATAAAACCCCGGAGTCCAAAGCCCCACAATTTCAAATCTAATATCCGCATTGGTCCATATACAAGGTGATTCAGTACCTCTGCAACAAATTCTGGGGATCGATAGATCTCGCAATGAGGATCATTTTTCGTAATACAACTCATGTTCCGCGATGCTTCGTGTAGGAGCTAAGCAGCATCGAAAAATTCACAAGTTTTAGTAACATTTACAGATAACTATGAACTAAATTATTCATTTATTTCTTCAAGTACTCTTGAGGACAGGTTACAAGTGTCCTGTCATTTTGCTCCCCCGTTGAATGGAGCGCTCTTCGGAACACGTTTCCGCTGCTAATGGAGGATGTACCCTTCATGATGTGAGGAGACATGTGATTCAACATAACGCCCCAACGCACTTCAACCGGGTTGTACGAGTACATCTGAACAACATCTATGGGGAATAATGGATAGAGAGATTGGAACCTGTTGCGTGGCCAGCGTGTTCACCAGACTTCACGCCCTTAATAATTGGTTTTCTTTTGGGACATGTGAAGTAATATAACACTCAAATTGATACCAGAGACGAACTGACTATGAGAGTATTAGCTACTTTTGATCAAATTTGATACAGGCCAATAACCACTGCTACGAACATCGAGGGAAAGTAGGTCAATTGCCATCCAGCGAAAGTAGGTCACTTGCCATCCAGCGAAAGTACGTCACTTGCAATCGAGCGAATGTAGCTCACTTGCCATCGGGCAAAAGTAGGTCACCTGCCATCGAGCAAAAGCAGGTCACTTGACATCCTGCGAAAGTAAGTCACTTGCCATAGAGGGAAAGTAGGTCACTTGACATCGGACCAAAGTAGGTCACTTTCCATCGAGGGAAAGTAGGTCACTTGCCATCAATCGAGGATAGGTCACTTGCCATTCGGAGAAAGTAGGTCACTTTGTATCTTGCAAATGTAGGTCACTTGTCATCGAGGGGAAGAAGGTTACTTGCCATTGTGGGAAAATAGGTCATTTGCCATAGAGGGAAAGCAGGTAACTTGCATTAAAAGAAAGTAGATCACTTGCCATCCAGCGAAAATAGGTCACTTGCCATCGATAGAAATCGATAGAACTTGCCATCCAGGTCACTTGCCATCGAGGAAAATCGTGAAAGTAGGTCACTTGCCATCCAGCGAAAGTAGATCACTTGTCATCCTTCCAAAGTAGGTCACTCGACATTAATCGAAAGTAGGTAACTTTACATGGAGGAAAATCAGATCACTTGACATCCAACGAAAGTAGGTCACTTGTCATCTAGCGAACGTAGGTCACATGCCGTACAGCAAAATTAGATCACATGAAATCGAGCGAAAGTAGATCACTCGCCATCGAGAGAAAGTAGTTTAGTTACCTTCGAGCGGAAGTAGGTCACTTTACATGGAGGGAAAATAGGTCACTTGCCATCCAGTGAAAGTAGGTCACTTGACATCAATCAAAGATAGGTGACTTGCCATCGAGCGAAAGTAGTCACTTGCCATCAAGCGAAAGTAGGTCAATTGCCATAGAGAGAAATTAGGTCACTTGCCATGGAGGGAAATTAGGTCACTTTGACATCCAACGAAAGTAGGTCACATGCTATCTAGCGAAAATAGGTCATTTGCTATCCAGCGAAAGTAGGTCACTTGACATCCAGCGAAAGTAAGTTACTTAACATTGAGGGAAAATAGGTATCTTGCCATCGAGCGAAAGCAGGTCACTTGTCATCCAAGGAAGGTAGGTCACTTGCTATCCAACGAGAGTAGGTCACTTGCCATCGAGCGAAAGTAGGTCACTTGCCATCCATCGAAAGTAGGTCACTTGTAACCCAGCGAATGTAGGTCATTTGCTATCCGGCGAAAGTAGGTGACTTCATCGAGCAAAGGTAGTTCACTTGCCATCGAGGGAAAGTAGGTCACATGTCATCCAGGGAAATTAGGCAGGTAAATTATCATATTGGTTCATATATTTAATGAAAATCTTGTCTTCATTCGTTAAGCGACCCATTATTCACAAAATGAGAACTGAAAACGGAAGAAAATAAATGATGATAGCACAACAAACGGCTTGGCCTGCTGAACTCGTAAGACCATAATGCTTAGTTCGGCATAAACGATCGATTTTGCACTGCCTTACAAAAAATAAAAAATGATGTTTAATAAATGGTAAAAAATAAAATATATATGTACTTTCCCTGTCTACAAGGACTGTGAAATTTGCCTGTGAAATAAACTTTCAAGTGAAGTGATTAGCTACTGGAATATAGCCTAACCATTTAAATATTTGCCGTTTTTTTGGTCCAATGTGTATATTCCTGTTACGATAAATATTTATTATTGTAAACAGTTGTGATCGCCAGTCATAATGGCTAACTAGTCATAAATGTTTGCTACAAGCTTATCACAAAATTTTAAATAATCCGTGTAATCTAACAAACATTTGGTCAAACTGTGTAGTCAATAGGTATATCACAAAATCCCAAATCCCGCCATATTTCCATCTTACGTAACTTAATTAAAACCGTTGGTAAGTAAGATTAAGGCTATAGAATAGGACTCGCGTTGTATCATCCACGATAGCATAAATAACCCATGTTTCACTCAATTGTTTATTAGTTGTATAATTCTTGATGTAATTTGAGGTTCCCGAGAACACAATACCCGCCTGGAGGCTGTGTTGTAATGTATCTTCTGTTGAGTAAGATGGGGTAAAAGCTCTACATAATTAGCTCTGTTATCTGAGCTCTTTCTCTTGAAAATTTCCCGTAATCGAGAGTTGTTTTTCTTGGGCTAATGATCTCATTTCAAAACATCCCCCTAGACAGTATACATAATAGACCTGCACAACAGATAAACAAATAAAAAATGATCGATCTGCCTATACTAACTATAAGAGTGTGGAATTTTAATTGACATATCGTAGGGGAATAGTGGGTACAGTGAGACACAAAATATTAAGACATATGTATGCAAGTGATAATTCAAGTATTTTTAAAATCAAGTGCAATAGAAATAGACATTAAAACAAGGAGTACAGTAATACATAAACAAAAATATTAATAGATAAATGACCTAATATACAATACGTGTTTGACAAAAACAAATGCAAATGTCTCACTGTTCCCATTCAGGAGGGTACAGTGAGACACCACAGTGTCTATTAACGGACATTGAAATGATTTAAATTTATTTCAAAAGAAAGGAAAGCTTGCTATCTCTTTATTTTGACATGTTCTGTAGGCTTATTTAGAATAATTTTGATGTCTGACTTCGAAATCATTGAAACATCTGGAACATTTGGAAAAGTGAATTTTCCATGACATTTCGAACTTTTGCGAAAAAATGAAATGAATTTTTGGTGACAACAAAACATATAATTATAAGAATTTAATTTAATTCTTTGTTATTTTTTAACGTTTTCTTAAATTTTGTGAATAATTTTTTTATTTATGAAACCATTAAAATGTAATATATCCATTATTTTAAGCTATAGTTCCTAATTTGGTTACTAGTAATGTTCATTTTTAATGTTAGTTACTTGAATGTAATATAATTACAGTTTGTTTTTGCAAATCTTTGGTACATAGGAACAGTGAGACGTCTCAGTGTACCCTTCAATGGCATGTCTCACTGTTCCCTTTACGCATAGTTCGTTTAAAAATGACGCCATCACTTCAAAATTAAAACAAGAAAGATGAAACTTTGCCAAACATAACCTAAAAATACCATAGTATTAGGTAACAAAACATTCATATTTGTATATCTCATTTGTATATCCAATATAACCTTCATTAAACACAAACCAAAATTTTACTTCTAGAGTAAAAAATTACGAATTATTTTTTCATCACTCACCTTTATAACCAGAATCAAATCGAGTATGAAAATACTTTTACTTTACTCATGCAACATACAACTCCACTGTTACCAACATCTCAACATCAAAATTTACCATCTAATAAAAAATGTCTCGCTGTTCTCCCTGTCTTACTGTACCCACTTCTCCCCTACTAATGTAAGAAACAACGGCGCGTTCATCGAGATAGATGAGCTCGCTTCTTCAGATAAAACAGTTACATATCTTAAGTGAAATGCTAGGCAAGATCATGCACATAACGTGTTCTAGTTGGGTGAACCCTATCTGTTCAAAGCCGAAGACTACTGAATGTTTCCACAATCATTTATCCAAGCTTCAATTTTTCGACCATCAATAAATGTGAAAAGCTATTTCTTATATTTGTTCACATTCTGCGGAGATCTTACTTCTTCCGAAATTTAAGAGGAAGATTTGATATGACCTCCCTGAGAGCACATTTTATATGGCATATTTTACACATTTTTTTCATGTCCCTGTAGAATTTTCTTGACTCTGCGCGTAAGCAAAAGTACATTTTTGTTAGGAGTTTTTTTCTTAACGGTTGCACTTTTTACAAAATATTAAATAACTTGACTACTTGTTTATTTTCTTCAAATTTTGTACACTTACTCTAAATCATTTTAGCTTAGATTTGATATATACTACGTCTAGTAACCACGAATAAGTTTGAAAGTTTGGATTTTTGTAGGAAAAATAGTTGTGTATTACAAAAAATAAGATTTAACCTAAACTGAGAAAATAATAGCCATTTACTATTTTTTGCCTTAAATCGGAGACCATAATATAAAGATTGTTCCTCAGTGAGCATCACAGCTGACTTCATTCTAAATTTATAGATGTTTAAATTTGCATTAAAATATGTGTTTCCTTTTCAATGTATTTTTATTGGAAAACAGCTAATTTTTCATTCAAATTTAACAATTGTGGTCCAACGTCTAAAGATTATTACAATTGATAAGTCAAACGAGCAGATCCTGGTTCAAATCCTGGTTGGGGCAAGTTATCTGGTTGAGATTTTTGGGGTTTTCCCTCAATCCATTAAGAGCAATTGCTGGGTAACTTTCGGCACTGGACCCTGGACTCATTTCGCTGGCATTATCACTTTCTCCTCATTCTTCAGGAATATTGCCATAACAGGAGCACTTACCTTATCTGTAATTAAGCCAATTTTTTTTAATTATATCCTAACACTTCTCTTGCTTCATTGCTAATTCTTCATCATTATAATTGCAGCTTTTTGCCAATATTCGTTATCTATACATGGAAGAAGTTTTACCTTTTTTATTACTTTTACTTGGAACTTGTTACCCTCAACTTATGGAATTACTTCTTTCCTGAAGTTTTATCATTCTTTCTTCCGAACAATTTAATAGCTGAGTAAATTATCACAAATATATTGTGACAGCGACGTGAGATTCGAACTCACGACCAGCGTCCCGCAAGAAAGCAGATCGCGCGGGCTTCATGAAGCACTGAGGACGGCGCGCGGCGGAGAGGGAAAGGGCCAACGCGGCGAGAGAGTGGAGAGAGAGTGCGCGCGCAACTGCTGCATACGGAGTAAACGGGGGACGGACCCTCCCGACCCTTCGAGAAGTCCGTCGAAGTGGAGATATCCAGATAATTCTCTGCACACCTGTAGAAATTTCTCGCAACTATGATTTCGCTATAAAAGAAGAAACGCCAGCGAACTCGAGCAGTTTTCAGTTGATTAGTCAGCCAGTCAGTGAGAAAGCCAGAGCAAGCAAGCCAGTCTTGTGTACCGGAGTTCGACTCGTGTGTGCGTCCGCAACTGTGCCAGCATCCGAAGGCCTGAGTTCGAGTGCAGTGGACCGCAGTTGGAGGGACCTGAGTTCGAGTGCAGTGGACCGCAGGTGGAGGGACCTGAGTTCGAGTACAGTGGACTGTCTCTGAAGGACTGTGGTTCGAGATACTGTGAACTCGAGTGACTGAGCTAGAAGAAGAACTGAGAACTGATAGAATTTGTAAATAGTGCTTTGTAAATATTAGTTAAGATTAACAGTTCATTGTTGTTCTAATAGTCCAAGTAAATTGTCATTGTCGTCGGTGGAGTGCTATAACGAATACTGTGTTGAGTGAAAATCCAATTGTTGACGAGAGCGTTTAAGGCGAATTGTAGAAAGGAATTATTGTTGGAAGAATAAAATCCTATTGTTGAGTTGGAAATAAAGTTACAATATCAACGAATGTGCCACAAGCCATTATACTTTTTACTGTGTATATATAGAAAAAAAAAAGTTTAAAATTGGTCTCTTCTCGCTCCATTGGCAGCCAAACTTTTTGCCTCTCTTCTGGTTTATAGTTACAATAAACTTTGTATGGTTAGCAAGTCGGATCCATTCCAAGTCATATCACCTATTTTTATCTTGTATTTTAGCTGCAGTTTTAATATGTTAAGGTCTTTTCGTATTTCTACATTTCGCAATCGATGAGGTGCATTGATGTTGAAATTTCCATTTCAGTAGCATCTGTTAGTTTCGGTTCTAACATTCGTTTGACCATTTCTCTGGGTATACAAGAAATAAGCTTTCGTGTACATTTACACCGCGTCCCTTCAGTACATTAACTCGTGTACATTGTTCTGAACATTGCCCAACTTCTAGACGCTCTTCACTTTCTCCTCTCATCGAACTTAATGTTTGGCAGATACCAATTTGAGAGATTAAAATGTGAACTACACTCAATCATTCCAGTTGTCACCAATGTTATATTTTTACTACCGGTACTTTAAAACTCAATATATTGGAAATGAAATTACTTTGGTCACCTATTAATAGTATAAGCACTTTAGAATATCAGTATCACTTTACAGAAAAAAAGTTGTTGAATATAATTTATTACTATTGCAAAAAATAAAGAAAAATTTCTGTCACGAATGTTACAGGATTTGTGAACTCACTTCACACCGTATTAACAAAAAGTCTAAAACTCAGGTCTCTGCCTCAAGCAAATACTGGGTGTTCAGTTCAAAATGTGTCGTTGGCTAGCTGATGAGCCTGGAGAATTCAATCTTCCTACACTTCCGCAGCTCAGGTGTATAATCTAAGAGGCAGAGAAGTTGGCTAGCAAGTACGGTCGTTCATTCTGAAGAGTACGTGCCGATACGTACGGTAACGCCGGTAGTGGCAGGAATGTGAACTGTTTGGAAATACGTACTGTCGGGATATGGGAGAGGGTTAAGACGATTACTTACGTATTTGTTGACATTAACGTCAATGGTCAACATGGACACGGAGCATTTGATTTGTGTTGTGGAATGTTACCGTACGCAACCGATGATAACAAATACCCTGCGTACGACTTGCCGGCGCAAAACACAGTTCGAAAGAGGTTATGGTAGCACACAGACCGTACAGACCGCCATCTGTTGCTACGACGTTCAAGTTATACCGTACACGTTCTCAAGTTCAGATTGAAGAACGCCTTAAATAATAGGCAACTTCTCTAACATATAAACTGAAACTCGCTTCAAATCGGTGACCTAACAACAGTGACGTCATGACACACTTTGAAATGAACACCCAGTACTGATTCATTCTCATAGTGTCCATGTGAAAGATATGTAAATATCACAGCATCCAATTATTTCGCAAAAACATAATCAATATATATTTTATAGCCATTTCTTCCATGTCACGGATGTTAAACACTGTTTGTCATAGAATTTAGTGTTATTTAATATATCTAATGTTGCCAAGTGCCCCCTGCTAGATGTAATTTATATTTATTATTTGGATTATATGTGGCAGTTTCAATAAGGAATTGAATTGAATTGATTATATGTTTCACTGTTTTTTTCTTTCATATCTTACATTTATTTTATTTTTATTATTTTTGTGAAATTAGGTCAGTATAATTGTGATAATTAATGATAACGGTAGTAATAATAAAATTATCGTTGTTTTATTATTTTATTATTAGTAATAGTATGGGAGTATAAGGGTACAGTGCATCAGTTATTCATAGATTTCAAAAAAGCATATGACTCGGTAAAGAGAGAAGTTTTACATGATATTCTTATTGAATTTGGTATTCCCAAAGAAACTAGTTCGATTAATTAAAATGTGTCTCGGTGAAACGTACGGCAGAGTCCGTATAGGTCAGTTTCTTCAGATGCGTTTTCAATTCACTGTAGGCTAAAGCAAAGAGATGCACTATCACCTTTACTTTTTGACTTTGCTCTAGAACATGCCATTAGGAAAGTCCAGGATAACAGAGAGGGTTTGGAATTGAATGGGTTACATCAGCTGCTTGTCTATGTGGATGAGGTGAATATGTTAGGATAAAATCCACAAACGATTAGGGAAAACACGGGAATTTTACTTGAAGCAAGTAAAGAAATAAATTTGGAAGTAAATCCCGAAAAGACAAAGTATATGATTATGTCTCGTGACGAGAATATTGTACGAAATAAAAATATAAAAATTGTACATTTCTCCTTTGAAGAGATGGAAAAATTCAAATGCCTGGGAGCAACAGTAACAAATATAAATGGTACTCGGGAAGAAATTAAACACAGAAAAAATATGGGAAATGCGTGTTATTATTCGGTTGAGAAACGTTTATCATCTAGTCTGCTATCAAAAATCTGAAAATTAGATTTTTAAAAACAGTTATATTCCGGTTCTTTATGGTTGTGAAACTTGAACTGTCACTTTCAGAGAGGAAAATAGGTTAAGGGTGCTTGAGAATAAGGTGCTTAGGAAAATATTTGGGACTAAGAGGGATGAAGTTACAGGAGAATGCAGAAAGTTACACGTCACAGAACGGCACGCATTGTATTCTTCACCTGACATACAGTAATTAAGAACATTAAATCCAGACGTTAGAGATGGGCAGGGCATGTAGCACGTATGGGAGAATCCAGAAATGCATATGTAGTGTTAGTTGGGAGATCGGGGAAAAAGACCTTTGGGGAGGCCGAGACGTAGATGGGAGGATAATATTAAAATGGATTTGAGGGAGGTGGGGTATGATGATAGAGACTGGATTAATCTTGCTCAGGATAGGGACCTATGGCGGGCTTATGTGAGGGCGGCAATGAACCTTCGGGTTCCTTAAAAGTAAGTAAGTATTATTGTTTTCTTTGAATTTTCAAACTGTGCATAGTTATAGCACGAATGGCCGTACGGGCTCGTGCGATGGATCTTTTGTAAATGAATTTGTATAATTGTGTATCAATAAATGCACTTTATTCATTTATTCATTCATTCATTCTTTCATTCATTCACATATTGTCACGGATGTTACAGGAGTTAATGTCCTTCATTTTTCCTCTTTGAAAAGAACTATGAAAATATGTGACAGAAATAATAATTGCAGAGTAAAAAGTTCCTTGATCCAGGAGCTCTGGAATTAACAGTGCAGACTCTGAAAATATTTCTTCAACAATAGCTCCTTTAAAAACATGCATTAATAGTTAATTTCTATATCAGTAAGTCTTGCAATCTTTAAAAACAGAACGATATCCGTGGCGCTACAGCCCGTGAAGGGCCTAGACCGACCAGCCGGCTTGGCCTCACGCCCACATGCCGAGTAAGTGGACGATCATTCAACCAGAATGGAGGTATCGTGTGGTTAGCACGATGATCCCCCCAGCCGTAATAGCTGATATTCGCAACCGGATTTCGCTACCTATCGTAGCTCCCCAAGTGCATCACGATGCTGGTTGGGCACCGGTCCCATTCACTGGCCGAAATTTCATGAGAAAATTTCTTCCCCCATGAGACTCGAACCAGCGCGCATTCCTTAACACGAGTCCTAGGCGGGATGCCTTAGACCAAGACGCCACGGCGAGGGGCGTAAAATATTTTACTTATGAAAAAAACATTAGAATATTTAGATTTGTAGCCTTATATATGTCTTACACTAGTCTAATATTAAACAAATATTTCTGAAAAAGACTTTTTCATTGGAATTCCTAGTTTGTCCGCAATGGGTGCACTACATTATCAATCTATGTTTTAAATAAATAGCGATTTTGTGTTATACATTATGGCTAGCACGAGTAAAGTTAAACAGAGCTCAAAGCCTCAATTGAATGCTTTGTGAGTATGTGATTATTTATTTTCTGAGGTGGAAAATTGGGCCCCAGTTTTTAGTTTGTGTATAAGTTATTGCCACTGTTACAAAATTCCATTTGTAGCGCCGTTAAAATCACAAACAGTCTGATTTATTTTACTTTGTTTATACATCGAAAAAATTCGCTCATCCGTAACCCATCCCTGTGTGTTATGGTGCCGCTTCGGTTGACAACCGGTTTCTCGTGCATGAAATATGTAAGCTGTTTCAGTTTTGCCCAGTGCATACACACAGTGCAGGAACCTGCGCATCATTGCTCTTATAGTCTGCAAAGAATTTTAAAATCGTATCAGTTCTTATTTTCTATATGAAAACCGCCTCCATATTCCTAAGATTTCTGTAAAATATTTAGTTATGAGATTTATTTATGCACTTTAAGTTATACCGGGACATCACTTTATTCTTACTTGCATTTTTATTGTACCTGCGTTTCTGAAAGTACTTAACACCCACCCCTAATGTCCTTGCTCCCGTCAGCCACACAAACTTACGGCCGCTGTTGAATTCGAAGTCTGCTAGCAGTGAAGTAAACAGTACAGAGTATAGTGTGTTTCAGAAATATGGTTGCGTTTTTTATACAAGAAAGAGCCTATATGTTGAAGCTTATTTCCAGGGGCAGGTATTTATGGAGATTAATTTTATCATTTGTGTTTTTTAATGTAGGTGCAGCGGAGATTGTTGAAATTGACTTGTACTCTTGTTGGATATTAATAGAAATTTAGGAAAATACAATTATTTTGGAATTGCATTATTAACTCAGTATGAATATTAATTTTCAAATAATTAACACTATAGGTTCGTTGGATTGTGGTAAAGTTGCGGTATATTGATTAGAAACGAAAAAAAAAACTTGCAGCCCTCAAGTTAACGCTTTCAAATTATTAGTGAAATGTTGAATTCTCCGTCTTTTGAGTTCACTAATGTAATCAGAACACCTGGAATACCATGTAATGTAGCCTACTTGGATATTACAATAACTTCAATGAAAATAAGTCCGAAAAAAGAACTCAGAATATGAAATTCGCTATAAAACGACGCAATTATAATAATGATAATGATAACGATAATAATAATTCGTGAATGTGTTCACATTTTGCTATTAGAACTCTATTTCGCGATTTGTCGTGATTGTTTTATTCGCATATTATTAATTAGAATCGCTTAATTCGTAAAGATTAGTAAAATTCTATTGTATATCTATTATGTCGTGATTTTCGCGATCTCCATAAACACCCGGCCCTGCTTATTTCGCACAGGTACGGTGTGCAGCATGACTGAATAACATTATCTGTGTGGACTGAGTATAAGTGAAGATTAGAGTTACCGAAAGTACGTTAATATGCTGAATAAAGTAGCCATTATATAATGAATACAACCACCTGAAGAGTTGAGTTTGTGAAAAAAAACTGTTACTACTCTATGCATTTTGATAAAATACCGTAAAAATAATAAACAAACTGAAAATCCTAATATCGTATTTCGCTGTAATATAAATGAATACATTACTTTTCTCTCCTCCTATAGCTCGTAAAATGATTTGTTTCCATATTGCACTAGTAACACTAAACTTCTGCATTGGAAGGGGGTAACAGTGTTTCCGAGTATAGCCAAGTTAATGTTAAAAATGTTGGTAAAAATAAAGTGATGTCCCTGTACTTTGAAGAAGACAGTTTGTACTTGATAATGATTTTATATATTTTGTTCTTACCGCAGTATTCTTTATGAATTACATAACGTTTTCCATATTTTTATTTTACAATATTTATTAAAAACTGATTATATAAATTGCAGTTTTAACATATATATTATATTATATGATGTATCGAAGTACATATGATATTTCTGTGCAGATATTCTGCGTCATCATATGATGAAAGATGAATAGAATAGAGAAAAATTCTCTCCGGCACCGGGATTTGAACCGGGTTTTCAGCTCTACGTGCTGACCAGAGGTCGGCATCGGACATTTTCCCTCGAGCGCCAAGTAGTTCATAGCATAATCCGATAGGTAGCGCACAAGCATGATGGGTAAAATTGTCGCGAGCGATAAATCCTTGAATGGTATAAGCCGAGCGTCAGCCATTCGTTCTTGTTACTGGCAAGAAGTATACTTTCAAAAATGGAGAGTGAGCTAAAAGATGCAGTGAAGTTGAAACTACTTAACAAGAAATACAAGTTAAGTCCTAAAGAAGGTATGAAGAGTGATGTGTGGGACAAATTCTTACTTGTGATACTTAGTGTATCAATCTTTGCGTCTGTAACAGTTGTGCGGCATGATTATTCGTTTTATTATATTTTCTGTGATGTTATCTCTATACTAATATTGTTATTAATCTACTGCTATAAAAATAATATTTTGTAAAACGTTTCTACATTGTCGCAGTATATAGGCGGAACACTATGTATGGACTTGTCATATTATATATGCGGTAAATCAAATATTGAATAATAATTAATTAGCAATAATAACGGTATATCGAATTTTTTCATACTATTTTATTTATAACTTCATGTTACTGTTTTGGTATGTTCCATTAGACTTTTGTCATAAACGCAGAAAATAAAGCCTTATTTTTACGGTGTAAACAAAACATATGTATATCTTATCTGTCGCCTTCTATAGAAGATAAGACATGTCGGTGAGATGACCTTGTAATGTGCTTCTATTTATTACGAGCGTATCACGACCGACCTTATCTGACTCGAGGGTGCGACATTCGACCGAATTCAAGCGAGCGATTTAACTCCAATGCAGCACTCTGGACTGCTGACTCTCTATCCACTAAGCCACACCAGATTCCCATCCCGATGCCGGATCGAATCCTCTCATTTAAGTTGCACCTCTTGGGTTCCCTCTAGTGGTCTAACCTCAGGCACTACATCATAGATGTATGACAGTGGCACAATGTCAACACATGTGCAGAGGTGTGATTTAAGACGGCGCTTATTCCGTCGGATCCCGGCTACTTTGTCACTCATACCGAGTGCACCTCTGCACATGCGTGGACATTGTGCCACTGTCATACATCTATGACGCAGTGCATGAGGGTAGGCCACTAGAGGGAACCCAAGAGGTGGAACTTAAACTGAGAGGATTCGATCCGACATCGGGATGGGAATCCGGTGGGCTTAGTGGATAGAGCGTCAGCACATAGAGCTGAAAACCCGGGTTCAAACCCCGGTGCCGGAGAGAATTGTTCTCTATTCCACTCATCTTTCATCATTTAAGATTTATATTTTACTCTTTATTAAGATTTTTACATTTATTTAAAACAAAAAAATCTCTAAATTACAGAATAATTATAAGTTGGATGCACATAAATCTGATGATGGTTACAGAGGAGAATTTCGGGATTTGAATACTGATTTGCTAATCACTATGGTTGTAATGTTGGGGACCGATAGGATATGTTACAGTGGTTTCAAGTTGACTATCCATTCACCAGTTAATACCCCAGCATGCATAAACAGTGTATCTGCTGAATACTCCGTTCGCCAGTCACTATCATAGCATGCATAAACAGTGTACCTGCTGAATACTCCGTTCGCCAGTTACCGAAGCATGCGTAAACAGTGTACCTGCTGAATGTTCCGTTCGTCAGTACTAGTGAATGACGGGAACATTATGCGTAAATTATGTACCTGGTGAATACAAACATCGAGGTGACAAACAGTGTACCTATATAAGATACATTGTAGGACAAGATTTGATGAAGAGTTGTTTTCAGAACATGTGAGGGGTGAAAGTAGGAGGACTAATAATAAAGTGCATAAAGATTACCTGATGGTATTCGCTGTTAGCAGAAGAAGCAGCATAAACGATACTACCTGGGATATATTACTTAGAGCTGAATGACAGCTGCGTAAGCAGTATGGGATGAAGATAAATTTAAACAAGAAGATCATAAACAGTTGTACCTGCTGAATATTCCGTTCGCCAGTCAAAACCGAAGCATGCGTAAACAGTGTACCTTCTGAATATTCCGAGCCAGTCACTAGAAGCAATAAACAGTGTACCTGCTGAATATTCCGTTCGCCAGTCACTACCGAAGCATGCATAAACAGTTGTACCTGCTGAATATTCCTTTCGCCAGTCACTACCGAAGCATGGTAAACAGTGTACCTGCTGAATATTCCTTTCAAATGGAGGAGTCACAATAGCAGAAAGATAAACAAGTGTGCCTGCTGAATATTCCGTTCGCCAAATGAGATGCACCTGAACCTGCGGAATATTCCGTTCAATGACTTTCCGCAAAGGAGGTAGGCCAGCCTGCAGAATATTCCGTTCTATATCTAAGAAGGTACCTGCTGAATGTTCCGTTCGTCAGTCAATAACTTTAAGTATCTATGTATAACGTTCAGACAGTCACAGGAACCACATAAACACGCTACATGTAAAAGATTCCAAAAGTCACTGCGATTAGAGCCACGAATGACATCAGTCATCTGGTTCCGATTCAGTCAACCGAAGCATTAAACTGTTTCACCTGCCAAAATTCCGTTCGCCAATAGTTACATAGTCACTACCGAAACATGCATAAACAGTGTACCTCAAAATATTCCGTTCGCCAGTCATCGAAGCATGCATAAACAGTGTACCGCTGAATATTCCGTTCGCAGTCACTACCGAAGCCATGCGTAAACAGTGCACCTGCTGAATAAACTGCCGTAGGTTAAAGGTTCTCAGCATATTTTTCCAAACAGGCATTTACGAAGAGTTGTGAGAGAATTGAAGAAAACGACTGCAAATCTGGAGCGACTACAAACACAGACGCGATGACAGAAACATTGTAAGATGGATGGCGATTTGTTTTCGAGAACTGGGAGGTAAAATGAGGAAGAAGAATAAAGTACATAAGATTTCCATGACAAACATTGTTAGGACAAAGACCTTCCACCTGCCGGATATGTTACTGCAGCTGAATGACACTATGCCAGAATGGGATGAAGATAAATCTAAACAAGAAGAAGGCCATGGTTGTCGGAAGAAAAATAAAGATGAGGTGCACATTCTAAATGAGGCAATAGAGCTGAACAGATTTTCAAAGTGATGTACTGTAAGCAGTAACATGCATATTTTGCTTGATTCTCAAATGGAGGACAGCAATAGCAAAAGGAAGCTTTTAATAGAAAAAGGAGCATCTTCTGCGGACCTCTGAAAACTACAATTTCCGACAAATTTTTCCTGTTTCCGTTTTCGTTGTGTGCACTACTAATAACGGAGATTGTCTATAATGCCGACATTTGAATCACTCTCTATAGACAAATGCCCTCGTTGCATATTTGCTGGCGATGGAATGAAGTTTAGAGCTGTCGTGGTTTATTTGTATATTTTGGAGTTTCTTTGAACCTCGAAGGTCTTTTTGTCTTGTACTGTAAATAGTAGGAAGACATTAAAACGTTTTAATGTTTAAGACTTATCTAACAGATCGCAATATGGGTTTAGTAGTTTTATTAAAATTTTGTAACTAATACATTAACACAATTTTTTAAATATGCTTTGCATACTTACTTACTTACCTACTGGCTTTTAAGGAACCCGGAGGTTCATTGCTGCCCTCACCTATCCCGAGCAAGATTAATCCATTCTCTCTATCATCATATTCCACCTCCATCAAATCCATTTTAATATCATCTTCCCACCTACGTCTCGGCCTTCCTAAAGGTATTTTTATCTCTGGCCTCCCAACTAACACTCTATATGCATTTTTGGATTCACCCATACGTGCTACATAACTTACCCATCTCTGGATTTAATGTTCCTAATTATCTCAGGTGAAGAATACAATGCTTGCAGTTCTGTGTTGCGTAACTTTCTCCATTCTCCTGTAACTTCATCCCTCTTACCCCCAAATATTTTCCTAAGCACATTATTCTCAAACATCCTTAACTATGTTCCTCTGTCAAAGTGAGATTCCAAGTTTCACAACCATAAAGAACAACCGTGTTACAGAACGGTGCAGAAATTTAATACAATAAATACTCGAAATATAAATAAGGTAGGAAAGACTGTTGTACCTTGAATTACTTTTCACAGTTTTTCTTTTTTTATACTTTGGAAAATGATATTTTTAAATGAAAAAGTGCTTGAAATAATTATTGAAGATTATTTTACAACTTCCTCTATCTATTTTCCTGTTTCATAGATCTATTAAGGATGGAAAAAATAAAATGACGAGATTTGTAATGTGTTCAAAGGTACAACAGGATCATGTACTTTGGAACATACCCCACATGGAATATAGATATTTATATAGCTGACAATCATATTTAAAATGATCCACACCTGTGGAGTAACAGTCAGCGCGTCTGGCCGCGAAACCAGGTGGCCCGGGTTCGAATCCCGGTTGGGGCAAGGTTAAGGTTTTTTCTGGAGTTTTCCCTCAACCCAATACGAGCAAATTCTGGGTAACTTTCGGTGCTGGACCCCGGACTCATTTCACCGGCATTATCACCTTCATTTCATTCAGACGCTAAATAACCTAGATGTTGATACAGCGTCGTAAAATAACCCAATAAAATAAAAATAAAACTATTTAAAATTTATTTGCCATTATAAACCAGTGCAGGCTTCTCTGATTGAGATTTTATTTCCTGGAGGAGCCATAACTGCTTCAACAGCTTTCTTCAAGACATCCGGATCAACTGGGGGCTTCTTAACTCCATTCTTATTTCGTGGTATGATCTTAAAAAAAAAACGACAGTATCGTGTAGCTTGGAACATGTTCCTTGGTACACGATGTTTTGTGTTCAAATGTACAAGAGGATGCACGTTTAAAGAAATAGGGCTACCAAAACTAAAGGTTCGAATAAATCATGGAAATTAACATGTGTCATTACTAACGAGATGATAGGCAAGACACTGCTCTTGATTGATAGTCACAAATACAATTTGGTCTCGTGTTAGAAAACATATAACAATGAACGAAATATTTACTTTTGGTACTAAAAAAAAAATTTTGTCTACAGAATAAATCAAACCCAAACTACTACCAGAGCTACTTAGCGGCTTTCGCCATAATCTACTTCAGTTTGTGTCCTCCAGGTAGCAACAAAAATAGGAAAGAAAAAAAATTCAAAGGTACACTATGTTCAAGGTACAATCTCCCCTTACTGCAAAATAACCCACAGTATTTCTCTCTAGATTTTACTTTACACAAATAATGGGTCACAAAGTATAAAAAAATAAAGCTTTTCTCAAAATTATACTGAGTGAACTACTAATTATGTTCTACGTGTAGTGCTATGTTCTGCAATGTGTAATTATCCTTTACCAGAAACTTGAAATTATTGTGTTAGGCCTAATACACTGCTGTTTTATTATTTAATATTTAAAATTTCTTAATAAATTGTGTTATTCAGAATAAATGTAATACGTGTCCGAGTTTTAAGAAACGTGATGAGCGTTGGGATAAAATGTAGACTACATCTGACGGCAGGATTAGGAACTCCTGCAAAATCAATACATGAAATGCATGAACCATACCGCCAACTTCCTTCGATTTACGTACTATGTAGCATAGGAGCTCTTTTGTTCTGTCGGTAAGCCAGTAGTCTAGTAGATCCACTTTTCCACTTTCGTCAAACGAAATATCTGGATACATTTTAAACCGGTACTCATTGTTTATAGTTTGTCGGAGTGAACAAATATAACACATAACCATGAACAAGTTTTGAACAGATGTCGAAGGGTATTTAGTAGAATGACAGAAGACAGAAATGAGATGCTTCGGCAAAATCTGTCGAAACAAATTACTATATTATTAACTAGAAATTCCACACAGATTTTCTGGGAATTTAGCTCTCTTAGAGATAATGATTGGTTGTCAGTTGCATTGTGTTTTCCACATAAAATATTTGTAACACAATTTGTGGATATGTTTTGAAATTATTGTTCCACGGTAGTGAAAATTAACGCACAAAGAATTTAAACGGTTACAAGAACCGAATGACATAATGTTCTATGAAGAAATATACGCTTTGTTTATTCATTATCCATAGGTCGTTTCCTTTTAGGAAGAAATATTGTATCTTGTGAAAACATTAAATTTAAAAACATTTAAAGAATAATAATTAATACTCAAAACCATTTGCGTATTGCTCAGTCGTAGTGTCTAATATTAGAAATTTTGATTCACTATGTTTTATCCTCCGCCGACGTGTATTTTTATAAATATTGCGAGTTAAATGTTAGGTTAGGTTAGGTTAGGATTGGTTAGGTTAAGTTAGATAAAGGAGTGGTTAAGTGAGAGGAGACAGAGAAATGTGGGAAGATTTGTGTGGGTTAGATGAGGGGATAGTCAATTCGGTGGCTTTAAAATAAACAAATACCGAATTCGTGTTTAAGAAGGTCTTTCCTGATCATAGAGATGGACTGCAATATTTGTTCTGTGTTCTATACGTAACAAGTAGCAGTTTTTCCTCTCAATTTAAATAGTTTGTACGTATTCCCCAAGTCAAATCAATGAGTCGAGAATATATTTTGTCAAGAAACACTCCGCCAACTAACGCAAGGATTGATATTTGAAGGAGATGAAGGGAGTATGAAAGTGTTTAAAAAATACGACAGAAATGTGGACGGTAAGTCTATCGTTTTACCAAATTATAGGTCCCCCCACTTTATGTGCTGTAGAAAGAAATGTTTCTACGCACAAGTTTAATTTTGCAGACAAGAGAAAGAAGTTCGATCCTGAAAACATTGGAAAGATCACTATTTCACAAAGTTCTATATAGTTATGAAATAAAATTAGCTATAACCGATGAGGTAATAACTAACTTTAATATTTCCCATTATTTGGCCAGTGTTTCCTTCAGAAGGCAGTTTCTTCTCAGTAAGTGACCCAGCCAATTCCTTTTTCTCTTCCTGATCAGTTTCGACATCAATGGATAACCTCAGAAGACAAACTGAAAATTTTCTGGCACAGCTGTTTTTCTTGTTCTCGTGTCAAGGTTGGTCTCCCTCCTAACTTTGACTTCTTTAATGGGCCATCTTTCTCCAAATAACGGCGTAAAGTACGTTTAGGTACACAAAATATTTTACTCGCGCCTTGAACTGAGAACTTCCCACTCTTCGTACCCCTTACTGCCTTGGACATGGTTTCTTCAGTCCATAATCCTCTCTTCTTCATGTTGACAGACATTATTTTACATCTGAAACATAATTTCGAAAGCTTCCACTAAAGCGAAACACTTTTCGGCATATTATACTTAAGTTATATGGACTGTATTGTCTAGTAATGCCAAACATATCCAACACATTTGCAAAAAGAAAAAAAGTTTCCGTTACAACGTAACGTATTTTCTACTGATTCAGATAAACAGCACGTAATTATGACGTCATTCTTCCTTACAATACAAACTTTTTGCGTAATCCCAGCTTTAAGACATGCAAATTTGTCAGGATAAAACATAAAAGTGTAAAGAAATTGATATGGCCATGGTGTGAGCATATCAGGAGAAGGTAAGCTTTCAAGAAAATCGTTTGAGTATGAACAACTCATAAAAGATACGCCATCAACGACAACACCAATCAACGAAACATTAAAAACTGAATGGAGTACAATGGTTTTCATGAAACAAATCTTTGAAAAACATGCATAAAACAAAGGAGACTTGCCAGAGAAAAACAAGAAGAGATCACATGAAAAACACAAAACAGCGAACTGCCACCATATTGCTCAACCTGACTGGATGGAAAACGATTAAGTGACACAACAGGATGCCCCTTCACTGGATGCTGTTGCCGCCATCTAGCTGAATTTTTGGTTAACTAACTCACAATAGGGGGATAGCCATGTCAGGAACATGGCCATAGTAGGAGCCAGAGTGCTGCATTGGAGTTAAATCGCTCTCTTGAACTCGGTCGAATGTCGCACCCTCGAGTGAGATAAGATCGGTCGTGATACGCTCGTAATAAATAGAAGCACAGTACAAGGTCATCTCACCGACATGTTTTATCTTGTATGGAAGGCGACAGATAAGATACAAATATGTTTTGCTCACACGGTAAAAATAAGGCGTTATTTTCTGCGTTTACGACAAACGTTAATGGAACAGTCTAATGGAACGTACCAAAACAGTAACATGAAGTTATAAATGAAATAGTATAAAAAATTCGATATACAGTTATTATTGTTAATTAATAATTATTCAATATTTCATTTGCCACATATACAATAATATGATAGGTCCATACATAGTGTTCCGCCTATATACTGTGACAATGTAGAAACGTTTTACAAAATATTATTGATATAGCAGTAGATTAATAACAATATTAGTACAGAGATAACGTCACAGAAAATACAATAAAACGAATAATCATGCTGCACAACTGTTACAGACTTAAAGATTGATACACTAATTATTAGGGATTATTATTATAACTAGAAACCTTGATACGGCTCTTGCATTATCGTGATTGTGTTCTCCGTTTATAATAATTACAATTACATCCAATAACATCTATCAAATGGGGCAAAAACAAAATCAGTCCTGTTTGAAAAAAAAAACCACAACATTTATATTACATTTTAAAGCAAGTTTTGTAGTTATACTATGGATAGGTTAGTTAAACACTGCAAAATTTTGAAATGATAAACATCTATGATATTACTACACAGTTCATGACTGTAACAAGAACGAATGGCTAACGCTCGGCTTATACCGTTCGAGGATTTATCGCTCGCGATAATTTTACCCACCATGCATGTGCGCTACCTATCGAATTATGCTATGAACTACTTGGCGCTCGAGCGAAAACGTTTGACGTAGACCTCTGGTAGGAGCACTCACCTTATCTGTAATTAAACCTATTTTTGTTATTTTTATGCCAACTCTTCTCTTGCTTTATTCTCGATTCTTCAGCATTATAATTGCAGCTTTTTACCATATTCGTTATCTACACATTATGTTTTCAACCACTGTTTTTTATACTTCAGTTTTTGTTGCTACATAACCTACCAATTGAGAATGAAGATATTCACGGGAGTATTATTTATTTCCTTGAATGAAGCATGAATGAATAATTTTAATAAACGCAACGACACCCGTATGCATTCGCGCCATCTAGCAGTGCATCTTGAATCTCTCAACCGTCACAGCAGAACATCTCTCATCACCACACCGCCTGGTGACTACAGCAGCAACTAAAATTATTGACGTTAGTCTTTGAAGTAACCCTCGTTTGTTCGAATATTAAATGCGGCACATTCAAGAATGACGCAAGAAAAGCAGTAAACGAATTGAAAAAGACAGAAGAATGAACCTTCATTATGATCTGAAAAACTGATGAAAGTAAAAACGTAATGAATATCAGAAGAAAGTTTTTATCGTGAGTCTTGGAGCATAAATTTCTACATTATCATATCAAAGAGTACAGGTCTTCTCACATCTGAATTTGCTTTCCTGCTTTTTATTACATGCAGAACGGTAAAGGGATACGGATAATGTCGGGACCCAAACATTTTTATGTATATGAATCGTAAGAGAGATCTCAATTCCAACAAAATTATTTCTAGGCTTTATAAAAAAGTTTTCTAACCGTAACATCTAAATGCGGAAAAGACAGAAGGAAATGTATGTGTGTGAGTGAGTGAGTCATATTAATAACGATCATAATTATTATTGTCATTATCAAAATCATTGTAATCAAATAAAATATATGAAGTGTTAGAAAAATAACTGCAAATATGCCCTCTATTGCCAAATAGGACCTGAGAGTCACATCCAGGAAGCTGTTTTTAAAACATGAGGGAATTATCTTTGTACTGTTAGCCAATGTGACTTCAAAGCTACAGTATGACTGCTGTTTTCTATATTTTTTAGTATTCTCTTAGACACTAGGGGCTATATTCAGAGACATTCTTAGCGCGGGCTTCCGGTGGATGATCAGCGAACTAACGTTTTTCGTTTTCATAAACCAGTGTTAGTGATATTATATGATATGAATCCTGTACAAGTAATCAGTCGATGGCCGGGGCTAGTTTAGCACGCTCGTAGCGCGGGCTAGCGAAATGTCTATGCATAGCACCCTAGATGTCAATACAGTAGAACCCCGATTATCCGTCACCCTATTAATCGACCGGAGGATTATCCAATTGTCTTCCTCACGCCTTTTATTTTTTTGCTGCAGAGATAATACAAAATTCATTACATTACGTCAGTACTGTACGTATTTTCATAGAGAAAGTTATTGCAATCCTTTACCGCTAGCATTATATAGTATGTAGTAGGAATGCTTCTGCACTTGTCGGCAACCATAAACAGTTACTTATGGGAGGGTGTGTTTTCCCAACTCGTAAAATAGTCACAATCTGCTTTCAGAAAAATTTCCCAAGAACTTACACACAACTGCAAACTCGTCCACCATTCATCCTGTTCGAGTGGCCGTACTTTATTACTTGTATGCAAAATATCTTCCACGAATGTTAAAAGAAAAATAAAAAATGTACAAATACTTGAGCGACTTTGGAAAAGAGAAACTGTGGTACATGTCGCATCAGAATACGAGATTGGCATTACAACTGTGAGCGATTTAATAGAAACAAAGGATAAAGTGCTACATATTGTTGTACTTCATTGTGTTTGTCATTAATTACGAGCATAATATGTTTAGTATGACGACATCAGTGGTTGCTGCATGGCAGGAACTCAAAATTATGTACGAAATTGTACTTACTTACCATACTTAATTGATGAAAATCATTCATAGTACGGATTATCCGATTTTTCGATTAACCATTCAGTTCAGCCCCTTCATTACTGCGGATAATGGAGGTTCTACTCAGTGGTGGTTCCTCGGGGGAGGGAAGGGAGGAACGTCCTCCTCACATTTTTCTCCTTTTGAGAGTAAATACCAAATGAAATATATACTTTGAAATTCGAGGAAGATTCGATAATTTTTAAGTTCACAGCTACAAGAAAATCTTGGTTGATCTAGTTTTAAATCACGCGCACTCATGTGCTACTAGAAAACTGTGAGAAGGATGCGAGATTGTTTGTGTGGAGGAAAGTCAATCCATTCCTCCTTTACTGCAGTTAACACACATAGACAACAGCGCGCTAGCGGCCAGAGAAAGAAGCAGGGTTTTAAAGCAAGTAAATGAACGGATAGGGAGGAGATCCTCCTCTGAATCAGCGCATGGGCGGGAAATAGAAACCGACTGGTCGTGCAGCAAGCTCGCTACCGCTGCCACCTAACGATGCTGCATTCAACCGGACTATAACACGCCATGTAGGAGGAGACACAATAAAAACAATTTTAACGCAAAGCTATGAAAGACACCATATAAACTTTTTTTAAAATTATAAATCAAAATATATTATTCATTGCACTTTATATAAGCTATATTCATGGTTTGAAACTTTCGAGGATATTGAAAGTTGAAGTTGGATTTATATAAAACAAAGAGGAAGTAGTTCTAAGTTAGTTTCGCAGATCTTTTTGGCCTCTGAAATTCACTTCCATTCATTGTTTACTAGACAGGACAACAGCCAAGTTGTCAGTTTTGTAAAAATATACTTGAAATTGAAGGTACTGCAAACTACATTATTTTAACATAAAAAATTAATCGGCCACTGGCAGCTTTGAACTAGAGAAAAGTTGTTATTTTCTCGTAACAGTTCCAACTGTTCCAGTTCCATGAAAATACTAAGTTCCAAATAACAGTTCCAAAATAACAGTACCACCATATATTATATAGCCTACGCCGAAAGTTCGCTCCACAGCATCGGATCGAATCCCTCCTGCAGTGTTTTTCCTTTGTGGCCTAACTCCATGTTGTTACCATAACAGATAAATTCTGTAGGATCAGAAATTAACTTTTACATTATATATATATATACAGTCCAGAAGTCATACTGACAGTATTGATACCACGAAACCAGTTACGTTATATTTATGCACGACGCCAGTTCAGGATTAAAAGTTGGTATTGATTTTGTCCCTGAAAATTGTTAAAAGTAACCAGATCTAGTGACAAAGTTGCTAAATTAATAACACAGCAGCAACGGTTGTCAACGTCTTTGGTTGTCATATTGTAGTTCCATACACGGCCAACTTGATGCTAGCTTCGCTTCAGCTTTGAAAGCGAAGAGAGCATCAAGTCGGCCGTGTTCCATAACATCGAGTTTATTGTAACATGTAACAGCAAGTATTTTGTATAACAGGTACAGTACTACTAGTATGTAATGTAACAGTGATGGTTTGGAACAGGCCTGACTCATAATGTAGTTCCATAACAGCGAGTATTTTTGTAACAGCGAGTTATTTTTTGTAACAGCAAGTATTTTTGTAACAGGAGTATTTAATGTAACAGTGGAAGAGCCACGTACTACTAGTACGTAACGTAACAGTGGTATTTAGGAACATGTACGGACGCTAAATGATCACAGACTTCCCTGTATGGCATGTGATGCAGTACGATGTCATAATGAGTCGAAGATGTGGAATTCCTGGAAATGAAATCTTTTCTAATGCTAAATTGAATTCGTAGATCAGGTTTGTTCGAAGCAGGAAATGTAATGTAATTTTAAATTATTTGTAAATTGGTCACGAAATCGAAATGGATCCCAGTGGTAAATAAAACCTAACCTATTCTTCCTCTTCTGCTTAGCTGAAGGTCACAGTAGTGTTCATTTTCTCCAAAATGCGTAAATAAAAGCTATAATCATTTCGGCCGTGCTAAAATTCATATTAATAATGTACCGTCATGAAGAATAATTATCTCATTGTAATGAAATATGAAAATTTACCGTTGTACTTTTTTAAACAAAAGAACTTCAATAATAGTCATGTTTCAACAGATTTTAATTTAATTTCAAGAATTGGTAATGAAACTAAAACTGTAAAATATTTGGAAATAAAACATAACCTATATATTTTCATCTCCCTTGATAAAATTCACAATGTAGTTACTATAATACAGGCATTATATTATTTGATAGAATCCTATACTTAATTAACATAAGTTCCAAGATAATGTGTACATTTTTGAAGACTATCTTCGTATCTTTACTATTTATCTTTTACTTCAATTTCCAACATTTCTTTCAGTACGACGAAAGGATTCGCAATTCTGCTTTCAAACAGTGACGCCAACTTATATGGGCTCGTGGAAGCCGAGCCCACCCAATAATTTATCGTGTTGTGACACGTTGTGAGATTTATTTAACTTAAGGCTCGTCAAATGTTTGAGCCCTCGCACTGTTTTCCAAAAGTTGGCGTCACTGCTTTGAATAGTACCAAACATGTTCCGTTCTGTGGAACAGGCGTTGTCATAATGTAGTTCCAAAGTGAAACGAGTATTTGTAACCGCAAGTATTTCGTACTAGCTCAGAGCAACACTGTTATTTTGGAACATAGTGTTCCAAGGTGTTGTTACTTTTTGGAACAGTTCCAAACAAGGAACGGTTCCAAAATTACTGTTACGTTATTTTTTCCCCACCTCTACTTTGAACAATAACGGTAGTATGACTTTACAAGAACTGACAATCTTCAAAATAATGTGGTACTGAACTTATAAAATGTACATGTGGCAACGCACACCACGTGGGTGGATGCAGTGTTCTCGCTTTCCTAACAGATTATTTCTCATTCCCATTTCCGTAAAACGGTTCCGGTTACGTGTTAATAGCTAGTCTCTTCCAACACGTGTGATGATGTAGTGTGCGTGAAAAATTGTTCGAGGTTGTGAATTTCCTTGTAATTGTTAATTTGTGCAATTATTCAACAATGAATGGAAGTGAAAACATATTATATTTTGGACTATTTAGGAAACTTAGTTTACAAAAACAGATTATTGCTATACAAAAGGGAAGGCCAGCCCTAACACTACCTGGTCTTACATGTATGCATGTAGGTTAATTTGTAGCTTGTTTCTCTCAAGAAGGTGTCACTTTGCACTGTTAACTTCTTTCCTCCTCTTTAGAAATATGCAGTAGCCGCCACTGGTTCTACTGTATTTGTTTTAGGATCATGTCATGGTCGACTGATGTTACCTGGAAGTCACAACCATGCCAAGTAAGACAAAAATTAGTCAAAAAAATATTTTATTATCAACTAATATAGAGGCTTGAAATTATTCTTACTTCAGTAAATAATTTTGGCTAAATGGAGGGTTAGAATGAAAGAAGGAATTTAAGGAGAGAGACGGGTGAAATTTTGGTCATTTCCAGTCAAAAATCGCATATTTGTTTTCTTGTGAAAAATAAATCGGCAATTTCTTACTTACAAGTTGAGCAAATTTCAATGCTCTGTGGTGCACGAAAGCATAAAAAATTACGCAATCTGTGATGTGATATAAGATATGATATATGATATGATATTATAAGATATGATATGATATGATATGATATGATATGATATGATATGATATGATATGATATGATATAATATGACATTATATGATATGATATGATATGATATGATATGATATGATATGATATGATATATGATATGATATATTATATGATATGATATGATATTATATGATAAGATATGATATGTATGACATGATATGATATGATATGATATGATATGATAAGATATGATATATATGACATGATATGATATGATATGATATGATATGATATGATATGATAAGATATGATATATATGATAAGATATGATATATATGACATGATATGATATTATATGATATGATATGATATATGGTATGAAATGATATATGATATGATATTATATGATATTATATGATAAGATATGATATATATATGATATGATATGATATTATATGATAAGATATGATATATATGACATGATATGATATATGATATGATATATGATATGATATGATATGATATTATATGATAAGATATGATATATATATGATATGATATGATATATGATATGATATTATATGATAAGATATGATATATATATGACATGATATGATATGATATGATATATGATATGATATTATATGATAAGATATGATATATATATGATATGATATGATATGATATGATTTATATGTGACATGATATGATATATGATATAATATGATATGATATATATGTGACATGATATGATATATGATGTAATATGATATGATATGATATGATATGATATGATATATGATATGATATGATATTATATGATAAGATATGATATATATGACATGATATGATATGATATATGATATGATATGATAAGATATGATATATATGACATGATATGATATGATATGATATGATATATGATATAATATGATATGATATGACATAATATGATATATGATATGATATGATATGATATGATATGATATGATATGATATGATATGATATGTTCATTTGCTATTCTCTATTTGTTCATTAATCCTAATATATCTGATAATATATACTCCTTTCAAACCCCTTTTTCCTCTAACTACTATTACTAAAATCTCAATTTTATTTTTTCTCTATAAATTTCTTCTTTGACCTTTTCTCCTCTCTTTCTCTTATATTCATTTACTGTTCCAACGTTCAAATGTTAGTAGGATTTTATGCTGTCACTTGTTCACTTCTCTTAACCCTATTCCACTTACATCTAATCGTTTCTCGCTATTCTCACTTCCTATAAATACATATATTTTATCTCTACACATCTGAGTATACACTTCCTCTCTCCCCTATACTTCTCGATCTTTTACAGTTCCACTTTACTTGCACTTCTTGATCACATCCCCACATTTTTTTAATCATATATAATACCTCTGCTGTACCCTTAGGTATAAAAAAATTTACGCATTATATAAATAGTTACTGCTTTGAATTTTAATTTCATGAAAATTTTACAACCTGTTTCCTCACACGTTGTTTCCAACACATTTCGTCAGATTTTGAAGTGTAAAGGCTCTTACAATTTTGATACTAGGAACATGACATTCTTACTGCTTTTTCTATACAGGGTGATTCAATGACAAGTTACAAACTCTTAGGGATGATAGAGACAATAATGAACAATGTTCATATAGGAACCTGTGTTCGGAAACATTCCGTTGGGTAGTTACAAGCCTAGATATGTTAGTCAGTGCAACCAGCTAGAATCAAACTTAAGGCCATCCTTTTGAAGTTTCGGTTGCAGACGACCTATTCTTGGAAACGTTGGTGATTTCTCATAAACATGGCGTAATCTAGTTGGCATCGTAAATGATATTTTGACTGATTAAACTTTGCAACTTTTCTTTCCATGCCTTTCGCTCTTCCATAAATGAAATGCACATCACCAAATTGCGAGGAAAGTTGCAAGGAGGGAGTAAGGAGACAAAGTCGTGGGATGACAACATACCCCAGTGAGCAAAACAAGGTGAGCAGTCCAGGGTTAAGGTAGAAGTCGTGCATTAAAGTTTCAGGCTGACTGGACTCTTGGCTTCTTACGTAATGAAAGTGGAGGTGATACTCTTGGCTTCGTTTGTGGAAATTATTTAGTTACAAAGAGAAGTAGTGTCGAACGTCTGAAATTATTAGTTCTACTACAGAATGATGTATTCAAATTAGTTTGTTTTTATTGGTCTTAAATAGTAGTGAATTTATGCATGTAATGTAGAACTTCATTCTCTCAGTATTGTATTTATGTTTACAGACGAATATCATCACTACTGTTATTCAGAGATAAAATTTGGTACCAGGTATCCTTTTAAAAATTATGAGTATACAGCAGACGTGGCGAAAATGTGATCGTACGCCGAGGCACTGTGTAACCTGCAAACTATGGATGGAGGCGGACAACCGAAGGGGAAGTGAAGGAACTGTCTGACTTATTAACGCATTTTCATTTTCCTTACATCAAGCACTTAAATATAATTTTATACAGTATAAGGTTACAAACTAATGTTTTGTACGTATAACGAAGAACGAAATGAATAAGAAAACATAGGACACATTATCACAACCTAAAATTAATTGTCTTCAAGAATGTCTCTGCGACAGAGTTTCAAAATCAGGAATATGTCACTTACTGCCAGTCGTAGTTGATAACGAAGGTATTTGTCTGTCAGTCGTTATCTAAATTTGTTTTTACTATTTTAATTGTTGAAAATAATTTTTCACAAACGTAAGTTGTAACGAACATGGCTTCAACAGAGCAAGCGACAGAACGAAGCTTCGGATATTTATTTTTTGACAAAGATTTGAATAGTTCAACATTTGTCTGGCCCTTACATCTAGCTTTCATTTAACACCACATTGTAAGTCTGTGCGTTTAAATTGAAGATCTAATCGCATTATTCGTACATCTGCTGAAAAAGGATCGACGTAAAGAGATGATGATGATGATGATTAATAATAATAATAATAATAATAATAATAATAATAATATTAATATTAATATTATTATATTATTATTAATATTATTATTAACAGTTAATCTTTTAATGTTTCATGAGTAACATGTAGTATAACATGTTGTACAACCGTTTTCCTCTTAATGCTTGTGAACAAATCATACATTTAATATTCCCATCATATATTCAGCAAAAATGCTTCCTCCCATCCTACTTGGAACTTTCGTTTTTGTAGAGGAACATGGTTTCGAGAGAGACATTGCGACGTTACGCCACTCGCAGGTCAGAGACAAATACAAATGGAACAGAGTTTGACTCCAGTGAGTGAGAGGGTGGGGATTGGGGGAGGTAGGAAGCAAATGAAATGCAAGCCACAATGTGCTCGCGAGTCACATTATCGCCACTGCTGGTATACAGGGTTGGAGGTAATCACCGCACCAAAATGAAACTGGTAACAGATAATGAGGAGAGGTTTGAAAAATCCAAGTAATTATTTTCGCCGTTTTAGAGGAATCGTTACGTTTCTTTGAAGCATTTGGCAACATCACGGCTGCTGCAATAACTCTAGCTTTTAAGCCACCCATCCCTTACTTTTCTCTACCCCTTTGATATACTCTAGACGTCTCCAAAAGCGTACTCGCGAGTAAGCCCCTGAACGGAACCGAAGCCAGTACGTAATGAGCACGCTCCGCCTCACCTTCTCCACCTGTACTGTACTCAATGTTTATGAGCAAACAAAGAGCAGTGGCGGACTGCCATTATCATTGTTTTGGTCGGAGTGTTCCACCGTTTCACAATTTCTTCTAATCATGGACGTAGTACAATCAAGGATAAATAGGAAGTGAAATTTTTTTGTGTTAGTGGGGAGATTGTGAAATGCTTAATTTGTTCGAAAATTCTTAAGTGTGTGTTAAAATTCAACATGCGATGACAATACTCGACTCTTCACAAAAAATGTCATACAATTACAGGCATGTTGGACATGTGAAAATAATTTATTTTGGGGCTATCTGTATAATTGTTGGTTATACATAAGGGTCAGTATATTACTCAGTTCCGCTCGACAAACATATAGTTTTTCGTTTAACTTTTAGGCCTACAAATAATAAATATAAAACAAGAAAATACAAACATAAACACACGTGTCCTCAGTCAGACTTAAAAAAAAAGCTTCTTGCTAGCTATGTTCTAGCTTGGAATATTGGAAAATCAATGAAGCCCTTTACAGAAACATCATTTGTAAAAATCGTTACTAAAATATTGTGTCCAGAACAAAATCAAAGATTAAGAAAATTAAATTGTTTCCAATTACATTTCAGAGAAGGAATTTCAAGATTGTAATTGAATCTGAAGTCGAAACCACAACTGACCAATTTGTAGCTTACTCACTTGCATTGGACGAAACACAGATATAAATGACAAAGCTCACCTAGCCATTTTCATTCGAGGAGTTAATGAACATTTTACTGTGTCTGAATGTCTTCTAGATGTAATTACAAAATACAACTGGAGAAGATCTTTTCCACACACTAAAGGCACCATAGAACAGAAGAGGTTGAATTTGCAATGACTTGTTTTAATAGCAACAGACGGGGCTCCAGCTTCATATACTGTATGTCAAAATAATATACAAACGTATAATATTTCTTATCATTTTGATGCTATTATTTGTAAACATAAGCAGACCGTTGCCGCGATCCCCACTGATCGCTTCCATCTGTTGAGGTCGAGTCTCTTCCCTTCTCTAGCCTTACAGCACACTGTGTTCGGCGGGCAGCATCGAGAGGACGAATGACGATACGCTTTTGGAGACCTCTGTTATACTCAGTCACACGCGTTCGACAGTGCTGTACATTGTAAAATTTATTTTAACGATTTTCGCAATTATTCAATTTAAAATCATAGCTAAGACGGTTTAATATGCAAAAAAAGACTCAAGACACTATTCAGATTATTTTTACCTATCTGCCTGTATAGCAATCGGCCATATCTCTTGGACCGTTACTGCAACAGAGCGCTGCAAAAATTGGGCAAAGACAATTTTTTCCTCCTTAACGGTGCTTCATCGAAGAAAAGGTGTAATAAAAGATTTTTTAATATCTAACATATAGAACTGCATCTTAAATTTTGATGCATCGGTCCCCTTCCACCCTGTATATAATTATGTCGAGTGAAATGGTGTTCAGTATATACGAGTATGATACGTTCATGACAATTAAGAACTAATCTGTAATTAGAGATGATAAACGTGTGGTGCACAATTGCACATTATCAGCAGCTTCATGCGACTCATTGGCTAGTTTTCGCTATTTTGTAGCAGTTCTGTTATTTGTTGTGATCTGTGTGTGACGATTGCTTGAATAAACGATATCATCAGCTGTGTGCTTTGAACTGTAATGTGGTTTTCGCCAGCAAAGTACAATAGAATTCCACAAATTCACAAACAACTTTGTGAGGCCCATGAAGCTAGTGCATAAATTATATTAAGGCTAGCATATAGTGTTATTTGTTTAAATAAAGGCAATTAGTTTCAAACCAAGTTCTATAGCCAACTTCAAAGATCAAACAAGAGTCATGTCTGATTATTTGGAGGGAATAATGAAGTTACAGTTTTAAAATTACCGAAATTTCCTTTAAAATTCTTTATGTTTTACGCAGAATTGTTTAAGGAATTGTAACAGAAAACTCTGTGTAACAAAAATGTTTATCAAATACATGCCGAAACTTGTAACAGATGCATGCAATAAGCAGCAATAAATGAATTAATTCAGCGTTTCTCAAAGTATGGGTCACGATCCAATGATGGGTCGCGGGCGGTATTTTGGTGGATCGCGGAACGACCCGTCAGGTCTACAAACCATTTTAAGAAACATTTTTAAAGTTATAATCAGAGACCGGAAGTTTAGGCATTAAGAATAATTAAAACAGGCCGGCAAAAAGGCATGATAAATAGCTGAAATAGGCAAGTAAAAGGCATTATAAATAGCTAAAATACGCAATAAAAGACAATTACAAAAACCTTGCACTAGATCTACAACTTTGCACTTTTCACAAAGCAAGAAAAGCTTTACATAAGTCGAATGCAAATTGAGATTTTCGACTGGATGTTGCAATTACTGTTGGAAGCAAAGAAATCTTCTTCCTAGTAGCCTTGAAAAGTGCATTTTTGTGTTTGGTTGTACTGATATGTTACGATATGAAATATTTACCTAGCTACAACAACGTCGCAATGAAAACTGAATGAAAAACAACCGTTAAGAATAACGTTAGACTCGCACTCATTGTTGCCTTGTCAAATAAACTCAAACGATAATTAAAACGCTTACTGTTATACATTTTTGCACGGCATCACTCATTGTTGCAAAGAGAATATCAACTGACTGAAAGACAATAATATACATTCGGTGAAGTCACTATCATTGTAGCGGTTATAGAAATAAATTAAAATAGCTATACCTGTAGGCAATTTTTAATAATGAATTAATAAATAATCAAATAAAGGCAAAAAGCATTTATTTTGTAAATTAGGCATTTATATTTAAAAAAGACAGAAAAGGGCAACATAAAACTGTGACGTTTCAATCACAAAGGTATAATTCGTATGGATTTACTTTCAAAATGAAGATAGATTTAATACACTTAAAAAGACATTCTGCCAAAGTTCCTGTCTGGTTATAATTATCAACATTCAATTAACTTCTAAGCTTGCAGTGAACGCGAGACTGAAAACAAAACTAATACAGCACACTTGCAACAATGGGATGTATGAATCCATTCGCTCTTTCTAATTTAATTGAGATCGGTACAGATCTCGGATTTTATCTGTGCCTCTGTGTAACGTCACATTTGCAGTAGGCGTGGCTAACGAGGCTGGCTACGTCACGACGTCACATTCTTAGTCATAACTAGACATCGGATTTTTAGGCACTAAAAATTGCAGTTTTAGGCGCCTAAAATAAGCTCAAAATTTGTAAAATTAGGCTCTATTTTAATGAAAATAGGCATTTTAGGCACATCAAGGTATCATACTTATTTCTTTCACTGAAATTTTTAGTTATACACTAAAATACGCACAAAAAAGTATGTTTAAACATCAGAAAAGAATACTATATTATATTTATAAACAGAGCTGCACAAATTTAATATATTGAAACTAATGAAATAATGATTATTGATATCAAGATTACTCATTTTAAGTTATTGAAATTCAGTTCCATGCTCAGACTTTATAATAATTATCTGCACAGTACACCACTAGAATTTTTCTAAATTCTCCACAGTTAACCTTTGCCTTTTGTCACTGAGAATCATTTTGAAAGCAGAAAAACTTCTTTCAACCGAAACTGATGTGAGAGGCGCAAATTTTAAATTAGGTACAATAGAAACATCAATACTTACTGGAACATTTACACTTTCCCCGATATCACTCTTGATACTTTTTCCAACAATGAAAATCCTACATTCTTATTTAATACGTTGTCCCACTTATTTTTAACTTTTTTCCCAGTTTCGCCCAAAGCAGAATGTATGTTTACTTGAGCTTCCTTTACTATTGCTATTTGGCTACAAAGAGATTGTTTTTCACGTTCTAATTGTTCAATGCTTGCAGGTATGAAAGAAAAGTTTGATGTTATGTAGGCAATATCGTTTTTCACTCTTGAGTCATTCAGACAATCTTTCACTGCTTTCACACACGCTGCACTATCAGTTTCAGGTAATTTATCAATAACTGTGACCACTTCTTTAAAATACTTAGAATAATACACCACTGACTGAATCCAGGTTCCCCATCGTGTAACAACCGGCTGAGGTGGGAGGGGATATCTGGAAAGTTCTTTCTGAATATTGAAATCCTGGATGGGGCTTTACAAAAACATTTTTTTGTGTTAGAAATAAACGAATTGACAAGAGGAAATTCATTCCGGATTGTTTCAGAAACCCTGTGAAGGCCATGTGCTAGACAGGTTACATGCGTGAGGTTAGGATAAAATGTTTTAAGAAGTCTAGCTGCAGCAACCATGTATGAGGCAGCATCAGTACAAAACAACAGAACTTTAGAATCGTCTATATTACCTGAGTATAAAGACTGTAGGCCTTTATTTACAAAATAAGCAATGGCTTGGCTATTCACTTTCGAAAGTTCCTTAACACATACGAGGTGTGGAATCGAAGGTCCATCAGGACTAAGTTTTCCTACTACCATATTTGCTATATACCTATTCATAGGATCTGAGGTTTCATCCACAGAGACTCATATGTAAGAATCACCTATATCCTCCCGAATGGAAGCTAAAGTTTCATTGTATATTCTGTCTAAGTAATTTTTTTCTTAGGGTCGACTCAGATGGGATATTTTGTTTGCAGTATTTTTGTAAAAACTGTCTTAAAGCCGGATTTTCAATTGCATTCCAGGGAATGTTAGCAGCAACAAACGCTCTGGTTAAATCAGCATAGAAATTGCTGCTGAGATTGGATGAAGTAGGCTGTGTTAGTAAAGTATGTTGCAGTTGATTTTTCTGCTGAGCTTTAGCCTTATGAGCCGCTCCTTGCACATGCTGCTTTAGGTGGCACTTCTTTTCTTACGAAATCTAAAAATGTAAAGTAAACTGAATTAAAATAAAATCCTAATTGTTGTATTGCCGTATTTCTATCACAAAGTTAGTGGGTTCGAACAATCAAAATTTTAATGACCTGCAAATACTTTAACTATCGGAATTTAAAAGGTTAAAGTGTAGTGGTCTTAAAAGAATTATACCTCAGGATAGCTCAGTCAATGTATAAACATTATAGGCCTACTCATTAAAATTAATAGAATTTATATATTTCAACTATTGTTACATACCTGTTTGCTACAAATCTTGCAGAATATTATTTTTCCATCATAAGTGAATTCTGAATATTCTGTTAGCCATTGCCGGATCAATGTAGATTTTGCACTTATATTTTTCGGCATTATCGCGTTAAACTTCACAGGAAAACGTCCTACCGCTCAAAACTTCTCAACACAAATAAGGTGAGGGAAAGAGCAACTGTTAACGAGCATTCAAATGAACCGTTGTTATTGAGATTCAATTGGA
This sequence comes from Periplaneta americana, assembly GCA_025594305.2. Lineage (NCBI taxonomy): Eukaryota > Metazoa > Arthropoda > Insecta > Blattodea > Blattidae > Periplaneta > Periplaneta americana. The sequence goes on along the minus strand of JAJSOF020000005.1, from coordinate 36,985,840 downwards.
CAAAAATACAAAGTTCCACTCATTGTTGCATTTCCTGGTAGAGTTAACACTAGGAGGGCCATTCTTTTAAATATTTTGTAACGGTTTACCCTACTAATTCGCAGTTTTACGACTTTTCACAAATATTTCAAAAACACTCTTTCTCCAAAAATTGTGATTTTATGACACTCTGAAGGGCAGTACAGCTAATCGGTTTCAGACCGAAAACACCATTTTTATAGTATAGTATATCTCTGAATCGGTAGCAGCACATGTTGTGATTGTTGCCTGCTTCAAAACTAAGGTTGGTCCTTTTCGCATTTATGCCTCCAAACATGTTAAATTCGGTGAAATTTATTGCGAGTGTCGTGAGATTCAAAACATTTTGTTTCCTTTATCAATGATTTCATGGCCGGTGTGAAGCAAACTTTCCACTTTTTAAATGCCTTAAATTTCGCAGTGAATGCATGTATAAATTATAAAAGTAAGAGTAAAATGCGAAACTTTACAGTGAGTTAGGCATTTTTAGGCGAATATTAACAAATTAGGCTCTAATAACCGTTTTAGGGCATTTTAGGGCGCTATAAAACTCTTTGAATACCTTTCAATTTCCATGAAACACAAATATTAATAATTATTTTTACTTTTCTCCTAAAGAAACAAAATAGGCATTTGCCTAGAATCCGATGTCTGGTCATAACATGGTCAACATTGAACCAGTTTATATATAAATGCACATTTAACATGACTTTAATATAGCAATTCCTTTGTTTTTTAGAACTTTGAACTTGTATTTATATTACGCGATTGTCAAGATGGCCATAACTGGGTCATGATAACCACGTGACTCGATTCGTGCTGAAGCCTGTCTTCCTCGTTAGCCACGTGCGGTGAGGAAGTGAGGAGAAGGGAGGAAAGTTTAATGTTTTTCAATACGCTGACGACCACGTGCGATAAGCCATTTGAAATTTAACGGCCACTGACCGGCAGAGATATAATCCGAGATCTGTAGCAATGTATTTGTTTTATATTCGCTTCGCTGTTATTCCCGGCGTGACTTCTCCTCTTTGCTTACGTCTTAAAAATTTTGTTATTTCGTTGCCGAGCTACCATACGAGGGATCTATTTGCCACACCGTTAAACATTATCATGTCGTAACTCCTATGATAATAAATCAAACGCACTGTAATTCAGCAAATAATTGAGCGGCAAATAACGTCCTCGTGTGCTTTCTGCGAACGCCAACGAAAGAGGCAAAATGGCGGGCGATTTTTAACGGTGTGGCAAATAGATCTCTCGTCTGGTAGCTCGGCAACGAAAGAACAAAAATGGCGAACGAAACTACCTACCTAGAATTTATAGAGCCTTGACTTCCTAAGACGTAAGCAAAGAGGAGGAGTCACGCCGGGAATAATAGCGTCGCGACTATAATTCTAGTTGACAAAAGTCAACAATGAGTTTTAATAAGCTTGAAATTTAAATCAAATAATGGGGAATAAAACGTTACTGCTAATAAAATTAAAATTTTCCTCAATAGTCTCCTTTTGTGTCTTTCTTCTTGTGTTTGTGATTTAATTATAAATTAGTGTTAGTTTTCGCAACAAAACAAAACCGTTATGATGGCTGACAGGCGGCAGCCTTTGAAGCTACCGCAAAACGTTGACAAGCGGTTAAGGGATCATAATATGTTCTACCGACAATCAGATTTGCGAATACCTGTGGTTATTGCCAGGACAGATATCAAAATAATTTTTAGGCCAGCCTATTTTGTTTCCGAACGTCAATAATAATTCGTAATTTTGCTATTATTCACACTCACTGTTCAGCCAGCTTTTTTCATGACTTAATGAATATTTCCGTCTTAATACTTAACGATGGATGCGTGGCTTAAATCGGGAACATTAAAAAGAAAAGTACGCTCGAGTGAAACAACGAGTAACAATCCCAGGAGTGATACTGAATCAAGTGTCTCTGCTTCAAGCTCTGACATAAGCGCGACTAGTTGAGATTTACATGGTGTGATGATAAAAACGAGTTCAAATCACAGTGTGTATTATGTTACAAGTTCTCTTAAATGCTTTCATGAAAAAAAATAAATAAATAAATAAATAAATTACGAAGGCGCTTAGAAACAAAATATTCAGATGTTAAAAATAAAAGTGCATAATATTTTGCTCGCGCATTAATGCGATTTAAACGGGGCAAAAATCTGTTGTATCTAATGTAAGGTCACTGAATTCGAAGGCTTTGGAATCATCGTATTTCGCTAGTTTGCTTATTTCTAAAGCTGGAAAACCACATTCTATAGATTTTTAGAGTTAGTTTTTTTTATAGACTGGTGCGTTTGGGTATGGATAATATTAATTTATTATTGTAAAGCTATTATGATAGTAGGACAAATTTCTTGCTGGTTATATTACGATTAAAAAATCGGAGTTTCCATATATGACAATCAACAATGCATAATCTGAAAGAGTAAATGAAAATCGTAGACGATTAAAATGGCTACTACAAACCAACTCTTTGGTTTCCTAAATTTGAGAGTGTTAAAAGAGTTCAAAGGGAATTTCGACGTGAGTATGGTGTGCGAAATGTACCTAAATACGATTCCATAATGTTGTGGTATCGAACATTTATAGAAACAGATTCTGTGTTTAAAAAACGTGTAGTAGGTCGTAGGCGAAACCCAGTACGAGAAGCAGCTATCACTTGGCTTGGTCCCCAAACTCCCCCGATCTAACCCCTCCTGACTTCTTCGTGTAGGGTTTTGTTAAAGACATTATATATTCCCAGAAACCCAGGAACATTGATGATCTGAGAGTAAAAATTACTCAAGCTTTTCAACAAATCACCCTTCTTATGTTACATGGGCTAAATTGCATCACTGTTATGAGATGTGCAGGGTGCGCAATGGGGATCATGTTGAGATCTGAGGAATCTCCCATCTTTCAGTATTATATGCACAAAATTTCAACAAATACAGTTCAGTAGTAATTGTTTTACGGTGTCTTTATTTTATCTATACCTAAAGGGAACACCCTATATATGTTTGGGAACTGATCCTTCTTGTGATAAACGATTTTGTTAAAGAAGTTTTACTGTTTTTTAAGTACAGAAGTAGACGATGCTCGCTCTGATTTACGACTCAAGTTAACTGCACTTGAACCCAACATACACCAGCTTATGCAGACGCGACAGACCCATCCATCACATTAGTTCGGTTAGTACAAAATATTTTAACAAAATTTCAGCATATGCTCCGTTAGAGTAATGTAGTATTTTCTATTAACATACAATCATAGGATTTACATTTTCATCAGTGATTATAGTGTACTAATTTAACTTATGGGTTGCTGGAAGTTTAATATCCTTCAAGATGGGTCCCGGAACCACAGAATTAATCAATTATCCATTTTTGCAGTGTTTCGGAAATGGAGATTAGTTTTGAGGTAGGGGAGAGTCGGGTAGTATCGGACATCGGGTAGTATCGGACAGTGCGTTTTTTTCATCTACAACCATATGGTAGTACCTGAATGACATGGTTACGTTTCTCTATGCGACATCACAGAAACGTAACCATGTCAATCAGGTACTATCATCGTGTGGTAGATGAAAGAAACTCACTGTCCGATATTACCCGATGTCCGATACTACCCGACTCTCCCCTATATGTACACTTTTACATACAAAACATTTTGTTTTGTATAATTTTGCTCTGTAAAATTTTTATGTAATTGAGAATGATACCAGAAAGAGAATGAAGTGAACAGATCCCTTGAAATTATGTCTAAATTGTTTTTAAAAATTATTTTGTTTGTAATTTTGACATGCAACTTGAAACATGATAGCTCATGCAGTTTTTAAGATAGAACCACAGTTTTTTATTGTTTTATAGCTAAAGCTATTCTTTAGTGCCTGACATAGAGCTATTTTTTATTTTTATTTACATTAATTAAATATTACCATATATGTAACTTACAATAATATTTTATGTTGCATAAATCATGTAAAAATCCATAGATAATTATTAATTATATTAATGTTATCTTACTCATTGTCAGGCACTGGGGGACACTTCAAGCTTTAAAATGACATCGATCTTCTTAGTATCACCATATTTGACTGAGATATCATGTTTGGAAGAATTAAATATTCTAAATTTACTATTTACAGGAAATGAGCCACAAACTTTCAGAGCCTAGAAGACTCCATCATCATATGTCACCCCTTAAGCAGCTTCATGTCGGTCCAGTTTCAGCTTCTTTCTGCCTCTCAAATACCTCCTCTTTGTTTTAACTTTAGGTGTTGAATGTTTTTTTTTTTTTTTGGCATTTTGGTCCCTATTTCCATTGGTGCAACAAATCCTGCGATGGTGTTTGTCCCAGGGTTTATGCCCATCCTCCTCAGAATTGTAATTTCTACTTTTGGGCTCTTATTAAAATGGCGTACAACATCATTGACACACAAATTTACAGTTTTATGACTAACAGTAAAAGATTATAAATTACTTCATTATGTAAAAAAGTTTTTTTCAATCTAATGATCATGCCTTGATATCTATGAATCTATTTCGGGATTAGAAAGAAATTTATTTTACAAGCAATGCTGGACGAGGGTATTGACTGCTACGAAGATCACTCCAAAAGTAATACACTCCAAAAGTAAGTGACCGAGGCTGATGGCGCAGCATTTTGGAAAATGGGACTTGTCTGAAAAACCATAAGGCATAAATCGAAAATTCTTATATCAAATTAAAGATGAGAAAATTGTCTATTAAAACAGTTATATTTCGAAAATTCTAATTTTTCATCATTTTTTTGCGTTTTGTGGGTGTACATAGCCTATACCTTAAGCTACACTGCATTGAAGATGAGTTGTGAATATTCAATAGAAAATCGGAAAGAAATAATTGGTTTTGAATTCATATTTTTTGCAGAAAATGCGCATAACATGTTTTATCAGGAGAGAACGTTCTCTGGAAAAAAATATAAGTTGATAGGCGATTAACTAAATAAAGACACATAGGCCTAATTCATTTCGATGGACTTGTGGGACCTTGAAAAACTGAGATTGGTCATTCGGAACAAAACGTACTGAATTCTATTCTCTCGAATTTTATTTTTACAGAACAATTCGTCGTTTTATAGCGTGGCAGCAAATGTTAAAGTTAATGAAGTGCTTTGCTACAAGATTTCGAACTGTCGTAACGAACACGCATCATGCGTGTGAGTTATCCCTTCGGATAACTGCACCACACGTCTTTCATCTTCACAAACCCGCAATTTCGTTGAAGAGTTTTATGTAAACGAAACACAAGAAATACCTGTTCATTTCAATACTTCCTTCGCAGATTTAGTAGCCCGGCCATTGATTGGATCTTTAGCGAGAGAAGCGCGGATTTACAGCATTCAGTTGCTGCTGAGGTAGTCAAAGAAGTGGCCTTGCTCGATGCCAGCGAGTTCACGTTGTTGATATACTAATGGACTGTCTTAAACTTTGCAATATCTGTAGAGTTACTTAGGAAGAATATACCTTTTAGTCCTTGATTTTATTCAAACTTGAAATTGTTCATGAGTGTAGGACGTCAGCTGCTGTTACGATAATTCGTATAAATGTATTTATAGTAGTACTGCTCGATTATCAACGTCTAATAGCCGAAAAACTCATGTTTATTTCTTCTTGAGGAATTACATACGAATCGAATTCCGGTGATATAGTAGATGGCTGCGTAAAATTTGGTTCTGGAAGCAGGAGCAATTTTGGTAACATTATTTTTCTCTAAAGCATGGATGAAGATCGTTGCATCGAGAAAAGCTTTCATGGAGAAACTTGTATCCTAAATATATTCGTAAAGATGATTTATCATCAATAAAATTACAAAGACCAAAGAACCTGGACAGCACAAGTGACTTGAATCATGTTTGGATAATAACCAGTTTATGTTTTCCCTACTTTAGACTTGTAAAGAACACTAGAACAACATTAGAATTATTACATCGTCTCTACTTACCGCCTCAGTATGTTTGTAGAAATTTGTTCATTTTCAAGACATTAAAATGGTTTTTCGTCCTCGTGTAAAATTGAATCGTAGTAGTCAATACTCTTAGACTATACTACGTCTTTTAGGGTGCTATTCATAGACATTTCGAGCGTACTAAGCTAGCCCCGGCTATCCACTGGTTACTAGTACAGAATTCAAATCATATCCTATCGCTAACACTGGTTTATGAATACGAAAAACGCTGATCATCCACCGGAAACCCGCGCTAAAAATGTCTATGACTACGGCCCTAATGAATTAACTCTTCAAACTGAGTATCACTAATTCTTTCTTGCATTCTCCAAATCCATCTTCTCAGGAACTAGTGAAAATTTCATAGCTTTCTTAGAAAAAAGTAGTGTGTTTTTTCCCAAATTTTTAACACCCACTTATTCTGTAACTATTGTGCCAAGGATCTTGATTTTGGTGTATATCAATAGAAAATATAATGCCCCTCTGGCGTATTTCAGTAGCGTATACGATTTTCGGTAAATGCCATTAAAAAACCACTAATTTGAAGCCACTGAATTATGCGACCAACTCGCAATATTGTAGCCAGAAAGGGAGATGGACGGTAGTTCACTAAGGCAGACGATCTGAGTTCATTGACCTCTTACATTTGTAATATTAGAAGAAAGAGGCGGCAATGTTGCCAGACTGCTGAAACGTCCAACCTAATTCTCTGATTAACCGTGCATTTAATCACGAAACGTAATACAGGTTTTCTATTCATTTAAGTGTACCCTGTCGTCCCTCTCAATCTGAAGGATTATTTCACTTCTACTCTGTGTACTTCAGTAAATTATTGGAAGAAAGACAATGATTTTATTACATGATTCTTTAAGCCGCTTATTGCTTACTTACAAATAGCTTTTAAAGAACCCGCAGGTTCATTGCCGCCCCGACATAAACCCGCCATCGGTCTCTATCCTTTGCAAGATTAATCCAGTCTCTATCATCATATCCCATCTCTCTCAAATCAATTTTCATATTATCCTCCCATCCACGTCTCGGCATTCCCAAAGGTCTTTTTCCCTCCGGTCTCTCAATTGCTGTGATCGTGCCAGAGAATCAGTCCCATTCCGAGGCTTATTGTATGGATTCGTAACAAGCTGTTTTTTTACGGTGATGGGTTGTTAGCTCTTCGCCCAACCCCCAAGCTGGACGACCACCCCTTATAGGCTGTCCACGACTGCTTATTCAATATATTCGGGCTATTCCATCTCAAATCGACCGAAATATAGAGGAAATTGACCTTTCAATTTTTAAATACAATGAAACTTTATCTGTCCATTGACAACTGTGATACAATGCTTTGTGCAAAGTTTGAGGCATCAGAACTTCATAGTGTTTAAATTAAAAATAATTAATTTATCGTATTTTCATAAAATTAGCAACTTTATACTGTTGTGGCTCCGAAACCCTTTCACCCAATGATCAAAATCATGGTTTATTTTGATGCTGAGAAATTAAAGTTCATATTGACATGTAAACAGTTTTTCTTACTTTTTATGGAGGTGCATAAATTTAGATTTTTCTTCATTAAGACGCCTTTGACCACGAAAAAAATATTTTTAAAATATATGGTTAGATTCCGCATTGAAAGTACAAATAAACATATTTTTTACTGGTGCACCGTTGATAAAGTATTGAAAATATCAAATAAAGAAAATAAATAGTACGCGCGAGAAGTAACCAGCTGACTGTGAGGCGGGAGCTAGCCGAGGAAAGCAAGACCAGGAGACAAACACGTGATGTTTCGTCTAGTAGCGCATAGCTGGGCTAGCTTTATCACAAGTTTTCATAAACACAGGAGTGAAATGACGCCCAACGCTTGCTTATCTTCAGCTCTCGGCCAATGTGTGAGGTACTGCATCGTTCAAGTCTAGGCGTATAAAAATAATTTATTTAATACCCTCGAAACTTATTGCCGAGCCACTAAGCAAACAATGCCGAATCCCTCTTAATAATACAAGGTTTTTTTCTCAATATTTTTTACATTTTTACAAATTGGCAAAAAGCCTAAAAGTAAGTAAAATCAGAGTATCTGTCTCTCTGTGTGCAATAAAAATAAGGATTACTTCTTAACATAACCTACCAAATGTCATCTTCAAAATGAGCTCTCGTTCAATGTTCTGCAGTAAATGGTTGCAGTTCTGAGCGCTGAAAACGGCTTGTTTTTATAAAATAGTCTAAATTTGTCGCTCAATAGTACGAAAACCGTTTGACATTCGATAGTATATTTTTGGAAATGCACTGTCCTCAGCACCTTGTATAAATAGGGAAAAAATTAGAGTATTAAAAATACGAGGTTTTTTACTGATCGATTTCATATTATGGAATAGCCCATTCGCAGCAACCCTCCGTATCTGGAGGCCGTCACCTCTACTTTAAACCGCCTATATAAATTGAATTGACTTAATTGCGCTTAATTTTATATTTACAACTCGTAATAGTGTAAAAAAATGTCTAAATTATTCAGTAATGTAACATATATCTCATGGAAAATAAATTAATCTGCTTCTTGAAAACTAGGAATTATAAAATACAGGGAAATCATTTTATTTTTACTTCAATTTTTATTGTACCTGCGTTTCTAAATGTACTTGACTCCCACCCCTTTCACTAATGTCTTTGCTAACGTCAGTCACACAAACTTACGGCCGCTGTTGCTAGCAGTGAAATAAACAGTACAGAGTACAGTGTGTTCCAGAAATATGTTGCATTTTCTCTAGAAGAAAAAGCTTATATTATTGAAGTTTATTTTCACACAGGTATGGTGTGTAGCATAACTGAATTTATCTGTGTGGACTGAGCACAAGTGAAGATGAGAGTTACCGAAAGTACGGTACCATATAATATGGTACGGTACTTAACAGCATTATTTAAACAAGAGTTTTGTTTTACTGTTTGTAGTTATGAAGGACGATGATGGAAACTGGAATTACAATCTAACCGAATGTGAACAACAGTTTTTATTGTTTTTTTTTTTTCACAATTTCCTGATTATATAATTACGGAATATTTTCGTAGAAATGTCATTAATCTGGTAGATAAAGTTAGAGCAACAGAGTGTACAGAAAGGAAGAACAGTGTAAGATAGCCAACAAAGGTGACAGAAGATGCTGTAGAAGATGCTAGAGAAAGGATGCAACGAGGTCGTAATAAGTCGGTCAAGAAGTTAGCTGTAGAAATTGGGGTTTCTTACGGAAGTGCTCACAAAATTCTCAGGAATAAATTAGGTTACTAATATACTGAATAATGTAGACATTACATAATGTACATAACCGCCTGAAGACTTGAGTTTGTGAAAAAAATTGTTACTATTCCACTGTTTTTTGATAAAATACTGTAAAGTAATGCCCAAACCGAAAATTGTAATACTATATTTCCCTGTAACATACATGGATACACTACTTTTCTCTCCTCATATAGGTAGTAAAATGATTTGTTTACATATTGCACTAGCAACTCCAAACTCCTGTAATGGAAGGGAGGTAACAGTGTTTCCGAGTATAGCCAGGTTAATGTTAAAAATGTTAGTAAAAATAAAGTGATGTCCCTGTATAAAATTGTTTAGAAGATTTAAATGAATTACTTAAGTCATTCAACGCTGTGTACAATATTAACATTACTTTAAACGTGTTACTTGATACAGCTGTGGATTATATGTAGAATAATTATGAAATGTTTAGTTTTGGAAATTAAAGTAGTTTTAATTCTGTTACATCAACTTTAAACCAGTCACAGAATATTTCGAGACTCAAATAGAAGTCATTACCGCTGTCCCGTGCTTAATTTAATGTGAACTCTGCAGATCACAAGCAGTAAAATATTGCTTGTCAACAAGGCCAAACAATATTAAGCTGACACGCTTCTCGATATTTTACTATTCACGTCGCATCCAATCCGAACCCTTCGGCATAACAATTTGGGAGTTTTTGAGGTGACAAAGTACATGACAAACAGCTGACATCCATTCAAACGAGCAAATATAAATATTTGCAGTATTAAGTCTGTATAGAACGTGAAAACGTGCCTTTCGATTTCGAACTGAACTTACTCCGTACTAATTCCGCTACATGAGGATAGATGTCACAAGCTGTCAAATAGTAATTGGTGACCTATTTAATACACCAGCACATGCAAGTGATGTATTATAGTGAAGGATTAAATGTGCAGAAGCTTTCTATTGCTATATGATAGGAAAATTTATGACCTTGATCCCGGAATTGTGTTGCAAATAAAAACAAAAATACTTAAAATATAAAAAAATAGGAAGGTTCTTTAATTAGATAATTATATGGCTTAAATAGAGCTGTATTGTCATAAAATGACAATGGAATGACACAATAAAAATATTACGCGGTACAGACCTTCCATTACCAATAATCCCATACCATTTGCTGAGAAAGATATGATATTTTTTATTAAAGAATTTTAGTTCACTATTGTCCTCCTCTAGCATAACTTTGAGGAACGAGCATATCGATGGCTAAGAAAAGTTTTAAAATTAATTTCTCTGAGAATAAACAAACTTTTATATATGTTTCTGCTTAGTAAGATCTTCTACTCGAAGACAAAATATTAGTTAACTGTCTAATTTTGTGAATATAATAATAATGTAGTTAAATTAAATAATATTGTAGTTCGGAGATGTAAAGCACCTGTATTACGTGCTCATACTACAAGCAATACAAATCCAATAAGGTTCATTTTCAACATGACAAAGTACAATCATTGCTCTTAAAGAAATGTTGTGCTGTTTCTTGAGGACACGCAGTGCAAGCGCTTGCACATCCCTGATGTACTTAATCTAAATAATAATGATGTTAATCAAATTAATAATCTAGTTAATCTAAATAATGTATTTAAAATAAACAATAATGTAGTAACCTAATTAATAATGTATTTAAATTTAAAAAACAATAATGTAGGGTAATAATATTTAATAAATAATAATAATAATAATAATAATAATAATAATAATAATAATAACAATAACAATAATAATGTAATTTAAATGATAATGCAGTTAAATTAAATAATAATGCATCAGGAATTTAGTTAATCTAAATATTAATGTAGTTTATCTAAATAATAGTAATAATGTAGCCTACTTAATCTAAATGATAATGTTCTTCACCTGACATAATTACGAACATTAAATCCAGACGTTTGAGATGAACAAGGCATGTAGCACGTATGGAAGAATCCAGAAATGCATATAAGTGTTAGTTGGGAAGCCGGGTAAAAAAAGACTTTTGGAGAGGCCCAGACGTAGATGGGAGGATAATATTAAAATGGATTTGAGGAAGCTGGGATATTATTGTAGAGACTAGATTAATGTTGCTTAGGATAGGAACCGATGGTGGGCTTATGTGAAGGCGACAATGAACCTCCGGGTTCCTTAAAAGCCATAAGTGAGTTAATCTAAATCTAAATAAAATGTAGTCAAACTAAACAATAATGTAGTTAATGTAAATAATAATGTATTTAAACTAAATAATAATGTAGTTCATCTAAACAATAAAGTAATTAATCTAAATAATAATGTATTTCATCCAAATAATAATGTACGAGTAGTTAATCTAAACAATAATTCAGTTAATGTAAATAATAATGAATTTAATCTAAACAATAATGTAGTTAATGTAAACAATAATGTAATTTAACAGAATAGTAGTGTAGTTCATATAAATAATAATGTATTTAATCAAAACAATAATGTAATTAATCTAAACAATAATGTAATTAATAATGTAAATAATAATGTAGTTAATGCAAACAATAATGTAATTAAACAAAACAATAATGTAATTCATGTGAATAATAATGTATTTAATCTAAACAATAATGTAGTTAAAGTAAATAATAATGTAATTAAACAAAATAATAATATTGTTTAGACAGTTGTCCGATGACAGGTCTGAATCTCACAAGTGATATCAACTAGACACCACTTATGAGGCAACTAGGCCAGGTGATAAAGGGGTAGGTGGCCAGTACCTTTCACCCTCCTTTGTATACATTGCTGATTAATAACATATTACACTAGTCGGACTTCAGATGCATACACCAAACAAATTGTTCTTCCTTTGCCACATATTGCCAATTGAGATGTACTGCCTGATAATAGATGTACTTAGCAGCTAGTACCTCAGGCAGGGGAAAAATAATAATGTACTTAAACTAAATAATATTGCAGTTAAACGTCAGTGCTATTATCGGAATCTATTTTTTTTTTAATATTCGATAACATTTCTGCCACTTTCTTTCCTCTCGACATACTATAAAATGGGAAAATGTTATATATATATGTGTGTGTGTGTGTGTGTGTGTGTGTGTGTGTGTGTGTGTGTAAATAAACGCCAATCATTCACAAAAGCACAGTAAGCCAGCACCATAAAAAGTAGACTAAATTAGCAGTACCCCAGATCACATATAGATTGCTCACTCCTATGTTAAAATCGGTTACACTTTGAAAAGAACAACCGCCAGGATCGCCACCCGTCCGCCTTAAACGAACACGAAATGGCAGTACAGTCGATAATGCAATTCGAATGAGAGTTATAACGTGATTCCTTATATAACAACTAGATGGCAGCACGTTTAGTAAACCAGACAAAAGTTGTTACCGTCAAAGCCTATAACGCCGAGCAATCTGGGTATATATATATATGATCTAGGGCAATACCGGTAGTATTAATAGCAGTAACAATATTTTTCCTAAAACTTTAATCTAAATCAATTTAAAATACTGCAAATATTGTATATTTATTGAATAGTAATATTTTATAATAGACTATACAAAAACGAATCCTGATCTTAAATAACTGATTTTATGTATTATTATGACATTATTGAACTTCATAAATGTTCATTATGTTGCTTTACATGATTCTGGAAGATACGTTCAAATGGAACTTTGTCACCCATGTGACACCCAGAAGTACAATTAGAACTTTATCAAATTGATCGTAGGACGAAAAATAATTGCAATATCAACATAAAATTCATACGGTAGATGGTGCTAAAGTAGTACTACTCAATGCAGTAGAAATCTCGAGTTCGCTAAAAATGTAAAATAGGACTTTGTTATTTTGAACCCTCGGAGTTATAAGCGTGAGCTTAATCTATACTAATAATAAATCTGTAGCCGAAATTTTTCTGGTAATTTTCGATTTTCCAAATATAATTGCTCCTAACATATATAATTAACCACCCTGAACCCGAAAATTGCTTTTTTGAAATTTTTGTTTGTATGTCTGTCTGTCTCTCTGTATGTTTGTTACCTTTTCACGCAATAATGGCTGAACGGATTTCGATGAAAATTATAATATAAATTAAGTTCGTTGTAAATTAGATTTTAGGCTATATGGCATTCAAAATACATTATTTAAAAGGGGAGGTTATAAGGGGACCTGAATTAAATAAATCGAAATATCTCGCTTATTATTGATTTTTGGGAAAAATATTACATAACAAACGTTTCTTTAAAAATAGTTTTCGATAAGTTTTATTCCTTGAAAAATTTTGATAGGACTGATATTTAATGAGATAAATGAGTTTTAAAATTAAAATAACTGCCATCTAAGGCCGTATAATGAAATAAAAAAAAATGACTTCGTATATAAGGGGCCTTGGACAGCAACAATCGAAAGCTAAGAAAGATAGCCTACAGAGAATGTTTCTGTGTTTGAATGAAGGAATATCGGAAGCTGAATTAACCGATTTGTATAATTAATTATTATTTCACCATTGTAAAGTGTAGTTTCTCTAGATGGATATAATGCTATAATGTTATTACAGTAACTTCTGATATGATATAATGTAATGTAATAATATAATATAATATAATATAATATAATATAATATAATATAATATAATATAATGTAACTTAAGCTATTTGATGGGTTCAGAACTATAGTGGACCAAACGCCATTTACTGAATACGTAGAAAAGAAGGGTTAAAATTAAGTTATTACCTTAATTCAATGGAAACCTATAGCAAGTAAAATAAAGTATAGACATTAAATCTAAATGATGTCAATGTTCATTAAACTATGGTTGCATGTAATAACAATTAAGAAACATGTTAAAGGAATTGTTATTGCACCAAATGAGTGCTCTCTGGACCGAAATGATCGCATTTTAATTATTTAGATGCAATTTAATTTAAGTAACATATTAAACGATTTATCCGTTTATCAAACACGAATGTTCCCTGGATAAAATGTCCTACTTTTAATTATGTAATCACTTTATATTTATTTCTAACGGGTGCAGCGGAACGCACGGGTACGGCTAGTAAAATGTATAAATTTCTGAAGTTAAGATTATGAACATGAAATTTATATTTAATGCACATTCATACACAAGCACAAGCATTTTTAAAATTCAATGATGAAAATGTATCTGAAAGGTATTACTGAATGCTGGCTTGTAAAGGGACATCATTTTATTTTTACTAACATTTTTAATATTAACGTGTCTATACCTTTAGAGAACCGGAAACACCGCTTGCTCCCCCCTCCAAGACTGGAGTTCGATGATACTGGCGTAAAACACAAATCACTTTACTAGGTATAGGATGGAAGAAAAGTAGTTCATCCATTCACGTAAACTAGGAAATATCGCGATTTTGAGTTTGATAATTTTCATTAGGTTATTCTTTAATCAAAGTATAGTACTGTATTAAGAATAAGTGTTTTTACTCACGAAGTGAGTTTTCCATGCGAACGTATTCATTATGCAGTGTATATTATACTGTCTACAGCACATTAGCGTACAATATAGAGAAAGAAGTTAAATTGAAAAATAATCATAATATGAATATTTAAACACAATTTTGAAAATGGTGGCCGTTCATTTCGATACAGGTTTCAGTTCTTTTGTGCATATTATCCACTATAGACTATTGCATCTAATTCCAATTGCGAGTTTCGTCCTTCGTACTAGTAACTTATGTTAAAATAATTCTGTACGTATTCTACGTATTGTGAATTTAATCTTCACTTCTGTCCGACCCGAAAATATAAAATTACTCAGACATGCTATCTACTGTCCGTCCAAGTGGTTATGTCGCAGGATTCTAGAAAGAGAGGAAATCACGTGACAGTTAATTACTTAACGATTCCCTTTTATTTAAGTTAAATTAAACAGCTGTATAATATTACGTAAACTTCCAATTCCTAAGAGAAATTAATGTTTTCAGAAAAGAGCTAAGACAGCCCAGTTATTACAGAGGGGCGAGCAGAGGCAGGTGGGGAAATCGGGATGCGGCGTAGGCAAACGGACAGTACCTGTGGGAAAATATGATTCAATATTGAAAGCTCTTTCGTCACTGGAAAACGCGAACATATTTCTGGAACGTACTATACTCAGTAACTCAGTCTGCTTACTATCTGCGGTCTTGGTTCTGTGTGGAGTTTTTTTTTTTTTTTTTTTTTTTTTGTATATCAGCATGCTCCATTACATTGGAGTAATACTACATGCTTTACATAAAATATTAGAATAATTAGTTACATAATTTATGAGAACAAGATATTTACAATTTTGATTGCGGTGTTGAAATTGTTATAGATACAAGTGTTGCCTAATTGTACTTCTTATATTTTAGGTTACCATCATTGTTAATATTACTTCTAATTTCAATTCTGTTACATTTTGCCAAATTCTATGGATTTTATAAATTTTCTGAAGCTTTTGAGGTATGCTGTTGTGAACTGATCAAAGGTGGAGGCCAGGTTTGACCTGTGCGTGTTATACTAGCTCGTAGGATTCTTCTTTCTTTTATCAGTGTGGCACATCTTAGTAGTATATGGTTGACTGTCTGTTCTTCTTTTAGTCTGCAAGGGCACGTTGGAGTTGGAATAATCTTGAATCTGTGAAGGTACGATCTTGATGGAAGCCGTGACCTGTCACAATAGAAGTAAATTCTGCCCCGACAGGTAAATTTATCTTCAATCTATCTTTAATTGATGGGAAGAATGATTTCGTTATTGCGCCCTTAGTTGAGATAGTCCACTGCTCTTGCCATTTTCTTAAGGTCTTTTCTCTCTCTTCTGTTACTATGGTATCTCTCGGTATTTTGTTATAAGCTATTTCCCCTTCATCTTCTATGGCGGCATGTTTGGCAAGACGGTCAGCTATCTCATTCCCTACTATTCCGACATGGGCCTTCACCCACCTATAGAGAACTGTCCATTGCTGTCTCTCCAATTTTTCAATTCTCTCTTTATATTTTCAATTATTGGATTATGTTTATTCTTGTTCTGTAAATTGTCCAGTGTCACTTTGCTGTCTGTGTTAACTACTGCAATATTCTCTGTTTCTTCTGTTATTTCTACATTCTCAATGTGTTGTAGTACCTTCAAGATTGCTATTTGTTCTGCCTCTGTGTGAAGGAAGTTCCAACTCTGTGTGGAGTTGGAACTTCCTTAGTAGAAGGGGTTGGAGTGAAGTACATTAAAAAACTCAGGTACAATAAAAATTGAAGTAAAAATGAAATGTTGTCCCTGTATACTTAAGCTTATGATAATGTTGGCATGAAGTGTTCATATTCCGAATCGTGTGTTAATGTCGTTTTTTAGTAAATTTCTTTCTGTATGGCAAATATAGTGTAATAGTGTTTACTGTGTAACTTTAGAAGACAACAAGAATACAACAGCAACAGTAATGCTCAGATAGATAACTGCATATCAAATTTAATTTCATTGTTCACTGTGGACTACTTTATCATGTCATACATTTTGCACAAAATAGGTTACCTCATAGGATTAGTATGAAAATTTTCACGGCATTATTTATGACTTTTGGGTACATGTAATTGCAGGCATGTGATGTAATTCTAATTACGTATTATTAGATGGTTTGCGGGCTGTTATTGATATTATAGTAGTATAATTGTCGCAGTGAAACGTGCAACGGAGTCCGTATAGGTCAGTTTCTGTGAGATGAGTTTCCAATTCACTGTGGCCTAAAGCAAGGAGATACACTATCACCTTTACTTTTTAACTTTACTCTAGAGTATGCCATTAGGAAAGTCCAGGATAACAGAGAGGATTTGGAATTGAACGGGTTACATTAGCTACTTGTCTATGCGGACGACGTGAATATGTTAGGAGAAAATCCACAAACGATTAGGGAATACAAGGGAATTTTACTGGAAGTAAATAAAGAGATAGGTTTGAAAGTAAATCCCGAAAAGACAAAGTATAATATGATTATGTCTCGTGACGAGAATATTGTACGAAATGAAAATATAAAAATTGGAAATTAATCCTTTGAAGAGGTGGAAAAATTCAAATACAGCAGTAACAAATTTAAATGATACTCTGGAGGAAATTAAACACAGAATAAATATGGGAAATGCGTGTTATTATTCGGTTGAGAAGCTCTTATCATCTAGTCTGCTGTCAAAAAATCTGAAAGTTAGAATTTATAAAACAGTTATATTATGGTTGTGAAACTTGGACTCTCACTTTGAGAGAGGAACATAGGTTAAGGGTGTTTGAGAATAAGTTGCTTAGGAAAATATTTGGGGCTAAGAGGATGAAGTTACAGGAGAATGGAGAAAGTTACACAACACAGAACTGCACGTATTGTATTCTTCACCTGACGTAATTAGGAACATTAAATGCAGACGTTTGAGATAGGCAGGGCATGTAGCACGTATGGGCGAATCCAGAGATGCATATAGAGTGTTAGTTGGGAGGCCGGAGGGAAAAAGACCTTTGGGAAGGCCGAGACGTAGATGGGAAGATAATATTAAAATGAATTTGAGGGAGGTGGGATATGATGATAGAGACTGGATTAATCTTCCTCAGGATAGGGACCAATGGCGAGCTTATGTGAGGGCGGCAATGAACCTCCAGGTCCCTTCAAAGCCAGCAAGTAAGTAAGTATAATCAAATAGCAAGCATTCAATGACGTACGAGATGGAGAAAAAACAGTTGTAGTGTAAAACAGTAATCAGAAAAAGTTAGAGCAAATGTAGGCTTATATTGAAACATAAAAACAATCTCAGAACTGTTAATTAAATAGTAAAATATTGACAATTTGACTGTATATGTATTAGTGCGCCATAGAAATGAAGAGGAAGCAAAATTATTTCCTTTTTTCCTATCCTACTTAACCTATATTTAATTTTTGTGGCTGCTTCGTCACCTTCAGCCCACAAAATCTATGCCGCTGCAATTTTTTTTAGGTATTAGGGGAGAGTTGGGTAGTATCGGACATCGGGTAATATCGGACATTGCGTTTCTTTCATCTACCACCAGATGGTAGTACCTGAATGACTTGGTTACGTTTCTGTATGCGACATCACAGAAACGTAACCATGTCATTCAAGTACTATCATCTGGTGGTAGATGAAAGAAACGCACTGTCCGATATTACCCGATGTCCGATACCACCCAACTATTCCCTATATTCCTTCTATATTGTCATGTCTTTCAGCGTTCACTTTTTTCAGTCAAACTTACATATATTTTTGTGCGAGATCGTGCGCATTTGCTTGTTTTCCGCACAGAACCAATACGCGGTAAGTTGAAATACCACATTCAGTATTCCCAACGTCATAAGAATTTCCCTCTTCTTACCGCTTAAGCGCGACATTCATTTTACTGCTTTAGGCTTTTAACATATTATTTTTAGAGACGTTTAACATAGTAATAATTATAAATTGGAAACTTACTACTGCAATTTCACCTAAATTGCAATGTTAATTATTGTTTTTAAATATCTGCAAAAATTAAGTAAAGTCTACTACTCCACGAAGCTTATTGCATTCCTGATACAAGTAACATTCCGTGAAAAATCAACAAGATTCCAGATGCCGATGTTATTACTGCAATATGTTATATAAATAATGTTGTTAAAATATTAAAATGAAAAATAAATCATTACATAACCTTACCGTTTGTTTTAAGTTCGCATTTATAGACTGGGGAAAAAGCTCAACTACGTTTCGCTTTTTCAATCTTTTCCTCGACCATGAAAACGTCAACATACCGCTCTTGTAACGTATATTACTATTGATGGGCGGTAACGTATTCTAAACCAAGCGAGGTGGCTCATGCGTTAAGCACGGATTTGAACCGCGGACCGACCAACTTGACTGTGTTTTTCCATGGCTTTTCATAGTTATTTAAGCAAATGGCAGATTGGAAATTTCATTGACACGATCCATTTCCCTTTCCTTTTCCTCGTAGAAAGTTAATTTATATTTACTATTATTGTTATTATTGTTATTATTATTATTATTATTATTATTATCCGATATTAGCCCTATATTAATTACTCTGTACACTTTACTTACTGTTTTTTACATTTTGAAAACTATGATTCTTCACCAGTAACTTAACTGTTTGTATACGAAACACATACCAACTATCGAGGAGAAACTGTACATTGTTCGGACAAATATTCTTCTTCTTCTTCTTCTTCATCATCATCATCATCATCATCATCATCATCATCAAGAGATTGTATCTTTCCATCTTGTAATTGGACGTCCTACATTCCTTTTGCCTTTAGGTTGATATTGAAGTGTCAGCTGTGGAAATCTATTATGTGGCATCCTTTCAATATGTTCTAACCAGTTCTTATTTGGTTTATTCTGTCATTTACATTGTATATATTTAATTGTGTTCTTATGTCTTCATTATATTTTTTGTCTAAAAGTGTATAACCCACTACTGTACGCAAGAACTTCATTTCAGCTGTCTCTATTTTCCTTCTGTATGATCTATTAAGTGTCCAGTTCTCACATGCGTACGTTAACATAGGTACTGCCATTGTTTTGTAAAATTTGAGTTGAGTGGTTCTTAGTGTTTTATTTTTTAATGTTCTTATTGTTCCACACATATTATAGAATCTATTTATTTTTATATTGATATCATTTTTTTCGCAGTAGGATACATTGCATTCCAAATAGTTAAAGTTATTTACTTGTCCTATTATGTTTCCTTTAATCACTATTTTGCATCTCAAATGGTTTGTCCCTTCAAAAGCCATAACTTTTGTTTTTTGTTCCGAAATACTCATATCATACTCTTTAGCTATTTGGGTTAATTTAAATATAGCAATTTGTAAATTACCTTCTGTGTTGCTTAATATTACTTGGTCGTCCGCAAACAGTATAGTGTTTAAGGCTTTGTCAATTATTTTAAAGTTATTACTTAATTGTTTCTACCATTGCTTAACGACATCGTCAATATATGTATATATATATATATATATATATATAATATATATATACTAAAATGCATTATTTCCCAGAGTTTGCTTTGTGATAATATATCAAAGGCTTTCTCGTAATCTATGAATAATATATAAATTGGAAGGTTAAATTCTCGGACAAATATTCATTCACCAAACCATCCGTTCCTTCTCTTGTATGAGGAATCGCTTTGTAATTTCTCGTAGGTCAGCTCTGAAGTTTAAAATGAAAGCAAATGGTGTGTGGATAAGCTTCAGGGCTTCTACCGCGTTGTCTTGGTGTTAGTGGCTGACGTTTCGACGCTGTGTTGTGGCCATCTTCAGAGTTAGGACCAATAAGATGCCAGAAGGAGAACCTACGACCTATCGAATACTCCCCACAAATTATATATATAAAAGACTATTTCCTTATCCAACAACTTTGAAGATGGCCACAACAAACGGTCGGTCAGCCAATAACACCAAGACAATAGAAGTGTTATCCACACACCATCCATGGAATACCAAAAGAGTTCCTTTACTTCTAATTACCTTTTATGACAAAAGGGATCATAATGTTTCAAATCCTCTTACCGGCATGAATTACTGCAATCTGTCAGTAAAGGCAATGACATAAATCTAATTTTTTATGTAATATTGAGGGTAGGAAAATTCATTATCCGATGGATTGGATTTGACAATTGATAGGGGCTTGATATAAAAGAATTCCGAGTAAAATCTGTTTGGAAAATTGTTCTGAAAGGAAAAGACTGAACGGATAGGAGATAAGTATGTACTTCATTTATCATTTACTGAATTTTTTTAATTGTTAATTACGGTTTTCACTATTTCTCGTACGCCTATTTGCATTTTCCTTGCTAATTCCGTTATCTACTCGTTTTCATACTTATTCGTTTGTTTACTATAGTCCCATCGCACTAATTTCCGGCAACCAATCATGTTGCAGGTTGGCTACATTTAAACGTGTGCGTCTTGTGATTCGCTGATGAAGTTGTAGAGCATTTCCCAAGGCTGGATAAATACTTAATATATAATCGCCCGCCATTTTGGCTCTTTCGTTGGCGTTAGCAGAAAGCACACGAGGACGTTATTTGCCGCTCAATTATTTGCTGAATTACAGTGCGTTTGACTTGTTATCATAGGAGCTACGACATGATAATGTTTAACGGTGTGGCAAATAGATTCCTCGTCTGGTAGCCCAGCAACGAAAGAACAAAAATGGCGAACGATACTACGTACCTAGACTTTATAGAGCCTTCACTACCTAAGACGTAAGCAAAGAGGAGGAGTCACGCCGGGAATAACAGAGTCGCGACTATAATTCCTCAGGTATTTCCTAAAGTATTTACCTTTCATTTATTTCCCCATTACACCTCCGAATTAGTCACTGGTTTATTCATTCTTATCACATAATAACCTCTTGTTCAATCATTCCCATACTTGCTCGAAATGATATTACTCATTCACATTTTGACTCATCTTTGTAGTAATCCACCACTTAAGGCTTACACTGCTGCATCAGGGTTATTTTGCTTACCACTTCTATTCTGTGAATGATTACGTAGCCGAAAGACCACGCTCTTGTACACTGGCTTTCAAAGATGTAGTGACTAAGTGTGGTTTCTTTAGTTATTAAAGATACATAAATTTATTTTATTTTAGTAAGCTATTTTACGACGCTTTATCAACAGCTTAGGTTATTTAGCATCTGAATGAGATGAAAGTGATAATCCCGGTGAAATGAGTTCGGGGTCCAACACCGAAAGTTGCCCAGCATTTGCTCGTATTGGGTTGAGGGAAAACCCCGGAAAAAACCTCAACCAGGTAACTTGTCCCGACCGGGAAAGATGACCTGGTTTCGCGTCTAAACGCGCTGAATAATACATGAACATAATACATAAATATACCCACACGGTGTTAAAATAACGTTTACAACGCTTCAGTGATGATAGAATGGGTAAAAACAAACATCTTTTTTAAGTGACAAAACTTTAACAGATGTGCCGTTTTGCCGCAAGATTGCCTGAAGTGTAGATAGCTTGACTTCCGTCACAACACACCCTGGTTAGTTCTGTTTGTACTGCTATGCCTGCAACAAGTTAAAAGGTTCCCTAACACTCTCAGTGGTGGTAATTATTTTGTTTTTCTACACGACGTCCCACCAGAAATTTTAGAAAATATCCCATTGAACATCAGAGAACGAATATGGTTTCAGCATGACGGCGCCCCTCCACACTTCGATCGTCGTGTCAGGAACCACCTAAATGCTACATTCCCGATCGTTGGATTGGCAGGGATGGACCGGTACCGTGGCCACCCCGATCACCGGACCTAACCCACTGGATTAATTTTTTTGGGGAGACGTGAAACGTCTTATGTATGAGACAGCGATCGATACGGCAGAAGACTTAGTTGGCCGCGTTGTTGAAGCTGCACATGTTATTAGAGACAATGCTAGCCTTTTTGAGCGATGCAGACACTCCATAGTACGAAGGTGCCAGTTGTGCAATGCCTTCAATGGACGGCAGTTTGAAAACGGCCTTAAGACGACAATTGGTCTCGTTCCTTATGGATTAAACTAACAAGTACACAATAAACGGCGCATCTGTCACTTACAAAAGATATTTGTTTTTACCTACTTAATCATCCCTGAAACATTGTAAACGTTATTTTTTAACACCGTGTAGAATTAAAAATTTTATCCTTCTCTAATGATTGTAAAAATCATTAGGTTTAGCGGGAAACTGCTGATACTGCCAATTATGAGAATAATTATACTTAATAAAATCATAATTTTCTTCTATACCTTTTTAACCGTCTCAATAAAAGTTTCACCGACTGAGAAATAGCGGAACTATTTCGAAGTTTGTGAATTTTTTATAGTTTTGGTTCTGACTTATCCCGTGGTTAGAAAGTTCGCTCACACGATCAGAAAATTGTAGGACACATATCTTTAAACGCTAGTGTACAAGTATAGCACACGGCACTGTGAACTTAACCCGGGCTATTTTATGGATGAGGATGGTGAAATGTGAATTAATGATGGCGAAATGAGCCCTAACGTCGAACGTTACCCAGCAATTCTGCTTCAATTGGTTGACGGAAAACCCCGGAACAAACCCCAACCAGGTAACTTGTCCCAAGCAGGATCTGAACGCGATCCCGCTCGTTTCACGGTCAGACGTGCTGACCGTTACTCCACAGCGGTGGACTACTAATCCACTTACTCTCGTACCCAGTTTTACTTGCCAACCTCATTAGAGATACTTGAAGAAATTATACAGTGTAGTATAAATATACACAAATAAATAACGGTGGAATGTACCAGTGATTATTATAACGATAATCATCACGAATGCAGTAATGAGAAGTAAAAGGTGTCTTAGATAAAGTCAGATTTATTAGTTACGTGTATTTTACGTCATTTTTATTTAGAAAATATTATTGTGCTCACATAATCTATAGCATATCAGAACTAATAATTACCAGACTGATGATTTTCGGTCCCGATACTGAATGTTAATTGTACGTCAGTTTTAGGGAGGTCCTTGAACACATTGCTATACTCCTCCGTACGCCAAGGGACGTGACGTCTTGTCACTGTGTAGGGACTACTGGGTCTTCATTTCAAAGTGTGTCATGACGTCACTGTCGTGAGTCAGCGATTTGAAGCGAATTTCAGCTTTTATGTCAGAGAAGTTGCCTATTAATCGAGGCGTTCAATCTGAACTTGAGAACGTGTACGGTATAACTTGAACGTCGTAGCAACAGATGGCGGTCTGTACGGTCTGTGTGCTACCATAACCTCTTTCGAACTGTGTTTTGCGCGGGCAAGTCGTACGCAGGGCATTTGTTATCATCCGTTGCATACCGCAACATTCCACAACACAAATCAAATGCTCCGTGTCCATGTTGACCGTCCAAGTTAATGTCAACAAATACGTAAGTAATCGTCTTAACCCTCTCGCCATATCCCGACAGTATGAAAAAACTCACCTCAGTACGTGTTTCCAAACAGTTCACATTCCTACCACTACCGGCGTTACCGCACGTATCAGTACGTACTTCCAGAGTCCGTGGGTATCCACGGACTCTGCGTACTTCAGAATGAACGCCGTACTTGCTAGGCAACTTCTCTCGCATTTAGGTAATACGCCTCTGCGGAGGTGTAGGAAGAATGGATTCTCTAGGCTCATCGGCTAGCCACATGATGTAATATAGCGAGCCATGACACACTTTGAACTGAACACGCAGTAGTGTCGTGCAATGTTCGAATATGAGAGGGGATAACAAGATACTACACACTTCGCCCTTCTCCATAGGCAGCCCAACAGTACGTGGAAGCGAAGCATGTAAACTAAAATAATCGAATCCATTGAAAACCGGTAAGAGGCCTTCCTTATATTCGGTTCATGTTTGCAGAGTCTCTGTAGAATCGAAGCTCCCTTTGCTTCTGATCAATCTTTCACCTTCCTTACATATGTTCGGCGCCTTTCTTCTGAGTTCCTACTCTTCCTGCGCACATGTCAGGCACATGTCTTGCGAAGTTACGCATAGCAATGAGTACCTATAAGTAATTTTTCTTGTTATTAATATCACGAACATTAACAAACATATGCGTATAAATAAATCAAACAAAATATAATTAAAAACGCATATGTTCAAAGTACTGACTAGTGTTATGCAATGTTAAAACTTGAGAGAGGAAACCAAGACATTGCAAACTTCGTCTTAGTCCATATGGGAAACTAATCGCAAGATACGTGCTCAAATTCATACGTGATTTAAAATAGTGTCCTGCAATGTTCGAACATGAGAGAGGCAACCAAGACATTACAAACTTCATCTTATTTTATATAAAAAAACTAACGGCAAAACAAACACGACAGACCTCCTTCTGCAGCGCGAACATAGGCGAATGTCGAACTTCGCCATACTCGACTAACTAGAATCGAACATAGTGTCTGTAATGCACGTCGCTAATGTATGTATGTATGTATGTATGTATGTATGTATGTATGTATGTATGTAGGCCTATGTATGTATGTAACGGTTAGCGCGTCTGGCCGCGAAACCAGGTGGCCCGGGTTAAATTCCCGGTCGGGGCAAGTTACCTGGTTGAGGTTTTTCCGGGGTTTCCCTCAACCCAATACGAGCAAATGCTGGGTAACTTTCGGTGCTGGAACCCGGACTCATTTCAACGGCATTATCACCTTCATCTCATTCAGACTCTAAATAACCTAAGATGTTGATACAGCCTCGTAAAATAACCTACTAAAAGTGTATGTATGTATGTATGTATGTATGTATGTATGTATGTATGTATGTATGTATGTATGTATGTATGTATGTATGTATGTATGTATGTATGTATGTATGTATGTATGTATGTATTTATTAGCACTACAATTGGGTATACACCCGGTAGCAGTGATATATAATATGCAATGATATCATTATAATTCTAGAATAATTACAGCAATAACAAATAAAATAAAATAAACACACATTTATTTCTAACTATAAATAAATATATGCAATAAACATAGGACTACAAATAAAAATTATTCTATAATAACGCCTACGATAAGCAAAAGTAAATCTAACTTATACGTACTTCTGTCTCACCCAGCTATTACCAATTTTAATAATTACATAGCACCTTAATTAATTACAAATCAACTTAATTACATATCATATTCATTAATTGCATATCACCTTAATTTATTTACATATGAAATAAGTTACATATCATCTTAATTAATTACATATAACTCAATTAATTACATGACACAACTTAGATAATTACACTGCACCTACAATTACATTTTCAGTCTAATCTTCTCAACCTTTCCTTAAATGTATTGATTTTAAGAGGACCACCCTGAAAGATTGCTGCAGGTAAGCTGTTCCAGCCTACTATTGTGCGGTTAATAAAGGAAAATTTTGCCACGTCCGTTCTTTGTTCATCCGTATAATCACATAAATATTGTTAGTCTACTGAGCAACTGTGAGTTATTTCAATATTATGTTAAGAATGTAATTATAGCTACTTTCTGTTGGAAACTGGTATAGTAAAAACCGTCATGCATTTTTAAAACAATATGATGTACTTATATGTACGCCTATTTCTGTTGATTTCGCTAGAATAAAAATTATAATTATTATTATTATTTATTATTATTTATTATTATTAATCATATT
This sequence comes from Periplaneta americana, assembly GCA_025594305.2. Taxonomy (NCBI): domain Eukaryota; kingdom Metazoa; phylum Arthropoda; class Insecta; order Blattodea; family Blattidae; genus Periplaneta; species Periplaneta americana. Next base: position 36,959,390 of record JAJSOF020000005.1, on the reverse strand, counting down.
TTTGTAATAAAATTTATCTATCCTTATATCGAAATAAAAGTTCACAAGATTTGAAAATCAAGCTTTCAGGTATAACTCCTGTAAAGTTGATTTGAATAATTTCTAGGGAAAAATATTCCGAGACCGGGTGTCGAACCCGGAATCTTTGGTTTAACGTTCCAACGCTCTATTTTTCCTCGAAATTATTCAAATCAACTTTACAGGAGTTATACCTGAAAGCTTGATTTGCATAATACACGTCACTGTTCGTTAACAGAAAACCACAATTTAAGTCAAACAGAATTAATGTGCACTCAACGTTGGTTGCTTGGCGGTTGTCAGCCCACTTTGAGGTCTGTGGATATAGAGGGAAGAATTGGATTGGTGTCGGGTAGAGTTCCCGGGTAGCTCAGTTGGTAGAGAGTTCACATGATTTTTTCTACAATCCTTCCTTACTCAGCCAATAGCATGACGGGATGGAAGGGAGGGTAGGAGAGGCCAGCGAACTTCAAGGGCACAGATCATACAAGGAGTAAATCCGAGCGAGCTGGACAGACTCGCTTCTTGAAAGAAGATTTCGGTTCATGTCACACTCGACACACTTGAACCGAACATAGAGCTAGGGACCGAAATTCGCTGTCTGGTAATGAGCAGTGTTCCCAACTGCAGTGTACTGGATGTCATTAAACCCTAGCTCAAAAATCACTAGATTCCTTATTATTAATAGAGAATGTTTTATTTTTGTCGCTAGAGGGACTAAAAAAATGTCGTTAAATCCCTATGTGAGCAATAGAAAAGTTAAAAGAGACTGTCACAAAGTCGCTAGAGTTAGCGGCAAAGTCGCGAAATTGGCAGCACTGGTTATGACGCTTTTACACGAAACATGTTTAATTTTGTCAGAATATATTTCATAGGATAAAATATTTTAATTAATAAATCTTCCGACAGAGAATTCTCTCGATTGGTACGTTCCCAAGAGGCGCACTACAAAGATTGGCAAGGAAGAGAATTTAGATCCAATCAGCTCAGTTTCTGAACTTGATGCTGCAGGAGTAAGTGGATTACAGAAGAACACTTTTACCCTTACATGTGCAAATCCAAGTGTGCAAGAACGAAATAAGTTTTGCTATACTTGATCGTTTTCTGTTATGAAGTACAAAATTATGTAAATTAGAATTGATACATAGAAATAATAGAAGTTCAAAAATTAGTTCTGAGAAAAATCAGTGCAACATTTCTGTGTTTATCTCATTAATCTTAAAAGGTAGAATTAATAAAGTATCTTTTAGGCTCTACGGTTTTACCATAGTCTAGCATATACAATCACGAAGCTTGAGTTTATGAGGATACTAGGAACAGTAGACTATGCAGGTACTATTTCGCGTTTTGTGTAATGAGGCGATAGTAGCGATCCTAGTGGTTAGCAACTATCTATGGATGCATATGTACTTCGTATTGAGCTTCATGACTGTATATACTACACTGTGGTTTTACTTGTTTAAACATTATTATTTAATCAGAAAAAATCCTAGCGAAAAATATTAACATGAGACGTATTGAAAGTAGACTCCGGTAATTTAAAAATATATAAATTTGACCTAAAAATTCCATTGATTGTAAATTTTATGGACGTATAACCTAAACCCAAATATTCTGAGAATTTTATGATGATTTTGTATTTTTTGGTGGCAGTAATTTATGTAATAAAGACACATTCATATTTTTACTTAGAGTTAAATGAACACTAATTACGGCTTCGTAGTTAAGATGATATCAACTCCATTTAATAACAGAAACTTATGACCATGATAATATTTTCTTCTGTGTAGAATCCCATATTGCTTCCCGGCTCTTCGGTGTAGCGAAACAATATTTTGTAGTTCTCTACATTCTTCTCTTGTTATGTACAGTAGTGGCAAAAAAAACCGAACCGATCCTTGTAGCTGATTTCAGAGTCACAGATTCAAATTTTGCTAGTCACAAAACACATCCATCTTGTATAATTAATTGTAACAATGAAATTTATTGCATTTGTTCGATTCTTACCGTGTTTTATTTTCTTCAGTGCCTCAAACTTACAGACAACTTACAAAAAAACTGTAAGAGTTTTATTATAATCTGTCATCAATATTACATTTCTACCTCTGTTCTGCAAAGATAACTGCGTATTTCTACATTAAATAGCAGTACATACCTCTAGCTTCACTATCCGTATTGAAATTACCACAGTTTGACACAATACACAGCACAGGATTCTTTTGTATCAGCTACAAGGGTCGGTCCGGTTTTTTTTTCACTACTATACAGAGAGTGGGAAAGAAGAGATCCTGAGGATAATAAAGGGAAACAGATTAAGTAAAAGAAATCTGCGGTGACATTTTAAGAGGTTTGGTTGTCAGCTTTCATCATCAACGTCTCATAGTTTCTCAGTTCATACCTTGAGAAAATCGAAATAAATGTTGTTCTGTGAACCAACTATAAGTTAAGAGATAAATGTACTAAAGACACCATATTACTTATGAAATTTCTGATATGTGAAATATTCCCTCGTATAGCTCAGAAAAACGGGCTTCAGTTGTGAATCGATGATACGTTCGGGCATGGTTTCGTATATCGCTTTGGCTGGTTACCTGGGTTTAGTTACAGTTTTACCCCAATTGTAAGGCAAATGTCAAGTAATCTCATGGTGGATCCTCGACGTCATCTCGTCAAAATTAAATCTCCTTGTCACCAATAATATGAAGCTAAGATAAAGCATCGTTAAAAAATAGAGTGAAAACGTGTAAAATTGTAAAAGGAAGCTAATTAATATCAGAAAACATGTCTTACCATCATTTTTTTCCACCAAAACTCTTGCACGAGCATCTGAGATTATCAGAATCTTTGAAGACATCCCTAGCATAGTAGACTAAGTAAAAAGTAAGAATATATGTAAACAACTGCTTTCCAATCGCAGACAATTAATTAAAAGTTAACTGAAGTAAGCTACTATTTGTAATCACATAAGAACCCCCTTGCTGTGGATGAGTGATCAGACCTTCAGCCTGTCACACATGTCCAGGTTAGAGTCCCGGTCAGTTCCGGGAATTTTCATTGGAAAAATTCATAGTGATTTTGTGGCGGAAAAATTTGCAGTAGAGCTTTGCCTCCAGTCCTGCCGTGTCCTCATATTAGGCATCTACATCATGCCGTGAACATTTCATTTCGTCATCATTCAGTAGCATTTCTCGAACGCCGGCTGGCGACGAACGGAAGGAGCTAGCCTAGGCACGAGTGGGGTGACTTACTCGAAACCTGGATATGCTGCGAATCTTAGTGTAGTCAGCCGGTGTGGGTTTGGGAATGAGCCTAGCTTGAGGGTTAGCGCAGTAGATCGTAACAGGTCGCAGTGCTGGGTCGTAGTGCCCTCTCACAAAAATTCCATTCCATTCGAAGCACATGAAAATATAGCATAAATATTTGTATGATTATTATTATTATTATTATTATTATTATTATTATTATTATTATTATTATTATTATTATTATTATTATTTAATTACAAATCGCTTTTAAGGAATTCACAGGTTCATTTGCCGCCATCGGTCCCTATCCTGTGCAAGATTAATCCAGTCTCTATCATTATATCCCACCTCCTTCAGATCCATTTTAATATTATCCTCCCATCTATGTAGGCCACCCAAAGATTCGACTTAAAGAACCAGTCTTTGTCTTTATCGAATTATCAACACCAAATCCCATCCTAACCACGACTAAATCAGATCCATTTTAATATTATAGAACATCTTGTTATTCCTCATCTTTTACAATATCTAGTCAATGGAACCTCGTCACAAAGTATTAGGTGCAAGACAACAAACACCTTTGAGAACAGCTTAAAAGATAACCTTATTAGCAAACGGAATTTACATTCATTTCACAGGTACAACGTATTACCCTGCAAGAGCTTCAGGGACAGTCGTGTACTAAGAAAGTGGTCACATCGAATGACAAGAAGACGAACGAAGAAACTGTGTCATGTCGAAGCAAATGACATTCAGACAACCTTTACAGGTAAACGGTCTGTTAGAGGAATTACGTGTTATTCTCTTATAGAATCTGAAAATAATTTCTTAAATTTTAACAGAATTTCACGACATTATTTTCTTCGAATGGAGAGTTTATATTTTGTAAGTTGTAAATAAACTAGAGACTGAAAGATCACATTATCTGTGGAAAATTTGTCCAGCCATGGATCAAGTCGTATGGAACCTTCTTGACATAAAACATCTTGTTATTCCAGATACGAGATCTTTTGAACAGAAAACAATATCTACTTCTGACGTGGAAATAAGCGTTCCAAATCAATGAAGAAGTTGTGGGTTCGAAAATCTTCGAATGCATGTAGTCATACACTGTAATAAAATGTCAGACAGAAGTAAATTATATTTTGCATGCAAGACAACAAACACCTTTTGAGAACAGCTTAAAAGATAACCTTATTAGCATTTCGAGCTCCAATCATACTGATTTAAACTATCACTGACTGCATTGTTACATCTTTCTTTAGACATCATCCTGATTGTGCTGTATTTTCAAAATTGTCTCATAATAATCTCTTTCTATTATCTAATATCATTTGAAATATATTAACATTTTATGTATTTTAGTGTAATTCTGCTACACAGTTTATTTCAATGTTTAATTAATAGTTCATAGTATTTTGTTGTTTAATTCGTAAATAACTCTGGTATACATGTAACTCTCATCTAAATCAAATTGTTGAATTCTTTGTAAGTACATGCATATGTATATACACTTTTGCTGGTTGAGTGGAAGAGAAGGCCTTACGGCCTTAACTCTGCCAGCTAAAATAAATTATTATTATTATTATTATTATTTTTATTTTTGTCTCCGGCCTTCCAACTAACACTTTATATGCATTTATGGATTAGCCCATACGGGCTGCATGTCCTGGCTATCTCAAACGTCTGGATTTAATGTTCCTAATATATGTCAAGTGAAAAATGCAATGAGCGCAGTTTTGTGTTGTGTAACTTTCTCCATTCTCCTGTAACGCCTTCCCTCTTAGCCCCAGATATTTTTCTAAGAACCTTATTCTCAAATACCTTTAATCTTTGTTCCTCTCTCAAAGTGAGAGACCAAGTTTCACAACCATGCAGTACAACCGGTAATATAACTGCTTTATAAATTCTAATTTTCAAATTTTTTTACAGCAGATTAGATGACAAATGATTCTCAACCCGAATAATAACAGGCATTTCCCATATTTATTCTGCGTTTAATTCCCTCCCTAGTGTCATTTATATTTGTTACTGTTGCTCCAAGAAATTTGAATTTTTCTACCTCTTCGAAGGCTAAATTATTTGTATTGTTACAGAAAAGTAAAATCTGTATACTTCTGTCATCTGTTGAGATGTAGAAAGTCTAACTACTGGTTTAGACGCAGAATGTAAGATACCATTTTATACGCTACGTATCTCAGTTTTGACCAAAATGTCAGTTACCATGTTTTACGTCCGAGCCCCTCATTTATCCATCTGTAAGTGAGTAATGCCAAGTTTGTTTTAACTTTCTATAGGTATGCATGTATTGTGCACTCGTGTGTTTCGCGTATATGTCGAAGGACATCTGAACAACTTAAAAAATATATTGCGACCCGTCATGAATTATAATAAACAATTCCAATTAGGTTATTTATATATGCGGACTCCCCTTTTGTATAACAGTGAATCCGTTCATATTATTGAGTTTATTGAATATAACGTAAGCATTGCAATGTCAGTCAAAATGTAATTTCCGTTCCAAAACACCCTAATTTTTTTTATCTATTAGCGCAGGTCGAATATAGGATTGTCGCGTCAAAAATTAAGGAAGTAATTAAAGAACCATGATATATAAATGTGAATATTTTTTAGAAATGTTCAGATATTTAGTAGGGACTGCACTTTCACTTATGGTTACATTAGTGAAAATGCATACCAAATCTTGCTTTTTCCTTAAACTTTATTTACAAGCTACGTCATCATACAAAAGAATGTGACATAATGTTACTTCTCCTATCGGGGCTGTACGTAACTTCACAACACTCGGCTTTTTCATATCACATATTAAGCGACACATAATTTGTTTACAGAAGAATGTTGAGTCGATTCCGTGCTCCGATTTTGTTTTGTTTTATGTAATATCTAGGTCGGTTTATTGGCTTTGGTATAGTATTCCTCAAATGGTTTTCGATTTTAGATAAAAGCTAACCGTTAAAATATGCTTTTAATGTGGATATTGAACATTAATATTAATTAACATGAGCTGTATAAAAGCAGGAATAGTTTTAAAGCATTTATGAAATTTCAATGTTATCATCGCGACGTTAATGCACATTGCATGTCTTTGGATTTCAAAATAATACAAATACTGAGAGGATGAAGTATAATATAGCTAAATTTTTCTGTTTACAAAGAGGTGTGTTATTAAAGATAATCAATGTACTGTAAGTGCGCTATAAAAAGGAAAATATTGCAAAATGAAGTTTATGAATTTTATGTTAATTTTTTTTTATTTCATTTTTTACTTATTTATCTAAACGATAACAGCTCCCTGTATTAACAGGCTGCCACAAAGACAGAGCATATTGTACAATAGGCAGTTGGAAGTTTAAATAACATACATATGTTTAAATTTAATGAAGTCACACAACAATGACAAGAAGTTATTGAATAAATGATTAGGTACTAATTAATTACTTGATCACTGTTAACCTTAAAGATGGCTTCGGAGTAGAAATATGGGTCCCTTCAGAGCTGCAAGAACGATGTCGTCAAATTGCCTTCCACTGTAAGCCGAAACGTTGCCAGGTTTGGAAGAAGAAACTGGGAATAGTTCCGCGAGCTCTAACCATAATGCCCATTACTTCTATTTTGTTATAGGCAGTATTTGTCCATAAAATATGTAACCGTGCGTACATAGATGTCGTTTATTTCCTTATTTGCATCTTCAGGTTGGCTCTTTTGTTTTTCAAATCTAATGGTGGAATCGATGATGTAACTATTGTTATTTGTGAGATGGTAGTCATGACTATTCTTCTTGCACTGCCATTGTCTACCAGTTCGTGTACTTCTTCGAACACTTTAAAATTTATGTATCTAAACTGTTCGGCGACAATCGAACAAATTCTATGGTGTCGTTAGTCACGGAGTATTTCACCGTGCGGACAAGAACCCAGGACATGTGCAAGTGTTTCTGGCTCCCTGTGGCATCATCGACAGAGGTTGTTGTCCCGAGTCCTGCCCGGAAGGGAACGTACGGATGACACGTGTGCAGTCATTTTAATAGCTTCGCGCCACTCGCTAGAGGTTAGGGCTTCACGATGTCGTACCCAGGAATTCGCGGTAGTAAACTCGGTGTATAGCTCTACGCCGAGACTTCTCTGAAGTAGGTTAGCCCACAGGATGGATCACACATTAGTTGACTAAAATAAATTATTTTTGTAAAATGTTTCATATACAGAAGTAAAACCACATAGGGTATATAAAATATATTGCAAAATGACAGTAATAACATGTTAGTTAGAAATCCATATAAGATACTTAATAACTACGGTAGATCCACGCTTACCAACCTACATTAGATGGTCGAAGTGACTTTACTTTTCAATGGAAATACTATATCTATTGAATACAGAAACACAAATCGTGTCAGATATGTTCTGAAAGCGTAAATTTTCGGTTTCAGAATGAATACATTACTTTAAACGTTCCACATCACGAATTTTCACTCAATGAACCACTGAAAAATTCTAGGTAAAATTTGACGAACGAGGAGGTTGAGAAGCTTTTGTCATCCAGTCTGCTGTCAAAAAATCTGAAAGAATTTATAAAACAGCTATATTACCGGTTCTTCAGTATGGATGTAAAACTTGGACTCTCACTTTGAGAGGGGAACAGATATTAAGGGTGTTTGAGAATAAGGTTCTTAGGAAAATATTTGGGGCTAAGAGGAATGAAGTTACAGGAGAATGGAGAAAGTTACACAACGCAAAACTACACGCATTGTATTCTTCACCTGACATAATTAGGAACATTAAATCCAGACGTTTGAGATGTGCAGGACATGTAGCACGTATGGGCGAATCGAGAAATGCATATAGGGTGTTAGTTGGGAGGCCGGAGGAAATAAGACCTTTGGAAAGGCCGAGACATAGATGGGAGGATAATATTAAAACGGATTTGAGGGAGGTAGGATATGATGGTAGGGACTGGATTAATCTTGCATAGGATAGGGACCGATGGCAGGCTTATGTGAGGGCGGCAATGAACCTCCGTGTTCCTTAAAAGCCGTAAGTAAGTAAGGAAGTCATTCAATAGTAACAAGTCAAACAATCAACTCGTCAAATATTTAATTCAAATGATTCATAATAAGTTATAGTGAGTGGGTGCACCATCTTGTTGCTATATTAAATTCTTTCGAACTGGTTGAAGGTGTTCAAAAATTTGAATCGGTCCATACAGAAAGGGCTTCAGTCACAAATTAAAAAAAACGAGATATAGATGGAAATCATATCTTTATGGGTGGTTCCATCGACTTGTGCAGAAAGGTATTCAGTCCAATGTTTGGAAAGATAGAAACGAATGTCAGGCTCAGAGTTCTATGCAGAAAGGAATAGAGTAGGCATTTATAGAATGTTTTCTTTAGTTTTCTCAAAACTAGGTCTAATGGACTAAAGCCCTTTCTGTATGGAGCGATTCATAATGTGGACTGTTTACCACATCTAATATTATTTCATGAATTTTTTCGATGTAATTGTGAGAGTTAACAATCCGGTAAAAAAAAATAAGGTCCGATGAGACCTCCAGGACATGGTAGTGTATTCCTATTCACCCTGCCATTTAACTCAAAATAATTATTGCTTTGTCAATCCAGAGAATGATTTTGTATCCCTCGTCGTATTATGAAGCACTCGCAGAACCTGCTGGACATACAGAATGTCTTCATTTAGGGCTTCAAGTAAAGTAGACCTATTGGGCCTCAACCTAAACTTTTTCTGCATTCTTTATAGGCTTATCCTAAGTTCGTCATAGTCACCGGGACGCTTTTCGTATTGATATTGTGAGTAGGTAAGAAACAAATGAAGTATAGCAGGGGTCAATTTGGCTTCAACCAAAACTTTTTATATGACTTTATAGGCATATTCTAGGAATGCCATACTCACCGGAAAGCTTTTCGTTTTGATTTTGTAAGTGACTACAAAACATTGCTGTACAACCTGAAGAGTTTCTTGTGTAATAACATATAACTACAGGCCTAACTGAACAAAGAGAATCCGCTACCATCACAGTCTGTTCAAACATTTCACTCAACCTATGAATATCTTGTCTAGATATGGATATATGTTTAAAAAACTTGCCACAAATAACTCAACATGACGGTAATTGTAGTCATGATTCAACCAGTTCATATGTGAAGACAGATACTCTTTCTTAGATACCCTAACTTTCAATACATTGTTCACTAATCTAATTCTGAAAGTGTTTATAATAGCTTCCACTGACTAACAACATCACCTCAAATAGCTTCTGCTCTAGTGAAGTAGGTATTATGCAGGTCCATAAAGAAATGAGTAACTGATAGTATGAAGCCACGAGGCACTGCGTGTAAATTTTAGGTTGCAATGAAAACAGAGTGAAAAAATTAACAGACAAACTCTGGGAGTTTACACGGAACACCAAAGCAAATCGTTTTTCCTAACGTCATATTTTCCCAATGTCACATTTACGCGTTCACATCAAGTGCGGTTCCACGTGATTATGTGGGTAGGTGTAGTTGAAGACTGTCTCATTTGGACTTATCTCCTATATAAGCGGTTAAATAGCGACCATTGCTACCAATTTCTCGCGACAGGATTGCCAGAACTGTTGGACGACATGCTATTCGCTACAAGACTACACATGTTGTTCCAGCACGATAATGGGACATTTTAATCATCGTGTGCGCGAGTACTTGAATCAATAATTTCCAGAACGTTGGATTGGGAGAGGTGATCCTGTACTATGGCCTAACCGATCTCCTGATTTGAACTATTTCGACATTTTATGTGGGGAGAGATGCGTGATCTTGTACAAGCAACCTCAATTGAAATACAAGATCTGGTAGCCCGAATAATTACAGCAGCAAGAGAAATTCACAACAATTCTGCTATTTTTCACCGTGTTAGACAGTCCATGATCAACCGATGTAACATTTTTGTAGAGGTAAATAGATGCATTTTAATGTCTTTTGAAGAGATAGTGATTTTGCGAAACTCTCAAGGCAATGGTTTGTGTTAAATTAAGTTCCGATGCCCTCGTAAAACAATACATTATTCACAGAAAAATGTGGCATTACAAAAAACTGTTTTGGAGGTTGTGCAGGATACCAAAATAGAGTTTGTTACTTTATTTTTTTCATACTGTTGATTACTTTAATTAAATTTTTATCGTCTACACTCTAGAACTGGATCTTTGTTCCATTGTATTGTCATTTTGAGAATTGCGAAACCACACGAGACATTCAAAAGTAGCGAGCCTCTTTGATAATGTGTTCAATATGTTATAAGACCACAGCAAGTAGGAGTAAAGGAGAGGAGATACGCACCAATTTCATTCGAGACAGAGAACTAAATTCCGCATTCGTGTCCCCTGGGACATCAGCTAGATGCGAAATCGTTCGAGTCACAGAGAGAAATTGAAATAATGTTGTTTGGCTGGTCGCAAAGCTTTGAGATACTGTTGGCAAGGACATTTCACGATTCCGCTAATCTGTTAGTATGAAGGAGACCAGGAAAGTCGTCTAAGGCGGGCTTCACTATTCTCGATAATAGAATAACAAAAGAGAATGATGAACAATTATTGAACTGACAAGTGGAAAATAAAAATTTGCTTGCTACAAAATCTTTACAAAATTGTTGGAAATTTTAAATGAAAATATAAACACGCCATCAGTCCTTATCCTGTCCTAGATTAATCCAGTCTCTATCATAATATCCCACCTCCTCAAATCCATTTTAATATTATCTTCCCATCTACGTCTCGGCCTCCCCTAAGGTCTTTTTCCCTCCGGTCTCCCAATTAACACTCTATATGCATTTCTGGATTCGTCCATTCGTGCTACGTGCACTGCATATCTCAAACGTCTGGATTTAATGTTTCTAATTATGTCAGGTGAAGAATGCAATGCTTGCAGTTCTGCGTTGTGTAACTTTCTCCATTCTCCTGTAACTTCATTTATCTAAGCCCCAAATATTTTCCAAAGAACCTTATTCTGAAACAGCCTTAATCTCTGTTCCGCTCTCAAAGTGAGAGTCCAAGTTTCACAACCATACAGAACAACCGGTAATATAACTGTTTTATAAATTCTAACGTTCAGATTTTTTGACAGCAGACTGGATGATAAAAGCTTCTCAGACGAATCATAACAAGCATTTCTCACATTTATTTTGCGTTTAATTTCCTCCCGAGTGTCATTTATATTTGTTACTGTTGTTTCAAAATATTTGAATTTTTCCACCTCTTCGAAGGATAAATCTCTAATTCTTATGTTTCCATTTCGTACAATATTTTGGTCACGAGACATAATCATATACTTTATCTTTTCGGGATCTACTTCCAAACCAATCTCTTTACTTGCTTCAACTAAAATGTCCGTGTTTTCCGTAATCGTTTGTAGATGGACAGACATTCTAACGTAATAAAATTTATTTTATAATTTCAGACAAAAGATAGCTGTGCAAGATACCTGGAAAGATTGCATGGATTTAGTGGCTGCAAACAACGGTTAATATGGGACTGATTTCGAGAAGATGTGGTGAGTCCAGAGAATTATAAACATTATTTGAAACTATAATTTCAATATTTATTTGTATTATGATCATCATTCTAGTGTATCTACGTAGAAAAAGTAATGTTCAATGATTGTAACTATCCTTTAGAAAAGAAAGGCAGGATGAAAAATTATACAGGGAGTTTCAAAACTGATGGTGAAAAATTTAGGGATAAGAAGTAAAAACGAAAAGGAGCAAAAACGCTTTTTACTTCGTATGTATGCCGCACTGTCCCCATCTCATTTTCTTTTAAATTTGAGGAGATATGTACACTGTGGTGTACTGTGAATAGGTAGAGGAGGGTCTTTGGATTTTTGTGTATGGGGTTATGCAAAAAGTCTAGTTTACACAACAAATATCACCACATCTGAAGAATTGCAGCATTGGATTTTAGATGCTTTACACCAAATAAAGAATTACTCAGGGTTGCACGAGAGCATTATTCTTTGCGGGGAAGACTAGTCAGATGCATCCAAGTGCATGGTCAGCATTTTGACCACCTGCTGTAAAATTATTCAGTTAACATGTACATACTGTGCTGTACCTTGTCTATCCACAAATTTTACTGTACTGTTGTTCAAGCTAGAAAGTTTCTGTGCCGTTGAAACCAAAATTATAAATTTTACTGTCGCGAGATTGATAAATTATTCAAGTCTGTTTTACAGGCAGCTTTAACTGGATGCTAAAATTAACAGTAAAGAATCAAGTTGCTAGAAGTTACGTGATCTGTAACAAGTGTTATGATGATAAGGTGTAAGAACAATGTAATTTGTAGTTAAAAATTGAAAAAAAAAAAAAAAAAGAAGATATTTGTACAAAGCAATTAAAGAATTAACAACACATTTTTAGCTTCAGAATACTAGCCAATTAAAGAAAGTATACTTCTGCATAGTTCATTATCTATTTGCAAAATTCTTATACCTTTAAAAATAAAAAAAAGGTTTTTTAACAATTTCAAATTACTGTATCTCTGAAAATATTGAGAATAGGACATGCAACATTTTTGCTCAACATTTCTTCGGAAATAAGCTCCTTAAGTGGTGGTAACTCCTCTTGAATCATCCTATATAGAGTACATGAAAACAAGAACACAAGAACAAAATTCCCGCCTAAGAAAAGAAAAATAAAGCCCCCAGAACACTCGTGAATGGGCATGATAATCCACTGGCGTACCGGCGCCGGTAAGCGCATTTTAAAATAGTCGAGTTCTTTAGGGGCTCTCCCATAAGCAATTCAGCTTTTGTCCGTTATAACATAAGAGGAGTGATTTGTTGAAAAGCTTGAGTAATTTTTACTCCCAGATCATCAATGTTCCTGGGTTTCTGTGAATAGACAATGTCTTTAACGAAACCCCACACGAAGAAGTCAGGAGGGGTTAGATCTGGGGAGTTTGAAGACCAAGCCAAAAGATAGCTGCTTCACGTACCGGGTTTCGCCTGCGACCTCCTGCATTTTTTTTTTTAACACGGAACCTATTTCTACAAATTTTCGATACCACAACTTTATGGAATCGTATTTAGGTACATTACGCACATCATACTCACGTCGAAATTCCATTTGAACTTTTTTAACACACTCAAATTTAGCATACCAAAGAACACATTGTGCCCGTTGTTGATTTGTAGTAGCCATTTTAATCATCTACGATTTTCATTTCTCCTTTCAGATTATGCATTGCTGTTTGCCATATACGGAAACTCCCATCTTTTAATCATAATATAACCAGCAAGATGTTTTTCCTACTATCATAATAGCTTTAAATAGTAAATTAATATTATCCATACCCAAATGGATCAGACTGTATGATCTTAGCTTATGAATTACACTAACTAGAAATTATTTCGGATAGAAAACTCAAATTTGGACCTGTCGAGTTACTCACAGCCAAGGCTAGTAAACTGCCAACTTGTCTTTTGAAACCGTACTGACCTGGACACTAAACTTCACAGTTGTAGAGTAATACGTAATATAAGAGTTACACTATTGATCCTATATTCCACACCCTCGTACGGGGCTCTAGGGAAAAAGGCCACAAGAGACTCGACGAAGTACAACGTGGTTTCTTATTGGGCATCACCAGTGCATACCGAGCTGTCTGAATGGACGAGGCTGTAGTAACCTTTGTACATGACAGGAATTTATAGGGCAAGATTAACACACATCAAGCAGGGTTGAGAAAGTCTAAACCAAGTCATAAACGTTGGACTGGATCAATGATACACGTCTGTACTTCTGGGCATCAAGGCATTCCTGGAAACAGTTGGGGACTCCTATAGCCATTTAATCTAAAAGGATGATTCTCGGAAAGAGCAAGTCAACTATGTTTTTGTACTTTTCTTATCAATACCAACAGTACAAACTAGCACAAATATTTAATTTTCTTAGTTAAGCTATTTGCCCTAAAACAAGCACAAATTAATACTATATCCACCGCAGGTATTCGTGGCAAGTAGGAGAAAAATAATCTGAAACCCACCCCTTTTTATACATGGGTTATTCAATAATTAGTGGCAACAATGTTTGTACAGTCCGCACTGCAGGAGAAGATCCGAGCAAGGAATGCGAGTTTTTCCCCTTCTCTTATAACCAACTCGACAACATGGAACCGGCCGGCCAATGACTGAACCTTGTTTGTCCCAGCCAGCCAATGACACCATCCCCATCCACTTGCTCCTTTAGATGAGCAGAGTTACTAGTTGACCCTCTCCTCTTACCCCGCAAGGAGCTTATCCCCACGCAGATATCTTCTCGTGAAACTCGGACAGTATGTGGCGCTATCAGCGGTAGGACTAAATGATGTAAGCAGATAAAATAAGAAAGAAGAGCATCTGATGCGTGTTAGCTGTGAGTGTGAAGACAATAATCTCATTTATAAGATATTTGTAGTGAGCTTAATTTGTATACTGTTATCTGTAGCATTCTAAAATGTTTAGTAAATACGAACAAATAATATGCTTCATTGAAATTCAGATGCAAGAGACAAGAATGCTCAACAATGTCATACAGCATTACTGGAGGCTAGTGGTAGAGAGACTTCACCATATCGTACAGTGGCTAAGTGGGCTCATGCATTTCGCAGCAGGAGGAAAGATGTTCATAAAAAACGTGGAGCTGGCAAACCGTAATCGGCAAGTGAACGCTGTAAGAGCGCTGCTGGAAGAACACCGTTGTTGGTTTTGATTTTGACGGAATCCTTCTCACTCATTCAGTTCCTGACGGAAATCGTATGAATGGTGCATAGTACAGTTACTTTCTGGAACACCTTTGTCGCATTTTTGCACATTTACATTGAAAGTTGTTGCATTTTTAGAAGTCGAGTAGCAAAATGCGACAAATGCGACTGTGGCTTAAACCCTCCTTAAAAATCAATTGATAAATATCAATATATATATATATATATATATATATATATATATATATAATTTGAACTGGTAATGGAAATTACGGGAAAACGGCTGAACGGATTTTAATGAATGACCCGTCATTTTGAAGCTTGGCATCCAAGGATTAAAAAAGTAGTAACTTTCAGTGAATCGTTGGTTTTCCAACATAATTTTCCTATTTTCCAAAATCCATCTTTCGTCAGTTTTGAGAATTAAGTAATTGCATTTCAATATAAAACAAAACACACACTACAATAAATATTAGGATATTATACGAAGACCATGACTTGCAGGATTGCTGACATATTTAGAGCTCAAATTCAATTGGTTATTAAAAACTTCAAGGCTTACTAAAAATAATTTGCAGGTCTGATTCTGCGGTGTGTACTTTTCTGAGTACAGCTGTGTATTGGATATTAAAATCTACAAAACTTGAGGTTGATGACATTATTAAAAATTAGAAATGAAACATTATTATAGTTAATGTCATATTGACTATTTTTCATTAATTATACATATTAAAGCTATATTGATGATATGAAAGTGAGACATTTTGGGATTATGTAAGTAGATGTAGAGAATATCTAAAATTAGATCTTCATCTCTATAATTTACTGACTGGCGGCTATATATATAGCTACAAAACTTACGCAAGATAAGTCAAATATTTTTATAGTTATTAATCAAGTGGTGTTGGAGTTTTTTCATATACATAATGACGGTGTGGTGTAGATATTTATATGCGTTATTCTCTTCAGTAGTGGCTCGAGAGAGCGCAAAAATTGCAGTTTCTAAAGAAAGACCAAAAGGTATTACTTACTGATAAAATAAGAGACCTACAACATATTGTAGTCTCCCTATCATTTCAGCAAGATCTCTTAACAGGATAAAATGATTTTACACTCTACATTTTAAACTCTACATGCAGCAGCTATACCAAGATGCTATATCTATTGTTAGAAAGCATAGGAAACTTGACTTTTTTTTTAACTTTCACTTACAATCCACAATGAACTGAAATGGCTATTGCTTTACTTCCACATGAAAAACCCACTGATCGTCCTGACATTATTACTTGCATTTTCGCGTTGAAACTAAAAAACTGAAGGTGGATATGCTCAAGAAAAAGTATTTGGTACTGTATAAAAAAAACATTCAGAGGGAGTATGTTTCATTATTATTTAAAAAAAATAACTTTCAAAATGTGTGGTATTCATTGAAAATAAATCTGAAAAAACTTTTATTTGAACGTCTAATGAACTAAGTTTGCAGCATTTGCTGCACAAGCCACTAGTACATCTATAAAAGGAAGAAAAACAAAGGGATCTCCTAACGCAAGATGTGATGATCAAAATTCCTTGAAGTTTGAACGGGCTAAGTTGGATGATGATGGTTATGATGATAGTAGCAGAAAAACGGAAAAAGGTAAGGAGTGGACCAGTACTGATTTTAAACCGACTAAAACAACAACATACAGTAGAACCCCGATTATCCGTCACCCTATTAACCGATTGTTGGATTATCCATCTGTCATTATCTCCTTTTTTGTTGCAGAAAAAATATTGAGTACTGCACAATACATTAGTACCTATTTTTTTATATAGAGTGATATTACAAGCTTTTGCCCTTACACATTGTGATCTACTGTTGGAGTGACCTGTTTAATTTCTATACAGAACGCCTTCAAAAGTGCCAAAAGAATACATGTTGTGCTAACTATCGAAGAGAAGTGCGTATAATTGAGTGGTTTTGGAAAAGAGGAACTGTGGTTGAGCTCACATCGGTATACGAGATTGGAATTACAACTGTGTGGGATTTAATAAAAAACAAGGATAAAGTGTATACATTACTGAAATCTATAACATGAGACCTATACTTTTTCTATCTTTCCACAGAAATCCATCATGGGAAGTCTCCTTGACCCCTGGAAACTCGTCATTGACACTAAGTTATTTCATTCATTCATTCATTCATTCATTCATTCCTTCATTCATAATTTTCTGTCGGTGCAAACCCAGCATTCTCTAGTCTTTCCTATTTTCTGCCTTCCTCTTAGTCTCCGTATCTGATCCATTTATCTTAATGTCGTTGGTATATTATTCTCTCTCGAAATCTTCTCCCGTTCATCATTCTTTCCAATGAATCCTCCAGTAGGCAGTTTCTTCTCAGTCAGTGACCCAGTCAATTCCTTTTTCTCTTCTTGATCAGTTTCAGCATTCTTCTTTCTTCATCCACTCTTTCCAACAGAGCTATTAGGCCTATACTTAAAACTTCTAATCGACTACCTAATGTGGTAAAACACATGACCACGGAGAAAATTACGAAACTGCATTACGCAACACTTAATTTGTGAAAGTTTTCTGTGGTACGGATTATCCGATTTTTTCGATTAACCGTTCAGCCCACCCCTTCATTACCACGGATAATAGAGATTCCACTTTATCTCCAATTCCTGCTTCAACTAACTTATTACAAATAAAATAATGATGTAACTTAATAGGGACTAGAGAAAAAGAGATGTAATATCAATGTTTACCGGGAAGTAACGTCAGGAAATTTGTATCATTCTTAAAAAAGTATAGGCCTAAGTATTTACGGTTCCTTCGTTTCTCAGTTATACTTATAAACAATTTTATGACTTGTGCATAGCTTTTTTCTATTGGAAAGTGACCATAATTCAAGAATCAACGAAATCTTGACACATAAGGACAGAGGAACGTAACACTCTACAACAGGTTTCTCGAAGAACTTTCACTGAAGGTAAAGGGAAAGTTAAAGGAGCGGGGGGAATTCCTACGCCAGAAATGTCATTTGCGAGAGGTCGGAAACTGCTGACGCAGTCTTCCAACTCTGCTTCTTTGATGTGGTAAGGCATCGTATTAAAGGCTCAGCCATACCTTCACATACGTGGTCTCTAAGGAAAAGACAAGGTTGTGACCACAGGTCTTCAGCTGAGAGTACGGAACTGAGAACTTTGTTCTCTTAAAGAAGTGTCTCTTCAAGGGAAAAGTGGCCCTATCATTGAGAAGTCATAGAGATCTTCCTATTTGAAGAGTTAATTTTCGAACATTTTCTTAGAAGTTTCCAGATCCCTCTTATCATTCCAACATAGGCTTTGTTTCAAGACACTAATATCATCGACAGTGATTAATCTACCTTAGTTAGTGCGAATTTATCTCGTATAACAGTTTAACTTAAGTTTGTGGATTACAGTCGTGTCAGGTAGAGATTACGAACTTAAAAAATAAATATCGGTAATTCACCGTTATCAAGATTGTAATAAATTACGAATGACGATCCATATTACTGACGTGAAAACTCTATTCTTTCGGTCGGAGGTATGGATGGCACTTTGAAAACAACACGCGACACTTTCTAACACACCGCCGTTGTCAACGCTTATATCTCAGAAACTGTACAACAGAGATGTCGAACAGCGCTCTCGAGCTGTGAACTGCAGAGCCTTCACTCCTCCCTTACCGTGCAACGGTTGAACACAGATAACAGGCAGACCGGCCGAATGATCGTAAACAAAAGGGAAACTGCGGCGGCTAGTACTTTGATAACTTTTATACATCTTACTCAGTTTAGATTTGCACTTGAACTCTGATAAACAAAGAATGTAGCCTACATGAGGATGAATTATGATGATGATGATGATAATAATAATAATAATAATAATAATAATAATAATAATAATAATAATAATAGAGTTTTATCTACTGGGTCTATCCATGAGTGTTGTTCGTTAGTGACGGAAATAGGTAAATCATAATAATAATGTTGTTAATATCATGTTTAAAATATCAAATTTGTGTGTATCAGTTGTAGCAGTGCAACTTCAAGTTCAGAAACGTAAACTGTTTTGATTTATAAAATTAATTGCTTTTAGCGTGACTTGAAATTTGTTCATAGTTTTTGTTACAGATTCAAAAATATCTCCTACTCGAGTTCGATCCTTTAGTGAAATGACAACTACAAGATCTCCATGAACATTAAAATCTGAGTCGACACTCCTTATGAATATACTATAGCTAGCTGCGCCGTATCTTTCCGGTCGGTACTTTCATCAACAGCTATAGTGAGTAATAAGTGAAAGTTTTTATTCTTGCTAGCAATTATTCCTCCAAGTTATACCCCATTTATGATAGACGCTCTGCAACAATATTACGAGACAAATATACAGATTTAAAATCATTAACGTTTTCCGGTATTCCGGACATAATCCCTTTTGCAACAGCTATGAGACAGCCTTTCACAAATTCTCCGTCAATAAATAGCTTTGAAGCCGTTGCAATAATTTCACATATTTTGTAGGTAGCACGAACCAAGCATATTCTACTAACACTCGATGATGATGGAAGGTTTTCTGAATTCAATCTTCATCTTAATTCTTCTACAGCCTTTTCACGAGTGACCGGATAAATTTTTCCGTCCATAAGCTTCAACATGACGTGTAGAATTAAAATGCCTTTTAATATTATGATGGCTAATGTATCCAAGTTCTTTTCTACATATTAAGCAATGTGCCTTTCCGTCCTTTAAGATAAATAAATATTTATTTGTCCACTCACTATTGAATCATCGTTCCATATCCAGACCAGCCGCCAGAGTTGATAAACACACTGCGTACAGAACACTGCTACAGCGAGCTGACTGACTGTCGTTTCAGCTCGGCTACGGTAGGAAACAGTATTAATCGTTTCACAGTTTGAGAGCGCTGTTCGACATCCCTGCTATACAACCTATAGCTAAGTGACATATACCTCCGTGTATTACAATAATTATGCACGAAATAACACAACATTCACATCCTCTGATGACGTCATCATGGTGCAACGAACGAAAACAAAATAGCGCTATCTCCGTTTTGTTTTAGTATCGGCTGTAACTTCAGAATAAGTGAACTATTTCTATGAATTATGTGTCATTTTAAAGGAAATAGTTCCATAAGGTATGATAAACTGATATACATTGTTATTTCAAACAAGCGAATGGACTTAAATTTGGCGAAAAAAATTAAAAAAAAATTCGAAGATTGTCCCTCAAAAAGCCGAGACAAAATAGATGGAAGGATATCGGTATGACAGGGGACATTGAGACGAGTCAAGATTGGTGTGATTAAAAGCAATGCTCAAAGTTGTAGAGGTTATAGGTCACGTCTTAAAGCTGAACTTTAGTACGGACAAAACGTGCACGGAGCGAGAGAGTGCAGTGTTTCTGCTTCTGTTGTGCCTGATATGGATATTAAAATGCCTCATGCAGTACAGCCCAGTTACTTTATGGTGACAGCTCGTCGACGCGAGAGAGGAGAAGGTTCGACTGTGGGAGGGAGACCGACCCGAGACCGGGCGAATGGAGGGAGGGAAATACAGTCATATTAGAAATGAAGTCTCACGCTGCAGCGTCTCCATAATTTTGAGCTCCTGTCACTGTGTTCACTTCATATTCCGGAACAATAGTCACTAATAAATACTAAAGAAGTAAACTAATGGAAATACAACTTTACAGGGAGTTATACCTGAAATCTTGATTTGCATAATACACGTCACTGTTTGTTAACAGAAAAACCACAATTTAAGTCACACGGAGTTAGTGTGCACTCGAAGTTGGTTGCTTGACGGTTGTCAGCCCACTTTGAGGTCTGTGGATATAGAGGGAAAAATTGGATCGGTGTCGGTTAGAGTTCCCGAGTAGCTCAGTGGTAGAGCGTTGGTACGTTAAACCAAAGGTCCCGGGTTCGATACCCGGTTCCGGAACAATTTTTCCCTCGAAATTATTCAAATCAACTTTACAGGGAGTTATACCTGAAATCTTGATTTGCATAATAACGTCACTGTTCGTTAACAGAAAACCACAATTTAAGTCACACGGAGTTAGTGTGCACTCGAAGTTGGTTGCTTGACGGTTGTCAGCCCACTTTGAGGTCTGTGGATATAGAGGGAAAAATTGGATCGGTGTCGGTTAGAGTTCCCGAGTAGCTCAGTGGTAGAGCGTTGGTACGTTAAACCAAAGGTCCCGGGTTCGATACCCGGTCCCGGAACAATTTTTCCCTCCAAATTATTCAATGAGCAGGAATTGGGAACAATAATAAACACTAAAGAAGTAAACTAATGTTGAAATACAATGAGCAGTAGTTCGGAACAGTAGTCACTAATAAACACTAAAGTAGTAAACTAATGGAAAATACAATGAGCAGCAATCGAATCACTATATTTAACAGTGAATCACTAATTAACAATGAAATATAATCATGCGGAAATACCGGTAATATTCATCAGTGCTTCACTGTTACCTTTCCCATCATCATCATCATCATCATGATCATCATCATCATCATTCATGTAAAAGATGGAGCAGCCTTCTTCTCTGTACTTCTTTATTTTCCTCAAATACTGCAAAATTTCGGCCCTAATGCTATGATACTCCATCACAATTTGGCGATTATTTTGTGTTTTTTTTTCCAATGAAATCCTAATTTTAAAATAACTTTCCTTAAAGTCGAGATACTTCCCTGAAAGTTGATAGTCTTTCAATTTCAATAATATATATATTTTTAAGTGTGGGCCGCTATTTCTGTGAAATATAGAACTCGTGCTTTGGTTCGTCTTTGGTCCACAGTTGATTTTGGCGCCGATTATCAATGTCTTTAGTCTCCCTTATTATTTGGCTAACACAGCTCTCAGACACAGCGGTAAACTCTGCTACAAGTTTTCCAACATTCGTTAGGTTTTTTCTTCCGACGCTATCTTCATAAAGCGCTACACGTTGCTCACGACTTCTCGCGACTGCGAATGCAATACCCGACCTTTCAGTTTGCTTCTAACAGGCTGCATTTTCACAAACAGAAAATAGCAGTGAATCTAGGCAATAAATACTACATACTAAACAATACAAAATAGAAGCACTACAACTATTTAAGTAACTAAATGAAATGTACGTAACAAACACACTAAATTGCAATGCACAAGACAGTGGTGGTGTACTACGTCCTTAGCGCGACTGTACGTCCATACTAACGTTCCCGAAATGTGACCGCTACCGCAACCAGGGGTAGACTAAAAGGAACACACTTTCGAACAAACAGTGAACTCACCCAAACCACTGCGTCGCCAGGCCAGAGCTGTCACCATAAAGTACAAGAGCTACCTGACGATTCGATTCGTGTGTCTGAAAGTAATGCGAAACTCGAAATTAATCGTAGCATTTTATTTCGTGAAATCACAATGACGTATTCACACCTAAAACACTTGCGGCTTTACCCGATACAATATAACCCGTTTCTTTATAATAATCTCCACATTTTACCTCAATTAATTTACCTGTAAATTATTAAGATTTTTGATTTTGTTCTTCATCAGATCATGGTCTCAACTTCTGTTTTGACCATTATTAAAAACTGGCAGATATTTCTTGAACACTCCAATTCTTCTCAACGGCTGGTGTGACGTGATTTAGTTCCTCACTGTAGGAGATTGTGAGATTCCGAAAACTGATATAAGAAACTATGCTGAACAAATGAAGTTATCAATTACAACATACAGTAACTTCTCAATAAAGTTATTAATTGAAAAACGTAGAGAATTTACCATAGAAATACATCTTGCCTTTATTGATTTCAATAAAGCCTTGATAAAGTAAATAGGAATGAATTGTTACAAATCTTAGCACATAATAATTTACTACAACAGTACATTTCAAAATATAATATCTACAAAAGAAATTTGATTGAATTTAGAATCAACAATGTGACAATAGATTGGCTCCAAATTAGCACTGGAATAAGACAAGGACGTGGTCTTTCCCCATTGCTTTTTATAATATACATGGAAAAAATTATCCAAGAGTGGCGCAAGATGCGACATGGCTATTTTCAATTAAATAGAACATTACAAATAGACTTAATTTTTGCAGATGATTTGGTTTAATAACACCCACAGACAATGATCTGCAGTACTCAGTACAGAATTTGAATATGATCGGAAAGTAATTTAATATGGAAATCAAACAAACCAGACAAAAGTGATTGCCTGTACCGAGCAAAATAATTTTGGACACTGAAATTTTGGAAAAAGTAAATGAGTTCACATATTTGGGTTATAGCTTGTCATTTGAGGAAAAAGTAGATATAGCAAATAAAGTTACAAAATTTACAAAAACCATGGGAATAATTAACAGTATCATGAAACCGTCATTAGTACAAAAGACCAGAAGAATACGTCTGTATAAAACCCTTGCAAGGCGGGTGTTAAGCTATGGTAGCGAAGCATGGACAATACGAAAAAGGGATGAAAGCAGGATAACAGCTAATGAGATGCGATTTATGAAATATACAGCAAGATATACAAGATGGGACCATAAACGAAATGAGGAAGTAATGGAAGAACTGGGACTGAAGCCAATTCTCCACTATATACAAAATTACCAGGCCAACTGGATGTCATCGCACAGAATCCCAAGAGATATGCTTCGTTATCTTCCTCAAGGAAAGAAATCTCTGGGATGTCCTAAGAAACGCTGGAGGGACAATTCTTCTTTGAGACTGTAACGGGCCACATGGCCTAATACTTGGAGGGATGATGAGAATGACATTTCTGGGAGTAGGCTTTGTTTTGTCCCAGGACAACGCATATGTGGATACGGAGATTACAATGCGATTCTGTTGCGAGTAGACTGGAAAGATTTTATTTTTTACCTTATATAAAATTTGAGCCGTACGACTTTATATATTAAAGTCTTAAAAAATAACACGACATATTTCTTAATAACATAATTGACTATTATATTACTCCCAGTGCTATCTATCTATCTATCTATCTATCTATCTATCTATCTATCTATCTATCTATCTATCTATCTATCTATCTATCTATCTATCTATCTATCTATCTATCTATCTATCTATCTATCTATCTATCTATCTATCTATCTATCTATCTATCTATCTATCTATCTATCTATCTATCTATCTATCTATCTATCTATCTATCTATCTATCTATCTATCTATCTATCTATCTATCTATCTATCTATCTATCTATCTATCTATCTATCTATCTATCTATCTATCTATCTATCTATCTATCTATCTATCTATCTATCTATCTATCTATCTATCTATCTATCTATCTATCTATCTATCTATCTATCTATCTATCTATCTATCTATCTATCTATCTATCTATCTATCTATCTATCTATCTATCTATCTATCTATCTATCTATCTATCTATCTATCTATCTATCTATCTATCTATCTATCTATCTATCTATCTATCTATCTATCTATCTATCTATCTATCTATCTATCTATCTATCTATCTATCTATCTATCTATCTATCTATCTATCTATCTATCTATCTATCTATCTATCTATCTATCTATCTATCTATCTATCTATCTATCTATCTATCTATCTATCTATCTATCTATCTATCTATCTATCTATCTATCTATCTATCTATCTATCTATCTATCTATCTATCTATCTATCTATCTATCTATCTATCTATCTATCTATCTATCTATCTATCTATCTATCTATCTATCTATCTATCTATCTATCTATCTATCTATCTATCTATCTATCTATCTATCTATCTATCTATCTATCTATCTATCTATCTATCTATCTATCTATCTATCTATCTATCTATCTATCTATCTATCTATCTATCTATCTATCTATCTATCTATCTATCTATCTATCTATCTATCTATCTATCTATCTATCTATCTATCTATCTATCTATCTATCTATCTATCTATCTATCTATCTATCTATCTATCTATCTATCTATCTATCTATCTATCTATCTATCTATCTATCTATCTATCTATCTATCTATCTATCTATCTATCTATCTATCTATCTATCTATCTATCTATCTATCTATCTATCTATCTATCTATCTATCTATCTATCTATCTATCTATCTATCTATCTATCTATCTATCTATCTATCTATCTATCTATCTATCTATCTATCTATCTATCTATCTATCCTAATCTATCCTAATCTAATCTATCTATCTAGCTACCTATCTACCTACCTACTCACCCACCCACCCATCTATCCTATCTGTCTAATCTATCTATCTTATCTGTCTGTCTATTTATTTATTTAATCTTAAAGGAATAAGACTATAAGCACTTCTCTTCCATCCTACCAGATAGCACATATAAATACAAAAAAGAAATACAGATTGCTGTGAAAATAATTCAAATTAAATTAAAGCCCTATAGAGGGTCAACAGGGTCAAAAGAACACTATAGAGCTCTCATCGATCTAATAAGGGGAAAAAAAGAAAGAAAAACAGAGATAGCAATGATGATTGTGTGATAACTGATAACTAATAATAATAATAATAATAATAATAATAATAATAATTACATTACATATTAATTTTCAATTTTACAATAGC
The DNA here is from genome assembly GCA_025594305.2 of Periplaneta americana. Lineage (NCBI taxonomy): Eukaryota > Metazoa > Arthropoda > Insecta > Blattodea > Blattidae > Periplaneta > Periplaneta americana. The sequence goes on along the minus strand of JAJSOF020000005.1, from coordinate 36,933,748 downwards.
ATATTTACAATTTTTACTATATGCCATGGGTTAAACCGAAGTTGCGCAACCTGACAGGTGTTCAAAAAGCAATTCCGTGAACTAGAATGTGGTTTTTTAATTTAAATTTGAATTTTGATATTGTCCGACAGTCTCTGCCATGGTCAGGGAGAGAGTTCCAGAGGAGTGGAATAGATATGCTGAAAGATGAGGAGTAGAACGATGTTCTGTGCAGAGGAATAGAGAGAAGGTACATGTTCGGGTTCGAGGTAGTGAAAGGTAAACAAAACGAGATGCTAGGTAAGAGGGTGTGGAGGTGTGGATGATTTTAAATAGTAATAAAAGAGAGTTGAAGAATCTTCTTTCTTTAAGTGGATTCCAAGACAACAATTCTAGTGACGGTGTTACATGATCGAATTTTCTAATGTTACAAACGAAACGAACGCAGATATTGTGAACACGCTATATGGGCAAGATCAGTACTTAGATTCGTGAATAGAGAATCGCAGTAATCGAAGTGGGGCATCATAAGTAGTTAAAAAGCAGAAACAAAATAATAATTATGGCAGCGTTAAAAGTTAAATAAGCATTAAGTACACTTCTAAATTTTAAAAGAATATAATACACGCGTATATATTCCACACTGGTAGGTTGTGACGTCACTTGCGATTAAACTAAACTTAACTTCGTAAACTAAAGGCAAAGTTATGTTTCATTTTGTTAAGCCTTGAAAATAAATACTTGAATTATTGCTTGTATATCACGTATTTACGGTTTATCATACCCTTGCAGGAAATTTTGGGGGTGGTTTATTCTGTCCGTTGTCAGACCGACACTTCGTTATTTTGTAATAATGCGGCTACCAATGTACTTCATGTTTGCCTGGTAGCCCATGGTTGCGCTAGACCGTTAGTTCGAATCCCACTTGGGATGATTACATGGTTAAATTTTTACGATATTTTTCTGAACTGTAATGCGAATGTCGTCATCAATTATATCGACGTTAAATAACCTAGTAGTTGATTCAGCGTCGTTACATAACGGACTAAATATGCTGGTTGCCCGACTAAGTTAAAAATGACATGACACAACGTAGAAATAAATATAGGTATTCCAAGTGGGACTCAAACTCATGCTAGTAGCTTACATTCATTGTTAAATCTGCAAGAATGAGCCATTTCGTTTTTTAATACATTATGTTACTTAATACTATTCTTAACTGCTTTTCTGGAATTCGGAAATGTTTTCCTTATTTAAGGGGTTAGGTACAGATTACAGCAGTATATTTTTTTGGAAATATTCAACATCTTTTTCCTGCATTACTGTAACTTGTACAATAATGAAAATTAATATATGTAAAACACTGTCCTTCTGTTACACGAAAAAGTAATTCTACGATTTAAGAGAGAGAGAGAGAGAAATAACACGTCCGGCTTTAATTAAGGATGATCACGAGGATCCGGAAATTAATAGCGAATAAATGTAATTAATTAAATATGAATATTGTTATAAAAATAAAATGTAATAAATAAGCACCATTGATTATCAATTATAAAATAAAATCTTAGAAGATGGCTATAAAATTATAATTATAAATAAAAGATTTTATTTTATAATTATAACTATTTACATGTTTTCAAAATTCAATTCACTGTGCAGTAATGAAGCTTTTCCAACATAACTCAAAAACTATCCAACATTCTGTGATGAAAATTTTTGTGTCTATTTATGCATGTCATATCTACAATATGATGCAAGATCACTTCTCTACATTTGATAGATTGTCTGATAAAAAATAAATTCATTTAGAAAAAGGTTAAATATCATTATTTCCTTCTAACACAAAATAAAAAAAAAATATTTATTAAGGAATGTAGTTGAAAGAGCATGATATTGTAAACATGAGTTTCAGCAGTAAAATAAAAGGAGAGAACACGAAAAAGTTAACAAGTTTATGAGTTATGAGGGAAACGCTTCATCACTGCACAATAAACTGGCATCATTTTAACTTATTTTTTTTTAAAACGTAAAAATATATATATATTTTTTTCATATAGCACAAGGACAGTGTTTCACACATACCAATTTTTATTATTGTACAAAATACGGTAATGGAGGTAAAAAATGTTGAATATTTCCAAAAAATTTTACTGCTGTAAGCTACACCTAGGCCCTTAATGAGAAGTGTTGAAAACTGTTTACAAAACTGAATCAAAATGTTAACCAGTTGACAACTCTTGCTAGCATTGGTGGTACGCAATTAGGGGCAAGCTATTTATTGAACTGCATTTTAATAATTATTTATATTTTAGATATTATAGGAAGTGTCATAAGCCGGTCTTGCAAAGAACAAGTTCTTCGTTTTTTAGAACTTTCTTTAGTGTGTTTTCTCCGATAACCGAATTATTGGCTTCAACCATCTTATAGCCTGGCAGCTTTTATTGCGTTCGAGAACTAGCTGTCTGGTTACAGACATCCATTATTCTTCGAGGACACATAGTTTTAATCGCTGAAAATGTTTAATAAAGATCGTGAGAATATTTATTTCTGTTATTGTAATATTGTATTAAAACTGTAATTTTAACAGTGCCTGAAAATGGACTTTTAAGGAAGAAAGTTTGTAGAAAAGTTAATTTTAATTGAGAACTCGAAGATATTATTCCTATATTCATTAAACTTAGTACAAAGTAAGAGAGCTTCTCATTAGTTACTGATATTATATGTGGTATTATTATCATTATTATTATTATTATTATTATTATTACTATTATTACTAATTACAACCTCGGATTGGATATTTCACAATATTGCCTACATGGCCTACATATAAGTATATACGTCAATGTAGTATAGGGCTATTATATTAAAAAAATCTCTTAAATGCAAGTGTTCGGCATATACACTCATAAAAATAATGAAAATAATATGAAATTAAAAAATTAAACAGAGAAATCCTTTTATCAACAGTAATTCACTAGAGGTTTTGATTTATCTAGAGAAAATCAAAACTCGAGTGATTTAATTGACTATTACACGATTAGAAGAAAGTATACAAAATTATAAGTAACAAAGTTTTTCCAGTACAATAAAATATTAATTGACTTACGAAAATAAACCTGTCTTCAAATGTATTATTGCACCATTACGCTAGATGGCAGTTGAAAAACTATGGAATCTTCATTGAACTCTGTAGACGGTTACTACTCAAGAAGGCTTTGTTGATTCAATTTCATTTTATTTAAGACAGTTGCATTCCACTTCAATTATCCGAATCCCAGTAATCAACGTCACTTGACAGATGATTTTCAATAAAATAATATTAAACAATATCTTATACGTGACTATCCATAATATCATATAGCAGAAGCTATAACATAACCTAAGTAATATACACAAGTGTTAGAAAAGTTTTAATTAACGACGACGACATAAAAAATAAACATGAATAATTTTAAAAGGAATAATTATTAAATGTACAATTTTCAAATTTGAATGAGGTTGGTGGTTCAATTGATGTTATGTTGGACGTGTGCGTAATAGAAGTGGAACTCGTTGATTTAGGCCTTTACATGGTGTATTCAACCTATTCAGGATTTCCGAATGGTGCTCTTCATTTATTTGTAAATCGGTTTCAGAAGATGCATAGGTATGATCAGTGATTTTTATTAATTCTTGTTCTTGAATGCCAATGCGAGTCATATTTGAAACTGCTGTGCATCGACTGGAGTGGTTTGTAATTATATATATTATATATATATTATTATATATATATTATATATATATATATATATTGACGTCCAGACCAGCGCAGTTTCAAATGTTGGCAAACAAACAAACAAATGCTAGGGACGCGATAAAATTAAACAAATGCTAGGGACGCGATAAAATTGTGCGATAAGCAGCCATGGTTGGTTGAAATACGTCCTTTCGTACCGTTTTATTGGTCAAAAGTAGTATGACGTAGTAAGAGTGTAATAGTCATCAAAATCTGTGGAATGCCCTTTACCTATTCGACAGTTTATTTATATGAACAAAATGGAATACTTTTTGGTAATCTATGAATACCACGAATGTAGGTACCGTATATTAAATTGTCTGTGTTTTGCCATTAGTTGAGTTGTACAGAGTCATTCACGAGGATTTGCCATCCCTTACGGAGCTTATTTCCGAAGACATTCTGAACAAAACAGTCATATAAACATTTGTATTAATTTCAATATTTTTAGTTACATTAATTTGAAGTTGTTAGTAAAATACCTTTTTTTTTTTGTTTCAAGGGTAATATTACAAATAGAGAATGAACTACTCAGAATGTCATTTCGTCAATTGGCTAGTGTTCTGAAGCTAAACATGTGCTGTTAATTGTTTTTCACAGATTTTATTTTTCAATTTTTAACTAAAATGGCATAATTCTTACGTACTTTTAAAAAATCGTTACAAATCATACGACATTAGGAACTTCATTCTTTACAGTTTAATTATGCATTCTAATGTATAGTCTTAAAGAATTTACAAGACTGGTGTGATTTGTAACAACTTTTGTGCGAGATCGTGCGTATTTGCTTGTTTTCCGCACAGAACCAATACGCGGTAAGTGTGAAATACCACATTCAGTATTCCCAACGTAAAACACATTACAATTTCCCTCTTCTTACCGCTTAAGCGCGACATTCATTTTACTGCTTTAGGCTTTTAACATATTACTTTTAGAGACTTCTAACATACTAATAATTATAAATTGAAACTTACCACTGCAATTTCACCAAAATTGCAATGTTAATTATTGTTTTTAAATATCTGCAAAAATTAAGTAACATTAAGGAAGCCGTGAAAAAATCAACAAGATTAAAGATGCCGATGTTATTATGCAATATGTTACATAAATAATATTGTTAAAATGAAAAATAAATCATTACATAACCTTACCGTTTGTTTTAAGTTCGCATTTATAGACTGGAGGGGGGAAGACAGACGTATATCACGGCCTGCTGGAGTATAGTAAACACAGAAAATATTTTACAGCAACAATGTTGAAGAAAGATATTTTGGTGTTCCGAAGTTGTCGTCATTAAACAGAAACCAACATGGAGATTTCATTGCAACTAATTAGAAATTCGTCTTTCAGGTATGTAATAAACGATCTTCGCACAAAATAATGTACGATACACGAGTGGTATGTTTGTTTTCATGTTTCGGAAATTAAAAAAGCTCAACTACGTTTCGCTTTTTCAATCTTTTCCTCGACCATGAAAAAGTTAACATACCGCTCTTGTAACTTATATTACTATTGTGATAAATGCGTAAGAAAATGTAATTTTGTTGTTAAAAATAAAAAAAAAATTCTGTACGAAGCAACAATGCAATTCACAACATATATCTAGCTTCAGAGTACTAGCTAATTAAAGAAATGATACTCCTGAATAGTTCATTCTTTATCCGTAATATTCTTTTACCCTACAAACTTAAGAATAATGGTATTTTACAAAGTACTTCAAATTAGTGTAATTCTGAAAATATTGAGATTAGGACAAATATTTATGACATTTTTTGCTCAGAATGTCTTCGGAAATAAGCTCCGTAAGGGACGGTAAATCCTCGTGAATCACCCTGTATAAAGGAACAATGTTCACCGTATTTCCTTTTAGATATACAGTATATCCTGGGCAGATTGTATGTTATATACCATTAGTAGACGGTATCCCTCTAGTTAGAAGAAGTATAAAATGTAGCGGTTTAATTCGTGCAAATGTTTGGCGCTAATATACTTAACACGGTATTCGTATTTCAAGACACACGAGTACTTTCTACTATACAATCTCACGTTGTATTATTGAGTTAATAATATATTTTTTAAGTATCCTTTTTAACTAAGCCCATAAACTTCACGGTTGTAGCGGCTCTGAAGCAGTTAGTTGCAAAGATGCGGAATAAAAGCTTGTAAAAGTGGGACGGAATGTGCCTCGTAACTTGTGTTCCTCCGTAAGGACACTCACATTATCTAGCTGCATTGCGGGCAGGTATACGTGTTCTATAGTCAATTGAATTATAACCCGCAACTTGCGAGAATCTCCAGTGGACCCTTACAGAACTATGCAGTATTGTTGGAATAAATATGGGGAGAATTTGCAGAAAATGAAATACGAGAATGGAATTTTCAGATATTTCTGCTGGGTAAACACGTTCATACTAAGCCAGAATGAAGGATTTAATAAAGCGAGGCAATAACATTTATAAAGGAAGTGTCTATAGTGTTCGGGAATCTTAATGTAAGGCTGGGAATGAAAGCTTGTACCCGTATAGGTAGTATTGGAAATATGTGTTTCCTATGTGATGCTATTTTCAAGCGAGAGAGCCATACTGTTTTTATCGACTCTTGTTATACGTCTACTGTAGATAGCAACGGGGGACACAGTAGTAGACCTAAGGGCTAAGCCACAGTGCTTGAAACGAAACAGTGCCAGGCTGATTGAAACTGACTCAGACAGTCTGTTACAACCAATTAGCCCAGGGAAGCCAAACATGCGCTATCTAATAAGCAAATATTACCGCAGTCTAGTATATACAGTCACGAAGCTCAATACGTAGTAAATATGCTTGAAACAAAACAGTGCCAGGCTGATTGAAACTGACTCAGATAGTTTGTTACAACCAACTAGCCCAGGGAAGCCAAACATGCGCTATCTAAAAAGCAAATATTACCGCAGTCTAGTATATACAGTCACGAAGCTCAATACGTAGTAAATATGCTTGAAACAAAACAGTGCCAGGCTGATTGAAACTGACTCAGATAGTTTGTTACAACCAACTAGCCCAGGGAAGCCAAATATGCGCTATCAAAAAAGCAAATATTACTGCAGTCTAGTATATACAGTCACGAAGCTCAATATAGTAAATATGCTGTGAAACAAAACAGTGCCAGGCTGATTGAAACTGACTCAGATAGTTTGTTACAACCAACTAGCCCAGGGAAGCCAAACATGCGCTATCTAAAAAGCAAATATTACCGCAGTCTAGTATATACAGTCACGAAGCTCAATACGTAGTAAATATGCATCCATAGATATTTGCTTACCACTAGGACCGCTAAAATCGCCTCATTACGGACAATGCGAAATAATAATAATAATAATAATAATAATAATAATAATAATAATAATAATAATGATAATAATAATGGCTTTATTTAACCTGGCAGACTTAAGGCAATTTAGGTACACAATGAGATCAAAATAGATAGTTACATAAAATTTACCTCATAAAATAAAAATAAACATAGTGGAATACATATTAATGTTGTTAGAATCAAATACAAATCACATAAAAACAGAAGCCGATAATTTAATAAAAAATGTACACAGTAAAAATAAAAATAAACACATTAGTATACATATTAGTATTAGATTACAAGTAAGTAAGTAGGATTCAAAGAATTAAACTAGAAACCGACAATTGAAAAAATGTACACAATAAAAATAGATTAATATAAAAAACAACACAGTGGGATACATACTGGTGTTAAGTGATAAATAAAGACGATTTACATGATTACACAATAAAAATAAGAAAAAAAAATAAGAATAAATACAGTGGAACATAATGCATTAAATATTTGCAACGCGTTAGGTCTGGCAATTCATCATAAGATATTTTATTCTAATTTACATTTAAAAGAAATTAAAGTTCGGCAGCTCTTGACTTCAGGCGGCAGAGAATTCCAGTGACGAGAAGTAGCAACAGTGAAATATGAAGAATAAAGAGATGATGTGTGGGTGGTATTTCTAGCGTGTTATCATATTGTGACCGAGTATTTAAGTTATGATACCGAGAATAACTGGAATCGGACAGATAAGTAAGAGGGAGTAGAAGTGTGCAAAATTCGGTATAGTACCGGAACAGTCTATTGTTCTAGCACCCTCACAACTCAAGCTTCGTGACTGTATATACTAGACTGCGATATTACCATCCCTATTTTCTCCGCCCCCTGTTAATGACTGTTTTCAATCTGTCCTAGCAGGCGTCAACTATAAAACATAAATATTCGGTGGCGAGCTGTTAACAGAATATTTGAAAATGACACTGTCTAAAGTACCATGATAATACAGGGACATAATTTTATTTTTACTAACATTTTTAATATTAATTGCCTAACCTCTGGATCAACGACGTTTCCCCCTTCCACGATTGGAACGATGATACTGGCGTAAAATGTTACAAATCACTTTACAGGTATAGGTGGAAGAAAAGTAGTTCATCCATTTACGTAAATGGAAATATCGAGATTTTGAGTTTGATAATTTCCATTTGTTTAATCAAAATACAGTACAGTATTAAGAATAATTTTTTGACTTCGAAGTGAGCTATCCATGTGGACGTATTCATTATGCAGTGTATATCATACTGTCTACAGCACATTAAAGTACAATATAGAGAATGAAGTTAAATTGAAAAATAATCATAATATGGATATTTATACACATTTTTTAAAATAGTTCATTTCGATACAGACTTCCAGTTTAATGTGCATATTATTAAATAGACTATTGTACCTAATCCCAAATTAAAAGTTTCGTTCTTCGTACTAGTAACTCATGTTGAAATAATTCTGTACCTACTCTATAAAAATTACTTTATGTTTTAAATTCAATCTTCACTTCTGCCCGATCCGAAAAGATAAAATTACTCAGACATACTATCTACTGTCCGTCCAAGTGGTTATGTCGTAGGGTCATATAAAGGGAGGAAATCAATTAAAACGTGACAGTTAATTACTTAACGAGGCCCTTTTACTTAAGTTATTTTAAACAGTTGTATAATATTACATAGACGTCCAATTCCTAACAGAAATTAATGTTCTCATAAAAAAGACTAAGACAGCCCAGCCACTAGCTGGCGAATAAAAGCTGGTGGGGAAACCGGGATACGACGTAGGTAAATAGATGAAGTACCTGTGCGAAAATGATTCAATATTGAAACCTCTTTCGTCAATGGAAAACTCGAACATATTTTTGGAACGTATTGTTTACTATGACCTTAAGGCTACTATGACTGTGTATGAGGTCTTGGATCTGTGTGAATGAGTTGAACTTCATTAGTAGAAGAGGTGGGAGTTCAAAAACTCAGGTAAAATAAAAACTGAAGTAAAAATAAAATGATGTCCCTGTATAATATAATCCATGGCTCAAAATTGATTTAAAATCTCTAAACGTACAACACATATAACATTCCCACTTCATTACGCTGTGTTAAATGTTACAACTACAACATAAGTGACAATATGTAGGCAATAACACAAATAATTCTTACAGCATTACATTTTTATACGACAGAAATTTCCATTTCATGTAAGAGATGGTTGGCAAGTCCCTGCAATAAAGATATTTTACAAGAAGAAAAAGATAGTAAAAAGGCAAAGTATTCTGTTTTGTAACATCATTAACGTCATCCTTTTATTACTGTTTTAAATGTTGTGTGAGTAAGAAATAAAACTACACTTATATCTCAGAAATAGAAATAGAAGTATAAAAATTGCTGGCTTTTATTTCTCCTTTTATTTTTTTAAGAAATAACTAGGGAATAAAATTTTATTTTCATATACCCTACGTACAATTCTGCAAGGATATTCCTCTTAGCTACTAAATTGTGCTTAATAATACAATTAATATGACCAACAAAATTACATCCACCCTCTTCTGTACACACAACTTCGTACTTACATAACTTATGCATCCTTTTAATTTCCACACAACACATACACATACTCTCGCAAGAACTTCCTCCGTCTGAATCTTGGTTACTGAATCATATATACATTAGCTCACTCACTCACTCACTCACTCTTGCCCCCTGACTCATTCGTATGCCATAAATTCTTTCACAGTCACATTCACCAAATTAAAATCTCTCGGTTTAATTTAATTTTCAAAAGCGGACTCGATTATTATGGTGAAATCTACTGCATGGAACCAAAGTATTTTATTCTTTGTACAAGGTGCGGCAAAGGAGATGGACTGTTTTAGAATGCCGTTTACTGAGGGGGGTTATGAGTACAGATCGATCATTTTTTGATGCCATTTTAGTAATCATGGTGTCGTGGAGTGCGCATCATCGTGCTTTTGTTGTCGAGACATTTTTCAAGACTGGTGATCCTGTTATCAAAACTCATCGTTTCTTTCATCTCCATTTTGATGTGGAGCCGTTCGCCATACCATATTGAGATAGGTAGGAACTTTCAGATAAACAGCATCAGATTCCAATAAGGAACCAGGTAAGTATTTTTGGGAGAACGGGAACATTGTAACAGTAACAGTGAACGCTACGTCTAATTATTGACGAGATTTCTTCAACCAGAACTGCGTAGGCGTGTTCGTGGGATTAATAAACAGATGGTATGGTTTCAGCAATTATAATGTCACGGCTGAAAAATTCATAGAAATTCTACGCCTCATGTTTTTGGCATATCATTTGTCTGCGCGGCGATTTTCGTGGCCTCTCCGTTCGCCTGACCTCGACATCTGCGACTATTTTTTGTGTGTCGCGCATAAGATTATTGTTATTATTATTTATTATTATTATTATTATTTTATTTTATTGTATTAATATTATTATTAGTATTACTGTTACTATTTTTTCTATTATAATAGTATTAGTAGTTGTAGGAGCAGGAACAGTAGTAGTAGCAGTAGCAGCCGGGGTAGTCGTATCGGCTCCCGTGGCTACACTTCATGATCGTATTGGCTCCTAATCTGAAACGTTGTTCTTACCTGAACGGTTGTATCGGCTCCGAGTGTAGAGTGGTATTCTTCTTTGAACAGTCGTATCGGCTCCTGGGTGTGGAGCGGTATTCTTCCCTACAGTAAAAATAAACTATAATTGAAAAAAAAATTAATCAACAACATATACAAAAACAATTAATTAATTTTAATATAAAAATAAAATAAAACAAAAATAAATAATTTATATAATATTTCAGATTACACGGCTCTTATGCTCTAGTGAATCTGATTTCCCTCCTGAAAAATTTCTGGTAATACAGGAGACCGGACTACAAACTGCTGTGAATCGTTTCATGTGAAATTCAAATGAATTTAATGTTTATTTATTTATTTTATTTCTTTATTCATTTATTTATTTTATTTATTTGTTTATTTATTTATTTTATTTAATTAAGTAGTTTATTTAATTCATTAATTTATTTAATGTATTTACTTATTTATTTAATTAATTTATTTATTTTATTAATTTAATTTAATTTCTTTAATTTTTAATTAATTAATTTATTAATTTAATGGTTAGTACATGCTATTTTCAATCATTGACTGAGAAAAAACAAGAAAGTGATAAACAAAACTACGGATTAAGTAATCAAAAACATTCGGGCTCTGGCTTCCCAGTAGCGGTCGATTTCCTTGAAGGATTTCAGAGCAGGGCATTTTGCAAGATGTCTGTCCATGTCTTCCTGTTGATGGCACAAATGCAGGCTGGTGATGGCAGGATGCCAAGACGATTGAGGTGTTTATCCAGGATGTCATGTTCAGTGTTAAGACGAAAGCTTGTAACTGCCAGTCTTCTGGGTTCAGGAGGTATATCCTTCAATAATTTCTTACTTTGTTGCGAAATGTTTATGTCCAATTCTTGTTGGTGATTATTTTTGTATTGCTTGATATATTGTTTTACTGAGTTAAATGACAAAGGTTTCCATGGGTTTATTTTGAGAATGGCACCTTTCTTAGCTAATGTGTCAGCCTGTTCATTCCCATGTAGATTACAATGTCCTGGGACCCATTGTAACACAACTGTTAATTGAATGTTGCCCATGGTAATATATATGATTTCATGGAAGTATTGAAGGAAATTCAAGAAGACACATACATAAAGCTCCGAAGCAATAACGACAGAAGAAAATCAAAGAATTGGAACACAGTTGGTACAATTACTGACGCAGCCATAAATGACTTCCAACAAGAGAAAGTCACTAGACCATGGAAAAGGTCAGCTACAAATTATCAAGTCAATGTTTATAACAGGAACGAAACGTACTTTATGTTGACATTATGTTTATAACCCTAGATCATATATATATGGATGGACCTTATAGGTTTTGAAGTTATCAACATTTGTCAGGTTTACTACGCTGCCATCTAGTTGTTACATAAGGAGTCACGTCATAATTCCCATTTGAATTACATTAGCGACTGTAGTGCCATCTCGTGTTCGTTTACGGCGGACGGGTGGCGATCCTGGCGATTGTTCTCTTGAAAGTGCAAACGATTTTATCATAGCGATGACCTATATGTTACATATATGATCTAGGTTATAACTTAGACCAGCAGTGGTGAGAATGCGACTCGCGAGTACATTGTGGCTCGCAGTGAGAGCTATGCATTTCTCTTGCTTCTAACCTTCCCCAACCCCCACCCTCTCACTCACTGGAATCAAACTCCGTTCCATTTGTATTTGTCTCTGGCCTGCGAGTGGCATATGTCTCTCTCGAAACCATGTACCTCTACAAAAACGAAAGTTTCAAAAAGGATGGGAGGACGCATTTTTTGTTGTCAATATGGTGAGAATATTAAATGTATGGTTTGTTCACGAGTATTACGAGGAAACGGTTGTATAACATAAAACGGCATTATACTACATGTTACTCATGAAACGTTAAAATATAGGTGTTAATAATAATAATAATAATAATAATAATAATAATAATAATAATAATAATAATATCATCATCATCATCATCATCATCTCTTTACGTCGAACCTTTTTCAGCAGATGTACAAATAATGCGGTTAGCTTTTCAATTTCAACTATGTGATGTCAAATGAAAGCTAGATGTAAGGACTTGACAAATGTTGAACTGTCAAACTTTACCAAGAAATAAATATCCGAAGCTTCGTTCTTTCGCTTGCTCTGTTAAAGCCATGTTCGCTACAACTTACGTTTGTGAAAAATTATTTTCAACAATTAAAATAGTGAAAACTAAATTTAGATCACGACTGACAGACAAATACCTTCGTGATCAACTACGACTGGCAGTAAGTGACACAATTCCTGATTTTGAAACTTTGTCCCAGAGACATTCTGAATGCAGTTAATTTTAGGTTGTGATATTGTTAATTTATTCTTCATTCCTTTCTTCGTTACACGTACTAAACATTAGTTTGTAACCTCATATTCTATAAAATTATATTTAAGCGCTTGACTTAAGGAAAATGAAAATCCGTTAATAAGTCAGACAGTTACTTCACTTCCCTTCGGGTGTCCATCTCCTTCCATAGGTGCTATGCACGTTGCAGTCTTTTAGCCGAAACAGTGGATCGGCGCACAACAAAAGTCAAAACATTTCCGCCACCGTCCTTGACTTAGACGAAACTTTCTTGCGTTAACAAAATCGTCCTTTTAACCATCAATAAATATTTTAGTCCTAAGCCTGTTAAATGCGACCAGTACAGCCAAAAGTCAAAAGCCGATGCGATCATCGTCTTCAGTGTTGACCAGCCTCAATCAACAGAGGTTATTGGGAGCCGAAACGATCGTCCTTCGATGCTACAGCGGGAGCTGAAACGACCAGCCTCAATCAACAGCCAAAAGTCAAAACAGGTTATTGGGAGCCGGGAGCTGAAAAACGACCTCACCCGTAGCAGCATGTAATTCTTTCCCCCACAAATTGCAAATAATATTGTGTTCCTGTGTATGTTGGTATTTTAGATAGTTCGTGCTCTTGTATATGCTCATATCAGGTGTACGATAAAATTTATCTTTAATATCACTTTTGACTTAAAAATTTCAGTGAAATAATTTATTGAAGTTTGGGAAAAATAAATATTTTCCTGGAATGTGAGAGGAAGCATTATGTTGTAACGGAATAGGCACTTGCTAAAATTTACGGCACTGCGTGAGGGCCGTAAATGGATTGACCGGGCGCTGACTCCGAACAAAAGCGAGTCCGCTCGTGTTTGCTTACAGCAGAAAGTTATCATTTCCCCTCTTGTAGATCATTTTACGATTCGCATTTGGCAATGTCCCAACCTTGCGCTGCTTCTCAAATTGTTACGATCTCGTAGTATCACAAATGGCATTTCCGCAATAGTAATCATAAAACTTTTTATGAACTTCTTGCGTTATATTGTATGCTTTAAATTTCTGCAACTGACAGCATGAAATTGTAATAATATTTAATTAAAAACGACACTTTGTAATGGTAAAGAGAAAAATGCTGTCATGATCAAACAGAAACTAAATTGACACTGAAAGACTGACTTTTCTGACTACGCAGTACAGAAATGGAAACAAATTTGATACCCTTGATACAAGACACGTTTTATAAGTTTTATTTGGTCATAGTTTTCAAATAACTTAGGTCTAATTTATTGAAGATACGATTTTGAGAAAGGTTTTTAAAACCACATACCTTTAATTTTATTAAAACATTAAGACATATTTTTCCGCAAATTGTTCTCAAATATAAAATGGAACTAAAATCAATGAGAATCATTGGAAAGTAATAACAATAATAATAATAATAATAATAATAATAATAATATTATATTAAGAGCGTATTCCGAATGTCACCGGTGAGCAATCCGATGGCATCACGGTGTTTCGAATTCCACCGATGACGTCATTGATGCTCCACCGGTGTCGCACTGGTGCCATAAACTTGCAGAGGTGGTGGCAGTCTCCATCAGCCGACATCAGTGATCTGATTGGTTCTGAATCTCATTGGTTCGGGAATTAGCAGACGAATAACATCGTGCACTGTTGTGTCATGGCGGTGTGTTCTGCTTTGGTTCTGCTGTATTGTTTGTAATGAGCACAACGTAAAAACAATATGTTAATGGCTTATGAGCGAACATGTCAACGGACCCGTTATTACTACCGGTTCAAGAAATAAATTGTTTATGCTATCTTTTCTTTGAACGAGATGGGAGTACGAAAATTTCGGAAAATTTTGCTAGCGTAGCACAGACAACAACTTGTACAGTCGCCATGACAGCCATCGATCCTTCCAGCAGTTTTGTTTCTTATTTCGCTACAACGTGACGTCATTGATGCCACCGGACCGGTGAGATTCGGAATACGCTCATAGTAATAATAATAGTAGTAATAGTAGTGGTAATAATAATAATAATAATAATACAAAATCATAATGTCATTAGTCACCGGCCTGGCTCAGTCTTTAACGCGCTTGCCTGCCGGTCTGAAGTTGTGTTCGGGGCGGGTTCGATCCCGGTTGAGCTGATTACCCGGTTGGGTTTTTCCGAGATTTTTCCCAACCGTGATGTGAATGCAAGGTAATCTGTGGCGAATCCTCGGCATCATCTCGCCAAATATCATCTCGCTATCACCAATCTCATCAACGCTAAATAACCTAGTAGTTGATACAGCGTCGTTAAATAACTAACTAAAATAAAAAAAAATACATGTCATTTTACCTGGCAGAGTTAAGACATTGAGGCCTTCTTTTCCACTCAACTAGGTCTACAATTAAATACAAAATGCATAAGATAATGATAATATTAATAATAATAGTAATAACAATAATAAAATACAAATGGCTTTTAAAGAACTCGGAAGTTCATATAAGACCACCTTCGGTCTCTATCCTGAACAAGGTTAATTCCTATAATATGTAAAAGGTTTATTTTCAATATTATAATTAGGCTTGTAATGTTGGGGACCGATAGAGTGCGTTACGCTGGTTTCAAGTTTACAATCCGTGAACTCTAGTCATTATTATAGCATGCGTAAACAATGTACCTGCTGAATAACTCCGTTCCCGTCACTAATGTAAAATGCATAAACAGTGAATCTGCAGAATAATAATGCCGAAGGTTAAAGGTTCTCAGACGCATATTTTTGCAGCGGAATTAGGTGAGTTTTGGAAGTGAATTGACGGGAACATTACATGTATATTATACAATACAAATAAACGAGAAGACAAGCTATATTATATACACAGACACTGTAGCACAAGAAAAGAAAGAAGGAAAATCAAACCCACAAATAATTCTATGATAATTCTTCTGCACATAACGAAAGGTACGTAAAAATATATCTTTGTAATGCTATGTAGCTTATACTTACTTTTAGAGTTGTCCAGATTTGTTTATGTTCACCTTGTTATTCCCGTAATCGATAGCAGAACCAAGTCAATATTCTCGTACTACGTACCATGCTGCAGTCAACTTGTGTATTCGGTCCCCAACGTTACAAACCTATTTGTGATTAATCAATTTCGATTACATTAACACGTGATATTTTACACGTTCAGTATATTATAATAATGTTTGTATGGTATTTTGCGTACAGTTTCGGAAATATCTATTTATCATAGTAGTTTGATCTATGATATAATTACATTCGTTTATCTACGTCAACTTATGGTTATGTACAAAATTATAATTGTAATCTGAAATTGTAAAATATGTTTTATAAGCCTCACACATTTTAAAGGTGTTTCAATTGAGTACTTTTCTGCTCTTCGTTTTATAAAGTGGCCACAAACTTAGTAAAATCCATCTTTCGGATATTTATAGCTTCTTGATGCCACCTCATAAATATGCAGAAATGTATATTTCTGGGTAGTTTATATTAACAGGTCTGGAAGTTAGTTCTAGTATGCTCATCACTGAATCTAACTTGACCATTGCAACGTAGATGCTCTAGAATTTAATGCTACTTATCAGGGGCTCTTTTGACCCCAATAATGTTTGTTGTTAATAATTACAATATTTTACAGCTTAATGCATTTTTATATACAGTTCAAGCAAATTGAAAGTTGTTATTGCGCTCACTATATTTAAACGATGAATGAATGAATGATTTAAATAATTTAATTACTTCAATGGCGGACTATTTATTCTGTATCTGCGTTTTTATTATTTCATTTATCAGACACCTCATTCACTTTCCTTGATATAAAACACAAAAAGGAAATTGTTACTGCGTCAAGTGTTAATTATTATGTTTGGTCAATTAATTAATTAATTTAGTGTCATCGCCTACTGCAGTAGAAGAACAGGAAACTAATTTTACAAATACAAATAATTAGTTTTGAACCTACAACAATTTACCCGTAGCCTACATGACAGTTTATGCTATACTTGTTTCATTTGTTCACTTTTACAACAAAACACTGGAAAATAAATATAATAATAATAATAATAAAATAATAAAATATAATAATAATAATAATAATAATAATTTATTTTAGCTGGCAGAGTTAAGGCCGTAAGGCCTCTCTTCCACTCAACCAGCAAAAGTGTATATACATATGCATGAACTTACAAAGAATTCAACAATTTGATTTAGATGAGAGTTACATGTATACAAGAGTTATTTACGAATTAAAGAACAAAATACTATGAACTATTAATTAAACACTGAAATAAACTGTGTAGCAGAATTAAACTAAAATACATAGAATGTTAATATATTTCAAATTATATTAGATAATAGAAAGAGATTATTATGAGACAATTTTGAAAATACAGCACTATCAGGATGATGTCTAAAGAAAAAGTAACAATGTAGTCAGTGATAGTTTAAATCAGTATGATTGGAGTGAAATGCTAATAAGGTTATCTTTTAAGCTGTTCTTAAAGGTGTTTATTGTCTTGCAGCCCCTAATACTTTGTGACAAGGAATTCCATTGACGCGAGGTGGATATTGTAAAAGATGATGAATAACAAGATGTTCTATGAAGAGGTATACTTAGCGTGCCACAGAAGTGATCTGGTATTTACGTCGTGGTTAGAGTATAGATAAGAGAAACGAGAAGAATGGTAATTTGGTGTTAAGGTGTGAGAACTCGAAAGAGTAAAGACAAAGAGTGTAAAGTTCTTCGATCTTTAAGTCGGAGCCACGAAAGTCTTGCGAAGGAAGGTGATATGTGATCATATCGTCGGATGTTGCACACGTATCTGACGCACATATTCTGAGGTCGCTGTAACTTGACTGACAGTTCAGAACTTAGGTCAGTTAACAAAACGTCACAATAATCGAAGTGCGGCATTACTAGGGTTTGTACTAGGGTATGTTTTAGTTGCTGGGGCAAGAAATTTCTCAAGCGACTCAAACAGTGAATGGAGGAACAAATTTTTTTATCGTTTCTTTAACTTGAAAATTCCAACTTAGATTATTATAAAAAAGAAGCCAAGATTTTTTACGACAGATGAATAAGGGATTAGCGTGTTGTTAAGGGTAACAACTGAAGATTACTGTTATTAAGGGAGTTAACTAAACGCTTATGTCCAATAATTATGGCTTGAGTCTTACTTGGATTAAGTGCGAGTCCGAAATATAACTAGAAAATAATGATATATTCTATAACTCAAGGAATGTAGTGAAAAGAAATCATAAATAAATTATAAAATAAAACTTTTAATAGTAAGAAAAACTAAAATATCCAGGGACAGCACATCTAGATACCTGAAACGCTTCGGAGTATACGGATCTAGACATTAACACTAAAATATGGTGTGAGGTCAGAAAAGATGACTGGAATGTGACGAAGATCAAATGTAATAAAAATAGGATCTACAAAAAATCAATCTCCTGGTTACAAAACGAGAGTTTGTGGCATTAATTAACATCTACACTTTTCAGTCATAATGAATTAGAATATTATACTTAAAACCCAGAAACAAAAAAAAAGTTAAAATACATCACATACTGTAATCTATACTGTATGTTTAACCACGACTGACACCATCTGCTACAAACAGTATAATTTCTGTCATCGCCAGTGCTATTTAAAAACCAATACGACTGCATACAAAAAAAGAAAACACATTCACTATGACAAACAAAACTCACAGACATACAAACATATAAATAAACTCATCAAAGAAAAACCACATCAATACAAGAGCACGTAATCGCATACAAAACACCAAAATACAAACACCAGTAAATAAATGACGACAGGAGATTTGTAGAATCACTGCAATTGCATGGAACTTTTAAGTGATGGATGGTTGTGTGATTGATGTTTTTTGGTTATGAAATGTATGAAATAAAGTTAAATATCTTTATGTGGGTTTCATCATTAATACGAGTTATTTTATTTGTATTCTTTATGCTAAGTTGCATATTGCATCATCCCCCTTCCATTAAGGGACAAATTAGTCCCAGAACAGTTTGGATTTACGAAAAATAAAGGCATAAAATGCAATATTTAATTTAACTGGCGAAATTCTGGAGGCAGTTAATAAAAAATTACAAGTTGGAGGGATTTTCTCTGATTTATCCAAAGCATTTGACTGTATAAATCATAAATGCTGCTAGACAAATTAGATTATTATTGAATTAAAGCCATTTCACACCAATGGTTTCACTCACATTTCATAGGTAGGACACAGAACGTTGAAATCAATACAACTATCAAATATTCCTCGACATTGGGAACTATTAATAATGGAACACCTCAAGGTTCAATATTAGGTTCCCTACTTTTTGTAGTGTTCATAAATGATCTTGGCCCCTAATAAAAAGATGTAAGTCAACCCATATTATTTGCAGATGACACAAGTATCATAATTACAGCCACTAACTCCAACACATTCCAATCTTTTTAGATATTATTATGTAAATGATTTACGGTTGTAATCAAAATAACAACTTTGATATTAATTTTACAGGTAATTATTAGGTATTTTAATATTCTGAGTAGTTTTTTTATATAATGTAATGTATGTATATTAAGCGTGTTCATTTAACTTTTATAATAGTAGCTGAGATATATGAAACATGAATTTCACTAAAGTTTTGCAGGCCAATGGTGTATCTCCTCCCTAAAAGTTTTAATGGACAGAGGAAGCATTGTACAACAACCTATAAAAATTTCAGTTCTGTACCTTCAATTGTTTAGGAGCTGAGTGTACCAAAACATTGACAATTTAACATGGTCAAGCTAGGAGGTATCCTATCCCCTTAAAAGTTCCACGCTGAAAACATACTTATTTCAAAACGCTGTCACACACGTGTACACAATTATATACATATATGCGTAAGAACGTAGAAACACGCATCGCACACGAATGTCAATAGCAAATGAGCATAAAATTGCGTACCAATATACAATAATACATTTGTGTATATATACAAAATCACATACTATTATAGAACACAATAAACGAACACAAAAAACAATTAAACGAATACAAATTAACAATTATACACGAATTATTACAAACAGTATATTCTTATATCAACAGAGTCATATACACTTATTAACCAACACATATTTTTATACCAACACAGTCATATAAAATTACACACGAACACATATTCTCATACCAACAGAGTCATATACAATTATTCACGAACACATATACTCACACCAACAGAGTCATATACAATTATTATTCACGAACACATATTCTTATACCAACACAGTCATATACAATTACACACGAACACATATTCTCATACAACACAGTTACATGCAATTATAAACGAATACATATTCTCATACCAACAGAGTCTTATACAATTATTCACGAACACATATTCTCATACCAACAGACTCATATACAATTATTATTCACGAACTCATATTCTCATACCAACACATTTATATACAATTATACACGAACACATATTCTCATACTAACACATTTATATACAATTATACACGAACACATATTCTCATAGGAACAGAGTCATATACAATTATTATTCACGAACACACATTCTTATACCAACACAGTTATATACAATTATACACGAACACATATTCTCATACAAACACAGCCATATACAATTATTATTCACGAACACACATTCTTATACCAACACAGTTATATACAATTATACACGAACACATATTCTCATACCAACACAGTCATATACAATCTTTATTCACGAACACATATTCTTATACCAACACAGTTATATATAGAATTATACACGAACACATATTGTCATACTAACACATTTATATACAATTATATAGGAACACATATTCTCATACCAACATAGTCATATACAATTATACACGAACACATATTCTCATACCAACACAGTCATATACGATTATTATTCACGAACACACATTCTTATACCAACACAGTTATATACAATTATTCACGAACACATATTCTCATACCAACAGACTCATATACAATTATTATTCACGAACACATATTCTCATACCAACACAGTCATATACAATTATTATTCACGAACTCATATTCTTATACCAACACAGTCATATACAATTACACACAAACACATATTCTCATACCAACACAGTCATATACAATTATTATTCACGAACACACATTCTTATACCAACACAGTTATATATAGAATTATACACGAACACATCATTCTCATACCAACACAGTCATATACAATTATTATTCACGAACTCATATTCTTATACCAACACAGTCATATACAATTACACACGAACACATATTCTCATGCCAACACAGTCATATACAATTATTATTCACGAACACACATTCTTATACCAACACAGTTATATACAATTACACACGAACACATATTCTCATACCAACACAGTCATATACAATTATTATTCACGAACACACATTCTTATACCAACACAGTATTACAATATACAATTATTCAACATAGAACAATTATACACGAACACATATTCTCATACCAACAGACTCATATACAATTATTATTCACGAACACATATTCCCATACCAACACAGTCATATACAATTATTATTCACGAACTCATATTCTTATATCAACACAGTCATATACAATTACACACGAATACATATTCTCATACCAACACAGTCATATACAATTATTATTCACAAACACACATTCTTATACCAACTCAGTTATATACAATTATACACGAACACATATTCTCATACCAACACAGTCATATACAATTATTATTCACGAACACACATTCTTATACCAACACAGTTATATACAATTATACACGAACACATATTCTCATGCCAACACAGTCATATACAATTATTATTCACGAACACACATTCTTATACCAACACAGTTATATACAATTATACACCAACACATATTCTCATACCAACAGTCATATACAATTACTTTTCCAGCACCGGTTATTTTACGACGCAAATTCTCATCAACATCAATTATTCACGAACTCATATTGTTATTTAGCGTCTGAATGAAATGAAGACGATAATGCCGGTGAAATGAGTCCGGGGTCCAGCACCGAAAAGTTACCCAGCATATACAATTACACACGAACACATATTCTCATACCAACACAGTTATATACAATTATTCACGAACTCATATTGTTATACCAACACAGTCATATACAATTACACACGAACACATATTCTTATACCAACACAGTTATACACACGAACACATATTCTTATACCAACACAGTTATACAATTATACACGAACATATATTCTCATACCAACACAGTTATATACAATTATTCACGAACACATATTCTCATACCAACACAGTCATATACAGGGACATCATTTTATTTTTACTAGCATTTTTAATATTAACCTGGCTATACCTTTGGATCAACACCGTTTGCTACTCCCTTCCACGACAGGAGTTCGATGATACTGGCGTAATATACAAACAAATCACTTTCCTAGGTATAGGAGGGAAGAAAACTAGTTCATCCATTTACGTAAACTAGGAAATATCACGTTTTTGAGTTTTATCATTTTCATTAGGTTTTTTGTTTAATCAAAATACAGTACAGTATTAACAATGAGTGTTTTTACTCACGAACTGAGCTGTCCATGTGGACGTATTCATTATGCAGTGTATATTATACTGTCTACAGCACATTAGCGTACAATATAGAGAATGAAGTTAAATTGCAAAATAATCATAATATGGATATTTAAACACATTTTTGAAAATGGTGGCCGTTCATTTCGATACAGGCTTCAGTTCTAATATGCATATTATCGCACTATATTCTATTGTACCTAATCCCTATTACCAGTTTCGTGCTTGTAACTAGTAACTCATGTTGAAATAATTCTGTACCTACTCTATAAAATAGACCTTACGTACTGTAAATTCAATCTTCACTTTTGCCCGATCCGAAAAGATAAAATTACTCAGACATACTATCTACTGTCCGTCCAAGTGGTTATGTCGTAGGGTAGTAGAAACGGAGGAAATCACGTGGCAATTACTTAACGAGGCCCTTTTATTTAAGTTATTTTAAACAGTTTTATAATATTACGTAGACCGACGCTGTAAAACACCTCGACATTTCCCCTGTTAAAGTAAGTACACTGCATATCCCTTTCAGTTCTTCAGTAAAAAATCTTGGCATTCACATGGATAATAATCTCAACTGGGACATGCAAATCACAGAAACCTGCAGAAAAGTATATTCTATTATCCATGTGCTAAAAAGGATAAATGTTCATCTCCCCTCTTGCTTAAAAAGTCCCTTGTGCAGACACTTGCATTTCCCTATTTCGACTATGCGGACATTTTACTGACAGACCTCTCCAGCGACAACAAACTTCAACGTGCTCATAATTTTTGTGTACGTTTTGTAAGCAATGTTCGTAAATATGATCATATTACCCCATCCCTGGAAGCAATAGGTTGGCTTAAACTAGATAAGAAAAGAAATTTACATTCACTTCTCTTTCTCTTCGAAATCTTGAACTCTTCTATTCCTTCGTACCTGTCGTCTCGCTTCACTTACCTTTCTTCCCACCATAATCTCAACACACGCTCTCGTCATGAAACAATACTAACAATACCATCCCATCGCACCTCCTCATACTCATCTTCTTTCACAATAGCCCTGCCAAGACTCTGGAATTCGCTACCTGCTAGCATCAGGGACTGTCGAAATAAAATTGAATTCAAACGAAAACTTACTAGGCACTTGGTCAGTAATTGATTACTTGTAAATAGTTTCTTTAATCTATCACAAAATATTTCAATATTCAGTAATTTCATCACTATACAATTTTGTTATTCTAGATTTAATTTGTAATTCAGTAAATATAAAATATTCTTTGTTTCTCTATGATAAATTATCTAGCTTTAATTATTCAGGTAATTTTTTCGGTACTTTGATTTTATTGTAATTGTAAATTTAATACTAATTGTAATATTATTTGTAATTGTAATTGTAAATTTAATACTAATTGTAATTTTATTTTGATATTGTAGTTGGAATCTCCTGGTAGAGGGCAGAGAAGGCCTGACGGCCTTATCTCTACCAGGTTAAATAAATAAATACTAAATACTACTACTACATCTACTTCCAAACAAAAATTAATGTTCTCACAAAAGAGCTAAGACGACAGACCAGCCACTAGCTGCCGAATAAAAGCAGGTGGGGGAAACCGGGATACGACGTAGGCAAATGGACGACAGTACCTATGCGAAAATGATTCAGTATTGAAAGCTCTTTCGTCACTGGAAAATGCGAACATATTTTGGAACGTAGTGTTTACCATGACCGTAAGACTACTATGACTGTATATGCGGTCTTGGATCTGTGTGCAAGACGGTTGAACTTCATTAGTAGAAGGGGTGGGTGTGAAGTACAATCAAAAAATCAGGTAGAATAAAAATTGAAGTAAAAATAAAATGATGTCCCTGTACAATTATATAGGAACACATATTCTCATACCAACATAGTCATATACAATTATACACGAACACAAAATTGAAATCACGTGCGAACATACAATCTTACACGAAATACCCAAAGGGAGTCGCAGCTGAGGCTCAGTGATTGCGCGTTGGATTGCCACTCAGACGGACGTGGTTCGATCCCTAGTCCGGTCTTTATGAAATCTGTGGAAGACAAAGTGGATATTTAAAAGGGTTATTCTTTGTATCCACGTCTTCCACTTTAATTTCACCAACGATCCACCTTCCTTTCTTTCATATATAATCTGTACTAGTTAATGGAGTGAAATGGTGACAATAGTACGATTGTGATGTAGGACTTAAAGGCTTGCGTCCCCTGGCCCTTGAGTTTATCAGGTATGCGTCTGGGAATTGGTCCTGAGTTTGTAAGGGAAAGGACAATGTTGGCTCTCCTGTCAGCACAGGAATCACGAATGCTACCCTAGTCATCCATCGAACTGGAACAATAATCTATATAGGACGCACAATGGGCCATTGTGAACCTAAATGTTTGGTACAGCCCCGAGTTCTGTCCTCGAAATTCCAGTTAATACCAATATGAAGTCCAGCATATAGCCTACTAATTACAAACCAGTACAGTAAGATAGGCAAATACATTATGTATTATTTATACGTTTTAAATGACATACTCAATTGCTCTACTATCTCTGTATGTAACTCGCTTAAGAACTGTTGATTTACGATTGATTTTGAAGAAAGAAATGGTAATTTACTAAAATAATACTTGAAAAAATTGAGATAAATGTCGAAAAATGAGGATTAAAAATTATTTGTAATAATGATAATGATTTATTTTAGCTGGCGGAGTTAAGGCCGTAAGGACTTCTCTTCCACGCAACGAGTAAAAAGTATACATACATATGAATGAACATACAAGCTACAAGGATCACAACCAATTGACGTAGATAAAAGTTATGTGTATATAAGAGTTGCTTATGAATAATTAAAAAATGGAATACTATGAACTATTAATTAATCATTGAGATACAAACTGTGTAGCAGAACTAAACTAATATAGCCTACATTGAATGCTAATGTTTCAAATAATTCTAGATAATAGGAAGAAAATTGTAATGAGAACAGTTGTGAAAATACAGCGTTATTAGTATTAATATCTAAATAACGAAATTGACGGTCACTGACTGCATGGTAAACTTATTATAATTATAAAAAATTATCCTTTAAGCTATTTATAAAAGTGTTTATTGTCTTACAGCCCCTAATTCTTTGTGACAAGAAATTTCCTTGTCGCGAGTTGGAGACTATAAAAGATTAGAAGTAATAAGTAGGCCTGTGACATTGGAGCATGTGTACAGTGAAAGAAAGTCAACTCACTCCAGGATATACACAGAGTACGCAGCACCGCTCCGTCTTCTACAGTACAGTTTGCAGAAGAGAATAATACATACATCCCTCTGAAGTACTGTCTATCTTTATTTAACTTCATTTCAACTATTAGAAAATTCCATTCAGTACATGTTGGCTTAAATGTATTGTCTATTGCGTGTTTAGTTTTTAATTACAGTGAACAACAAGATGCAATCTCAAAGTTTCGAAAGCGAGTGAGTTCTACTACTGTCTAGTATGGATTTGAATGCAGAAAAGCTGCGAAACGACAGGTGTATATGTGAAATATATTCTACATCATTCAATTCTACATCTAAATTATCTACAGTGTATTTATCACCGGACAGAATATTAGCTACCTGACAGACTGAACTGAACCCATTATTTTTTTGTAATATAGATTTTATTTTTGTTTCAGGCATTGTTGCCTACGTCGTCTTGTATATTATTTAGTTTAGACACAAATTTATTTATTACGGAAATTTGTTCCACCAATTTAACTCCACTCTTTTCTAAACTTTCAATTGAATGAGGAATCTATCCAAAATTTGATACAATATAATGACACTGTTGATCAATATTTAGGTCACAAAGAAGTAATTGAACCACACCTACAGAGTGATTTATATAGAACTGAACATTTCTTTCTTTCTTTATTTCAAAACGAATGATGCTAGCCAAAATTTGTTATATCTCAAATGTAGAATGTCTTGGGAGATTACTAATCTCTATAGCAGTAGTAGTAGTAGTAGGTTTTAAGAAGGGCTTTTTCGTCATCTACTATGGCTATTTGCGCCCTTATCTAAAATTCTTAATATAACAAAGACATAATAAATAATATAATAATCAGAGTGTCTAACATTCTATAGCAAATATTGAAAATTCGTTATTTATTCGGCTGGAAATTCCTTAATGACCATGTTTTAACGTTAAATTAAGCAGGACGTTTGATTCCCTGTCACGAGATGCGCAGATGTTTATTCTTTATTCTGTGTATTTATTGTCATTAAAATTATTATTCTTTTAGAGATCCAGTTGTTTCAATTTGTTTACCAATTCCAGTATTGTGTTTCTTGGGGGATTACAAACACCAAATTCTCTGTGATATGCCCTTTGAGTAGCTGTAATTGAATTCGTAATCAGTATTGCTTCACAAAGAAAGAGCTGTTAATTTAACGTGTACTGCATTTTGAGTTACTAAAGCAAAATGTCGAAAACAATTTGCCAACAATAAGGAATAAAAATAAACATATGCGCATGTCGTGAAAGGAATCAAAACTTCTGCTTAATTTGACGTTAAAAACTGGTCATTACCGGATGAATTTGCAGCCGAATAAATAAAGAATTTTCAACATTTGCTATAGAGGTTAGTAATCTCCCAAAGATTCTCTACTTTTGAGATATAACAAATTATGGCTAGCATCATTCGTTTTGAAATAAATAAAGAAAGAAATGTGTTAGTTCTATATAAATCACTCTGTATAAAAGCTGCATCATTCTTATAGAACAACAATCACTTTCTTTACACTGGAAAAACGTTCACGCAAGTATCTGCATGCTTGCAGCCGGGATCCCCACCGTGTTAAAACAGGATCAGGCGGAAGAGGCAATCCAGGACACTCATTCCTCACTGTAGTAACAAGAGCTGGAGTTTTTACAAATACTTTCTCACATTTGCAACTAGCCTATCGGTTATTTAGAATGTAAAATATATCTGCATCATACTGTGAAACTAAATACTGTATTCTAGTTTCGAAGACGCGTTTCTTTCATTCTGAGCCATACTACGAAGCGCACTACAATTCACTTGAATGAACTGTACCGCGGCGTTTGTGTCGTCTCCGTGCACTTGCGTACTCTGTGTATATTCTGTAGTGAATTGGCTTCCTTTCACTGTAAAAAAGCTAATTTTGTCAATGTCACAGGCCTAGTAATAAGATGTTCTACTTACTTACAAATGGCTTTTAAGGATCCCGAAGGTTCATTGCCGCCCTCACATAAGCCCGCCATCGGTCCCTATCCTGTGCAAGATTAATCCAGTCTCTATCATCATATTCCACCTCCCTCAAATTCATGTTAATATTATCCTCCCATCTACGTCTCGGCCTCCCCAAAGATACTGTAAGTGATCTGGTATTTACATCGTGGTTATAGTATAGATAAGAGAAACGATACGAAAGTTAATTTGGAGATGAAGTGTACAGAATTCGAAAGATTAAAGACAAAGAGTGTAATGTTCTACGTTGTTTGAGTTTCAGCCACGAAAGACTTTAGAAGGACGGTGATGAGTGATCATATCACCGGATGTTGCACATGTATCTGACGCACATATTCTAAACTCGCAGTAGTTTGTCTAACAGTTCAGAACTTGGTCACTTAACAGAATGTTACAATAATCGAATTGCGACACTAGGGTAAGTTTTAGTTTCAGGAGCAAGAAGTTTCTCAAGGGCTCAAATAGAGTGAATGGAGGAGTAGATTTTTAGTATTGTTTCTTGAACTTTAAAAATTCCAATTTAGATTAGTATCGAAAAAATAACCAAGATTTTTTTACAACAGATGAATATGAGGTTGTTGTGTTGTTAAATGTTATTGGAAGATTACTGTTATTAAGATCGTTAACTAAATTTATGTCCAATAATACAATTATAGCCTAAGACTTACTTGGATTATGTTCGAGATGCGAATCAGAATTAGACCGGACCTCCGGGATCGATAGCCCGCCCGGGAACAATTTATCCCTTGAAATTATTTCACAATAATTATTGTTTACATAGGTCATCCTCTTCTTCTCTTCTTCCTCTAAGTCTGAAAGTTGATAGCTTCTTGAGTATTCATTCACTTCAGTTTCGGGCTTTACTGACATCCTTCCATCTTAGCTACAGCCTTCCTAAAATTATTTTGAGGAGATATCAGCTCTTTAACTCTTTTTCTAACCTGTTGTCCTCTATTCTTTTGTGTGTTCGTTTCAATTCCTTCATCTGTCACAAATCCAAAAGTTTACAGATGTAAAAGAATTTAAAAAGTAATTTAACTCACCAAGTGATGTATTTAACAAAACGATGTTTCAGAGAAATAAACAGAAACAAAATAAATGCAAGACAGAACTAAAAAAAAGTGTTTTCAATAGTCTCTGCTTCAATGTATGCTTTGAGCTTCCGTTGTATGGTTTGTTGTACTCTATTAAATACGCCTGGAGTGTTAGGACACGTTCGTTGTAAATTGACCGGTGTTGAATCTACGAACTAACATAGTGCGTTCATCGTCCTCCACGAATGCTTTGATCGCATCAATGTCCCGCTTTCCGTAATCGCCTACGATGTCTTGTATACAACGACAGTGGCGACATCAGCTCTCAGCTGTCATGTAACATTGAACACGTAGTACATATTTGTTCACCTATCCTCTATCCTCTCTCTTGAAACTTCAACATCAAACTAAACTATTATAATGTTTACATTGGAGATATTAGGTGTGGGGTGAAGAAATTAAGCGTTGTTAGTCCCCTATTTATGTGAACTCTTTAAAATGTTCAATCAATAGAGATAGGCTACTGCCCTAGAATGTTTCAAACCAATTTAAATATACCTTGTATATTTAATTCCACATTCTTCGAACAATAAATTGCTTTGAAATATTTCTTGTCGATGTAAGTGTAGCTCTGTAAAATTAAATAGAATAATTTCAAGAAACTTTTTAGTGTTACAGTACATCAGCACATATATTTAACTTATTACTGGTTTAAAACGTGTTTCACAATAACCATTTCATATAAGCAACTTTTCCTGTAAAATTGATTTTTGCGTGTAGAATTTCAAACACATTAATATTCAGTCTGAAATGCAATATTGAACAGATATATGAAACCCAAAGCCATGTTTGCACATCATCAACTTATAGCTAATTCCATTTTATAATTAATTTCGGATATCAGAATCGCTTCATATCGTTCTTTGTAGCGTAATAGAAAGTTGCCATGTAATCAAACTCAATATGTAATCTATGTGCAGACACTGAATTGAAATTTGTTCACTGCTGGGTTTTGTAGATTGATTTTCAGTAGTAATTCTGTACAAGTGGACAATGTTTGACAATAGTAAATGAAAGCAAAGGGAAAGTGTCCAGTAGATACGAACAAAACTAACTGCCGCACTCGCTTGCTGTGTTCGTTACATATTTGTCTTTCTCGAAATAGCATTTGGTCGGCGTGGAAAGATTTCGTAACTTTGAATAACATACATCATTGAAATAAATAACATTATAAATGTTTAAATGAGACAAAAAGACAAAACAGAACAGTATCTTAGTTATCAAAATGTTCTGGTTCTATTATATGATATTACCTACGGTTATATAAATAAAGAAAAACAATTCTCAAATAAATTGCATTTCTAAGAAACATAAAACATTACATTAATATCTTTTTACTTGAGATTGCACACTTGATCTTAAACATGTGAAAAGAAAATTCGTAGCTCTTTTAATAAGAGCCTAGTAATTAAATAAAGACTGGCGAACGGATTATTATAAACTGAAAGGCAGAGACGATGTTTCAAATAGGCTACTTGATTGTTTATACATATATAACAGTTACCAAAGTAGATAAAAGTTCAGTCAGGTATAAACAACTGTGGCGATTCAAGGCTGTTTAACGTTCGGGACTTCGGGAGTGATCAATCTCGACGTCTCGAAACACTCACAAGCAGTCTTTACGTCAACGACGCGACGTATACAACATTGTCGTGCGGGTGTTCGGCTTTGCGGGCGCTGTTAGTCTTGCTTTCTCGATCGTTGTTCATCTCTATTGTCCAGTTATAATCAAAACAATAACATGAGTACAAAACATCTGAAACTTAAATGAACTGTGCAGTGAAGTTTACTCTGTCGATGAAGTATTAGGTTACACATTGAAATAATCAGGGATTATATCCAAAACAAGTTTGTCTCGTCATAAATTCTTAAATGTCTCCGGAATTCGCTATTTTCTACAGAATTGAATCATACTTTTCTGGTTAAAGGTAGCAGGAGCGTGATGCTGACCACATCATCTCACTTAGAGATAGCATATGTGACTCCAAGTAAAAATATATTTTTTTTTTGATATAGCAGAAGTACAGTATTTCGCACATACCAATTTTCATTATTGAACAAGATGCAGTAATGGAGGAAAAAAATGTTGAATATTTCCAAAAATTTTACTGCTGTAAACTGTACCTAACCCCTTAACATAAAAGCAGCAAGACGGATGCTGAATGTATTCCTGTTAACAATTAAAATATTAAATCTTATTTTATTTATAACTAGCCGTACCCGTGCGCTCCGCTGCACCCGTTAGAAATAAATATAAAGTAACTACATAATTAAAATAGGACGTTTCATCCAGGGAACATTCGTGTTTGATAGAAGGATAAATCGTTTAATATGTTACCTAATTTAAATTGCATCCAAATAATTAAAATGCGATCATTTTGGTCCAGAGACACTCATTTGGTGCAATGACAATTCCTTTAACCTGTTTCTTAATTTTTATTACATGCAACCATAGTTTAATGAAGATTGACTCTGTGAGGGGCGAGCTAAAGTTTTTCTGTATATTTTGTATTTTATGTTAAAATTATTAGCAAAATAATAAATAAATAAATAAATTTAGATTTAATGTGTATAATTTATTTTACTTGTTATAGGTTTCCATTGAATTATGGTAATAACTTAATTTTAACCCTTTTTTTCTACGTATTCGGTAAATGGCGCTTGGCCCACTATGGTTGTGAACCCTTCAAATAACTTATATTATATTATATTATATTATATTATATTATATTATATTATATTATATTATATTATATTATATTATATTATATTATATTATATTATATTACATTACATTACATTACATTATATTATATTACATTATATTATATTATATCATATTATATTATATCAGAAGTTACTGAAATAACATTATAGCATTATGTCCGTCTAGAGAAACTACACTTTTCAATGGTGAAATAACAATTAATTATACAAATCGGTTAATTTAGCTTCCGATATTACTTCATACAAACACAGAAACATTCTCTGTAGGCTATCTTTCATAGCTTTCGATTGTTGAAGTCCAAGGCCCCTTATAGACGAAGTCATTTGTTTTTTAATTCATTACACGGCCTTAGATGGCAGTTATTTTAATTTTTAAACTCATTTATCTCATTAAATATCAGTCCTATCAACATTTTTCAAGGATTAAAACTTATCGAAAATTATTTTTAAAGAGACTTTTGTTATGTAACATTTTTCATAAAATTAAATATTAAGCGAGATATTTCGATTTATTTAATTCAGGCCCCCTTATAACCCCCCTTTTAAGTAATGTATTTTGAATGCCATATAGCCTAAAATCTAAGTTACAACGAATTTAATTTATATTCCAATTTTCATCGAAATCCGTTCATCCATTATCGCTTGAAAAGGTAACAAACATACATACAGACAGACAGACAGACATACAAACAAAAATTTCAAAAGAGCGATTTTCGGTTTCAGAGTGGTTAATTATATATGTTAGGACCAATTATTTTTGGAAAATCGAAAATTACCAGAAAAATTTCGGCTACAGATTTATTATTAGTATAGATTATAATGTCTTGTTCAAGTATGCCACGTTCTTAATAAATTAAAAACGCTGGATTTTTCTATAGGAATAGTCGTGCATTGCCTTGTCCAAAACTTCTTGTTTTTTTTTTTTTTGTTATTGTAAATGAGCTTTCTTCGTTAATGTAATTTGTTGCTTAGAACTTCCTATTTTTACATAAGCGATGTCTGGAATATTTTTAGCATATTGACACGTTGTAGTGCCATTCCATATTGGGACATGTCTACCTTGTAAAGATGTTATAGGTGGTTAGGTTTTGTTGTTGTTAGTCTGTTATTTTACGACGCTCTATTAACATCTTAGGTTATTTAGCATCTGAATGAGATGAAGGTGATAATGCCGGTGAAATGAGTCCGGGGTCCAGCACCGAAAGTTACCCACCATTTGCTCGTATTGGGTTGAGGGAAAACCCCGGAAAAATCCTCAACCAGGTAACTTGCCCCGACCGGGATTCGAACCCGGGCCACCTGGTTTCGCAGCCAGACGCAGGTGTGGACAACAAGTATGAATAGGCCTATGTATATGCAGTGAATTCCATAAAATACCTGTAATATACCGTACAGTATATCGTTCTTTGAAAGGTCTCCACTTGATGTGGGTACGTATTAAGAAGTCTCTCGCGAAACAATTGACGGGTGTGGGCAAGTTTTCATTAGTCGCGACGACTCTCTGGTTCGCAGCTGTTAACGACCAGAGAATCGCGTTAATCACACTCTGGCCGTGTCGGAACCCACGCACAACTAACAAGAGGATATTCTGAAAGTTGATTGGAGTCGCAATTGATCTGAGACCTGCGAAGCGAATATATCTTGACATGCGCGGGCCCCATAAATATCAACTCGAAGCTCTCCGTACTCGGGAAGTTTACATACTGTACTTCGACCGTCAGCTGCGAGCTGTCTTATATTAAATTGACTTCACCTAACAAGTAATTCCTCAAATACAGTTCAGTAGAGTCACAGAGGAGAGATTCATCATTTTGTATGTGAGACCTCAAGCACAGTTCAACAAATAGAAAATAAGGCCTCCTCCAATACGACTACAACTGAAGAGTATGCAAACGAAGACAACTTAAAGCTACGGTTTGTTTAAGGCGATCATCGCCGGACGCAGATCGCCGACGATTTTAAACGCTGACGATGATCGTCAGTAAGTGGTTTCCTTATCAGCGTACATCGCTGTCAATTCTCATTTGTTTTGCTGCCATAACTCGATTCAATATTTCTACATGGCCTTCTCTAAATATCGATTATTGAACATGTATGGGGCCTGAATTTGCTTCAGAAGCAACCTCCAGCGATCTGCGTCGCGGCCAACGATCTATGTTGACGATCATCGCTGTAAAGAAACCGTGCGCATTCATTTTAACTGCTAGAAACTCCAGGCGACAATCGCCAGCGATGTGCGCCCGGCGATGGTCGATCGCCGTAAACAAACCGCAGCTTTAAAAAAGGATAAAGAAAATTATGACGAAGGGTGCAAATCATGGCCATTGTCAAGAATCTAAGGTTAAATATAATACACAATCAGGCTTACTTCGTAAATAATGCACAGGTTGGCCTGTGAAGTGGATGACGCAACACCAATGTAAATTAAGTCAGTTGCATTTGAAGGATTAAGGAAGAAGCACATGTGTTCGTTTCGTCCATAGCATATTCTGTGTTTAGGTAACGAGAGCTAGAAATGGAGTCTACACGTGTCTCGGGTACTGTGACGATTTAAAGCCAAAGATTGAATCTTTACAAGGCAAAACCCTCTCATAGAAATTCACACTTCCACAGTGCTTTGAGTGGTGATTGTGGTGAACATATTATAGTGGATCGTAATATAGTTTCTCGTTGGGTAACTTGTTTTCATGATGGTCCTGTCAGCAAGTTTGCAATGTCCAAGCGTTTCTGCTTCAGTTCAGCAGTCAAGTAAGAAATTTTTCGCGAAGAAATTTTTCTCTTCTTTAAATTCTTTGTCAAAATACGGAATACTCAATTTGGTGAAATCCTCGTAGCTTCTGGAAGTTCCTCACACGTCGCTCGACGATCTTCTTGAAGAGCATCCGCAACAAGGTTAACACTTTGTTCATGTATTCATGTTTTCGAACTACCTGGACTTGCATCATCGTCTAAGCTGACAAGAAACTGTGCTACGTTCAACTGTAAGTTCGACACAAACTCCGCTCCGCTGTGGATTTCTGTGAGGTTTCGTCACATAATGATCTTGAATCTTCACAATACTCGAGACACAACAAATTTAATTTTGAATTTCAAGGGAAAAACTGTTCCAGGGCCGCAAACAGTTTTTCCCTTGAAAATAATTAATTCTGCTTCACAGGGAGCTTTACCTGAAAGCTAGATTTGCTTAATTTCCAATAATGGGAATTCTTCATATTTTTTTATTAAAATGTTTCCGATCGTTATACACCTTTACTGAGGACAGCATTCTATTGTATA
This sequence comes from Periplaneta americana, assembly GCA_025594305.2. Lineage (NCBI taxonomy): Eukaryota > Metazoa > Arthropoda > Insecta > Blattodea > Blattidae > Periplaneta > Periplaneta americana. The sequence continues at coordinate 36,898,669 of JAJSOF020000005.1, read as the reverse complement.
TTATTCAGAACATGCTCGTACTCATGTCTTTGCACGCAAACAAAATAATTCAACTCTCATTCCTTTTTATATGTCCTTTTCCTTACATCGTACTGTAGTGGTAGGCTACATAAGGTTATAAAACGTCAGCCATTATATCTGTTTCTGTTGATTATCCACTCAAAATGTCTCAGAGCCCACCCAACGTCACAGTGAAAAGAGGGCAATATAAGGAAAAACAAATAAACAGTAAGCAAACATTTGGTTTGCGGGCCCTTCGTCCACTATCTTTTGTCCACAATTTGTTTCGTCCATTACCTTTCGTTCACTCACTTTCGTCCACGTTCTCTTGTCCACAATCGATTGGTCCATACACTTTAAGTCCATCCATACGTTTTGTCCTCACGTTTTATGTCCATAATCTTTCGTCTATGTATGTATTATTTATTTACACTGCAAGTGGGCAAGCACCCGGTGGCAGTAGTATATACAATATTAACAATACACAATAAAATGATAAGCAATACACAATAAAATTTACAATACATAATACAATTTACAACACATATACAATTTTATACACAATACAATAAGAATAAACAATACAATTTAACACAATAATAATAAAACATAAAATAAAACACCTAATTTTACAACACAACCTACATAATTATGTATAGGTCCTACATAAGTTTCAATAGTCTTTCACTTTACTCTCATCTCATTCCCTGTAGTGGCACTATGACGCATTTCACTGACACTTGAGCACACATTTCACTGACACTCTGTAACACATTTCACTGACACTATAGAACACATTTCATTGACGCTATAAATTATCACTGATCGGAACTGTTCACTGCACTGTAAAACCATAACTTCACTGACTCACCTCGCTTCACTGATAACAACAGTTCAAATAAGTCAAATAATTGCATCCTTATGCATACTTATAAACAGAACTACATTTAAACTAAACATTTCTAGTCTAAGGCCCTTCACACGCTATTTTTTAAATAATTTACAATTCAAACCAAGGAAGTAAACTCGTCAGGCTAGATAAATACATGTCACCTTAAAAAATTAAATGTTGAATGTCACCTTAATTTTAATTTGCACTTTATACACAACTTTTTAAGTTATTCTTGAATCTCCTTAAGGAAGGACAGCCCTCAAAGACCGCTGCAGGTAGGTCATTCCAATCATTTATAGTTATATTTAAAAATGAGAATTTACCTACATCTGTTTTCTGTTTCCTACATTTGATTTTAAAATCATGATCGTTCCTACCATAGTACGTTGGCTTTTCTAACCGAGCCGTTATGTCTACCCAGGCTTTCTGACCTAGATGTGCTCTATACAATGATGTTATTCTGAATCTGTCTTAGAATACATATTTGTGTTTCACACCTACAATTACAACACCGGAAACATGGTTATGGAATGTGTAAGAAGCAGTCTAGAGTGAGAAACAGAGGATTAACAGTGCCGTCGAAGGTTGGTATAGTAAATTAAAAAAAAGAACTCATGGTTGTTTATCATCCCAGCATTTGGAAGTTTCTGTAAATATTGCTGGATGAACAGGAATCAAATGAGCAGGTCATTACTCAACTGTTGGGAGAATAGACGCGAGTACGTGCACCAGTTAAGTCAGACATATGTAAATAATCATGAACGCATCAGGGAAATGGTTACAAGGTATGAAGACTACAAGAACGACGGCCTGCTGGAAACACATGTGAGGAATTTCATGTAGTTTAAAAATTAACCCTGCTGAAGCTCTTCAGGAAGAAGAAGAAAATTATGAGTAATTATGTTTAAAATACAAACAGTGTGTACATTCAACAACACATTTAAATTTTCATGCTTGTCAATTGTTTTCGTCCACTAACCATTTTCTATGGCAAAAAAAAAACGACAAGAAACATACTTTTCACCAAATGAATTATGTATGTTTCTTGTCGTCTATTTTTTGCCATAGGGGACGAAATGGTTAGTGGACGAAAACAATTGACGAAGCATGAAAATGGTCAGTGGATAAAACTTAATAGACGAATCATGAAATGGACAAATTTATCAGTGGACAAAAGAAAATGGACGAAACGTTGTGGACCAAAGGCCCTATAACCAGACGTTTCTCTAATGTGGATTGGCATGCGTGTATGGTAAAACTGAAAACATCAACTATTCACCAATATTTATGTTTTTTCTCTATCTCAGTGCATTAATTTTGTCTGGAAGTGATGGTGAGGGATTTTTTTTCAATGTTAGTAGTATGAATATTTCTTTTCATACAGATAATGCCGCCACATCTGTCCCTTCCTCCAGCAAGTCCGCTTCCAGGAATTGAAATCGTTATCGTAATGGTCTTCAGGCTTGACAGTATCCTGTGGCCACTCTAAATATCAAATAATTATTGTGCTTAGAAGCTCGCAAAGCACTGAAAATTTGCTGAACGTATAAAACAAAAACCAGAATGTTTTTTTTTATTGAAAATGACAAAAATTTCACCCTACACCCCTTCATAAAAGTAGTATTTGCTGTATTTTGAGTCCTTTTTTTATTGAAAATGACAAAAATTTCACCCTACACCCATTCATAAAAGTAGTATTTACGGCGTCTTGAATCCTTTATTTTAATTGAACATGACAAAAATTGTACCCTACACCCCTTCATAAAAGTAGTATTTACGGCGTCTTGAGTCCTTTTTATTGAAAATGACAAAAATATCACCCTACACCCATTCATAAAAAGTAGTATTTACGGTGTCTTGAGTCCCTTTTTTTTATTGAAAATGACAAAAATTTCACCCTACACCCATTCATAAAAGTAGTATTTACGGCGTCTTGAGTCCTTTTTTATTGAAAATGACAAAAATATCACCCTACACCCATTCATAAAAGTAGTATTTACGGTGTCTTGAGTCCCTTTTTATTGAAAATGACAAAAATTTCACCCTACACCCATTCATAAAAGTAGTATTTACGGCGTCTTGAATCCTTTATTTTAATTGAACATGACAAAAATTGTACCCTACACCCCTTCATAAAAGTAGTATTTACGGCGTCTTGAGTCCTTTTTTATTGAAAATGACAAAAATATCACCCTACACCCATTCATAAAAGTAGTATTTACGGTGTCTTGAGTCCCTTTTTTTGATTGAAAATGACAAAAATTTCACCCTACACCCATTCATAAAAGTAGTATTTACGGTGTCTTGAGTAATTTTTTTTTTTATTCAAAATTACAAAAATTTCACCCTACACCCCCTCATAAAAGTAGTATTTACTATGTCTTGAGTCCTTTTTTTTAATTGAAAATAACAAAAATATCGCCCTTCAACCCTCCATAAAAGTGGGCCTAGTATTTACGGTGTCTTGAGTCCTTGTTTTAAATTGAAAATGACAAAAATGTCACCCTACACCCCTCCATAAAAGTAGGCCTAGTATTTACGATGTCTTGAGTCCTTGTTTTAAATTGAAAATGACTAAAATTTCACCCTACACCCCTCCATAAAAGTAGGCCTAGTATTTACGATGTCTTGAGTCCTTTTTAATTGAAAATGACAAAAATTACACCGGACACCCCTTCATAAAGTAGTATTTACGGTATCTTGAGTCCTTTTTTTATTGAAAATGACAAAAATTACACCCGACACCCCTTCATAAAAGTAGTATTTACGGTGTCTTGAGTCCTTTTTTTTTTATTGAAAATGACAAAAATTTCACCCTACACCCATTCATAAAAGTAGTATTTACGGTGTCTTGAGTAATTTTTTTTTTTATTCAAAATTACAAAAATTTCACCCTACACCCCTTCATAAAAGTAGTATTTACTATGTCTTGAGTCCTTTTTTTTAATTGAAAATAACAAAAATATCGCCCTTCAACCCTCCATAAAAGTGGGCCTAGTATTTACGGTGTCTTGAGTCCTTGTTTTAAATTGAAAATGACAAAAATGTCACCCTACATCCTTCCATAAAATAGGCCTAGTATTTACGATGTCTTGAGTCCTTGTTTTAAATTGAAAATGACAAAAATTTCACCCTACACCCCTCCATAAAAGTAGGCCTAGTATTTACGATGTCTTGAGTCCTTGTTTTAAATTGAAAATGACAAAAATTTCACCCTACATCCCTCCATAAAAGTAGGCCTAGTATTTACGATGTCTTGAGTCCTTTTTTATTGAAAATGACAAAAATTACACCCGACACCCCTTCATAAAAGTAGTATTTACGGTGTCTTGAGTCCTTTTTTTTTTATTGAAAATGACAAAATTACACCCGACACCCCTTCATAAAAAGTAGTATTTACGGTGTCTTGAGTCCTTTTTTTTATTGAAAATGACACAAATTACACCCTAAACCCCTTCATAAAAGTGGTATTTACTGTGTCTTGAGTCCTTTTTTTTAAAATGACAAAAATTACACCCGAACCCCTTAAAAAAGTAGTAAACGGCGTCTTGAGTCCTTTTTTTTTATTCAAAATGACAAAAATTTCACCCTACACCCCTTCATAAAAGTAGTATTTACGGTGTCTTGAGTCCTTTTTTAATTGAAAATGACAAAATTCACCCTACACCCCTTCATAAAAGTAGTATTTACGGTATCTTGAGTCCTTTTTTTTAATTGAAAATGACAAAAATTTCACCCTGACACCCCTTCATAAAAGTAGTATTTACGGTGTCTTGAGTCCTTTTTTAAATTGAAAATGACAAAAATTTCACCCTACACCCCTTCATAAAAGTAGGCCTAGTATTTACGGATGTCTTGAGTCCTTTTTTATTGAAAATGACAAAAATTTCACCCTACATCCCTCCATAAAAGTAGGCCTAGTATTTACGATGTCTTGAGTCCTTTTTTATTGAAAATGACAAAAATTACACCCGACACCCCTTCATAAAAGTAGTATTTACGGTGTCTTGAGTCCTTTTTTTTTTATTGAAAATGACAAAAATTACACCTGACACCCCTTCATAAAAGTAGTATTTACGGTGTCTTGGGTCCTTTTTTTATTGAAAATGACAAAAATTACACCCTACACCCCTTCATAAAAGTAGTATTTACGGTGTCTTGAATATGAGTGTATAAGAATATAATTCACCATATATTTTCGAATTTATTTAGTGAAATAATCGAATTGTTTTAGAGATAGAATTTAATTATAAATTTGCCTTAAATAGGTTAAAGTAATTAATTACGATGACTGAAGAAGAAGGCACCAGAGCTTTAAATATATTTTTCATCTTCGACAGTAAAATTTCTATGTCATATTAAGGACGTGTTAAGTAATTACATCCTGAATTCTGAATACTTTAAAGACAGAAATTTAAATAAAGTTTATTGAATGACTTTCTGATTAATGGTTAAGAAATCGATCCGACGTCATTTGTCTGCGGCAGTAAAGCTGACAGAAGTTAGTTGCTTGCTTATATCCCATTAATCTTCCCTCTCTTGTTCCTGTCGTGAACATTTAGTAACAGCGAAGAGAACACAGAGCAGTTAGTTCTCGCGAAATTATGCGGGTCGCCAAAGTGCACATAGTAGTTATATAGTTCACAGAAGAGAAACCTTTCAAACGACATAATTTACAGCTTCTCCATGTGGTACTGACAATAAATGTGAGATTTAAAAATCGTGAGGAAGAACCTCAACTAATTGAACATATATATGTGTGACTCAATATTGATGGAGTTTCTAGCTAAAGTTTCAGTTAAGTCAAGTTCGATTTCCGTTAGAGAAGTTGTACGTCCTTAATAAGTGACTGGAATTGTGCCAAGTGTGTTGTGTTTTCTCTTTGTGTCTGGAGCTATGTTTGTTACATTATGCTGATCGTGTAATCAAGGTATTGTATTACTTTTGAATCTCTGCTTTGATTCGCAATTCTCATATCACTGAACACTCAAGGTGCCATCATCATCATTGGCACGACAGCCCTTGTGGGCCTTGGCCTTCTGAAGAAGTTTTTCCCATTCTTTCCTATTTACTGCCGAGCTTCTGCAGTTCTTAATTCCAATTACCTTTAAATCCTTTTTCATTCCTTCCCATTTCACTTAGGTTTTCCAACTTTTCTGTTCCCTTCTGGCACTGCATTAGATATCCTTTTCGTCATTTTGTCATTGACTCGAAGTACATGTCTTTCCCACTCCAGTCTTCTGATCTTTACCCATCTAACAAATTTTATAAGTTATATAATTCATGATTATATCTTCTTCTCCATTTTCTGCCACTGGCCCAAAAATATACCTCAGGATCCTTGTTTCAAATATGCCAAATTGCCTGTCACCAGATTTCGATAATATCCAAGTTTAGTCTCAGCGTCATATGTTAAGACTGGTCTTATTAATATTTTGTATGGGAAACTCGTCTAATTCCGCAGTACGGTTAATTCCGCAATAGTGCATATATGGTTTTACTGCGGCTTTACAATAGCGTGAACGTAAGTTTTGAGAGGCTGTCAACAGGAGGCATGTCGTCTGCAGTGCTAGAGAAAAAAATCAAGGATATTGGTCGACACCTCTGTCGGCAATACAGCGAAACATCGAGAGTTGGCTGTTTTTTGTGTTTTGCTACACAGCTGCGAAGAAAGTGAGCATTGTTACACATAAAATATGTTACTTTCATAATGTATTTCATAATTATTTACTAATGCGGAATTAACTCATTTCAACTGCGGATTTATCCGCATTTGTGCGGAATTACCAGAGTTGTTCTTTTTCAACTGTAATGTATGTACAACTAAATATATTTGCATTTTAATAGGGCTCCTTATCTCATTTGGTAATGAAAGGTTTCGTCCATGTCTAAATAACTTGATAATATTTTTCAATTAACATTTTGATATAAATATTGTAAATTTTTTTATTCTGAACAACAATGTAATTTTATTATCTCAACAATAACTCTTCACTCTCTACAATTCAATTTCACTCACGTCAACAATGGGATTTGCTCTCCACACAGTAATAAAGTATTCGTTAGTGCACTCCACAGACGACAATGACAATTTACTTGGACTATTACGAACAACAATGAACTGTTAATCTTAACTAATATTCACAAAGCACTATTTACAACACAGAACTGTCAGTTCTCAGTGCACAGCTCGTTTGTCTTGGCTAGTTCTTCTAGCTCAGTCACTCGCGTTCACAGAATCTCGAACCCAAGACCTTTAGAGACGATCCGCTGAGCTTCGAACTCAGGTCTTCCAACTGCGGTCCACTGCACTCGAACTCCGGGCTTCAGGCTCCACAGTTACGGACACAACTCAAGTAGCGCTCTGGTCTCGAAGCTGGCTTCACTGCTCTCCACTGACTTTAACAACACTGCCTTACTGACTGACTGACTCGCGTTCACTTGCGCGTTGTCTTTTATTACCAAACTATAGTTTCTGGAGAGTTCGCCAAAAATTCCACTCTCGAATAATCTGGATTTCCACTTCGACGAACTTCTGGACGATTCGGGAGGGTCCGTCCCCCCTTCACTCCGCACGTAGCAGTTTGCTTCCTTCCTCACTCGGCAGTAGCAGATGCGCGCGCAACCTCCCCTTGCCGCGTTGCCGTAATACACCCCCTCTACCCTTCCTCCGTCCGTCGTGAGATCGAACCTCACGTGGCCGTCACAATATGATAGATTTACTTCTTAATATTGCGGAATTAGCCGAGTCTCTCCTACATCATGATTTTAGTTTTCCTGAACAGCAATTTGGACTTCAAATTTTTCCTAAGGCCATGATAACATTTGTTAGTAGACATTATCAGTGTTTGTATTTCGGAGCTAACATTATTCTTGGTATTAACTTCTGATCCAAGGTAAATCTACGCACAACTTCAAGATTATATGAGACAATTTTAATAGATGTGGGCTCATTAGAGTATTATTTCTTCATTACAGGCATGTAGTTAGTTATCCACTCATTAATCTTTAAATTCATCTTTCTTGCTGCTTTTATCAACTCAAGGTGTCACTATGTTGAACTTTTTAAACAGATTTCGCACCATGTAAGTGACTTGATGTGTTAGTAAAAAAAGAGATAGAGGAAATATATATATTCAGGCACGTTCGGGCATAGAGTACAGCTACAGGCTTCCATGATCTCAGTAGAAGAATGAGGTTGATATACAGCATGGAAGAAGACGAAACAGGGTTCTCTTGAGAAATAAATCACTGCAATGAGTTAAACATAGAAGATTAACATGATAGCGGGCTTTTGTGAACGGGTTTTGAGTACAGTGATATTATTTTGTTGAATTTTCGAATAAAAATTCCACGAAAACGGGAGACGTTGGAGAGATGACGTTCGAGAATTTTGCAGAGGAAATATCAACAAAGACGTCCTTTGATTATTGTTTTCGCAACATCCTAGATCATTTACAGTATGTAACAGATAGATCATCGCTATGTTAAAATCGTTTGAACTTTGAAGAAAACAACAGCCAGGATCGCCACCCGTCCGCCGTAAACGAACACGAGATAACAGTGCAGTCACTAATGAAATTCAAATGGGAATTATGACGTGACTCCTTATGTAACAACTAGATGGCAGCGTAGTAAACCTGACAAAAGTTAACGTCAAAGCCTATAAGGTCAATCTATCTGGGGTATATAATATATATGATCTAGGGTAACGTCGACGGTTTGGTGGTAATTTCATTGAAAATCGGTGACAAAGTATGTGACAGATTATCAGTCAAATAGTCCACTTCGTAATGCCCATTCCAAAAAATGTCCACCATTAATGTTCAGTAGCAGAAATGCCCCAGTCATTAAATGTCCAGTATGAAATATGCCCTTAATAAATGTCCAGTATAAAATATGTCCTCAACACATGGCCATTATCTTCAATTTCTACAGGGAGATCATTTTATTTTTACTTCAATTTTTTTTGTACCTGAGTTTTTGAATGTACGTCACTCCCACCCTTTCTACTAATGAAGTTCAACCGTCTTCCACACAGATCCAAGATCGCATATACAGTCATACTAGTCTTACCGTCACAGTACGTTCCAAAAATATGTTCGCGTTTTCCAATGACGAAAGAGCTTTCAATATTGCATCATTTTCGCACAGGTACTGTCGTCCATTTGCCTACGTCGCATTCCGGTTTTCCCTCTCTGTAAAGGCTAGTGGCTGGGCTGTCTTAGCTCTTTTCTGAGAACATTAATTTCTGTTAGGAATTGGACATCTACGTAATATTATACGCATACAACTGTTTAAAATAACTTAAATAAAAGGGCCTCGTTAAGTAATTAACTGTCACGTGATTTCCCACCTTTCTACGATCCTGCGACATAATCACTTGGACGGAGAGTAGATAGCATGCCTGAGTAATTTTATCTTTTCGGATCGAGCAGAATTGAAGATTGAATTTACAGTACGTAAGGTACTCTTTTACAGAGTAGGTACAGAATTATTTCAACATGAGTTACTAGTACGAAGGACGAAACTGGTAATTGGAATTGCATACATTAGAACTGAAGCCTGTACTGAAATGAACCGCCACTATTTTGAAAAATGTGTTTAAATATCCATATTATGATTATTTTTCAATTTAACTTCATTCTCTATAGTGTACGCTAATGTGCTATAGACACTATAATATACGCTGCATAATGAATACATCCGCATGGACAGCTTAGTTCGTGAGTAAAAACACTCATTGTTAATACTGTACTGTATTCTGATTAAACAAAAACGTAATGAAAATTATCAGACTCAAAAGCGTGATATTTCGTAGTTTATGTAAATGGATGAATTACTTTTGTTCCCTCATATATCTAGTAAAGTGATTTGTTTGTATATTACGCCATCGAACTCCAGTCGTGGAAGGGGAGAGCAACCGTTGATTCAAAGGTATAGCCAGGTTAATATCAGAAATGTTAGTAAAAATAAAATGGGGTCCCTGTACAACCTTAAACGTACAGTATTAAAAATGTTAACAGTCGTTAAATAAAAATGTATGGAATTATTTTACGGTACAATAGATAGACAACAATATTTATTTGATTAACAATGCAAATTAATAACGAAACAATGAAATGTAAGCTCCATTAACAGTACTATCTAATTTTGTTCTTCACCGTGGTCAGCATTCAACTTCATATGATATGAACAGGGTCACAGATATTGTTTCACATTGGCCTTATATTGATTGTATCGGTGTTTAGTCCTTTCAATTCGCCGTTGATTTGCAATATTATACAGGGACATCATTTTATTTTTACTTCAATTTTTATTGTACCTGAGTTTTTTAATGTACTTCACTCCCACCTCTTCTATTAGTTAACTTCCACCCATGTTCCGCACAGAACCAAGGCCGCATATGCAAAGTCGTCTTACGGTCACAGTAAACAGTACTGAGTGACTGAGTATAGTACGTCCCAGAAATGTGATCGCGTTTTCCAGTAAAAAAAAAGATAATTAATTATTTAATCATATTTTCGTACAGGTACTGTGCCTCCTTTTGGTTACGTCGCATCCCGATTTTACTTACCCGCTTCTGCTGGGCTGTCATGACCCTGTTTTGAAAATATTTTCTGTTAGAAATTGGACATCTACGTAATATTATACAACGGTTTAAAATGACTTAACTAAAAGGGCCTCGTTAAGTAATTAAGAGTCACGTCATTTCCCTCTTTCTACGATCCTGCGACATTACCACTTGGACGGACAGTAGATAGCATGTCTGAGTATACATTTATCTGTGCGAATTTGCAGAATTGAAGACTAAATTTAGAGTACGTAAGATATTCTGTTATAGAGTACGTACAGAATTATTACAACATGAGTTACTGGTACGAAGGACGAAATTGGTAATTTGAATTAGTTACAATAGGCAATAGTCCGATAATATGCACAAAAGAACTGAAGCCTTCATAGAAATGAGCAGCCACCATTTTCAACAATTGTTTAAATATCCAGATTTTGATTATTTTTAAATCTTAATGCAGTGTCTATAAAGTGTGCTAATGTGCTACAAGACAGTATAATATACATTGCATAATGAATACGTCCGCATGGATAGCTTAGTTCGTGAGTTAAAACACGTATTGTTAATACTATATTATTAAATAAAAACCTAACGAAAATTAGCAAACTGAAAACGTAATATTTCCAAGTTTAGGTACGTAAATGGATGTACTAATTTTCTTCCCTCCTATAACTAGTAGATAGATAGATGGATTTATTGAGTAATATTATACATACAGATTTTTATATTATCATAGTTTTCTCTAAAATCCAATGCACGGGTCTTCTGACCGTACGTGCTTTCTACCTAAAACAAGTCCTACTTTGTAGGTTTCACCCCCCCCTCCACCAATGATTATATCCACTACTCTCTAAAAGAACACACATATTAAAATGAAAATGGCACACAATAGTAATATGCGTTACAAGAGCGTTATGTTGAAGTTTTCATGTTCGAGGAAAAGTTTGAAAAAGCGAAACGTAGTTGAGCTTTTTTAATTTTAGAGAATTGAAAGAAAACATACCTCTCGTGTATCGTACATTATTTTGTGCGAAGATCGTTTATTACATACCTGAAAGACGAATTTCTAATTAGTTGCAATGAAATCTCCATCTTGGTTTCTGTTCAATGACGGCAAATTTGCAAAGAAAAAAATCTATCTTCAACATTGTCGCTTTAAAATGTTTTCTGTGTTTACAATACTCCAGCAGGCCGTGATATACGTCTGTTCCCCCCCCCCCCCAGTCTATAAATGCGAACTTAAAACAAACGGTAAGGTTATGTAATGATTTATTTTTCATTTTAATATTTTAACAATATTATTTATATAACATATTGCAGTAATAACATGACGAGTCTGGAATCTTGTTGATTTTTTCATGGCTTCCTTAATGTTACTTGCATCACGAATGCAGTAATTTCAGTGGAGTTGTAGAATTTAATTAATTTTTGCAAATATTTAAAAACAATAATTAACAGTGCAATTTAGGTGAAATTGCTGTGGTAAGTTAGCAATTTATAATTATTACTATATTGAACGTCTCTAAAAATAATATGTTAAAAGCCTAAAGCAGTAAAATCAATATGTCACTTAAGCGATAAGAAGAGGGAAATTGTTATGTGTGTTAGGTTGGGAATACTGAATGTGGAAATTTAGACTTTCCGCGGATTGGTTTTGTGAGGAAACCAAGCAAATGTGCACGATCTCACACAAAACATATTAAGATCGTAACCTAAAACAGACATCAAAGTGTATAGTGGGGTAGATACTATTATCCCTTCCTCAGTTCGTGTCACAAACCTCAACAGCTGAAGTTCTAATCTTTCTCGTCTTCAAGAGTTGCAAGCCAATCTTTCTATAACTAATAAAGTGATTTCTTTGTGTTTTACACCAGTATCATCAAACTCTGGTAGTGGAAAAGGGTAATGAACAGTGTTTCCGGTTCTCAGCCGTTAATCCAAAGGTATAGTGAGATTAATATTAGAAATGTTAGTAAAAACAAAATGATGTCCCTATATATGCTACTTGTTTACGAGGTTCCTTATGTTTATGTAACCGTAGCGAATTTGAATTGTAGTATTCTCTGATTCGTGGAGATGTTCGACCTGAACGTAAACGCGCACACGAATCTTTTACAAACTGAATATCCTAGGCATGTCTCGGCTTATACTGCAACCATTCTGTGATGGATTTTATCAGGTATATACCCCCTCAGTCAAAAAACGATTTACGGCATTCCGAACAGGACGTTTTCATCTTGCACTATTCTTTTATCTATTTTCATTTATGCGAAGCAACAATGACAGGTATTGCAACCACACTTACTAAGAGAAATCTATTGATATTGTTGCTAATACCATTAAACCAACTTCGGCCGATACTCCTGTTGCATCTAGTAAGCCTGTGCTTACTTTAATTCGAACTAATCATAGATACACAAATCACAACGTTTACACACTGATTTACAGACGGCAGAACATAACTCACGATTTTCGTAGATTTTCACGAGTTACTGTTCGATCATTTGTCGCAACTCGTGCACATCCTGCAGTTTCTGAGTAAAAACATCATTTTTTTTAGGATACCCACAGGGAAAAATCATATGGCGTCAGGTCGCATGACCTGAGTGGCCATTCTGTTGTGCCACGATGGCTAATCTATTCATGGAATTGCTGGTTCAAGAAGTCCCTCACTCATACACCAAAATGAGGTCATGCTTCATAGTGTTCTTATATTATATCAACTGCATATCGGCAAAACGGGGCTGTTTCGAGACATTACATCGGAAAAACAGTTGACGCATGAATATGGTTGCCAACCAATCACATATTAGACCAACTATTCGCTTATTCAAGTTATTACATCTGTATATGTATGTATTTATTAACACTACAATTGGGTATACACCCGGTGGCAGTGATGTATAATATACAATACTACCATTACAATTATACAATAATTACAGCAACAAAATAAAATAAAATATAATAAAATAAAATAAACCTAAATTTATTTCTAACTATAAATAAATAGATACAATAAACCTAGGACTATAAATAATAGTACATTATGCAACGAGCCTATAATGGTAGTAATTAAGACGCGAGTATATTTATGAAACGAGCGCAAGCGAGTTTCATAATTTTCATACGAGCGTCTTACTTACCATTATAGGCAAGTTTCATACGACTTTTTATGCTCGACCATATTTCTAACTTGAAATTATTCATAAGTATTCATATTCTTATCTGACTGGGAGCGGAAGTGACCTTGTGCAATCTCGTAATTTGTGAGGTGTGCGCAGACGCGAAAGTATTGATTTTTTTCCGAGGAACAAATATCATTGACCTTGATATAATCTGGAGAGTAAAATGAACATTAATCTTGATATAAACTGGAAATTGATTTAGATATTGAAAAACGAGATGAAAAATTGAATTGATTTGAATATTATTCACAATTAACGCAAATTATTATAGTAACAGAACATAACCTTCTGCGACAGTATTAGATTTCCAGCCTCCGTGACGTTTTGCTAGCTGTCTTTCGATTGCATATCCGAGAAAAATCTATACTTGCGCTTTCATATTGCTTTCTGATTGGTGGAAAACCTGAACTTTAATGAATAGGTGTACTTTAATGAGGGCCATTAAAGGGCTGCTACCAGGTGTATAATTACTACATTTCGGCATGGTCGAGCATAATAACTATTCTATAATAACGCCTAACAATGAGTAAAAGTAAACCTAACTTATAAGTACTTCTATTTCACTCAACTATTACCAATTTAAGTAATTACATATCACCTTAATTAATTACAAATAAACTTAATTACATGTCATCTTAACTAATTACATATCACCTTAATTTATTTACATATCAACTAAATTACATATCATCTTCATTAATTACATATCAACTTTAATTAATTACATGACAAAACTTAGATAATGTCACTGCACCTACAATTATATTTTCACGCTAATCTTCTCAACCTTTCCTTAAATGTATTGATTTTAAGAGGACCACTCTGAAAGATTGCCGCAGGTAAGCTGTTCCAATCTACTATTGTGCGGTTAACAAACGAAAATTTTTCCAAGTCCGTTCTTTGTTTTCTACACTTAAACTTCCTAATATGATCTGCCCTGCCTAAGTATGATGGTGTTGCTAATCTAGCATTGATGTCGGTCCATGCTTTGTGTCCCATTTGTGCCTTAAACAATGCGGTGAGTCTGGATTTTCGTCGCCTTGATTTGAGAGATTCCGACCCTAAGTCTTTTACTATCTCTTCACCATGTCCCTATCCCAAGTATGAGTGTATAAGTATGAAACTAAGAACGAATATTAGGGAAAGCGACTTTTGACCGCCCTTGTAAGGATGTGTGATTGAATGTAATCAAGTGTAGTTGTGGACCGTGTACAGAAATGTGAGAGAAATTACACCTTGGTGATAATAAATAAGAATTCTTACTTACTTACTTACAAATGGTTTTAAGGAACCCGAAGGTTCATTGCCACCCTCACATAAGCCCGCCATCGGTCCCTATCCTGAGCAAGATTAATCTAGTCTCTATCATCACACCCCACCTCCCTCAAATCCATTTTAATATTATCCTCCCATCTACGTCTCGGCCTCCCTAAAGGTCTTTTTTCCCTCTAGTCTCCCAACTAACACTCTATATGCATTTCTGGATTCGCCCATACGTGCTACATGCCCTGCCCATCTCAAACGTCTGGATTTAATGTTCCTAATTATGTCAGGTGAAGAATACCATGCGTGCATTTCTGTGTTGTGTAACTTTCTCCATTCTCCTGTAACTTCATCCCGCTTAGCCCCAAATATTTTCCTAAGCACCTTATTCTCAAACACCCTTAACCTATATTCCTCTCTCAGAGTGAGAGTCCAAGTTTCACAACCATACAGAAGAACCAGTAATATAACTGTTTTATAAATTCTAACTTTCAGATTTTTGGACAGCAGACTGGATGATAAGGGCTTCTCAGCCGAATAATAACACGCATTTCCCATATTTATTCTGCGTTTAATTTTCTCCCGAGTATCATTTATATTTGTTACTGTTGCTCCAAGATATTTGAAATTTTCCACCTCTTCGAAGGATAAATCTCCAATTTTTATATTTCCATTTCATATAATATTCTTTTCACGAGACATAATAAATAAGAATATGAATAAAAAAAATATGAACTATGTCTTCCATAGGAAGTCATGAAAGAATAATTGCATGAACCTCAGTAGAATTTTATATTAGATAACTATTAGGGCTAAAAGTAGTGAAGCATCTCCAAACGTGAGTCTAATACACTAATGTAAATTAAACACCCTGTGCAGTACGTTGACATTCGTCTTGTTTATTTTGATTTCAAATCCCTGTGCTACCCATTTTAGGTGCCCTCTATTCAGTGCGGGATGCAATTAGTGCGGTACGTCACAAAACCGAGAAATTCCAGCAGCGAAGGGTGGGGGTGGGGGAATGTGGGAACAAACCGACCGATGGTGTAAATTTGATTGCGGCTGAGGGTAGAATAATTCAGAGGAGGGTTTAGAAAGGCGCTCGAGTTTGTATCCTGATTGCATTAATTGTGACGTCATATGCCCCAAGACACGCTCCATATAACCCACACGTCAGCAGTGCGAGGGTAGTGAGGCGGGCAGACGACGACTGACACATGATTAATTGGATCAGTGAAAGTGAACGTCTGCTGTCGCCGCCGCCCTCGTCTTAACGGCGTAGGCCGAGCACCCCATCTTCGATACATCAATCAGCACTTGAACCAGAACGAGCCAAGACTCCCCCGCAACGTCAGTCAACTTGCTTCAGCCTATGTGATCTCAAATTATACAGGGACATCATTATATTTTTTCTAACATTTTTAATATTAGCCTGGTTATACCAGGTTGAGAACCGGAAACACCGTTTCAGCGTATTCCGAATCTCACCGGACCGGTGGACAACAAGGACGTCACGCTGCAGCGAAATAGGAACAAAACTGCTGGAAGGATCGATGGCTGTCATGGCGACTGTGTAAGTTGTTGTCTGTGCTACGCTAGCAAAATTTTGCGAAATTTCCGTACTGCCATCTCGTTCAAAGAAAAGAGAGCATAAATGTCCGTTGACATGTTCGCTCATAAGCCATTAACATATTGTTTTTACGTTGTGCTCATTACAAACAATACAGCAGAACTAAAGCAGAACACACCGCCATGAGACAACAGTGCACGATGTTGGTCGTCTGCTAATTCCCGCCCTATACAAGAACCAATCAGATTCACTGATGTCGGCTGATGGAGACTGCCACCACCTCTGCAAGTTTATGGCACCGGTGCGACACCACTGAAGCATCAATGACGTCATCGGTGGAATTCGGAACACCGTGATGCCATCGGATTCCTCACCGGTGAGATTCGGAATACGCTCCTTGCCAAGACTCTGGAATTCGCTGCCTGTTAGCATCAGGGATTGTCGAAATAAAATTGAATTCAATCGCAAACTTACTAGGCACTTGGTCAGGATTTGATTTTTTGCAAGTAGTTTCCTTAATCTATCACAAAATATTTTAAATATCTAGTAATTTCATCACTATACAATTTTGTTATTCTAGGTTTAATTTGTAATTCAGTAAATATAAAATATTCTTTGTTTTTCTATGATAAATTGTCTAGCTTTAATTAGTCAGGTAATTTTTTCGTCCTTTGATTTTTATAGTAATTGTATTTGTAAATTTAATACTAATTGTAATTTTATTCTTCATATTATAGTTGGGATCTCCTGGTGGAGGGGCAGAGAAAGCCTGACGGCCATATCTCTACCAGATTAAATAAATAAATACTAAATAAATAAATACGGTACTGAATTAACTCACTAATTGAGCTATCTATTCGGACGTATTCATTATACAGTGTGTATTATACTGTCTACAGCACATTAGCGTACAATATAGAGAATGAAGTTAAATTGAAAAATAATTATAATATGGATATTTAAACACATTTTTTAAAATGGTGGCTGTTCATTTCGATACAGTTATTTTGTGCATATTATCGCACTGTAGATTTTGTACCTAATTCCAATCATATTACCAGTTTCGTCCTTCTTATTAGTAACTCATGTTGAAATAATTCTGTACCTACTCTATAAAACAGTAAATTCAATCTTTATTCCTGCCCGACCCGCACAGATAAAATTACTCAGACATGCCATCTACTGCCCGTCCAAGTGGTTATGTCGCAGGGTTGTAGAAAGGGGAAATCACGTAACAGTTAAGTACTTAACGATGCCCTATTATTTAAGTTATGTTGAACAGTTGTATAATATTACGTAGACGTCAAATTCCTAACAGAAATTAATGTACATACATCTAGATTACACAACTTTTAACACTGTATCACTTCGAAATATGTATGATAAGACTTTCTTGTGTTAAATTCTAACGTACATTGTTTACATGTTCCGACCTATTATGGGTCATTCTCAGAACTAGTCGTTGCTGGTCTTGGCGCCTCTTGTTTTGTTTTCTGTGAGGGTGTGTTCGTGTGGTGTAAAGTGGAGTCAAAGAGTGTGTGTGTTCTGAAATTGAGTTGTGTGTTGAGAATTTCTTTGGGGTGTGTTTTTGTGTGTCTGTATATTTCATATTGTTCTAGTGTGTTTAGTTTCTGGCTTTTTGGTTGGATCTGTAGTATTTCCATGTCTGTGTTGATGTCTCTGTAGGTGTGGTTAGCATTTGTGATGTGTTCTGCATTTGTGGAGGTGTTTTGTAATTTGTATGGCTGTGATGTGTTCTTTGTAACGTATTAGACATATATGCATGTGATTTGTATGCTTTCACATAGATTGTCTGTTTGACTTGATAATCTATGACTATGTCCTATGTGGATTCATAACTATAATATCTGTTTAGTTGCGTGTAATAAAAATATTAAACTAAGAAATCAGTAAAGTGCAAAGTTAAATTTCCACTATACAGTAGAATTGCCCTTTTCAAATTATACAAGTTCCATCAAAGCAGCTAAAAAAAACGCTAAATGCTA
The DNA here is from genome assembly GCA_025594305.2 of Periplaneta americana. Classification (NCBI taxonomy): domain Eukaryota; kingdom Metazoa; phylum Arthropoda; class Insecta; order Blattodea; family Blattidae; genus Periplaneta; species Periplaneta americana. The sequence goes on along the minus strand of JAJSOF020000005.1, from coordinate 36,880,176 downwards.
ACATAAAATTGCTATAAAATGCTGAATTTTTCTTTTCCTTTTTAAAAAGCGAATTTTGTAATGTTAATATGCTAAAATGCTGGAACGAGACATGAACAGATTAGGTCTAAATTAGCTATGGAGAGAACTAGGTTATATAAACACGAAAACTATTGGAAGAAAAGTAAAAGAAAGGGCAAACGAAATTTCGAGACAAGATATTTTTAGTAATATTAAAGACCTAGGATCACTAAAATACAATAGGGAGGTTAAACAGTTTTAGAAACAGGAAGAATATATTAGACTAAATTCAAAGGAAGAGTGAACAGGAATGGCATGGTGGAGATTAGGTATCTGGAGACTCAAGAATAAGAGAGGGAACGTAGAGAAGGATAAATGTCCTTTGTGTGGACTAGCGGAAGACGCAATGCATATTGCGCTAAAGTGTCGGGTAACGAATGATTTGAGTAATGGTTGAGTGGATAAAAAATTTCTACAAATAAATGCTATAGTAGCTTATAGAAAATGAATAGTCCCCTAAACGCCAGCAAGCTGTATACGTTAGGAAAATTTCTTTTTAGACTTAAATTAGGTGGGAAGAGAAAGTAAAAGCTCTAACGGATATGGAATTATAAATGTTGAGTAGTCACACGATAAGAAACTACGAAGAGTAGTCAATGAAGTTAACAGAATAATTCTTAAGAGATTGAGCATAAAAATGAAAAAAGCTATAGGTAGGAGTTTTAAATACAAGAGCTATACTTATTATTACTATTATTACGGTGTATTACTTTATTATTATTATTATTATTATTATTATTAATTATTAAATTAAATTATTATTATTATTATTAAATAAATAAATAAATTATAAATAAATATTATTATTATTATTATTATTACGGTGTATAGAGGATACTTATAGGTTAAAATAATTAATTAATTAATTTTGTAATATTTTGCATAGAGAGTGATGGATAGGATTAAGAACTGGAACACATCTAATAGCTATAAATAAATAAATAAATAAATAAATAAACAAAAACAAACAAACAAACAAAGTAATTGAGAAATTGAGAAATTAATTGAGAAATTAATTAAGAAATTGAGAAATTAATTGAGAAATTGATAAATTAATTGAGAAATTGATAAAATTAATTGAGAAATTGAGAAATTAATTAGAGAAATTGAGAAATTAATTGAGAAATTGAGAAATTAATTGAGAAATTGAGAAATTAATTGATAGAAATTGATAGAAATTAATTGAGAAATTGAGAAATTAAGAAATTAATTGAAAGAAATTAAAGAAAGAAATAAAGAAATTAATTGAAAGAAATTGAGAAATTAAGAAATTAATTGAGAAATTGAAAGAAATTAAGAAATTAATAAAGAAATTAAAGAAATTAAGAAATTAATTGAGTAATTAAGAAATTAATTGAGAAATTAAGAAATTAATTGAGAAATTAAGAAATTAATTCAGAAATTAAGAAATTAATTAAGAAATTAAGAAATTAATTGAGAAATTAATAATGCCGGTAAATATGCTGAAATCTACCATTCTCCGTGTATAATATACCCATGTTGGCTGGAGATCGATGAAGATTACTTTACCAATGTAATTTTAAATTATGGAAAAAAGGGGTTACAGAGATAGCCTATAGGACGCCCAGGGACTGGAAGCGTAGACGAATTTCCTTCAATAGACAACAGACGAAAAATGACGATTTTTCACACTACATTTATGAATTCGGAATTACATAATCATGACCAAGTTATTAATTTTCTCTTAGTGAAACTAAAAACATTTTGTTCATCCCTTGTAGTAATGTAATTTTCTCTGTCATACTTTTGCTGCACAAATAGAAGTATAAACGTTAATTACGGTAGGAAAATTTAGCAGGAGTTTATGTTCGAATTTTCTTAATTAAAATCTGACGCAGCATCAAATTTAAAACAGGCAGAAATCGTGAAAATACAGAGCAAAATGTTTTCTTGAAAACTGAGCAAGTTGAAGAGAAGTTGGGAAATGTTTCCAAGTCTCGGGGAAGGCGTGAGCAGGGAGTTGTTGCAGCAGATGTGATTACAGCGGGTATTATTATTGTAATTTATTCCGACTCCCATGTATTTCATCGCGAACCTGACCCGGCGCTCAGTTCTGAATATCAAAGTTTGTGTGGCACCAGGAATGCAATTCGTCATTTATATTCAGGCACTAGATTACCGGCAAGCAGAGCGGTACTGCAAAAAGGTATCGAAATCTGAAAGTGCATGTTTTTCATTCGTTTCTGATACATTTAGTAATGAATAGCTGTTTTCTTAAGGAACTGCATTATTTTTATTATTATTATTATTATTATTATTATTATTATTATTATTATTATTATTATTATTATTATTATTATTATTCCTCGAGGGTCTACATTGGGACCTCTCCTATTTTTATTATTTATAAATGGTATACGTAAAAGAATAAGTTCTAGCTGCCTTTTATTTGCAGATGATCTCAAAATCTTTCGTAAAATTAATAGTTTGGTTGATTGTCAAACTCTTGAAAATGACATTACTTCAATTTCACAATGGCCTGTTGAAAATGGAATGAAAATTAATCAATCCAAAACTTTTGTTATTTCTTTTCACGGAAAACTATCTCCCTAAAATTTAACTATTCTCTCAGTAATGTCGTAATTACTAAGAAAGATTGTATTAGAGATCTTGTTGTCCTACTTGATTCAAAATTATATTTCCATGATCATGTGCAATATATTTATACCCATTCATTAAGAATGCTTGGTCTAATTAGGTCTATAACTTATTCTTTTTCCACTCCTATGTGTTTATTAATTTTATACTATACGTTGGTTAGATCCAAGCTTGAATATGCATCTGTTGTATGGAACTCCATTACTTCCACTGACTCGGCTAAATTGGAGAATATTCAAAGAAAATTTATTTCCTTGTGTTCTTAGATTTTACCAAATTCCGATTATAACTATGAGATTAATTGCAAATATTTCAATTGCGGTAGTTTGTTCCCAGACGTCAGGATCTTGATTATTTATCTTTTTGTAAAGTCATTAAGGGTGATATTGATTGTGAATCTTTCATAACCAATATCAGTCTTCGTATTCCTGCTAAGGGTTTAAGATTTCATAAATTGTTTTGTAATACTTACTTACTTACTTACTTACAAATGGCTTTTAAGGAACCCGAAGGTTCATTGCAGCCCTCACATAAGCCCGCCAGCGGTCCCTATCCTGTGCAAGATTAATCCAGTCTCTATCATCATACCCCACCTCCTCAAATCCATTTTAATATTATCCTCCCATCTACGTCTCGGCCTCCCTAAAGGTCTTTTTTCCTCCGGTCTCCCAACTAACACTCTATATGCATTTCTGGATTCGCCCATACGTGCTACATGCCCTGCCCATCTCAAACGTCTGGATTTTAAGTTCCTAATTGTGTCAGGTGAAGAATACAATGCGTGCAGTTCTGTGTTGTGTAACTTTCTCCATTCTCCTGTAACTTCATCCGCTTAGCCCCAAATATTTTCCTTAGCACCTTATTCTCAAACACCCTGAACCTATGTTCCTCTCTCAGAGTGAGAGTCCAAGTTTCACAACCATACAGAAGAACCGGTAATATAACTGTTTTATAAATTCTAACTTTCAGATTTTTCGACAGCAGACTGGATGAAAAGAGCTTCTCAACCGAATAATAACACGCATTTCCCATATTTATTCTGCGTTTAATTTCCTTCCGAGTGTCATTTATATTTGTTACTGTTGCTCCAAGATATTTGAATTTTCCACCTCTTCGAAGGATAAATCTCCAATTTTTATATTTCCATTTCGTACAATATTCTGGTCACGAGACATAATCATATACTTTGTCTTTTCGGGATTTACTTCCAAACCGATTGCTCTACTTGCTTCAAGTAAAATTTCCGTGTTTTTCCTAATCGTTTGTGTATTTTCTCCTAACATATTCACGTCATCCGCATAGACAAGAAGCTGATGTAACCCGTTCAATTCCAAACCCTGCCTGTTATCCTGAACTTTCCTAATGGCATATTCTAGAGCGAAGTTAAAAAGTAAAGGTGATAGTGCATCTCCTGCTTTAGCCCGCAGTGAAGTGGAAAAGCATCAGATAGAAACTGACCTATACGGACTCTGTTGTATGTTTCACTGAGACACATTTTAATTAATCGAACTAGTTTCTTGGGAATACCAAATTCAATAAGAATATCATATAATACTTCCCTCTTAACAGAGTCATAAGCCTTTTGAAATCTATGAATAACTGATGTACTGTACCCTTATACTCCCATTTTTCTCCATTATCTGTCGAATACAAGAAAGCGTGGGTTCGGGTATAAATGGCTCAGCAGTTTGTATTTCAATTTCGTCCTGATCATTTCTATTTGGCCTATGTACATTTAGTAGTTGCGCAAAATAGTTTTTCCATCTGTTTAGGATTGATGGAGAATAGGAATCCTAAATCTCTCTCCGGTCAGCAGATGTATTAAATATGCTAATTTGCATGGATTCAACTTGGATCCATTTAATGTGTAGTATATCTTTGAGTTTTATGTCATTATTATTAATAATGCCATTTGTTAAGATATGTATCATACTATTCTTGTCAATTGCATATCATTACAATACTCATATTATTCCAGGCTTCATTTTTAATTAACTCACTGATCTAATTGTAATAATTATTTGTCCATTTATTTGTTGCATTTGGTCAATTGATTAATGTAGACTATTCCATTATTTCATTTATCTCATTGTACTAATTTTATAATTATTTATGCTATTCTACTCTGTTGCATTTGATCAATTATTGATGTAGACTATTATATTGTTTGTACTTCATCTCATTGTCATTTTCTGTCATTCATTCTCATAATCATTTGTTGTTTTGTTCTGTTTTGTATAGTGCTAAACTGTAATTGGCCTTGTGCTGTTGTTTTGCACGTTAATATTCTAAATAAATAAATAAATAAATAAATTATTGTTATTATTATTATTATTATTATTATTATTATTATTATTATTATTATTATTATTATTATTATTATTATTATTAGAGACATTGGTGTATGAATTGACAATAAATTTAATTTTTACAATCACATTGATTAATTACATAATCATGCAATAAGAATATTATAAATCGCCTAATAAGTCAATAATTTTTTTTCAACACTTGATTCTCTATTAATGCTTTATAATCAGTCAGTGTATGTGGGATGACTTAAGGAAAAGTGAAGTTGTTTCGTATCGGAGTATATGGCACGTGCCGCGTCGTCCTTCTTTTGTGTACCTGGCGAGTATAGCAGCGTACATAACGAAGGAACCCTGATCTATTCATAGTAACATTGCAACGCAATGTGTGCAGTTGTGTTATCCTGCTCAAGTATTTAGTACGAGTTGAATAGTGTAGTGCTCATCCATTCATAATGTCGAAGTCAAAACGTTAAATTCGCTCAGAGATACGAAATGCAATTAAGAAGTATGAGAGTGACATTTTATGAATTAACGGAGACAATATCGTGTGTAATGTATGTAAAATTGAAATAAAAACCACAACAACTTAGGCTATAGAGAAACATTGCAACAGTATGTCTCACAGGAAATCCGTTGAAATAAAATCTGAGGAACCATCATCATCGTCGTCATCATCATCATTTAGTTGTGCTGGCCTAAACGACACGTGCAACATGATGCTCAGTACAAATATTCCTCTAAAGAAATTGAGTGATCCCCATTTTAGAGTTTTCTTCAGAAATTCTCTCGATACAAAAACTGTTTAAGCGATAAGCGAAGACGATTCAGCTTCGACAACTTACGAGAATATATAGTCGTTTACTGCAACGCTGGTAATTGCATCAGTGATGAAGAGGACTGAACTTGCAAGGTATGTACTACAGTATGTTATTTCTCTTTTCCTTTTGACTATACGGAAATACAGTAGCATGTTGACGTCGTCTGTTTACGTTTAAAAGCTGTTGAGCCAATGGTCTGAATAAAAAAAAATGTAACATATGGCAAATGTGCACCTACATTCAACGATAAGTCATCCCGCATTCTTTTTTTATTTTAAAAGCTGTATCAACATCTGTTATTTAGCGTCAATGAAGGTGATAATGCCGGTAAATGAAAAAAAGTTACCCAGCATTTGCTCGTATGAGGGAAAATCCCGGAAAAAACCTCAACCAGGTAACTTGCCCCGACCGGGATTCGAACCCGGGCCACCTGGTTTCGCAGCCAGACGCGCTGACCGCCATCCCTCATTCACTGTCTATTTATTATACATTGGTGAAATCGAAACTTGAATATCCATCTGTAGTTTGGAACTCTATTACAACTACTGAATCGTCAAAATTGGAAAATAATAAAAGAAAAGTTATATCCTCATTCAGATTTCTGCAAAACATTTCCAGGCATAGCTATGATTTCTTTAAATGTGGAAGCTTACATGCTAGCCGACATAAACTTGATTACTGTACCTATTCTGATGTGAGGTCCTTAAAACTGATATTAATTGTGCATCCTTCTTAAGCAATATCAGATTTGGTATACCGATGAAGGAAATAAGAGATCACAAACTTTTCTATATTATAAGTTCCAAATCTCTCTCTCAAGTCTCCAGATGCATTAAAAATGCTAACATGCATGGACGTGATTTCGATCCATTGAATATATAGACTGAATTGCTCACAGAAACGTCATATTTTTTTTTATTCTTTTATTTAACCTGCATTTTTGTATCAGAGATTAGAATTTGTTAACGGTTTTATTTTATATAAATTAACCATTGTAAATTTTTTTTTCTGTCGATGTTTATTGTTATTCAATATTTATTGCTGTTTTTATTTGTATTTCTGCGCTGAACTTTTATTGACCAACTGCCGTTGTCCAGCACATAAATATCAATATATAAATAATGAATTATTATTATTACCTTCATTTAAAAATAAATGTGGTAAAATTACAAAGCGCTGAAATAAACCAAGACAAGGTACACAATATTTAATATTATAAAGTCTATGTTCATAACAAAATTATTATACAGGTGTGAATGGTAAGTGATATAAAGAAAGGACATTAAAAATTACAAGCAACTGAATTGTAGATGGTCAAAGATGTGAAAGAATAGATGAAATTAATATATAATAACTAGCGTAATCTGAAAACAAGTGACATGGCAAGTAACAACCCATTTGGCAGTGATTCAGTGCGTCAGATATCGACAAAAATTCTCACGACTTCATTTCACTACAGGTGGAATTCAATGTCTTTCCGTGTAATAAGTTTTGGAACTTTTTTTTTTCGTTGTTGGTGACTATGGCATCTATTAGATGCTTTATGGTTGTGCTAACAGGTGGAGTTACTTGTCAACAATGTGACGCTGAAACTTGTGTTCAGGTTACTGCCCAGCGACAGTCCTGATGTATTTTTATATTTGTGATGATTGGTTAATTAATATTAACCCGGCACACTCACAATCACACTCACATTCATACAAATTTCCAGACTCTAGACACCCAGGGAATTCCTCTTCTTCAAGAAAAAGAGTTTTGGAACTGTCTAGGAAACTTGTGAAAATGAATGAAGTATATATTATGGAAGATGGTCGACAATGAAATAAACGAACAAATACTTTAAATTGTAGGAAGGTAATCGTAGTATCAATTTTTATCACTACAATGCATTTTTAATAGTCTCCGAGGTCTAGTTTTGAATCATGAACAGGATAACTGGAACACAAACAAGATGCAAATAGTACCTGTGCCACGCGCCAAATAAGACGTCACGCCAATATAGTGTATGAATATCTATTGTTATCTCTGTACGCCCTGGGAGAGAATATGGTCCCTAATTATTACAATATTATTACACTAGTCGCCTGAAATCTGAAAGCATTGCGGCCGTTAGCTTCGTCTATAAAACAGAGAGTGCGCATGCGCGAGCATATACTATGGTATACTGTGTTTTATTTCATGGAGTGCAGTTTCATATAAAGGACTTCGCGGACAGATCTTCTACTGCCCCCTACTAATTGACAGGCACCCGTCAAATCCACGTGGAGACAGGGTTGGCGCATCTTTCCCGAATTCCAAGAATCAAGTCAGTCTTCTTCTATTCGTCCTGGTGTCACTGTCTCATTTCGAGGGTCACCAGGATTGTGGCAACTGTGCAGTGTTCGGTTCGGACGAGGGGACAGGATGGAAGTGTCAGAGGTGTTTGTATAAGAAGTCATAAATCTACAAGTAGTGTTCAAAGGAGCCACCGAACTGCACTCCTTGAAATAAAATGGAGTAATCTGCTTCTACCCATCGCGTGACGTCATTCATGCTTGCAGATCCCAGGCGGGCAGTGTACTTACATTATTCGTAACGCTGCAAAGCCTGATGTCGCGATTTCGATGGGGTCATGGATCTTATCCATTCATCTAATCCTTCAGTTCTGACTTTCAGCCTGGTGTTGCCCAGTCAAACGTCTAACACAAATGAATGGGCCTACCAGAGGCATTTCCCAGGGGGTAAAGACGGTGGGCACGTAGGACTGACATCCCTGTTGCTATTAATGTCTGTTGTCTTTAACCTCACTCCACACGCAGGGACAATTTGGCCTGTAGTAGGACATTAGACTACCCTTTACTTAAATTAATTTAATTTAAAAAAATATCATCTGATGAATTCGTACGGAGTTCATATCTACATTGGTTATGGAGGAGCTGTGCGTGACCAACCAATGAAGCAGAAGCAGGTGACGAACATTTAATATGAGGTAAAATGAGAAATAGAAACTGTAACAGAAATAAAGTAAATTCAATCAAGGAGAGATAGGCATCAACAAAACTTAAATTTTCCTAAAATTAGAAAAATTAATTATTAGGCTATCTAAATAATATAAGATAGAATAACGTCAAGTTTCTAAAATAAAAAATTGAAAATAGAGAATTAATAAAGTTATTAATGTATTCCGATAGCTGTATTAATTAGTAAATGTTCAAAAGGTAACTGACTTTATAAATTGGTAAACTACTATATCTTAAATTCAATAAGAATGCATTTATAATAAATTTATTAGTCATCATAATAGCAATGAATCGAAAATCAGTGCATGCGATACAATGATGAAACTGAATTGAGGTTGCTTATGTAAGTAATTTCTCAAGTGTGTCTTTAAACAGGTATACGGTAGTCTTCAAAGAAGTCACGCAAACGATTCTGCTGACAAGAAAATATTGCAAGATTAAAGATTAACCTACAAATTGAATGTACCGAGTAAGCTATTTCAGGTTGATGACTTTACAGTATGTCGACATCTGCTCACCTATTTGAAATAATAAGTTGTTATCTATCTATTACTAATAATAAATCTGTAGCCGAAATTTTTCTGGTAATTTTCGATTTTCCAAAAATAATTGGTCCTAACATATATAATTGACCACCCTGAAACCGAAAATCGCATTTTTGAAATTTTTGTTTGTATGTCTGTCTGTATGTTTGTTACCTTTTCACGCGATAATGGCTGAACCGATTTATATGAAAATTGGAATATAAATTAAGTTCGTTGTAACTTAGATTTTAGGCTATATGGCATTCAAAATACTTTATTTAAAAGGGGGTTATAAGGGGGCCTGAATTAAATAAATCGAAATATCTCGCTTATTATTGATTTTTGTGAAAAATGTTACATAACAACAGTTTCTTTAAAAATGATTTCCGATACGTTTTATTCGTTACAAAATGTTGATAGGACTGATATTTAATGAGATAAATGAGTTTTAAAATTAAAATAACGCCATCTAAGACGGTGCAATGAAATAACAAATGACTTCGTCTATAAGGGGCCTTGGACAATAACAATCGAAAGCTATTAAACTATTCCTATGCACAGAAAATTTGATAGACTTTTTCTACATTCGTTTTCTGTATTTCTTAAAATAATATTTATGTACACACTCATTTTAATCTCAGAGAATTAATGAACAACGAGAGTGTATTGATTTAGTATGCAGTAATAGTACGTTAGCTTAGCAATCCATTATTTTATAATTCAAATTTTAACTAAGCTCAATTGAATCGTGTTAAAATACATAAAATAGACTATGTATGCAATAAATGCAATGCAAAAAAATGGGTAATGAGCCAAGCAGATTATGTTGCGCTGTTGTAAAGGTTGTTGCTTCTGAGATTCAAGAACCCCACAACAAATTAAAAACTTTCTTATCGGAGTACATCCGTTATCAACGCACTTTTTATATAATATAATATAATATAATATAATATAATATAATATAATATAATATAATATAATATAATATAATATAATAATAAATATGTAGCCGAAAATTTTCTGTAATTTTCCTTTTCCAAAAATAATTGGTGTTAACATGTATAATTATTCATCCTGAGACCGAAAATCGCTTTTTTGAAATTTTTGTTTCTATGTCTGTCTGTCTGTTTGTTACCTTTTCACGCTATAATGGCTGAATGGATTTCGATGAAAATTGAAATATAAGTTAAGTTCATTGTAATTTAGATTTTAGGCTATATGGCATTCAAAATGCTTCATTTAACGGGGCCTGAATTAAATCGAAATATCTCGCTTATTATTGCTTTTTTTTTTGTGAAAAATGTTACATAACAAAGTTTCTTTACAAATGATTTCCGATAAGTTTTATTCTATGCAAAATTTGGTAGGTCTGATAGACTTTTAAAATAATAATACAATACGTTTTCACCGCCGCCTCAGATTGTAGCGTTGTTGTTCCTGCAGTAATTCCATGTGCAAAATATAAAATTTTTGAGTAGGAAGAAAAAAACACATTTATTCATTCCATGGCAATGGTACATAGGAGATCGTGAATTCCTATATTTTCGAAAGAAAGAAATATAATTACATATCACTGTTTATGCTATATCACTATTTAAGTTATTTGAAGGTTTCAGAACCATAGTGGGCCAAGCGCCATTTACTGAAGACGTAGAAAACAAGGGTTAAAATTAAGTTATTATCATAATTCAATGGAACCATATAGCAAGTAATATAAAGTATACACAATAAAACTAAATGATATGTCAATCTTCATTAAACTATAGTTGCGTGTAATAACAAATAAGAAACATGTTAAAGGAATTGTCATTGCACCAAATGAGTGGTCTCTGGACCAAAATGATCGCAATTTAATTATTTAAATACGATTTCAATTAAGTAACATATTAAACGATTTATCCTTCTAACAAACACGAATGTTCCTGGATCAAACGTCCTATTTTAATTACGTAATTACTTTATATTTTTTCTAACAGGTGCAGCGGAGCGCACGGGTACGGCTAGTGTACAATAAGACCTGAAAATTAAATATGAATATTGGATAAATAGAGCTACAGGAAGGACTGATGTGCACTTGTTTATTGTAGAGTTTAAATGTAATATGTAAATAAGTTTTAAGGCCCTTTTTGTTTTAAATAAACGCGCTTCGTTGAAAGTTGCACTAAAAACTAGACGTAAGTGCAAGTTAAAGCCAACATAAATTGAAATAGATATAGGATGGAAAATGAGGTATTAAATGAATATTTATTGCGTATAATTGCTATTCGTGAACCTATTGGTAATTGTAATTTATTAAGTTTATGTACTTTTTGTGAACCATTATTAATAAATATCAATATCAATATATCTACATTGCTGTCGGAACGTACGTGACAAATTCATACACTCTTAAACAACTCGTTTGTTAAGGTAAACGAATGCTTCTTTTTCAGAACTCTGATAACGAAGTCATCTTAAAAGAGGAAAGTGCGTGGACTTCTTTTGTACTTATTCTGAATTCGAAATGTAACGTCTCAAGGTTACAAAGTTTCCACCAAAGAAACACAGATAAAGGAACAGAAAGATATAAGGGTACATTCTTCACGTTTTTCTTTTCTTTTATCGTTCTCTATCGACATGTTACGGCGACGTTGAATCGTACAACAAACGGAAAGTGGCCTCTGTTACACCATCAGAACATCATCTTTGTACAATGCGAACGCAGAATTTTGTCAAGGGGGGGGATCATTATTAAAATTGTTTACAATTTATATTGTAGGTATTTTAAATATTGTACATTATTACTATTATTATTATTATCATTATTATTATTATTGTTATTATTATTATTATTACTATATTACGGTACATTTATTAATATTAATCTATGTTCTAATTTCACATAATTATTCATGAATATTCTTATAAAATTTTTGAAACAATTTTTTTCACAGTCATCCAATTTTTAACAAATTTTAACTTGTGTTTAAATTTGCATAAAAATGCTTGTGTCATTATTACACTTACAAAATAATTTTATATTTACGTAAACCATAAGTAATTTAATTAATTTCAAAGGGGTTATTCCTTGAGATATTTTAAACAAAAATGTTGAATTCAATTTTGCTCGCTTTTGCTTCCTTTTCGAGAAAAAGATTATTTCATATAAAACATTTCATGGCGTGTTTTGGGAAAGTTATTGAGTTAATTTCTAATATGCTCAGTCAATTTAAGAGAGCAGTGTATTATGATAATGAATGATTGAAATTTTAGTTTTGTCTTTAAAATGTGCAGAAATTTCATCTGAACAAATGTAACCTTTCGTTCTGAAAATGAATTTTGAAATGTTACGTTCATAGGAATCAAATTTGTGTACAGTTAAAGGACAAAATTATTTCAATCATCTATTATCATAATACACTGCTCGCATAAATTGACTGGGCATATTGGGAATTAATTCAATAGCTTTCTCAAAATACACTATAATGTTTCATATAAAATAATTTTTGTCTCTAAAAGGAAGAAAAGACTAACAAAATGGCAATAAATTTTTTGTTTGAAATATCTCAAAGAATAATTCCCTAAATTAACGATATTACGTACAATTCACCGTGAGTACTAGTGCAAGTACGCGCGTGTGTGTGTGTGGGTGAGTGTGTCTGTGTGTTTTTAGACAGCAGTTATTTGTACTGTATATATGTATTTTTTTTATTTTAGTAGGTTATTTTACGACGCTTTATCAACATCTTAGGTTATTTAGCGTCTGAATGAGGTGAAGGTGATAATGCCGGCGAAATGAGTACGGGGACCAACACCGAAAGTTACCCAGCATTTGTTCAAATTGGGTTGAGGGAAAACCCCGGAAAAAACTTCAACCAAGTAACTTGCCCCGACCGGGAATCGAATCCGAGCCACCTGGTTTCGCGGCCAGACGCGCTAACCGTTACTCCACAGGTGTGGACTATACATATATATATGTAAGGCACTTTACATAACAAGAAAATTCATGGAAACGATAATATATATTTTTTTGTAGTTTATTTTACGACGCGTTATCAACATCTTAGGTTATTTAGCGTCTGAATGAGATGAAAGTGATATTGCCGGTGAAATGAGTCCGGAGTCCAGCACCGATAGTTACCCAGCATTTGCTCATATTGGGTTGAGGGAAAACTCCGGATAAAACCTGAACCAGGTAACTTGCCCCGAACGGGAATCGAACCTGAGCCACCTGGTTTCGCGGCCAGGCGTGTTAACCATTACTCCACAGGTGTGGCCTTCTATGCCCAAGGTTGCGGGTTCGATCCCGGGCAAGGTCGATGGCATTTAAGTGTGCTTAAATGCGACAGGCTCATGTCAGTAGATTTACTGGCATGTAAAAGTACTCCTGCGGGACAAAATTCCGGCACATCCGGCGACGCTGATATAACCTCTGCAGTTGCTAGCGTCGTTACTCCACACAATATGTATTTCTTCAAGTTAAAGGGGGGATTCAAACCCCGCTTTGCGTACGCCCCCGAATTTTTATATAATATATGATAAAAGGAGATGCAAGCAGTGAGGCTACTAAGAGATTATAAAATGTACAAAATAAAAGAGATAACAGTACAAAGTGAACAGAACAAGCAATGTAAATTGAGGTATAAAATGCCTAGGGTTAAGTGAGGGGTGCAGTAGTTAATTCTCTAGTCCAGATAAGTGCCTCAAATTGTGCTCTCAGCCCTCCGTCCTTGTTTCACACCCTTCCACCTTTCAGTTATTTCGCACACATATAGGCTACTACGTCCTCATCATTCTGTCCTTCAAAAGAATTATATTTGCATCAGTGGCGGAATCATGTCTCGCGATGAGCCACAGAAATACGTGAACAAAAAGGATTAGGATCTCAAGTATTATTTTTCCTCGTAATAGTAAAGCATTTTCATATTCCTGCTCGTAGCTGGTTAGCTTTATAAGGATCTACGTTTATACAGAGTGGAATCAGTTCTCAACCGACTTCTTTTTCGGTCAATTTATGACTGGCCATGGAAAATTCGGTTCCTACTTTGAAAGATTTAGGATCAGGCCTGATCAGTTCTGCAGGCCTGTCTTAGGCTATATCTCCATTGAATTACGAAAGGAATCTGTTAGCGGCAACGTTGCGAGATTTCTGGAACTTCCAATTTAATTTTCTAATTAACCGTGCAGTTGATTACAAAACGTAATATAGGTTTTCTATTCATTTAAGTGTACCCTATCGTTCCGTTCAAACTGCAAGATTATATTTTTACTTCCATCCTGTACACAAGAAAATGTTTTATAAACTGAATATTGTTAATTCAATGAGGCGGTAAGAGATAACCAGCTTTTCGTTTTATTTCTTTATTAGGATTTGGGATGATTACAATATAGAGATTTTTTGCGAGATTTTCCTAAAGTGTAGGGTGAATGTCGGATAATCCCTGGCTTTACCTCGTCGAATATCATAAATACATCGCCACTAAATAATCTGGTAGTTGAAACAGTGTATTTAAATAACCGAAAAAGAAATGAGGTATATTTATATCTATAGAGAAAGCAAAGAATAAATTCAATTGCAATTTTTAAAAGACTGTGAAGTGTCACTTCATCTTTCTGACGTAAAATGGAGGAGGTAAGGAAAATAATTCACCTTAGGAAGGTTAAAATATCGAAAATAATATGCCTAACGTGTACTACATTATCGAAGTAAAATTTTATAAATAATTGCGAAATGAGAAATAGATTATAATTATATGTACAAGAATAAGAAGAAGAAGAAGAAAATAAAACAATAAAACTACATCATCTCCACATTTCTATGCATCCTAACGTCCATCAACAAACATTGCGACCAAGCTACTATCCATCTGTAATTATTACTGCTGGACATTTGATTACATATTTCTAAATCTTTGTTTCGATAACTGATGGTACCTGTCAACATACCACACATGCAATTTTAACAAATATGTACAACTCATTCATTCAAAATATGTTGTTCAACTGTTTTTACTTTCATTTTAACTGTGTTATATTTAAAACATAGTTATTGTACATAATACTTTGTAATTCTGGTTTTTGTACATTAGACAATGATGTACAAATACTTAAAAAATCATATATTCACTCTGACATTCTCGTAAAAAACTCATCTGACTTTCTAGTTTTTGTCGTAATGGCACAATTTAATGTTGTAAGTTGTGAACCAGATATTCTACAATGTGTTTTTGTCATGTTCAGATGAGACCTGATGATGCAGTAAGGCGAAAGCGCTCGTCATAAAACAAAATAAAGTAAAATAAATATATATTTTTATACTCAATGATATAATTTATTGCTTTAAGTGATTAGTATTGACTGAACAATAACCTAATATAATTGATTCATAAACAAAGGTAATTCAAGGAGGCCGGAAAGCGGAACGGACATCCCAGTGGATAAAAGTACAAAAGATTACAAAATTGAAGAGTGTGATTTCAAAACTCGTTCAGTCTATTTGGCTATTTTTATGATTTATGCATATATATTTTTTTAAACGTGTATCATATTTTAAGTTTGTTGCCTTGAAAAACAACGCCAATCCTTGTCTAAAATTTTGTGTTATTGAAAACTCGCTAAGTCCGTAGACAAATAAAAAAAATAGTCCATTCCTTTCATAAAAATGGCCTTAACACGTTTTGGGTTCACACCCTTCAACTGTAGACAGAACCGAACATGATGATAATAGCGATGGCATGTTTTTAATAATAGAAGGAAGAAAACTGTACGTTGAATTTGCTGTTCCCATAGTTCGTAGTCTTAATATTATGATGTAATTGAGTTAAAGCACTTAAGATGGCTTCTAATAGAGAAGCTAATAATATTTACGTCACTCCTACAAAGACTCCTTGACGTCTTCCAGCTTGGAAGCCTTCTTCTTTAAAATTCACACGACGTCTCGGAATGTAGCGTTAAAAATCATTAGTCGAAACTTCCCTTAACCGTTCCTTTGCCTCTGTCGTACCATTCTTTCTTCTTGTATTGGAAATAAATGTTCTTGAAACTATTTTCATGTCTGAAGAGACTTCACTAAACATATTTATGTAGTAGTGAATATTATTTACGTTAATGTTTATATAATGTATATATATATTATGTACTTTCAACAAATTATTATTTAGAATTTAGAATTCAGAATTTAGCCTATGGCATTCCTTGAGGGCTAAGGCCTCCTGCACATAGGCAGGGTAGCTCTGATTCACTTCTTAGATGAGTGTTCGACCTTGTTCTCTTGTTCATCGTCCCTCGTGTTGGGTATGAAGCACTTTCACTAGTTCACGGTCACTATTCACTGATTCTGCCGCGCACTTTGCATCACTTTGTGCCGTTTATATTTCGGCACGTCTTTCTTTTCCTTTCTATTTCTTTTACATTTTTCTATCTTTATACTTTTCTCTGTTAGTTTTTATTATTCTAACTCTTCATAGATGGCTTGTAGTTTTTTCCTTTCTGATCTAGTTCTTCTTACTTCTCGTAGATGGCTTTTCTCTCATCTTTCTATTTTTTCGTTTTCTCTGTTTCTGTTCCTATAACCTGTGATGAGTTGAAACCGGGGGAGCAGTTATTATTTTGTCGTGGGAGCAGTTATTATTTTATAATAGCGCTTGCTGATTGGTTAAGACGGTGGCGTGAGTTTATATTTGGTCTGTGAAGCGAGTTTCTTTTCGATTGTAGCGTCAGTCTGGTGGATGGACTCATTCAGGTCGGATGTGTGCCGGCAGTTGAGGATATGGGCACGAGCTCCTATGTAGGCCGGGGATCGAACTGGGTTCGATAAGTCTACTAGTACCTACGTAGTCCAAAGCGTTGTGGGAACCTGTGAGTGTATTGCAGATGTTGTAGAGAGTACGTGAGTACGCTAGAGGTATGGCTTGGAGGTAGGACGTGTGTGTGATAGGGTACGAGCTTCTACGTAGGCAGGGGATCGAACTGGGTTCGATAAGTCTACTAGAAGCTGCATAGTCCACGGTGTTGTGGGAACCTGCGAGTGTATTGCAGAAGATATTCGTGTGGTATTTAGCGGCGAGTTTTGGGATGTAGGCCTACTTATTAACTTGAACTGCATTCATTTTCCTGACTGACTTGCGTTCAGTCAACTCTGGTCAAATACTGGTCGGTATTTTTATTTCAGATGATCGTTTCTATAGCTGTGATATAACTAAAAGCCTACCACAAACTACAAGCAGTTCACTGAGTTGGTTTTGACTTATGTTTTACTTAGTTATTGCAGTAGAACGAATTTGAAGAGTATGAAATTCACGATGAAGGCACCCATTGTTGTGTGACGTTTGAGGGGTGGCCAATTTGTATGTAACGGCTATGTGTGTGCTGAGTGATGGTTATGCCAAGGTTGTATGACAAGATGGATGCCAGCGTGGGGAAGTACCTACCTATGTAAGGTAATTGGCTGGATTTGGTTTACGTTACTCTGTGAAGAAGATATTTTTGTGCTACGAATTTATTTTGGGTTGCTTATTCAAATAAATATTTCTGTTTAACATAGTGAGTGTGTGTTGTCACTTGACTACCTCGACACGCAGATTACCATCCTGATCAAAACTATTCATGGCAGGGTTATTTTATTATCTAATTGTCTTGTATTCCAACCAGCAAGATTAGATAGATTAGATAAAAAGGCCGAGAGCGCCTGAACTTGACATACTTTAGAACACATTCCACCAATTGACGTTTCCTTCCACAGCTTTTTCCATGTTGATCTGCTTCTTTAACGCCTCATCCATTGTTTTCCCGCTCTCTGTGTGAATGTGTCCGCCCATCTGGTTCTCTGTCGTCCTGCACTCCGCTTCCCGATCCCGGGGTCCCACTCTGTATGTCCACTGGATTTCACACATCCTAAATTATTATTTAGGCACAAACAGTGCGAGATAATTTGGTCTTAACAGCACAACTTTAGTTGTGAGAAGCTTCGTCGGCTTACAAGCAAAACCCATGAAGTAACAAATATTACTTCCAAGAAAAAGGCGTTTTCAAAGCTCTTAACAAAACTGAATCTTCAAAATATTATTTTTAGTAAGTTATTTCTCTTTATATGTATTTTATTTTCCAATTCTAAGTTCATACACATACATTTTGTACATTATAATTATATGCCTTTTTCTCAGAAGTAATATTTTTGATATAATGAGTTTTGCCTGTATACTGACAATTTGCTGTTACTAAGTTATTGCTGAAAAAAATAACAGCCTAATAATAATAATAATAATAATAATAATAATAATAATAATAATAATCCGAAATCTTTTTATCGTGGAAAGGCTGATCATGACATGTTTGCAGTTTTTCTTGGGATAGATAAATGCGGTAGCTTCCCGTTGCTTTCCGCACACCACTCTCTCTTCCGCATCTTAAACAGATCCCAGGGGGCCCCAGCGTGGAGGTGAGGAGAGTGAATTTGACTAATTAGGTCGTCTGGACTTCACCGAAATTCACCGCAAATGTTAAATATCAGTTACATCAGGGATTTTTGACCCAATCAGAGACCGGTAAATCGCAATTTATTAGCCTGGAGTATGGGAGAGGTGATAGAATGAGGAAGAAGAATAAAGTACATAAGATTTGCTGATGATATGGTGTTGTTAGCAGAAGGGTAAATGATATTGAAGGATATGCTACTGGAGCTGAATGACAGCTGTGAGCGATATGGGATGAAGATAAATGCAAACAAGACGAAGAGCATGGTCATAGGAAGAAAAATACAGAGGATAAAATTACGAATTCTAAATGAGGCAGTAGAGCAAGTGGACAGCTTGAAATACTTGGGTGTACTATAAGCAGTAACATGAGCTGCTGCCAGGAAGTCAGAAGGAGGATAGCAATGGCCAAGGAAGCTTTTAATAGAAAAAGAGCATCTTCTGCGGATCTATGGAGAAAGAACTAAGGAAGAGACTAGTGAAGTGCCTTGTAGCATTGTATGGGGCAGAAACATGGTCATTACGACGAAGTAAAGAGAAGTGCCTAGAAGCATTTGAAATGTGGATATGGAGAAGAATGAAACGTGTGAAGTGGACAGAAAGAATAAGAAATGAATCTGAGTTGGAAAGAGTGGGTGAAGAAAGAATGATGCTGAAACTAAACATGAAGAGGAAAAGGAGTATTGTTTGGGTCACTGACTGAGAAGAAACTGCTTACTGAAGGATGCACTGGAAGGAATGGTGAACGGTTGAAGAGTTCGGGACAGAAGAAGATATCAGATGATAGACGACATTAAGATATATGGGTCATATGAAGAAACAAAGAGGAAGGTAGAAAATAGGAGAGATCCGGGTAGCTCAGTTGGTAGAGTAGCTGGCTATGGACTGGAAGGTCCGGAGTTCGATCCCTACTGGTGGCGGGATTTTTCTCGTTGCCAAACTATCAGAACGGCCCCGAGGTTCACTCAGCCTCCTATATAATTGAGTACCGGGTCTCTCCCGGAGGTAAAAGGCGGTCAGAACGTGGTGCCGACCACACCACCCCATTCTAGTGCCGAGGTCATGGAATGCACGGGGACTCTACCTTCAAGCCCCCAAGTGCCCTCATGGCATATGACGGGGATACCTTTACCTTTTACCTTTTTATAATAATAATAATAATAATAATAATAATAGTAATAATAATAATAATAACTGAATTAATAAATAACAGGCACATAAATAAATAATAAATAAATAATTAAATGGATGGATGGACGAAGGAACGAAAGAAATAAATAAGTAAATAAATACATAAATGAATAAATATATGAATGAAGAAATAAAGATCCTATAATTTAATGTAACTTACTGAAGTAGTGAATAGGATTGAATGAATGAATGAATGAATGTTAGCCATGATGTCCCATGTTGGGCACAGGCCTCCTGTGATGGGGTTAGAACCCCCTCGACAGGGATGGCTCAAGTGTACTCGCTTGGTGAGCCAATCCAGGCGAGCTTGTCGTGTATACTACTTTCGTGACATGGTTAATAACCCTGTTAGACTTTAACTAGTCTCAGCACTCTGTTCTTTGTTCATTTTTTTTTCTTGCACTACATACATCATACTGACACTGGCACTTTGACAAACACTGATTGCCATTTACACTATTATCTGACACTTTCTCAACATTGACTTTACTATTTAAAAAACTTATCTTACACTTTCACTAATACTGACTTTACTATACAATATCGTAACACTGATTATGCTATCTATTTACAATGACCTTCCCTAGTTCTTTGCACAAAACTCTGTTCTTTGCTGTCCTCGACCATTGTTTCCCTGCCTCTTTGGTAAACATGTCAGTTAAACCATGTTAAATAAAATATTTAACATTTCAACTATTCACGGTACTTATATATTGCTAGCATTGAATGGTTTCCAAAACTGCCATGTTACATTTATTGAAGCAGGATTTCCTCTAAGAGAAAAGACATATTGGGAAGGCTATTAAATTACAATTATATTCGGTGATGGACACAACTGTATGCTCCACAGGCAGTGCTTCAAATTCTGCCAATGTCTGCGAACTTGGGCGCCCCTGTTTAATAATTCTGGAATAAGTCGGAAAATGTAGCACTATATTGCGTAGTATGGTTCGTTATTAATTCGCTAGCAGCGAATTTATAATTCACTTTCGTATTCACAATTGCTTTATCACTAAAATTAAATAACAGGCATTGCACAAAGAGCGCAATAAAGCATGCAAATAATTAACTTAAAAAGGTTTATCTTGTAATCAGTTCCTTCTGTAAAATACTGTATAGTACAATAATATTAGATAAATTAGTTGAACTTAGTTATAATTATTTCATAAAAGATTTGCCCTAATTCGAAGCCTAATGTAAACATTTTCGCTTACGTACAGATGTAGACAACAAGGATGCTATGCATAGACATTTCGCTAGCCCGCGCTACGAGCGTGCTAACTAGCTCCGGCTACCGACCGATTACTTGTACAGGATTCGTATATCATATCATATCATATCATATCATATCATATCATATCATATCATATCATATCATATCATATCATATCATATCGCTAACACTGGTTTATGAATACGAAAAACGTTAGTTCGCTGATCATCCACCGGAAGCCCGTGCTAAGAATGTCTATGAATATGGCGCCAAGATTTCAGTTACCGGCGTAGCTCAGTCGGCTTAGGCGCTTGCTTATCGATCCGGAGTTGCGCTCCGGTGCGGGTTCGATGTATTTTTTTTACTTCGTTATTTAACGACGCTGTATTAACTATGAGATTATTTAGCGTCGATGGAATTGGTGATAGCGAGATGAGGCGGAGGATTCGCCATAGATTACCTGACATTTGCCTTACGGTTCGGAAAAACCTCGGAAAATACGCAACCAGGTAATCAGCCCAAGCGGGAATCGAACCCCCGCCCGATCGCAACTCCGGATCGGCAGGCAAAGCGCCTTAACCGATCGAGCTGAGTGCGCGATAGCTTGGCTGTTAAGGCGTAAAGCTTCAAAGTCCGAAGATCGCGGGTTCGATTCCCGACGGGGTCATGATCATGCAGAAATGCAAAATAATTACAATTCGACCTCACTTTGTCCCAAATTTCTTCACTTAAGTATGCACCTGTAATTTCTTGTGACGTAGAAAGATCATTTTCTGTGTTCAAGAACGTATAGGCCTAATTCAGATAACACATGAGCTTAATGATGTTTGATAAATTAGTTCTAGACGTTTTAGAATGAATTAAATATACAGTAAAACCTTGCTAAACATTCCATCTGTAAAAAGGAAACCTGCACAAACGAAAAATAAATTTGGGAACGGAATGATTTCCTATGTAAAATAATACTTTAAAACGGAAAACTGCCTAACGCGAAAACGGAATCATTTCTGGGTACCATTTAGGTAAAAAAAAAACCTGACTAAAACGATAATTTTAAGCGTAACTGTTGCTAAATTCTATCAAACCATTTTTAATTTTGCGATAATACTGAACTAAGCATGGCATAAATTTTTGTGTGACTGTACATGCAATGTTCTGTAAGACTTTCGCTATTCTTTGTCGGGCGTTGGGAGTGAAGCTTCTCTAACCATGTGACTATTCTTTGCTTATTGGCAAGGACCCGGGGAGGTTACTGACCTCCTCTACCTTTACTTCTTCCAACCCCCTTGCATTTTCTTTCATTTGTTCTCAGTTTTGTGCTAACAAGCCAATACAGTGATAAAAGACAGTACTAGTAGAATAAAACTGTGAATAATTGTAGTGTAGTGTCAATTTAGTTTCACATTTCCGTTTATTTATTCTGAGTTTTGTGTTAATATGCCAATACAGTGTTAAATAACAGTGCGAATAAAGTAAAACTGTGCGATTTAATAAAAAAAGCCTAGATGACCAGTTCTATCATGGAAGAGTGGCTTCATAATATTAATGGAGCAATGAAACGTCAAGATCGCAAGGTCATACCGTTTTTAGACAATGCTACTTGCCATCCAAGAATTGATTTGTCTAACGTGAAGGTAATCTATTTTGCACAAAACACAACTTTAGTTACACAACCGATAGATCAGGGCGCAATTTACACTCTGAATTGGTCCAGGACGCGAAGAAAATCCTACAACGTTCCCTTAAAAAAAAGTCGCCGGAATGTACTTTAAAAGAAATGTGGGGCCCAAGAAACTAGGGCACAGAGAGAGGGAGAGAGAGATGGGCTGCAATTACGTAAGTTAATAATTATGAAAATAAAATTCACTTTGCATGTACTGTATTAACTTTTATTTCATATTATTTTTTCATTGTGCTCTGCCTACAATGATCATATTGCAGTAGTCTATCCTTAGTTTTGCAAAAACTCAACCCTTTGTAAAACGAAAACCTGTGAAAACGAGAAAAAATTCTGGAACGATCACGTTTCGTTTTAGGGAAGTTTTAGTGTATAACGTAATGTACATAGAACTCAATTTTGATAGTGCACATTTTAACCCTTTTTTGTTCCATTGGGAATTCTTTGTCATATGAAAGTGCAGGAATGAATGAATGTTTTTAGAGTTGATAGTACATGGAAATCCGGGTATTATTTATGGCATTACTAGACTCACACTAAATAAATGGCTACCTGATACACCGAGTAGGCCTAGAATGTAATAACATAAGTGGCTAAAAAGACTTGGAGAAAAATTGGTATATGTTTATACTTTAAAAGTCCATTACCTTAGAATTATTCTACTTTCGAACTAATTTTTCTAAATTGAAAAGTAGTAAAAAAATGGTATTTATAAACGTATAATTAAGCCTGAAATTTTTATTGAATTTGGGAAATTCTTAGACGTTTGACGGGAAAATTACTTTATTCAAGCTGACAACACTGAAGAGAATGCTACCTTCATGTTCATGCGAAAGCAGCTTCAATTTTATTAGGCATTTTTTCATTTTGATTGAGACTGACTGGCTCTCGCATAAAATTAAGGAAATAACCATCGATCCATCCAGTTTTTTTCTTTTTTTCCTTTAGTTAGTGAAATTAATTAAACATTAATTTTAATTTTCTCGTTTGAAGCAGCATATGACTGACTTTTAATTAAATAACGCAATTTTATTTGATTGGCATTTGTACGTTCTATGTTTTTATATCTCTGCATTGATTGAATATTGTTATATAATAACATCTCTGCTGAATTACGCTACAAAACCGTAACTACCGTATTCTAAGAGAAATCAAGAATGAATATTTACATTACGACCGTTCACCTTACTGAGGGATTTCTGAAGTTCTAAACAACTTCATTTCTCTCTCTCTCTCTCTCTCTCTCTCTCTCTCTCTTCACTTCCACATATCTTATCAGTTTTCAGATTAATCTCTAGCAGTATCTATTCCGTATACTCTACAACGTTAATTTTCTAACAAATGTTATCTATTCTCTTGTATTATAAATGATTTACCAATCATTATTTATTTATTTACTATTTATTATTTCCTTCCAATAATTCTGTCTTCATTCAACTCTTTCGTTTTTCCTCCGATATTATTCTTATTACTCTTTCTTCCTTTCTCAGCTTGTTCTCTCTTTCGTTATTTCTTCCTTCCTCTCTTTTTTTCTTCCTTCATTGTACTCGCCTCGTCTTCCACTGCTTCTATGTTTGTTCTCTTTTCTTCCATTTCTTACGTTATTATTCTTTCACTTGATTTCATTTTTCTTGCTCATTTATCAATAAATTCTGTCTTTCTCTCTTGCCATCCTATTTTGTACCATATTTATTTTTCCTTCCGTGTCTTTCTACCTTTATTACTTTAATTCTTTCTTCTTTCAGTTCTTTTCATAATTCCTAGTATTGTTTCCTTCTTTCTCTCTACCTTCTTTGACATATTTCTTCTTTCCTCGTCTTATTTTCTTTAATCTCTCTCCTTTTATTTCCTTTAATATATTAATTCTTTATATTTTT
Organism: Periplaneta americana; assembly: GCA_025594305.2. Lineage (NCBI taxonomy): Eukaryota > Metazoa > Arthropoda > Insecta > Blattodea > Blattidae > Periplaneta > Periplaneta americana. The sequence goes on along the minus strand of JAJSOF020000005.1, from coordinate 36,855,436 downwards.
GTTCTTGTCTTTTTTAATTCTCATTTGTTTCTGTTTTGTGCTTCTCTCGTCCTTATGTCTTAGATTTCTTTCTTTACCCTTCCGCATTTCTTCTGTTTGCACTACTTCTGTTCTAATACTTATTAACTTCTAGTTTTTCTTTCTTTTTCCTGCCGCCTTTCTTCTCTTTCTATTTGTTAGTCTTTATATTAAATTCTTGATTTTCTTTCTTTATGCTTCCGCATTTTTTCTTTTTTTGCCTTTTATATTAATTTCTAGTTTTTCTTTCATTATTCTTCTGGATATCTTCATTTTGCTCTTTACATTAATCCCTTCTTTTTCTTCCTACATTCTTTCGGCTTTTTTTCTTTCTTTGCTCTTTAGATTAATTTCTTGTTTTTCTTTCTTTATTCCTCCGGATTTTTCCTTTTATGCCTATTATATTAATTTCTAGTTTTTCTTTCTTTATTCTTCTGGATATCTTCCTTTTTGCCCTTTACATTAATTAATTGTGTTTTACCTTTATTCTTTGGCCTTTTTTTGCTCCTTTATATTAATTCCTTGCTTTTCTTTCTTTATTCTTTAGGAGTTTTCCTTTTTTGTCTTTTATATTAATTTCTAGTTTTTCTTTCTTTATTCTTCTCGATTTATTCCTTTTTTGCTCTTTTACATTAATCCCTTCTGTTTCTTCCTTTATTATTTCGGCTTTTTTTTCTTTCTTTGCTCTTTTAGATTAATTTCTTGTTTTCCTTTGTTTATGCTTCCGGATTTTTCCCTTTTCGCCTATTATATTTCCAGTTTTTCTTTCTTTATTCTTCTGGATATCTTCCTTTTTTTGCTCTTTTACATAAATTCCTTTTTTTCTTCCTTTATTCTTTCGGCTTTGTTTTTCTTTTTTGGCTCTTATATATTAATTCCTTGTTTTTCTTTATTATTGTTCGGGATTTTCCTTTTTTTGCCTTTCATATTAATTTATATTTCTTCTTTTCTTATTCTTCTCGATATCTTACTTTTCTTGGCTCTTTTACATTAATCCCTTGTTTTTCTTCCTTTATTCTTTCGGCTTTTTTCTTTTCTTTTTTTTCCTCTTTTATATTAATGCCTTGTTTTTCTTCCTTTATTCACACGGAAATTTTACTTGAAGCAAGTAGAGCGATCGGTTTGGAAGTAAATCCCGAAAAGACAAAGTATATGATTATGTCTCGTGACCAGAATATTGTACGAAATGGAAATATAAAAATTGGAGATTTATCCTTCGAAGAGGTGGAAAAATTCAAATATCTTGGAGCAACAGTAACAAATATAAATGACACTCGGGAGGAAATTAAACGCAGAATAAATATGGGAAATGCGTGTTATTATTCGGTTGAGAAGCTCTTATCATCCAGTCTGCTGTCGAAAAATCTGAAAGTTAGAATTTATAAAACAGTTATATTACCGGTTCTTCTGTATGGTTTGAAACTTGGACTCTCACTCTGAGAGAGGAACATAGGTTCAGGGTGTTTGAGAATAAGGTGCTAAGGAAAATATTTGGGGCTAAGCGGGATGAAGTTACAGGAGAATGGAGAAAGTTACACAACACAGAACTGCACGCATTGTATTCTTCACCTGACATAATTAGGAACATTAAATCCAGACGTTTGAGATGGGCAGGGCATGTAGCACGTATGGGCGAATCCAGAAATGCATATAGAGTGTTAGTTGGGAGACCGGAAGGAAAAAGACCTTTAGGGAGGCCGAGACGTAGATGGGAGGATAATATTAAAATGGATTTGAGGGAGGTGGGGTATGATGATAGAGACTGGATTAATCTTGCACAGAATAGGGACCGCTTTATGTGAGGGCGGCAATGAACCTTCGGGTTCCTTAAAAGCCATTTGTAAGTAAGTAAGTAAGTATTCTTTTGGCTTTTTCTTTGCTCATTTATATTAATTTCTTGTTTTTCTTTCTTTATACTTCCGTATTTTTCCTTTTTTCGCCTATTATATTAATTTCCAGTTTTTCTTTCTTTATTCTTCTGGATATCTTCCTTTTTTGCTCTTTTACATAAATTCCTTTTTTTCTTTCTTTATTCTTTCGGCTTTGTTTTTCTTTTTTGGCTCTTATATATTAATTCCTTGTTTTTTATTATTGTTCGGGATTTTCCTTTTTTTTGCCTTTCATATTAATTTCTATTTCTGCTTTTCTTATTCTTCTCGATATCTTACTTTTCTTGGCTCTTTTACATTAATTCCTTGTTTTTCTTCCTTTATTCTTTCGCCTTTTTTCTTTTCTCTTTTTTTTTGCTCTTTTATATTAATGCCTTGTTTTTCTTCCTTTATTCTTTTGGCTTTTTCTTTACTCATTTATATTAATTTCTTGTTTTTCTTTCTTTATACTTCCGTATTTTTCCTTTTTTCGCCTATTATATTAATTTCCAGTTTTTCTGTCTATATACTTCTGGATATCTTCCTTTTTTGCTCTTTTACATAAATTCCTTGTTTTTCTTCCTTTATTCTTTCGGCTTTGTTTTTCGTTTTTTAGCCCTTATATATTAACTCCTTGTCTTTATTTCTTATTTTTCAGGATTTTCCTTTTTTGCCTTTCATATTGATTTCTATTTCTTCTTTTCTTATTCTTCTGGATATATTACTTTTTTTGGCTCTTTTACATTAATTCCTTGTTTTTCTTCCTTTATTCTTTCGGCTTTGTTTTTCTTTTTTTTAGCTCTTATATATTAATTCATTGTTTTTATTTCTTATTGTTCGGGATTTTCCTTTTTTTTTGCCTTTCATGTTAATTTCTATTTCTTCTTTTCTTATTCTTCTGCATATATTACTTTTTTTTGGCTCTTTTACATTAATTCCTTGTTTTTCTTTTTCATTCTTTCGGCTTTTTTCCTTTTTTTTTTTGCTCTTTTATATTAATGCCTTGTTTTTCTTCCTTTATTCTTTCCGCTTTTTCTTTGCTCTTTTATATTAATTCCTCGTTTTTCTTTATTCTGCTTTGGTCTCCCTTCTTGTTCTTCCGTCCTTACAGCAGTTCCTGTTTTTCGTTGTTTATTATTCCACTTCTTTTATCTTATAGCTCTTTCGTCATTATATTAACTCCTTGTTAATATGCCATATGATTCCCTTGCTCTGCTCACAGCTCCTTCCTCTAATACAAGTTCTCAATCATTAATTTTATAACGTCTTACCAATACATATTTGTACTACCTCATGTATGCAGATAGTTTCTTTTATTAACAGTTGTTAATATTTTATGTTTTATTCTATTTTAACCCATTTTAACTAATGACATTTACATGCACTATTGATATCTATTATGTTTTTTTTTTACTTCATACATACTTCACTGTTTGTTCGCATTAAATAATGTATTCTGTATGTTCACTTAATTAATGTGAAGATAATTCCTTCGAAACGAAAACGTTTATCATTTATCTAAACAGCAATTGTTTTTTCAATCACATTTGTATATTGATAAGTTTGACGATTGTAAGAATAAATTTGAACTTTATTCTTCCGCTTTTTTCTCTTTTTGCTCCTTTCGCACTTATATTATTTTCTTCTTTCTTAAGCTATCATTTTACACCATTCGTCTTTCTTTCTTAGATTGAATTTTCTATGTCGTCTCCCTTAGTGTTCTTTCTCTAGTTCTCAATCCATTTTTCTTCTCAATCCAATTCTTCATTTTTTCTTTCTTTTCTTCTTTTTTTTCCTTCTGTAACTCCCTCTACATCCCTCTTCCTTTTTTTATCACAAATGTATCTTTCTTCCTTCTTTCGCTTATTCCTTTTTTACATTTCGTTGTTATTATAGTCTTCATTCTTTTTTTCTCCATTCCCTTTCCTTTTTAATTTTTTAATTTTTCGATTACTTGTTTCTTTCTTCCTTTCTCTCGTCCTTATTTTTTTTCCCTATTTCGTGTCGCTTTTTTTTCATATTGCATTTTCCTCCATTAATTCTATATTTATATATACTTCACTCCCTCTTTTAGATTTACTTTCTTGCCTCTTATTTCGTATTTTTTATTGATTCTTATCTTTTCTCTTCAGGAGTCTTCCTTGAGTCCTGTCTTATTTTCATGTAAAGCACGTCTTTCGTCGCACCGAGTACGGGCAGCACTTCCAGGAATCGCAGTGAAACAAAAAGTAACAGAATTTCAAATGCAAAATTATGATCCACAGCAAAATGCTAATAACACAGTATTAGTAGTTAGGCCTTGAACTAATATAACTTGTGTGACTAAGATCAGTTACACCAGTGTTATTTATCTATTTATTTATTTATGTATATGTCTGTCTTACTGTCTATTCATTAGTTGATTCATTGATTCATTCATTGATTCATTGATTGATTAATTCATTGATTGATTGATTCATTCATTCATTGATTCACTGATTGATTGATTCATTCATCGACAGATTGATTCATTCATTCATTGATTCATTAATTCGTTGAATGATTCATTGATTGATTGATTGATTCATTCATTAATTGATCCATTGATTGATTGATTCATTCATTCATTGATTCATTGATTGAGTGATTGATTCAATCATTCATTGATTAGTTCATTGATTCATTCATTCATTCATTGATTCATTAATTCATTGAATGATTCATTGATTGATTGATTCATTCATTCATTCATTCATTCATTCATTGATTCATTCATTCATTGATTCAATCATTCATTGATTAGTTCATTGATTGATTAATTAATTCATTGAATGATTCAATGATTGATTGATTCATTCATTAATTGATCCATTCATTGATTCATTCATTCATTCATTCATTGATTCATTGATTGATTCATTGATTGATTGATTCAATCATTCATTGATTAGTTCATTGATTGATTCATTCATTCATTGATTCATTGATTGATTCATTGACTGATTGGTTCATTGCTTGATTGGTTCACTCATTGATTGATTCACTCATTGACTGATAGATTGATTCACTCACTCACTGATTCACTCGGCCAGTCACTCAGTCAGTAAGTCACTCACTCACTCACTCACTCACTCATCCATGCATTCATTCTCATACTTTTCTTTTTCACGCTATTGCAGTTTTGCCTCAGTGAGTACCTTTCGGGGAAAATGTCCGTTACCATTTCTGTAGTATTCTCTATCTTCGCTCCTTAGCACCCCCCGCTACATATCAGTAGTGATAAAATAATAGCAATATGCGTTACAAGAGCGGTATGTTGACGTTTTCATATTCGAGGAAAATATTGAAAAAGCGAAACGTAGTTGAGCTTTTTTAATTTCCGAGAACATGAAAATAAACATACCGCTCGTGTATCGTACATTATTTTGTGCGAAGATCGTTTATTACATACCTGAAAGACGAATTTCTAATTAGTTGCAATGAAATCTCCATCTTGGTTTCTGTTCAATTTCGGCAACTTCGGAAAACAAATATATCTATCGTCAACATTGTTGCTATAAAATGTTTTCTGTGTTTACTATATTCCAGCAGGCCGTGATATACGTCTGTCTTTTTGTCCCCCAGTCTATAAATGCGAACTTAAAACAAACGGTAAGGTTATGTAATGATTTATTTTTCATTTTAATATTTTAACAATATTATTTATATAACATATTGCAGTAATAAAATCGGCATCTGGAATCTTGTTGATTTTTTTCACGGCTTCCTTAATGTTACTTGCATTACAAATGCAGTAAATTTTGTGGTGTTGTAGAGTTTACTTAATTTTTGCAAATATTTAAAAACAATAATTAACAGTGCAATTTGGGTGAAATTGCAGTGGTAAGTTTCAATTTATAATTATTACTATGTTAAACGTCTCTAAAAATAATATGTTAAAAGCCTAAAGCAGTAAAATAAATATGGCGCTTAAGCGGTAAGAAGAGGGAAATTGTTATGTGTGTTACGTTGGGAATACTGAATGTGGTATTTCACACTTACCGCGTATTGGTTTTGTGCGGAAAGCAAGCAAATACGCACGATCTCGCACGAATGAAGTTACAATATCTTGGTATATGCATTACATTCAAGATATTATTAATGACTTGAGAACTTAATGCTGCATTTATTTTCCTGCACCGATTACGATATTCATTGAAACTGCAAGTTCTTTGTTTTACCATTATGCTAAGATGTTTCACATTAAGCGATGATCTACGATTATTTCCAATCGCACAACCATCAACCACATGAATATGCCATGCAATTAATAGGGGTTCCACGAATCCCCTGCCATTCCCTGTCATATTTTCTCGTGTTATTTTCCTCATTTCGCTCTCTTCCTACATTTGTTTTGTACTTTTCAATCTTCCCTTTCCTTGTCAATAAATTGTACATTTATTTCCATGATTTCGTTTCCTTCTTTCTGTGGTCTTTCCTTCTGAAGTTTTTAGGTACAGTGATAATGTGGATTTCTTCGTTTGCAATAGATGGTCTTAATATTCACGTCCTACTCCCCCGAGTTATTAGAAAAAGAGGTTAATTCTGAAACTCGAGATATAAAGAAAACTTTTCATATTTAGCTGTCTCAACGATCTTCTTAGATCTCATTATGTGCTACAATTTAAGTCTTAAAGAACGAAGTATGTTGCAGTTAGGAGAGAGTTAAAAATCTATTATTCTAACAAAGGGGGACGCCACAAAATCTTACACATTCGGATATACAGTACTAGAAGTTCACTGATTCCTTTAAAACTCAGCTTGAAATTCAGTGTTAATGGAATGTCAGAAACACGGCGCTTCTTTATTCAGCGGTTTGGGATTTGATTTAATTTAATTTACACCGTAATCCGTAGTCAGTCACGGCTGACAAACTTCCGTGCAAATCTGATTTTTAATCTGTATTATAAAACGCTCCGGTTTTTAAAGGAAACAAAAGTTAACTTGGTCAGATGACATCGGTCAAGAATTTGAGGCCTACTACCATTGCTTTGAAATTACTTACTTAGACTACATATAAATGATGTTTAATGAACCCAGAGGTCCATTGCCGCTCTCACATAAGCCCGCCATCGGTCTCTATCCTGAGCAAGATTAATCCAGTCCTTAGCATAAAAGCCCACCTCTTTTAAATGAATTTTAATATTATCTTTTCCATCTACGTCTCGGCCTCCCCAAACGTCTTTTTCCCTCAGATCTTCCAAATAACACTGTATATGCATTTTTGGATTCACCCATACGTGCTACATGTCCTACCCATCGCAAACGCCTGGATTTAATATTCCTAATTATGTTAGCTGAAGAATACAAAGTGTGCAGATCTACGTTGTGTCACTTTCACTATTCTTCTGTAACTTCATCCCTGTTAGCTTTAAAAATTTTCCTAAGCTCCTTATTCTCAAAAACCCTTAACCTCTGTTCTTCTCTCAAAGTGAGAGTCCCAAGTTCCACAACCATAATGAACAACCGGTAATATAACTGTTTTATAAATTCTAACTTTCAGAATTTTTAGAGCAGAATGGATGACAAAAGCTTCTCAACCGAATAATAGGAATTTCCCATATTTATTGTGCGTTTAATTTAAGTGTCATTTTTATGTTACCGTTGCTTCAAGGTACTTGCATTTTTCCACCTTTTTATTGATTTTAATTGGGTTATTTTACGACGCTGTATCAACATCTAGGTTATTTAGCGTCTGAATGATATGAAGGTGATAATGCAGGTGAAATGAATCCTGGGTCCAGCACCGAAAGTTACCAGCATTTGCTCGTATTGGGTTGAGGGAAAACCCCGGAAAAAACCTCAACCAGGTAACTTGCCCCGACCGGGGTTCGAACCCGGGCCATCTGGTTTCGCGGCCAGACGCGCTGACCGTTACACCACAGGTGTGGACTTTCCACCTTTTCAAAGCATAAATTTCCAATTTTTATATTTACATTTCGTACTATGTTCTGGTCACAAGACATAATCATATAACTTACTTTTTTTCTGGAAATTGTTTGGTCAACCGTTCGTATATAGGTCTGGACCCTACACGTGACACCAACAAGGCGTCACTCATGAGGCAACTGAGGCAGGAGATGATGTGCTAGGGTCGCCCTCCATTGCTTACATCGCTGACAAGACACATATTACATTAATCCAGACTTGAATAACTGGGCGACAATTGTGGCATTACGTCACTCATCTCTTCCTTCCACCCCCGCGTCATTGACTTGGTAGGGGAGGGGATTTGTATTCAATGAATGTCTTATGTGATTGCGTACGGGCCACAGATACATTATCAACGCCGGTGGACTGTGGACGGGGAGCCAACTCTTTCCCCAAGCTTTCCACCCCTCTCTCGCCAGTTCTGTATCCCTGCACTAATCAGACTCGGGGTATACCTAGTATTAGAAAATGATATATTTTAATTTTTACTCTTTCAGTAGTTTTCTAAATCATGTTTTTTCCACTTTATATTCGAAGCTTCCAAGAATATTTGTCAAGTCCACTGTAGACCTCACTCTTATTTTTGTGTGTGTGTTTTTTTAAGTTTCTGGATTTTAATATTCTTTTCTGTGAAAAGATTGTCAGTTATTCGCGTACTCCATCACGATTATTTGTTTCAAGAAAATAAATTCTACTTATATGCGGAAAGAGGACAATATTTACTCAGATGAGATGAAGTTACTTATTATATTCTAGTAATACAGTCCTTACAAGCATGTATTAAATGAGACATGGGAAGAAAACATGAGACTCGTCGGATTCTAGATAAACTAGGAGATAAAATAAATAGAGAGAACAGCTCAATGAACGGAGAACTGCAGTATTTTGAAAGTTGTCTTACAGTGTTACCCTCCGGGATGAAGAGACATGACAAGATCGTAGATAAGGTGGGAATGAAATCGAAAAAGGCCAGAGGCGAAAGCCGTAACAGGAAAACGAGAATGAAGATCTTACACGTATATCTAACATAGTACTTACTTCACGTTAAGCTTCTTTATAGTCATAAGGGAAATATGGTGGACGTTATACCTGTACAACTCCAGCCACAAGATTTCCATTTGTTAATTCACTGGGACGCTGGGGACTGTTCCTTTTCTCATTTTTTTCTCTTTTTGCGAGTTTAACTCCGTCCTTGTCAACGTATATAACCAAAATTGATCTCTTGTTCTAATTCATCTTCTTGAGAGTTTCTCATATTTCAGTGTCACTTGTTCGGGTGAACTGTGTCTAGAATGAAACTCTTCAAAAATCTGTTTTTAATTGTCGGTTCTTGTTTCAGGAATATAGATATTTCATTACAGACACCGTCAAGGGCGCCCGCAGGATCCAATCTCAGTATCAGCAATATGGTTAGAAAATTAGAGGAAACGAATGGACGAGGAGAGAGAAAATTGAAGATGAAAAAAGCCAGTTCTGAAATATAAATTACCCTGCACATGCATTGATAATTTGAAGCACTCGCTTTTGTTGAATTGTTTACTGAGGGTTTGAGAAAACATTTATGTAACTGATAAAGAAAATATAAAAAGTCGTAAAAAAATAAAAGTCTTTGTGGTAGCAAATCCGCTGTGGGCGCCCTTGGTCACCGTACATCATTATTCACATAACCTTATTTCTACAATGAAATAATTTCCATCAGTGAAAACTAATATTATTTTTCTTGTAAAACATGTTAAACATAAACAATATATGCCATAGATTTTATATCCTAGATTAAGAGTGAAAGTTACATGATTTCGATTTGTTTCGATTAAGGGTATATCAAAGGAGGACATTATGTGTATTTGTGCGTGAGTGCGTATATTTGTGTGTTTAAACAGCCAATTACATAAAATGTTCTTAACTAAAACATTTGGTCCCTTTGATCTTATTTCAGATCGTACACTCTGATGACACTCTTTTCTGCAGTCAATTGTTCATTTTTCTCCTTTCCTTCGAGAATAAAGGCTATTTGCTTGTTTACGTCTGAAACGGTTGATAGCACAATCGCTTCTTCGGGTGACCTATATTCTATTGCTTCTTCCCCGAGGCTTACAGTACCGGTATATAATTTTCTTAGGAATGCTTTCCTCATTCATCCGTTCCATATGCTGCAACCAGGAGTTTCTGTATCAGCTGATTGTGTCGTGTAGGCAGTCAAAGCCATATCTTAATTTCAATAATCTTTTTCCTATCCAATGGATTGTTGTTTAGTCAACTGCCTGAAGGCAGGTCTGAACCTCATCAGTGACATCAAAGTACTACCGAAATAGAATAGGCCTAATATAGTACCAAAGTGACACGAAGTATTACATGTACATCCCTTCTAGTAACCTACTTTGCTGATATTTTCGAACAGTTAACACTTTGACTGGTAGTTTGCAAGGCCAAGATATTACAGTAATTTAATAACAACCGGGGATAAAATCAAAGGATTTATGAAGAAACTTGAATTCTGGTAGACCACTTGACAAAAGGGAATATGATGCATACCAGTGCATTGAAGACCTTGTGAAAAATTGAGCTACTTTGATAGACAAATACTGAGTTTGTTTTATCGAACATGGACAATTGTAAACAACAGATTTCTGAGTATTTTCCGGGAGACGGTCAATACATTACTACAGTCACAGATGGATACTGAATACATTTTTAGACAGTTATCTTCAACTGGCTGCAATTTAAAATATATTTTATATATGAAGGAAAACTTCGATTACATATGTACGTACCTTGTGATGAAATGTTAAAACTAGGCTGTTTCGCAGACTATAGATCAATAGTGGATCAAAAGGGTGTAAGAATACCTTCAGCTTGCAAAAGAAACTCTTAATTTTTTTTATAACATTTGCTTTCATATACGAGGGTTGTAAATAAAGTAGTGGCAATATAGACAGTACAAACATGTTATTGAACTTACATGGAAAATACATTTACATCCCTTCAATATAATCACCGGCGTGTTCCTTGCCAAATCTATGTAATCGTTGAATACCGTCAGCGAGGTTGTTTCCGTCGATCTCTCTCATGGATTGCCCTCTGCATGAAGCACTGATGCAATATGCGGTTCTTTCAACCGTGAAAACAAGTCGTAGTCACAAGAACTCATGTCAGGGGAATACGGAGGATGTTCCAATACTTCCCAATCCCAACTCTGTAGCAATTCAGCTCTATTGATCCTGCGATATGACGAGCATTATCATGCAACATGAAAGGTGGATTGTCTCAGGAAATGTGGATGTTTGTGCCACATAGCTGGACGTAGGTTGTGTTCGCGATAATGTTGGTAATACGCTGCTTTTACATTTAGGTCTTCAGGTACGGCATGGCTAATGATAACACCTTCACTGTCGTGTGCCACTATCAGCGTAACTTTCAGCCTAGAGGGTTCATATCGCTCTTTTCTTGAACGTGGCGATCCTTTGTCGTGCCATTAATTAGAATGAGTGTTTAATTGAGGCTGGTATGCCCGTGTCAACATCTCGACAATGGCAACAGTATATTACAGGAATACGTCCCCTTCTTTGTGGCATCTCTGTAGGTGGAGTTGAGCTATTGCGTATCGATGCCACTTCTGTGCTTCTGTCAGGTTATGAGAAACCCAGCATGCTGCAATTTTTCTCATGTGGAGATTTTTCTTCAGGATGTGCCACACAGTTTGATGACTGAGTCCAACTTCGATGGATAATTCTCGTATAGTCCAGCGATGGTCAACAGCAAGGAGACCTCCTACTAACTCAACTTGTTCTTCACAAATGGACGGGCGACCTGTGCGAGCCACATGTTGTGTCTCAATCCGACCTGTACGAAATGCAGAGACGCATCTTTCAACCGTCCGATTCTGTAGTGCATCGTTGTCACAAGTTTCAAGTATCACAAGTTTCAAGTAACCCTAGATGACATTGGTGTGCATTTCTACCACGGGATACCTCGATTTTTATCCACGATCGCTGCTCAAGTTTAGTAAACATGCTTTAGAGCAGTTAAAAATAGTGGTTTACATTCAACCACGCACAATAACAACATCTGTTGTCATAACAACCGGTTTTATGATTCAATACATCGACAATATCTACAACTACGATCACCAATAATTATTTCGTATCGCATGCGAATTCTCATGATCCGTTCCCGGCAGGGTAGCCACTATTTTATTTACAACCCATGTATTTATGCAAATTAAGCTTCTCATCTATGATTTCCGTGAAAACAAATACGAGAAATCCCCTTGAATTTGAAAGTGATATCACTGTGGGTACATCGAATTCAGAGTACAGATTTGAGAGCTTCTTTCTGAAAAAAAAGAGGCACATTTGTCGAAATAATTAAATTATTATTTATTTGAGCCTATAACTCCTGAAACATTTTTCTTATGTTAAATGTTGCTTATGTTCTAAACACACATTAAGTGTAAGTTAACAAGGTGTTTTTGTTTTATTTCGTAAATCATTTCGCCACCACCCTGGGAGTCGCGACCCATAGTTTGGGAACCACTGCTTTAAAGTGACAGGATGTATGCATGTATAATATATCAGGTTTCATTTCTGAAACTTGCTGGCCTGGGGCATAATGTACACGCCTTACATGCTTTCATAATATTATAACATTTGTCAGGATCTAAGAGAAGATCAGCATTTCAGCAGAGGAATCTGTCAAGTACAACTGCATTCAAGAGAACCTTATCCTGCCTTCAGTCTTAACTGATGGGAGTCCGAGACGCAAGAGAAATGAGACTTTTTCTTCAGTGTTGCCGTGTGTGCTTATGACAGGAATCTCTTGTACTTTGACCTCATGTGTTATGCCACTCAGTGCGTGGCACATTCTCCAAGTTCGCGCAGATACAAACATTCACACATGCTGGTTGGTGAAGTTGCCAGTTTCAAAGGAGTTGTACTTCTCTGCCTATAGTCAGTGTCGGAACGATAATAGAGCTCAACGGTTTTCATATTCAGTCCTCAGCTAAAATTGTCATCATCATCATCATCATCATCATCATCATCATCATCATCATCATCATCATCATCATCATCATCAAATACATTATGGTTTAGGCCCTTAGGCCTGTTCCATTTCCAGGAAATCAGAATTGTTCTCTCTATCTCTTTCTGGGCCTGCGAAGATCCCTCCCACCAACTGGTTGATACAGGAACAGTGGCGGCTCGTGCCTTTCTTGGATGGGTGTTCACAAATAATATGAGTAATGTAATATATTCTCGTATAGCTCAGTCACACGTCAGATATAAACCAGTTCTAATATGCATGTACCAAATCTACTCATATAAACCAAAATTAAAAACATTAAACAAGAGTAGAGTAAAATAAATTCCTAGGACTCACCTTCACTGCTGTTGTAGATGGTGTTGAAGACCTAGATTTATTTGTAGAGCAACTCCATGCGCCTAGTTTTGAGAGATGCAAATTTATAATAACTTTATTATTGAAGTCTCTAATGTCGTTAACAAGTTTTTTCCACTGCCAACATAGCCAATGTACTTAATTGGACTTCTGTCATGGTGCGGAGCAATATTTTAATCTTATTTTAATTTAACACACATGTCCGTCTGCAAACTTCAAGTGTTACTGTTTCAACTTTCAATATGCACCATTGCAGCTTGTATTTTCCTTACTTAGCTGAACAAAAGACAACAGAATCAGCTCCCGCGCGTAACGGTATTTTGAAAAGAAAGAGTAAAGAGAGAAAACGAGGAAAGAGGGAGAAAGGAACAGGATGCCAGACCCAAGGGAGATGGAGCATCTCTGTTTCTCTGTCACTAGCATATTGAGACCTATGAGAACAGAGCTATTGTAACCATTGTAACAAACCAGAAAATATTCTCGCCTCAGACTATTTCACCCTGGTAGAGAAAAATTGTGCGATCTGCTGTCAACCTGTTCAATGGAGATTTAAAGACACACGACACACACATAGACTTACTAAATAACCGCGGACACACACGAACGGGACATTCTCTCGAGACGAAAAATGTAGGAACATCATTGCGCATTGGAAAGTAATAGATGTAATAATATTAATACAGTATTATGTATGATTACTGTTGGATTTCAAGGTGTTCACGTGCTCCTGTGCTCAGATAGAGGAACCGCCGCTGTACAGGAACATCTGTACAAGAGTGCGGTTTATGTCTGTTCTCATCAGATGTTGGTACCACTGCTGTCTAGAAGAGTCTATGAAGTCATGAAGACTTTGTATTTGTAACTCTTCATGTTTTTCACTATTTCTCTTCTGATCTTTCAAACTGTAACCAGCAAGTGACCTCAATAATGTCACCTCCGCCGCCTCTCTTCTTAGTCAGTACCCAGTTTTCGGCTCCATATGTTAACAATGGTATTGCCATTTTCTTATAAAATTTCAGTATTGTTTCTTTCCGGACTCTTTTCATTAGAGTTCGTTTCATTGTTTCCAGCGGCTGTAGAAATCTGGAGAGTTTAGTTTCTTGATCGCTTGGTTGGTTATATGTAACATTACAAAATAAATATCCTAGGTAATTAAAATTGGAAACCTGTTCCAAATTGATATCATTGATTGAAATTTTGGTTCGTTTGGGTTGAGATCCTATGAATCCGAAAATTTTTGTTTTCTTTGTAGACAGGCCTACCTTCAAATTGCAATCGAAAGCTATTTTATACGTGCTGAATGCTGCTTTTTTGTATAATGTGCTCATTATCTGAGAGGATTAATAAATCTTCAGCAAAAAGTTTAAAGTAAGAGCTCTTTTTTCTGATAAAATTAACGTTCACTTGAGCTTACCATTTTCTCACTACTTCGTCGATATAAAAATTAAACAATGCAGGTGACATGGGACACCCTTGTCTTATACTTCTTGCTATTTCCTTTAAAATGATTTCGAAATATGTTTTAATTTTTATTATGGTATTCATATACAGGGACATCATTTCATTTTTACTTCAATTTTTATTGTACCTGAGTTTTGGAATGTACTTCACTCCCACCCCTTCTACTAGTAAACTTCCAACCCTTCACGACACAGAGCCGAGGGCGCGTAAGCAGTACTGAGTTACTGAGTATAGTACGTTTCAGAAATATGTTCGCGTTTTCCATTGACGAAAGAGCCTTCAATATTGAATCATGTTTTCGTACGGGTACTGTCGTCCGTTTCAGTATGTCGCATCCCGGTTTCCCCCACCTGCTTCTGTTCGCCCTTCTGTTAAGTCTAGTAGCTGGGCTATCTTAGCTCTTTTCTGAAAACATTAATTTCTGTTAGGAATTGGACGTCTACGTAATATTATACAATTGTTTAAAATACTTAAATAAAAGGGCCTCCTTAAGTAATTAACTGTCACGTGATCCCCCCTTTCTACAAACCTGCGACAAAACCACTTGAACGGACAGTAGATAGCATTTCTGAGTGATTTTATCTTTTCGGATCGGGCAGAAGTGAAGATTGAATTTACAGTACGTAAGATACTCTTTTATAGAGTAGGTACAGAATTATTTCAACATGAGTTACTCGTACGAAGGACGAAACTGGTAATTGGAATTAGGTACAATAGTCTATAGTACGATAATATGCACAAAAGAACTGAAGCCTGTATCGAAATGAACGGCCACCATTTTCTAAAATGTGTTTAAATATTCATATTATGATTATTTTTTTCAATTTAACTTCATTCTCTATATTGTACGCTAATTGTCTGTAACAGTACAATATACAGGACACTGTATAATTAATACTTCCGAATGGATAGCTGAATTCGTGTGTAAAAACACTGTGTTAATACAGTACTGTATTTTGATTAAACAAAACCCTAATAAAAATTATCAAACTCAAAATTGCGATATTTCCTATTTTACATAAATGGATGAACTACTTTTCTTCCCTCCTATACCTAGTAAAGTGATTTGTATTTTATGCCAGTATCATCGAACTCCGTCGTGGAAGGGGTAGCAAACGATGTTTCCTGTTTCAATCGTTAATAGAAAGGTTTAGCCAGGTTAATATTAAAAATATTAGTAAAAATAAAATGATGTCCCTGTATATAGTTTGAATAGCTCTTACTAAATGTGTTGGTGTGCCCTTTTCTTTCATTATTTTCCAAAGTTTCACTCGACTCACAGTATCGAAGGCCTTTTCAAAATCAATGAAGGCCATAGTATTCGGGATATTATATTCTCTGTTCTTTTCTGTTAGCTAAAATTGTATACCTATGTATTTACAATAGAAGGGAACGTGAAAATACAGTAATAATTAATGCAACAATTGGTGCCACCGTCCACACAAATAGCAGAAATGTAGAACTCCATGCTATTTTGTCGTCGAAGAGTGCTCAGAACCATGATGCAATTTGTAGAGCGATTAATTCGCCGAAGTAACTTTGTGTAAATAAGACGAATAAAGTAAACCGAATCTCGGTGTCTTATCACAAACGAACAGTTGCCAATTAGTACTTAATTAAAAAATATTGTTCGACAAAAATTTATAAACATAACTCATTATTCAAAATTGAAATTTGTATGTAAATTTAAAATCTGAAAGCAGTTCAGGTACTGGTACGTTATTTGTTTGCTCCAGTATCATTGAAATTAAAACATTAGAGGGCATGTAATGTATGCCTACTATGTATCGTCGTGAAAAATTGCGCTTTTCGAACTTAGATTGCCCCATGTGTCCACTTCAAAAGCACTTTCCTTTATCTTAACAAAATTTAATAGGGAAAATAAGATAATACGAACATATATAAATAATTACAAGTTTTAATATAGAGAGAGAAACTCCAGAAAGGGATAGCTGCCCTATAACAAGGGGCACCGTTCCGTTACACCCACGTAATTTATTTCTTTATGTACAAAAAAACTATTTCTAGGTTAGGTTTTTCTTTTCTTCTTTCCTGTTTAGCAGTTATCTTTTTAAATGAATTATGTATTTATACATTTATAAAAATGTGACCAACTTTTATACAATTGAAATTTCTTTCTTTAATTGATTTCTGTCTTTCCAATCACAATTCTGTAATCCTCTCGCCTCCATCATGCCAATAACACATTCCAGCTATATTTTACAAGGTCTTTTCCTTCATTCCTTTCCATTTGGTACCCATTCTAAACTCCTTTGCTAACGTATTTCCATCTATACTTCTACATCTACAAAATATTATCAATTTATAAAGGAAAAATTTAAAGTTCTTTTTTTCCTTATATCTTTTTTTAGTTTTATTCCGGTTAGAGCGTCGTCCTGGACGCTTTAAAAATTCAGTGAGTTAATTTAATTGATACCCTTCAACCTGAATCTATATAATGATTATTATGGCTTTATCTTACGAAAACCATTATCATATGTAATGTAGGTATTAAGGGTCAACCGTAAATAGTAATTAATTTAAAGAGATTATTTTTTTAGATATTTCAAACAAAAAATTTGCTGGTTTCTGCTTCTTTTTCGAGACAAAAATTGCTTTAGGCTGTTTGAAATATTTCATAGCGTGTCTTGGGAAAGCCATCGATTTAGTTCTCAAAATTCTGAGTCACATTAAGAGAGCAGTGTGTTATGATAATAAATGATTGAAGGAATTTTAGATTTTTCCTTTAAATGCGCAGAAATTTGATCAGGACTAATGTAACTTTTCGTCCTGAAAAGGATTGTTATTATGTTAAATTTTTTCGGATCAAATATCTGTATATTTAAAGGACAAAACTAAATTCTTTCAATCATTTATTATCATTATGCACTGCTGTCTTAAATTGACTAAGCGTATTGGAAATAAAATAAATGACTTTCCCAAAACACGCTATGAAATGTTTCATATAAAGCAATTTTTATCTCGAAAAGAGCAGAAACAAGCAAAATTGTACACAGTTTTTGTTTGAAAGATTTCAAAGAATAACGCACTGAGATAAAATACATTATTTACAGTTGAGCCTGTATATTAGGGTGGAATGAAAATATGAAAATTATGGAAACAAAATGTAATACCAGGAAAAAGTTGTGGGATGATATGATAAAGAAGAATGCAAAATATATTTTCTCTAGATTAATATTTAGAGGTGTCCCAAGAGCATTATATTTTGAAATTTTCACAAAATTTTGAAGTTCAGGATTTTTAGCGAGAGAACATTCTCCAGTGATTTAATCTGAACAGGTTACCAGGAACATGTTAAAAAATACATGTTAAAAGACTCTGTGTATTTTTGATCATTTGCTGTTTAATTTTTAAGTGTTACAGAAACCTCAATTTATAAGGAAACTGAGAATAATTACAAAACTTTTAGATATGATATAATTAATATAATACAATTAATCGAAATTCATTCTCCTTATGTTGCAGGGTATATAAATCAGAATATCTCTAATATTAATACAAGAAATCTGACCTTCTACCCTGTATTCGCAATGACAGAGGGGTTGAACCTATCACAATTACCAACCTATCATGACAAAATGAAATATTATCTATGGGTCAAAAATGAATTAAAATCTGACTTCAAATCAAAAGAATCTACTCTTGGACAGATGTCAGAAAGAGTTTGTATCAAAACTAAGGATATCCAGGTAAAGGCATATATTCCGAAAGTCAGTCATACAAGAATATTACAACTGATTCGTGCTTACCAAACACAATACAGAAACTTAATGAAGCCTTGTAAGAAAAGACATGGTGACGACAACTAAAATGAAAACATTTCAAAATTTAAAGAAGCAGCAAACGAACTATTTGATATATGCAGCTGCAAATGCAAAAAAAAATAGTACTGTAGGCCTAATTGTGATAAAGACAGCCGTGTTCCAAAACAAGAAAGAATGTTTTACTAGAGTAAAGAACAGAAAGAAGGATGATAATTGGACCTGTTGATTTAGTTACCACTCAGAAAGAAATGAAAAGGAAAACAAAAATAAATTCTAACTAAAAAAAAAAATAAATGGGCTGAAATGGAATTTTTGTCATGCCTTGTGTAAAGTACTATACTATATTTTGTTCCTTTGGATCTCCTTAAAAATGCTGTATACTGCAACCCCAATTTAGAGTCATCCAAATAAAGTTTAAATATGTGATTTTAGAGCAATTCTTTAGCTTTGTAATGAAAAATAGAATAATAGAACAAAGATACAAAGAGGCAAAAAATATATGTATAATTTTAAAAAAACTTCAAAACCCTTGGGGCACCTCAAAAATTAAATGTAGAAACTCCATATTTTTCACATTCCTAAGTGAAGTGAAAATACAGATTTTTGCAATATTACATTTATAAAATTTAAAAAAAAAACCATTTCATGTAAAGATTTACTCCACCCTACTGTATATTATTCTTCGATCTTCACTTTTACAAATATTCACGATGCAGTAGTAGAACCTACCTATATTTTATATGGAACTTATAGTCCTGGATGAACTTTTGCTTATATTTGGATTCTTTTGAAGATCGACACAGTTCTTAGACAAGTATATGACAGAACTGCTATTTTGGGTCTTCTTTAAGTCAATGCAAAGATTGAATTTAACAGTTCAAATATCCATACGCTTGTCTTTTCCGAACCAACTACTACGACTTCCATGCAACGTTATAAACGTCTAGACGTTTTCGTTATGTACACAATTTCTGAAAAATTATGCACAATGCATCACATTTGCTTCTACGTCATTCATTAAATAGTACTATTATTATTTCTGTTGTTTAAAGAGCGAATATGAAACGGAAAATACAAGTTAAATTTCCATGAATCTCACAGCACGAAACCTGTATTATTTAACTGTGCTACGAGACATCATATCATAGGGCGACTATGGTTTACTTTTTCGTAGCTGCAGCAGTGAGGCTCTTTTAGCTTCTACATTGGAAGCTCTAGTAACGCAAGACAATAGAAAATGTCGTCGGTTATTTGCAGGGTACTTCGCATAACATGTCACAGATTGAATGCAGGCTGCTACCAGTATGTGAGCGTAATCTCGGTCACCAAGAGACATAAAACGGAGGGTTTCATACTGTGGAATTGTTTTGCTGAAAATGTACGAGTATAACTAGATATGATATCAGTAACGTCAAAGGAAGTGGAATATATTATACTATTTAGTATGAGAGACGTTATCGGCGTTGAATTAACTGTGTAAAACCAAATGCTCGTCTGTAATATAATATAGGATGATCGAAGCGAAATAAACTTGCAGATTTTCAGAGCAAATAGTTCGTGTTGTATGTAACAAAAATTGTAATATCATATTGGTGGAAAGCTCATAGTTTTTCCACAATAAAAAGTTTTTCCCAAATGATTAACATTCTCTTACTCGGTAACTATTGCGAGTAGGATCGTGATTTTCGGTCATATCGATAGAAAGTGTAATAAAATAGTACATTATGCAACGCGCCTATAATGGTAGTAATTAAGACGCAAGTATGATTCTTTATGAAACGAGCGCAAGCGAGTTTCATAATTTTCATACGAGCGTCTTAATTACTATTATAGGCAAGTTTCATACGACTTTTTATGCTCGACTATATTTCTAACTTGAAATTATTTAAAATTAGGTCTTATAGTTATGTGCGAACTGACCTGAATTGTGACATGTGCGCAGACGCGAAAGTATTGATTTTTTCCGAGGTCGAATGTCATTGACCTTGGCAGAGAATAAGATAAAGATTACTCCGATTTAGAATTGAGGAACGAGATGACAAATTGAATTTATTTGAATATTATTTACAATTAACGCTAATTATTATAGTAACAGAACATAACCTTCTGCGACAGTATTGGATTTCCAGCCTCCGTGACTTTTCGCTAATTGTCTTTCGATTGCATATCCGAGAACAATCGATATAACTGTACAAAGCTGACTTGTCATTGGCTGAACACCTGAACTTTAATGAGTAGGTGTACTTTAGTGACATGCATTAAAGGACTGCAACCAGGTGTATAATTACTACATTTCGGCATGGTCGAGCATAAAATAATTTGTCCCTCTGGCGTATTTAAATAGCGTGAACAGTTTTCGTGTAAATTTAATTTAAAAACCACTATTTTCAAGCCATTGAACGATGCGACCAGATTGCACTGTCGTACCAGAGAGAGAGAGAGAGAGAGAGAGAGAGAGGAGTATGTTAGCGGTGATGTTGCCAAATTTCTGAAACTTCCAACTTAGTTTTCCAGTTAACGGTGTATTTAATCACAAAACGTAACATAGGTTTTATATGAATTTAATTGTACCCTACAGTCCATTTCAATCTGCAGGATTATTTCACTTTCTCTCTGCGTCTTTCCGTCTGCAGTGGTTTGGCACACAAAATTTACAGGAAAGTTTTCTTAGTTTTATGATATTTTACGTTCTTTATGACCAGGCTTCGAGACTTCGGACCCAATAGAGCAGTTCAGTCGGAAATCTGCATAACGGCGTACTGAGTATAGTGGTAAAGCATACAGTGGGTGGGGGTACTGTAGAATGAATGCCAACAAATACGCAAAGGAAAACGCTCTGGATTTGAAGGTTCTAACGAATAATTTGGTTTTCATAAGAACCTATTTTAAAACTGTGTCTGAAACTATTACATGGTTACAAAAGTCAGAGCAAGAGATGCCGGAAGCCCTCAAATTACTTGAGGACATGACAGACAGAATTAATGATAAACCAAGTACACCGGTTACTGAACGTGTAAAATAGAAGTGGAAACAAATTCTATGTAAAAATAACGGATATGGAACATTGTGTAACATAAACAGCAAATTAGTGGACATAGAGTCACCCGAGAATAAAGGACTCTCTCTTAGAGACTGCAATGATGTTAGGGTTTTTATTTTTCCTATAACGTCATTGCGACGTAGAGCGCAGCTTTTCACAGTGCAAACTGTGTTTGGCAGATAACCGAAAAAGATTTCCGTCTGGGACACTTTAAATGTATCTTATAATACATTGCAATTCGGCACTGTAACTGCACTTCCTAAAGACGACCAATAGGATAAATGAAGAAATTAAAATTGCTACAGGTTTATTTCCACCATTAGGCCTACCACTGTGTATAATTAAATACAAATGCTTATAAAAGACAGGAGAATAAACGTTTTTCACCTTCTTTTGACATTGTCATTTTGTAATTTATATTTACTTTCAGAATGTGCATATTTGTGTGTTTCCCCATACTACCATACTCTATTCTAAATAGCAACGTTGTTACCTCAACACATCTCTACCTTTCACTACCTGCAGCGAGTCAACAACCTATAGTACATGCACAGTAAACTTATTGTATCGGGTCTAAAGCCTCGAAGCCTATTTATGACTAAATATTTAGGATTGCCTTTTTATATACCTAAAACTAAAAAGTAACCACGGTTAAAATGTAATTTCATGATCACCGATTACCTAAACAATTACAATTACATCCAATTGCATAATAAAATTTCAAATAACAATCCAATAATAAATATAAATGTAATCCATCTCCACCAAAACATGGCTAGCTGACGCCTGATTTATCCAGGGTAAAATATGTGTAGGTAAACTTTTTAGGCAAAATGACGAAAGGAAAGCATCCATACCTCTGTAAAGATAATAGTCAAAGTCTAAAAACCACTGCGTTTAATTTGTTCTATATCGAAACGAACATATCCTATATTTTCGCGTTGCATTTGTTTGCCTTTCGGCACTGTTATGTTTACGGGATAACTTTCTTTCTTTTTGAGTAGTTAGGTTAGAATCATACAAAATGCAAAGTTAAAAATCGAAAATGATTATATCGCAATGTGAGTCTGAAGTATTGATAAATTTCATTGCTAGATTTAAATATGAGAAATCCTTAATATGTTATCCATAAAGGAAACGGGTGAGGAAGATAACTAGGAATGTGTGTACAATCCAGGGCTCCAATTATACCAGGGAAGTATGCAATATCCTAAGATCCATCCATAACCTCTCTTCGTTCAGCCTGAAATGTAGGAAAAGGGATACTCGAGTTATCCACATTAAAATACTGAAAATATCAGTATCGTAATGTAAACAACCGATTCATGGAAGAAACAGGACTGTTTGTGGGTTATTCCAAGTGATCCATTTGTTGCAGCAAAAATGACACGATATATTTTGAGAAACGAAATCCCTTCTGAAATTTACTGTCACCTAATTCCTTGTAAGAATTCTCTTTCCATTAATAAAACTTCACGCTCATCATCATCCCTATCCAAATACAATACTCATCATCTTCGAAATTATCAGTTGTAGATCTGGCCAACATTTTGTTTTACTACGCCTGCTAATCACTGGTTATCTCCTTTAGCCGTTCGAATATGGCCGGTTAGAGATTACTGTGGTTAACCTCTTGTTCAAGTCCTAACCGAGATCGATGCACTGTAAAAATGCTTAACCAGGATTAGGTGGTAATTTTAATCGGTGATTACAGTAACCGATGTAGATGCACGTTGCCATAGGTTTGTAAAGTAATGAATTGTTGAGATACACGTAACAATTTGTCTCAATATTATGTTGTATATTTTCGTATCATCCATTCTCATAATCTTCTGCTGCGGAATTCAAACGTCATAATCGTAATAAACTCTCCACTTACTCCTTCTTTCGGTTTATGATCTGGTGAAACTGTAATTTGTTACAGGTTCTGTAGTTACCATTCCTATTGCATCAATCCATTATTCTTTTCTAGTGTGCACAGAATTATAACTGCTGGGATTTTATAAAATTGTACCATACTTTCATATCTTACTTACATCGGATTTATAAAATAAAATTAAACCATCTGCCCTTCAATAAGGGTGAACACAAGGATCCAGAAAACAAATACATATATAAAAGTTTACAATTAATTAATGAAATTACATACAATAAGTTTCATAAGAAAATTGAAGTGAATCGTATTACTTGAAAGAGAGATGAAATTGCAAAATTATAATTGAGTCCTTTAGAATTTCTCTAAGGATTTTCTCAATTTTGTAACATGTGTATTTGGAGATGGTACCACGAACTCTGCAAGAAGTGCGTGTACTGACCAACGATTAGCCATGATGTTATACTGCTTGCTAAAATAAGGAATGCAAGGTTCATAGATGATTCTCTTTCCATCATCAGTAAGTTTTGGCATCGCTTTCAAATCTGATAGTCGGCTCTAGTATTGTTCCTGTGTTCTTTTCTCTATCAATGGCAATATCTGCTCTTGTTGAATCATCTTCCGAGATACAATCACTTCTTCATGGACTTCTAATCCTTATTGTCAGCAAGCATTGTCCTTACCCTGTGATGGCGGTTGTTCTGCAGTAACTCAGTCTTTCGGCAGAAACCCGTCACATGTCTTGTGAGGTTCCGTTTTATTTTTCTGTTACATGTTGAAATTTAATCAATTTATTTTTAACATGTGGTTGCATATAAGACGTGTTATACTCTATATATGCATATTAGGTTATCTATTGTATAATTTATTTTATGCTCGACCATCCCGAAATGTAGTAATTATACACTTGGTAGCAGTCCTTTAATGCATGTCATTAAAGTACACCTATTCATTAAAGTTCAGGTTTTCGATTATTCTCGGATATGCAATCGAAAGACAACTAGGGAAACGTCACGGATGCTGGAAATCCAATACTGTCGCAGAAGGTTATGTTCTGTTACTATAATAATTAGCGTTTATTGTAAATAATATTCAATTTGTCATCTCGTTTTTAAATATCAAATTCAATTTCAAGGTTATATCAAGATTAATTGTTATCTTTCTCTCTAGATTACATCAAGGTCGTCTACATTCGTTTCCCGGAAAAAATCAATATTTTCGCGTCTGCGCACATCTCAAAATTTATGAGGTAGGCTATTGCACTCACTCACATAACAATAACATGAATACTTATGAATAATTTCAAGTTAGAAATATGGTCGAACATAAAAAGTCGTATGAAACTTTCCTATAATGGTAATTAAGACGCTCGTATGAAAATTATGAAACTCGCTTGCGCTCGGTTCATTAACATCCTCGCGTCTTAATTACTATCATTATAGGATCGTTACATAATGTAATATTATAATTATTTTTTTTTCACCGTTCTGTTATTCAAAATGGAACATAGAGGTTTTTCAAATGAATTTTAACAACAGATGACGGTTTTTTTTTTTTAAATAATACGTTCCGTGCGATATCTACAGACCATTGGCCAGGTTTCGATGAAGTGAATGTGTTCTGTCTTTTACTGTTGCATGTACTACTCAACTCCTCAGGAAATTGTGTACATTTCTCCTGAGTTGAGTGGCGGAAGTTGTTGTGTTGCTTATTACGAGTAGCTAACACAAGCTGAAGGGACGTAAAGATCAGAGCATTATTGTACCTATATACACCTGACTTCCGTTCTGTGCAGTTGAGTTTATTTCGGGGTGATAATGCAGTACATATTAGAATAACGAATTTTTATTTACAATACATTAAGTGAGAATATTTTAAAACTTTCTATTCGCAAGTAGGCCGCTTACCAGTGCGGTCCCCTCACAATCGCCGACTACTTTTTTGAACTCACGGCGCCACAACGCTTCAGAGGCATTCAATTCCATTACTGTCCGAGCGAATCAGTCGCGACGCCCTCTTCATTCCAGGCATTGTAGTAGTGTGTTGTAGTTAGGTATTCACTGCCTGATCGTATGTTTCGAACACGTAGACCTACGTACTTAAAGTGCAAGAAATCGTGTTGTAGAAGAAGCCAAAATTTAGATGTATATTTCGTAACAGTCCGAAATTATCACGAAAACAGTATTAAATTTAGTGAAGAAGTTTGGCGAAAGAGGTTCTGTAAGTGATCGTGAAAACGAACGAACAAATCATATGCTGAGAGAATAAATATCTTGAAGACATACAGAACAATATGAAGAGGAGCTGAAGCGTGTTTCTTCAGATAGTTTCAGATTGTGCATCCTACAACATTAGCAGTAATTTATGTGGGAAGGGTGAGTACCTAATTAATTAATTTAACGTGTAGTAGTCTACCTATAATTGAAAATAATGAACTATATGATGCCGCGAGTTCAAGAAAAGGGATGTCTGTGGGTGAGATGGGGTTGCGCGGATAAGCGGCCGACTTACGAACCAGTGGTTTGAAAAATTCTCACTACATTATGAAGAAGTCTTACAATATTTTCATGCTAAAGCTTACTTCCAGTAGTCTACAGTTCCAGCTTTGTGTATAAGTTAAGCAAATAAATTACTCGTCTACTTTTTCGTCTACAATTATCTTTTCGTTTTACAAGCAAACATCCTCATGGGGGCACATAAAAAAATTATTTTTTTTTCACCATGTTAATAATGTCAAAACAAGTGCTTGTACAAATTTTGGCCACTAAGGTACATTGTACCTATAACCTTAGACTACCCATGCAAACGACACACAAGTCCCAAGTTCCGAGCTTTACTTACAACTCTTGTGGACTAGCTCACCACCTGAGTTCTAAACCGAGCTTTTTCTTTCTAGGAGGCCTTACCCCTTCACGGGACAAAGTAGGCTCATTAATTAATTAATTCATTCATTCATTCATTCATATTCATTCATTCAAAACTGAATGACATTGGTTGTATTAGTACAGGGACATCATTTTATTTTTACTAACATTTCTAATATTAACCTAGCTATTCCTTTGGATCAACGATTAAGAACCGGAATAACCGTTTTCTACTCCCTTCCACGACTGGAGTTCGATGATACTGGCGTAATACATATATAAACAAATCATTTTACTAGGTATAGGAGGGAAGAAAAGTAGTTCATCCATTTACATAGAGTAGGATATATCGCGATTTTGAATTTGATAATTTTCATTAGGTTTTTGTTTAATCAAAATACAGTACAGTATTAAAATGAATGTTTTTACTCACGAACTGAGCTGTCCATGCGGACGTATTCATTATGCAGTGTATATTATACTGCCTAAAGCACATTAGCATACAATATAGAGAATGAAGTTAAATTGAAAAATCATATTATTGATATTTAACACACATTTTTGAAAATGGTGGCCGTTCATTTCGATACAGGCTTCAGATCTTTTGTGCTTTTATAGCAGTATAGACTAATGTACCTAATTCCAATTACCAGTTTCGTCCTTCGTACTAGTAACTCATGTTGAAATAATTCTGTACCTACTCTATAAAAGAATACCTTATGTACTGTAAATTCACTTCACTTCTGCCCGATCCGAAAAGATAAAATTACTCAGACATGCTATCTACTGTCCGTCCAAGTGGTTACGTCGTAGCGTCGTAGAAAGGGAGGAAATCACGTGACAGTTAATTACTTAACGAGGCCCTTTTATTTAAGTTATTTTAAACAATTGTGTGGGTATAATATTACCTAGACTCCAATTTCTAACAGAAATTAATGTTTCCAGAAAAGAGCTAAGACATCCCAGCCACAACTATTTGCAGAGAGACGAATAGAAGCAGGTGAAGGAAACCGGTATGCGACGTAGGCAAATGGAAAATGATGCAATATTGAAAGCTCTTTCGTCACTGGAAAACGCAAACATATTTTTGGAACGTACTGTTTACTATGAGCGTAAGGCTACTATGACTGTATATGCGGTCTTGGACCTGTGTGAGGACAGTTGAACTTCATTAGTAGAAGGGGTGGAAGTGAAGTACATTAAAAAACTCAGGTACAATAAAAATGTTAGTAAAAATAAAATGATGTCCCTGAATAAGACATTACAGCTGTAGTCAAAATTTCAACTAGTGTATACTTAGGCTATATGTTTCGTACTTGTTGATAGTTGTCCGACTTCTCCGCAGGACCCGAGGCAAGATTGGAGACACAGCTGTGTTTCATATGGCGTGCTCCTCGTTACGCGAGCTAGCAGCGGTCTTTCTCGCAAAAGAAAGGCTGGCGCTGGCCGTACTTCTTGCTTTGGATGCACGAGGCCGTGATTAATGTGGCCGGTTTGCCGTTGCTCGCCTGCTCTCACTGTTTGCTACTCGAAAAAGCAAAACAAAAAAGTCAATATGTATAGCTGCCCTCTGAAGCGGTACATCCACAGTAGCAATGCTCTGCTTGGAAGACTGTGTAGTTGGCTTCCGTCTGTAGGTCGCCCCTTCTCTGCCTTTTGCTCCACTTGTAATGGTGAACATTGTTCCTCTTTCAAGGAGGCGAATAAAAAGATATTCCATTCTCATTATCTCCCTGCAGTTCTAACATTTCTATGAGAATACACGTAAAGGCTCATAAATATTAACAATATACAGTACATTAGATTGTTCACAATGATTAATTGAATACCCATAAATAGAAGATAAAATAGACAATCAATTGTCGTAAATGTGCGCAAACTATGTAAGTTACTGCCTAACGTGAAGAAGAAAAAGATTATGTGAAGTTACAATTCTACATCATCATAAGAATTGCTTCCCTGTTATGAGTCACGTTTTCTCTTTAAGATATTTCTCGAATTGCACAAAAATAGTGAGAGTTCGTAAAAAGAATATTAATTAATTTCAGAATGTTTCGTAATGCACTGACGAAATACACCAATGGTCGTAATTAAAAAAATTAAATTATGGTTTATTTATTTAACGACGCTCGCAACTGCCGAGGTTATATCAGTATCGCCGGTGTGCCGGAATTTTGTCCCGCAGGAGTTCCTTTACATCACTGTAAATCTACTGACATGAGCCTTTCGCATTTAAGCCCACTTAAGTGCCATCTACCTGGGTCGAGATCGAAGCCACAATCTCGGGCACAGAAGACCAGCACTCTACCGATAGCGCCACCCAGGCCGACTTATAGTTTGATTCATCATGTTAGTATTTCAACAGTACGAAAATATAACATTATATTGAAATCTAGCTAGGAGAGTAAAAGCTGGTTCAAAATATACCGGAAACGTTCGTGTTGGTATATTCACAATTAACATAATTTATTTAACGAAATATTCTACGAAAGAGCCTATACTTCAGAAACAAGAAGAAGCTTGCCGTTCTCGGTTTATTGTTGATCTACGAAATATACTGCAGAAACTGTGGCAAATAGTGGCATATTACATGGCAAGAAATTTTCACCTAGAATTTTTGCTGCTTAGAAAACTACCTCGCGTATGTAAAGTGTGTATGTACTGTATGTAATGTATTGTTAATCGGTATTGTATGTATCGTATGTATGTATGTATGTATGTATGTATGTATGTATGTATTCATTCATTCATTCATAGTCTTCTGCCCATGGCCAGGTGTTTCACTGCAAACCCAGCATTCTTCACTCTTTCCTATTGTATGTGTGTATGTATGTATGTGTCTCTTAATTAAAATTGTTATTTACTAATTTCATTTTATTTTAATGCTACATGTTTATCAAAATGCTTTGACATTCAAATTAAATTTATATATATCTACGTTAATTCATGAATTGTGTGTATATGAATATACAGGGACATCATTTTATTTTCACTAACATTTTTAATATTAATCTGGCTGTACCTTTGGATCAAGATTGAGAATCGTAAACACCGTTTGATACCCCCTTCCACGACTGGAGTTCGATGATACTGGCGTAAAATACAAATCACTTTACTAGGTATAGGAGGGAAGAAAAGTAGTTCATCCATTTACGTAAACTAGGAAATATCACGCTTTTCACATTGAAAATTTTCATTAGGTTTTTCTTTAATCAAAATACAGTACAGTATTAACAATGAGTGTTTTTATTCACGAAATGAGCTGTCCATGCGGACGTATTCATTATTCAGTGTATATTATACTGTCTACAGTACATTAGCATACACTATAGAGAATGAAGTTAAATTGAAAAATAATCATATTATGGATATTTAAACACATTTTTGGAAATGGTGGCCGTTCATTTCGATACAGGCTTCAGTTCTAATGTCCATATTAGCGCACTACAGACTATTGTACGTAATTCCAATTACCAGTTTCGTACTTCGTATCAGTAACTCATGTTAACATAATTCTGTACCTACTCTATAAAAGAGTACCTTACGTACTGTAAATTCAATCTTCATTTCTGCCCGATCCGAAAAGATAAAATTACTCAGACATGCTATCTACTGTCCGTCCAAGTGGTTATGTCGCAGGATCGTAGAAAGGAGGAAATCACGTGGCAGTTAATTACTTAATGAAGTCCTTTTATTTGAGTTATTTTAAACAATTGTATGGGTATAATATTACGTAGACGTCCAATTCCTAACAGAAATTAATGTTCTCAGAAAAGAGCTAAGACAGCCCAGCCACTAGCCTTTACAGAAAGGCGAATAGAAGCAGGTGGGGGAAACCGGGATGCGACGTAGGC
This sequence comes from Periplaneta americana, assembly GCA_025594305.2. Classification (NCBI taxonomy): domain Eukaryota; kingdom Metazoa; phylum Arthropoda; class Insecta; order Blattodea; family Blattidae; genus Periplaneta; species Periplaneta americana. The sequence continues at coordinate 36,825,330 of JAJSOF020000005.1, read as the reverse complement.
AAATGGACGACAGTACCTGTGCGAAAATGATTCAATATTGAAAGCTCTTTCGTCACTGGAAAACGCGAACATATTTTTGGCACGTACTGTTTACTTTGAACGTAAAGCTACTATGACTGTCTATGCGGTCTTGGATCTGTGTGGAGGACGGTTGAACTTCATTAGTAGAAGGGGTGGGAGTGAAGTACATTCAAATACTCAGGTACAATAAAAATTGAAGTAAAAATAAAATTATGTCCCTGAATCTATATATCGATGATGTCCAGGCCAGTTGACATAAAGTAACAGTCTTTTCTTGTTGGAAATTGAGGTTATGGTATAATCAGAAGCACGTGTTGAAAATGAATGTACTGGCCAAATGATTTAATCCAGTACCATTCCTCCCCAAAGAAACAATAGATCTTGTGAACACTTGTGCTGAGAAATAGGGATAGGGCAATTGTTTCATTCCAATTGAGTAACCCACTGGTCAAACGAATTACGCCACACGTACTTACTGGCTTTTAAGGAACCCGGAGGTTCATTGCCGCCCTCACATAAACCCGCCATTGGTCCCTATCCTGAGCAAGATTAATCCATTCTCTATCATCATATCCCACTTCCCTCAAATCCATTTTGATATTATCTTCCCATCTACGTCTCGGTCTCCCTAAAGGTTTTTTTCCCTCCGGCCTCCCAACTAACACTCTATATGCATTTCTGGATTCGCCCATACGTGCTACATGCCCTGCCCAACTCAAACGACTGGATTTAATGTTCCTAATTATGTCAGGTGAAGAAGACAATGCGTGCAGTTCTGTGTTGTGTAACTTTCTCCATTCTCCTGTAACTTCATCCCTCTTAGCCCCAAATATTTTCCTAAGCACCTTATTCTCAAACACCCTTAACGTCACACATAGTGTGTATGCATATTTATATATTTATGTAATTTTTCTATTTGATAATCTTAGTGAAAGTTGGTTAATTCAGTATTTTACGGAACAGACTGTACGTGATTGGATTAGACCAGTTTAATTAAACGCCTTGTTGATGTATTAACCACCCTTCTGCTCCGACCAACAGTCTGAGAGGAAGCGACTCCTTGCTTCACAACAAATCGCTGTTTGATCACATCCACCAGTTAACAGCTTGCCAAGAAGCATGCACCAGTACTTGATTATACACCCACATCCTATTACATATATGGAATACATCAATATTGATCACTGAGAAAATCGCCTCGAAATATTCAAGAATATGCATATCAAAAATCGCAGGAGAGATCGTGTAATAAAATAGGCAGATTCGGCTGTTTTCGTGATACAGAGGTTTTGTTGTAGCAACAATGTTCAAATTAAAAAAATGTGTTTTTAATTTACTTAGTTAGGGTTCAGGAAGTTACATATTATTAGCATTTTTATCTTAAATAAATTTATGAAATAGAGTTATAAACAAGCAATACAAAATATATCGTCGTTGTGTCTTCAGAATCTGCTATTTATTATTATTATTATTATTATTATTATTATTATTATTATTATCTTTTTTTAGGATTTTCCAGGAGAAAGGTAAAACCATAGTGTATTATATACATTATATACACGAAGCTCAATACGTAGGAAATATGCATCCATAGGTAGTTGCTAACCACTAGGATCGCTACTGTTGGCTCATAACCAGACTTCGAGACTTCGGACCCAATAGAGAAGTTCATTGGGAAATCCGCATAACGGCGTACTGAGTATAGTGGTAAAGCGTACAGTGGTGGGGCTACTATAAAATGAATGACAACAAATACGCAAAGGAAAACGTTCTGGATTTGAAGGTTTTCATACAAACCTATTGCCAAACTCTGTCTGAAACTATTACACGGTTAGAAAATTCAGAGCAAGAGATACCCGGAGCCCTCAAATTAATTGAGGAAATGACACAGAGAATTAATAAGACACCAAGTACACCGGTTACTGAACGTGTAAAACAGAAGTGGAAATCAATTTTATGTAAAAATAACGGATATGGGACATTGTGTAACTTAAACAGGAAATTATTGGACATAGAGTCGCCCGAGAATAAAGGAATCTCTTAGAGACTGCAATGATGTTAGGTTTTTTCGTTTTGCGTCTATCACGTCATGCGACATAGAGGTCAGCTTTTCACAGTACAAACTGTGTTTGGCAGATAACCGAAAAATATTTTCGTTTGAGACACTGAAAATGTATTTTGTAGTACATTGCAATTCGGTACTGTAACTGCACTTCCTAAAGACGACCAATAGGATAAATGAAGAAATTAAAATTACTACATGTTTATTTCCACCATTAACTCTGTGTATAATTAAACACAAATGCTTATAAAAGACAGGAGAATAAATGCTTTTAACATACTTTTGACACTGTCATTGTGTAATGTATATTTACTTTCAGAATGTAGACATGTGTATGCTCCCCCATACTACCGTACTCTACTCTAAATAGCAACGTTGTTACCTCAACACATCTCTACTTTTCACTACCTGCAGCGAGTCAACAACCTATAGTACATGCACAGCAAACTTATTGTATCGGGTCCCAAGTCTCAAAGCCTACTCATCACAGACAATGCGAAACAGTACCGGCACAGTCTATTGTTCCTAGTACCCTCACAACTCAAGCTTCATGACTGTATGTACTAGACTGTGGAAAACCTTAACCCCCTGCCCCTCGCTGTTATTTATACTCTTATACTCGCTTTAACATCTTTGGTCACATGGCGAGTTAATCTTTTTTGGGTGAAATCCGAAGGCCTGTGTACTATTGTTGAGACTGGTTCTATTGCTGTGAACTAGATGGCGACTGTATATGTATTTCTACAGTCTAGTATATAGAGTCACGAAGCTCAATACGTAGTAAATATGCATCCATAGATAGTTGCTAACCACTAGGATCGCTGCTATCGCCTCATTACGGATAATGCGAAATAGTACCTGCACAGTCTATTGTTCCTAGTACCCTCATAAACTCAAGCTTCGTGACTGTATATATTAGACTGTGGTATTACTGATTTGTTATGAATGTGATTTCGGTAATGAATGAAGCCGGATGAAACTATTGTCACTTATAATTCCATTGATTTTCAGAGATATTTTCGGTTTAATTTCAAACATTGTAAGATAAGTGTTGAGATTATACCAAAAGTAACTTTGGAAATCAAGGGAATTAAATGTGGCAACGCTTTTTTCTTTCTCCTGCAAAATCTTATTAAAAATTCATAGTGGATTTTGGAGGCGCAGCGAAGGATATACAAAAACTTTAGCCCTTAAGAAGTGTTTGTGTAATTTCGTGAAAGTACAGGGTATTTTCATGATAGGCCTTAATCTTAAAATATTTAGGAATATTCAGCCAAATTTTAAATTACTCAGATTCATACCTACATCGAAAACAATTAAAGTTCTCTCTGTATTTTGAAAGGCCTTCAAATCTTTCATGAAACCACTGATCACAACTGACACACTGAATCTATCTTTCACCATTCTTGTATTCCTCAAAAGTTCCTGAGCAAGATGGCAACAAATTATTAAGTTTATCATTCGGCTTTTCTGTAAGCACAGATCTTTGTTTTGCTCCTGAAGATGATATTTCGTTGCCTACTTTTAACTCGGGAAGCTTGAAATGTTAGTCTCTTTGGCTTCTTCCTAATCCCCATCGAACTTGCAAAGAAAAAGACGAGTTCTCTCTGTGACAGTTTCCCTTTGTTTAGGACATACAGTCTTACTAATAAACCGTGTATAGTTTTTATACGAGACTTATGCAGAGTTGAGACAGAAAACGTTACTAATAAACCATGCAGAAGCGATGGACGTATAAACAGTCTGTAACTATACAATGGGAATTGCTTTGCAGTAGTTTTATACACGAAACCCTTTGTTTAAGCGTTGTATATAGGGAAAAAATGGCCGCCCCTCTAACAGCTGTTCGTATCGATTGTCATTTTATGATGATGGTAACCTTGTAACCACAGAAGAACGAACCAAAGATCATAGAATTATTAGAACAATATTGCTGTAGCTTGTGCTCTTTGACCAAAATGTAGTGTGGTAATCGATTAGAGCTAGTTGTAGTATCGATATTTAACACGCCACACTAGAGCGCTCTACCGGATGCAATAGAGAACCTCATATTCTATTACCTTTCGTAACGAAGTAATGACGAAACTATGACGTAGCTGTGTAACAGTTGTACTGTTATACACGACGTATGTAGTGATTATTAGTAAGGAATTTACACACGACTTACAAACGAGCTACTCATTGTATAAGTATAAGACAGTTAAACGTCTGTATATAGAGTTTTTATTAGTAAGACCGATAATCAATTGCCTCTTTCATATAATTTATACTGTATTTCTTTCCACATTTCAATCTGCGATTATCTACCATCTGCAACAAGTACACCATGCAGAATGTATAGAGATGTTCTGAATACAGCCTATACACAAATACATTACGTTTCATTCATTTGATATTTCTTCTACCGTGGAATTTTGAATAGTGTAAGAAAAATAAAAAATAGCCTCGTGGAATGAGAAAAATGCGAAGAAAATCTTCCTAGCTAGGCTGTGTTACATTATCATTGCATTGATAAGCATATATTTCTCATCAAAAATTATACAATGTCAGTACCTACTTACTAATTTGGACCTCAAAACACAGTAAAAACTCTTCGGACCTCAAAACACAGTAAAAACTCTTCTTTTAACAAAGGAAATAGGGTGATGTCTTCAATTTCTATTTCAAAGTTACAGATCTCACAACTTTTCAAGTATTTCCCAAAAAAACTCCGCTCACGTTTGTGCAAGAGAGCAGCGAACAAAATTTATGTTATAGTACATCTTCTACCGTTTATACTATACCATCAAAATTACATTTGTCGCATATTCTGTGGGGAAGGAAGGGGAAGGAGAGAACTGCATGCATGCTGACGTAAGTTATAGCTATGTTGAAAAACATTGCTCACGTATGTGCATTCCATGGGCGATGACAGTTTTTCCACTCACTGCTATACAAACACTACCACTTAATAGAAAGCAGTCTTCTCTTTTCAATCTTCCACTCACAATAAAATAAACCGCAATGTTTTTATTGATTCCATTACGGTACTAACGTTTTTGCAATAGTTAGTATACTACGCACTTCAGCGAGGAGAAGTGAATTTCACAGACACAGCGACTAACCCACACACTCCTTCTTTCCCTTCATTAATTTCATTTATTGTTCTGCCCAAGGGCACATCTTTCACTGGAAACCCAGCTTTCTCTTTATATCTTAATGTTATGTATGATCTGATATCTTCTTCTTCCCCGAACTCTTCTCCCGTTCACCATCTCTTCCAATAAATTCTTCAGCAGGCAGTTTCTTCTCAGCCAATGGCCCTGATCCTTTTCCTGATCAGTTTCAGCATCATTCTTTCTTCACCCACTCTTTCCGACACAGCTTAATTTCTTATTCTGTCTGTTCACTTCACACGTTCCATTCTTCTCCATATCCACATTTCAAATGCTTCTATTAGCTTCTCTTCACTTCGTCGTAATATTCACGTTTCTGCCACATACAATGCCACACTCCATACAAAGCACTTCACCAGTCTCTTCCTTAGTTCTTTGTCCAGAGGTCCGCAGAAAATGCTTCTTTTTCCTTGACCATTGCTGTCCTCCTTTTACTTCCTGGCAGCAGCTCATGTTACTTTTTATAGTATACCTCAAGTATTTGCAGCATTTCACTTGCTCTACTGCCTCATTTAGAATACGCAAATTTACCTTCTGTATTTTTCTTCCTATGACCATGCTCTTGGTCTTATTTGCATTTATCTTCATCCCATATTGTTCACAGCTGTCATTTAGCTGCAGTAGCACATCGTTTAATATCATTTCCTCTTCTGCTAACAATGTCATATCATCAGCAAATCTTATGCACTTTATTCTTCTTCCTCCTACTATCACTCCTCCCATGTTCTGTAAACAGTTTTTTACTAAATCCTCCAAGTGTCAAATGGACTTGGCTGGTTCACTGCGCATAATTTTATGGCCGGCCAAGTTAAATAAACACACCAGTACATAGTAATATATGTCAATAAATATTCTTTCAATTCAACTAAATTCTTTGTATGCCGTTTATTCTGTAACCTTCAATTTGATAAATGCTAAGCACCCGACGTTATATTACTATTCTTTTATGTGACGTACATGCATCTCACAAGGCCGTTTGTTATTTCACTAAACATCATTACGAGTGGAGAAAATATTTTAAGTGTCCATCAAGTTCCCAATTCTCCATTCTAAATTCTCTTTGTATTCCAGTGTTTGAATACCCTTAGTTCTAGAAAGGAGCTCGTTTTCTTGAAAGAGAAGGGTACAGCTTTCGCGTTCCATATAGCCGGCAATTCTCGTCGATGTTTGTCTTTCACTTGAAACTTTCATCTAACTGAGATTTGATGAATCTCCTCACAACAACTGCAAACACAAACTCGTGTCGATTTCGTTCTGCTTTTATCTGTGCATTGCAGTGGTACTAGCGCTTTAATAATTTATTTCAAGTTCCAAAATGAGGCAGGCAATCACATCTTGTAATTCACTGTACTCGTATGGTGCCATTTGACAATACCGCGTCCTCCTTGGTTTTAGCTGGTCATTTACAAAGCTCGGAACTTGGGGACTTGTGTGTCGTGTGCATGAGTAAGGTTACAGGTACAACGTACACAAAGCTCACGGTGCAAGTGCTCAGGGACAGTCGTGTGTACTAATAAAGTGGTCACATCGAATGACAGGAAGAAGGACGAAGAAACTGTGTCATGTCGAATCCAATGACATTGGGAGAATTACAGGTAAACGGTCTGTTTGTGGAATTAGAAAAATACATATTATTCGAATGGGTATTAAAGAAGTTTGAAAATATATTTTTTAAGTTTTAGGTACAGAATTTCGTGGAGGAATTCGGAGGAGATACTTTATTTTCTTCGAACAGAAAGTTTATATTTTATAAGTTGTGCCACACACAAACTAGAGGCATTCATAGAAAATTAGTGCAATCCCTTGAGTTTGTGGGAAATTTGTCCATAGCCATTGGATCAAGTAGTAGTGACACACAAATTGAAAACTATTTTCGAGAAAAATTGAGGATACACTTATTTTTCTCAGACACGAGATCAGCTAGCAACTGCTCAAAATCGAACGAAAAAAAGTGACAGTGAAAATATTCAGTATTTTAAGTTTGCTCCCAGTGGAAATAAATTTTCCTCGTTTGAAATTAGGTTTAACTAACAGGCGAAGAAGTTATGGGTTCGAAAATCTTCGAATGTACGTAGTCATATATTGTAATAAAATGTACGGAGGAGAACAGTAAAGTTAATATAATTCTCATGTTTATTTTTATTATATATTATATGCTAAAAATTACGTGTTTCAACCTACCGTAATACTATCAATACGTTGCTCCATCAGACCTGACAGTACCTCCATGCTGGAAGCGGGAGTTTGTTGATAATGGAGTCCGGTCGCTTAACCACGCTCAAATACTAGATAATTTAGTGTCGATAAAAATAGTCATACTGCAATGACATTTGTAGAGATAAGGCCGATTATATATTACTTAACGTTCGCATTACGATAGGAAAAAATTTGTGAAGAAATCCAATTAGATCAGGGCTGGGCACATTACGTGATTCTGAGAAATAAGCGCTGTGTGTTTTAAAGAGCCGGTCTTGCGAGCGCTCTGACGTAAATATACTGTACGTCATTCAGTGTCGGTGCAGTGGTGACTCTGCAGTATGATGGCGAACTTTGAAGACGGAGCTTCCGCTCATACACTAAGCGGCCCGCTACTCCCAATGCTTTTAATGTATCATGGGAGGAGGAGTTCTTTTTGGTAGAGAGCAGTGGATTAGCAAAGTGTTTAATTTGGCATAAACATTCCAACTGATTAAGAAGTTCAATATCCAACGACATTATTCTTTAGAACATGCTACTGAATATGACAAATATGTTGGTAATGAAGACCATAAATTAATACAACTTAAAGAAAATGTTTCTCAGGTACATTATATTAGAGTATCTATTTGATATTTATATTGCATTGTAAGTTATTATACATTTAGTAATATATAATTTTAAAATATACAAATATTATGATATATCATAGTATAGTATATTACAGTTTATGATATATAATATGATATATATATATGTGTGTCCATGTATTGTGGGTCCCTATCACCACGGCATGGCGCGTCCTCAGGTTGCGGATAGAGGAGACGGCCTCCAGATATGGAGGGTAGCTGCGAATATATTGAATAAGCAGTCGTGGACAGCCGATAAGGGGTGGTCCTCCAGCTTGGGGGTTGGGCGAAGGGCTAACAACCCATCACCGTAAAAAACAGCTTGTTACGTATCCCTATAATAAGCCTCGGAATAGGACTGATTCTCTGGCACGACCACAGCAAAGGAATAAGGATTTGAGATTTGGCACTTGGAACGTAACTAGTCTTTATAGAACAGGAGGGGTAACATTAGTAGCAAAAGAACTAGCTAGATATAGAATAGACTTCGTGGGGGTACAAGAGGTTAGGTTAGATGGGAATGGCATATCACAAATAGGAGATTACTTGTTGTGTTATGGGGAAGGAAACAATAATCACCAATTAGGAACAGGATTCTTTGTTCATAAAAAGAATAAAATCAGCAGTAAAAAGGTCGAATTTATCAGTGACAGGTTATCATATTTAGTACTTAAGGGTAGATGGTGCGACATCATAAATGCTCACGCCCCTACAGAAGAGAAAGACGACCATATAAAGAATAGCTTCTATGAGGAATTGGAACATACTTTTGATCAGTTCCTAGATATCACATGAAAATTTTATTGGGGGATTTCAATGCTAAAGTAGGACGGGAGGACATTTTTAGACCAACTATTGGAAAAGAGAGCCTCACACGCAATTAGTAGTGACAATGGAGTTAGATTAGTCAACTTTGCCACATCGAAAATTTAATTGTCAAAAGTACAACATTCCCCATAAGGATATACATAAATATACTTGGACTTCTCCAGATGGATTGACACACAACCAAATAGATCACATCTTGATAGATAAACGGAGACATACTAGTATAGTAGATATTCGAACTTTCAGGGGTGCAGACTGTAATTCTGACCATTATTTGGTGATTGGAGAATTAAGAGAAAGATTATCAGTAGCCAAGCGAGTAGAGCAACAAGTTAATATTATTAAATACAATATTTTGAAATTAAAGGACGAGGAAGCTAAGCAAAATTATCAGGTCGAAATTTCGAATAGGTTTGCCACTTTAGAAAGTTCCGACGAAGTTGAAAAAGAATTAGATGTTAATAGCGTGTGGAAAATATCAGAGATAGTATCAAAATTGCAGCTGAGCAGAGCATAGGTTATTATGAAACTAAGAAAAAGAAACCGTGGTTTGATGAAGATTGTTGCATGGTAGTAGAAAGAAGGAAACAGGCAAAATTGAAATTCTTACAGGATCCAGTTGAGGAGAAGAGAGATAATTATTTCAATGAAAGACGGGAAGCAAGTCGTATACTTAGGAATAAAAAGAGAGGTTACTTGAAGGAAAAACTGAATGAGGTAGAAACAAATAGTAAGAATAAAAACATTCGAGATTTATATAAGGGTATAAAGGAATTTAAGAACGGATATCAGCCAAGGGTAAACGTGATCTAGGATGAGAATGGTGACTTGCTTGCAGACTCTCCATCAATCCTAAACAGATGGAAAAATTATTTTGCGCAACTACTAAATGTACATAGGCCAAATAGAAATGATCGGGACGAAATTGAAATACTGCTGAGCCATTTATACCCGAACCCACGCTTTCAGAAGTCGAAATTGCGATAGAAAATCTGAAAAAGTACAAGTCTCCAGGTATCGATCAAATTCCAGCAGAATTAATACAAGAGGGTGGGAGTGCATTGTATAGCGAAATTTATAAACTTGTACTTGCTATTTGGGAAAAGGAAATTGTACCAGAACAATGGAAAGAGTCCATAATTGTACCTATTTTTAAAAGGGGACAAAACCAACTGTGGTAACTTTCGAGGAATATCACTTTTGTTGACGTCGTACAAAATTTTGTCCAATATTCTTTTCAGAAGATTAACTCCGTACGTAGATGAAATTATTGGGGATCATCAGTGCGGTTTTCGGCGTAATAGATCGACTATTGATCAGATTTTTTGTATTCGACAGATAATGGAGAAAAAATGGGAGTATAAGGGTACAGTACATCAGTTATTCATAGATTTCAAAAAGGCTTATGACTCGGTTAAGAGGGAAGTATTATATGATATTCTTATTGAATTTGGTATTCCCAAGAAACTAGTTCGATTAATTAAAATGTGTCTCAGTGAAACATACAGCAGAGTCCGTATAGGTCAGTTTCTATCTGATGCTTTTCCAATTCACTGCGGGCTAAAGCAGGAAGATGCACTATCACCTTTACTTTTTAACTTCGCTCTAGAATATGCCATTAGGAAAGTTCAGGATAACAGGCAAGGTTTGGAATTGAACGGGTTACATCAGCTTCTTGTCTATGCGGATGACGTGAATATGTTAGGAGAAAATACACAAACGATTAGGAAAACACGGAAATTTTGCTTGAAGCAAGTAGAGCGATCGGTTTGGAAGTAAATCCCGAAAAGACAAAGTATATGATTATGTCTCGTGACCAGAATATTGTACGAAATGGAAATATAAAAATTGGAGATTTATCCTTCGAAGAGGTGGAAAAATTCAAATATCTTGGAGCAACAGTAACAAATATAAATGACACTCAGCAGGAAATTAAACGCAGAATAAATATGGGAAATGCGTGTTATTATTCAGTTGAGAAGCTCTTATCATCCAGTCTGCTGTCCAAAAATCTGAAAGTTAGAATTTATAAAACAGTTATATTACCGGTTCTTCTGTATGGTAGTGAAACTTGGACTCTCACTCTGAGAGAGGAACATAGGTTCAGGGTGTTTGAGAATAAGGTGCTAAGGAAAATATTTGGGGCTAAGCGGGATGAAGTTACAGGAGAATGGAGAAAGTTACACAACACAGAACTGCACGCATTGTATTCTTCACCTGACATAATTAGGAACATAAAATCGAGACGTTTGAGATGGGCTGGGCATGTAGCACGTATGGGCGAATCCAGAAATGCATATAGAGTGTTAGTTGGGAGACCGGAGGGAAAAAGACCTTTAGGGAGGCCGAGACGTAGATGGGAGGATAATATTAAAATGGATTTGAGGGAGGTGGGGTATGATGATAGAGACTGGATTAATCTTGCACAGGATAGGGACCGATGGCGGGCTTATGTGAGGGCGGCAATGAACCTTCGGGTTCCTTAAAAGCCATTTGTAAGTAAGTATATATATGTGTATATATATTACTAAATGTATTATTGTAACTTATAATGCAATTTAATATGGAATAGATATTCTAATATAATGTACCTGAGAAACATTTTCTTTAAGTTGTATTAATTTATGGTCATATATTATATTATATTATATTATATTATATTATATTATATTATATTATATTATATTATATTATATTATATTATATTATATATTAACAGGATGACAATAATGCACTTAGTGAATCGGTTATGAGAATTAGCTACAAAATTTGCCACGAAATTGCAAAGGAATTAAAAACATTCAACGAAGGTGAATTTATCAAGCGATGTTTAATTATATTTGCAGATGAACTCTGTCCACAGCAAGTAGGGGAAGTGGAAGCCATTCGCCTGTCTCGTAGAACCGTGGCACAGTGGGCCAGAATTCAAATCTAGCGGGAAAAAATTAAATGAGTATGAAATATAATTTTAAATGATTCTGTTTTACTAAATAATGATTTCTAAGAGCTTATGGAATAATAATAAGCCAGTACAGAATTGTTATCCGTAGTAATGAGCTATGAGTGCGAGTTTGAATAACTATTTCCATGGAGCCTACTAGGTACTTAATTATATCACTTGTTCTTTTCGTGAACTTATAGTTTCCATTATTCTCTAATAGGAGGAGTCATCGTCTGCATCATCGTCCTCCTTATGTTCCTTCCTCTTTCTCTTCCTCCTCTTCCAGCTGCAGCTGCTCTTCGTCCGCTTCATCATCCTTCCTGCTTGTTACACGCACGTCTTCACTTGTACTATAAGTATGGGGTTCCTTCAACATTTGTCGCACTTCAGCGGGAAAGGAATTCTTCTCATTTTCTTAAAACGGATAAGTACTTGATATGATAGGATCAGGAGTTACAAGAAGATGATTTAAGATATCCTACATTGTTTGAATTCGTGAAAATTTTCTTGAATAATCTTCACAGTACTTTCTAATGCTCTAATGTCTAGCTTCTTGGGCTTCTTGGGAAAACCTATAGGTAACACTGCACATTGTATTTTCGTTTGGTGACGTTATCTATTAAAAATTGTAATGCTTTCTCTGGTGTATATGGTCTTGGTGAAGTTGGAGATTTATTATAGGCTATCGTATACTTTGATGCTCTTTTTGGAGTAATTTGTGGTGATTTGTTGTAGAATATGTTGCATCTCTTTTCCTGTACCCCGCAAAGATAATTGAGTATCTAGAACTAATTCAATTTAAGAACGCTGATCTTTCAGAGACCGTACCCTACATGTTTAATTCTTGTTTTCATGCCACTTTCTTCAAACAATTTTTGAGGTCTACCTACTCCTGAAACGGATGGAATTAAATCCTGGACATTTGGCGAGTTTTTATTTATTATAGAACTCTTTGGGGAATTTTGATATCCTTTTTTTAAATTGGGGACACATCAATTAAAGTGAAATTTTAATGGCAAGCAGAGTAATTATCTCATGCCTCCATGTTAAATTTTGTACCAGTGCACTTTATTTGAACCAGGTACCCAGCTTTGAAGCCGTTAACCCTGTGAATTGACAGTGTATTTAATTCCCCTGTTAAAAGTTTCAGGTTTTACCAAAATATTGACAATAATTTATTAATGGAGAGAAGAAAGAGTCTGGAGTAATCGGCCAGGGATGTGGGAAAAGTCGAGGGAAGGGAGGAGGATATCCGTGATCCATTGATTTCACTACCCATTCCGAATCTTTACGCAAAAACCTGTCCTTTTTCCTGGAGCACTGTTTCAAGCGTTTTTCTAAATTACTTCTAAATGTGCGCACAACTTTTTCGACAAACCGTATAATATCCTTGGAACAATGTTGTATTTCTAATTTTGTCACTACGAAATCAGTGAGAGTTAAGTCCACCCGAGTCACAGTGGACTGGATATGGGGATCTACCTCTGAAATAAAAACGCAAATATAAGAAAAAGGCAAGGAAACGCAAGCAAATCTTAACTTTTGTAATAAACTGTAAGGATTGCTTTATAATCTGGTGTAGATTTTAAGGTGACACCTGGTGCAACATTTTTTATATCTCTAATTTAAAATGAAGTAAAGACATAATTCCGCAATATTTTAAAGCTATGTTTAACGCATCCCTGGCAATATTTCACGTATGCAATTAAAGTATGAATAATGGAAATAGGAAGTACGAACCTTCTATTAAAATTTCCATCACAGAAAGACACTTTTCTCCACATCAACAACACACAGATCACCCTCACATCACCACCGCCATAAACCGTCTGGCGCTCGCCGCTCGGGTTCTTACACTTAGCGACTTTTAGCAGCCAGCCCTGTTGGCATTTCGCTCGGTATAAATTGATGGCATACAGATTTATGAAGATCAGTTTTAGTACTTCGAGACTATATAGCGAGAAAATGTTATTTAAAACATGCAAAAATTGAATATTTTCCAGCTAGATTTGAATTCTGGCCCACTGTGCGTGGTTGAGGAGATTGCAGTATGTGTGTATGGGTTATGTAAATAAGCGTAATGATTTATGTGTGTGCATAGAGCGAAGTTTATTTCATTAAATTAATAAGAGTGTTATAAATTCTGTACTGTACAATGGATTGACGTGATATCCTTATAAACTATTATGTACTGACAGACTGAATGACTAGAACAACCGTGGCTCTTGTTATATTAATGCAGGTAAGGTAGCTGTAATGTGAGTCCGCCACTGCGTGAGCGTTCTGCTCTGGCTCGGAATTGAAGTGCCTTGCGGAGCGAGGGCAGCTCTGGCAGACTAAATGGAGCCGCTCTCATGCCCGGCCCTGAACTAGATAATCAATCCAAGCTGGATTCGAACTCAAGTTACATCGCAGCTCTCCCTCAGCAAATTAACGCTCTTACCTACGGAGCTACGTCTGTGGCCTGGGACTTCCTAAGTTATGTAAGAACAATTCGAAATAATTTATACAAAAATTTCGTTATTTTTAGCAATAAATTGCTAGATATTGAAAACATAGGAAATCCCATTTTTTGCAGAGGGCTTGTGTAAGTGGGCAAAATTGCTAACCTTTACGGCATGAGCCTGCAATATTTGTCAGCTCGTTACTACTACCTGTCCCACTTCACGTTACCTCTCTGAGTAATGTCGCTACCGTCTCTGTTTACATCAGAACTACGGTGACTGTGGGCAGCAAGCGGAGTTGCGGGGGTAGGAAACATGGTACAGTACGTGTTGCAATGTTATAGACAGTATGTAGGTTCTCGCGTACCATGCAATAGTAGAATGGAAGCGATTATAGTATAACAGGATTCCTTGACGTCTGTAGTACAGATGCCTCAAACTAGGAAGCTGCCTGGAGAGGGGAAGTAGTAGAGCTAACGGAGGGGGCCCACCTAGGCTCCGATACCCAGGTATAGTCATATTATCTGAAAAGTTGACCTCTTGACAATTTATTCAAGATGTACCCTCCCTATGCAGCCTTCTCAACTGTTAATAGAACTGAGCTGTACCGTTCTAGTCCACAGTGCACAGCAGTAGACGGACAGAGGTAGGGGAGAAGTGCTCTATGCGCCTGCGTGAGCGAGACAGCTTGCTAGTTTGAGGCATCTGTACCTGTCAAAGTCATCTAGCTCTACTACTTTTGTGCGTCTTGAGTTTTTACCGGGTGTTGATATTTGAATTCCTAGTTTTTCTGCTCTTTTACACTCTTTCCCAATTGTTTTTATTCTTTTTTCGCTTACCCCAACGGCTTTTGCTGCTCTTTCTACTGCTTTTGCTAAAGGTAGTACGAGACCTGCCCTTTTTTCCTCTCTACAAAAGTTCAATACGTTATAAATTATCTTCCTGCTTTGAGAATTGTACACTTTCGGGGATGGTTCCTTCTTTGGAGGAGTTTCCATATTTTGTCACAATTGCAATCCTTCCCTGAAAATTCCACACAGTAGCTACATTAGGCTATCTTATGGATTCGGTTATATAAAACCTAAACTGAACTTGATTGAATGTACAGTGTATTCAATGATACTACAACTAAATAAATCACTAATGCTGTATTAGAATGCGTCAACGGCATGTAAACACGAAACGTTTCATTCAATGCACAGCATATTAAAAGATATTACAACTAAATGAATCACTAATGCAGTATTAAAATGCTCCAGTGGAGTATAAATACGTACAGATAACTCAAGCTAGGAAGCTGCCTGGAGAGGAGAGGTAGTACAGCTAACGAAGGGGGCCCACCTACGCTCCGATACCCATGTATAGTCATGTTATCTGAAAAGTTGACTTCCTGGACATTTATTCAAGTTGCATCCTCCCAATAATATATTGAGTAGTGTTGTAATACATAATAATTAGTTTAATGTTATTGGTGTTAATGATTTATTCTCTAATTGCAAAGGTATATTCATTAGTATAATATATGACTGACCTAAATGTTCCATCATTATTCTAGTTATATGTGTCCAAATTATAGATTATAGCGTTTGACTATGGAGAACTTTGTCCGATAGTGTACTACTCATCATAGTGAAAAAAATACTCCTATCACAAACGACAGCCACACATAGAAACATAGAATACAGTCATCTCAACTGTTATTAGAACTGAGCTGTACCGTTCTAGTCCACAGTGCACAGCAGTAGACGGACAGTGGTAGGGAAGATGTGCTCTATGCGCCTGCGCGAACGAGACAGCTTGCTAGTTTGAGGCATCTGTACCGTTCGATTCAATGCACAGTATATTCAATGATAATACAACTAAATAATTCACTAATGCAGTATTAAGATGCTTCAACAGATTGTACACACGTCCCTCACGCTGCTCTAGTCTAGACTGATAGACTAATATTCTCTCGCGACTGTACAGTGTATGACGTAACGGATGGTTCACGAAGACGCCGCGGATAACGTGAGCTGAAACGGACTGTACTATAATTTTGCTATAAACATGTGCTCAATATATACAGAGTGGAAGTGAAATACCTATCCCTGCAGATTGAAAGAAATTATAGGTTACATTTAAATAAATATAAAACCTATATTACGTTTTTTAATTAAATGTACGGTTAATTAGAAAATTAAGCTGAAAGTTTCAGCAGTCCGGCAACATCACCGCTAACACACTGCTTCACTTTTGATGTAAGGGATCCACGAACTCATTCTAACTGCCTCCACCTGCCTCTCTGGCGACAGAGTTGCAATCTTGTCGCATTTTTCGGTGGCTTCAAATTAAGTAATTTTAAAATTAAATTTACACGAAAACCGTCCACGCTATAGAAATATGCCGGAGGGATTTTCTATCGATATGAAAAATAATGCGATGCTTCTCGCAACATGTATGTTAAACCTAATAAGTGTATGTTAAACAGTTGAGAAAAAAAACATATTTTAGTAGAAATTATAAACTTCCTATAAATATTGTATTACACTTTTTTGTTAGATACATGAGCTATTTGCTCCGAAAATCTGCAGGGTTATTTCACTTCCAAACTGTATAATCTTTACTGCAAACACAGTATCTACAAGTGTCTTTCTTTATAAAAAGATAGTATATTTCGATGGCTCAGAACGAGACTGTTAAATCTAAAAAAATTCACTTTTTGAGTTATTAATATAATTTTAATATTTGAATTGAATGTTACAACTCCAAAAAATTCACTTCTTGAGATATTAACATAATTTGAACATTTTAATTGAGAACTATGCTTTGTGAAACTGTTACAACCCCAGTTCCTAGTGAGAGATAGAAGCACATACAGCAGTTTTAAAGTTATGCAATTTAATGTTTTTTATAATACGAAAATGTTATATTTCACTTTGTGACAGTTTTCCAAAACTGTTGCTAAAAGTAATGTTCCATTTTAACAAGTAATATTTTCGCATTGCAAATATTCATAGTTCCAGTTTAGATTTGGCACAAGAAATAATGGTAGCATAATGTTGTGAATTGTATGCGGCTCGTGATTATGTTACATATAAAAAGTAGGAGCAGGCGAAAGGTTAAAGGCCTTGACTGGAGATAATAATAATAATAATAATAATAATAATAATAATAATAATAATAAATATGTGGAAAGAGGGTAGAAATTTTGTAGAAGTTTTACAAGGAGAACAGACGCAAGTATGTACGACTTCCACGATCGATAGAAGTAATAATCCATCGATTTGTGTAATAGATAACATGAACTGCATCATAAATATAAACATGGAGTAGAGGTAGGCTTAAATATTATTCTGTAGTGTTGTAGATCAATTCTGCAGTGCTTGGGAAAAGTGACATAAGTCAGTTTCCACAAAAACGTTTTTGATAATTTATTGACAACTTACGGAACATCTGCTCGCTTGGAAAAAATACATAAGTATTCCTCCCATTACAATAATTCATACAGAAGAAATTCAAATCGACATAAACCAGTGTAAGTTGTCAATATATTATCAAAAAAAGGTTTGTGGAAACTGACTTGTGTCACTTTTTCCAAGCACTGCAGAATTCTAAAATATTGTAAGTATGAAATGTTAAAGATTCAAAATATTAACCTTATTTTTGTTTTCATTTATTATGTCACATTTATTTGCTAATAATAATGTTTAAATTATATTGGCATGATTCACATTGCGGGGCTGGTCATTGAACAATGGATGGAAAAGACCACACGTAAGAATGGATTGGCCCGAATTATAGCGACTTTTGAAATATGATAAAATAATTTGTAAGTAAGTAAATAGGATTTGTCTGTAAAATTCCTACTGAGTACTTCCACTTGTTTAGTTTCGAAGATACTAATGACGTTTGTCATGTCTTATTCATATTGTAACTTTTTTTAAACTAAACAACAATGTAACTTTATTATCTCAACAACAGGATTTGCTCTCCACACAGTAACACAGTATTCGTTAGTGCACTCCACTGACGACAATGACAATTTACTTGGACTATTACGAACAACAATGAACTGTTAATCTTAACTAATATTTACAAAGCACTATTTACAAATCAGAACTGTCACTTCTCAGTTCACAGTTCTAGCTCAGTCACTCAAGTTCACAGTATCTCGAACCACAGACATTCAGAGACGATCCGCTGTTCTCGAACTCAGGTCCCTCCAACTGCGGTCCACTGCACTCGAACTCAGGCCTTCTAATGCTCACACAGTTGCGGACGCACACTCAAGTCGAACTCCGGTACACAAGACTGACTGGCTTGCTCTGTTCACTGGCTTACTGACTGAACTAATCATGAATCACAATGCCCGAGTTCACTCGCGTTTCTTCTTTTATAACCACAGCGACGTAGCCTGGAAAGTTCGACGCGTGTCCAGAGATAGCACTCTCGAACAATCCAGATCCCTCTCCTCTCTGCCAGTGCCAGATGCGCGCGCAGCCTCCCCTCGCGCGTCGCAGTAGTACACCGCCCCTCTACCCTCTCGGCACCCAGATGCTCCCCTCGCCGCCACACCTAAGCGACCAACGGACACGCGTTCGAACCCCGGTGTAGCTGTCACAATATGTTGTGATAGTGGTGCCCTTTTTGTGAATATTACAGTACATTGTGCTGTATTGTTTTATTTTTCGGCCATTTTGTGAAGACCATAAATTAGTGAAATGAGACATAGTATGAAATCAATATTATTGCAATATATATATATAAATTTTTATGCAATACAATAAGATAATGCACCTTTATAAGTTGATATTTTGCCGTATATTGATCAGCAGGGAAAGGATTTATATGTAAATACATATTTACTTATAAAGCTAATATAATTTATTTTTTGATCTACAGAAAAATCCTACTTTTATTTTCCATATTTTTCCAATTTTAGAGTTTAGTACTTTAATTTCCATATATTTTCCATATTTCATATAAAACAGTCCATATTATATTAGGTTTAACAATAAAACAAAACAAAATTCCATTAACTTTTAAAAAAATAACAATAATTTAAAAAGTAATCCCTTTAACATCAGAGTTATTTGTGTGTATCAACAATGGGAAAGTTTACAAAACTGTATTAATTTAATTTAAAATTTTTAACAGACTTCAGTTGTGCAGCTCAACAGTTAAATGATAAAGTCAGAGTAATAATAAAAGGTTCAGTTTTGTAAATCATACTATAAAGACGGTAAATATGCCAAAAGTACGTCATTCAGTCAATTTAAAATCAAAACTAACAAGTTACATTTCAGAATTTAAAGAAGATGGTTTATCAACTGACAATAAAATATTATTTTGTAATTTGTGTCAGTGTGCAGTATCATCTACACAAAAGTTACATTACAACTAGTAAACATCAGGCCAACAAACAACTCCAAGCAGAGACAATTGTTTTTAAAATACAACATCGAATGTAAGATCTAGTTTAACATCGAGTCATCTCTGCTGATACTCACAAACTAAAGAATAAGGTCTTCAGGGAATTCCTTGAAAAATATACTCAACATACAATCCCGGATGAGTCAACACTTAGGAAGACGTATGCTCCATCCATCTACGATGAGACAATACAGAAGATAAGAGATGAAATTAAAGATAGTTCAATTTGGGTTTCCATTGATGAGACTCCCGACAAAGAAGGTAGACTTGTTGGTAATGTAGTTATCGGTTTGTTAAGTGAACAATATTCTGAACGAATTCTTTTACATTGTGATGTTCTAGAAAAGTGCAATAACAAAACTATAGTTAAACTTTCAACGAACTATGGGTATCCAAGCTATTATGTACGATAATTGTTATTCTTTATATGCTGCCCCTGGTCAAAGCTGGACAAGCATTATCTGTTGTATATCCTAAACTCAATGGCGCATGCATTTCATTGTTATAAAATAAAGTAGATTTGTTGAAATTCTCAAAGCTCCCAGTAGAGTTAACGTGTTGAAAGAAATGTACCCTGAAACTGCCACCAAAGCCCAAAGCAGTTGAATATTATGCTAAGACTCTATTAACAATGTTCTCCTTGCATTGGACTCTGAAGATGCAGTCTCAATTTGCGAAAACAGTTACCTGTGACATAAGTGTGAAGAATGACTTAGCTCACATTCAGCATACATTTTCATGCATCATAAAAACGCTCAAAAGTCTCCAAAATAGGCACCTTTCACTATCTGAAAGTTTTGAAATTATAAATAGTACTGTGGAACAACTGAATCGTGGTAGAGGTAAAGTTGCAGAACAGTAAAGCTAAGGTGGACACTGTACTTTCAAAAAACCCTGGATATGAAGAAAACAAAAGGTTTTCATTTGTTCAACAGTGAAGATTAACTTGGACTTATCCCCAGCAGACATTGTGAAATTGAATTATGTACCAGTTTTTGACGTCGAAGCTCTTTTAGTCAGTATAAATCTATCCTCAGAGACAATAGAAGAAGATTCACTTTTCAGCACTTGAAAGAAATGTTTGTAAAGTCAGACAATAAAAATTGTGTTTTGTTGAAACATTGGAAGATAAGTCCATTATATTTTTGTTTAGTTTGATTAAAATGTACCAATATTTAGGTACATAGTCATTTTTATAATTTTAAGTCCATATTTAATTCCATAGTAAAAATTATTTAATTTTATTTTATTTATTTATTCATTCATATTTGATTTATTTTTAATCCTTTAACTTAGCTGTTAGAAAATATTAATAAATTATTTAGTTTTTCAGCTCTATTTCGATTTTTTTATTTATTGTAAGAATAATTAAAATATTTATATCAATTGTACAAGTACTCTATACAAGATATAACCAAAGTCTTCTATATACAGTTACGAAGTTCAATACATAGTAAATATGCATCCATAGATAGTTGCTAACCACTAGAATCGCTACTATCGCCTCATTACATATAATGCGAAATAATATCGGCACAGTCTATTGTTCCTAGTACACTCAACAACTCAAGCTTCGTGATTGTATATACTAGACTGTGATATAACTCAATCCTTGTTATAAAATCGTATTGAAATTCTAATCTGAAATGGACTCCTCCAAATCGATGCTAAGAAGAGGACAATGATTTCTTACCGAACCCAGGAGAAACATTTCAGACATCGTCTGCAATGCAGTAACATTACAAAGGAAAACTAGAGAAACTTTCATTTGTTAAAAAAGTACACGGAGTTTTACATATGAGGCGCTCAGAGCTAAAGTGGATCAAGTCCATGAGACGTAGTTTTGAGATAATAGGACTTAAAGTTAACTTGCTCTAGTGGATTATTTATTTATTTATTTATTTATATTTAAGTTATTCATTTATTTAATCTGACAGGATTAAGGCCATAAGGCCTTCTCTTCCAGCCTACCAGATAGCACATATAAATACAAAAAAGAAATACAAACACTGATGAAAATAATACGAATTAAATTTTTTAAAATAATTTATTGATCGATCAGCGCATTTAGCGCTATACAGGTCTTTTCTAAATAAAATATAAATACAATACATGGCACTGAATTGAGGGCAGCCTAGATTGGGCTCCTCAATGAACAAAAAAATTGTTAATAAATAATTATTTACATAGGTTGGTGTGATGATAAATTCTGATTATAATATGAGGTCCATTAGAAATCGGCTCTTCATTCTGGTGGGAAATGTGGACTTCCTTCCGAGAGAGTAGTGAATGGCGCCTGGAACATTTCTAGTTTGTTACAGAACTTCTTAGCTTGTGAATGAATAAACTGTTTGATTGTGTCAATATTAGTCTCTCTGTGTAGTTGGCTGTTACGGACAAATCAAGGAGAATTGAGTGAAATTCGTAGGACTTTATTTTGAAATGACTGGATGTGTTTAATTTCACTTTTTCAGCTCCTCCCCAGACAGGACAGGCATAATAATAGAGATGTAATAGAGATGTGTAAAGTAGCATGCAATTTTGTAGCTTTAGAGATGATTTATTGTTGAGGAGCGGATATAATTCAGCGAGTCTTGAGTAGGCCAATTTAAGCTTATTTTTGATGTGATGTTTCCATGATAGACGGCGATCTAAGTGCACTCCAAGATATTTTACAGCTTCATCCTTCAGTTTCCACGGTGTCACGTTGGTTGAAAGATTTAACAAATTAAATTAAAGCACTATACAAGGTCAACAGGGTCAAAAGAATACTTAGAGCTCTCATCGAGTTAATGCAAGAAAAAAAAAACACAGAAAAACAGAGATAGCAATGAAGACAGTGATAACTGATGATGATAATAATTATGCTAACAATAATAATAATAATAATAATAATAATAATAATAATAATAACATATTACAACAGCATAGTTACAATACTTATTATATGACATGGGTTAAGCCGAAGTTGCGCAACCTGACAGATGTTCAACAAGGAATTCCATGAACTATAATGTGATTTTTAATTTAAATTTGGATTTTGATATTGTCCGACAGTCTCTGACATGGTCAGGGAGAGAATTTCAGAGGCGTGGAATCGATATGCTGAAAGATGATGAGTAGAACGATGTTCTGTGCAGAGGAATAGAGAGAAGGTACATGTTTCTGGTTCGAGATTGTGAAAGGTAAACAAAACGAGATGCTAGGTAAGAGGGTGTGGAGGTGTGGATGATTTTAAATTTTAAAACGAGGGAAGTGAAGAATCTTCTTTCTGTAAGTGGATTCCAAGACAACAATTCTAGTGACTGTGTTACATAATCGAATTTTTTTATGTTAAAAACGAAACGAACGCTAATTTTATTGCTCCATTCTCAAATTCTAGATTTATAAAATATAAAAAAGTGTGGTATTAATTGATACAACGCTTTGGTGACTTGATCCACTATGGCTCAAAACATCGTGAACAAATAATCTGAGCCAAAAGTGACTGGTGTCACCTACCGGCGAATGCTTGGAATTAAGGGGAGGCAGAAGTGAATATTTCAATATCCACAAAATTTATCCGATTTGTTTGAAATTGATCATGGATACTAAGTATGTCATTAGTAATAGAGATACCAAGTTTCAACTTTCTAAGTACAATACTTCTGTAAATATTAATAATTTTATAAAACTTTATATCGTTTGATATAAAATGCTCCACTCACCATATTGTAAGAAATGTTCAATATTTCTTTTTATTTATATGTTCAGAGAAGGTATATAAATAATGATAAGTTATTAGTTTATTATGGGAATAATATAGTAATACAGTTATCATGGTTTTAATTTCATACTTTTAAGGGCACAAAATCAAAAACTAACATCGGAATATCAAAATAAAGGTAATAAAAATGAAAAAAAAAAAAAACAAAAAAAAATTTTTTTCATTTTTTCTTCAGTTTTGTTCGAAAATTTCACATCTGCCTCCCCTTAAGTCTTGATCCATTACTACTCGGAAAAGATCCAACTTCAGATGATCAGAACATGAATTAAATCCAATTTAAGAAAATTTGTAACTTGATCCATTTTAGATGTGAACGCCTCATATATAAAACTTGACTGTTTGAATTGATCTCAAAGGCAAAGAAATAAACATGTCTTCATATAGACGTTAGGATAGAAGTTCTTTTATTCCGAATGATATGAGCTCAGAAACAGACTCCGTCCTTTGCCAGAAGAAGAAAACGAGTGTCTAGGAATTCATGTGAAGCCATCACAATGCACTGCGAACCTACCAAAATTCAGACCTGAAGATTTAATGTTTCGGTTGGCGAAATCTTGTCCTAAAGCTTTCACCATGCATTGAGATTATCTGAGAACGCCTGGAAACGCCTGTGATAGATAATGCGAATATATTATCTTTCCAATTAGCACGAATAACCAGAAATTACGACATATTTGTAAATTGGTTTTAGAAAGTTTGGATCGTCGCCAGAGATGGAAACCAAAAGTTGTAGGATAAATTTTCCGCAGCATGTTACAAAATTCCTGATCATGAATTTTCTCTGTCCCAGAACACAAGAGAACGTGGAAATAAATTAGTAAATATAATTCATAAAGTCGCTTTGTTTGTGTCATAACGGGCAAAGGGGCGCCCAATTCCCTGCATACTTGCTTTGTAAAGGATTGGAGATCGAATACCGAAACTATGGACATGCAAACATTGTTCTAAATATCCCACACCTCTTTGATGTGAACACTAGACGATAATGTAAACAGTTCAACGTACTCTTTTGTAGTTGATCATAATCATCACTCAAGAATTAGGTCAATAGACCTTTTCCGACTTCAGACAATCGCTTCCTCATTTTCATTACATCTCCTCTTCGTCTTGGTTTTCATTATATTATTTGTGTAGGACATCTTTCTTCATCCGCTCCGTTTCTGTTAATATGTCTCTAATTTGTCTGTTATTTTAAGGCCTGATTGTATAAACCATTTAATCTTAGATCAGAGGTTAAATTGATCCTTGTTTCAGCTGAACTTGGAATTTTGTGTTGTATAAAGTCTAATCTGAGATTAATTTGTCTCAAACTAAAGTCAACTTTGACTGAAGAAATTTCTCCTATTAAGTTAGATGATCCAAGTTCAGTTATTTCTTTTCTGTTTGAAATATACGAGTGACAGATTGTGCAAATAAAATATCCATCATTATTAATATTAATAGATATGTTAGGTACATTTATATATATTTATTTCAATTTCTTGCCTTAATATACAAACATTCTTACATTTTATAAGGTTCTATCGTGTTCAGCAGTTTCAAATAACATAACCTATAATTATATTATGTTTATAACAACCATTAATTATTAATGGATATGATAGGTACATTCATAAATGCTCAATTAACTGTATTACTAAACGAAAATTATCGTTTTATAAAGGTTTATTATGTTTAGCAGTATCAAACACCATAACATGATAACAACTTGGACAACAGTCAACCTTCTTCTTATTGCCCGCCATTATTTACATTGAAAAAAACCAGTGTCTCCAACAGAGTGTAATACGGAAGGTCGCCAAAAAGTAGTTGTAAAGTCGCTAGATTTCTCATTATCAACAAAGAAAGATGAAATTTTGTCACTATGGGGTGCTAAAAAGGTCACTAAATCCCTATTTAAGCAATATAAAAGTTAAAAGAAATTGTTGTTGAAAAAGAGTTAAAGTCGCTAGATTGGCAACACTGAACAAACCTGTCCGCGCATCTCGTATTTCACCTTTTTATGCTATGTTGCCAAATCCTTTTCACGTGAACTTATATTGCATTTGAACCAAGGTAATTTGATCGCAGAAAAGTTTTATACAATAGAAGAAGTGTCTGAACTCGGTTCACTTTTCGATCTTCGATTAAAGTTGATCTTTAGTCAGGGAGTTTCATACAATTGGGCCTAAATGTTTCAAGGTTCCTAATTTCTGTGTTTTCAAGTCTGTCTTTCCTTCTACAGCCTTTAACAGATCCTAAATATTTCATTTCTAATGCTGTTATGTTACATCTTATTTTTTTTTTTGTATCCACGATTCAGAAAGCCACCGGTGTGACTCAGTCGGTTAAGGCGCTTCCCTGCCGATCTGAAGTTGCGCTCGGGCGCGGGTTCGATCCCCTCTTGGGCTGATTACCTGATTGGTTTTTCGAGGTTTTTACCAACCATAAGGTGAATTCCAGGTAAACTATGGCGAATCCTCGGCCTCATCTCGCCAAATACTACCTCGCTATCACTAATCTCATCGACGCTAAATAACCTTGTAGTTGATACAGTGTCGTTAAATAATCAACTAAAAAACTTCAGAAACGTAGACTAATGCTGATACTGCTAATATCTTATAGAATATTATGTTCCTTTTGTTGCTTTGTTATTATGAAATTTATATCGTTCCTTGAAATTTTGCTAATTTATTATATTATTACAATTATAATCAAATGAGACCACATCCTAGGTAATCAAAAGGACTTAGTTGGCCGATGACTATTTTTTATTCCTATTTTGTACCTAATTTCTTGTTTGCCTCGGAATGTTATAGCATTGTTTTGAATGAGCATTTTAAAATTGTATTATTAATATATTTTATATAATTTAGCCTATTATTTTGCAGTGCCGCGCCTATTCGTGGTCAGGATAAGGCATCCTGCCTATTTATTTGTGCTTTATTATATTTATTGTTACTCCCGTTACGGAATGCGCGCTGGTTAGAGTCCTCATGAGGGAAGAAATTTTCTTCACGAAATTTCGCCTAAACTTATAATGACTTTATGTATTGGGACCGGTACCCAGCATCGTGATTGGGGAGCTACGATAGGTAGCGAAATCCGGTTGCGAAAAAACGGATGGGGGATCATTTGCTAACCACACGATACCTCTATTCTGGTTGGATGATCGTCCACCTCTGCTTCGACATGTGGGCGTGAGGCCAGCAGCCGGCTGGTCGGTCTAGGTCCTTCACGGGCTATAGCGCCAAGGATTATTGTTATTATTATGTCTTTGCAGATCATTTTCTGTACTTGCTACTATTATCTGGTTATCAGGATACAGTAAAGTTTTCAAGTTACCTACCTGGTTTCATTCGTTTATTTGTTTTTTATAATATTTCTTGTTATTTCATCTATGTACAGATTAAAAAAAACTTGAAAGAGACTCAAACTAGTTTGACTCCTTGAGTAGGTTAAAATTCATATTTTTCCTAGCTTCATTTCCAAATTTTATGACAAATTTAGTTTCCTCTAGCAGCCTAAACTTTTAAAGACTTTATCTATTAAGTATCTCGGGATTCATTGTTCCTCCATTATAATATAGAGCAGCCATTTTCAAATTTTCAACCGATGTGCCGCGAATGATTCGCTGGTGTGCCGAAAATAGTAGGCTAAAGATTGTCGTAGAAAAAAAGAAGAGGGGGCGAATTCACAAGGGTCAACATTCAGCGAACACGCCACAAGCCGACATTTGGTAAAACATTCCCTCTAAAACCCTCAAAATTGCCCCTGGTTTGGAACCACTGATCTAGTTTCTATAAGTATGTGGGGGAGTTTAAATTACAAATTTAGTGTAACACACGTAGAAAAATGTTGAAAATCTCTGGTCTTTAGTTTCATTATGAGGATTTCCCATTATTTCATTAACAGTACAGCAAATGTAGTGTATTCTCCGACAAATTTAAAATTATGAACTTTTATGAAATTTATTGAATAATTAATTCACATAAATTAAATCCTTGTAACATTTAAAGGAAAAGTGTAATGTGGTCGTATTTGCGGATTATTGCAAATGAAACCTATGCGGGCATTATGAACGCGTTGTAATCTTTGGGCTAAATAGGAATTTAAATCTGTTAGAAAGTCACAATACTAAAAATGTAACATCACCAATGTTTATATCAGAATTCTTTTAAATGAAGAGGTAGAACATTTTTCAGGCGATTTAATGAGAATAGGATCTAAATAACCTAGTAATTGAAACAGCGTTTGTTAAACAACCAACCGGATATTCTTAGTTGTTCAATCTATCAGTATATCTACAGGGTGTTTCCGAGGTGGCGTTACAAACTTTCAGGGTTGATGGCGAAGGGCTCATGTATCAATTTGAGATAAGGAACCCTGGTCCGGAAAATGACCGAGTCGAAAGTTACAACCAAAAATAGTTCTGTGGAAATGAAATAATTTTATTTCTCTGTACATCTTATTGATGTGTATTTATCTGTACATCCTACACATACTGTATTCATCTGACGTTGTTTTCGTTGTCTACTTACAGTACTCCATTCAGTACGCTGTCTGAGGGATGGGGACAGGAAACTACATTAAAGCAATGCAGATAGCGTAATGTTAACGGACATGGCCGGTCCTGATATGCACGTTTATAGGCAGCAGTGTATGTGTACAAGTTGCAGTGTCCAGTCGATCAGTCCTAGTGAAATGGAGAAGTACACGAGAACGGAATATGCAGACCTGATTTTCGAATACGGATGAGCCAATGGGAACAGTAGACAAGCTCACAGATTGTATCGGTACAAGTACCCACGTAGGAGACATCCGGCCCATACCATTTTTCCACGACTGTTCCAAAAGGTTAAGGGAAGGAGGGCACATGGTGCTAAATTACAATTTCATTTCCATACAACTATTTTTGCTCATAACTTTCGATTCGGTCATTTCCGGACCATGGTTCCTGATCTCAAATTGATACATGTGCTCTTCGCCATCATCCCTGAAAGTTTGTAACACCATCTCGGAAACACCCTGTATATTATACACTCTGTTGAAACTGTAAATTAAAATTGTGACTCAAGTTTTAACAGCAAATGAAGCATGGAATAATGGAAAACTTAGGCTAATTAATACTTAGTGATGAAGCTAGCCTCTGCATACAAAACATCTCACCTCTCCCAGAGTGTGAGTGACACATAACCCCAAAGCTTTCTGAACGCCTTCATGACGTATGAGCAACTGGCAACTAAATCACCTACCATAATAAATTCACACGTAATATTCAGGAGAGCGACTGAAATCCGAGCGCGAATTAATTAAAACACAGACATGTTAATTAATAGGAAGCGTGTTTAAATAAAAGTTGCCGCGTCATTAATTTATAATAATGACAGGGAAAACGAGCTGCATCTCTGGACTGCCTGCTTGTTATGCAAGTCTCTCGAGAGCCAAACCTCTGGTACATGCCGCCTACGTACACTTGCAACCCACACAACGCTCCTGTAGCGAAGTTTGCATAGACATGCACCGGTGACATGATTGCTTTTCCTTTGCTTCTATTTTTGTATTCACGAAGTCAATTTTCTTGCTGTTTGATATTGATGGAAGAAAAGCATCTGTTCTTAAGACCTTTAACATCCACGAAGTAATATTGGTCTCATTTTCATTTATTGTAACATAGAAACTCTATATCTCTTTATTTCAGTTCAGAATGATTTGAAACTTACGGGAACACGTGATATTGAGCTAATATTCAGTTATGATGAAAAGATTGGTGTTTGTGTACTTATAGAACTTCAATCGTTGAATATTTGAAAATTCCTCACAGTAGGATTTTTTTTCGATTTTCTTCAATTTAACACAACTCTCTGCAAAAGTCAATTTTTCCCTCCGCTTTTGTTTGTGTAGTGTAGTGCAGTCAAGTCAACTGAAACTTTGGCGCAAGCGCGAGCTCAGGAGAGCCTGAGCGCTTTACAACGGAAAGGAAAGAGACAAACGAACAAGGTAGTATATGCCGCTTGGTAAAGCTATATACAGTAATACTCAGCACTGATTCAATGGATAAAGGGGACAGAACTTATTAAAACTATGTCCATGATAACTTTTTGATTCCTCTGAGAAGTATGATTGCCTTTTAAATTATGTAAGTTTTAATTTTAAATTTATCTTTTGAAGAGGTGGAAAAATTCAAATACCTGGGAGCAACAGTAACAAATATAAAAGATACTCGGGAGGATATTAAACACAGAATAAGTATGGGAAATACCTGTTATGATTCGGTTGAGAAGCTTTTATCATCTAGTCTGCTGTCAAAAAATCTGAAAGTTAGAATTTATAAAACAGTTGTTCTTTATGGTTGTGAAACTTGGACTCTCACTTTGAGAGCGGAACATAGGTTAAGGGTGTTTGAGAATAAGGTTCTTAGGAAAATATTTGGGGCTAAGAGGGATGAAGTTACAGGAGAATGAATAAAGTTACACAACACAGAACTGTATGCATTTTATTCGTCACCTGACATAATTAGGAACATTAAATCCAGTCGTTTGAGATGGGAAGGGCATGTAGCACGTATGGGCGAATCCAGAAATGAATATAGAGTGTTAGTTGGGAGGCGGGAGGGAAAAAGATCTTTGGGTAGACCGAGACGTAGGTGGGAAGATAATATTAAAATGGATTTGAGGAAGGTGGGATAAGATGATAGAGACAGGATTAATCTTGCTCAGGATAGGGATCAATGGCTGGCTTATATGAGGGCGGAAATGAACCTCCGGGTTCCTTAAAAGCCAGTAAGTAAATAATTAATTAAGTTATAATTTTCATGATTATTTTCCACAAGTTTCATTTTTTATTCAAAAGGAATATTTTCTCTAACTTTTTTTTACAGAAAAGTGTAATTATAAGATATGTTTTTTTTGGTAACCTTACTGGTACTGCAACAGTGCTTTCGTACATCTAATACATCGTAAATACGTATAACTGAAAGTAGTGCATTACAAATTTTGAAAATATTCGCATTGGAAATGTTTGTAAGGGAATTAATTAAGAAAGCAACAACTGTTACATCATAACAAAATATATGTGCCCATTATTTAAAAAAAATCAGGTCTAGCTTCAGCAGATTTCGAGAAAATAATTTAATATTCTGATGATAGGAATTTGCGCACCAATATCACCTTAAAAGCATAATGTGCTAAGACTTTTGTTATGGAATATTAATTACAGTTAAAACGTATACCTAGGTAACTTTGATTTCTACTGTAATATTGTTTTGATTAGTTTGTTTACTTTTATAAGTCTAAAGAGAACATCAATATCTATTCCACTTAACGTGCCATATTCACTTTATTTCCTTGGGATATCACTTTCTTTAAGAGTGTGTCCCATTCACATAGTACAGTATAGTTAAACTGCTATGGAACTTATGTGAATATTACTTTTTAAATCTTTATTATGTAATTAACGTTTAAAACACAACTGCAATATTAAGATAGATAGCATCAAACAGAAAGAAGTCATATAAAAATAATGACATAAATTTTCGCGTTCCTTTTGAAGTTTGTACACCACTGTCTTCTTAATCCAACAGACTGCTTATTCATATACATAATCCTTCCTCCTTCCATACCTAGCGCTTGATGGCGCGCTAAACGTCAAGGTCAGAAAAATGCGCTTGCTTTGACATCACTGGTGTAGTGCAATGCATATCAGCAGCATCTTATATTTGCGTTTTCGTCCTCTTGTAATTGAACGACAAATCTTGCACTGAATTACTTATTGTCCAGTTCCTTCACAATATTTTACTTAATATTTGTTCGTTGGAATATATTGTTTCCGCTGTATGCACTGAACGACTGGATCCCGCTACTTTTATACAGGGACATCATTTTATTTTTACTGATATTTCTAATATTAACCTGGCTATACCTTTGGATCAACGATTAAGAACTGGAAACACCGTTTGCTACCCCCTTGCGCGACTGGAGCGTAATATACAAACAAATCACTTTACTAGGTATAGGAGGGAAGAAAAGTAGTTCATCCATTTACGTAAACTAGGAAATATCGCGATTTTGAGTTTGATAATTTTCATTAGGTTTTTGTTTAATGAAAATACAGTACAGTATTAACAAAGAGTGTTTTTATTCACGAACTGAGCTGTCCATGCGGACGTATTCATTATGCAGCGTATATTATACTGTCTAAAGCACATTAGCATACAATATAGAGAATGAAGTTAAATTAAAAAATAATCATATTATGGATATTTAAACACATTTTTGAAATTGGTGGCCGTTCATTTCGATACAGGCTTCAGTTCTAATGTGCATATTATCGCATTATAGACTATTGTACACAATTCCAGTTACCAGTTTCGTCTTTCGTACTGGTAACTCATGTTGAAATAATTCTGCACCTACTTTATAAAAGAGTACCTTACGTACTGTAAATTCAGTCTTCACTTCTGGCCGATCCGAAAAGATAAAATTATTCAGACATGCTATCTACTGTCCGTCCAAGTGGTTACGTCGCAGGGTCGTAGAAAGGGAGGAAATCACGTGGCAGTTAATTACTTAACAAAGCCCTTTTATTTAAGTTATTTTAAACAATTGTATGGGTATAATATTACATAGACGTCCAATTCCTAACAGAAATTAATGTTCTCAGAAAAGAGCTAAGACAGCCCAGCCACTAGCATTTACAGAGAGGCGAATAGAAGCAGGTGGGGGAAACCGGGATGCGACGTAGGCAAATGGAAAATGATGCAGTATTGAAAGCTCTTTCGTAACTGGAAAACGCGAACAAATTTTTGGAACGTACTGTTACTGTGACCGTAAAGCTACTATGACTGTATATGCGGTCTTGGATCTGTGTGGATGTCGGTTGATCTTCATTAGTAGAAGGGGTGGGAGTGAAGTACATTAAAAAACTCAGGTAAAATAAAAATTGAAGTGAAAATAAAATTATGTCCCTGTATAACACCGCCTCCTTAACATCACTGTAATCGGTGGTTGACGTAGACCAGTAATCACAACATTTATGTGCACATAACATTTTTTTTTGTATGGCTTCAGAAACCGCCAACCCTGATGATCAATATCAGCTACCTCTTCAGCCCAAATTCTCAAATCTATACTCGGGTATTGCGGGCTGCGTTCAGCAGTGATTCGGCGTTAGCTATTTCTTTGGACACGCTTGGATTATGATGACTATGATGACTAAGTAATGAGAAAGTAAACAGTCAGATTATTTTATGAGGCATTGACGTCATAATTCTAAACAAACATGCTTCTAACAGTAACAAGCTGTAGGGGTATGCTATTAATCTTCATTGGGCTTTTATTTTGCGTCCGTTCCAGTATTCTATCACAACACAGCATTTATACCATATTAGCAAATACATTTTTGGGCTTTCGGTTTTGTAATTGATAGTTAAATATCTTGATAACGATACAATGGCGCTATTAATTAACTATCGGTAATCGCGTCATATAAACGATGTGCTATTAATATCGAATCGGGAACATGATGCGGCTATGAAAACACGTCAAATAAAGTGTTATTTATCGCTTGTTCAGGAACGCTGTTACATAAAATTTCCACGGTAAGTCAGTAATTACATTAACTCTCATGATTTCAACATCAATTAAGCATCGATATTCATCACATGAGGCATCCCGCACTCTCAATGTTTTGTGGAGTGATGTGTGGGATCGTAATTAGATTACCAGAAAATTACACGCTATGAGGAAAAGTTTGCTGTCAAAAGTGTGACTTGTAACATTGTAATCACCATGAGTCATAAAAATATATTGTCATTATTAGTTTCATTCATTTGATATCCTACCCAAGGGCAGATCTTTCACTGCAATCCCAGCTTTCTCCAGTCTTTTGTATTTTCTGTCTTCCTCTTTGTTTCCTCATATGATCCATATATCTTAATGTTGTCTACCATCTGATATCTTCTTATACCCCGAACTCTTTTCCCTTTCACCATTCCTTCCAGTGCATTTTTCAGTATGCAGTTTCTTCTCAGCCAGTGACCCAAACAATTCCTTTTCCTCTTCCTGATCAGTTTCAGCATCATTATTTCTTCACCCACTCTTTCCAACACAGCTTCATTTCATATTCTGTCTGTCCACTTCACACGTTCCATCCTTCTCCATATCCACATTTCAAATGCTTCTATTCGTTTCTCTTCACTTAGTCGTAATGTTCATGTTTCTGCTCAACATTATAATATTATACTTATGTGAAGTATTTAATCTAGAAAGAATTTAATATTAGTAAGAAGTTAGAATTAAAGTTTTGTAGATTAACTTGACAACAAAGGGCGTAAACTAAAAATCAAATGAAGTTAAATGAAATACCGGTGTCACAAATTAACAAGAAAACTTATTAAAAATATAACGTACGTAGGTTAAATATTTAATAATATTAGGAAAATTTTGAATTAGGTATTCAGGAGAATAAATATCGCAGAACTGCATTTGTAATTCTTCATCTGACATAATTAGGAACATTAAATCCAGACGTTTGAGATGGGCAGGGCATAGCAGGTATGGGACAATCCAGAAATGCATATAGAGTGTTAGTTGGGAGGTCGGAGGGAAAATTACCTTTAGGGAGGCCGAGACGTGATTCACAGATTCTGAAAATAGATTTGGATAAAATACGATTGGATTAATCTTGCTCAGGATAGGGACCAATGGCAGGCTTATATGAGGGCGGCAATGAACCTCCGGATTCTTTAAAAGCCAGTACGTAACTAAGTAAGTACCGTATGTTAAATATAACAATATATTAATAGTAATTTGAATTACATATTCTAAATATCTTCTACTTCTAATTTTCATTTATACTGTATAATTTGTAAATACAGATACCGGTATAGATACTCGGCCCCAGAACAATCTTCCCCTTGAAATTATTGAAGTCTGATTCACAGGGAGTTCTAGCTGAAAGTAAGATTTACATAATATATACGTCATTGTAGGTACGTTAACAGAAAACCACAATTGAAGTCACACAGTGTTTGTGTGCACTCAAAATTGGGTTTCTGGCTTCTTGTGAGCCAATTTGAGGTATTTGGATATAAAGGGAAAAATTGAGACGGTGTCGGGTATAGTTCTTGAGTAGCTCAGTCGGTAGTGCATTCGTGCGATAAGGGAAGGATCCCGGGATTGATACTCGGCTACGGAACAATTTTTCCCTTGAAATTATTCAAGTCTACTTCACAGGGAGCTATACCCGAAAGTCAGATTTGCATAGATACCGGTACTTCAAAATCAGGTCATTATACATTTTATTTCATAATTAAGGCTGTATGTTTTTGTGGAAGGAATTTAATAATGTAGATTTAAAAATTTCTATCAATTGAATTTCGTTCCGACATCGCAATGCCTTCACGTAGTCCAAACTGTCCTAGTTTCAGTGCTAGTACGTACGAAACCTTCAACCAGACCGAAAAAAGTAAACAAGCCCAAGCCTGTTCCCCCACTTTCGTCCAACACTCCGCTATCAGTCAACCAGTCAACCTGTATCTCCTCCATCGGAACCTGAACTTCGAAGTCTAGTAATAAATGAAGTGAAGGATCTGCTGAGGATGGATAACACAAGTCTAACGGAGATCATCCATATTGTTAACAGAAAACTGGAAGATCTGTAAAAAGGAAAGCAATATATTAAAATAGAAGTTGAAATATTTAGAAGAAGAAAAAAGGAGGACAAGAAAGAATTGAACGGCTGCCTAGAATAACGTTGTAAGTCAGTTTTTACAGTTTGTCAGAAAATTTAAAATATGTTTATTTCATTATAACATTGTTAAATATTACAAAATATGACAGTGGGAGGTTTGTATTAATACTTCAGTAAGTATTCACACCATTTATATATATATATATATATATATATATATATATATATATATATACACACACATATATATCATTCCACGTCAAATCGCCCAAAATTATACAAATTTTGACCTTCATATTTCTGATTGCGTTTATATTTTTTTTACCAACTCTATGGGTCTCATAAACCAACAAGTGTATTTTTATTTCCTCCTAAGTCCATATGCTTTTAAAATATTATATGTTAGAATTCGTTAAAAATGTCGCACAATACAACATTTAAAGCGTCATATTTCTGACGATATTGATGTTAAATTTTTTTTTGAAAAATGCATTTAAAATCTTAAAGTATTGTCTTTTATTAAATATTTACCAACTAATTTTAATATAATTATTTCAAATATTTTTTTATAATTCAATTTTAAAACATATACATCAATGTGAAATAGCCCTATTACAAATCTAAAAAAATGCCTACTAGGTGCACTGAAGTATTCTTAATAATTCCAGAAAAATCAGAATGGGATCTCAATAGTTTAATGGAAATTTAATTACTTATGACAGAATGTGTAGCGGTCGGCACTGCAGCAGTGGACAGGAAGCGTTAAAGCGCGCTGGGAGGTTTATCGGCGCTGGATAATTGACTGAACGTTGCAACATTACACCCAGTTCGGATCAAGTTACTCGAGGAAACACTGCTAATTTACTTATTATGATATATTCAAATAATTGTACATTATGCTTTTTAAATGTTTCTTTTCATTCACATTTTAAATTTTCATTCGCCTACCTTTTTTCTTGAAAGAAAATTGTTTTACTAAATCTTCAGTTTTTGACAACGGAATGAAAGAATATAATTTTAATGTACCAGTTATTGGTTTTAGATTATGGTATCTGACCTGCAAATTTTCAGTGTAGTTTTTGTGCTTATTGAATGGACAAAATATAAATGACACGTTAGAAAAATGTTTTTTTGTGACTAATCAAACAGTTTTTTTGTGTTGTTATAGGATCTTGTATAGGCTAACTCGTGGCAAGTCTTTTAACAGTATCTCCAATGCCAACACATGGACCTTTACCATGCGACATTGCAAAGAAGCGTCATTCAGCACTAATTCCATAATCGTCTTCATGTAAGCAATTATTTTAAATTTTTTTTTGTATTGTGAACTTGATCCATTGGAAAAGTAGATGATTGTTTTCATATCGTTGAATTCTTGCTTTAAGAAATTCATTGCTTCGGATTGAAAAAAGTGAAAGGGATCGGTGTCATGTTTCATGGTTTCTGAGATGACATTACTTTTTTGTAACGAATTTCTGTATCTCCTTTGAAATATACTACGAAAGGATTTATTTATTTATTTATGTATTTATTTATTTATTTATTTATTTATTTATTTATTTAAATATACAGAATAAAGAATATTGTGACAGCGACGTGAGAATCGAACTCACGACCAGCGTCCCGCATGAAAGCAGATCGCACAGGCTCCACGGAACATTGAGTGACGTCGCGCGGTGGAGAGAAGAGAGGTGTATTACGTCAACGCAACGAGTCTGCGTGCAGCTGCTACTTAACGCAGTGAATGTGGAACGACCTTCTCGATTATTCCAGGAGTCTGTCGATGTAGAGATATCGAGATAATTCTCTACACACCTGTAGAATTTTCTCGCAACTATGATTTTGCTATAAAGAGGAAGCGCCAGCGAACTAGAGCAGAGTTTTCAGTTATTCAGTCAGTGAGTAAGCCAGAGCAAGCAAGCCAGCCGGAGTTCGA
Source organism: Periplaneta americana (assembly GCA_025594305.2). Classification (NCBI taxonomy): domain Eukaryota; kingdom Metazoa; phylum Arthropoda; class Insecta; order Blattodea; family Blattidae; genus Periplaneta; species Periplaneta americana. Next base: position 36,788,267 of record JAJSOF020000005.1, on the reverse strand, counting down.
CTCGAATGTGCGTCCGCATCTGCGTCAGCATCCGAAGGCCTGAGTTCGAGTGCAGTGGACCGCAGTTGGAGGGACCTGAGTTCGAGTGCAGTGGACCGCAGTTGGAGGGACCCGAGTTCGAGTACAGTGAACTGTCTCTGAAGGTCTGTGGTTCGAGATACCGTGAACTCGAGTGACTGAGATAGAAGAACTGTGAACTGAGAACTGGTAGTTCTGATTTGTAAATAGTACTGTGTAAATATTAGTTAAGATTAACAGTTCATTGTTGTGCGTAATAGTCCAAGTAAGTTGTCATTGTCGTCGGTGGAGTGCTATAACGAATACTGTGTTGAGTGAAGATCCAATTGTTGACAGCGTTTAAGGTGGATTGTAGAAAGGAATTATTGTGGCGAATAAATTACATTGTTGTAACTAATAAAATTCACAATATAATTACAAATAAGAGAAATAGAAATAAAATAATACAATCAATATAAGAAAGGAGAACAGTAGTATTAACAAAATTTGAGATCGAATGAGCAGCGCTCGTGTTCGGTCACAGTTCAGATATAATATTAATAGGCCTATAAGAGAATATAAAATAAAATAAAGTAGGAAGTAAAATTAAAATTGTACTGTATTGTGGCTTGGCATATGTTCCAATGCACACCTTGTATTGAATCTTGTATTACAAATGAATAATTTTCAGAAAAGTCTGCAATAAGTATGTAATTTCAGGTTGTACTTTCATTGGTTTCCGTCGAAAATAAAATATGGCTGACTTTTGAATGGATGATGATGCATCTTCTACATGAAAAACTTAACATGCTAGGAGCCTTTTACTTTTGAAACTTTTCACGGGGGTATCGTTTTGTTGTAACTTTCTTTTCTTGATAGGGGATTCTATTGACATCAAACTCTTGTTTAATTCCTCAATATTTCTGATTTCTAGCACTGTATCCATAGAACTGCTAGAAGAAATACTGGGATAATCACTTTCTCTGTCCGCACTTTCATTTGATTCATGTTTATTAATATCACAAGAACTACCGGCTTCACATATAATTTCATCTGACCTAGGAAATTGATTGATTTTTACGGAACAAATCACATATTTGCACACTCAAAGACTCCTTTAAATTGAGCTTTATCAATAAGTCGCGACTTACGCGTCTTAGTGTACTTTTCTTTTTAAAAGCGTGATTAGGAAAGTAAATGGATTTAAACACTTGTTATATATTACGCGATCTTTACCATCACTCATGTTGTATAGAAGTCACGTCACTGCGCGAAATTCAAACCCAAACTGATTATTTTTCTCTCATGCCATCTGTTTACTGCCATAAAGTTTACTGCCTTACCCAGTCTTACTATCATCAAACACTTGGCTATATTACAGTATAAACTGTGAAGGGCTTCCCCCTGAGCTGACAATAATAAAATAATTTTATATAAGATATTTACTGTTCCTTTAGGTATTAATCATTTGATGATTAGTATGGTGACATCAGATGCAACGGGAAATTTCCACGGGCAGCCTTCTAGCCTATGGCTGCAAGCAGTTCATTAGCTGGGCATCGGGAGCGCGTGCATGCCTCCGGAAAATAAATTGTTACAAATGTATGGGTTCCGATCCCATATTTATAAATGCAGTAGTTTACAAATAATACATCAGCGAACAAGTCTATGTTTTTTTTTTTGTCGGATTTTTAACTTGGCTATTTAATATAGTAATTTTGCTTTGAAAAACAAAGGATTAAAAAAATAGGCCAAATTTTAAATTTATTTGAGATAGGCCTAAAGTAATAAAAAAGTGTTGTATTTCGTCTTTCAAATGCGCCAAACCGCAAATCTCAATTATATGTAGACACAGAGTTCCAAGCGAGTTTATGTAACAGTGCGCGCATAATTTGCGTAACTTCAAATATTCATAACTGCTCTTTTAGTGCAAAAATATTCTTCTTCAAATAATTAACAATTGTGAAAATAAAAAAATAAGAGTCTCCTTATTTGATGTCTGGAATTCGTGAAAAAATTCGAACATTTCCGAGAAGATCGTGTTTTATTGCTGTGCGATTTGACGTGGAATGACTCGTATATGTATTCTCTTCATCGTTCAAATAAGACAACTTTTTGAACATGTGCAGTAGACAAACGTATGTCAATCCAGAAGAACAACATTGTAAAGCAAAGAAACTTAAATACTGTCCATATATCCTGATAGACTCTTTATGGTTGTTACATTTGAGTACATTAAATAATAATAATAATAATAATAATAATAATAAATAATAATAATAATAATAATAATAATAATAGACAAATTTATATCTTAAGAACTTGAAACAAATTACACAACCTAGATCATGTTTACTCATACAATATCAATATTAGACAGTCAAGTATCCTTTCTTTCTTTATTCTCTTATTAGGCAATGGCAGAATTCAGAGTAACCATGATCTTATTGCCATAAACTATTCTCCTTTAGCACTCTGTAGGCCTACATTGACATACAACGTTATTCTACTCACCAGTTCAGGTCGTTTCACAACTGGTTTAATGTCACTTTTCTTCGAAGTACATTCTTTCTCCTGATCCTTCAGTGTCTTACGTACTTTGTCCTTCCATTACATGATATTAATCTTACGTTTTCTCTTTCTATTTACGTTTTTATGAGACCACGTGTCACGCTACAAATATGATTGTCCGCCATTTTATTTGCGGTACAACGTTATTCGGCTCAGCAACACAATCAAAATACTGAAGCTCTCGAAGTAGTGTGAATATCAGCAAGACGATGGCAGCACATGATGCAACAATGGAAAACTATTTTGCTGGAAGAGCTGGAGCTCTCAGGACACTATAGGAAAACTACATGATTACTAAACTTAGTCAGAGATGATTGCAATATTGTAAACTCTACTTGATTTATTATATATGTACAAAATGTACAAACAAAGCTATTTCGTTTGTTGCAGTACTTACGATAAGGCATTTCGTTTTCTGCCGCCGACGCCATCATCAGATGTAGAGTGTTAAATGAACATTTACCGTCTCTTCTTTACCAAAAAGACCTGATTTACACCTTCCGTCAATCTCAACTAACTGCAGGATCTCCTCACCAACACATTTTATGTTTCGTTATCCGTTCCCCGCCCGGGCTACCGACCACGCCATCAACCAGGTGAGATGGGCTTAAAAGCGCTTTTGATTTCACGTACTTACAAATGTCGTCTTAATCAAACATCTCTTACATTTAATTTGATTCAGTGCATTATAGTGATAAGTCGCTATAATGAGACTATGCGCAAGAAAAGAGTTCCAACAATGCGTGATATAATTTTAACCAATTAAAATGCATGCTTTGTTCTACTGGACCAATGCGATTAGTCCAGCAATGATCTGTGGCGTAAGAATACTTTCATTGTAGGCAGTGATTTACCACACGCCCGATAAGACTCTATAACGCTGGCTAAGCATTTAAGACCGTGTATTCCGCTGACACTCTTCCTGTTTCAAATTTAATACTCCACAGGAAATCATGCTACAGGGCGTTCTTTAGCCCTGGGGCATAACAGTGTGATACAACATTTGTGAGCCGAAAACTCAGTTTGGCCAAAAACGGACTTACAACGTTATTCTAGGCAGCCATATTTATTTAGTTAGTTTTATGAGAAAGGTGGGAGTGCAGTTGAATGAGAAAATTAGTATAACTGGGAATAAGAGAAGTGAAGGAGGATAATTAGGGTAAGAAATTAGAAGGACGAATAAGTGAAAATGAAGTGACATGAAATACATAGTTAAGAACAGGTATGAAGCTCACGATACGTCTGTGTTTTAAGCTGTAAATAGTATAAGTAAGGGACTGCTGACCCGAATACAGAAATGTGAAGAGTCAGCAGAGAAATATATATTTTATCATATCAACGTTTCCAACTTCTACTTTTAAGCTCGTCAAGAACTTTTTCTCGAGCAGCCCCAGACAGTCTGAGCTCCACAAATCTATTCATGCGTACCATTAAGGTGTCGTCTGATGTTAAAATTTCACGTATATCCTATCTGAGTTCAACACATTAGGCAAAGTGCTTTCCTGCCCTTTTAGTGTAAAGAAATACTTTTCTTTCGTTGTCTGTAAAATAATATGACATAGCAGGATTCGTATAATTTCTGATCGCCACTTTTAGCCTGTACTATCGAATATACCTCTTTGATATATTAATTCCGAATATCAGATGCGGCGGTATTAGAGAGGAGAAAACTCTTCACATCGGAGAACTGTCAATTACCAAAACATTCTTAGATATTTCAGTTAATAAGAAATCATAGTCCTAATTAGTACCTAATGAGCAAGGAAAGGAAGTTCATGCCCTAAAAACATGAAGAATATGTATGAATTAATAATAATAATAATAATAATAATAATAATAATAATAATAATAATAATAATAATAATAATAATAATAAACTGCCTCCCATTGAGGGATAGCTCTTACGGACTCAGTATATCCTCAAAAAATATTATAGATATATAAATATAGATATTAAATTTTAAAGAAGGGAAAGAAAGAAAAGGGCGTGAAAAATTACAATTGCTATTAATGTGGCACCATGTGATTAATCAGGATTTGGAGGAATTTTTAACACAATTATCATAATGTCATCCCTCAGAGATGTTGGGAGAGCAAACTTCCGTCGAAATTCTTCGAAAAAGCTGGTATAGTCCCTCGAGCACCTATGAGCAAGCCGAATACCTCAACGTGAATTAAGGCATATTTCAACTTGAAATAGTTGACTGTAGGCTCCTAGATCGACTTCTTCTCAAGGTGAACCTCGGCTGACTGATGACATCCTACTTCAAAACGTACCGTGGTGTCCACAATGATGCTCTCTTTAGTGTCAGCATTGTACGCTAAAATATCTACTCGTCTCGGTGACCCATTTTCAGCTAGACAGGTGATTTCTTCTTCTACTATCCAGCCCTTATTTCTTAATGCGTCAGCAATTTGGATCTTACAAGATGATGTCTAGAGTTCCTCAAGAGCAATTCCTGTTCACAGAATCCCAAGACATGTGCTAAAGTTTCAATCTCCGGGCAGCCATGTCTGCACCGGGTACCATCGAGAGATCTGCCGGGAACGGAACGAACAGCTGCTAAATGTGCTGTAATTTTCAGGCTAGATATCCTTTCACTAGTCAAAAGTCCTTGCTACAAAATATGCATTATCAGTCTGAGATTATTTTAACAGAATAACAAGGTATAGGTAACTTAATTTTCGTCTATGGATTTTGAAGTGCTTGCCTCATTGTTGAATGCTCCATTTATGCTGTTACAGTTCACAACTAAGCAGTGACGTATGTTTTCTGTTGTCTTTCTTCGCCTGTTGTCTCTCAGCATAGCTTTGTAGCGCGAAAAACTTCGTTCTACGTCACAAGAAGTGAGAGGGGCTTGCACAAAAGCTGTAAGCTGTTCTATAGAAAATTTTGTTGGTTTTTGGGGTGTTTTCCTTCGAGAATATCTTGAATTTCTTTAAGTTGATAATAGCCAGGGTTTTGAAAAGAATATTTGCTGTTTTCTCGTTCACTTTATCTCCTACATTTCCTGGAACTGATGTTAAACTGGATATTGTTCTATCGAAATCTGCTAAAGATTGCGGTAAAGGAATACCAATTGCTAACTTGAGAGGCTGCCTATGAGGGCGTCATCGTTACGTTCAAAATTCATAAACATAAATTAGTCGTGTTTACGAGGTTACACACTTTTAAAAATGGGGAAAGACAAATAAACATACAAGATATGCAGTTTCCCTGCATAAATGTTAAAATATAATGCTTTTATAAATAAAGGCAAAATATGCACTTTTATACACAATAAGAGTAATATCATTGTATTTAGAAATTTGTGATTCATGTAGATAATCTTTCAGCATATTCACACAACAATACAGAACAAATATGCGAATGCATGAACTTCATTTCCCTACTAATGAGCAATTGAAGGGTTCAAAATTGTACATAAGTGTCGTACTCAATATTTCTGTAATTTAATTAGATATTTACATACACGACAAAAATCATCAAATGAGCCATTCAGAGTAGAAGTGGAAGTCAAAATTGGGTAATGAGGTTTAAAGTAAAAATTCTGTAAAACACAGCGCAAAGTAGCAATTAATATGACCTTCTTGCTTTCCACTGACTACTAATAGTTTAAATAAATTCAATATGAATTACTACTTTGAGCTGTATTTTACAGAATGTTTACTTTAATCCTCATTACCCAATTTTGACTTCCACTTCTACTCTCAAGGGCTCAAATAGATATTTAACTTCCATTAAAGCTGATCTGGTTGCAGTCCCTGTTGATACTACTTTTGAAAACCTCAGTAAAATTCTATCCTACTCATAAAACATTTCCAATAGCATTAAAAATAATATTGAATAAAGTCAGCTTTTATACGGAAAAAAACACAACTTTTATGAATTTTTTGCTCGACCATACTAAAATACGTTCATTACATGTGTAACTGTATCTTAATGACATACATTAAAGTACTGCTGTTCATTATGTTATTCCAAGTATCGATTTGCAACTAAGCTTATGTGATATTGATTAATATCTTACTTGTAACATCTCGCAAGCTTTGAAAGCACCAATCCAAAATGGCAGATGCGACTTTTGAAAGTGATATTGATCGAATCACTCAAACGTTAGCCCAATTTGAAACATTCCACTGGGAGCTATTCACCAGATAAACTTCGAAACTTCACAATCATAAACATGTATTTAAAATAAAATAAATTCTGTTCATGTTAATTTTAACAATCTAATAAATTGAGTCCATTTCTTTGTTTTAATGTGTGTTGCTTTGAGGTTAAAATCTCCATACCAAGCTCTGAAAAAAAAAAATCAATAATTACGGAGTGCACGCCTGCCATCTGTTGCACTACTCGGGAACACGCTAGAGTGACACTCACACTCGTGCCTTCTGTTGCAATAGTCGTAAAGCCGCTGAAAATACACGCATGTTCACTATTTCATGATCACTAAAGTAAAAAGGTAAGATATTTGTAAGAACTCAGAACTTAGACATTTAACAATTATGGTCGAACAAAACCAGTCGTATACATATTTCCTATTAATTAAGGCGCTTACAAGTATGAAAATTACAAAACTCGCTTACGATCCTTTCATAAACACACTTCCATCTTAGTTACTACCATTATAGGCTCGATGCATAATATACTATCAGAAATTTTACAGAAAAAAATTAAGAAATTTCTCATAAGAAATAACTTCTTTCTATGTTTCTATGATTTTTCTTGCTTTATCCGTTTTACCTCCCCTGTAATACCACAATCTACAGATCGCTGGGGTGTAGGGAGGGAGGGATTATATCTTAATCAAAACTAGACATCTGAACATTGCGAGTCTCCCTTTATGTGGGATTGGCACAATGCAGGACATCGCCGAGACAACACACGACAATCAAAAGACGACGGTCAATCACCTAGTTCTGTACACGAACATTAATTATTTCTTCTAATGGCTACGCTGGGAATCGAACCACGAGTCCTTATATTTTGGCTGACTGTACGATAGCTCAGATCCATAGGGGCATAAAATAACTTCAGTGTTTCAAATTATAGATAGATAGTTTTCAAGGCATCAAAGCAATATATATGATATAACTGTAAATGTAATTTTAATATTGCTCATTCTGTTTGAAATAAGTAACGTTTTTATTCGCATTCAAATCTTAGTTTCAGTAAAAACTGAAGTTCGTAACTTTAACAACACTATAAATAAGGACTTTACCCTTCACTTGATTGTACATGTGTAGAGGAATTATCAAAAGATGCTAAAGAAAAAGGTATATCATGACGTACCTTTTAATTAAAAACAATTTTCTTTATTACAGCTCCGGTCGTGGTCATCAGAAATGTTACCGATTCTTCGGTTTTTAGTGGTTGACGTGCTGCTCATGCCTCTAATGGTAAGTCATAAGGAGAAAACGACTATCGTCATTGAGGTTTTCGTTTGCAAAACTTCATAAATTCATTCTTCACGCTTAGTAATACAGATAAACGTGATGAAATGATGTGTTTTTCTTTTAATAAAGATAACTGGTAAATAAATGGCAAAATATGGTTAGTTTTTGTTCTCTATTATTCTAGGTGCAATTCTTATATCACAATAGAAAATATATTTGACATAGGAGGTTACGATTTAGTGTTATGGATTAAAGTAATTTTGAAACAGCGGAAGAATTTAGTTGTTATGGGGCAACGCAGACCATTAGTTTTCTCTGTAAAGAACAACATACCGTATTAATTCTAAAATCAGAATCCAACCTTACAGGTAGCATAAAATATCATTTAACTGTAAGTTTCTATGTAGAAGATAGGAACACAGTACCTTCAATTAGTATGAGTAGAATCCATCGGAATGCAGCAGAACATTTTGTTTCGTGGAGTCATTTTCCTCATCGGAAGCTTCTCCAGTTCCTCCAACTTCATCTTCACCACTTTGTATTAACTTACATTGTAAAATACCTTTGCAGGACGAAAATTAACATTTGCTCAGATTAAAAGTATGTAGTGTACGTATTTATATGACAAAAGTAAATTCTTTTAATTATTTATTATCATAAAACACTGCTATCTTAAACTGACTGAGTATATTGGAATTTAAACTAATGGCTTTTCCAAAAGACGCTATGAAATATTTCATAGAAAATAATTTTTATTTCAAAAAGGGAGTATATTCGAGGAAAATTGTATTAAACTTTCTTTTTGAAATATCTCAAAGAATAACCCCATGAAATTAAACATTATCTTACGCTTCACTCTGTATCGAGTTTCTCCATAAAATTAAAAATAGGATATGTATAAGCAGTGTTCCATATTTCTTATTCACCGTGTATATTATTCTCTTAGATTTGGTAATTTTAGCAGATTTACTAATTTTACATTTCTAAACACCTATTACGTGCAAAAATTGCAACAGAAAACATTTTAGAACATGTGAGATATTTTAACTGTTTAGATTAATGGAATTACTTATGATTATAATAGAGAGGTAGGTCCAAACTACATCGATAACAAATGATATGTGGAACGTTTAAACGAATGCTAAAAATACACGAAAAGATAACCAATTGAAGTTCCGTACATCTTACTTGACGATATGTACAAAAGGAAGAACAGTTGTTTATATACATCTGAAGTCCGATTAATGGAAATTGTAGTTAGTCGGCGATGTAGGCAATGGAGGAGGAAAGGAACTAGCCACACTACCTCATTATCGTCTGGCCTAATTGCTTCATGAGTTATGCCCTATTGGCATCACTTGTAAGATTCAGAGCTGTCTTCGAACAGTTGACTAAACAAGAAAATTATGGCTGTTCCTTCCCTTCTGCAAACTTGTGAATCGTAGATGATCAGACAAAAAGATGTAAAAATATCGCAAATTTCTGCAACCTGTAAGAGGCTGCTCAAGGATAGATATAATTCGTAACGATACATGGAATGATTTAAACACATTTAAAATAAATGATAAAATCTTACAATACAGACAGAACTGGTAAGATCATCTGGGAAGGATGGACAGATCAACAATACCAAACATAGCCTTACATTATAGACTATATGGAATAAGGGAAGTGGGACGCCCTATGCTGCGATAAAATTTAGGCCGGAACAGAACCAAAATCCTAAATTCGTATGAGGCAGAAGAAGAGAAGACAAAGAAAAAGACCTTAGCAAACAATTTAGAACTCCAGATAAACAAGTTTATTAACTCTTTCCGAAATGCTGTTCTGTAAGTAGGCCTTTATTTTACATGGTACCTGTTTCCTTACTTTCAGAGACAAAATTTCCATTTTTATTGATATCATCAAGTCACACTTTTAAGAAACTTCTTGACTGCTATGAACACATTTCTGCTATTCATATGCTAGTGACACTATGAAATCAGAATTAACAGTGCGATCAGTTTTGCTTTCCGCCGGATGTTTTGCCTATGGGCGAGCGCGCCGCTCGTTAGCAGGTTAGCCAGTTAGCCAGGTCTCGGTGATTAGGAAGAGGGTAAAACAATAAAATAAACCAACCATATAACAACACACAAACAAATTTAAGAGGCTCATTACTTATCAAATTATAAAATGAGGTGTTGAAACTTTCCGCCTTCCCTCTCCACACATTTTTCGCGTGTCTTTAAGAAATTATTCATCACATTTTCCAGAACCCACTCACAAAATGTGCGCCTGCGTACGGAGTCACCTGGCTGAAGAGCATGTGTCCAGTTATTTTATACGGCTTGAAGTGCAATAATTTAGTAGCCTTGTGCAACTATTATTAGATATGATGTCTGTGTCGCAACGAAATAACCATACCATGAAATACAGAGCAAATGTTGTGATAACATTACGTCCATGAACTGAGAGATGGTAAGTCAATCAAAGGATTTACCATGTCCTTACCAGTAACCTCTTTAATAGAAAATGAGAGTGATTCCAAGCCTTGTAGGAATAGCAGTCGAAAGCATAAAGAAAAAGAGAAAATACAATTTTAATGAAATTTTTATCCACAATTTTCTCTCCCAGTACCTTTTTAATTGAATTTAGCAAATAACGCCAGAAATATGTTCCGCTCTCGTACCTGTAGGTGATTCGAGTCTGCAATAGTTTGTGTCAGTCGTGTGCTGTGTTTGTTATTTCAGGATATCAATTAAAATGTAATACTGTGGCCTCCAGCAATATAGATAAAAATGTAGGTCACAAGCAAGTATTTTAATTAATATATTGTAATATGTTCACAGTGGTTTTAAAGCATATGAATTCTTGCCTGTTGCAAAGTATAATGTGCAGAGTATGGTATTGTTCGGAATTGAATAGGTCAGTAGAAAAGGGACCTATGCCCAAAATTAATTTTTTATAGGAGAGACACAAAACCGATTAACTTTCTTCAAAATGTGAAGTAACATCAAGGGAATGTTTCTGCAGAATTTGATATCAATATAAATAATATAATATAATATAATATAATATACGTGGTACAGTCATTAAATTCTAAGATTTGACACCTGGAGGGTAGGCTCCCACAAGAATCTGAATGTATCACAAGATGTCGCATAACAGGTCGTACATTTAAACAGAACCACATCCTCCTCAAAATAGTCTCCGTTGGCCGTTATGCACGTTTGCCAACGTTGGTATAGCTGCTGGAAGCACCGTTGAAAGATGTTGGCAGGAAATGGCTTCTCTTGTGGCAGTCATGACCTCTTCGGAAGAATGAAATCTACGCCCAATGCTTTTATGCGAGGAAAGAGAAAAAAATCGCATGGTGCGAGATCAGGTGAGTACGGAGGGTGTGGAAGAACTGTCACCTGTTGTCCTGCAAGTTCCTCTTGGACAAGGACAGAGCGATGTGCAGGGGCGTTGTTATGTAGCAACAGCCAATTCTTTGTACGCCATAGCTCAGGTCGCTTACGGCGAATTGAATCTCGTAAACGGCCAAGGATCTCATTGTAGCGGGTTTTGTTCACAGTTGCACCTTCTGGGATGAATTCCATATGAACAATTCCATTTGAATCAAAAAACAGTTCAAGCATCACCTTGCCTTTTGACCTGTCTTCTCGCGGTTTTTTTCTGTTGTGGTGATAACGGCGTTTTCCAGGTGGCGGATTGTCGTTTCAGTTGCGGATCGTAAAGAAAACACCAAATTTCCAGTTATTATCCGGTTGAGAAACGTCGGATTATCGTCAGCACTACTGATGAGGTCACCACAAATCGTCATGCGATCATCACGTTGGTCTTGCGACAGGATTCGTGGCACACTGTGCTGGGTAACACGAGACATGTTCAGGTCATCAGACAGAATTTTGTAGCAAGTACCATGAAACCCCTACTGTTGCTGCGATATCGTCTACCGATTGGGAGCGGTTAGCACGCACCAACGTTACAACTTCTTGGATCTTGCGTTCAGTTCGAATTGTTTGTGGCCGACCAGTACGCACATCATCTTCAAACTGTCTCTTCCTTGCAAAAAACGTCGGTGCCACCTAAACACAACACTGCGACTCACTGCGTCCAAACCGTAAACTTGCTGCATCATTTGAAACGTTTCGGCAGCAGTTTTGCCTAATTTCTGGCAGAACTTGATGTTTGCCCGTTGCTCAAACTGTGACATCTCGGGTTCCGACGTGCGCATTCAAAACCGTCACAACAAAGACCGTAGTTCTGCTTACAGTGCATGCACTCAACTGTCTCTTGTTGGGTCGAGAGACTAACTGACAAATCATACCATGGCGCCACCTATGCGCTATAGTGCACCACAACGCCACTATGCGCTTAAATGACTGTAGGACGTAGATGGGAAGATAATATTAAAATTGATTGCAGGGAGGTGGGACATGATGATAGAGACTGGATTAATCTTGCTCAGGATAGGGACCAATGGCGGGCTTATGTGAGGGCGGCAATGAACCTCCGGGTTCCTTAAAAGCCAGTAAATAAGTATAAATAATAGGCCTACATTGTATGTAAATAATTTTTTTATCTTAAATTTGGGATATTTATCTACTCATGCTGTCTCAGAAATTTATAGTACAATTTCAACTTACAAAAAATTGGTTTTGCATTAAATTTAGAAGTACTTTATATTATGAATATTCATTTTAATAGTTATAAAGAAGAGTAACATACAGTAATTATATTATAATTACATCTTAGTTTTATCATATTATGCATCAAATATTACATAAAATCAGCTTAAGAATATGTTAATGCTGCGAAATAATGAATAAGAAAAACCAAGCTTTTACGTGAAAGTACATATTATTCATTAATGCTGTACTTCCAACTGATTTCATTACTTTCAGTATTGATATTATTAGAAATTAACTTGTCATAATATTGCATAACCTTTTGATTGATTACGTACTGGCATGTTTTCCACGTTATGGGCATATTCAAACTTATTGGGCTTCATATAGGCCTAAAGTACTGAAGTGTAGAAATGATAAGTTGGGAGTAGAATTGCAGAAATATCTGATTTTAATAATTGAAATGATTTCGGTATCAATCTACCAAGTTTTTTACAAGCTTCTATATAGAAAGATTCCTTCCTGAATATAAATATCTGTGTTTGGTGATTTATAATGAAAATCTTTGGCGTATTACCACTTTCTTGAAGTATTTTTAAGGACCTAAATAGTTTTAATTTCCCTTGAAATGATTTAAGCACATTTAACATCTTACTCTTCAATTTATGAAAATCAGCTTCATCATTTTAAAGCAGATAGCTGTCATGGTAATACTTCTCTGCATACTGTCAGTAATTCTTTTACTGTAGAATGTATCCAGATCCCGTCAGAGATTTCGTCCAGTGCAACATTCGCTTTATCTGCTCTCATATTTTATTTTTCTCTACAAATTAGAGATAGATTCTTCTCTTTGAAAATGTCATTTACTTCACAAGGAAGCTGACCATTGTCTTCACATTTTTAAAATTTCTATAGTGTGAACTGTTTTCCTCACTCTTGAATAATTTCAGTGGAGGGGTCAATTTTTCCCTTGAATTTATTCAAGTCTGCTTCACAGGGAGCTTTACCGGAAAGTTAGATTTGTATTATTTCCCTCAGTGTTTGTTTGCAGCCTATGAAATTTATTTTCTCCTTACAGAAGATGTATTATTTAAGTAACATACAGATTTCTTTATAATTTTCATACTGGCTTTAGAATCGGTACCTTGGAGTGCAATTTTTCATAATCATCAGTAAGCTTAGCATTTCAGCTACGTCTAAGCTGGAATACAGTTGCCTACTCTCACACTGTACCTGACGTCACAGCCCAGGGATACGTCCCTTCTGATACAACATAGAACCGCATCTTACTCACGCTCACTCTAGTTTGTGTTGAAGCCGGAACACGGTCATTGTGAGTGCTTTAAACCAGTGAAATGTAAAAGTCGTATTATTTACTTAACGTAACATTTTGTATTTGTGACGAGGTAAAATCCTGAAGACAAAAAGTTTGAAGTATGAAAGGCTGGAGGACTTAATCCAGGAGTTCGGAGCCAATAATAATTTACATTACATGTAAGTTGTGCAAAGTAGATATAAAAGTTACAAGAAAACAGTGCATTGAAAGACAGTGCAATACAAAAAGGCATAGAAATATGTTTGAACGTAACTCAAAATAAGCAGTACCATCAAACTCAGAGAGAGTACGATAAGAAATCCATGTTTTGCAGGGATATGTGCCATGATGGTCAATGCCAATATACCGCTTAATAAATTGAATAATAAACACTTTAGAGAATTTCTAGAAAATTACACGAAGGAACATATTCCAAGTGAGCCCCAACTCCGTTAGCGCTTTGTACCCATAATTTATGAAGAAAATATTTGTTTGTCACGCAGGTAGGCCCTGGCCAACTTCGGGCTGTTGCGCCGTTAGATTATAAAGTCAGTATTTGCTCTACTTTTATTTCAGGTTGGATGTACTCTACGAACATTCAGTAAGAACATGTTTGTTTGTCTATTTCTCTGCTGCACCACCTGGGTTGCACCTACTATATAGACTATTTACCCGCAACTTGAGTCTTTTGGTAGCAGGAATACTAAGCTTAATCATCAGGTTCACAAATTGAAACTTCATTACCTTTTCTCGGAGAAAATATATTGACCCTCTTCACTTCTGCTTTAAACTTCTATCGGCAAGTTACTTATCAATTTATCATATACTTTCTTACTTGTAACGATCTGCTGACACGTTCAGTAGGCTTCTCGACGGATAATTTTAGTCTCTGATTTACTATATTAAAGGCCACATGCCAAGCTTGACCTCGTAAAAGTGATAGTACACGTTTCCGTTTTCTTGGCATGACTACACTTAGTAGACACTAGTGTCCTGCAATTTTCGAACATGGCAGAGGCAACCAAAATATTAAAAACTTCGTCTTATTTCATATAAAAAACTAATTGCAAGATATGTGCTCAAATCCTTAAGGGCCGTATTCATAGACATTCTTACCGCGGGCTGCCGGTGGATGATCAGCGAACTAACGTTTTTCGTATTCATAAACCAGTGTTAGCGATACGATATGATATGAATCCTGTACAAGTAACCAGTCGATAGCCGGGGCTAGTTTAGCACACTCGTAGCGCGGGCTAGCGAAATGTCTATGAATAGAACCCTAAGGGATTAAAACGTGAGCGAAGGGCAGCCAATATTTTTATAACAAGGTGAAACAAACATGATAGAACTCCTTCTGCAGAGCGAACATCGGCGAATATCGAACTTCGCCGTACTCGAAAAATTTGAACCGAACATTGCGCCTATAATGCACGACGCTAGTAGACGCTATTAGTGTCAAATTAGAATCAGAGATGGGCTGTACTGCATAGGTGACATAATAATGACGCAGTGTGTATTAGCACAGTCTACTATATACAGTCACGAAGCTTGGGATGATTTTTTGCAAATCACGCGATAGTTGCTAGCCGCTTGGAGCGCTGTGAGTACTAGGAACAATAGACTGTGCCACAGCCATCGTGATCTAATACAGGCCGTAAGGCAGACCATGTAACTCGCTTAACCCGATCACGAAGGGCGGCGTTTCAATCATATAAATTAGTTGGAATGCATAAACAGTAACATATGTTTCTCTAAAATGTAGTGTAATTCCATTAATAAAATTTAAAACAATGACTATGAGATACTTCAGACATAAGTCACTTGCGAGTTAAGATGTAATATTATTTATGGTGTGAAAATTACGTTGTTCGTATGTGTAATACCTGCCTTTATTTCGATTAAATATTGCGAAATTGTACATTCATTTATGCACGATTCAATAATTTTCAATTGCACCGCACGGATATATAGATATGTTGAAATTATAGGTACCAGTTCCCCTTTCTGTCTAAATTTAGTGATCTCCAATGCCTTGCCATTCATATGAAAATTACGGTATAGGCTATGTTTACTATATTTAATTTATATTCCTAAATTCGCAATCATACATTATGATTAAGCATAATGTCATGTATGATACCCCGGACATTCAATTTGTGTGTACTTTAATACTACAATTGAGTACTGAATTATTGTATTTATCTACTACTTAAGAGACGAAGTAACACAATTGTACGTACACTAATTTCATAGGAGTGGTATGGTAAATGTTTTATCTAAACTTAAGGAAGGTAGATGTGCTAAATTAAAATCACAATATAAATTCATTTTTATTGAACCTCAAAATAGCTCCTATTCTAAACTTGAAATGTTGACGCGAACAGATTATGTTAAGATGTAAAATTGTCTTCACATTAAAATAACAAAGTTTTGTAATTATTTCTGCAACATATTATGCAACAAGAAGTAAACGAAACTTATGGACAAATTACACTAAATAAAGCTTCGCAATGGTACGCAATAAAATTATAAAATAATAATTCACTGAGCTCCATACACTGAAATAGAAAACCCGAACATACATTACGGCCTGGTCTAGATCGAAAAAGCATTGACTGTGCCGTATTTCGCATTTTTGTTAAAACTATGTAAACTATGAAATGTTCGTTATCGGTTGTAATAACTGTAAATGGCTAAAATACAATAATTTGAATAATAATATGGGACAAGGAGACGTTTGTAGTACTATAAATTATAAGAAAAATAGGTTAGAAGTATCCTTCTTCCGAAAGATCCAGGAAGGTGAGTTTTTAGAATATAATATATATTTTATGAAAATAATATATATACCTTATGTATTTCATATTTCAATAGTAGAAGGAAGGTGTTAATTTTTACAAAAGAACACTATATCGAAAGTACAATACATTTTATGGTCTGTTAGGGAAAGAGTCTGTGATGAGGCGATAGTAGCGCTACTGGTGGTCAGCAACTATCTATGGATGCATATTTCAACTGTCTATGTTTGCATATTTAGTAAGTATTAAGCTTCGTGACTGTATATAGTAGAATGTGGTATTAGTACAAGACGCTCCAGAATTCTTAATCCTCTTCTCCCAAGCAATACTACTTTCTGTAATTAAAACGGTCTCTCTCTCTCTCTCGTCATTACTCTTGAAGAAGACAGACATATAAAACAATCCGTTAATAGATCATTGTCCAGATTCGCATTAAAATAAAACAATTAAAAACTAAAACAAAGAGATAATTTTAGTCTATCGGCAGGCGAACTCAAAACCTATGGAGTGGATAGTAGACATGTTATCCTTACGCCACATATACCGAGTAATTTTGACTGCATTGAAGACAGACGACTATCATTGAACAATTCTCACAGCTTTGCCTTCAAGTGCAGTAACTTTTGCGCATGTGAACCGGGCGGTAGAATGCTGCAATTCTAACGACCAACAGTCGGTCGACTTTTTTTTTCCGCGAAGTGTACACGAGTGAATACATGAACGGGATAGAGTGACGGACAAAGGGATAGAAAGATCAACATATCGATGAAAAGGATAAAAATTGGCCTGCTTATGAATAATTCAGTATTTTTCTTCGTTCGTAAAAATAAAGCGTAGTTGACATAGGCCTACTCATGATTTTCCGATATGTAAGTTTCGTTCTTAATTAGTATGTCTTGAATAATGTATTTTCCCCTCAAAATTTTGAATTCGATCACATCCTAGTATAAACCCTAGTAATGCCGCACTTCGATTATTGTGACGTTCTATTAAGTGACTTAATTTCTGAACTGTCAGTCAAGTTACAGTGAGTTCAGAATATGTGCGTCAGATACTTATGCAACATCGGACGATAATATGATCACATATCACCGTCCTTCGCAAGTCTTTCGTGGCTCCGACTCAAAGAACATAGAACTTTATACTCTTTGTCTTTACTCTTTCGAATTCTGCACATCTCAACACCAAATTACCTTTCGTCTCGTTTCTCTTATCTATAATCTAACCACGACGTAAATACCAGATCACTTATCTGTGGCACGCTAAGTATACCTCTTCATAGAATATCTTGTTATTTATCATCTTTCACAGTATCCACCTCGCGACAATGGAATTCCTTGTCATAAGGTATTAGGGGCTGCAAGACAATAACAATTTTTAAAAATAACTTAGAGGATAACCTTCTTAGCAATTCACTCTAATTGTACTGAGCTAACGGTCACTGACTACATGGTAACTTATTTATTTAGAGATACATCTTGATAGAGCTGTAATTTCAAAATTGTCTTTCAATAATCTCTTACTATTATCTAACATTATTTGAAATATATGAACATTCTATGTATTTTTGTTTAATTCTGCTACAAAGTTTGTATTTCATTGTTTAATTAATTGTTCATAGCATTTTACTGTTTAATTCACAGGTAACTCTTGTATACACGTACCTTTCATCTAAATTAAATTGTTGTATTCTTTGTAGCTTGTAAGTTTGTCCAAAGCACAACCTATGTAGGCTATGTTCATAAAGAGAAAACAGAAATATACGTGTCAACAATATCTCACTTCCGTAACAAATACAACGTCCAAAATATCACAGTGACAGGTCTGCTGTTGGTGTCCCGAGGAACAGTCCCTAAATTTTTTGTGACGTGGAAAGGAAAATATAAATTCCGCAAAGATATTCAAGACGAAATTGTCCAAAACATAATTAAATATTCAGTTGCCAACTTTAAAAATCACCTATATGGTAAACACTCCACACAATTTTTTAATTATATATTTGTGGTTGAAAATGTGTACTTTCATCTTAAATTTTTATCTATATATGCTATTTTTTTCATGTGTCAATTCATGTACAACCATTAAAGTAATTTGTGTTATTCTGTGTCTATAGGCAAGCTTTGGAAGGTCAGATAGTAAAAAAAAATATATATATATGTCTATATTTTTGCTGATTGAATGGAAAAGAAGTTCTTACGGCCTTAACTCTGCCAGCTGAAATAAAATTATTATTATTATTATTATTATTATTATTATTTACTTACTTACTTACTTACTTACAAATGGCTTTTAAGGAACCCGAAGGTTCATTGCCGCCCTCACATAAGCCCGCCATCGGTCCCTATCCTGTGCAAGATTAAGCCAGTCTCTATCATCAACCTCCCTCAAATCCATTTTAATATTATCCTCCCATCTACGTCTCGGCCTCCCTAAAGGTCTTTTTCCCTCCGGTCTCCCAACTAACACTCTATATGCATTTCTATTATTATGCCCTGCCCATCTTCTGGATTTCAAGTTCCTAATTATGTCAGGTGAAGAATACAATGCGTGCAGTTCTGTGTTGTGTAACTTTCTCCATTCTCCTGTAACTTCATCCCGCTTAGCCCCAAATATTTTCCTAAGCACCTTATTCTCAAACACCCTTAACCTATGTTCCTTGAGAGTCCAAGTTTCACAGCCATATAGAAGAACCGGTAATATAACTGTTTTATAAATTCTAACTTTCAGATTTTTGGACAGCAGACTGGATGATAAGAGCTTCACCGAATAATATATTTATTCTGCGTTTAATTTCCTCCCGAGTGTCATTTACATTTGTTACTGTTGCTCCAAGATATTTGAATTTTTCCACCTCTTCGAAGGATAAATCTCCAATATTTATATTTCCATTTCGTACAATATTCCCGTCACGAGACATTATTATTATTATTATTATTAAGCGTTCTGAAGATACGTTTGATACGGTTGGGGTCACTGAAAGAGGAAATTATTTACGTAGATCTAGGTGTCAGAAATAACTGAAGTAACGTGATTTAATTAATGAATAAAATACATTCACAAAATTTCTTAGAAATAAAACAATAACAGTTTTCATGGAAATTAGACCTAGATTTAAAGCACAGGAAACATGTAAGCCAAACAGCCAAATACCCGTTAAAGCTTAACAACGCTATCGATTAAATGTCCGCATGCAGATTAAATTTTGTACATGCTTGCCACATATTTTACGTGCTTAAACCTATTAATAATATGACGTTAAAATTGTTTGCTATAATCGATATTCCATGCATTGTGAAGAAGAAAAATTTGATTGAAAAGCATAAATGTGTTTCATTCTGCCATCTGTGAAATTTTACACCATCCCGAGCAAAGAGTGTAATGTAAATTTGAAGAAATGCTTTTTTTTTTTATACAGGTCAAAGTGTTTACAATTAATTTTTAACGAATCATTCAGCTGTATAATTACTGTAAACGTATTCAGTTCAATTAAAATGGATAACTTGCGATCAGGAGTAGGTATGTCTCATTGTATGGCATGGCTGGGAAAAGGATGATTCGTGAATCCCTGTGATTCATCACCTTCAAGCGGTGTAGATATACTGTTTTCAGAGCACACCCCCTTCCTTGGTACCTTTATTCAATTTACGTTACTATCAATCTCATTAAATCTTCTAGTAAGTCCATACATAAATTATTGCACTTAAAGCAATAATAATAATAATAATAATAATAATAATAATAAATCCTTCATGTTAAGGACTGAATTTTCAATATCGACAAATTGTCTTGGAGGTCACAGTTTATTAGCGCCGCGCATACCGACGTATAGACATTTGCGCCTCTGCCTACTATTTGGGGATTATGACGTAATCACAGTCGCGAAGCTTGAGTTGTGAGGGTGCTAGGAACACTAGGCTGTGCAGGTACTGTTTCGCATTGTCTGTAATGAGACGATAGTAGCGATCCTAGTGGTTAGCAACTATCTATGGATGCATATTTACTACGTATTGAGCTTCGTGACTGTATATACTAGACTGTGGGAAAAACCTGTTTTAGAATGGGACACACATTAGGTAGGATTCTGATGGGCCTGTATGAAGAATGATATGCGAGTATGTAAGGATGGATGAAAATGATAATGACTGCGAAATGAGCACGGGATCCAACACGGAAAGTTATACCCAGCATTTGCTATTAATGGATCAAGAGAAAACTACGAGTAATAAGTACATCAACCAGGAATTTTTCTCTTGTACGGAGGAGGGACCCGAAGGCTTACACTGCACCCTGAAACCTATTATGCTTACCACTCCTATTCTGTGAAGGATTGGGTAACCGAACGGCTGCGCTCTTGTACAAGTACAGCACGCCGCACCGTGAACTTAACCGGGGCTATTGTATGGATGATGATGATGACTATGATGAAGATGATGATGATGATGATGATGATGATGATGATGATGATGATGTGAAGTTTTGATGGCGAAATGAGTCCGAGGTCCAACGCCGCAGATTACCCAGCAATTCTGCTTCAATTGGTTGAGGGAAAAACCGGGAAAAAATCTAACCATGATTTGAACCCGGGGCTCGTTGGTTTCATACATGCTGACCATTACTCCACAGCGGTGAACAACTAGGAAATCAATCCCAAACGGGATTCGAGCCTGGGCCCTCTAGTTTCGCTGTCAGACATACTGACAACTAGTTCAAGGCGGTGAACAGATCACAGCATCCGTTTTCTGCCCATATTTTGTATATGGTTGCAAGATCTCCGGACGTCGCCCGAAGTCCCCGGTTTTATGAATCTATCTCCGGCCGATAGGAAACCTTTGCCCGGGGAAATTCGGTTTGAAATGTTAATAATTACCAATGTTTGAAAATTCACTGTCCATCAAATAACTTTAAAAGTGAGCATCTGTGTTAGTGTTGATGTTCCAGCGCGCTTGTCTTTTCGCCAATCAGACATTATTCTCTCACACTAAGCCAACAATCACCAACAATGAAAGATGACGTAAATAGAAAACTGAAACAAATAATTTTGATATTATTTCGGAAATATGACTTCAATCAAACATTCAAATTAACTTCTGTCATTTGTAGCAGTATTTTAACGAAAACTGAATGCGGATCAATGAAATAATTTGAAATTTAAAGCTGAGTATTCACTTCCTTGATCCTTAACAAGTCAGTTCTTACAGCTTTATAGTGCAGTAGTCTGTTATGGGAAGTGCGGGAATTTATGCGAGTTTTTTAGTATTGTGTTGTGTTCAATATGAATCTGGCAAACAGATACTTTAGTTCTTTTCGTGAAGAGTGGTTGACAAATGATATGTGCAGGGACTGGCTAGAAGAAGGAGAGGATGAACTTTCTAGCATGTGTAAAGTGTACTATGTTTCATTTTTAGTAAACTATTATGGCGTTAAAGCTGTTGGAATCAGAGAGGCACAAAGAACATTACAGAGTACAAAGTACCAATAATTCTATTCTGAAATTTAAGCCCCGAAGATATTCAGTTGAGCATGATAAAGTTAAGGAAACTGAATTGTCTTTAACATTTTAAGGTGTAAAACATCACCACTCTTAAAATTCACAGGATTGTAGATTCACTCTCGTGTTTTCAATGACTCTTCAGTAGCGAAAAAAAATTAGTTGTGCTCGAACTAAAAGTGAAGCTCTAGTTACAAGCGTTCTTTTACCATTTTCACAGGAAAGGCTTCTGAACGACGTAAAAGATACCCCATTCTCAAAAAAATTAAATTATGCTTTATTTAACGACGCTTGCAACTGCCGACGTTATATCAGCGTCTTCGGTGTGCCGGAATTTTGTCCCGCAGGAGTTCTTTTACATGCCACTAAATCTAGTAACATGAGCACACTTAAATGCGGGATCGAACCCGCAACATCTGGCACAGAAGGCCAGCGTTATACCGACTGCACCACTCAGGGCGACCCCATTCTCAATTGGTTCAGATGCGTCAAATAATTTTTTTATGTAAGATCCTGAAAAAAATAACTAATATGCATTTAAGAGAGCATATTTATCTCTCCCATGCCTAAAACTTCTATCATCGCATAAATTCCTAATGTTTGGAAATCTGGCATTAAAATGAAGGAAATTGTTGGAAACGTAATTTTTTTCACAATTTCAAATGAAGAGTCCACTGTAAGAATGATGGATGTCACTTTCTTGTCTAAAATGAACCAAAACTGTCAATGCATAGCTTAAGACATATAGAATGTACATAGAGAGTTATATGGCATTAACACTGATAGTCATTGTCCAGTAACGATCGGAAAATCACAGTTAAGCTTTGAGCGCTAAGGATTTCAAACTTTCAATCGCTTCTCCTGCAAAATGCAAATGACATCCATCATTCTTGCAGTGGACTCTTCAAATATTACTTTATCCGTCAAATCAAATTTGACATTGTTGAATTTTTAACCGATGCGTTAGCTGGCAATAAAAAATGAAATATAATAATAATAATAATAATAATAATAATAATAATAATAATAATAAGCTCAATATTAGTAATAATAATGATACATTTTATAGACATAAAAAATCTCCGAGTTTGGCGATAGTTCAACCTGGCAACCCTGATTTTGCAAAGATAATTTATATTACTGAGAGTGTAGTGTATTTTAATCTTCATTGTTGTTTTGGGATGTTATACTTCATATTGTGTTAAATGAGTCGGAACAATTCTTTCGAATTTGATAGGTTATGTTTGACTTTGATTGTAAATGAATTGCACGGTTTACGCTCCCAACCAGCTGGAACAAGTTCGTTGTACAACAAAAGAATTAAACTCGCCCATCCATATTGACATTCGATTGTCAAGCATCCGTATTGCGTGATTGTTTAGTACTTGTAGCCAAGAGACAAATTTGATCGGTCACAAGTTTTATTGTAGAACGTCATATTGTCTGCATTGCAGTACACCTTCTGTAGCGAACGATTGCCGACTGCTTTACACGACCGAATTGGCGCGTGACTACAAAGGAAACTTCTATAATTCCTACAGTTTTTATTGTTTCTGTGCTGAAGATTGCACTTAGTTTGCTGCAGTAAGTTTCTTAAGATATTGCCCCATAATCCGGAACAAGATTTCTTTCATACACATTGATCGTTGTTTATGTGATGAGTTTGTTCTTTCTAATTCAATTGGCTCGATTGCAGCCATCTATTTCTGTACTTGTGTCCTCTCCTCCTGTTCCTTCTCAGCGTCAAGGATTCAACTTAAGTCTTGTTGCGTTTTCGCAATTCGATATTGATCATTCTACCCTTCCGTGCTTTTCTATCGTTCCTCCTTATTTTTGCTTTCTATTGGACTATCTTTTCGGTATTTTAATTTTTCTCATTGACCTCTATTCTTTTTACATACACAGTGATTAATGAGGAATTGAGGTTGGTTCACAATAAACCGGGAACGGAAACGACAACGAGAACGAGAACACAAATCATGTTAAAATAAATGAAGAGTTCGCGGGAAAAACGATGAATGTCACATTTGTGTTAAGGATTACATAATGATCTAATTGAGTCTATAACTGCAAGATGTAGTGCGGTTTCCATAGAATATAAAGGACAGGATTACTGTATTCGTGGTGATAATTCTCCTTTTTACCAATTTTCACAAGAACAACATTAAATTTCATAGTGATCCAGTGAATTAGATAATGGCATCGACCTTAACAAAACTGTGACATTCATCGTTTTTCCCGCGAACTCTTCAAATGTATTTAAATGTGAGCGTTCACAATAGTTAATTGTGAATGCTCACATTTGAATACATTTATTTTAACAATATTTCCGTTCTCGTTCTCGTCGTTTCCGTTCCCGGTTTATTGTGAACCAGCCTTCAGAGCCACTTACGGAGCTTTTTCCGAAGACCTTCTGAGCAAAAACTGTCATATACACATGTGTCCCATTCTAAATATTTTCAGAGTTACACTAATTTGAAGTTGTTAAAAATACCTTTTTTCTTTAATTCTAAGGGCAAAAGCATATTAAAAGTAGAGACTGAACTATTCAGAAGTAAACTTTCTTTAATTGGACAGTATTCGTAAGCTAAATATTGTTGTTAATTACTTAGTTGCTTTATAATTTTTAAACTAAAAATTGCATTAATGTTATACATTTATCACAACAATTGTTATAGATCACACGACTTCTACTGACCTTTTATTATCATATGTCCTAGAAAAGAGCGGCTGGCAGGCCGGCCGGCCACGTCCTGCGCGGTTTCCGCCCAGGCTAACCGTTTCTCCCGCGCATTCGACCTCCAGTAGCCATATGGCATTCAGTGTGCTAGAAGTATTGTAATGAAAATCTCAATTCTTCAAATGTACAACGTTAGTTTATAACGTTTAGTGATTATTGTGTATTTAGGTAATGCCTAGCAACAAATTCTCGTTGTGTGAACGTGTGTATATGTACAATACGTACATAAAAGGCAGAAGATCATGTGCAAAAACAAGACAAAAATGTCGAAGAAAGTTTACAAACAGACCTATGCCTTCTGCCAAAACAATTAGACGACTAACTAAAAGATTTAAGGAAACAGGCTCAGTTTAGTATCGAAAGTCAAGCAGGAGACGTAGTGTTCTTACGCGGAACGATTGTCAGTTTCTTTCCAACAAGATTCCGCCACTGCTCATACAGCTGCCGTGTCAATGGGGGAATTGAGACGTATTTTCGGTACGAGACTAATCAGTAGTAGTAATTTCTGGCAGTTGCGAGCGTCGTTAAATAAAACAACATTTAAAACATTTTATTTTAAGTAGTTTCTGGCCTCCACTGTGAGTTTTATTTATGGGGAACACTGAAAGGTAGGATTTACAGGAAAAATCCTCATTCTACAGATGAACTAAACGACTATATACGAGAAGAAATAGAAGTTATCAATGATGTGGAACTTCAGAGTGTTGTTCATTAGTTTATTATAAGATGTCAGTTGTGTGTGGCGGCAAACGGGGGGCCATTTTCAGCAACGACTGTGAGCATGGTAAGTCCAAACTATTGAACACTTATTGTTAGTACTATTATATATTGGAGAAGCGCCGGAGAAATGGTTACGCGCTCGGCGGAAACCACGCAGGGCGCGGCCGGCCGCTCTTTTCTGCGACGTATAATAATAATAATAATAATAATAATAATAATAATAATAATAATAATAATAATAATAGCTCTGTAGCAACTTGATTCTTTACAGTTCAGTTTAGCATCTTAATTTAGTCTTAAAGAATTTACAAGAATAACGTGGTTTGTAACTATTTGTTGTGATAAGGGCGTAAGTAAAATGTAATTTTAGAGTTGAAAATTGAAAGAAATTTCTATACGAATCTACTATGGAATTAATAACACATTTTTAGCTTCAGAATACTAGCCAATTTTATTAAAGAACTGATACTTCTGAATACATAGTGTTCTGACAAATGGAAAGTGAAGTGTTCACTGCAAACCCAGCATTCTCCAATATTTCCTGTCTATCTATTTATGGCAGTCAGATGTTAAATAAAATGAACACCTTGCAGCGTCGTGGGACAAAATACTGTCCCTTACTATTAGTTTATCTCAAGTTGCTATATCAGGCGAAAATATTCATAACCATTATACTGTTACATAGTGAGTTATTTTAAGACTTTGTATCAACATCTCAGGTTATTTAGCGTCTGAATAAAATGGAGGTGATAATGCCGGTGATATGAGTCTGGGGTCCAGCACCGATAGTTACCTAGAATTTGATCATATTGGTTTGAAGGGAAAACCGCGGAAAGAACAACAACCAGGTAACTTTCCCCGACTGGGATTCGAACCCGGACTATCTAGTTTCAATCTCAGACGCGCTAACCGTTACTCTACAAGTGGGGACTATACTGATATACAACATATGTTACACAATGTGAAGTTTATTATTTGTTAATGTAATCAGTACCACAATGATAATTTATTTGACTGAAAACAAATTTCATATAATTTCATAATTACTCACAATAGTCTAATTTTAATACAACCTGTCATCGAAGAGTTGACTATACCTGGTAAGGTTTATCTTGTCTCAGTAGCAATAAAACCAAGTCCCTTCAAATGAGGGTGGAGATTATAGGAGGGTTGTAAATTTTCAGGATTCCTTTCAAAACCTTGTTATCGTACAAGCTACCGGAACTCATTTTCTTGAAAGACAAGCTCAGTGACGGAACTGCACAGTACGAAGAGAGATATTTTGTAATTTTATTTTGCGCTAAAGAATGTATCAACTAGTCCCTTCTGCCACTGGATGGATGGACGGCATCGCTCCACTCCCCCATGGCCACAACGATACAGACGAAGTAAGACATATCTCCTTTCTCTCTCTTTTCACAGTGAGACAAGATACATCACACAGACTTTAAGCAATCATTCCGGATCACAATGTAAAGTTGGAAGTTATCGAAGATGATGATGGTGGTGGTGGTGGTATGACAATATTCATCTATGTGTTACTAAAAGTTTAATTATGAGTTAATGTAAATGTTAAAAGATTAATTCGTTGGTATTTGGGTTAAAGGGAGATAAGTCATAACAATGAGTTTTGAATTTAATGAAAATTAAACATCGGACCCTTATAACAAATAATTTTCTACACAAGTAAAACACATTGAATACTATTATCCATTTCTTTTTTCCAGACCCACTTGTAGAATTTAACTTATGTATTCTCCTGGAGAACAAAACTCAATTTGCACAAAAATGACTTAACCCCATTTATCCGAACACCATCGAATTATACTTTGGACTTCTCACGTCTTCTTTTCATGTAATTCAATTAGGAATACGTGATATGCGAAAAGTTCTTACGTCTACCTAATAAGCTTTTCACACTTCGAAAGGGGTTTACAGAGTGTCTGTATTATTGAACTATCTCGACCTATGCTGATGGGTAAGATGTGATACAAAATTATTTTAAAAATCCGTATACTCTAATCATTACGGAAATAGATACAAGGATGCATTTTATTCTCCTTTGAGAACTTTCTTTTAAATAAATATAAATGTATAATTTAATAATGTGTATTCACCTTCCTTGACAACAAATTTAAATGCTACACAGGTACACCAGTACACCATAGTAAAATCCTTTCATAAGATATTAAAATGCACTTTGTTAAGATAATATACCTCATTGGGACTATGTTCACAATTCACTGCATTCTAAAATATGTTACATATTTATTTATTTATTTATTTACTTATCTATTTGTTTATTTATCTATTTATTTATGTATCTATGTATTTATGTATCTATTTATTTATATATGTATTTATCTATTTATGTATTTATCTATTTGTGTACTTACCTATTTATGTATTTATCTATTTGTGTACTTATATATTTATGTATTTATCTATTTATTTGTTTGTTTGTTTGTTTATTTATCTCTTTATTTATCTATTTATCTATTTGTTTATTTATCTGTTTATTTGTTTCTTTATCTATTTATTTATCTATTTGTTTGTTTGTTTCTTTGTTTATCTATTTCTTTATTTGTTTAACTAGCTAGCTAGTCAGTACAAATTAAAATTATAAAATAAAAATGTTTCTAGTCACTACCGTAAGAGCCAGGCTCGTGTACGGTGTGGTCTTAGCCAATAATATAACCGAATGTACAAGGCCAGTTTACTAAATGCAGTAAATAACTTAATTCAAACCGATAAATAACACAAAAGAGCAAAAAAAAAAAAAAACAAAACAAAAGAGAATAAAGAGGAAAAGAGAGAAAATACAAATTTAATATAAATTGACAATCACACAGAATAATCACACATCATCATGAATAATTTTATAAATTTCATTTTTAAAATATTTCAAATTCGGAAAATGGCTTGTAATTTTATTATAAAGTCTTGGGCCGAAACTAGCACCATGTTTAAGAGCTGCACTTGTATGCCATTTAAGCTCAATTAATAGGGAAAGTAGACTTTTGTCTTAAAGTACGATATTCATGTCGAATTGATTTATGTTTTATTTGAATTTTGTGGTAGTAAGATAGTAAACTATATTTATAAATTTCTTCAATAGTCAATACTTTAAAATTGTATAATTTGAATTTGTTGGGTAATCCATATTTTTGGTTAGACGAATTTTTATTAACCTTCTGTTTAAAAAAAATAATGGATTAAGTACAGATGATGCTACTCCACCCCAATTTATTATATCATATTGTATTAATGATTGTACTAAGGCTAAAAACATTATTCTCAATGCCTCCTTAGTGATAAAATGTCGAAGTATTATGAATTTATAAATTGTCTTTCTTATACTTGTACACATAAAATCAATTTGTTTATCCTAACGTAAATGCTTATCTATAATAATTCTTAAATATTTGAGTATGGAGTTGTGTACCCACCACCTTCGACTACAGAGATGCCATCACAGTACATACGATATTGAATCACCTTCATTCTAGCCAGCATTGGACACTACCACAGATGGTCGAACATATAGTAATTGTAACAATATTGCACATGTTTTAATAATTATGTATTTTAATAACCCTTGACCATGGCTCATATAGCCCTTGTTTTAATATTTTAATGAATTTATGTTCAATAATTACTGTATCACCATAGAGACTTATAATTTCAATTGATTCTTCTATTTTGTACTATATACACATGTACCAATTTCATTCATGTATTTTTTATTTATTTATTTATTTATTTATTTATTTATTTATTTATTTATTTATTTATTCTGGTGTAGTTAAGGCCATCAGGCCTTCTCTTCCACAACACCAGGAATAGAAATACAATAATATAGAAAAACAGAGAAAAAACACTATATACAAAATAAAGCTACGCAAGAAATAAAGAGAGAGAGAGAGAGAGAGAAAACACTATAAACAAAGTAAAGCCACACAAAAATATACACAGGTTGTAGTCACACAAACTTTAAATGAGTGATTAAGTATCATAATGAATTGTATCCTAACTAATTGACTAACATAAACAAGAAACTTGCAATTTTAATCTAGATTAAAAAAGAAAAAGAAAAAACACAAATCAATACTTCTAGCAATACCTAAAAACATTAACTAAGACAAAATTTTCCAATTTAATTTTGAATTATAATAAAGTCCGGCAGTCCCTGACGTCATTAGTTAACGAATTCCAGAGGCGAGGTATTTCTACAGTATAGGAAGATGAGTATAAAGACGTTCTATGATGAGGGATAGAAAGAAGTGCTTGATGTCGGTTTCGAAAAGTTGTAAGAAATTGAAAGCGCGATATCGGATAATTCGGAGTAGATGTATGCATGATTCTAAACAGAAGAGACAGTGAATGTACTGTTCTTCGTTCCTTCAGACGCATCCATGAAAGTAACTGGAGGGAAGGTGTTATATGCTCAAATTTACGAGTATTGCAGATGAATCGTATGCACACATTATGAACACATTGTAGTCTCTCACCTAAGAGTGAACTTGCATTAGTTAGCAAGGAATCGCAATAATCAAAATGGGGCATTACAAGCGTCTGAATAAGATTCTTTTTTAGACTAAGTGGTAGAAATTCTTTCATATGAAACAAGGAGTGAAGTTGAGAAAATATTTTTTTGCAATAAATGTGTGTTACTTGAGTGTTCTAATTTAGATCACTATCAATAAAAATGCCAAGATTTATAACTGTTTCACTGTATTTAACAATAATTCCATTCAATATTATATGTGGTATAGTACCACTATCTAGAGTGCTTCGTAGACGATTATGTCCCATTGCGATTGCTTGCGATTTCTCTGGATTTAACCTTAATCCAAATTCGTGTGCCCACAGTGAAATCGAATTCAAGTCTTCGTTTAGGCATATAACTTTCCTGAAGATGGCTTATTCAAGCCGAAAACGTTAAAAACTGAATAAACTAATGTCACAAATATTATAACAACCAATTAGCTTATCGGTCCTCACTATGCTGTTTAAATTTGTATGGAAGGTGTTATTAATGCAAAACATGACAATATCACAAATGTATTTCTAAACCAGGGTATTAGAAAATGAGCAAACACTTATAGAAGAAACTTGAAGAAACACAAAATGTTACCGATAAATTTCAGCATCACAAAGATAAACTTTTTGTCCTCAACAGGAAAAATAACGTTCACTTATTTGTAGCTATAGTCGCGACGCTCTTATTCCCGGCGTGACTCCTCCTCTTTGCTTACGTCTTAGGAAGTGAAGCTCTATAAAGTCTAGGTAGGTAGTATCGTTCGCCATTTTGGTTCTTTCGTTGCCGAGCTACCAAACGAGGAATCTATTTGCCACACCGTTAAACATTATCATGTCGTAGCTCCTATGATAATAAATCAAACGCACTGTAATTCAGCAAATAATTGAGCGGCAAATAACGTCCTCATGTGCTTTCTGCGACCGCCAACGTAAGAGCCAAAATGGCGGGCGATTATATTAAGCATTTCTCTAGACTTAAGAAATGAATAACGTCTTCATAAGCGAATCACAAGACGCACACGTTTAAATGTAGCCAACCTGCAACGCGATTGGCTACCGGGTGTTCATTTCAAAGTGTGTCATGACGTCACTGTTGATGAGTCAGCGATTTGAAGCGAGTTTCAGCTTTTGTGTCACAGAAGTTGCCTATTAATCAGGGCGTTCAATCTGAACTTGAGAACGTGTACGGTATAACTTGAACGACGTAGCAACAGATGGCGGTCTGTACGGTATGTGTGCTACCATAACCTCTTTTGAACTGTGTTTTTCATGGGGAAGTCGTACATCGGTTGCGTACGGCAACAATCCACAATACAAATAAGATGCTCCGTGTCCATGTTGATTATCGAAGTTAATGTCAACAAATACGTAAGTAATCGCCTTAACCCTCTCCACATATCCCGACAGTAAGAAAAAATTCACCTCAGTACATGTTTCGAAACAGTTCACATTTCCTGGCGTTATTCATATCAAAGTACTCTTCTGAATGAACGCTGGCTCTCTGTATGCCGTCTGGGCTAGAAGATGAGCCTAGATCATCAATAGCTTCCTGACGGCATACCGAGCCATGGTGAACTGATTACAGTGAGGCCAGAGAAGTTGCCTAGAGAGTACGGCTTTCATTCTGAAGAGTACGTACCGATACGTACGGTAACGCCGGTAGTGGCAGAAATGTGAACTGTTTGGAAATACGTACTGTCGGGTTATGGGGAGAGGGTTAAGACGATTACTTACGTATTTGTTGACATTAACTTCGACGGCCAACATGGACACGGAGCATTTGATTTATGTTGTGGAATGTTACCGTACGCAACCGATGATAACAAATACCCTGCGTACGACTTGCCGGCGCAAAACACAGTTCGAAAGAGGTTATGGTAGGACACAGACCGCCATATGTTGCTACGACGTTCAAGTTATACCGTACACGTTCTCAAGTTCAGATTGAAGAACGCCTTAAATAATAGGCAACTTCTCTGACATATAAGCTGAAACTCGCTTCAAATCGGTGACCCTACAACAGTGACGTCATGACACACTTTGAAATGAACACCCAGTATAAGTTTCCCTGTTTTAACCCCAGACAATACAAATTCAGCCACAGCTCTTGCTGCGATTAACCAATAAC
Organism: Periplaneta americana; assembly: GCA_025594305.2. NCBI lineage: Eukaryota > Metazoa > Arthropoda > Insecta > Blattodea > Blattidae > Periplaneta > Periplaneta americana. Next base: position 36,755,955 of record JAJSOF020000005.1, on the reverse strand, counting down.
AAAATATGAGAGAAGCGAACGTGTAAATAAATTAATGAATATGCATTAGAAGAATAGTAAACTAACACTGAATATCCACAGGTTTGATTCTTTGAGATTGCAATCTGCAGTTTAATTGCGCCACTAGAAATCATATTTAAAGCAGAACACATGTGTCTATACGTACGGCAGGAATGGACTCGAAACTGATTTACATACAACATTAAAGCAGCACATTATCTGGTAACATACGTCTCAATCACAAAATTGCAGAAATTAGATCGGGAGCGTTGATGATTTGAGCGTTTAAATCAGGTTTCTGTAGAATAGCGGAGTGACAAATGTTTACTCGAATCAGCTCATTGTTGACGGGCGTCATGATGAAGTTCCGTAGCGCCAACTTCGTGGCACGTATCTGATTTATCCGTTGTTGTTTCCCTAAATCGGCAAGCTCTGCTGCCGCGCCATTCCACCTAGACCATAAATCGAAATGGAGCAATCTTTCATGGTTGCGGGTGGGCATTGACAATGAACATTCATAATGGGCAAACAAGTACCTTCGGATTCGTGTCCTTCACACGGCTTATGAAAGGCAATGTCCCTTCCGCAATTGATTTAAGTGAATTGTACGTGAACGCATGCAAAAATAATTATAAATCGGATAATCTTCTAAAGTTAATATCCACAGATAATAATTTAATAATTTATTTACTTAATCTGGCAGAGCTAAGACCAGTAGGCCTTCTCTTCCGCCCAGCCAGACTCTAATTCTAATTGAATACAATTGGTTACATAGTTATTACATTAATGTCTAGACCATAAAACATCATGAAAGTAAATAATGAAATTTGGATAAGTAATGTTAGTGTGACAATAATAAACGTTTGTAAGAAATAGTTATAATAATAATATTAATAATAATAATAATAATAATAATAATAATAATAATAATCTTAATTTATTTATTTAATCTGGTAGAGCTAAGGCCAGTAGGTCTTCTCTTCCGCCCAGCCAGACTCTAATTCTAATTGAATACAATTGGTTACATAGTTATTACATTAATATCTAGGCCGTAAATTCAATAATGAAAGTTGGATAAGTGATGTTAGTGTGACAATAATAAACATTGGTAAGAAATAATAATAATAATAATAATAATAATAATAATAATAATAATAATAATAATAATGAGGTAATTTAAATATTTATTCTGTGGTATATGAAGAGTCCACTGCAAGAATGATGGATGTCACTGTCTTGTCGAAAATGAACCAAGACTGTCAATGCATAGCTTATACATATAGAATGTACATACAGAGTTATATGGCATTAACAGTGATAGTTTTTGTCCAATAATTATCGGAAAATCACAGTTAAGCTTTGAGCGCTAAGCATTTCAAACTTCCAATTGCTTCTCCTGCAAAATGTATTCCAAACGACATTCATTCATCATTCTTGCAGTGGACTTTTCATATATAACCATTAAACATTGAGATACTTGTAACTTCTATATTCGTTAACAAGAATTGTTAGAAAAATATTTCCATAGTCTATTCTTAAATTGGTTTGATGTCTGACAGTCCCTGACATTACTCGGTAGAGGATTCCAAAGTCGAGGAACAGCCACAGTGAAAGAAGATGAAAATGAGGATGTTCGGTGGGAGGATTGGATAATATTGAGGAGTGTTGTGATCGTGTGTCTAGGTTATGATGGGTGGATACATTTTGAAAACGAGACGCAAGATAGACAGGAATGGAGAAATGCAATATGTGAAAGAGAAGGGAAAGACAGTGGATCTTCTACGATCTTCTAGATGAAGCCAGGATAACATTTCGAAGGATGGTATTATGTGATCAGCCCGGCGAATATTGCAGACGAAAGGACGCACAAATTATGAACACGTTGTAGTCTCTGCGCCGAAATAACGCTTAGATGAGTAAGCAGAATATCACAGTAATCGAAGGGGGCATCACGAGTGTTTGCACTAATATTTTTTCATGGAAAGGGTAGAAAATTCTTCAATCGCCTAAACGAGTGGATTAATGAGAATACTTTTTTTGCAGGTTTCTGCAACTTGAGTGTTCCAATTTAAACTTTCATCCATATAAATACCTAGATTCTTTACTGATTCACTGAACGGAATTTCGGTGCCGTATATTTTAATCGGGGACAAATTTGGTATGGTAATAGTGCTTAACAAACGTGAATGGCCCACAATGATTGACTGTGATTGTGCTGGATTCATTTTAAGTCGGAATATCCGTGTCCATGTCCAGGTTGAGTCCAGATCGTCATTAATTTCAGTTATTGCATCATTTATTTCGTCAGTGTGGAATTTTAAGTAGCCTATATTTGAAGATCGTCTGCATAGAGATGATGTCGGCAGTACTTTAGAGATTCTGATATGTCGCTGATATAAATTGTAAATTGTAAAAGTAAAGGGCCAAGACTGATCCCTGTGGGATCCCTGACCTCACGGCCAAGAGAAAGAACGATTTCCAGCTATCACACTTTGTTGGCGGCCATTAAGGAGGAGATGGGTGAAAATTTCGTAATTTTTGGTGAAAAATTGAATTTTTCGTTTTTGTAGAAAATGAAGTAATGAAGCCTACTTTACACTTTGGCAGAGTTTTAGAACCCTACAGCGGTTGTAAGTGTCATTAATTACGCCATCTTTAAAAGGCTGCGCTCTTTAAATACCCCCGTGAAGGCGTGGCCCGCACTGAACTTGTTGCTCCCTTTTATTATCACGGATTTTGCATCTGAAAATGAAGGTTTTAAGGTTCTATAAGTGGCTTGCCGAGTCATTGTGACTGGTTTAGGAATTACCATAGATGCACCAATAGATGGCAGAGCGATGTAAGTTCAAAAACAGATGTGTAAGAGGTTGTATCTTATAACTTCGAAGTGAATGTTTGTATACAAAGAAAGTGTGTTGTGTTGTTACAAAAGTTTGAGTTTTAATTGAACGTTTAAAATACTTTTCTAAATATATTTATTTCGTTAGTTTTCTTACAGTAGTATAGTGTAGTATAGTAGAGTATAGTGTACATATAAGGTATATTTATTTGTGTAAATAGTATTTTATCGCCGTAAAAGTGTAGTCACGTGTACGTTTAGGTTATAAGCTATTACAAATTCAACATGCCTAGAAGTAAGAAAGTGAGACAACGTTGTCTGAACATGGTAAAGAAAAGGCGAGAAAAAAAAAACTCGAGTTGTAAATAGTAGGCCTCATGTAGAACATACTACTAGTAGTGTGAAACCATTTCAAGTAGGCCTAGTGTAGAGAACAATAGTGCAGAAAGGAATCTGAGACAAAACCAACTAGAAATTAGTTGTCAGAATGTATATAGTGTTAATAATGAACAGTGTAAATATTTATTGGTAGATAGTAGTTTGTTGTCAGGCCTAGTCTCTGACTTGAAATGTATTGACTGTAATTGTAAGTTCTTTGTACATAGTACTTTGTGATGAAAAACATGGGTTCAGCCACAAGTTAGATTTAGTGTGTAGGGTTTGTGGAGAGACAAAGTCTTCAATTTATTCCTCGAGGCGTCGTGAGGATAAATCCAGGAGACCGGGCTTCGACGTGAACCAGAGGATTGTCCAGTCCTTCGTGAATGCAGGTCAGGGGTACTCTGAATTAGAACAGTTTGCCATGGTCATGAATATGTCTGTGATGAACAAATCTACATTCAATGACCATGCAGCTGTAATGAAGAAGGCCTCTGAATGTGTTGCTGACAGTGTTCTCCATGATGCTAGACTTGAGGTAAGGAAAGTTATAGCGACCTCATTGTAGATACAGCTGTACCTGAAATATCAGATATTTCAGTCAGTTTTGATGTGACATGGCTCACACGTGGACATAGTTCCATGTATGGTGTAGGCAGTGTAATTGACTTGCTAACAGGGTTTGTTCTTGATTACACTGTCATGAGCAAACACTGTTACAGGTGCATGATCGCCAAGAGACGCATGCCCATCACAGATTTTGGGGTCTGGTATGCTGTCCATGCCCCTGAATGTGATATAAATCACGAGGGGTCATCAGGAGATATGGAAGCAGAAGCAGCCTTAATCCTATGGAAAAGGTCAGAACAGTATGGCCTTAGATACACAACAATCCTTTCCGATGGAGATGCCTCTACATACAAGAGACTCTCTGACGAAAAGCCATACGGGGCCTCGGTTGCTATCAAGAAGGAAGAGTGTATCAACCACATAGGAAAAAGGCTGGGCACTGCCCTCAGGAAAGCTGTGAGTGAATGGAGAACTCGTGGATGTAAATTAGGTGGTCGGGGACATGGTACGCTGAAAGCGATGACTATTGCCAAACTTCAGAAGTATTACCAAAAGGCAATCCTCGACAACCGTGGTAATCTACTGGCCATGAAGAGTGCAATATATGCCACTTTGTTTCACAGCATTTCCACTGATGAGAAGCCCCAGCATGGCATTGCCCTGTTGGCACAGAAAGTTGGTGCTTCTATCAGAGGGCAGTCGCACAGGGTAAGCAACCAGGCCCTCATAAAGACAACGTTGGTACACCTCTCAAAGAAGCTGTACTTGCAAAGATGATGCCTGTGTATCAAAGGCTGGCATCAAATACACTGCTTGAGAGGTGTTTAAAGTGTCTAACACAAAATGCCAACGAAAGTCTGCATAGTGTCATATGGAGACACTGTCCGAAGGACTCCTTTGGTTCGAAGAGGAGAGTGGACCTAGTAGCGGACCTGGCAGTATGCAAATTCAATGCTGGCTGCACGAAAACTGTCCTCAGTCTCCAAGAAGCTGCTGGATTGCCTACTGGAGATAAAACAGTAGCTCTAGGAGTTCGTCGTGACCGAGGACGTGTAGTGAAAGCGAAGCTTCGAGCTACAAAAAAGTTCCAGCACTACCGTCAGGAGATCAAATCTGCCAAACGACGACTTCTAGAAGCTGCTAAGAGGACAGAGGGCACTACCTACAAAGCTGGACATTTTTAACAAGGCCTGTATATTTTCTTTTAAGTTTGAAATGCATGCAAACTTTTAAACTCATTTTTCCACACTTTTTATTTTAGCTCATTTCTCTGCATTCACATTGCTAAGGCTTCCACAAATGTTATGCTAAGAAGTTGAAATTTTTGCTACAAGTGCTCTAAAGTATACTTAACAAACGTATGTTACCACTTTTTGAAAAACGTAAATAATTTGTGAATAAAAAAATAAAATGTGTGCATGTACTCTGTATATTTTAAAAAATTTGAATATGAATAGGATATTTTTTTCCTCTTTTCACAAGGTAAAACTAAAAATGTGAGAACATAGAAACTTTCTGAAGAGATCAAAGCTATTATAAAAAAATTCAGACCTGGTTCTTCAATTTTGGAGAAGTAGCATTTTGAAATTATGTCGGGAATTAGCAGACGAATAACATCGTGCACTGTTGTGTCATGGCGATGTGTTCTGCTGTATTTTTTGTATTGAGCACAACGTAAAAACAATATGTTAATGGCTTATGAGCGAACATGTCAACGGACCCGTTATTACTGCCGGTTCAAGAAATGAATTGTTTATCCTATCTTTTCTTTGAACGAGATGGCAGTACGAAAATTTCGCAAAATTTTTCTAGCGTAGCAAAGAAAACAACTTATACAGTTACCATGACAGCCATCGATCCTTCCAGCAGTTTTGTTCCTTATTTCGCTGCAACGTGACGTCATTGATGCCACCGGACCGGTGAGATTCGGAATACGCTGAAAGCTACCGGTAGTATGTTTTCGTGGTATCCTACCTGACAACTAGTCTTTGTACTTTCCACTAAATGCTCCTTTTGTTACAATAGAATTTCCAACCGCAACTTTCGCTCGTTACAAGTCAGAGGCCAATATATTGAAAGAAAGTGGGACAGAAGTAATATGCTTTCAAATTGCAATCGAGGATAGTTTTATGCCGTAGACCTATTGTGAACTGTCGTTATGATTTCTGTTAGAACTGAAAGAAGAGATTTTGTGTCGAGTTGTATTAAGGGAAAGGAATTTCTAAAGAAGGACGGTGATGTAGTTAATTGTTATTGTTGTAACAAAGACTTAGCCTTAAGTACCTAATGTCCTGTGGTTTGCCTCTTACCGCACACTTTAGGAGATGTAAGAACATAACGAATCATTGAAGTATACTTAGAATTGCTTTGAAACGTCTTGCGCTATATTTAACATTTCCCTGCAGAAACATCTATAGCCTAAGTCTCGCATATTTACTTTCGTATCCCCCATGATTTCGGTAAGATATTACTTTCATAAATGCTGCTTGGCTGTGCTTTATATATCGTCCAATTCCTGAAGCAACTGCTCAACGTGAGATTTCTCAGAAAACTTTAATATTATTTTTCTTAGTATCAAAGACAGTAGTGAAGTGGAAAGAGTAGACAAGATTAAACTTTTCTGTTTGCAGCAAAATTGAAATTTCAACAAAGGGTCCTAAATCATGTATTAGATAGCCTATGCACAGTACAATATAATATTTGTAGGAACTCAATTTCTGTCTGTATAGGAGTATTGTCTCATCTCGTTATTCGATTTCTTTAAGTTCCTATCAAAGACTGTTCCGGTATTTTATGTTACACACAGTACTCACGTGTATTTCTGTATACCGACAGTAAGTGGAGTTATCAAACTTGAACACTTAATTCTTGGGTTTGAACGCTGTATTGAGTTTCATTTCTTTAGTATTAAAATTACACCATACGAAGTTTTTTTCCCGTTATTACTACCAAACAAGATTCGTTGTGGACGTAACACACCTAGTGTTTAGGTGTTATAATTAGAAAAAAAAAACGGACCCTGTGAAATTGCAATAAGGAAGAGTAACACAAGAGGAAGGTAATCTATATGAAGCAAAAATTTCATTTCTTGGAAGAAAGATGTACGATATTCTACAAAAATTAAAAAATTAACATACTGAGCACAATTGTTAAAAATAATAATTAAAATATGCTCCTGAATCATGGCAATTGAGGATAAATATTTTGGTCTCATTAATGTGTGATGCAATGTTAAAAATTGACTTACAACAATTAAATGGTGTTCATTATTCCTATGCAGATGACATAGTTTTACTTTTTGGTGGAAAAAGCTGTTATGATGCATATAATAATTCAAATAATGGACTTAAATTAATAAAACATGGTTTGACATAAATTATCTTTCTATCAACGAAAATAAAACCATAATTATTCCATTCTCATTATCTGAAAAATGTAACAAACCTCCTACATCTATATTAAGTATTAAATTACATAATTCTGATTGTTGTCTTATACAGTGTAAATGTCGGATTATTAAAGAGTCCTCTAAAGTTAAGTATTTAGGCATAATTTTCGATAATCATTTAAAATGGAACCAACACATTAATTACCTTTGTAATAAATTACGTAAAATAGTATATTATTTTGTTTTATTGGGGAATTACTTGTCAATAATTTATTACGTACAATATATTTAACTTTATTTCAATCGGTAATTATGTATGGAATTGTAGGATGGGGTAGTTCATTTAAATCCAATTTTAATACGCTTTATTTATTTATTAGAGAAGAAAATAATTAAAATATGTCTTCATAAACCTATTGATTTTCCATCTCAAAATTTGTTTCTAGACTTTAATGTACTTAACGTAAGACAAATTTATTATATTGTATTAATAAAATTCATACATAAAAATCGAAATAATTTTGAGTAGTATTCTCATAGTTATGAAACAAAAGGTATGAATTCTTTAAGATTGTTTGAACTAAAATGCAACACTGTTACAGTATTTAATCATAGTAGTAATTTAGGCCCAAGAATATATAACAAATTCATATTTAAATATCCTAATCTTGTCAATTCTAATAGTTCTAGTATTACATTTAAAAAAGTTATGTATGGAATTTATAAAAATTGAAAAATTTTAAATGTAAATTTATATACTATAATTGCACAGTAAACATAAGACAAATTGTATTGTATAATTATTAATTTCAATACAGGAATCAGACTCTGAGCACGAGTTCTACTCTTTCAGGGTCGAGCTAAAGTTTTTCTGTATATATTATATTTTATGTTACAATTATTAGCAAAATAATAAATAAATAAATAAATGATACTATTTATTAATAATCGAGACAAATTATCTTCGGCACTGGGCATCGAACACAGGAACCTTATTTCCACGTGCTGAGCGCTCTACCACTGAGAGTTATTGTGTGTAATTTATATCAGACTGGCATAATCTTTTCTAAAAGATGGTATTTACAGCAGCACTGTAATAAAAAAAGAAACACATAAACCATTTTAAATTGATAGAAAGAAGTGAGTCTAACGATCCACCTTCAACTGGTAATTTAGTGCCAGCGGGTGAGAATTGCAGAGATGTGTGAAATGATAGTGGATGCCAATATTCTTTCAACAAAGTTTAATTTGAAACTCCGAAAATATGCAAACCCATGAAAAAGTAACGTTTTAAGTTAAAATATATAGAAAATATTATATCAATATAGACTTAAGCTTTTCTTTAAGAGCGACAGCTGACTTGAAATAGTACCGGCATTATTAGTTAAATTTTACAGCAAAGATTATTGTAATATAGGCTTAAATATTATTCATTAAGAGGAGTGCCTGTGAAATAGTAACATTTTAATATAAAAGTTTACAGAACAGGCTGCTTTTTATTCTTTTTTTTTATAATGTACAACACGGCCCTATTCTTGAAATCATTTGTTTGTACGTGTGTTTGTTCTCCTTGATGCAGACGTCATCTGTTTTCATAGTACAACATCACGCGCCACTTCTCTTCTAGTCATTGGCTCATTGCACAAACTCCGTGCTAACTTAATTTCAAAGATTATGGACTGAGATTTCTATCTCTAATCATTACATACGTATACTAATATCTTGTATATTTATTCTTTCTACACTTAATAAGTTCGGAATATAACTACCTTCAGTTGATTAAAGATTAATTTGGAACTTCAAAAATATGCACTTCTTCCTCGAGATTGTAATAAAAGTTGGACTTCAAGTTTGGAATATTTAAATGAGAAAATTAATTGTATAGCAATTCGCTAGTAGTCTGGTATAGCCTATATTTTGGATGAACTGCATATAAAGTAGGAATAATACTAGTAGAAGTGATTGCAGTAGTTGCAGGAGTAGTAGTAGCAATAGAAGTAGTGCCAATAGCGCTAGCAGCAGCAGTGGTATTAGAAGTAATGTTTGGTCGTGGTAGTGGTAGTGGTGCTGGTAGAAGCAATATTATGGCACGTCCCAGGAATCTGTAAAGTATAAAGACGAAGCAAGACCTCTGCGCAAGTGGTATCTGGGAGGGCTAGGGCCAATGACTGTGCTTGGGGGAGGCATTGCTTGAACGAAGCGAGCAATCGTTTGCAGGGTGAGATAATTTCGATCTGAACTCTACTTTATTTTATTTAGTGTAATATATATCAAATCCTATCCTTTATGGAAGATCTTTGATAAAATACTTTATCATATTCTTTGTCAAAGAACTTTGATAGTGTAATAGTAGCCTAAGAGAGACTGTATTTTCTTTGTGATTATTTGGACTCATCTTGAAAAACCGAAATCAAAAATTAAAACGAAAACGTTTGAAACAGTAGCTGATCCTTGATCGAACAGCACACACAAGCACAAGCCCGCGCACAATAAATTCGTAAGTAACTGATAGAAGCGGAAACTTTGGCCCATGCCTTAATACAAGCCCACCGCTCAAAACCGTTCCCAAAGCAGTTCGCTGCGACCCGTGCGGTGATGCTGAGTGACGTCACGAGCTAGTTCCGTTCGACACTGCGGAGCCCAGTGCTGTGCAGTGCGGAAGCAGCCCATGGGCTGAGCCGTTGTGCAGGGCTCTGTTATGGGGTTCTGAACTGAATAATAAAGGACAAGAATTGTGGAAGTTATGATTGTTATTCTTGTTGTATAGTCAACTGTCCGAAGGCAGGTTTGAACCTCATAAGTAACACTAATAAGGCATCACTCATGAGATAACTAGGCCAGGAGATAATGGGGTAGGGTGGTTAGTTCCTTTCCCCCTTTAATGCATACACCGCCGATTAGCTACATATTCCACAAATGAGACTTCAGATGCATACAAACAATTTGTTTTTCCTTTGACACATATCGTTAAGTAAGATGTATTGCCTGATAATAGATGTACATATCAGCCAGAACGTCAGTCAGAGGCAGAAGTTACGGTATGAACGTCAATTTCATAACAGTAGTTACGTATTAGGGTTCGGACGCGACAGACTTCTAATATGAAACGCCTTCATGTCACTTCAGCTCAAAGGACTCCTGAGTGGCATTGTTCATTCTGCACTTGACAGAGATGGCCTACACTTTGATCTCTCTCTCAGCTTTCGGTCCAGACCGGCATTTTCTGGCTTCAACATACACGGTGCCTCAGAATACAAATACGTAATTGGCAAAACATTTGCTAAAGAGGAAAAACCATTTTAATAATGTTATACTATTTGCATAATAATAATGTCACTAATAAACCATAGTCAATGTAATAATTTTATTAATTACAATGTTCAAACAGAACTGAAGGTTACTTACCACAACTAAAATCTAGTGTTCATGGCTTCAATCACTGAAAAGAATATGAGGATCTGTTCCATGGAGTTTATACCTCAACTCTGTAAAATTTTATGCGAATAACTTATATTAATCTTTTTTCTTGTATTGGCAGTAGTGCTCCTTGTTCATGATATGTCCACAGATTTCCGTACTTTAGGATGTAGGCCTATAGTAGCGATGAAAAAAGCTGTTTAAAATTCTTTGTCAATAAAATATATTGGTGATTTAAATATATGTACATGTATTATCAGGCAGTACATCTCAGATTACGATATGTGTCAGAGGAAGAACAATTGTTTGCATACATCTGAAGTCTGATTAGTGAAATGTTTCTATAATGAACGCAGAACAGCTATGAACATGGGGTTAGCCAATTGATTGCTGCTTGAGGCACACTGTTGACTTTGTCCTTTAAATGTGCAGAAATTTGATCCGAACAAAGGTAGCTTTTAGTTCTGGAAAGGAATTTTAAAGTGTTGAATTTGTTCAGATAAAATTGTAATGTTTTAAAGTTACGAAACTAAAAATCATTCAATCATTCATTATCATAATACAGTACACTCTTAAATTGACTGAGAATATTGGGAATTAAATCAATTGCTTTCACAAAACACGCTATGAAATGTTTCATATAAAATAATTTTTATCTCGGAAAGGAAGCAAAAATGAGCAAAATTTTACTTCACTTTTCGGTTTGAAATGTCTCCAAGATAAACCCCATGATATTAATGACATTATTTACGGTTCACCCTGTATACTTATGGTCATACATGGAATATCTAATATTGTTCAGAGACTTCGGACAACAATCCTTCTTATCATTCGCAGATATAGTGAAGAGAAAACAATGAAAATCTTGAGCAGAAGTGGGTGACTAAGAAAATATCTGAAATAGATGAACAATGCTAAAAAAATTAGAAAGATCCCTCTTCAAGTGCACCGAAAATTGCCAGTAAACTTGCACAAGAACTGTAACTAAAATAATAGCAGCCAGGACGGAATATTTTGTGAATGAAATTTACAGAAGGAAAAGTTTACAATTTGGTAAAAAGTCATGTAAACACTCCTACAGAGTCCTGCTACAAATTTATATTCGCAGACAATGACAACTCAATATACGGGGTGTAAAGAATATAAATTGTCAAAAAATACTGGTGGTAGAGCATAAATAACTTAAGAAATAAGTCTTGTAATGTTTTCTGTAGCTGTCAAGGTTTTCCCAAAAATTGTTACCTATTAGTTGATTATTCACAAACTTCTTAACATTCGCAGATCCCTCCCCAGTATAAGAATATCATTCCGACAGGACATCTGTGGAATTTTGAGGAGAAAAGAATTAAAACGCACAACATTTCATACAAATAATTTCTTCAAATTGTGCTCACTGAAGAACGAAATAATATTGATGCTAATTTGACATCTAGTTTTGTGGACTCTCTGCCTAGAAGACAGCAACAATGATACAATCTTCTAGTAGTTGATACAACGTCGTTAAATAACCAATAATAATAATAATAATAATAATAATAATAATAATAATACGTGGCGCTACAGCCCGTGAAGGTCCTAGACAGACCAGCCGGCTGCTGGCCTCAAGCCCACATGCCGAAGCAGAGGTGGACAATCATCCAACCAGAATGGAGGTATCGTGTGGTTAGCACAATGATCCTCCCAGCTGTTATAGCTGGCTTTCGCAACCGGACTCCGCTACTTATCGTAGCTTCCTAAGTGCATCACGATGCTGGGTGGGCACCGGTCCCATTACACTGGCCGAAATATCATGAGAAAATTTCTTCCCTCATGAGGACTCGAACCAGCGCGCATTCCGTAACGCGAATCCTAGGCAGGATCCTTAGACCACAACGCCACGGCGCGGGACTTATATGGTAATGGAAATGATATTATATTAATGTCCAGAATTAGTTTTAGAGTCCTAAGTAATGTAACATTTCATATAAATTCGAATACAAGAATAATTTGTCATGTCAGGTTTCTCGGTTCTCTTTCCTTCCGGTTTCATGGAAGCTCATGAAATTCTTATGGCTTTCAAAGAGGAGAACAATTTGTATTCTCTTGAAATCCACTCCAACTTGTCATCTTCAAACAGCTTCACGGTATTTCACAACCTTGTTACCGAATGCTCGGCTACACCTTCAAGAAGGGCTTCTGTGATTTCTCAGGACAGTCCTTGCACAGTCGGGTACATCCAAGATAATATATACACAGGCATCTTCACCAAGCAACACGTGCTTGTTAGTACTGACGTATGTCTGTGACAAGTCTCTTTTAATAGCGCTAAGCTACATCAGACACGATTGTCTTTCATTTTATTTTCCTTTCATCCATTTTCTCTCCCTTATTTTCTTATCTCTTTCCCTATTTGTTATTTTTATTATTTTATCTCTCTATTTCCCTTTAGCTTTAGCTGCTTATATTTTTCTTTCTCTTTTCCTCTGTTTCTCTTTCTGGCGATCTCTTTCCTCACATATTTCGCTTACTGCTTTCCTCTTCTCTAACTGCAAACTGTTCATGTTCAATTAAGCGATCATGTATGAACCGATGATGATTATCATAAGGGACCGTACTTAGTTCCAGGAGGCTGTAGTACCGGGGTTTTTAAGTGGACGAGTGCGTGCCTTTAGTAAGCGAAGTACTTGACTGACGGCTCACGCGACTCTTGTTTCGTAAAATGGAAAAGAAAAAAAGTAAGCCCTTTAACAATTGCACTAATATTTACAATTTAAATTATTTACACCATGTATAGGCCTACTATAATTTCGATTAATTTAAATTTGTCTCAGTGAAACTTACAGCAGAGTCCGTATAGGCCAGTTTCTATCTGATGCTTTTGCAATTCAATGCAGGCTGAAGCAAGGAGATGCACTATCACCTTCACTTTTTAACTTTGCTCTAGAATATTCCATTAGGAAAGTTCAGGACAACAGACAGGGTTTGGAATTGAAAGGGTTACATCAGCTTCTTGTCTATGCGGATGACGTGAATATGTTAGGAGAAAATCCATAAACGATTAGGGAAAACACGGATATTTTACTTGAAGCAAGTAAAGCGATCGGTTTAGAAGTAAATCCCGAAAAGACAAAGTATATAATTATGTCTCGTGACCAGAATATTGTACGAAATAGAAACATAAAATTGGGGATTTATCCTTCGAAGAGGTGGAAAAATTCAAATGTCTTGGAGCAACAGTAACAAATGAGCCGTTCAGAGCAGAAGTGGTGTAAGTCAATTTTGACTTACACCACTTTTGCTCTGAACGGCTCACATAAACTAGGCTAATGATTCGGTCGTTATTATACAAATTTAAATGACATGAATATATATTTTGCCTGTAAATGTATATACGAAGAACAGAGAGATTGAGAGAAAAAAAAAAACATAGAGAACGTAGGAAATTTATTTTGTATATTATTTATTTGAACCGTTCAGAGCAAAAGTGGTGTAAATTAAAATTGACTTACACCAGTTCTGCTCTGAACGGCTAAAATATAAATGACACTCCGGAGGAAATTAAACGGAGAATAAATATGGCAAGTACATGTTATTATTCGGTTGAGAAGTTTTTGTCATCTAGTCTGCTGTCAAAAATCTGAAAGTGAGAATTTATAAATTAGTTATATTACCGATTGTTCTGTGTGGTTGTTCAACTTGGACTCTCACTTTGAAAGAGGAACCGAGATTAAGAGTATTTGAGAATAAGATTCTTAGGAAAATATTTGGGGCTAAGAGGAATGAAGTTACAGGAGAATGGAGAAAGTTACACAACGCAGTCCACACCTGTGGAGTAACGGTCAGCGCGTCTGGCCGCGAAACTAGGTGGCCCGGATTCGAATCCCGGTCGGGGCTAGTTACCTGGTTGAGGTTTTTCCGGGGTTTTCCCTCAACCCAATAGGAGCAAATGCTGGGTAACTTTCGGTGCTGGACCCCGGACTCATTTCACCGGCATTATCACCTTCATATCATTCAGACGCTAAATAACCTAGATGTTGATACAGCGTCGTAAAATAACCCAATAAAATAAAAATAAAAATACACAACGCAGAACTGCACGCATTGTATTCTTCACCTGACATAATTAGGAACATTAAATCCAGACGTTTGAGATGGGCAGGGCATGTAGCATGTATGGGCGAATCCAGAAATGCAATCATTTATAATTTCTTCACAAACAACATATTACAAGGAAATTTAGATATCAGTAATGGATAAAATAATGTGTAGCACACGACAGTAAAGATATTTTATACTCTCTCACACTATAAATAGATATTACTGATTTTCTGAATAAGCCTCTATATCTAAAACTATAACAAAACGCGATCGGTATGGTATATCAAGCAAATATACGTCCACATATATCTATCGTTCCCTGACAATTTATTATCTCTTTCGTTGTTGTTGTAATGCCGCGAATGTTTTCAAAGCGCATTGCTGTGTTATGACTCTAATGTCCATGTCAAAAAAAAAAAAACGAATGCATGCGTTTATGGTGGATACGTGATGAACAGCAAGTAATACGAATTATGCCTGAAGATGTTAGCCACGAGTGTTTTCAAAGCGTATTGCTTTATTATGACTTTAAACATGAATGCTCTTTCAATTTTAATTAACAGTAGAATATTCACAATATAGTCACGTTGTGATGTTCGGCAGTATATTTATTCTTCACATTATAATCGTAATAAATATGAAACTCTATTACAGAAAAATTCCTGTTTGGCAGCTATCTGAAAAGAATGTTATTTCAAAGTGGCATCATTTTTATGAAGTATTGGCTGTGAATTGAATTATATGGAATATATTTTAATAAATTTTCGTATATTTCGTTGCTGGCCTTTATTCCAGAAAATAATTAACACTTACGCTAGAGTAATTTCATTTTAGTACCTTCTCTTACACCTTCTCAAATAATACACTGCAATAATTTGCAAAATCATTTACCCCCAAGTAAAGCCAATATTTCATCAGACTGTGTATTTTCTGTACATATCTCTCTGATTCTAAGTATACATTTTTTGTGCGAATTAATATGGGAAATTTATAGTACTCTTTGAAGCATTAATACTGAATGTTAATAACGTATAAATGCAATATCATAAAATCCCACTTCAGATTTTTATTGTATCTTATTACTGCTAGTAAATTACGTTTTAAAACTACATGCCCATATATTCTCATGCATGTATAAAATAGAAATAAAATATTTATTTATTCCTCCGATTTCATCTCAACTGGCTGTTAGAAACAAGATTAATTTGATCCAAATATTAAGCCAATATTGATCCAAATGAATTAATTTTTCGGTTCAAACATGTAAAAATTAGTCTAAAGAGTATACGTCCAGTATTTCGTCATACAAATTCATTAAATTGGAAATATAATGTGTCTCAATTGAACAGGTTTTGCAGTTTAACTACCTAGGAACTATTGTATATCACTAGCTATAAATATCTAACCTTAGAAATATAGAACCAACTGGAGAAGGCAACAAAGATAGCAGAATGTCTACAAGATGTGGCATGGAGAAATGTATGTATGTATGTATGTATGTATGTATGTATTTTTCATTTTACTTGGTTATTTAACGACGCTGTATCAACTACAAGGTTATTTAGCGTCGATGTGATTGGTGATAGCGAGATGGTATTTGGCGAGATGAGGACGAGGATTCGTCATAGATTACCTGACATTTTCCTTACAGTTGGGGAAAGCCTCGGTAAAAACCGAACCAGGTAATCGGCCCAAGTGGGAATCGAACCCGCGTCCAAACACAACTCCGGATCGGTAGGCAAGCGCCTTAGCCGACAGAGCTACGCTGGTGGCTATATGTATGTATGTATGTATGTATGTATGTATGTATGTAAGTATGTGTGTGTATGACTGTATGTACTTGTATTTGTTAACAGTATAATTGGGTATACACCCGGTGGCAGTGATAATATACAATAATAACATTACAATAATTACAGTAAAATTACAATAATAATTGTAGAATGTGACCCCAAAACTCACTGTCTATTTGGCCATTTTTATTATTTAGACCTATAGGCCTACTTATAAATGATTTTTATTAGAATTCTGTCATTATATTTTAAGCTTATTTTCTTCGAAAAAAAAAACGCAAATCCTTGTCTAAAAGCTTATGTTATTGTGCATATCACTTGAAAACAGGCTCTGTCCGTAGACCGGTGAATAAAAAGACTACTGGCCTGAACGCGTTTTGGATAATAGTTCGCAAGGCCAAGATGTTAACATTATAACAGCCAGTCATAAAATTAACGGGTTTACAAAGAAACTTGATTTCTGGTCCATATCAATACAAAGAAACTTGATTTCTGGTCAACATCATTTGACAAAAAGATATTTGATTCATTCCAGTCTATTAAAGAGCCCTTGTAAAATTTAGTTACATTATGATAGGCAAATACTGTGTTTTTGCTGACATGCAACTAGGTTTCCACAATTTTAACCAACAACTTTTTGAGTACCGGTACCTTCCAGAAGAATCTCAAAACAATTACTACAATCACAAAGATAGTGAATCCGTTTTTTAGGGAGTTGCGTTCAACTGGTTGAAATTCCAGAAACTATGAAGGAGACTTATTTAAATATGTACCTACGGACGGAATTTTTAAATTATACTTTTTTTTTTTTTCGCAGAGTGTAGAACAATTTTGGATCAAAAGAATGCCAGATTATTTCGAGCTTGCAAAAATATGTAATTCTTAAATTTTCCATTTTGAATCTTGCGTACACTACTTTTAACACTTGAATATAAGTAATTGATAAACTAGCGGACTTACTCGTGTTAATTATGTTAGTCTGTGCGGCTTAAAGCTGTTTCGGTGCTTCATCACACCATCCACACATACACTATTTTACTCCACTTTTCAACAATCAAACGCATCCACACAACAGGCAGAGAAGTTCGAGATGACGCCGAGATCTAATAGGCTCGTGCTTAAGCAAAATAAGTTTCTCGTCTTTGATTACTAGACAGTGGATGTGGGATGACTTAAGGAAAAGTGAAGTTGTTTCGTATCAGAGTATATGGCACGTGCTGCGTCGTCCGTCTTTTGTGTACCTGGCGAGTACAGTAGCGTACAAAACGAATGAACCCCGACCTGTTCATAGTAACATTGCAACGCAATGTTTGTAGTTGTGTTATCCTGCTCAAGTATTTAGTACGCGTTGAATTTGTTGTGCTGATCCATTCATAATGGCAAAACGTTAAATTCGCTCAGAGATACGAAATGCAATTAAGAGGTATGAGAGTGACATTTTATGTATTAACGAAGACAATATCGTGTCTAATGTATGTAAAATTGAAATAAAAACCAGAACAACTCAGGCTATAGAGAAACATTGTAACAGTACATCGCCCAGGAAATGATTTGAAATGAGGAATCGTCATCATCATCTTCATCATCATCATCATCATTTAGTTGTGCGGGTCTAACGACACGTGCAACATGATGCTCAGTACAAATATTCCTCTAAAGAAATTGAGTGATCCCCATTTTAGAGGTTTTCTTCAGTAATTCTCTCGATACAAAAACTGTTTAAGCGATAGGCGAAGACGATTCAGCTTCGACAACTTACGAGAATATATCGTCGTTTACTGCAACGTGGTAGTTGCATCAATGATGACGAGGACTGAACTTGCAAGGTATATACTACAGTACGTTATTTTTCTTTTCCTTCTGACTGTACGGAGATACAGTAGCATGTTGACGTCGTCTGTTTACGTTTAAAACCTGTTCAGCCAATGGTCTGAATGAAAAAAATGCAACATATAGTAAACGTGCACCTACATTCAACGATAAGTCATCCCGCATCCACTGTCTAGTAATCAGCATCAAAACAAAAGTGAGAAATAATCTTGAACTTTAAAAGCATATCACTGTGTATATAGAATGCTGAGCCCAAATTTGAGAAGCTACTTTCTGAAAAACAGGCACATTAAACGCAATAATTATTTTTTTTATTTTGTAACTACTGAAAGATTTTTATTCTTATGGTCAATGTTGTTTATGTTTATGTTTCCAATACAAAATTAAATGTTAATAAGAAACTTTTTTGACTTTATTTTGTGAATCATCTTGCGGCCCCTTTCAACAGGACCCCAATTGGGGTCGCCACCAACACTTTGGGAACCGCTGCTATAGGCTATTGTAGTAGTAAATAATGTATTTTGGTTGTGAATCCTTTAAGGTCACTCTTGCCCTCATTGCGTTCTCGCTATTAACAGATTCTCTTTTCCTCTGCTCTTTCGTGCACTTTCCTTTCAGCTCTACGAAACCAACATTGGTACAGGGCTGTTCCCAAGAGCAGACTACACTTCATGCCTGTATGTAATGCTATTACAATAAAAGAGTACGTATTGATGTGGGCTGAAAATAGTCATTCCATAAAGTCAGTCATCAGTACTCTTCATATTCATTCAGTAAGAGCAAACAGTTTTTCGCTTAGGAGGGCAAGTTCGTATATGTTACCGGCATATACGAAAGTGAAATTGCATATTTTGGTTTTATCCATTGAATGCCAATTTCGAATAATTTCCGTTAATAAGCTCTAAATTGTACTTGCTATTTAGTAAAAGGAAATTGTACCAGAACCATGGAAGGAGTCCATAATTGTACCTATTTTTAAGAAGGGGCACAAGACTAACTACGGTAAATTTCGAGGAATATCACATTTGTTGACGTCGTACAAAATTTTGTCCAATATTCTTTTGAGAAGATTAACTCCGTACGTAGATGAAATTATTGGGGATCATCAGTGCGGTTTTAGGCGTTATAGATCGTCTATTGATCAGATTTTTGTATTCGATAGATATTGGAGAAAAAATGGGAGTATAAAAGTACAGTACATCAGTTATTCATAGATTTAGAAAAAGCATATGACTCGGTTAAGACAGAAGTTTTATGTAATATTCTTATTAAATTTGATATTCCCAGAAACTAGTTCGATGTGTCCCAGTGAAACTTACAGCAGAGACCATATAGGCAAGATTCTGTCTGATGAATTTCCAATTCACTGCGGACTAAAGCAAAGTGATGTACTGTCTATCACCTTTACTTTTTAACTTCACTCTAGAATATGCCATTAGGGAAGTTCAGGATAACAGACAGGATTTGGAATTGAACGGATTACATCAGCTTCTTTTCTAGGCCTATACGGATGGCTTGAATATGTTAGGAGAAAATCTACAAACCATTATGGAAAAAACGGAAATTTTACTTGAAACAAGTAAGACGATCGGTTTGGAAGTAAATTCCGAAAAGACAAAGTATATGATTATGTCTCGTGATCAGAATATTGTACGAAATGGAAACATAAAAATTGGAGATTTATCCTTCGAAGAGGTGGAAAAATTTAAATATCTTGGAGCAACAGTAACAAATATAAATGACACCAGTGAGGAAATTAAACGGAAAATAAATATGGGAAATGCGTGTTATTATTCGGTTGAGAAGCTTTTGTTATCTAGACTGCTGCCAAAAAATCTGGAAGTTATAATTTATAAAACAGTTATATTACCGGTTGTTCTCTATGGTTATGAAACTTGGACTCACACTTTGAGAGAGGAACATAGGTTAAGGGTACTTGAGAATTAGGTTTTTAGGAAAATATTTGGGGCTAAGAGGGATGAAGTTACTGGAGAATGGAGAAAGTTACACAACGCATAACAGCACGCATTTTATTCTTCACCTGACATAATTAGGAACACTAAATCCAGACGTTTGAGATGGATAGGTCATGTAGCACGTATGGTCGAATAAGAAATGCATAACTTATGGACTATTAGTTGGGAAACCGGAGAGAGATAGACCTTTTGGGAGGCCGAGACATAGATGGTAGTATTCTATTAAAATGGATTTGAGGGAGGTGGGATATGATGATAGAGACTGGATTAATCTTGCAAAGAATAGGGACCTATAGCGGGCTTATTGTGAGGGCTGCAATGAACCAGCGGGTTCCTTAAAAGCTCTTTTTAAGTAAGTTGTAAGCTCTGAATTATTATGCTTATTTTGCCCACCTCACGTAAATTCCATTCAGTTCATACACATGTAACTTACTAGTGCTATTTAAATATATTTATTTAATAATAAAGATTTATTTTGATAAAAATGTGGTTTATAATATCTTTTATTCCTTCTATTATCCTAATAGGAAAGAATTTCTTCTCCTTTGACACCATTTCAATAATTTTGCAATTTAGTAAGAGTTAAGTTTGTCGGGTGAAGATCGTTATTAGCGGCATCTGTTGACTGATATGGAAAACTATCGCACAGCATTTTGGGCTGATCACAAAGGAACATTATAATAATAAGGCTGTAATTTTTCATTTTCAAAGAAGTAGACTGAAATAAGTAACATTGCAGGATTACGAAATTCATACAGATATTATAGTATTACGAATCTCTGCTGTATAACACATCTTAAAATACGACAGATAAACAACTGTTTCATGTTATGACGTAATTTCTTTATTAATATGATGTCGTTTGTTGCGATTCATTGGTGATGTATAGTAGTGACAAAAAAAAAACCGGACCGACCCTTGTAGCTGATTTCAGAGCCTTGTTCACTCCAGAGCACGATAGACTGGTAACTAAGACTTTCGTGGTTCGAATCCTCCCTGGGAAGGACACTTTATTCCCAATACCTTTCGATTGCCGCGGTATTTTACTACTTAATTAACTTATTATTCCCAGAACATGAATTTTACCAGCAATCGAAAAGTATTGGGAATAAATTTGAATAAGGAACAAAAACAAGTTTCCTTCCCAGGCAGGATTCGAACCACGAAAGTCTTAGTTACCAGTCTATCGTGCTCTGGAGTGAACAAGGTTCTGAAATCAGGTAGAACGGTCGGTCCGGTTTTTTTGCCACTACTGTACAACGCACTTTAATTATTTCTCGGAACAGAAAGACCCAACTCCATACTTTACAATATATTTCACCACTAATTTGTAATGTACACTGGCACTCAAGGATATCTGACCTACAATTTTCTGATCGTGTAAGCGAACGGGAAACATCGGACTCAAAGGTATAACAAATTGACAATGTATGAAATAGTTCAGCTAGTGTTCAATAGGTACCCTATTATTGGGACGGGTGAAAAGGTGTTTGGGGAAAAATTGATGTAGATTTAATATAAATTATTCTCATAATTGATAGTTTTAGCGGTTTCCCGCTAAATCGAATGTTTTTTTTTTTACAATCATTAGAGGGCAGGGTGCGAATTAATATTTCTAATGGGGGGGAAAGTCCTAGATAGAGAATACCGTACATAAAATTATTATTATTCTCGTTCGATACGGCTCAACGCTTGGTCGCACTAGTTGATTGTCTTGCATCTTGATAATAATAATAATAATAATAATAATAATAATAATAATAAATTATATCCATGAGTAAACTTAAGATAAGATGTATAATTCCTAAGTTACTGATTGTTGTCAGCTTGCCGGAGATGATAATACATTAATATTATTTCCTTTGCTTACTTTACTCGAATTAAAACAATTGTATTTTGTGAGAGGGATAGAAGTTATCTCTGGCAGTGATGTTAATATGAATTTATGAGAGGGGGATAACTTTCCAATAGGGGGGGATACTCCCCATCCCTACCCCCGTAAATTCGCACCCTGTTGGAGAGTGATGAAATTCTGGATTTCATAATCTATGAGTATTTATGTACTATTGATGACACTCATTCTTTTCTTCGCCATCTATTCATAGAATTAATAACGTTCAAATTATCGATCACTAGGCCTATCGATTAGTAGGTATCGTGTCTTTTGAACGTCAGTGTACAGTGCACCATACCTTTGTGGAATAGGTCCCTGGTCCCCGTCTAGGAAAACACAGAATATAACATTGAAAATGAAAAACATTTTTGTCTAATGGGGGATTCAAACCCAGACTGTGGCTTCGACGAGTCATTAAAGCGGCCTAATTTAACCATTGTTTGCTTCGTGGCTGACTTGAGATTTTACAATTCCATTAAACTCAAACCAAGAACTTTATCTTACACCTAGTTGTTAAGTGAAACGTGTCTATTATATTAATTAGTAACCAAGGAATTGTGAATTTGTTTGTGAAGGCACATAATTGGAATTATGTCTGTAAATACACATCTTGCTGCTTTAAATAACTTACATAAACGCTTCGATGTTACTCATTCACTTGTATTATGCTGTCGTTTCCCGGCTCAGTTCTGCACAGTTAGTGAACTTGGAAACAATTCAGCTTTTCGAGTCGATGAATCCAGCTCGGCTTCCCATAACTTGTGGATACGCAGATAATTTGAAACACTGATGGCAGTGTTGTTCTCTCAAGTTGCCTTCTGAGGATTCAGAGTTGCACACATTCAGTAGAAGTTATAACCAAGTTCTTGATGGTATTATGGCGTCTTTATAACTAATATTGGCACAGTACTTCTATCTATCTGGTATGTGCCACGTGTTACTCGACTTGTATCCCGCAATAAACGTAAAGTTCACGTACTCTGGAACTTTAGAGTTTAAACAATACTGGAACAATAAATCTGTTTATTAATAATAGTAACAACAATTATGGAAGTAAATCCCGAAAAGACAAAGTATATGATTATGTCACGTAACCAGAATATTGCACGAAATGGAATTATAAAAATTGGAGATTTATCCTTCGAAGAGTTGGAAAAATTCAAAAAATATCTTGGAGCAACAGTAACAAATATAAACGACACTCGGGAGGAAATTAAACTCAGGATAAATATGGGAAATCCGTGTTAATATTCGCTTGAGAAGCTTTTGTTATCTAGTCTGCTGTCAAAAAATCTGAAAGTTAGAATTTATAAAACAGTTATATTATCGGTTGTTCTGTATGGTTGTGAAACTTGGACTCTTACATTGAGGAAGAGAGATTAAGGATGTTTGAGAATAAGGTTCTTAGAAAAATATTTGGGGTTAAGAGGGATGAAGTTGCAGGAGAGTGGAGAAAGTTACACAACGCAGAACTTCACGCATTGTATTCTTCACCTGACATAAATAGGAATATTAAATCGAGACGTTTGAGATGGGTAGGACACGTAGCAGTATCGGTGAATCCAGAAATGCATATAGAGTGTTAGTTGGGAGGCCGGAGGGAAAAGGACCTTTAGAAAGGCCGAGACGTAGATGGAAGGTAATATTAAAATGGATTTGAGGGAGATGGGATATGATGATAGTGAGTGGATTAATCTTGCACAGGATAGGGACCGATGGCAGGCTTATGTGAGGGCAGCAATGAACCTTCGGTTTCCGTAAAAGCCATTTGTAAATAAGTAACAATAATTATGAAAATAATTGTGGCAAAGGAAACTTTTATAGAAAATGGAGCATGTTTTGCGGATCCCTAGAAAAAGAACTACGGAAAAGACTGCTGAAGTGTTTTGTGTGGAATGTGGCACTGTATGGGGAAGAAACATGGACATTACGACGAAGTGAAGAGAAGCGACTTGAACCATTTGAAAAGTAGATGTGGAGAAGGATGGGGTGCGTGAAATGGACAAATAGAATAAGAAACGAAGTTGTGTTGGAAGGAGTGGGTGAAGAAAGTATGATGCTGAAACGATCAGGAAGAGAAAAAGAATTGGTTGAGTCACTGGCTGAGAAGAACCTGCCTACTAAAGGATGCACTGAAAGGAATGGTGAACGGAAGAAAAGTTCAGGGCAGAAGAAGAATGTATCAGTTGATAGACAACATTAAGATACATAGGTAATATCTCAAGATTAAGAGGAAGGAATAAAATAGAATCGATTGGAGAATGCTGAGTTTGCAATGAAAGGTCTGTCATTGGGTAGAGAACTATGAAGGAATGAATATCTCTATAGGAAGGAGGGAAATAGGAAATATTGGAGAATGCTGAGTTTGCAGTGAAACACCTGACTTTTGGCAGAACACTATGATTGAATGAATGAACAGTAATTGACACAAATGATGATAATTACAGAGGGCTCGGGAAAAACAAACAAACCATTGTTCAGGAATACTTGTAGATAACCAGCAAAAGTTTAGAAGGTTCAAGAAGCGATATAGGCCTATAATTGTTTCTCATTAGTGGTATATTAGTTCTGTATTAATTTATTTGTCCAATTTTTTATTTCTTCTTCTACTTCTGCTTCAACCTATAGACACTTTTAAGCCTATTGCGACTCCTATATTTGTTATATCCAACTTCTTAATGATCTGACGATATTTCGTTTACCTAGAGGTGTGAAATTTGCAACAATCCGGGGTATTCTATTTTTGTCCATCCGTTGTATGTCTTCCCACCAATATTGGTCGACAATGTCTACTGTACTCCAACCAGGAGAAAGTCTCAGGGGAATGAGACGCAGCGTGGTAATGCTATGAATGAATGTTGATGTCATAATATGTCATAAGGTCACACACGTGGGTATACGCATCTCCATTGGCTAACTCTCACAGCACAAACGATAACACTGATACATACTTATATTACCCTAGTTACAAAGTTAGATCACGGTTAAACTCCGGGGGTGCTATTCATAGACATTTCGCTAGCCCGCGCTACGAGCGTACTAAACTAGCCCCGACTATCGACTAGTTACTTGTACAGGATTCATATCATATCACATCGCTAACACTGGTTTATGGATACGAAAAACGTTAGTTCGCTGATCATCCACCGGAAGCCCGCGCTAAGAATGTCTGTGAATATGGCCCCTGGTCTTTTAATCTCTCCATACAGGAAATAACAGATGCAGGAGAGCGCAAGGTTTTTAAACTGACGTTATAACGGTAATATTAGACCTATCTATCTACTTCGCTCCAATAGATGACGCAATAGTGAGCACATTCCTTTCAATGGTTAATCTCCTGGTTGGAGAACAGTAATAGGCGACGAACCGTTAGATCCTTTCTGATCGTTTCATTTCCGATGCGATCTACTCGTCTCACTCCGGACACACTTCTTAAAAATCTCGTTTCTGCAGCCTGTAGTCGACTTCTGTCATTTTCTCTCATAGTGCAATTCTCACTCCCGTATATGCCTGCTGGTATCGCCATCATTTTATAGAATTCTATTTGTGTGTTTTTTTCTAGTTTTATTGTGGAGCGTTCTTCTTATTGTACCGCACATATTGTTCAGCGTCCTTGCAGGTATTAGCCCTAGTGGCCTGTTACAGTCTCCGTCCATCTTTTAAGGGGGGTCCCAAAGATCGTCTTCCATTGGTATATAGCGGAGAATTTGTCTTGGGAGTCCATCCTATTGACATGGTTAACCAGTTTTTTTCTATAGTGCTTGAGATGTTCATAAATAGGTGTTAATACGAACGATCCTCTGAGGACCGAGTCACGGCGGTATAACCATTCCATCTAGAATAGAGGAAATTCCATTCCCAAAGCCGGTTCCGAGGCTATAAGGTGGCAACCCCACCACTGAACTTACTACTCCTCGGCTAGCAACCGATTAGGAGGGCATTTATGTGATTTCAAGTCCCCGAACAAAATAACCCCGAGTGACGCACATATTGCTAAATCTAGCAATTTTCTGGTTCACATCCAAGTCAGCTATGTAAGATAAATGGCAGCCTGAAGAATTAAATTTATTTACCTATTCAGTAAGTTTCCGGGTAAATTGGCATACTGCACTTTACCTACTGCTATTTTTGCCATAAGTAATTTGACATATAACCTATTTTACATAAATGTATTTGGCTTATTTATTTTTCAACTAATTTAATTTGACACAATTTTTAGGTATAATTTTTCTGGACACACAACTACGTTTTTTTTTAATTTGTACATTCATATACCATATTTTTACATACTCTACTGTAATAATATTGTCTACATTGTCAATAGTTACTATTGTAGCTTCTAAGGTTACTTGTCTTTGCTTAAAAATTATAGACATTTCAGCTGTAAAATATATTATGGAGGGTAAATTTGTAGAAAGAACAAGATGGAGGTAACATTTATATTTTAGGACAGGGGTTCTCAAACTATGCGTCGCGACTCCCTGGTGCGTTGTCGGTCTATGTTTTGGGCGTCGCAGCTATAAATTTAAACTGAAATAATTTATAATGCAGCCTATATTGAAACATGACATCCAAGTTTTCACTATGTATATATTTATTTTATTCCAATTTTGTATTTTTACAAGCTAGTAAGGAAGGCTGAATAACTATTTTCTTTACAAAAAATACCACCAAATCTAATTTGAGCATTTTTTTTTTTAAATTTTCGGTACAAAAACGTCGCTCGAAAAATCTGACATGTGGAGGACGGTGCAGTCTCAAAAAGTTTGAGAACTCCTATTTTAGGGGTTTCTTATATCAGAAGACTATAACATATAGCCCAAAGATATGAACAACATAAGGATGAGGGAAGCATTTTGCATTACTTAAGAACATGTGGCCATAATTTTACGCCATAATTTTACGCCATAATTTTTCTTTTTACTTACGCCATAATTTTTCTTTTTACTTTTTTTTTAATGTCAGTATATTATACAGGGACATAATTTTATTTTTACTAACATTTTTAATATTAACTTGGCTATACCTTTAGAGAACCGGAACCACCGTTCGCTACCCCCTTCCACGACTGGAGTTCGATGATACTGGCGTAAAACACAAACAAATCAGTTTACTAAGTATAGGAGGGAAGAAAAGTACTTCATCCATTTACGTAAATAGGAAATATCGCGATTTTGAGTTCCATAATTTTTATTAGGTTTTTGTTTAATCAAAATGCAGTACTGTATTAACAGTAAGTGTTTTTACTCACGAACTGAGTTATAGATGCGAACGTATTCATTATGCAGTGTATATTATACTGCCTATAGCACATTAGCGTACAATATAGAGAAAGAAGTTAAATTGAATAATAATCATAATATGGATATTTAAACACATTTTTTAAAATAGTGGCCGTTTATTTCGATACAGGCTTCAGTTCTTTTGTGCATGTTATCGCACTATAGACTATTGCATCTAATTCCATTTGCGAGTTTCGTCCTTCGTACTAGTAACTACTACTACTATAAAAGAGTAGATCTACCTTACTTGCTTTAAATTCAATCTTCACTTCTGCCCGACCCGTACAGATAAAATTACTCAGACATTCTATCTACTGTCCGTCCCAGTGGTTATGCCGTAGGATTGTAGAAAGGGGGGAAATCACGTGACAGTTAATTACTTAACGAGGCCCTTTTATTTAAGTTATTTTAAACAGTTGTATAATATTACGTAAACGTCCATTTCCTAACAGAAATTAATGTTTTCAGAAAAGAGCTAAGACAGCCCAGCTTTTACAGAGGGGTGTGCAGAAGCAGGTGGGGGAAATCGGGATGCTACTTAGGTAAACGGACACTACCTTTGGGAAAATATGATTCAATATTTAAAGCTCTTTCGTCACCGTAAAACGCGAACATATTTCTGGAACGTACTATACTCACTAACTCAGTGCTGTTTGCTACATGCGGCCTTGATTCTGTCTGGAGGACAGTTGGAACTTCATTAATAGAATGGGTGGGAGTGAAGTACATTCAAAAACTCAGGTACAATAAAAATTGAAGTAAAAGTAAAATGATGTCCCTGTACAAAGTATAACAAATGAATACTATACCAAATTAATAGCATGCAAACGATAAGTAGCCTGTGCCAAATTTAATGAGTAGGCAAAATGTGAAGCAAGTAAAAATATTGTATTCAAGAAAAAAATATGTATATGAATATGTATTGACATTTTGTGTCAATTTTGAATATGTCAGATCTCTTGTATGTCAAAAGTAGTATGTTAATCAGCCCGGAACGGTTCAGTAATGAAGTTGTCCAGTACAATCTTCGATCTCACAGGTCTTTTGCCAAAGTTGGCCATCACCTTAGTGTTTTCTTTTTTTTAAATTATGAGATTCATTTCTTTTGTTGTTTTATTTAATTAAAATAAACCCCTCTCTAGTGTGTCTTCATCATTGGATAGAATAACTTGTTCGCCTGCAAATATAAACTCTTTAGAAATTTTTCCTTTCGAAATTCTCTGAGATACAAAATTTATTACATTTAATTACTCAGTTGCTCCAGTCAAATATTTTTATTCCTTTTTTTTCATTTCGATGAAGCTCTCATAGTTCTTGAATCATCCTTGTTAAAATATTGGTCGGGTCTAGACCTACATGTTTGGAAAGCATAAGTAGTGACCACTTTAACACCTTTAAGAGTGGCGTAGGAGTATTTCTTTGGCTAATATACCGGATACCCGAGTTCAAGCCTTACTCTACATGTGAATGTACATATGTAGAATAGAGACGACTTCGTGCATTTCCTTGACAGACGAGAGATATAACAATCAATACTTCCTCGACTAACTCTACATAGTTGCACTGAGATATTGCACCCAACTACAATTTGTGGTTGCACACCTACTACTGAATGTGTCACTTCAATTTCTCCAAGTATATGAGACAGGAGACATGAAGCGCTTGCAGTTTGATAGGATGTAGCTTACATAGACGAGGAACTTAGAGGCGAAAACTGACGAGACGCAAATTAAAGTTTTCTAAAGTCGAGACAACTCTGACAGTTTCATCTAGCCGTAGGAAAAGGGGAAAATGAGTGGGTGAAAGCATTAAATATAAAAGGCTGACAAGATATTTTTGTGTTGATGTTAAGGAATGCATGAAAATATATGACCAGAGGAAGAAGAACAAAATTAATTTTATATCACGTTTACTTAAACATTTCTGAAATTTAGTTGGCGCGTCATATACCTCTTGTTTTATTTCAACGCTTGTGTTATTCGTAAATGTGTTATTTAAGACTATTTCTATCGTGAAATTTTTATGTAAAGTTATATTATACACATGACCAATCTTCCTGGTCAGATACAAAGACCGTCACTTTCACAGCCTAGCTCTCTGTTAAATATTATTTTTTCCCTGTCGCAGAAGTGATACTGTATACACAGTTGACCGTAATCAACTTTATTCCCGCCAGAAAAACAGATAATGTATTTATTTTAATTACAATTCACTTTCTATCTCCTGCCTACTATTATTCTGTTTACTTAATCGGCTAAATAACAATGAATGCCATATTTGTTTGAATACGTCAAGTAAGTTTGAAATGCTGATAGTAATGATTATGTATAAGTAATAATAATTTGTTATTTTTATTTTTTATTTTATTATATTCAGAATATTAACGTAAAAACAACAGCACAAGGCCAATTATAGTTTAGCACAAGATACAAAACAAAACAAGAAATGATGATGAGAATGAATGATAGAAAATGGTAGTGAGATTAAATAAAATCAATCACTGACCAAATGCAACAAAATAAGGAGCACAAATATTTATTAAAATTAGTAAAGTGAGATAATTAAAATAATGGCAATTAAATAAAATGAATTACAAATGAATTAATGAAATCATATAAATGAAGACTGGAATCATATAAGTAGTATTGTAAAAGTATGCAACTGACGAGAATAGTATGATACATATCTTAACAAATGGCAAAAATAATAAAACTGACATAAAAACTCAAAAAGTATATAGTCCAAGTTCAATCCATGCAAATTAGCATATTTAATACATCTGCAGATGATAATAATAATAATAATAATAATAATAATAATAATAATAATAATAATAATAATTAACAAAACAACAAATGATGATGAGAATGATAATAATAATAATAATAATAATAATAATAATAATACATCATGATTAATTAATTATTATTAATCTAAAAGCGATCCTTTTATTTTTTATTTATTAATGAAACATTAAACTTTTAACTTTCAGGTAAGTACATGGTAATCTTTATGACAAGAAGAATGACATCGTATATTGTTCCCATATTCCTTTCAACATTTTAGAGCAAATTAAGGGACTTATATTTTCGTCATCAGCACGGGAAAACAATTTTCCTCTCATGCTTCTTGAAATTTAAGTTTTTTCGTATTGAGGAAACGCAGATTGAGTCGGGAGGAAAGGTACATGGTGTGAGGGGTGATAATATTGTTGATTCTGAACAAAAAAGTTTTCTATGAACATATGTTCTGCTCTTATAGAATCTGACATACAGCTGTTTCAAAATCAGAGACGTCAGTCTCATTCTTTCATCAGTACTCATATGCGGACAGAACCAAAACGACATTAGCTTGTAGTAGGATCAATGAAACGCATCCTGGGCGTTGGCTCGGTCGTCTATCATCTGATATCTTGTTCTACTCCGAACTCTTCTCCCGTTCACCATTCCTTCCAGTGCATCCTTCAGTAGGCAGTTTCTTCTCAGCCAGTGAACCAGCCAATTCCTTTTCCTCTTCCTGACCAGTTTCATCATCAGTCTTCCTTCATCCACTCATGTATACAGTACAAATATTTATCTAGTGCAAATTACTAATATTTAGATAGTGGATGCGGGATATCGTTGAATGTAGGTGCACATTTACTATATGTTACATTTTTTTTTCATTCAGAACATTAGCTCAACAGGTTTTCAACATAAACAGACGACGTCAACATGCTACTGTATCTCCGTACAGTCAGAAGGAAAAGAAAAATAACGTACTGTAGTAGTGTAGCACATACCTTGCAAGTTCAGCCCTCGTCATCATTGATGCAGTTACGAGCGTTGCAGTAAACGACGATATATTCTTGTAAGTTGTCAAAGCTGAATCGTCTTCGCCTATCTCTTAAACAGTTTTTGTATTGACAGAATTTCTGAAGAAAAACTCTAAAATTTCTTTAGAGGGATATTTGCACTGAGCATCATGTTTCACGTGTCGTTTAGACCCGCACAACTAAATGATGATGATGATGATGATGATTATGATGATGATGAGCATGAGCATGGTTCCTCAGATTTAATTTCAACGCATTTCCTGTGCGATGTACTGTTGCAATGTTTTTCTATAGCCTGAGTTGTTCTGGTTTTTATTTCAATTTTACATACATTACACACGATATTGTCTTCGTTAATACATAAAATGTCACTCTCATACTTCTTAATTGCATTTCGTATCTCTGAGCGAATTTAACGTTTTGACTTCGACATTATGAATGGATCAGCACTACACTATTCAACTCGTACTAAATACTGTACTTGAGCAGGATAACACAACTGTACACAATACGTTGCAATGTGGACCGGGGTTCCTTCGTTATGTACGCTGCTGTACTCGCCAGGTACACAAAAGATGAACGGCGCGGCACGTGCCACATACTCCGATACGAAACAACTTCACTTTACCTTAAGTCATCCCGCATCCACTGTCTACTAATGTTCATTAAATTAGAGTACATTGAGTGATATTCGGATTGGAGCAGTAGTTAAATAATTAAGTACTTGCGAAATACAATAAAATAATAAGGAATAGTAATATACGTTACAAGAGCGGTATGTTGACGTTTTCATGGTCGAGGAAAAGATTGAAAAAGCGAAACGGAGTTGGTTTCCATGTTGGTTTCTGTTTAATGACGGCAACTTCGGAAAACCAAAATATCTTCCTTCAACATTGTTGCTATAAAATGTTTTCTGTGTTTACTATACTCCAGCAGGCCGTGATATACGTCTGTCTTCCCCCCCCCAGTCTATAAATGCGAACTTAAAACAAACAGTAAGGTTATGTAATAATTTATTTTTCATTTTAATATTTTAGCAATATTAT
Organism: Periplaneta americana; assembly: GCA_025594305.2. Lineage (NCBI taxonomy): Eukaryota > Metazoa > Arthropoda > Insecta > Blattodea > Blattidae > Periplaneta > Periplaneta americana. The sequence continues at coordinate 36,723,651 of JAJSOF020000005.1, read as the reverse complement.
TTATATAACATATTGCAGTAATAACATCCGCATCTGGAATCTTGTTGATTTTTTCACGGCTTCCTTAATGTTACTTGTATCAGGAATGCAATAAGTTTCGTGGAGCAGTAGACTTTACTTGATTTTTGCAAATATTTAAAAACAATAATTAACATTGCTATTTTAGTGAAATTGCCGTGGTAAGTTTCCAATTTATAATTATTACTATGTTAAACGTCTCTAAAAATAATATGTTAAAAGCCTAAAGCAGTAAAATGAATGTCGCGCTTAAGCGGTAAGAAGAGGGAAATTGTTATGTGTGTTACGTTGAGAATACTGAATGTGGTATTTCACACTTACCGCGTATTGGTTCTGTGCGGAAAACAAGCAAATACACACGATCTCGCACAAAGATATGTAGACAAAAAGAAACGAAGATAATGGAAGTTAGATATAAAAGGAAAAATGTGTAACAAGGAAGAGAATTAGTGTGGAAATAACGAAAGAAATGGAGAAAGAAAGAAAAAAGTAAAATAGTTCGGAAAGAAAGATACGGGGTGATTTTTACAGTAGAAATTAAAAATTAAGCACCAGAAAGACAGAACAAGAGTAAATAAAAATAATATTTAAAAAATAGCCGCTTTAAAATGACGAAATGGACGAAGGCTGTAGGAAAGAATAAGTTATTCCTTGAAGATTGTAACATAATATCAACGAAAATAATGTCATTATTAATATCCTAGGAATAGAGCGACTAATTGTAGAAATACGTATTGAATATTAATTATTTATAGACGACATTATTTGAAAGAATCAAATTCAACGTAAGAATAACTAGATAACTACAACGTACATGACGTACAGCACATACATTTAAATTCTAAAACAGTGTTACTGATGCGTTTGTCATTTGATCATGTTTAGCGATACAGAATAGAATTTTATGGCAGTTAAACTATGCTATTATTTTGATGGAATTCCAATAGGAGAAAATAGCTTTGATGCAATTATGTCGAACAATTGTTCTTACTATTACAGTGGAAGAGATAATGAAGTAGTTATGCACATTGTAATTCTGCACACAGCGCTGCTTACAATAGTGCAGGTACCACCAGAAATGGGCATAGTCCTCCGATCACGTTGATGGGTCAGTGACAACGGCATTAGCAATAATTTCCACACTGAATATATGGTCTATGATTAATATGAAATGTGATGGCATATACAGGGTGTTCCTAAATGACAGTTTGCGATCAGGAACCCAGTATCTGTGAAGTCTAAGATTAAGACACAAATCTGAAGTTTTTATCATTTTTTATAATTTTATTTTTGAGTTATAACATTAAAAGATAAATGATTCAGAGGACCTCTCAACAAATTTTAATGTAGGGGCGTTTCAGTCAGCTGTTTAGGCCGACATTTAACTACAATGTTACACACTCTGTGTAGCCCTTTAAATGAGTCTGGTAATTAGAGCGTATGGCTGTTGTGTGTAAGTGAAAAAAGTGAAGAAATTTTGCTGTTACTATTCAACTTTTGAATCTATCAATTTACAATTTCTATAGTGTAGAAACACTATTTTCAGGTTTACTTTGGTCTTTAGATTCACTGAACAACAAGAATTTTGCTCTGACTTAAAACAATGTGTCCCTTATGGCCTGGAGTGCGCTGAATCCGAATTTGCATCTCTTTTCTTCCATCATGTAAGGTTTTTAAGATATACTATGATTTCAATTTCGATAAGCGCTCTCCCGAAAAACATATAGCACAGTTTGGAGGTTGTAAACCAAAACGAAAGCTAATGCATTTTATGAGTTTATGACTTATTTCCGGTTTTTATGGTTGTTCGCATGTTCTTTTGCATTTCTAATAAATAAACAGATATTGATCACTTCTATTCAGTAAATTCCATGACAGTTAAAAATGAGTGTACGCAGTGGATAAACAAGGGTGTGGTTTTCGGTATTTAAAAGAAACGTTTATCATTTTGAGTGAAGAAAAATTAAAAGAGGGCATTTTCATCGGTCCACAAATACGCAAAATTGTTTGAGGAAAAACTTTCCGTTAAAGAGATGATGGCATGACGCGATTTTAAAGATGTTTGCTCAAATTTCCTTGGAAAATCTAAGGCAGACAACTACATAGAATTTGTTGACAACATCAAGTCAAGTGCATATGAGAAAATGGAGTGTAACATGTCTCTGAAAATACATCTTCTACATTCTCATTTGGATTTCTTTCCTCCTAACGTTGGAGCGGTAAGCACCGAGCATGGGTAAAGATTTCATCAATGAATATCTTAAATGGAAAGATATTACATTACATTACTTTGTATTATATTATATTATATTATATTATATTATATTATATTATATTATATTGTATTGTATTTTATTTTATTATATTTTTGTATTTTATTTTATTTTATTTTATTTTATTTTATATTATATTATGTTATATTATATTATATTATGTTATATTATATTATATATGTTATATTATATTATATTATATTATATTATATTATATTATATTATATTATATTATATTATATTTATTATATTATATTATATTATATTATATTATATTATATTATATAGGAAGGTCATCATCCAGCATACCCGCAGACTATTGTTCGTTCCTTGTAAAAGACAATCCCGGGCCTAGTTATATACAGAAGTCACCCAGAAAATTATTTTTAATGGAAGTTCATATTCCGAGATTTTTCTCATTGGTACGCATGAAATATTTTTTTATTGTTGTGTTTTAAACTATATAATAAACATCATTTTTATACCCAATACACATTTTTCAAATAGTATGAGGCGTTGTAATTTTACCAATAGCAGTGAAAAAAATAAAGTTTTTTTTTTTCATAAAAAATTTCAATTCATTTTCTCGGGAAATGGTACGTGTTGAAGCACATTTGGATTTAAAATTCAGATTTAGGGTACACATATTAGTAATATTCACCTAGGCTATTATTATTTCGGAAGAAGACAAAAAGGAAAAATGTATTGTTAAGTGATTATCCTTATACCTCATATACTTGATTGTATAAAAGCTTTTAAACCTGAAAAATGTTAATTAATTTAGTTAATAACATGGATATTTTAGGAACATATTTCTCCGCAACTACTGTGATTAGGAGGCTGAAATTTTGCATACTTCTACTTAATATGCTAGTGAAGAAGCATGGTTATTCAACTTATTTTTAAAAGTTATTATGGATTTTACAGCCAGAAAAGTAAAACAAAATATACAGGGTGTTTCAGAAATACTTTGACAAACATTGGGGCATGTTCCTTACACCAAAACAAGAAGAAAAGTTCATATAAACATATGTCCGAAAATCCTTAGTTTTTTTTTTAGTTATTACTGGAAGAACATAATGAAACATCTGTTAGATATTGTCAGCTTGGTAGCAAGTGTTGCAACTTTAATCAATTCAGAAACTCATAACAATGAAATTTATGTTCGATGCGTTTCCAGTCACATTCCAACAACTTAACTTTAGTTTGTAACCGATAATAATATTAATTTTGTTAGATATCGAATGATGTTATCGATACAAGTCTACTGATGCACCCATTGTATACTAGATAGCTATTTGTTGCCAAGGAGTTCATACGTGTGTGGAAGCAAGAGGAGAACATTTTGAACATTCGTCTTTCCTCTCACAAATTGACGCTGATGACAGACAGCCAAATATTTCATGTTTCAACTCACCTCATAGTGGGACGACTTCAGATATAAATACGAAATCATATAGTGTCTGAGCTCACCCCAACGCTGGGATGACTTCGGACACTTTTTATTTGCTACAATTTGCAGTAGGCTAATCAATAAATTATTAATAACTAATTAGCGATTATGTTCCTTAGACGAATACCCTAAAATTCATGTAATTTCTATATTTACTGTATTTTTTTATTTACGAACTACATAAGAAAAGTTTCTCAAAAACATCCGATCTCACCCCACGCTTAAAAGGTATTTTACGCTCGACCATGCCGAAATGTAGTAATTTTACACCTGGTACCAGTCCTTTAATGCATGTCATTAAAGTGCACCTATTCATTAAAGTTCAGTCTTTCGATTATTCTCGGATATGCAATCGAAAGACAACGAGGGAAACGTCACGGAAGCTGGAAATTCAATACTGTCGCAGAAGGTTATGTTCTGTTACTATAATAATTAGCGTTAATTGTAAATGATATTCAAATAAATTCAATTTGTCATCTAGTTTTTCAATTCTAAATCAATTTCCAGGTTATATCAAAATTAGTTCATGTTTCATTACATTAAGGTCAATGACATTATTGTTCCTCGGAAAAAATCAATACTTTCGCGTCTGCGCATATCTCACAATATAGGAGCTATGAACAAGGTCACTTCCGATCTTTTGTCAGATACAAATAAAATGAATACTTCCGAATAATTTCAAGTTAGAAATATGGTCGAGCATAAAAAGTCGTATAAAACGTGCCTATAATGGTAATTAAGACGCTCGTATGAAAATTATGAAAGTCGCTTGCGCTCGTTTCATAAACAAACATACTCGCCTCTTAATTACTATCATTATAGGCTCGTTGCATAATGTGCTATTATGTCACTGTTGCACCTCGTTTGAAGGCTAGAATTGTCCACGCTGATAATGCTGGCTCTAATAGAATTGAGTATCGGGGGAAATTCCTTTGAAACAACAGCGGCCACACTGCTACTTAGCGTCGATTATCTCTAGTTCGGCGAGAACCTTAACATTCCGCCACTATAAATTCTTTTCAGGCCTCTAATTTAATATATTTTCTTTTTCGGAACGTAATAACGTTTGGAAATGTGTTAGGAAACAAGAATCATAAAAGTAACCGAGTAAAATTGAAATAAAATTGTAAATTTTGGGGAGATATACCTCATACAAATAGACCCTAACTTATTCTTTATAGACTACAGATATTACATTATTTCGATTCCATGCAACGTTATAGGTTCTTTTCATTCAGGTTAATACGATTGGATAATTTCACGATTATTTTCCTTGTATTTATTTTGAAACCGTATTTTTAACGTGTATCCATGCATAACTATCGACAAGAAATATGAAAGGAATAATTCTTGATCCTACCGTTCGCTTTGAAAGAGATGCAAACCAGGCTACACACGAAAAGAAAAGAAAAATAAATACGAGGCGTGTCCTCCTTTCTTGGCAACTTGTTGCTACATCTCATTTCGAATTGGATTGTTTATGGAATAGTTTTAGTGGCTCAAGTTTGTTTCTGTTTCCAAGTTTATTCCTGACTTGATTAAATTATTAAAATTTCTAATTTCGGCATACATTCTTAAGATGATAATGAAAGATTCTGTACCAATAGCATAGTTCATTTGCATCATATTATATGTAATTAATTTCACATGTCATTTATATGTTTGCTTTCATTATTTTATTGGTATTCGTATTGTATTTTGGAATTATTTTAAGTTTTTTTTATGTTTTTCAGTATTTAAAATATTTTGTTCTAATTTCCGGACTGTCACTATCAACCTCATTTTGAGGACAGAGGATTTCAATAAATTTGTATATATTTTTCACTTCAAGTAAATGTTACGTTCGTTGAAAAACTTACAGCATTAATTATGCAAAACGCGAAAAGAAATGTGCTTAGACATACGTGCCTTTAGTCGTGGTCAACAAACCGGAAAGTATGTGCTCCCATCACAGAAATCAATAATTACAGTACATGCCTGTCATTATTTCTTATGTAAATTACAGTTGACTCTTTTTATAATGAAATTTCCTTCATTATACCTTACTTTTTCTTATTACGTAAGATCAGATTTCCGTTGCTTCCACTTCTGAGAATGAGAAACAAATTTAATAAAATATAATAATCTTACGTCACAACCGTCTCTCTGTGTATTCAATAGATTTCTTCGGAAAAAAAATTACATAATCTTAGTTCTAGAAATTTGGTTTCAATATTTTTTCCTCTCTGGATATTAAACGAAATTAGTTTTACTGCGATACAACATAATCCGGAATGTGTTTATAAAGCCATAAAGTTATTACTTTTTACTTGGCTATTTAACGACGTTGTATCAACTACTAGGTTATTTAAAGTCTCCTTACTTATTTCAAGTAAAATTCCCATGTTTTCTTTAATAGTTTGCGGATTTTCTCCTAAAATATTCAAGCATCCACATAAACAAGCAGCTAATGTAACCCGTTCAATTCCAAACTCTCTCTGTTTTCCTGGACTTTCCTAATGACTAGACTTCGTTGAATTGCCACACGCAGCATGCAATCAGGTTGCCTATGTTCGGTAGTATAGAGGAAGTGAGGGACCGCCCGGTCTCGTAGTATAAGCAGTTCATGTTAAGAGTTGTGACCGGTCCAAATAGATAGAGCAGCTACAGCTAATTTATACCTATGTAAGCACTTGTTTTTGCATTACTGTGGTTGGAATAGTCAAAGCTTAACATTTGTTCACTGCAGACAAGAATTCAATGAAACATACTACAATGAGAGTGTTGCTGTTCCAAATAATTGCCCCTGGAAAACCCTTACCCACACAGCCAGTCTTGACCCGTTGGGGAACGTGTTGGATGCTGTTAATTATTATGCAGAACATTACGGCAAAATAATGGAGGTAACTGATGAATTGGATAGCACAGACAGTTCCACTGTTGCAGCTGTAAAATAATTGCCTTCTGAACAACTATTGGAAGATATTCTGTTCATTGATTCTAATTTTAAAATCGTGTCCAAAAGCATCATCCTGTTATAATCGTCTAAACTACAACTCTCAGAAGCCTTTAATATAGTGGATAAAGTATCACAAACCGTTATCCAAAATAACAATTGACTAATTTCAGAAAAAGTGAAATGTAAGCTCAGAAACATTATTGCTAACAATTCTGCCTATTCACAACTTCGTATTATAAATGATGTACTATCAGGTCACGACAAGACATCTAAAGTTGGTGTACTAAAAAGTAGTGACTTTCCGTTGTTCAAATATGCACGTATTACATCGTGTGATGTTGAACGTATATTTCCGAATATAAAAAATGTTTAAGTGACCATCGGAGGAGGTTACTTTGCAGTCGCTCAAAATGTACGTAAACTCTTCACTGCATTGCACATATATCGAGGATGATGTGAGTATGTTACATTAAATTTTAAGAGTTAATATATCTCACTATAAAATAATTGTGTATTTACATGTTTAAATATTTCCTACTTCCATGATCATTCATTATATTTCTTGAATGCAGGATACAGGTTTTATTGTAACCGCAGTATACTTCTCAGTGTTTACATCAGAGGCATACTCCATCCTTTGCACGCCCCCTTCTCATACAGCCTATACCGCGTGCGCAGTAAACCTTGCAATTCTCGTGGCAATTCCACGAAGTCTACTAATGACATATTCTATAAGAAAGTTAAAAAATAAAGATGATATTACACCTCCTTGCTTAAGTCCGCAGTGAATTGAAAAAGTGTCAGACAGAAACTGGCCTATACGGTCTCTGCTGCAAGTTTCACTGAAAGACATTTTAATTAAGCGAACTAGTTTCTTATAAATACAAAATTCAATAAGAATATTGTATAAAACTTCTCTCTTAACAAAGTCATATGCAATTTCTAAATCTATGAGTAACTGATGTACTGTGCTCTTATACTCTCATTTTTCCCCAATATCTGTCGAATACAAAAAGCCTGATCAATAGTCGATATATTACGCCTGAAACCACATTGATGGTGTTCAATAATTTCGTACACTTCTGTGGTATTCGGGTAAAGGGGGATAAATAATTTTTTTGTGCAGATGGAAATTTGTTCCCCAGATGAACACACAAGTTCAATTATTCAAGTGGATGAGCAAAAATCAAAATAATACTAGCATTTTGTGTTTTATTTGTGGAGAATTTTTTTCGTGTCATTTCATTTATTGTATTCCATAGATTTTACATTACCATTGAAGCATTAAGATGTGGAAAAAGTCACAATTTTACAACATAATTTCTTGCGAGATATAGTGAGATGAGGTTAGGCCGAGGATTCGCCACACATTACCTAGAATTCGGCCTATGGTTGGGGAAAACCTCGGAAAAAATCAACCGAGTATCAAACCAAACGGGGATGAGGTGAGGTGAGGCCGAGGATTCGCCATAGACCACCCGACATCCGCCCCACGACTGGGGAAAACCTCGGAAGAAACCAACCAATAAGACTAAACACGGGATCCAACCCATGCCCGAGCGCAGCTCCGGATCAGCAGGCCAGCGAGTCTGCCGACTGAGCTACATTGGTGGCTTTATTAAAAATATACTGTACATAGCTATCAGGTTATTAAATTTACGATTATTCATCAGTTGAGCTATAAAATATAATACATATCATGTAAGTTAATTAAATTTAAAAGAATAAACAGTTCAATTAATTGATATGTACAAAAATTTATAATACATAACATGCTAATTACTTCAAATTACAAACGTAAACAAATCATCAGTTGAGCTATACAGATTACTTTTCAATTTAAAGGATATGCAATTCATCAGTCCAAATATACAAGCATATACATTACATAGTAAACAGATTAATTCATTTTACAAGCACACTTTCGTTCAGCTATACAAAATTGTACAATTCAATCAAGTAGATTAATTCAATTTATAATCACAAACAAAATTCATAAGTTGAGCTATACAGACTACTATTCAATTTATAGCATAGCCTATGTAATTCATCATTCGAGCTATACAAACTACTATTCAATTTATAGCATATACAATTCATCAGCCAAACTATACAAACATATACAATATACAGTAAACAGATTAATTAAATTTACAAGTACTGTATATTTCCGAAGTTTAATTTTCATTTAGCTCCCTTTACCCAAACAACACAAAGCTGATACAGCGTCGTTAAATAATAAAATATATTGTTTTTAAATATTTGGTATTTATTTTGATTAAAGCAGTTGCACTCTCACTATGCGCGCGCATGTCTTCCGCCTCAGTGACCTTCATTTTGCATTTGTAGTTTGTCGTATCCGTGAAGAACAGAAAAAACGTGTGGTTAAGACGTGGTCTGTTTCGAGTCATCATCATGCACAGCGGAAAAGGTAAGATCCTATTAATATTTCAGAAATATAAGAATCAAGAGAAGTATACATGTAAATAAAATGATATATACGGAGATTTACTATATATTTTGTAATATCAGACGTACTGTGAGTTCAACTATTCCCTCCGCAATGCACTGCCTCTTTCTAAGAAAGATACTATTTTCTCTTTCTTCCACGCTCACCCTTGAAGGACTAGACTGGACGTAGCTCGGGCAAGCGAAAATGAACCTTAAGAACTACAATGGAACTTCTTCGTAATCATGTCGTTGATGTAGTTATCTCCCAATACTCAGAAAATTAGCAAAACTTGTAAAATGAAGGCGCAATGTGACAGGATACAATAACCTTAAAAATTATTAGATCCGAGATTCAAGATTTTGACATCGGAACTGGACAACATGATGACAGACGTGGCTCTAATTGCAAGCAACAAGCACTATTTACAATATAAAATTTAAATGCTAATTCTGATAATCTAGAAGAAGTATATGAACGTCTGTTTTCAAAGACTAACAGGGGTGAAGAATTCCAGAGTTTAATTAACGAGGCAAATGGGATCGTAATACATTGACAAACATGCAGCAATTCAACACATTCATGACGGATGGTATTTTCAATATTGTACAAAGCAATTCCAACAAATTCACCTACTCTGCACGACTTGAGCATATGCGCTGAGAACTAAGTAACAGGGGGCCGATGACTGAGAAGGTTAGAGTGCTTTGGATGAAAGGATAGCTAAGTAACAGGAGGTTGATGAGTGTAAGAGGGTTAGAAAGCTTTGGATGAGGATAGATAAGTAACAGGACGTTGATGACTGTGAGAAAGAGTGCTTTGGATGAGGATAGATAAGTAACAGGAGGTTGATGACTGTGAGAAGGTTAGAGTGCGTTGGATCAGCATAGCTAAATAAGAGGAGGTTGATGACCGAGAGAAGGTTAGAGTGTGTTGGATGAGAGGATACATAAGTATTTATTTATTTTATTGGGTTATTTTACGACGCTGTATCAACATTTAGGTTATTTAGCGTCTGAATGAAATGAAGGTGATAATGCCGGTGAAATGAGTCCGAGGTCCAGCACCGAAAGTTACCCAGCATTTGCTCATATTGGGTTGAGAGAAAACCCCGGAAAAAACTTCAACCAGGTAACTTGCCTCGACCGGGATTCGAACCCGGGCCACCTGGTTTCGCGGCCAGACGCGCTGACCGTTACTCCACAGGTGTGGACTGATATATAAGTAACAGTAGGTTAATGATTGTGAGAAGTTTAAAGTGCGTTGGATGAGAGGATAGCTAATTAGCAGGATGCTGATGATTGTGTTAAGTCATAGTATAGAGCATACCTGCACAAACAGCGCTCAACGAGAGCGCGCGCTCCTTCCAAGCGGGAGAGCCGTGTTCACCGCTCGCCGAAACGGAGAGGAAGATACGTCAGAATGACATAGACTTGCTATAGGTAGAGGAGAGGGAAACGACCAATCAGTTATCTATAGTTATTTAGTGGAGTGCAGTGTGTAGGCCTATTCTCAGTAACTGTTTCACGTTGCTTACCTACTGCTACAGTACAGTTTGGAGGAATCTAAAAGACGGAACATAACATTTAACATTTAACGATTTACACCTCGAACTTATTGATCTTCAATGTGACCTAAGGACTGAAGATCGTTTGAATAATACTACAAGCCTGGTTGAGTTTTACAAGACTAAACATTGGCAATAATATCCATGACTATACAGGCTGGCTGTGAAAATGATTGTTATGTTTGGCTCAACATTTATATTTGTGAGCAATAATCAACTTTAATAAAGGCAGACATCGAACATCTGTAACTGATGTTTCATTACGATCAGTAGGCTACTGTTCCTTTCAGGTGCCAACAACATAAAACCTCGTTTTGATGTACTGATAAATAAAAATATATCAAAATGACATAATCACTCGTAATGATACTTCCTTTGGTGTATATTTTGTACGAGATCACCCCTTTTTCCAGTCCACCCTTATACAAAGCGCAGCTAATATCTGCATTCCGCTCATGAACTGTGAGCCGGCTCGGAGAGCTCAAACCTTGTGCAGGCCTGGTATAGAGTAAGATGAGAACGATGTACTGAAGAATAGACTGATACGCAAGGATTCAGCCATGCCCCTACGAATGAAATCCAAGTATACAGTGTTTCCAACATATGGACGTGACGTTTTCTTTCGACGTCCTGAAGGCTCCTCCATGATTCGACAGTTAAGTCTACAAATGAAAACTAACCGAAAAAAACTATTTGCCCCGCCCCCCGCAGAAGGCCGCAGCCCCCCAGTTGAGAAACTATTTTCTATCGTAAATGTTAACCCTTTGAAGCGCAGTGGTTACAGTACATAACCACCTTTTAAATTTGAGTTTCCTGCCTATTTACAGTGTGATTTTTATTTCAAAACTACTGCGCTGCTTTCACTGATGCCTAGTAACTGCAGAAGAATTTTATTTTCCCTATATTTATTTTCTGTTGCTCCACTAAGATAACCGATGTTGTTGTGTATAGTTGGGGTGTGGTAAACTCGCTACGTGTTTTTATTTCAGTTGTATGCTAAAATATCACAATTACGTAAGTTTCTATTTAGTATTATTTGTCTTTCGGTCATTCAGAACATATTTCAGTAACAAGATTGTAATTTCTTCGACACATTTGGCGTCAATATAGAAATAATGTGCTGGTTTCAAAACGTAACCACTACGCAAACAGGGTAGTTATGCTTACCATATCCAACAAAATGTTCCATTTTCGTGTCAGCTTATTCATCAGGGCTACAAGGAAGAGATGGTTGGTGACAATCACAAAGTGTTTTGGCAACTTTTTCACAAGTTTGAACCTGATGATCTCTAAGGCAGCAAAATATCTGTGCGTGTGGTAGAGTTAGACATGGGCGTATTGGTTTACCACACGACGAAAGAAGAGACCGCGACATGAAACGTGGTGAAAGTGATAGCCGTACGTCATATGCTGGAATGTCCTGGCTCAAGTGGAAGGATAGAAGATCCATTCTTTTCTTTTCTAATTACCACGCAACACTTATGAAATGGCAATTTGCCTTAATGAAACCAGAAACTGTTTCCTTTTGTATCATTCGCAATATGTCTGAAGACATTGTGTTGTGCAGTATTGCATAGTGGTTTTACCATGAAGCCACCCATTTTTTGTGTAAAAAATGTGGGTTTTTAAGATTTTTAATATTTGAGGCGCTTCTCTTAGACAAATAAAAGTTTAATTTCATTGCAAACACAATTTTTATTTCCTTCCCAAATGCGTGCATCAAAGGGTTAAGCAAAGGTTCACACTAAATTAATGTGAGGAACATTGAATTAAAATATTTATAATCATTATTATTAAAGTAGGAATTACAACCTCCGCCACTACTATCACTATTACTACTATTGTATTCATTGCAACTATTCAACTGTTCCCTTTTTTCTTTTCTCGGTTCTAACTGCGACAGTTTAGTCTAGAAATCTGCATGAATTGCACGCTATGAATTGCGGCATTACAACTGAACCATATTACAAGCCCTTTACTCTCTGTATATCCATTGCAATAGAACAAAGGTTGCACAAGGGTGAGAGACGGCGCGTTGCTGGGGTCAGCAGATCGAGTTCGCTTCATTTCACTGTACAGCTGTCAAGCTGTCCGATATCGCGTGTCGGAAGTGGTTCGATCATTCTACACCAACGCGTGTGTTATTGGGACTCGTTCCCCTGGAAACTCCGCGGCCACGGTCCATTAATTGAACACTTCAGACTTTAGCCAAGTACAACAGAATATGGTTGATATTTTCGAATATGGGTTTACGGCAATCAGATATTTCACGCTACTGATTTACTGTACCTGAAAATAAAGTGTGATTTAGAGGACTATATGAACATAAACCTATGCTAGGCAAATGATGCCGAAGGCCATCTTTGTATTTTCCACTCTGATGTTCAAATATTCAGATATTTTAATGTGACACTATTAATAGAAATGAGAGACATCTCTTCTTACATATATATAAGTTACCGGTAATTGCGGAAATTAAATCAAACACTTTATAGAATAGTTGAAATTATACTGGGCAGACTGATAATAAGCTTAGGCCCAATTGTATAAAACTCCGTGACTAAAGATCAACTTTAATCGAAGATCGAAAAGTGAACCGAGTTCAGACACTTCTTCTATTGTATAAAACTTTTCTGCGATCAAATTACCTTGGTTCACATGCAATCTAAGTTCACTTGAAAAGGATTTGGCAACATCGCATAAACAGGTGAAATAAGTGATTCCCGGACCATGTTGTACAGGTTTGTTCAGTGTTGCCAGTCTAGCGACTTTAACTCTTTTTCAACAGCAATTTCTTTTAACTTTTATATTGCTTAAATAGGGATTTAGTGACCTTTTTAGCACCCCATAGTAACAAAATTTAATCTTTCTTTGTTGATAATGAGAAATCTAGCGACTTCACAACTACTTTTTGGCGACTTTCCGTATTACACTCTGTTGGAAACACTGGTTTTTTGTGCAATGTAAATAATGGCGGACAATAAGAAGAAGGTTGACTGTTCTCCAAGTTGTTATGTTATGGTGTTTGATACTGCTAAACATAATAAAGCTTTATAAAACGACAATTTTCGTTTAGTAATAAAGTTAATTGAACATTTATGAATGTAGCTATTGGTTGTTATGAACATAATATAATTATGGGTTATGTTATTTGATACTGCTGAACACGATAGAGCCTTATAAAATATAAGAATGTTTGTGTATTAAGGCAGGAAATTGAAAGAAATATATATATATATACATATATATACCTAATATATCTATTAATATTAATAATAATGGATATTTTATTTGCACAATCTGTCACTCGCATATTTCAAACAGAAAAGTAATAACTGAACTTGGATCATTTAACTTAATCGGAGAAATTTCTTCAGTCAAAGTTGACTTTAGTTTGAGACAAATTAATCTCAGATTAGACTTTATACAACACAAAATTCCAAGTTCAGCTGAAACAAGGATCAATTTAACCTCTGATCTAAGATTAAATGGTTTATACAATCGGCCCTTAATAATTTTTTAAAGTGCTTAAGGAAGTTTCTAAGGTTTAAGTTGGGAGAATTCATTTTCAGATAAAACAGTGTCTATCGTATTCAGATAATACTCTTAGGTAAATAGATGTCTTCTTTGTAATAGTCCACTCCTGTGGAGTAACGGTTAGCGCGTCTGGCCGCGAAACCAGGTGGCCCGAGTTAGATTCCCGGTCGGGGCAAGTTACCAGATTGAGGTTTTTTCCGTGGTTTTCCCTCAACCCAATATGAGCAAATGCTGGGTAACTTTCGGTGCTGGACCCTGGACTCATTTCACCGGCATTATCACCTTCATCTCATTCAGACGCTAAATAACCTAGATGTCGATACAGCGTCGTAAAATAACCTACTGAAATAAATCATTGTAATATACAGGTTGATTCACGACGATTTACCTTCACTTGCTGAACTTATTTCCCAAGACATTCTGAGGAATAAATGTCACGTAAACATTTGTCGTAATCTCAATATTTTCAGTTACACTAATTTGAAATTGTTTGTAAAATACCATTATTCTTGAGTTCGAAGGGTAAAAGAATATTACAGATAAAGAATGAACTATTCAGGAGTATCATTTCTTTAATTAGCTAATATTCTGGAGCTAAAAGTGTGTTGTGAATTCCATAGTTGCTTCTTACAGATTTTTCTTTTCGATTTTTAACTACAAAATTGCATTTTTTTACTCATTTATCAAACAATTGTTACAAATCACGCCGCTCTTGTAAATTCTTCAGGACTGTACATTAGGATACATAATTAAACTGTAAAGAATCAAGTTTCTAAAGTCGTATTATTTGTAACAATTTTTGTGATAAATGCGTAAAAATGATGTAAATTTTAGTTAAAAATTGAAAAATAAAATCTGTACAAAGCATTTAACACATTTTTAGTTTCAGAACACTAGTCAATTAAAGAAATGATACTTCTCAATAGTTCATTCTCTATTTTAAATTTTTTTTTAACCTTACAATTAATGAAAAATGTATTTTACTAACAAATTCAAATTAGTGTAACTCTGAAAATATTGACATTAAGACCCATGATTATATGAATTTTTTTGCTCAGAATGTCTTAAGGAATAACCTCCGTTATTTAGGGGGCTATATGAACATAATACTGTACATATGCTACCCAAATGATGCCGAAGGCCATCTTTGTATTGTTCAAATAGTCAGAGATTTTAATGTAACATTAAATTAGAAAAGAGAAAAACCTCCTTACATACAGGTTGATTCACGAACATTTACCTTCCTTTATCGATATTATTTCTGTTGACATTTTGAGCAAAGAAGTCATATAAACATAGTTCCCATTCTCAATATTTTCAGAGTTACACTAATTTAAAGTTCTTTGTGAAATATGTTATTTATCTATCTATCTGTCTGTCTGTCCGCCCGCCCGCCCGCCCGCCCGCCCCCGCCCGCCCGCCCATCCATCCATCCGTCCGTCCGTCCGTCCGTCCGTCTATCTATCTATCTATCTATCTATCTATCTATCTATCTATCTATCTATCTATCTATCTATCTATCTATCTATCTATCTATCTATCTATCTATCTATCTATCTATCTATCTATCTATCTATCTATCTATCTATCTATCTACCTACCTACCTACCTAGCTACCTATCTATCTATCTATTTATTTATTCTGGTGTAGTTTAAGCGATCAGACCTTCTCTTCCACAGCACCAGGAATACAAATACAATAATAGAAATAAACAAAAAAAAATACACTATACACAAAATAAAACTACACAAGAAATAAAAAGAGAGAGAGAGAGAGAAAACACTGTGAACAAAGTAAAGCCACACAAAAATATACACGGGTTGCAGTCACACAAACTTTAAACGAGTGATTAAGTATCATAATTAGTTGCATCCTAACTAATTAACTAACATATACAAGAAACTTGCAATTTTAATCTGTATTAAAAAAGATAAAAAAAAAGAAAACACAAATCAATACTTCTAGCAATACCTAAAAAATATTAACTAAGACAAAATTTTCCAATTTAATTTTGAATTGTGATAAAGTCCGGCAGTCTCTGACGTCATTAGGCAACGAATTCCAGAGGCGAGGTATTTCTACAGTATAGGAAGATGAGTATAAAGACGTTCTATGATGAGGGATAGAAAGAAGTGCTTGATGTCGGTTTCGAAGAGTTGTAAGAAATTGAAAGCGCCATAACAGATAATTCGGAGTAGAAGTATGCATGATTCTAAACAGAAGATACAGTGAATGTATTGTTCTTCGTTTCTTCAGACGCACCCATGAAAGTAACTGGAGGGAAGGTGTTATATTGTCAAATTTACGAGTATTGCAGATGAATCGTATGCACACATTATGAACACGTTGTAGTCTCTCAGTTTAGTTTGGAAGTAAAAGAATAATACAAATAGAGAAAGTTAAAAAAATTGTTTTTTCCCAAATGTAACTATTGCGAGCAGGATAATGATTTTTGTCCACATCAATGGGAAATGTAATAAAGAGTAATACTGTTGTATCTCTTTGGCATACTTCAATAGCGTGGACGGTTTTTATGTAAATTTAACTTTTAAAACCTTGAATTTCAAGCCACTGCACATACGAGTAAGTGGTGGCAACGTCGAGTCACAAAGAAACTCGCCTACCGAGACACACCGAGTTCGTTGACCTCTAACATCTGTATGACGAGACGAGTGTGTTAGCGACGATGTTGACTGACTGTTGAAACTTCAAACTCTATTTTCTAATTAACCGTGCATTTAGTCGTAAAACATAATAGAGGTTTTGTATTGGTTTAAGTGTACCCTGTCGTCTCTTTCAATTTGCAAAGTTGTTTCACTTCCACCCTGCGCACAATGGTATTTTCTAAACTCTGAACGCCCTACAGCAAAACTATTAAGATTGTGCTCCTGGCAGTGGTAAGTCTACTGAAAAAATTGAGAGGAAAAGAGATATAAGCTGACTCTTTAGTACGATCATGTTAATAAACACTGATGAAAATAAGTTGATTGACAAAAGGATGATTAGAGGGAGTGAAGAGAGAAATGTGCCAAATATCAGTTCATTCATTAATAATTCCGTGATTGACGTACAACATGTGATTTTAACTTTGCTTTTAGAGCGAAATTTTCATTGACGTGTAAATAATAGTATACATATCGGCAATGTGTTCAAAAATAGGGCCAACCATTCACAACGAGTGAATATTGACATAGCCTAGCATTCCGACATCGAATATCCTACTGAAAGATTTAAAAAATCTAATAAAATACTTGTCTTTTCATAAAAGGAAGAGGAAGTACATCGCATTGCAACAGTATATTTCATTATCATTTTATACTTGAAGAGTCCACTGCAAGAATGATGGATGTCATTTGGAATACATTTTGCAGGAGAAGCAATTGAAAGTTTGAAATGCTTAGCGCTCAAAGCTTAACTGTGATTTTTCGATCATTACTGGACAATGAATATCAGTGTTAATGCCATATAACTCTCTATGTACATTCTATATGCCTTAAGCTATGCATTGACAGTCTTGGTTCATTTTCGACAAGAAAGTGACATCCATAATTCTTGCAGTGGACTCTTCTCTTATAAATAATTAATATTTCCTCTAAAGGCATGTCGTCAGGACAACAGCTAGCGTCTGCTTACAACGGCGAAAGGACGAGACTTAAATCTAAATTTGTAATTTCAGCGTTCCCTATCGTACGTTACGTAATTTTTACGTTTGCAGCATATATGAACTGCGTCCTGACAAAACACTATTTTTCCAACAAATATAACGAAGTCTGGAAACATTGAATGTCGATTTGTGTAATGCTTTTATAACAAATTTAAAAGGTTTGTTGCTCTTTATCTCAAATTCAAGATTTCATAGTTAATATCTAGTTCCCGAGATGGACTTAATTGATAAAGACATTGTTTGAACTTACGGAATACTTCCGTTGTCATCGTCATGAATCCACTACCTCTTAACTCATTAACATATGATGAAATTCTTGTTAAGCAGTACAATCTATGATAATCATTACTCCTACCTTAGTTGTTAAGTGGCATGGCTTTCACAAAGGTGATTGTTCATTAGGAAGAAAGGTACTAGTTTGAGATCTCTAAATAATGAGAGTACTTAATTTCCAATCCCAATTTTTTCTCGCATCTTCATTTATTTGAATAAAATTTTAGACAAAGGGCATTGTTGTCACAAAAGTAATTCTATTTTTGAAGGGTTTGTTCTGTCTGCATTGAAATTAATTTACTTTAACACAATCCTTTTTGATTAATGTTAATTTAATTACATTATAATATCTAGTATTTTGACAGTTACGGTATTGCTATGAATTTAACCATGAAATATTGTTGCCGGCCGGGGTCCTATATTACGCAATGTTTTCGTTTCTTATCTTAAATATTTCCCGTTTCACGAAATTTATTAATCAAGTAATGGCTCATTGTAAAATCTGGAACTCGGAACACGTTTATCATGAAATAACCTCCTGACAGCAAAAACGGAAGAAATACAAGGTGCGGCAGAGGAATCGGACGATTTTCAAATGGAAATAACTCAGTAGTTATGTCTATTACAACAAATCTATTACTGCCAAATGTATGCCATTTTATTGACATACATATAGATTGTCTTGAAAATTATGTCCTTCAAATGGTGTCCGTCTCTCTCCATGCACACTTCAAGTCTGTCCCTGAAGTTGCGTGTCGCTCTTTCCAACATTTCATCATCAATGTTGGCGATTTCCTGGGCAATGGCAATCTTCAGGTCATCGCTTGTTTGGGGCCTGTTTACGTATACTTTGTACTTGAGGTAACCACACAAAACATACTCGCAGACGGTAAGGTGAGGCGAGCGGGGAGGCCAGGGAATGTCGCCACGCCGAGAAATGATGTGCTCTGGAAACATGCGGCGCAAAACTGTCATTGAATTTTCTGCTGTATTAGCCGTGGCAACATCTCGCTGAAACTATACAATTATTTGTCTATCCCACGTAGACGCCTACGCAGTTCTGGTTGAAGAAATGTCCTCAGCATTTCTTACTCGGTCAATGTTATCTGGCGTTCGTACTCTTCGAACGTGTCCTGGTGGTTTTTTCTTGCAAGCTGATGCTGATAATCGAAAGTTTTGCACCCATCTAAATATGGTATTGCGAGTAGGAACGGCTTCGTGGCGGCCAACATTAAATTGGACACGAAAGGCACGTTGGGTTTTCACAACTTTATTTTTTATTTATTTATTTCAAATTATTTACAATTTACATTTGAATTGAATACGTATGAATAGATACCCGAAATGAGCATATGCTCGTGCTCGGGTATAGTCAAGTAGTCTACATAAATTTTACAGGGTTCAAATAATAATGCTGATGATATAAATAATAGTAACAATAACAATATTAATAATAATGATGATAATAATAATAATAATAAAATTAATAGAATAATCGTTACAGAAATGATACAAAGATTGTAATAAAAATTAATTCATTAATAGTGATTAAACAAAATTATTTACAATAATAAAATAAACACCAAGACGGATAAAATAAAATATAAAACCACTAGCGAGAGTTAACACAACTTAAATAAGCATATAATAACCGGAAAAAATGACGAACTCGAAAATCAACAGAAAAGTTCGTTGTATCGCAGATGACAGCAACCGCCGTATTGACATTGTGATGTGCATTAATGGTAGTAGGGGGAGCCGAAAGTCTACGTAACTGCCGTTCTCTTCGAATCTTCTCGTGCAATAATGGGAAGTTAATGCTGCAAAACAAAATATCTACGAGTCAAACTGTTCATTATTACCAGGATAAATACAAATAATACTGAAATATATTAATCAAGTTTCAGTTATAGATCTCTCCTTTTGTGCAAGAGGTATCATATCAAAATATTTTATGAATGGCGGGGAAAATATAAATTTCAATAACTTTCTAGTGACAAGATATACAGTGACAAGTACAATCAAGTGTATCTGTGGCGATGCTAAGGAATCATTTATTGGAGATATACACTGTTATTATTTAAGAAAATGATCTAATTTATATTCATTACAATGCTTTATCTTGTAGGTTACATGCATCAGATAAATACAATAAAAATTAGTACGATATAATGCTAGTAACAATAAAAAAATAAATAAATGAAAAATAAAATTGATCAAATATCATACAAACATTTTCACTTTATTTTTAAACTTAAGAATGTGTAAATTGCTTAGGTCTGGATTATTTTCCAATACTGAATTGTATAGTCTTGGTCCATAATTCCTACTTTGTCTTAATCCAGCTGTAGTGTGGCATTTAGGTTCAGCCAAAAGAGTTGGGACATTTCTTCTGGTGTTATGTATATGTTTTTCAGTTATAAAATTCATTCGATTTTTGTGAAAATAAGTTAGTAATGTATGTTTATATATTTGCTCAATTTTTAGTACTTGGAATTCAGAATAAATAAATTGTGTCGGATAATCAAGTGGTTTATGCAGACAAATTTTGATGATACGTTTAAGTAGTAATATTAATGGAGTTAAGAAAGTCTTTGTCATTCCACCCCATCCTATTATTCCGTATTGAATGACGGATTGAAACAAGGCTAGATAAACAACACGGAGAACATAGATAGGCATATATGCACGAAGGGTTACAAAGTTGTGAATTGTTTTCCGTAACCTATTACATAAATATGTTACATGTTTATTCCATCTTAAATGTTGATCAATGACAACACTTAAGTATTTTACTTGAGTGAATTCTGTCGAGGTAGAGCAATTGCAATCAATCAAGTTTATGTTACTGCAATTGTGTATTTTTAAATTTGTATCCTTATCGAGTTTGATTTTCTCAGACTAGAAGCCGTTAATGTAAAAGGAACTGCGGTTGTTTTTGAAATGTTCAATGAGAGCAAATTTTCATCTGACCATTTCTTAATTATATTTATACCTCTATTAGCATTTAGGTAGGCATAATTCCAATTCGATCCATTAAAAATTACGGCTGTATCATCGGCATATGCAAATATATCTCCAGATGTGTTTCCTATATCAATATTTAGCAAGTCATTGATGTATATTAAAAATAGTAGTGGGCCTAAAACTGTACCTTGTGGCACACCTATATTTATATTACGAATTTCACTGTGTTGGTCGTTAAATTTCGTTAATTGGATATTGAAAAATATCTCGATAACGAAAGCACGATGCTCCGAGCTTCATAATTTCATGATTACACAAAATGGCATCAAAAATCCTAACAAATGACGGTCGATCGATATCCATAACCCCTCATGTTGCTCAGTAAATGGCCTTCTTAAACCCACCGATTCCTTTGCGGCACCTTGCATAAAGATAAGTAATAAATGAAAAATCCTTGAGCAACAGAATAATTTGTCCTATTACTTTCCACTTCATCTTTCCTTTCGTAGCAGATCGTATATAATTACAGACACGTGCGTTTAGGATCTACCATCGTAAGAGTTTGCTACCTCACCGCTTCATATATCCATTTAGGCAGGGAACACTTCACCCGGAATGACGGCTAAGATCAAGCTAACCTACCGCTGGAGTTCCGCCGTCCTCACGTTTCAAAGATAATCCGCTCACCCAGTGTGCGTCAATTCGTTATATTTATTTTATTGCCTATATTTAACAAGAAGATTGACTGCAGTTTTACCAGTTTATCATTATTATCACAAACTATTTTCAATTGAGTTACCGAAACCAAATATTTGTAAAGTGATGTTGAAATGTGCCACATTTCATGAAATCTGTTTTTACGTATCATTGGCATTCAGAGGTGTAAATATTAATTTCAGACCAAGTCACTTTATTGCCTCAAACTGTTCACCATTCACATCCAAGGATAATTGGCAACGCTTTGGAAAGTCATTCATTGATTTATGATACATGTCCATTGGAATAGCATGAATTTCTTCCTCAATTGCTATTTTCAGCATGTCGATGTGTTGCGGTTTCCGGGCATAAACCTTCTTCTTTAAATAACCCAAAAACCAATAGTCACAGGCTGTGAGATCAGGGGAACGGGCAGGCCATTCTGTGGGTTTTCTTCATCTCAATCACCTGTTTTGCAAATCACGATTCAAAATTTCTCTCGCCGCAATAGCATAGTGATATAAAAGTCATATTGTGCAATATCCTTCGCACTACTTTTTCATCAAATGCGTCTATATTCAAGACAGTATTTTTAATTCTTTTCTTCTTATCCAACGTTTCGAAAGACGTATCGTTGTCACATCTTTTCCTTGTTTCTATCACTTTTTGGACATTACTACTGGAGACGCTTGCAGTCATTGTCACTATCTTTTGAACTTTGTATAGGGCAATAATTCTGCTTATCGAGAAGTTTCTGTACACATAAACACCAATACATTTTTTATAACCACTTTCGTTTGACTATGATGTTTCTTCCCTTTTAATTTAGAAATAACTGAAGCAATTTTCTTAAGAACATTGCAACTTTTATTAACCTTCCAGTGCTGGCGCCAAGTCTCACAGACCCGGCACAATTACTTTTACTATTTACTCTGAAGTGTTGGGGGTAGAAATCTGTTTCTCCACCTAGCTTCCTGTTTCTTTCCATAGTTGACATGTGAGTGCCGATGTGGCTATTCGTGCAGTAGTAAGCGAGATAATTACGTAAAGGGTCTGTCAGACTTGGCGCCAGTGTTTGCGTTACACAGTTTCATTTTGAAGTTTTAGTGCTTAAGAATTATTTGTGGTAGTAACGAACTGATTGGTTCAAATGTCAACGGATTATTCTGTTTACTGATGATATGAAACATTTTGCTAGTTTTTAATTAATATTTAGCTTACGATATACTTCAAAAATGTCTTATGAAGAAAAAAAAAACGAGTTGTGACTTCGCTAGATACTTCTAAAATGTCTTACAAAGAAAATGAAAAATGAGTGTGAGTTTGCTAGACGAGGTTGTAAGCTGTGAGAATGATAGTGATCCCTGTGATGATGACGCCGACACTGATGAAGAGGATGGTGAAGTGGAAGTATTTTATGGCAATACAGGTACAGAAAAGGAAGGTGAGCACGAGTGGTGATGATGAACAATTTAAGATTCCGAAGAAAGTTCCTAGAGTTCCCGGTTTCAAATCTAAAGATGGTACGGTATGGAGACAACACTGCTCACCAAAGGCTGTTAGGACTCGGCAGTGTAATATTGTGACGCATCTACCAGGTGTGAGGCCATGTGCTAGAGAGGCTAAAACTCCTACTGATAGTTGGTCTCTTGTTTTTGATGATGGCATATTAAATGTTATTTATTTTTATTAGTCATCTACGTTTTGACAATACAGAAACAAGAAACGATAGAAAATAATGGAATAAGTTAGCTCCAATTCGTCAGGTGTTTGAAATGTTTTAGAACAACTGCAAAAAAGGGTACACAATAGGTGAATTTGCAACAGTAGATGAAATGTTGGAGGCTTTCAGAGGCAGATGCTCATTCAAACAGTATATGCCTAAAAAACCTAATAAATATGGCATCAAAATCTTTTTCCTTAGTTGATGCTAAGACATGGTATGTCCTAAATATGGAACCATATGTTGGTCAACAACCAGAAGGTCTATTTAGGGCAAAAATGATCCTCAAAGTATAGTCGAGCAACTTTTTCAACCAATATCAGGAACAGGGAGGAACATTACATGTGATAATTGGTTCACTTCCTTTCCACTTACTACAAGCTTGCTGAATCGCCATAGAACAACCTGTATGGGAAGAGTTCGAAAGAATAAAAGGGAGCTGCCAATAGAATTTGTGGGTTCCAAAAGGAGACCAGTGGGATCTAGTGTGTTTGGTTTCCAAGAAGACATTACCATTGTTTCTTACTTTCCGAAAAAGGGCAAAAATGTAATTTTAGCATCTAGTATGCATCATGATGACTCAATAGATTCATCAACAGGTGACAAAAGTAAGCCAGAAATTGTCACCTTCTATAACTGCACGAAGAGAGGTGTCGACGTGGTTGACAAACTTTGTGCTTATTATATTAATTGTTAAAATTTGTGCTGTCTATGACGTCGTAAGAAATGCCAGAAGATGGCCAATGATGATGTATGCACTACTGAATATTGTTGGAATAAACTCGCAAGTGATTTGTATCTTTAACAATCAGAAGGAAACAGTGTCCACAGGAAGTACGTGAAGGAGTTGGCCGTGGGATTAACAGATGATCACTTGAAACGTAGAGCTGCCCTTACAAATCTTCCATGTGAAGTACGAGAAAGAGGAAGAGGTTGCTGGAACATCTTTTCAACATGTTAAGGTTGATCAGTCTCCAGAGGGAACGAGAAAAAGGTGCTTTTTCTTCAAAAAGAACAGTAAAACAAAATACTTTTGTAAAATATGTAAGAAATGTATTATGTTTAAGTCCTGCTCAGTTTTCATGCTCTAAATGCAGTGCTTAAATGATCTTCTGTCTCAAACCAGTATTTAAATATTATTTTTACTTTTTAAGGAAAACCATACACAATATTTCAATTGTTTGCTGATTTGAAAGTCTTTTGTTGATAAAATTCACATTAAATTCACTTTTTTCAATCTTTTAAAATTAATTTAAATAGATGTTATATAACAACAAACTGCTTATTATTTGCCATTCACCCATTTCAGTATATCCTATGGATGCTGTCAAATTGCTAAAATATTAATAAATTGGTTGGAAGAGTAAGAAATAAAATTAAATATATATGGGTCTACCAGACTTGGCGCCAGCAGTGATGTTCGGAAAGAGGGCGCCACTACTGGAAGGTTAAACTAATTCTACATATACAGGGTGGTAAAAAAGTATCCAATATTTTTAGAAGTGCTAGTATGCATTATAACAAGAAAATAATATCTAATAAACATGGGTCCTACAACACATACTTTCTGAGACCTGAACGCTTGTTCATAAGAAGTGCTCAGGTCCATTCATGGCAAAGCATTCTTCTGCCCTTTCGCGTAAAGAATTACGCACTCTTTGAAATTTGTTGTTAATATTGTATGTTAATAAGAAAGTCCTGATAACGAGCCCCAGTTAATCTCTGTGTAGCACGTATGGCCCTATTAATCTATCACCAAGAACATCTGCCCATACGTTTATTGAGAATCGGTGCTGATGTCTTGTTTCTTCAACTAAATGACAATTTTCATTAGCCTACACATGCTGATTACGAAAATTTACACCATCTCTGCTGAAACCCGCTCATACCCGCAACCAAACTTTTGTTTTCGGTATTACTTGCGATGTATCAGTATTAAATGCCTGGAATGTCAGATACGATATGTTTATGATAGTCTACTGTATTGCAGGGCAGAGGAATGCATTGCCATGAATGGACGTCACATTGAGCACCTTCTATGAACATGTGTTCAGGTATGCAGAACGTAAGCTTATGTGTCGTAGGACCCATATTTATTAGACATTATTTTCTTGTTTTGATACATACTATTACCTCCTAAAATATTGGATACTTGTTTTTAATATCCTGTATACATAATTTAAATACACAGTTATAAACGCTACCACTGAATATTTTTTAAACTGCTGTAATATTACACAAAGCGATTCACTACAAGCACCTGTTTTAAGGATCGAGCGAACGACTGACAGAGAGAAATGTTTTGCATGTGGACTTTACACCTATCCAGGAACCGATACCTGCCGTTTAAATCTCAATGTTAGCGAAGCTTTCAGATCTTTCACGGGAACTGTACCGTACGTTATTGCCCACGCTGCAACTGTAATTTTCTGTTGCATGTTCAGCGCCATATTGACTAATGACGTAAGCTCAACATTGTTATGGTGTGGTACTGTTATTTAAAGAATTGTCTTTACAACAGTAATGACATATTTCCTGTAACAATAACACTGCCACCACACAGTGTAGTCGAACATATAGCCGTATTTCTGATACATCCCGTACAACTCGTAAATTTAAAATCATAATTTTGTTTTTCTCGCAAGAGCGATGACATGGAAAGCATCAGCAGAGTTTCAACTGCGTTACTGGTTTTTTATGGACTGCTCCATATTATTTAACTTTCGAGTAATTTATAACATGCGCGTAATTTCTGTGTTGCAAAACTATCAAAACTCAACAGCGTGGGTTGTTTGGAACTGTTATGAAATGTCGCTAAATTACAAAAGTTCATAAGCCGTATAAAAACTTTCCTTGTATTGATGCGATGCTTTCGCTATTTATACATACATCTGGGAGATTATGTGCAACGCCAGTAACTAGACTGCGAGCACGTGTCAATCTAATGGATCGGAAAAGTTACAATGGACCCGAATATAACAATCCAGAACAGAATGGTTCAAGCTGTTAACGATATACTAGTATGTAACTCATTGCATTGAGTAGCACAGCTTTTAAACATTTAATTTGCATGGATTTGTTATCTTTAAATGGCGAAACTTTTGAAAGGCTTTTGAGGTTTAGCCTGCAGAAAAAAAATACGGTTATTTCGTCCAGTAGCAGTAGTCCTACACGTTCGTAATAACGATTTATCGTGATACTTTGTTACACTCCATTACGAAACGAGCCTAGCCTTCCGTGACAAAAATACGTTGCGCTTTATTGGTCTTCTACGTATGCGCTGTCCACACCTGTGGAGTAACGGTCAGTGCGTCTGGCTACGAAACCAGGTGGCCCGGGCTCGAATCCCGGTGGGGCCAAGTTACCTGGTTGAGGTTTTTTCCGGGGTTTTCCCTCAACCCAATACGAGCAAATGCTGGGTAATTTTAGGTGCTGGACCCCGGACTCATTTCACCGGCATTATCACCTTCATTTCATTCAGACGCTAAATAACCTAGATGTTGATACAGCGTCGTAAAATAACCCAATAAAATAAAATAAATAAATAAACGAATGCGCTGCGTTGTTGAATGTTAGTTTAATCAAAGGTGCATGCGTGTTTGTGTTGGATATTAATTTTGGGTAAAATGGCTCACACTGAAGGAATATCAAGGTCATTATTTGTAAAAATAAAAGAGAAACCGTTTTCAGGTTAGAAGTGTGAAACAAAATAAGCTTACATATTAAAATAGAGGATGAAGAAAGGCCAAATAGAAATTTCTAATTTTCGTAGTATTAGAAATATCTTTGGCTAACAGAGTGGTCTCAGAGAAATAAATTATGAAAAAATGATTGGTTATCATCTTCCTGTGGGGTATGTGCCACAAAAAAATTTGATGGAAATCCGAGAAACAACTGCAGTATACAAATAAGGTAAGCAGATGTTTTTAGTCTACTCATATTTACACTTCAGCTTCCCCACTGGTATCTTCATGGATTTTGGATAATATTATGTTGTGCCGCTTTATGCCACGAGAAATTCAATTTATTTAATTCATCAATGTATTCTAAGCGTGAAAAGAGGCTAAATGAGGACTTTGTGGGGCCCACAAATTTTTACTGATACTTCTTCCGAAAATTCGACGCAATTCTCTCATGGATTCTTCGGCAATATGAGCAGAAGTCCAGATTTAATACCATGCGATTTATATCTGTGGGTTTATGCGAAAAAGCATCAGACAATAAATGAGCTTAAAGACTATAATGCGCTGAAATCGAGTCAATCAGTGAAGCAGAACTTCTAAAAGTAATTAACAATTTCATAAGAAGGTGTCAACAGTGTGTAGCAGTTGGTGAGGGACATTTTCAACACCTACTTTTAATATGTATGGTAAGACTTTCCTGCGTTAAATTTCAACGTACCTCGTTGACATGTTTCGACCTATTTGTGGGTCATCTTCAGAACTGGTCGTTGTTGGTCTTGGCGCCACTTGTTCTGTTGCCTGTGAGGGTGTATTCCTGTGGTATAGTGTAGAGTCCAAGAATGTGTGTGTTTTGAAGTTCAGTTGTGTGTTGAGAATTTCGTTGGGGTGTGTTTTTGTGTGTCTGTAAACAGGAAACAGAACAAGTGGCGCCAAGGCCAACAACGACCAGTTCTGAAGATGACCCATAAATAGGTCGAAACATGTTAACGAGGTACGTTGAAATTTAACACAGGAAAGTCTTACCATACATATTCCGAAGTGATACAGTGTTAAAAGTTGTGTAATCAAGATGTACCTACTTTGAGCTGGGTAAGTACAAATTCCTTTATGTAGGGCCTACTAAATGTTTCAGTGCTGGCGGACCGGGTGCCACTTGGCCGCAGATAAACTCCTAGCAGCGCGCGACGGGAAAATGAAAACCTCGCGGCTAATCAGAACAGTGTCACTGTACATACATAAGTATCTTATTGGTGTCTAAAACAGCCTTCAAACTGACTGTGGAAAGCATGAATTCTTTATTACATAGTACGCCTCATTCGTCTTGTTCAATCTCTCTCTGTTTCTAAATATTTTGTGGCTAAAAATAAATTCCATCTATACATTTTGCAAAACGAACAGGAGACTGCATACTCCAAGTAACTGTGTTGATATGATTTCTCAGTAATCCTTTAATCGCAAATTTCCTTTTCGGATTAATCAACCTGTTTTTCTTTTCTCTATTTCCATGAAGTCTGGAGTTACGTTACGTGGCTCTTCAGATTAATTAGTAGGTCTATAGGTATTGACTACGTGAGCCGTAAATTTATTTATTTATTTATTTATTTATTTACTTATTTATTTCCTTATATAATTATATACTTATTTACTTACTTAGGCCTATTTATCTATTTACTTATTTACTTATTAATTAATATACTAATTTAGTTATTTATTTATGTATTTATTTAATCTATCTATCTATCTATCTATCTATCTATCTGTCTATCTATCTGTCTGTCTGTCTGTCTGTCTGTCTGTCTGTCTGTCTGTCTGTCTGTCTGTCTGTCTGTCTGTCTGTCTGTCCGTCCAGTCTGTCTGTCTAGTCTAGTCTAGTCTAGTCTAGTCTAGTCTAGTCTAGTCTAGTCTAGTCTAGTCTAGTCTAGTCTAGTCTAGTCTTGTCTTGTCTTGTCTTGTCTTGTCTTGTCTTGTCTTGTCTTGTCTTGTCTTGTCTTGTCTTGTCTTGTCTATCTATCTATCTATCTATCTATCTATCTATCTATCTATCTATCTATCTATCTATCTATCTATCTACCTACCTACCTACCCACCCACCCACCCATCCATCCATCCATCCATCCATCTACCTACCTATCTAATCTGTCTGTCTGTGTATTTATTTATTTTGGTAGAGTTAAAGCCATGAAGCCTGTTGCAATAGATTGTCAATTGGGCTTATTATGCCATATGCATACATTAAGTTAATAAGACCACAAACTCTCCCTTTTTCCTCTTATAATAACGGCTATCATAAACATCTCCATTCCACTCATCAGAAGGAAAATGATTGCATTTTTATGTACAGTACGGTACATATACTTTACCTCGGGGCACATGTTTTGCAAAGTTTTCTCGTAAGATTTATATCAATGCAGTAGTGTGCTTACATAGACTAAAGTGTTGGTTTTTCTGAACCGACGCATGCGACGTGCAAGGCCCCCTCGCACAAATCCGGACTTCACGAGAGATAGTGAGTGGTTTCTATAGCTCCGAGGTGCACAGATCTCGCATCTCTCAGTTATAGAAACCAGGCACTATCTCCTGTGCAGTCCAGATTTGTGCGAGGCGGGCCTCGCACCACGCACGTCGCATGCGTCGGTTCAGAAAAACCAAGCCTTAAGACCTACGTTCGTCCGTGTATAAATTATTTAACCCGTCATATAGAAATCCATTTTGTGACTGAGGTATACTATTTTCGTGTTATGATAGCAAAGTTTCAGTATTACCCCGTAGTTGCGATGTTGTTTCCTGGCGATGTTGCTCTTATTGAACCACATTTCCTTTTCTGATTTTTCACCAGTTCCTCTCCATTTTCAAGTTTCCTCTAAATGTGTTGTCCTCTCTTTCTATTTCGGGAACTCTGTCAAAACTATATAGTATACTTTAAGATTGCTCTAGGAAACTCCAGTTTGACAGTGCCTTGCCTGGCAGCAATTGTATGCACGATTCAGAGACGTTGTCTGAGACGGAATCCCATCGCCATCCTATTCAAATCTTTTTAATTTCGTCTTCATTTTGTCGTCTTTTTCCACTACAACCCTTCTAAAATTCTGCTTATTCCTTTATTCTTCTACTATTTTTCTCATTCGTAACTTATTTCTGTCAGTATCTTCCTTCCTGACGCTCACTGGACGTTAAAAATAGGGCTTACTCTGCATCGTACGTACAAAATTCTTGTGTGCACGTACTACTGGTTACTGTAGCGGCTGCTTGTACAATTCGCTCCGTATGAAAGATCCCATAATAGAATTTACTTTTACAGGATTACTTGTGTTCTAAATTAATTAACTCGAAACATCTATTAATTTTACAAAAAAAAAAAAAGACATCACCAATAATTAAGTCAAACACCACTTCCCCGTGTTCTAAATTCAATCCTCCTATATCTGTTCTTGTTGGAATTTTGTTTCGGCATTCTGATACAACCTCACGTCACTTAAGCTAGTCTGCTATTCAGGAGAGTCGGATGTTCACTCTCTCTCTCTGCTCCTTCAGAGTGTAGAGACATCCGGCAACGCGAAAATTATTAACTACCATGACATTAATAATTTTCTTCAGCCTTAGAACATTGATTTATTAGTAGTTACTACAGTTCATCAATATGAAAATGAACTGACCACAGAAAAATCTATAAGTATTGCTCTGCTGTTAGGAAAATTCACAATACCGTATAAATTCAGATAATTGCGCAACTGAAAATAGCATGCACGGATATAAATCTCAATTTCGAAGCAGAATGTGAAGGTCTGTTGGAGGTTAACATATTTTTTTAAAGATGTCCAGTACCACTTATTCATTGCTCAGTTTGATTTAAAAGTAATGAGTGTGCGAACAGCTGTTTTCTAAAATGAAATTTATGAAGTCCAGTCACAGACCCCGCATAAACGATGCTCATCTCCATGCGCAACTGTAGAACAAATAATTAAAAGCTGTACGAAAAGCAGTAACATGAGCTGCAGCCAGGAAGCCAAAAGTAGGATAGCAACGGCAAAGGAAGCTTTTAATATAAAAAGAACTATCTTCTGCGAATTTCTGGAAAAAGAACTGAGGAAGAGACTAGTGAAGCTCTTTATGTGGAGAGTGACATTGTATGGGAAAAACATGGACATTACTGCAAAATAAACAGAAACGGATAGAAGCATTTGAACTGTGGATATAGAGAAAAATGTAGTATGTGAAGTGGACAGACAAAATAAGAAATGGAGTTGTGTTGGAAAGAGTTGGTGAAGAAAGAATGATGCTGAAACTGCTCGGAAAGAGAAAATAGAATTGGTTGGGTAACTGGCTGAGAATAAACTGCCTACTGAAGGATGCACTGGAAGGAATGGTGAACGGGAGTAAAGTTCGGGGCAGAAGAAGATACCAGATGATAGACAATATTAAAATATACGGATCGTATACGGAGACTAAGAGGAAGGCAGGTAATAGGAGAGATTGGAAAATGTTGGGTTTGCAGTGAAAGACCTGCCCATGGTCAGGACATTGTAGGCATGTATGTATTTTTAGTAGGTTATTTTACGACGCTTTAGGAAGTGTGGAACGTTGGGAAACGACGAGGAGCGGGGTAACCTAAAAGAGTCGAAGCACATGCAGAACCATTAGCAGAATTTTCAAATTGCGTATGAATCTAATGCGCCAATCGATTCTAATGTGCACCCCGATTTTGGAGACTAAATTCAGCTGAAAAAGTGCGCATTAAATTAGAGTAAATGCAGTATCCTGGATTTAATTTTGAGCAGGTACCAACCTGTGTTGTAGCAGTTGTTCAAATTGTTGTCCGCCTGCATTCACACATTCCCGACATCATTTCATGCAATTATTATTCACACCTTCACAAGTTAAGAAGTAGAGTAACTTATACAAGAATAACACCCACAGTACAGACGAAATTACAAGCATTACGGGCATAAGTACAATATAACTTTCACTGTAATTATGAGCTCACATGTACTAAATATTCGGTTTTTATTGAAACAACACGGATTTCTTTATGTTCCTCAGATAAATTGATGCATGTATATTCATGTCTTTACGAAAACAGGCAACGCCTAGAAATGCATAGAAATACGTAGAAACACAGAAAGAATTATTTTACTTCCTATTCAGAGTATTCGTCTTGACTATAAAACATAGAACAGCGATAACAGCTGGAAATACAAAGCACGTATTTGGCACAGAATTTCTTGAGGCTGGTGTCATACTAGACATAATTACATCACGTAGGCCAAGTTTGGGGACGTAATTTCAGTTGCGTTTGGTTGCGTGCTATATTAGCAAGTCGCTCGACGCTTTCATTTCTCATTCTCTTTTCCAGGAAAGCGGTCATTTGTCAACAAATATTGCCCTTTACAGATACTTGGTATTGATGAAACACTAGGAAGAATAGGAAAGAAAAATTAATTACAAACTTTAAAATTGTCAAAAGAACACAGTACTCGTCATCGACTATTGAATCATCTTCTGTAGTCCAAAATGTCGTGTTAAATCAAGAGGCTATTTACTAAGAAACGAATAATAATGGTTTTGAGAGCCAGATTTGTTATCTTCCACCCCTGAAAATTTGCCACCTTCTACTTTACATCTACCTGAATTGGCCCCTATATACCGGACACCTGATGCTACTCCGTCGGACACGTGCGTAGAAGATCTATTGCTTGCGGATGACAGATAAGAAGTGTTGATGAATGGATAATGAGAAGTCTGGTCCTGGACCTTGAAATGGTACTATCCCAGCATTCGTCCGGAGGGACTTGGAAAACTAGGAAAAACCCAGGTCAGGATAGAAGGCCCCCGGGATCGAAACCCGCAACTCCCGAATTAAATAATAACCGTTACACCACCGTTCTCCGTTGTACTGTTGTTTACGTCTGTAAAATTAACTCGCTCGATACAGTGTTCATCTGAAATACATTATTTAAGATCTGTACTGCCGGTTGTGCCAATGAACATCCTCCACAACACAATCCCCAGGCATTGCCGTGTTTTGTAACCATTTAATTCACTTCATTGACCGGTTGGACGCATTCATCTTCCCTAGGAAGAAAAACGTTTCATGTTCAGCACTTCGTTTCTTTAGAGTAACGAAAGACATTTCGTATGATGTGAGTTTAGAGATTAAACTATGGAGCATATACAACCCTTATAAGAATGACTTGTATTTTGCTGTTGGCAATTTTGCAAGCTGCAGTAGAAATGTGGATCATGAAACTTATTTCACCTGCCACTTACTCCATTGTATGGAATACAACTTACAATTTGTAACTAAAACACAAGCCATTCTGAGTTCTCTCATTTAATGGGTAGAACAAAGACGTTATATAGTATACTAGACTTACACAGAGCGCTGATGTTCTGTCCGAAATTGAAACCAGTCTGCGCATGTTTACGCCGCCAAGTTACTGATAGAAACAGAGCGGTAAACACGATAGTATTATATTGTC
Organism: Periplaneta americana; assembly: GCA_025594305.2. Classification (NCBI taxonomy): domain Eukaryota; kingdom Metazoa; phylum Arthropoda; class Insecta; order Blattodea; family Blattidae; genus Periplaneta; species Periplaneta americana. The sequence continues at coordinate 36,689,933 of JAJSOF020000005.1, read as the reverse complement.
CTTTGTTTTATCTCAGGTGTTTTTAGTGAACACTGTTAAAGTAATGTAAATTGATGTGATAACAATATGAATTTTTGTTTTGTAAATATTATTATAATTGATATGAAGTGATGTCCTTTGTAAACAGTGTGAAATGGTGATTTCTTGTGCGGCGTATAAGTGCAATAACATGTGGCCATGGATAAATATATAATAGGATGCGAAACTTAATGAGTTTCCCGTAACACATACTAGAGGCGCTGTTGTAGAAACTGATCTTGCTGCCATCTATTTCTGGGAGGGGCGTTATTACATCTAGCAGCGCACCTGGTGATGAAAATATTAAACTGTGCAGAAAGTATTCCCTCCTACCCTCAACGATATTCAAAACTAACCCAATTAAAATAAAACATTTACAGTCTTTTTCCTCACAGCATATTCTACTGAAAATTCTTACTGGAGCCAACAGGAAGATAAAAGAGACGATGTGTTTTACATTACCCGATTAAAATATAACCAGACAGGGACAAAAAAATAAATAAAATAAAGCAAAAGGTTAGATAATTGGGATTGTATTCTTTGGGTATGGACAAGTCTGCAAGAACTACTTACATAGTTCAATTTATTAGCCTATATTACTATTACTTTAGTTTACAATACATTCAACAACACTATTTTTATAACGTCCATAAACATCACTGTTTAACATACACTGCTTATACACACACGTATCACTTTATGTTCACTTATTAGCAAGTTTCAGCACAGTCTAATACTATAGTATTACACTGTGCTTTCAATCCGCCATGTTCATCTTCGACTCTCCCGTACAGCAATATCTCGAACGGATAGAGAACTCTCGGTAATGTACCCAACACGTAGTTCTAATATTCACCACCTACGACGTTGGGCGCTGATCACCTTATTTCAAACCCCAAATCCAGATGGTGCTGACCGCAGTTTCGCATCCTATTATATATTTATCCATGATGTGGCTTAGAGGTCAAGAATTTCTCTTCACAAGTACACACGCTTTAAAATAATAAAATTGAATTCTGGAGGCTACATTGAAACTGTAACGTATGTATATCTTAGATACCATAGTTGAAAAAGTTTATAATTAGGCACCTATCTGACTTTACGGATTCCCTTTGAAGAAGCCCAAGCTACTTTCTAAGTGGGCTTGTTGCTATAATAAGAGACAAATTTGTGCCTTCACATTGTATAAAATTGTTTTCGTCTCATTTTAAAGATACAGATTTTTGGGAAAGTAATGGTAATAGAATTTTGAAGGATGATGTAACGTCCCTGTTTAATTTTCCAAGCCATTTGCAAATGGTACGATATAATATTATTATCTCTATTGTTACAATATCAATATCATTAAAAATCAAACAGTAGTTTACGATAATAAAGAATATACTTAATTGTTAGTACAGGTATATCAGACTCTAGAGAAATGCCACTGAGTGAATTATTTAGACTTACACATCAGATGCTAAAACACAATTAGTGGAAAAGTAACTTTCTGTTTTTATTATGTAAATTAATTTATCTTTAAGATGATAAACTTTCATTCAAAATCCACATATGAGTAAATAAATTTACAGATAATAAATAAATAAATAAATGGCTATAATAGCAGAGCCTTCTTTGTGAACTTATGATTCAGGGTTCACCTATCAATAACTAGAAAGAGGAATGGAAGCGAATAAGAGAATGATTAGTGGGGAAATAGGGACAGGGAAAACAGGTGAAAATCATGCAAGGGGAAGACGAACAGATATAATCGAATGTAGGGAAGAAGGATAATTGTGATAAATGAAGACAAACAACAGCGAGTTGCCAATATGTGATCATTAAGCTTCAAATTAAGTAGCTGTATCAAGACAGGCATCCTTGTTCCGTGCGTTTTGTTTACAAATATTAACTAACGTAACCAAAGCTAACCTAACCTAACCTAACCAAAGCTAACCTAACCTAACCTAACCAAAGCTAACCTAACCTAACAAAAGCTAACCTAACCTAACCTAACCTAACCAAAGCTAACCTAACCTAACTTAACCAAAGCTAACTTAACCTAACCTAATCTAACCTAACCCAACCCAACCTTCTCCCATTCCTCGACCTCATATCACTTATCACGTGCGGCTCGCGACAGGACCATATTATCTGTCTGCGCATGCGCGGACTTGACTAATAAAAACCTGAACTAACCAAACCTAACCTTCGTATATGCAAGGTCTGTAACTGGAGCAAAAAGGGATCTCAATCATTTAATCTGCAATGTACACGCGAAAAGAAATTCAAGTAAGGATCACGCTTCCACTGCATGAAGGAGGTAGACAGAGAGAAAAAAATATAGCAAAACTGTTTTGTTTGGAGATTCTCATCTAAGCCACGTAATAAGTCACGTAATCTACTTTCAATATATTTGCGCAAATATACCTTGTAGCTAACAGTGGTGCTATCTCTCAGTAATGTTCAGAACGAAGAAGGCAGAGAGAGAGAGAGAAAAAAACAAATTTCTCCCTCCAACTACGCCACGTACCAACGTCATGTTCTTATGTTGGCAACATTGTGTATTTAGTTAAATTTGGTGGTAAACGTAACGGCACGGTTCAAAGCGACCGTGGTAATTCTTCAGTTTAGCGCTATCGGCTGTACTGTCCATTCACTGATGTTTTAGCTATTGATGGGGAGCGCTCTTCGCAGCAGATAGAGCTTTAGGTAGGGGGTAGTGTTTACTTAGTCTAAAGCAAGTCAAGGCCTTATCCTATATAGGTATACAACCTATCCTAATACAGTTACTTTATCCGAACCTTAGTGATAATTAGGCAGCGAAACATTTGCCCTATGGGAGAGAGGCAGGTGATTTAGGTTAACTGTGTTCTAGAGTCCTTGTACTGTGTATAATAGAAGGCGGCGTGGGTCGTGCCCCGTTGAACTACTGTACCTTAATTGTTCGCTGTTTACGTGCTTTGTGTTGCAGTCGATGAGTAACTTACATAATGGGCTAGAGACCACACAGTTTGGTATAATTTCGAAAAAAAAATCGCGATAATGTATTACCTTTCGCTTTTTATCGCTCATTAATTTTATTGTAACATAATCGCAATAATTTCGTATAAATTGGAAAGCGACTTTTACATGAAAAATAACCCAATATTACATACACATTAAGAGTGATTATTATTAGGCAATTAAAAAGGTTTCGTGCATCGATGTATTCTACATATTAAAATTAAGCACAACTTTATAACACTCAGAAAAAAATATTATTTATATAATGTTACACCTGCTGTTTTAATTTGTGGAATAAAAGCATAGCAGAAGTCATATTAGTTTCTTTCATTTTACGCCTAAAGTCAATAACAATAATGTTTCTTTGTCAACTGATGCTCAAGGAACCCAGACACATTTCAACACAGCAAAATGCAAATTCAGATTAATTCAGCTTGTAAGGCATAAGTCACGTCAGCTTTAATATTGGAAGTGTTGAAAGATTGTTTGAAAACAATTTCTTCCAAGTAAGGAATCCTACACTGCAATCGGTACTGTTTATATCCTTGAAGTAACTCCTTGATTTAACCTTATCTGTGACTGCATTAACATTATCAACATTTATCTGTACAATTTTTGCTGAGTTGAATAATTGATTTAAATTTACAAACAATGAATATGAATCTTGTAACTCGTATTATTCAATATTCTTATCACCAGTTTACTGACATACTTAAATAATTATTATATTTCAGTCTTTAAGTCCAAACTGAGATGGTTAATTAATTTGCCTCCACCTCCCCTACATCACTATAAATTACTGTATTCAGTTTACACTTCAGGTCATTATGCAAAAATCTGTGGTCTCTAGCTATCCTTCTCCGTCCATGACTATGATTACTGACGCGCAAGTAAACAAACCCGTATGTCGAGTAAAGGAACAGCAAACCTGTTTCATCAGGCACTAAGTTTGGTTGCCTGGTAATCATTGAATATTTGAAGAAACAACTATACTTCGTCCCGTAACGTCTGACAAGATGTAAACATTGTCGGTACATGAAGAGAGAAGTATGATTGCTATTGAACCAATGACACAGTTCTCTTTCCAAGCTTATCTTGGAGTTAGGAGGGGGTAGAACGTTTTAGACCGCCCAACTTCAATTCAAGCGTGGAATGAGATCTCTGCCATTTGTTGAATATCTATATATTTTACTCCTCTCCTCCTCTGCCGGCATAATGGAACGAAGTATAGAAGTGAGTTGTCCTATAGTTACAGTGAAAATAATTGAGACTAGTTAAAATGTGTCTCAGTGAAACATACAGCAGAGTCCGTATAGGTCAGTTTCTATATGATGATTTTCCAATTCACTTTGGGCTAAAGCAGGGAGATGCACTATCACCTTTACTTTTTAACTTCGCTTTAGAATATGCCTTTAGGAAAGTTCAGGATAACAGGCAGGGTTTGGAATTGAACGGGTTACATCAGCTTCTTGTCTATGCGGATGACGTGAATATGTTAGGAGAAAATACACAAACGATTAGGGAAAACACGGAAATTTTACTTGAAACAAGTAACGCGATCGGTTTGGAAGTAAATCCCGAAAAGACAGAGTATATTATTATGTATTACCAGAATATTGTACGAAATGGAAATATAAAAATTGGAGATTTATCCTTCCAAGGGGTGGAAAAATTCAAATATCTTGAAGCAACAGTAACAAATATAAATGACACTCGGGAGGAAATTAAACGCAGAATAAATATGGGAAATGCGTGTTATTATTCGGTTGAGAAGCTTTTATCATCCAGTCTGCTGTCAAAAAATCTGAAAGTTAGAATTTATAAAACAGTTATATTACCGGTTGTTCTGTATGGTTGTGAAACTTGGACTCTCACTCTGAGAGAGGAACATAGGTTAAGGGTGTTTGAGAATAAGGTGCTTAGGAAAATATTTGGGGCTAAGAGGGATGAAGTTACAGGAGAATGGAGAAAATTACACAACACAGAACTGCACGCATTGTATTCTTCACCTGACATAATTAGGAACATTAAATCCAGACGTTTGCGATGGGCAGGGCATGTAGCACGAATGGGCGAATCCAGAAATGCATATAGAGTGTTAGTTGGGAGACCGGAGGGAAAAAGATCTTTGGGGAGGCCGAGACGTAGATGGGAGGATAATATTAAAATGGATTTGAGGGAGGTGGGATATGATGATAGGGACTGGATTAATCATGCACAGGATAGGAACCGATGGCGGGCTTATGTGAGGGCGGCAATGAACCTTCGGGTTCCTTAAAAGCCATTTGTATGTATGTGAATAGACGGGCACAAACATTCGGGCATTTAACTAGTTTAAGAAACAGAACTTGAAACCACCGGCGTAGCTCTATCGACTAAGAGATTGGGTGCCGATCCGGAGTTGCGTTCGGACGCGGGATCGATCCCCGCTTGGGCTGATTGATTACCCGGTAGCTTTTGGCAAGGTTTTCCCCAACCGTAAATGAAAGTCAGGTAATCTATAGCGAATTCTCGGCCTCGTCTCGCCAAATACAACCCCGCTATCACCAATTTCATCGACGCTAAATAAACGTAATGGTTGATACAGCGTCGTTAAATAACCAACAGAGGAAAAAGAAAAAAAAAACAAATAGAGTTAGAAATGATTATGGTTAGTAACGAAACTAATTCGAACCTGTTTAACATGTGTAGTAATCATTTGTATATATAAATATTTATTGCAGGTATAAGAGGAATGTTAGAAGTAGAACAGTGTAAAACCTTCTATAGAGAATTAGGAAAATGAATAAATTAGAATAAGACAAATTAAATACGGATGGTAGTATTATGGGAATGACTTGTGAAGGAAAAATTAGTGTTTATTTAAGTGCGCAGGTACACCTTTCGCTGCTATAATATTACAATATTTCAACATTTTCTTCCTCTGAATCTTTAGGTCCTCTGGAAACAAAAATAGGCATGCTTAAAATACACCGTTTGTACGTCAATAAATAAATTTGAAGTTTTTGATATATTATATTTTTAATTCTATTTCCTTTAGATTTTTTTTTTTCAGCCGAGCAACTTTTAAATGGTAACCCGATGATATGTTAATGACACTTAGCATGCATTTCAATTTCTCTCATGTGAACAACATATAGTAAAAAGATCTTTAAGTTAAAATAGATATTATATTTTTAAAAGTAACATTTATCAAATTTTTTGAAAGGGAAATTAGTATAAAATAAAATACATCTTCAAAACTAACATGTTAGAGGTTTTGCTATATGTTGTAGACATGTTTATTAATGGTACATTATGCAACGAGCCTATAATGGTAGTAACTAAGATTCAAGTATGTTTGTTTATGAAACGAGCGCAAGCGAGTTTCACAATTTTCATACAAGCGTCTTAATTACCATTATACGCAAGTTTCATACGACTTTTTATGCTCGACCATATTTCTAACTTGAAATTATTCAAAATTAGGTCATGTTATGGTTATGTGCGAACTGACCTGAATTGTGAGATGTGCGCAGACGCGAAAGTATTGATTTTTTTCCGAGGCCGAATAACATTGACCTTGATAGAGAATAAGATTAACATTAGTCTGATATAACCTGGAAATTGATTTATAATTGAAAAACGAGATGACACATTGAATTTATTTGAATATTATTTACAATTAACGCTAATTATTATAGTAACAGAACATAACCTTCTGCGACAGTATTGGATTTCCACCCTCCGTGACTTTTCGCTAATTGTCTTTCGATTGCATATCCGAGAATAATCGATACTTGGGGTTTGATAACGGTACAAAGGTGATTTGTCATTGGCTGAACATCTGAACTTTAATGAATAGGTGTACTTTAATGAGGTGCATTAAAGGGCTACTATCAGGTGTATAATTACTACATTTCGGCATGGTCGAGCATAAAAAATAGATCAAAAGACGAATCGCACCAAAATTCATATAGCCTATATAAGTAATTTATTTTTGAAACGCTGCCCGGCTGTAAAAATCTCAGAAATGTGTCATAATAAAAAAATAACTAATGGGTTATCAAAAACGTTAACCCCTCAGCCGAGCGAGTCTAATTTAGCTTAATTTATACTTTGTACAGTCTAAGTAGGAAGTAAGTATTATGTTATTAGGAGCTAGTATACAGTGTTCCCAATTCAGCGGATTTCCCACTAGATCTGGCGTTTTTCAATATCAGTTCAGAGGGTAAAATTTAGTAAATTTGCATTGCTGATATAGGAATTTAGCGGTAGTTTAGTTTTAGTTCTCACAGCTGTAAAATATTCGAATTTCACATTGACACAATAGAACAGAGGTCTCCAAAAAGCGTATCATCATTCGTGCTCTCGATGCTGCCCGCCGAACACAGTGTGCTGTAAGGCTAGAAAAGGTGAAGAGACTCGTACCTCAACAGATAGGAGCGATCAGTGGGGGATCGCGGCAACGGTCTGCTTATGTTCGCAAATAATAACATCAAAAGAATGAGAAATATCATACGTTTGTATATTATTTTGACATACTATGAAGCTGGAGCCCCGTCTGTTGCTATAGACACAAGCCATTGCAAACTCATCCTCTCCTGTTCTATAGTGTCTTTAGTGCCTGGAAAAGATCTTCTCCAGTTGTATTTTGTAATTACATTTAAAAGACATTCAGACACAGTAAAATATTCATTAACTCCTCGGATGAAAATGGATAGGAGATCTTTGACATTTCTATCTGTGCTTTCGTCCAATGCAAGTGAGTAAGCTACAAACTGGTTAATTGTAGTTTCGACTTCAGATTCAATTGCATTTTCAATCTTGAAATTCCTTCTCTGAACTGTAATTGGAAACAATTTAATCATCTTAAACTTTGACTTTGTTTTGGACACAGTATTTTAGTAACGTCCTGTATGCACGATTTTACAAATGATACTTCTGTAAAGGACTTAATTGATTTTCCAATATTCCAAGCTAAAACATAGCTAGCAAAAAGCTTTTTTTGTTTAAGACTGAGGATACGTGTGTGATTTGTGTTTGTATTTTCTTGTTTTATATTTATCAAAATATTTGTAGGCCTACGTATTTCACCTAAAATTAAACGAAAAACTATATTTTTGTCATGCGGAACTGAGTGTAAACGTATTGTAATATACTGATTATTCTGTATAACCAACAGTCATACAGATAGCCCCAAAATAAATTATTTTCACATGTCCAGCATGCCTGTAATTGTATGATATTCTTTGTGAAGAGTCAAGTATTGTCTCGCATGTTGAATTTTAACACATCCTTAAGAATTTTCGAACAAATTAAGCATTTCTCATTCTCCCCACTCAAAAAAAAATGTCTCTTCCTATTCATCCTTGAATGTACTACGTCCATGATTAGAAGACATTGTAAAACTGTGGAACACTCCGACCAACACAATGATAATGGCAGTCCGCCACTGCTCTTCGTTTACGCATAAACATTGAGTACAGTACAGATGGAGATGGGTGAGGTGGAGCGCGCTCGTTACGTACTGGCTTCGGTTCCGTTCAGGGGCTTACTCGCGAGTAGGCTTTTGGAGACGTCTGCTATAGACTATAGCAATTTAGCGGTTTCTACTCTGTTTCACAGCGGATTTTTAAGAATCCAGTACACAATATTGGTAGCATGGACTATTCTAACAATAAGTAAAAAAAAAAGGATAATTAAACGTGTTTCCGATTAGAGATGGGAACGATACATCGGTTTTTACGAAATACCGATATTTTCGTTTCGATATAGCGGTATATCGATATCGAAATTTTGATTCAATATATCATATAATATATTGGTTTTCTCATAGATTTATAGATTTTTTATGGAATTATTGTCATTATCAATAACAACAAAATCCACACTAGACAACTCCGATCATTCCCGAGAGATGGCGCTACTGAAGGTGGACAGTTACATAATTGTGCAACGTCACTCAATACCTTGTTCTAATTCGCTGGACTGGAATTCGAATTAAAACTGTTTATTATTCAGCACCAAATTCAAAATGTAGCGTATGCGAACAGGCGGAAGGTTTATCTACTACTGTTTTAATATTGTTATTAATGTTCTCCAAGGCACCCACCCTGAATGGGAACCGTCTGACCTCAAAACGGGTAACAAAACTTTTATTTCTATATTCTGAAATGGAGAGAGAAACAAGGATTTAATACCGATGTGACATTTGCTTACGTCTATGATTTCTATGCACAAGGTAATGCTGACATTGTTTTCTTATTATATCTTTTAGTGCATAAAAATTCTATCCATATAATTATCACCATTGTTATTTGGAATGTTGGAGTGTAACAGTAACTTGCAATGGGAACTTACTATAGAAGGATTGTATCAAATCAACTGTGAAGTGTGTTAAAAACTTGTAACATTCTAAGTATGGTTTACTTACATTTAAAAATAATTACAAGTTCTGTTTAATTACATTTAAAAATGATTACGTTGTTATGTATAAAAGAGCATTATATCTGTGTCCTGGACTGAATCCTGTATAACATTAGAATAATTGAATCGTGTTTCAATATCAAACACTCAACCATGCAGAGTTTACTTCTCTTTCCCAGTATATCATTTAAGCTCCCTTGCCTCCACCATAATTTTGATTTATGTTAGGATCTACATCATATGGTATTGAAAATATATTGTTTATTTTTACAATTTTACATTTATGCATTTCACCGTTATGATGTTAACTTCAATGGTGAAAATGAATATTAAAATTTAAGTAATTTTATTGTAATAGAGTAAATGTACGCCTAGAAATGCAATTTGCTTACGGAATAAAGATATATCGATAGTCAATCGATATATTTTCTGCGATATATATTATTTATCGAAATTAGATTTTCAATATATTGCAATATCAATATATCGGTATTTAATTTATTTCCTCCATCACTACTTCCGATTGTAAATAAGATGTTTCACTGTTGTAACGTATAGCCTATGCTTTGTACACTACACGAAATGTATACTAATAATAAATCTGTAGCCGAAATTTTTCTGGTAATTTTCGATTTTCCAAAAATAATTGGTCCTAACATATATAATTAACCACACTGAAACCGAAAATCACTTTTTTGAAATTTTTGTTTGTATGTCTGTCTGTCTCTCTGTATGTATGTTTGTTACCTTTTCACGCGATAATGGCTGAACGGATTTCGATGAAAATTGGAATATAAATTAAGTTCGTTGTAACTTAGATTTTAGGCTATATGGCATTCAAAATATATTATTTAAAAGGGGGGTTATAAGGGGGCCTGAATTAAATAAATGAATTATCTCGCTTATTATTGATTTTTGTGATAAATGTTACATAAAAAAAGTTTCTTTAAAAATAGCTTGCGATACGTTTTATTCCTTGAAAAATTGTGATAGGATTGATATTTAATGAGATAAATGAGTTTTAAAATTAAAATAACTGCCATCTAAGGCCGTGTAATGAATTAAAAAACAAATAGCTTCGTCTATAAGAGGCCTTGGACAGCAACAATCGAAAGCTATGAAAGATAGCCTACAGAGAATGTTTCTGTGTTTGCATGAAGTAATATCGGAAGCTAAATTAACCGATTTGTATAATTAATTATTATTTCACCATTGGAAAGTGTAGTTTCTCTAGATGGACATAATGGTGTAATGTTATTACAGTAACTTCTGATATAATATAATATAATATAATATAATATAATATAATATAATATAATATAATATAATATAATATAATATAATATAATATAATATAATATGTAATATTATATAATATAATTTAAGTTATTTGAAGGGTTCACAACCATAGTGGGCCAAGCGCCATTTACTGAATACGTAGAAAACAAGGGTTAAAATTAAGTTACTATCATAATTCAATGGAAACCTATAACAAGTAAAATAAAATATACACATTAAATCTAAATGATGTCAGTTTTCATTAAACTATAATAAACTGTAATAAAAATTAAGAAACAGGTTAAAGGAATTGTCATTGCACCAAATGAGTGTCTCTGGACCAAAATGATCGCATTTTAATTATTTGGATGCAATTTAAATTAAGTAACATATTAAACGATATCCTTCTATCAAACACGAATGTTCCCTGGATCAAACGTCCAATTTTAATTATGTGATTACTTTATATTTATTTCTAACGGGTGCAGCGGAGCGCACGAGTACGGCAATTTATGAAATAGTATTCTACAGTACCGTATGATATTCTTGCGGGCTCTAAAAGTAGCTGCAATAAATTAAATTTTGAGTTGGAGACACCTGTGAGATATAATTCATTACTCGCATTAATAAAATTATTGTGCAGTGGAATTAGTTCTGGAGTTAATTTTTTAATGAGAGATAAATTTTCCGTCAATTTAGCCTATTACTTCTTCGATTGAGAAGCAGGTTCATTTTTTGTGTTGTTCGTAGTGACGTGGCGTAAGGCATCATGCCTAGGATTCACGTTAAGTACTTTGATTCAGTCTTCTTGTGGACTATATTTTCTCATGAAATTTGGGCTAGAGTTTGGGACTGGTGCCTAACTAGCATCACGATGAATTTGAGGAGGTATGATAAGTAGCGAGATTAGGTTATGGAAACCAGATATAACGGTTGGGATTATTATCGCATTCTAGTTAGGTGATGATTCACCTCTTGCTGGGGCATATGAATGTGAACCCTGCAGATCGGCCTTTGGGTTTCGTGGTCTGTCGCGCCATGGAAAAAAATAGACTTACCTCTAAGAATGACCTTAGAGTTTTAAGGAACCTCATTTCTAAACTGTCTTAAAATCGCAATGCTCCTACCCATAGAAAATAAGTGAATTAATCATCTCCTCTCTGCATTCCCCTTGTTCTATTTTAATTCTTCTTCTACTTCTCTTCCTCTTCTTCATCTTCGTATTTCCCTAGTCGTCTTATAATACTCTTGTTCTCCCAGTATTCCCCTTCGTCCTTTATTTTCCTCATTCTCCTTGTATTTTCCTTCTATTTCCTTTGCTCTCGTTGTATTATCTTTGTTCTGCTTGAATTATACTTTCATTCCTCTTGTATTCTTCTTTCTCTTCTTTTTTTCTTTTGTTCTCCCCGTATTCACTTCTTCTTTCTGTATTTCCCTTGTTCTCGAGGTATTCCCTTTGTTTTCCTTATATCTTTTTCTTCTCTTTGCATCCTCCTTGTCCTCAGTGTTTTCCCCTTGATCTCCTTGTATTCCCCTGGTCTTTGTATTACTCTTTTCTCCTTGTTATCATTATATTCTCCTTTTTCTCCCGTATTCCCCCTTTCCTCCTTAATTCTCATTTTACCTTGTATTATAGTTTGACAACTTCAAGTGAAACCTCATAAAACACTCCAACTTCTGGAATCTCTCTCTTTCTTTCTTCTCTCTTCCTCGCTCCTCAGGCACCAATCACCACGTAAATATCTGAGAGGGTGTGTGTGGGCATCGCGACCAATAGAAGAACCGCTCTCCAGTATTACCGCAATAACGGATTCTTCATTTTTGCCTCGACTGTCGGCTAGAAAGGTTCCATTATGCTAGCATTGCAGGCAACTGGTCAACCTTTTCAAGCTTTTGTTAGCAGGTTTGACAAACTGTGAGAGGACCTGCAAGTACATAGTGCATAGTGCTCTCTCCCTTCCCCCCGTGCTTTCTCACTTGCTCCTCCCCAAGACAGCCAGCGCTCACGTAGTAACTCGGTCAGGGTTTCAGTTCGATTTGTCAATCTATACACCCTTTCTCCTTGTATTCCTCTTGGTTTCCTCGTATTTCCTTAATGTCCTTGCATCTCCATTCTGTCATTATATATCCCCATTTTCTCCTTGTATGTCGGCTTCGGTAACGTAGTCGGTATAGTGCAGGCCTTCTGGGCTCGAGATTGCGGGTTCGATCCCGGCCCAGGTCGATGGCATTTAAGTGTGTTTAAATGCGACAGGCTCATGCCAGTAGTTTTACTTGCATGTAAAAGAACTACTACTACTACTACTACTACTACTACTAATACTACTACTACTACTACTACTAATACTACCACTACTACTATTACTACTACTACTACTTACTGGCTTTTAAGAAACCCAGAGGTTCATTGCCGCCCTCACATAAGCCCACCATAGATCCCTGTCTGAGCAAGATTAATCAAGTCTCTATCATCATATCCCACCTCCCTCAAATCCATTTTAATATTATCTTCCCATCTACGTTTCGGCCTCCCCAAAGGTATTTTTCCCTCCGGCCTCTCAACTAACACTCTATATGCATTTCTGGATTCGCCCATACGTGCTGCATGCCCTACCCATCTCGAACGTCTCGAAGAATACAATGCGTGCAGTTCTGTGTTGTGTAACTTTCTCCATCCTACTGTAACTTCATTCCTCTTAGCCCTAAATATTTTCCTAAGCACCTTATTCTCAAACACACTTAACCTATGTTCCTCTCTCAAAGTGAGAGTCCAAGTTTCACAACCATAAAGAATAACCGGTAATATAACTGTTTTATAAATTCTAACTTTCAGATTTTTTGACAGCAGACTGGATGATAAAAGCTTCTCAACCGAATAATAACAGGCATTTCGTAAAAGAACTCCTGTGGGATAAAAGTCTGGCACACGGCGAGGCTGATATAACCTCTGCAGTTGCGAGCGTCGTTAAATAAACCATAATTTTTTTTCAACATAAAATAAAATTGAAGCAAGAAAACAATATTAGTTTTTAATAACGAATCAATCTATTTGACAGTCCGTCACATACAGATTTTATAATGATTAACTAAAATATCTATAAAGCATTTATAAAGTAGTCAAAGGAGAAATACGTCTAGTAATAACTACAATATGAAAACCGTTTTATATTAATTGTTGTAGAAATTAAGTTAACAGCTCCTAAAATTGAAGAGACACCTGCTAAGTGTAATGAAAATGTTGCTAAGTCAACTGATGCTCCAGCCTGTGCAATGCCAATAAACTACTTTCTGATATTAATAATATCATAATTATAATATTAAGTACAAGAATAATATTTACACAAATAAATCACCGTCTATGGTTCAACATTTTTATTGCAACAAGGTTCCACGGATTACATGGAACAACTACGATTCTTCTTGCTTGCAGTAATCTTTTTAATATTTTATTTAGAAATTGCACTATTATTACCAATAACAATTATTATATACGCATCAAGAGTTATAATATGAACAATTGAAGAGTCCACTGCCAGAATGATGGATGTAATTTGGAATACATTTTGTAGTACAAGCAATTCAAAGTTTGAAATGCTTAGTGCTCAAAGCTTAACTCTGATTTTCCGATCATTACTGGACAATGACTATCAGTGTTAATGCCATATAACTCTCTATGTAGATTCTATACGTCTTAAGCTATGCATTGACAGTCTTGGTTCATTTTCGACAAGAAAGTGACATCCATCAGTCTTGCAGTGGACTCTGCAATTATTAGAACAACATTTTTACTCATTCTAGTAATAGGGTTATATCATGAACGAAATCAAGGATCTCAAATTGAGGAGAAAATAAATTCCTAACAACAGTAAATAGAGCTAATTGAAAACTAGATCTGACGTTGATGTTGTTTGGAGTAGCCACTGACTTATTTTGCTTTTGTACTGAAAATATTCGTCTAAAATGGTAGCTACAATAAAGAAAGAGAAAAATCGTCAGGAAGCACTTTGTCTGCAGGAGGATACAAAAAGAAGGCGAAAGTCAGTATAAAGTATCATAATGAAGCTAATGTCTCGAGACCGTGGAAGTGATACGATTCCATAGTATAAAGTGAAAGGGAATTATTTAGAAAGAAGTAACTGGAGAAAGGTTCGTAAGACAAATTATTGCAATCAAGAAAGAGAAGAGAAAAATATAAATTAATGAAAAGCTCAGGAAGAGGGAGTACATTCGAAGTAAAGTGGAATAGAATGCAATCTACTAAAGAAGGAAAGAAGTTGGACAAGATTAAAAATGTTACACGCAAAACATACATTGAAACTACTATAAACAATAGAAAGTATTTTAGTTTCATAATTTTAGACATGATTGTTAGTGAAATGTAGGGTTATTACAAAAGAAAGAGACAACTGCTAGATATGCTACATGGTCAGAACTGTTTAACATATAAAAATTCATCTCACATGGTTTTGTAAATATATTTAAAATCTTACAAATAAATGTTCGAAATGTGACAAACGACATAAGGCGGTAGTCGAATTGTTACGGAACATATAGCAATATAATTTCGTCAACATTTTCACAAGCTAGGCCTACTCTGATGCGATTTGTTATGTTATCTAGACTAGTGAAAGTTAACTGAATAAAAACCCGGATTTTCGCATTCTCCCATAGAAATAAGTTACAGGGTGTTAAGTCGGGACTTCTTGGCGGCCAAAGTTTGTATAATCCGTTTCTAACTGAAATGTTGCACAACCAATCCAGCGTTGTGGAAGAGGTCTAGTAAGATGATGTCATTGTTCCCAGCGTCAGTGTTATGGTACTCACTTATGCTGGAAAATTAAAGTTCACGCTGTCTTCATGTATTTAAGACATCAACAAATAAATGAGAAACTCCTTTGGAAAAGGTTGTCATACAATATTTTTTAAGACATAGCACAAAACATATTAACCTTTGGAAAATACCAGACATTACAATATAATTCTATATATAGCAAGTCCGGATGGCGCAGTTGGTATAGGGCTGGCCTTCTGTGCCGGGTTCGATCCTGGCTCAGGTCGATGGCATTTAAGTGTCCTTAAATGCGACAGGCTCATGTCAGTAGATTTAATGGCATATAAAAAAACTCCTGTGGGACAAAATTCTGGCATACCGGCGACGCTGATATAATCTCGGCAGTTTTGGGTGTCGTTAAATAAAACATAATGAATTAATTATATGTACGAAGGTCATTTCATAAGTCATGGCAACTATATTATATCGGCCAATAAAGCACCAGGAATATAAATTCACTATATGCGATTGAAGGTCACTAGAATGTGCTTGGCAATACTAGTACCAAATTGGGTCCGGGTACAGGAGGCAATGGGTGAGGGAAATTGAAATATATTGAAATACAAATCATTGTTTTATTATGCACAAAAGGAAGAAAAGTACATTACTCACAGCTAACACCCTTCAAAGTAATCCTCCAAGGCCTCCACACATCTTTGCCAACGATGATGCAGACGTTGAATACCATCAATTGTGTGCTATTCGTCTACTGTACTCCAACCTCGAGAAAGTCTTTGGGGAATGAGACGAAGCGGGGTGATGCTGTGAATGAATGTTGATGTCATAAGATGTCATAAGGTCACACACATGGGTACTCGTTTCTCTATTGGCTAGCTCTCACAGCACAAACGATAACATTGATACACACATATTTATACTACCCTAGTTACAAAATTAGATCACTGTTAATCTCCTGGTCTTTTAATCTCTCCATGCAGGAAATAACATATACAGGAGAGCGCATGGTTTTTAAACTGACGTTATAACGGTAATATTATCTACTTCGTTCCAATAGATGACGCAATAGTAAGCGCATTCGTTTCACGGTTGATCTTATGGCTGGAGAACAGTATGTGTACCACCTCTCGTCGAAGCGCTCTCCATGTTTGAAGGCCTTCACCCATCGTGCAACAGTTGGATAAGGCAACCCCATGGTTCTCGTAGCTCAGAATGACTGACGAGCTTTTCTGTCACGAATAACTGCAATTCTCACGTATGACCGCTGTTCATCTTTACTTACATGCATCTTGGAGCACAGCTTCTAAAATACTGTAGTAACTTTTGCGTGTTCTGTCAACTAGCCACCAGTGCACATAGATGCAATCTCGCTGTGGAATCCCGTAGAGTGCACAACAGGTTTACAAGCGTATATACTGAATTAACTACATTTTCAGTTATTCGGACGTAGACTTCGTGGAATTGCCACGAGAATCGTAAGGTTTACTGCGCACGCGGTATAGACTGTATGAGAAGGGGGCGTGCAAAAGATGAAGTATGTCTCTGATGTAAACACTGAGCAGTATACTACGGTTACAATAAAAGCTGTATCCTGCAGTCAAGAAATATAATGAATGATCATTGAAGTAGGAAATGTCTAAACATGTAAATACACAATTATTTATAGTGAGATGTATTAACTCTTAAATGTAAGATACTCACATCATCCTTAAATATGTGCATTGCAGTGGAGAGTTACGTACATTTTGAGCGACTGCAAAGTAACCTCCTCCGATGGTCACTTAAACAGTTTTTATTTTGGGAAAATGTACGTTCAACATCACACGATTTAATACGTACATATTTGAAGAACGTAAAATCACTACTTTTTAGTACACCAACTTCATATATCTTGTCGTGACCTAATAGTACATCGTTTATAATACGAAGTTGTGAATAGGCAGAATTTTTAGCAATAACGTTTCTCAACTTACATTTAACTTTTTCTGAAATTAGTGAAATGTTATTTTGTATAACTGTTTGTGATACTTTATCCACTATATTAAGGGCTTCTGAGACTTGTAGTGTAGACGATTCTAACAGGATGATGGTTTTGGACACGATTTTAAAATTATTAGAATCAATGTACAGATTAGTATCTTGGAAAAAAAAATTATGTTTTATTTAACGACGCTCGCAACTGCAGCGTCACCGGATGTGCCGGAATTTTATCCCGCAGGAGTTCTTTTACATGCCAGTAAATCTACTGACATGAGCCGATCCTGAAATATATTACGGCATGTTAGATTGAATTCTTGTCTGCACTGAACAAATGTTAAGCTTTGACTATTCCAAACACAGTAATGCAAAAACAAGTGCTTACATAGGTATACATTAGCTGTAGCTGCTCTATCTATTTGGACCGGTCACAACTCTTAACATGAACTGCTTATACTACGAGAACGGGCGGTCGCTCACCTCCTCTATACTACCGTACATCGGCAACTTGATAGCATGCTGCGTGTGGCAATTCAACGAAGTCTATTCGGAAGATATATCATAGTTGCTATGACTTATTAAATGACCCTCATATATATATATATATATATATATATATATATATATATATATATATATATACCAATCACAGGATGTTCCGAGGTTTACCCCAACTGTAGAAATCAAAGGATGAAGCTGTAAAATATCTTAGAGTGCACTTAGATCGCAGTCTATAAAGAAAACATCATATCAAAAATAAGCTTAAATTGGCCTACTCAAGACTCACTAAATTATATCCGCTTGTCAACAAGAAATCATTTCCAAAGCTACAAAATTACATGCTACTTAACACATCTCTGTTATGATCTCTACTGCTTTACGCCTGTCCTGTCTAGGGTAGAGCTGCAAGAAGTAGAATGAGGCCTACGAATTTCACTCAATTCTCCTTGGTTTGTCCGTTAACGAGCAACTACAAAGAGAAACTTGTATTGACACAGTGAAACTGTTCATTCATTCACAATCTAAGAAGTTCTATAAAAATCTAGAAAATGTTTCAGGCGCAGTTCACTGCTCTCTCAGAAGAAAGTATACATTTCCCACCAGAATCAAGAGCCGACTTCCCATGGATCTAATATTGTAACAAACAAAAATATCATCACACACCTCGTATATCATTTATAATAATTTAACCAATTTTTTATTCACTGAGAGACCCTATCTAAGCTACCCTTCAATATTAGACATTGTATTTGTATTTAATTTATGCTCGACCATGCAGAAATGTAGTAATTATACACCTGGTAGCAGCCCTTTAATGCACCTCATTAAAGTACACCTATTCATTATAGTTCAGTTGTTCAGCCAATCAGAAATCACCATTGTAGCATTATAAAAGCGCAAGCATCGATTATTCTTGGATATGCAATCGAAAGACAACTAGCGAAACGTCACGGAGGCTGGAAATCCAATACTGTCGCAGAAGGTTATGTTCTATTACTATAATAATTAGCGTTAATTGTAAATAATATTCAAATAATTTCAATTTGTCATCTGGTTTTTCAATGTCTAATTTAATTTCAATGTTATATCAAGATTAATATTTAGTTTACTCGCTACATTATATCAAGGTCAATGACATTCGTTTCTCGGAAAAAATCAATACTTTCGCGTCTGCGCACATCTTACAATTTAGAAGGTCAGTTCCGCTCCTCACTTACATAACCGTAACATGAATACTTATGAATAATTTCAAATTAGAAATGTGGTCGAGCATAAAAAGTCGTATGAAACTTGCCTATAATGGTAATTATAGTGCTGCGCTCGTTTCATAAACAAACATACTCGCATCTTAATTACTACCATTATAGGCTAGTTGCATAATGTACTATTAGAAGTGGTTATATAGCGCTAAATGCGCTGATCAATCAATAAATTATATTGAAAGAAAACAACTGAAAGAATGTAAGGTAATCTTTGGGGAATCCTCGGCTTCATATTTTTCTCAAACATCATTTCGCTGTAATCATTTCGACTGACGTTAGATATATGTAATAGTTGAGAGACCGTCGTTAAAATACAATAAAGTAAATAACAATTATGTGCAGTATCATTTCGGAAATATGTCACGTATCGTTTTTAGTACAAAACTACATACGATTTCGAGTCACCTGCACAATAGGTCTGGTACACACAAGTGGCATGTTCATGTTTAGACAGTATACATTGTGGCACAGAGCTGCATATTTTGAATGATATTCTCTGCGTAACAAAAACCCATTTCATGCAGTTTCTATTGAACTTCTTTGAGTGTAAATGTGTTATCGATATCGGGTTGGAGTTTTGTTAACACATACACAAGCAATGACAATTATTGTCACAGCTAGACGAGGTCGATTAGCTACTGTCTAGTCGCTAATAAGTGGCAAACAACAAACGATCAAAATGGGACAGTGGTAAATGTCCACGGTTATTAAAGAGATATTTCTGGTTTTGTTTAAAATATTATTTAACTTTTGAACGGACGTATTATTCCAATTAGAAGTTCATAAAATCAGTTTCAAAATGATTCGTGATGATGTTACATTTTTGTCAGAAACAGATCTTGTAAGTTAGTTGCAGAGTTGTGTGTCACACTGAAAAGGAATAATTGGGTACGTCAGAAAAACTGATAGTGTAAAACACTAATTTTATTTTGTTATTATACAGGTTGTTAAAAAAGTGTCCGATATTTTAGGAGGTGATAGTATTCATCACAACAAGAAAAAAAGTCCAATAAACATGGTTCCTACAACACATACTTTCTGAGATCTGAACACTTGTTCACAGGAGGTGCTCACAAGGGAAGGGTTTCGGCTCGAACAGGAATTTTTGGTTAAAAATTTATGCATAGGCTTACATCACAAAGGTGATGAAGAACGTAAAAGCATTTATTTATGTATCTCTCCGTTTGGTTGGTATTGGCCAATAAAGGTAAAGGTATCCCCGTAACATGCCATGAAGGCACTTGGGGGGCATGGAGGTAGAGCCCCATGCTTTCCATGACCTCGGTACTAGAATGAGGTGGTGTGGTCGGCACCACGCTCTGGCCGCCTTTTACCCCCAGGAAAGACACGGTACTCAATTTTATAAGAGGCTGAGTGAACCTCGGGCCCGTTCTGAAAGTTTGGCAACGAGAAAAAATCCTGTTACCACCTGGGATCGAACCCCGGACCTTCCAGTCCGTAGCTAGCTGCTCTACCAACTGAGCTACCCGGTATTGGCCAATACACTTCTTTAAAAATGTACATGAGGATTCTCTATAAAATGCCTGAAACAGCATGGAGCAGAGCAATAAGCACAACACGTAGAAGCAACACCTGAACAATCTTCTGAACCACACTCCAGTGCTGAAAATCAAATGCCACTTCAATTAAATTTTTGAAGTCCGAGACTTGTTCAGGATTCACGTAACCAACTAACTGCCAGGAATACTGAAGCATAGGGCGGTACACTGGAGCAGACAACTGGTTATGAATAACAGAGTGCATTTTCATTATAAACACTCGATTTTCCAAGTTAAGTTCTGGATTCTCGGCAAGAGTCCTTATGTAATCTATTATCCTCCGAGCATATATTTTGTAATGTCTAAGATATTCAGAGGCTGGAAATATTTAGTTTTTTAGGTGTAATGATCATACATTCCATGTCCTAGCCTTGGAATGATCCATTTATTAAGGTCGTGTCCTTGTGCGCATTCAATGACTCACACAACAGTGAACATTTTTGATTACCTGTAATATTTTCAGACAGAACGTTGGAGAAAAATGTTCTTAAATGGGCTCTAGACATTTTACCTCTCGCACTAGCTACTAGGCTAGGCTAGGCTTACGGGTAAGGTGGCCCAGTCTCTTACTTGTGCAGTGTTCTCCCCACCCCTCAACTTGTACAGTGGTCTCACAGACAAACCACGCATTACACAAACGAATGCTTTTGGAAGCTTTACAGAGATGTAAAGATGGGCCTGTATACAAATTTTGGATACGAAATTCCTGTTCGAGCCGAAACCCTTCCCTTGCCAGTGTGACGTCCAATGGAATGCACTTTTCTGTCCTACAATACAGCAGACTATCAAATAATCATACCGTAGTTGACACCCGTGGCATGAAATACTGATACTTCGCAAGAAATACTGAAAAGAAAAGTTTGGTTGCGGATATGAGCAGAGTTCACCAGAGATGGTTTTGTGAATTTTAGTAATCAGTATTTGTGAGCTGATGAAAATTCCCATGCACTTGAAGACATGAGGCATCAGCACCGATTCTCAATCAACTTATGGGCAGGCGTTGTTTGCTATAGATTAAGGTCTATATGTGCTACCACAGAGATTAACTGGGGCTCGTTATCAGGACTTTCTTATTAACGTATTGCCTACCTTGCTGGAGTATGTGCCATGTCAGTAAAGAGTACAGATGGAACACCAGCACATTTTTTCGCAATGTGCGTGAACATTTGATGCTGACATTTCAGGACCGCTGGATTGATTGGAGAGGCCTCACACCTTGGCCAGCTCGTTCCTCAAATTTAAATCCCCTAGACTTTTGGTTATCAAGAACAACCAGGTCAATTTCAAAGATTGCGTGATCCCTTACGCCGAAGGGCAGAGAAATGCATTGCCATGAACGGACGTTATATTGAGCACCTCCTATGAACAAGTGTTCAGATCTCAGAAAGTATGTGTTGTAGGACCCATGTTTATTAGACATTTTTGTCTTGTTTTGATGCATACTAGCACCTCCTAAAATATTGGATACTTTTTCTTAACACTCTGTATATTGTACAGTTCCTATGAAATATGTTACGGTTCACTGGTTTCTGTGTTCATACACATGCCGTGTTAACCTGAAGATGACCTAATAAGTTGAAAACGTTCGTTCATTAATCTACTTTAAATATGTAGTGGATTGTAAATCTCACTTGTTATTGATAAGTTATTGGAGGGAACGTATCATACAACTTTGATTGCTTTTATTTCAGTATTTTTGTTTCGATACTGCTATTTTGCTATCGATACCAGTAGAATATCGAAAATCCAATAATCGAATCGAATTATAGTAAGTATCGCATATAAAGTATCGATATCCACGTATATCGATACTATTGCAATGTTCTTATCAATGATGCAAGGACCTATTTAGTATTTATTGTTAATAGTTCACAAAAGTACATAAACTTAACAAATTAAAATTATCTACATACCAATAGTAATTAAACGTATTAAAAATACAACTTAATAACTATTTTTATGCTCGACCATGCCGAATTGTAGTAATTATACACTTGGTAGCAATCCTTTAATGGACCTCATTAAAGTACACCTATTCATTAAAGTTCAGGTGTTCCACCAATCAGAAAACATCATTGTAGCAATATGAAAGCGCAAATATCGATTATTCTCGGATATGCAATCGAAAGACAACTAGCGAAACGTCACGGAGGCTGAAAATCCAATACTGTCGCAGAAGGTTATGATCTGTTACTATAATAATTAGCGTTAATTGTAAATAATATTCAAATAAATTCAATTTATCATCTCGTTTTTCTATGTCTAAATCAATTTCCAGGTTATATCAAGATTAATGTTCATTTTACTCTCTAGATTATATCAAGGTAAATGACATTTGTTCCTCGGAAGAAATCAATACTTTCGCGTCTGCGGACATCTCACAATTTACGAGATATTGCACAAGGTCACTTCCGCTCCCCAGTCAGATAAGAATAATATGAATACTTATGAATAATTTCAAGTTAGAAATATGGTCGAGCATAAAAAGTCGTATGAAATGGTAATTAAGACCCTCGTATGAAAATTATGAAACTCGCTTGCGCTCGTTTCATAAACATGCTCGCGTCTTAATTACTACCTTTATAGGCTCGTTGCATAATGTACTATTTTCTATCATATATCTGTGTAATTTATGTTAGTTCAACCTTGCACTTACATAATATGGTTATCAATGATGCTGATAACTTGTATTTCTAACAAATTCTTTTATTTTCTTTCTGGAATTTTTTAAAAGATTATTGAAACAGGTTTCATCAGAGTAATCTTACTTTTTCCTAATGCCCTTACACATAGATTATTGTTGAATAATCTTTTCCAAACTTTGTAAGGGTATTAAATAAAAAATTAGAACTTCAGACCAATCTTTTCTCCATTACATGTGCTTATAATACCTAATTTAATGATAGTGATAAATTCGTTTTAGCCCAGAAGGGATGTAGTTTTTCAGAAATTCTGAAGGCATATGGTAATAGGGAGAGTTCGTGTTCGTGTTTTTGGTCGCGTCTGCAGTCTTCTCCATAATTTGCGTCACTTTTATTATATCCCCCTTCTCGTACTCCATCATCATCAGTATTGTTATCACAGCTCGTTAAGACGCTCTCTTTGGCTCATTATACAAGAAAATTTCATTTCTTCTTTTTCACATCGTCTCCCTCTTGATTATACGAGTATAACGCCTTCTTGTTGAGTTCAGAATGGTGTGATGATTGCATTCATAACTTTTTATAGAGCACAGTATGTAAAATTATAAAACATCTGCTTCATATTTATAAGTCATTGCATTCTTCCGAAGTAGGACTTCATTTTTGCAGTATATTCAAAATATCAAACATTACTGTAATTCCTTCACGTTCACATATTCCGAGGAGATATCATATCACATTGCCAGCTAGACAAATATACGTTAGATCTAGGTATTTCAAGTCTTCGGACATACAGCAAACTATCAAGCTTAATTACTATGTGAAGACATTAAAATTTCAGAGCACTACTTAAGATCGGCCTGGTTGGCGCAGTTGGTATAGCGCTGGGCTTCTATGCTATGATTGGCTATGTATTGTATATTTGTAGTAGAGCCATCGATGTAGCTTAGTCGGCAGACTCGCTGGGCTGCTGATCCGGAGCTGCGTTCGGGCTTGGGTTGGATCCCCCTTAGGTCTCATCGAATGGTTTCTTCCGAGGTTTTCCCCAGCCGTGGGACTGAAGCCGGATGATCTATGGCGAGTCCTCGGCATCATTCCATTTCCCCCTTTGATTTGATTACCTGGTTGGGTTTTTCCGAGGTCTTCCCAACCAAAAGGCAAATGCCGGGTAATCTTTTGGCGAATCCTCGGACCTCACCTCATCATTGTGGAAAATTACTACATTGTAAAACTGTAAAAATGGTAAAATATTGTAAAAATTTGTAAATATTGTAAAATTTTGACTTGTTCCAGATCTTAAAGCTTCATTGCTCATGTAAGATCTATGGAAGATAATAAATAAATGAAAAAAAAATTAAAATACCTGAGGTTGCGGATTCGATCCCGGGCCAGGTGTGCTTAAATGCGTCAGGCTCATGTCAGTAGATTTAGTGGCATGTAAAAGAACTCCTGCGGGACAAAATTCCGGCACACCTGTGACGCTGATATAACGTCGGCAGTTGCGAGAGTCGTTAAATAAAACATAACATTTTAACATTTTTGCACTACTTAATACAAAATTCCAAATGGGAGAATGCTTATAAATACCTTAGAACTTGCAAATAACGGAAACAAATTTTATTATACAGGGTTATTCAGGAAGTGAGATCCGCACTTTAGGGAATATTGCTATAGACATTTTGAACAAAAAATGCAGTTGTGAACTGCAATCTATAGAAGATAATGCAATGATGTTTAATGTTGTAATCAGGAGCGTACGCAATCATTTTACCATGTTTGAACTCTCTCCCCCTTCAATTTAAAAAAAATGACATTATTTAGATTTGAATATATTTTTTTACTCATCGTTTACCGGTACCTATCATATAAAAATAACTGATAACTAAATATGTGGTCTATATATGATTATTGTGTAAATGTAATAATGACACGTAAGCATTTTTATTATGGAAAATTAAACAGAATTTAATTCAATTTATCACAAATTAGATTGATTTAAAAAAATACGTTTCAAATATTTTATAATGATATTCATAAATATGTCTCTTTAGAACACAGTGTATTATTAAATATACCGTAACATAATAATTACAGGCACTAATACACAAAAGTCCGTATAGGTCAGTCTCTGCCAGATGAGTTTCCAATTCACTGCAGGCTAAAGCAAGGAGATGAACTATCACCTTTACTTTTCAACTTCACTCTAGGCTCCCTATGCCATTAGGAATGTCCAGGATAATAGAGAGGGTTTGGAATTGAACGGGTTACATCAGCTGCTTGTCTAGGCGGATGACGTGAATATGTTAGGAGAAAATCCACAAACGATTAGGAAAAGCAGGGGAATTTTACTTGAAGCAAGTAAAGAGATAGATTTGGAAGTAAATCCCGAAAAGGCAAAGTATATGATTATATCTCGTGACTAGAATATTGTATGAAATGGAAATATGAAATTTGGAGATTTATTCTTTGAAGAAGTGGAAAAACTCAAATATCTGGCAGCAACAGTAACAAATATAAATAACACTCGGGAGGAAATTAAACGCAGAATAAATATGGGAAATGCCCGTTATTATTCGATTGAGAAGCTTTTGTCATCTAGTCTGCTGTCAAAAAATCTTGAAGTTAGAATTTATAAAACAGTTATACAGTATTACCGGTTGTTCTGTAAGATTGTGAAACTTGTCGACCTGGTTGGCGAGTTGGTATAGCGCTGGCCTTCTATGCCCGAGGTTGAAGGTTCGATCCCGGGCCAGGTCGATGGCATTTAAATGTGCTTAAATGCGACAGGCTCATGTCAGTAGATTTACTGGCATGTAAAAGAACTCCTGCGGGACAAAATTCCGGCACATCCGGCGACGCTGATATAACCTCTGCAGTTGCGAGCGTCGTTAAATAAAACATAACATTTTTTTTTTGTGAAACTTGGACTCTCACTTTGAGAGAGGAACAGAGATTAAGGATGTTTGAGAATAAGGTGCTTAGGGAAATATTTGGGGCTAAGAGGGACGAAGCTACAGGAGAATGGAAAAAGTTACACAACACAGAACTGCACGCATTGTATTCTTCACCTGACATAATTAGGAACACTAAATCCAGTCGTTTGAGGTGGGCAGGGAATTTAGCGGGAATGGGCGAATCCAGAAGTGCATATAGAGTGTTAGTTGAGAGGCCGGAGGGGAAAAAGACCTTTGGAGAGGCCGAGACGTAGATGGGACGATAATATTGAAATTGGTTTGAGGGAGGTCGAATATGATTGTAGAGAGTGGATTAATCATACTGAGGATTGGGACCGTTGGCGGGCTTATGTGTGGGCGGCAATGAACCTCCGGGTTCCTTAATAGCCACAAGTGAGTAAGTAAGTACTAATTCACAAAATTATAATATACCGATGGATGGGGGAAAGTAACTGGCCAACATACCCCAATATATCCTGGCCTAGTTGCTTCATAAGTGGTCCTTTCTTGGTATCATTTGTGAGGTTCTGACCTGTATTCAGGCAGTTGACTGAACAACAAAAATATGCAAATTTCTGGTTGTCATGGTTTCGTGTTGCTGTTCTGTTATGAAGCGTAGTGAAATAAATGGTTGAAACTGCATCAATTATAAATGTATTACATGAACATAGGTCTGATAATCAGTATTTATGGAGTTACTACGCAACTGTAGGAATTCTAAGAAAGTGTACAAGCGTATGTGAACAAAATTAAAGGGATTCAGTTAGAAATTCACACAAATTTTATTAAATGGTACTTTATTAAAGTCAAAAATAAGCGTAAGGATACCCCACTTCGAAAACATTTATTGAAATATTCCTTTTTCACTTCAGCACAGTTGGCACCACGGATGTGAATCGCGCTCGTAGCATTTCAAAGCTCGGCAAGATTGATGAGCACAGCAGCATCCACAATACGTGCAGGCAACTGTTCTGTTGTTTGTACTTTAGTCTGGTGCAAAATATATGATGATATTGAAATATGAAAGGGAGCGAAAATGTGTTGATAATATGAATACATAGGCCTACTTCGCCTGATGTCTAAAGGGATATCTTCCAATATAACATTGCGAATAATTGCTGATGGCAGGCCTACTCGTCTACAGCTGACGTCACCAAACCTTATATATCATACCCGTGTTAAGCGAAACTCCAGTCCTTTTAGCGCAGGCCCCACTGTTTGTATGAAGACACAAAACGCTGTTCTCCGATGTTTCATAGAGCAGATTTTTAAAAGGACGTAAAATAAAACGTCTGAAATCTGGGGAGCGTGATGATCAAGCTGTAATATCTTCTACCGATACATCTGTCAGGATAATATTGATACAGGTGCGAAATTTTTAAGGATATGTATGACTGTAGTGAAGAGTTGACGGCTATGAATACATTAACAAAACTAATTTATTTCAACACCTTCTGACCTCGGTAGAGCTTTCAAGAAACTAGAGTAGAACACACTGTGTACGATCATGTGGACATAATACAATGTAATGGAAACTATTTCAATAACTATTTAAGAATTCTGAATTGTGTTGCAAACATTCATTCTATCCGTTATAATTTTAAGGGAATTTACAGATATTTTATTTGCACATGAATTATGAATAATATTGTTGGTATTCAATAATATAAATGGAATTTCTGCTATGTGAATTTCAAAATGTTACATGCAACTGTTTGAAAGTTAATTGAGAACTTAATACAACTGAAAAGATAGGTATTACATATTTTACTTTGACATTCTTTAGGGCCTATTAGTTTCATAGTAATTTCTTCAAATTTTTATGTACGAATTGTATTGATTTCTTTGTTTAAGTGTATTTCTGTTACATTATTCTTTCCCTCTTTTTATTTTAACTTTCACTGTCACCAAGTGTATATCATTTTGAAACAGGGAATGTCGTTCTTGTTTTTTTACATTCCACAGGAATTTGTAACTGTACACAGTACCTTAATATCTGCATAGCTTTTGTTGTGTAAGTTACTTTTGCTCTTTATAATATTATTTTCTTACACTTCATATCATGTTTAAAGGAGAATCAGGTGTAGAAAAAGAATAGGTAATTGACCGTATTATTCCTAACATTCTTATTGCATGATTATATGTTTTCAATGTGATTGTGAAAATATAATTTATTGTGTCTTATAAGATATTGTGAATTTTATTAGTAACACAATGTAATTTATTTGTCACAACAATAATTCCTTTCTACAATTCACCTTAAACGCTCTCGTCAACAATTGGATCTTCACTCAACACAGTATTCGTTATAGCACTCCACCGACGACAATGACAATTTACTTGGACTATTACGAACAACAATGAACTGTTAATCTTAACTAATATTTACAAAGCACTATTTACAAATCGGAATTACCAGTTCTCAGTTCACAGTTCTTCTATCTCAGTCACTCGAGTTCACGGTATCTCGAACCACAGACCTTCAGAGACAGTTCACTGTACTCGAACTCGGGTCCCTCCAACTGCGGTCCACTGCACTCGAACTCAGGTCCCTCCAACTGCGGTCCACTGCACTCGAACTCAGGCCTTCGGATGTTGACGCAGATGCGGACGCACACTCGAGTCGAACTCCGGCTGGCTTGCTTGCTCTGGCTTTCTCACTGACTGAATAACTGAAAACTCCAAAACTGGAAAAACTGCTGTCGTTCCTTCGCGTCCGTAATTTATAGCCACAGCGACGTAGCCTCGAAGGCTCCACGCGTCTCTAGAGATGGCACTCCAGAAAAATCCCGAGCCCTCTCCTCTCTACCAGCACCAGATGCGCGCGCACTCTCGCTCCACTCTCTCGCCGCGTTGGCCCTTTTCCCCTCTCCGCCGCGCGCCATCCCAAGTGCTCCGCGCGATCTTCTCTCTTGCGGGACGCTGGTCGTGAGTTCGAATCTCACGTCGCTGTCACAATATTTTCTGTTAATTAATATACAGGGCTATTTATAAGTCCGTGAAACATGAAAAAATTCATAACTACTAAACTACACAACGAATAACAAATTACTTCACATTACAATAAAGAGAAACTCTCAAAGTTTTGTTACATACCTCACAGATGCTCAATGTACGGCATACCTTCATGCGGTAATCCATCTCGTCCGACACACGCTCCAGCATGTCACGGTTGACCAGAGCCACGGCAGCTGTAATCCGGTGGCGAAGTTCCTAGAGATCACCGGTGAGCGGAGCCACATAGACAATATCCTTCACAAACCCCCACAAGAAAAAATGACACGGAGTTAAATCCGGTGATCGTGGTGGCCACTTCATTAACGCGTCATCTTCTGGTCCTGTGCGTCTGATCTGTCTCTGTGGTAAATTTTGATTCAGATTGCTGTGACAGTGACAGGAGAATCCATCTTCCTGAGAGATGTAATCTTTGTTGTCTTCATTCAGCTGAGAGATCAGCCAGTTTTGTAACTTGTCCAAGTAAATCTTGCCAGTGACGGTGAGCTCTACAATGAAAACTGGCCCATACACCTTCTCTTTCGAAATCACACAGAATACATTCACCTTAGATGAGTCTCGCACATCCGCTATGACTGCGCGGGAAATTTCAGTTCCCCATATGCGCACGTTGTGCCCATTCACTTTTCCGGAGAGATATAAAGTTGCTTCGTCGCGATAAGCAAGTCGGCGAAACTGTCTACTTCAAATCTTTGACGAGGTCCTTGCACATTCCAACATACAAAACGATTGCTGACGTTTAGTAAACGTCATTTTGCCACTATTGATAACTATTGCCACCTAGCGATAAATCATGGCAACTAAGAGCGGGCTTTTCTTATTAATGAAACTTGGAGAGTTTCTCTCTCTATCGGTATGTCAAGTACCATGATATGTTGCGTACTTTATTTGTTATTAAACTTTAAAATGTTTCACGGACTTATGAATAACCCTGTATTATTTAGATGATTAAAAATATTAGAAAACAATAATTATCATTCATTTTACTCTCCAATTCACATGAATCTATATAATCATGTTTCTCACACTTTAAAGTTCTATTTCCATAAGATTTTGTAATATGACGTTCGTTTTTAAGTATGCAAAGCTGTGCACTGTTTGAGTCCATTGAAATGAGAATGATGACGTAGTTCCATTAGCAACAGAAATATAAAGCTCAGTACAATTTCTCTTCGCAGTTGCTGGGATTTGTAATAGATGAGTTCATAATCCCGTCTGGTTATGCTCTTCCACGCGAGAGAGCTCTGGTTCTCGGTTACTACAAGTTACCTCAGCATTAAACAAGCAACAGCAGTCTCCGAAGTAGCACAATGGAATCCTCAAGTGACGAACTGTCGAGCTGTTCTCAGCGAAGATGTACTGTAGGTCTAGTCTCCGCGTATAATTCATGAAGGAATTCAACGTTCCTTGCATTGTCAACTTTTGTCATTCGAGATAGAACTTGTGTATATTATCAACAGAATCAGAACTATGTAACGCACACTTCCCACACCTGTGGATATCTCGAATGAAATACAGTCTGTTCCGTTTGGGTATGGATAATATTAGTTCATTATTATAAAGCTGTTGTGATACTAGGAAATAGTAATATGCGTTACAAGAGCGGTATGTTGATGTTTTCATGTTCGAGGAAGAGATTGAAAAAGCTAAACGTAGTTGAGCTTTTTTAATTTCCGAGAACATGAAAACAAACATACCGCTCGTGTATCGTACATTACTTTGTGCGAAGATCGTTTATTACATACCTGAAAGACGAATTTGTAATTAGTTGCAATGAAATCTCCATCTTGGTTTCTGTTCAATGACGGCAACTTTTAAAAACTAAAATATCTATCCTCAACATTGTTGCTATAAAATGTTTTCTGTGTTTACTATATTCCAGCAGGCCGTGATATACGTCTGTTTTTTTCCCCCCAGTATACAAATGCGAACTTAAAACAAACGGTAAGGTTATGTAATGATTTATTTTTCATTTTAATATTTTTAACAATATTATTTATATAACATATTTCAGTAATAACATCGGCATCTGGAATCTTATTGATTTTTTCACGGCTTCCTTAATGTTACTTGCATTACAAATTCAGTAACTTTTGTGGTGTTGTAGAGTTTACTTAAAGTTTGCAAATATTTAAAAACAATAATTAACAGTGCAATTTAGGTGAAATTGCAGTGGTAAATTTCCAATTTATAATTATTACTATGTTAAACGTCTCTAAAAATAATATGTTAAAAGCCTAAAGCAGTAAAATGAATATGGCGCTTAAGCGGCAAGAAGAGGGAAATTGTTATTTGCGTTACGTTGGGAATATTGAATGTGGTATTTCACACTTACCGCGGATTGGTTTTGTGCGGAAAGCAAGCAAATACGCACGATCTCGCACAAAATTTCTTGCTGGTTAGATTATGCTGGTTACGTTGGGAATACTGAATGTGGTATTTCACACTTACCGCGTATTGGTTTTGTGCGGAAAGCAAGCAAATACGCACGATCTCGCACAAAATTTCTT
Organism: Periplaneta americana; assembly: GCA_025594305.2. Lineage (NCBI taxonomy): Eukaryota > Metazoa > Arthropoda > Insecta > Blattodea > Blattidae > Periplaneta > Periplaneta americana. Next base: position 36,658,035 of record JAJSOF020000005.1, on the reverse strand, counting down.
GCTGGTTAGATTATGATGAAAAGATGGGAGCGTCCATATATGTCAATCAACAATGCATAATCTGTAAGGACAAATGAAAAACGTAGATAATTAAAATGGCTACTACAAATCAACAGCGGGCACAATGTGTTGTTTGATATGGTAATTTTTTTAGAGTGTTAAAAGAGTTCAAAGGGAATTTCGATGTGAGTATGGTGTGCATAATGTACCTAAATACGATTCCATAATGTGGTGTCGAACATTTCTAGAAACAGGTTCTGTGTTCAAAATAGCATACAGGAGGTCGCAGGCGAAACCCAGTACGGGAAGCAGCTATCTCTTAGCTTGATCCCCAAGCCCCCAGATCTTGCCTCTCCTGACTTCTTCGTGTAGGGTTTTGTTAAAGACATTGTCTATCCATAGAAACCAAGGAACATTGATGATCTGAGAGTAAAAATTACTCAAGCTTTTCAACAAATCACCCCTCTTATGTTACAACGGACATGGACTGAATCGCATCACCGTTATGAGTTGTGCAGGGTGCGGAATGGGGGTCATGTTGAGCTCTGAGGAATCTCTCATTTTTCAGTGTTGTATGCACAAAGTTTCAACAAATAAAGTTCAGTAGTATATGTTGTACGGTGTTTTTATTTTATCCATACCCAAACGGATCACCTTGTATTTGTGTTAGGCTTCTAGTAATCTCACATTTTACAATACATTTTTTACATTCCATACAGAAAATAATTTTTGATAATCAAAATCAAACGGCACCATGCAAATGTAAGCTGTTCTTTACTCATGAAATAAAATAACACTATTCTATATGAAGTGCATCGTTCACTTCGTGGTTTTGAGGAAAAGGAATACACCTGTATCCGGAATATGCAATTGATGAATACGATATCGCCGCCTTCTAAAACTATCTTAACGTTATCGAAATCTGGACGATTGAAAGTAAAACGCAAATAAATGTGAGTGAAAGTAAGTCAATATCCTTCTATAGAACGTATAAGGCAATTTGTCTCAATTGCCAACTGAATTGTGGCAAAAAAAAAAAAAAAAAAACTGGATCGACCCTTGTTGTTGATTTCAGAGCCTTGTTCACTCCAGAGCACTATAGACTGTTAACTAAGACCTTCGTGGTTCAAATCCTGCCTGGGAAAGAAACTTTTTTTTGTTCCTTATTCAAATTTATTTCCAATACTTTTCGATTGCTGGTATATTTCATGTTCTGGGAATAATAAGGTAATTATGTAGTAAAATATCGCTGTAATCGAAAAGTACCGTATTAATTATTTTGAAGTGGTAGAAGTGATATCGTGATTATTTTTTATGTGTAATAGCAGTGGGGCTCATTTTTGACCCCGTTAACTTTTCACTTGTTTTTGCTGAAATTAGTTCATGTCAGTGTGTAGGTTGTTGTAATAGTATTGATACTTCATAGAAGAGGATAAGCTCTTAACTCGAACTGTAATCCTGATATTAGCGACGACCCTTAATTTTCAATTTATGGACACATTACAACATTGCAATTCCTGGAATTAATTGAGAACCCTCAGTAACTATTCCTCGAGTGTTCTCATAGAGATAGGAGAAGAGATATTACAGCTTCAGTATCAGACACTGCTTCACTGTCAAAGAGGTAACCATGATAATAACCTGGACTTGGTCTCATTTGAGATATTGGCTCTTCGAGGGCCTAAACACTGGAGTGATTCTTGCATTTAGACTTCTTTTGGCCCATTATGTGCCCTACATACTCGATGGCTGTCCAAATCCTACATCTGGCCTGGGTACCATTCGTGGATCTGATGACGACTGGTAGACTATCCTTCTTCAGTCTAGACAGATCCAGGGCTCATCCTCAGACGAGTATCTGATAGACCATAAAATTCAAAGCTTTAAATCCTCCATACTAAGGGATGTGACACAAACCTGACGTTGAGGAAAGTGAGTTTAAAGTTGAGTGACAATGGAAAATTGTACACAAAGTCTACGGCGTCTATTTTGTGTTTAGATATTGCGCTTTGACTTTATGAAATAGTTCACTGCAGATTTTGTAGAAATTTAAAAATTAAAAATAATAATTCTTTAATAAGACGATGCACTTGTACCTCTTGTGTTGCAAACTATTTGTAGATTCCAATAGAATTCAAACTAAATGTAAAAAATAACGGGAATTTTACTTGAAGCAAGTGAAGAGATAGTTTTGGAAGTATATCCCGAAAATAAACAATGATTATGTCTCGTGACCAGAACATAGTATGAAATGGAAATATAAACATTAGAAATTTATCTTTTGAAAAGGTAGAGGAATAGTAACAAATGACTAGACAGTGGATGCGGGATGACTTATCGTTGAATGTAGGTGCATATTTACTATATGTTACATTTTTTTCATTCACACCATTGGCTCAACAGTTTTAAACGTAAACAGACGACGTCAAAATGCTACTGTATCTCCGTACAGTCAGAAGGAAAAGAAAAATGACGTACTGTAGCACATACCTCGTCATCGTTGGAGTAAACTACTATTCGTAAGTTGTCGAAGTTGAATCGTCTTCGCCTGTCGCTTAAACAGTTTTTGTATCGAGAGAATTTCTGAAGAAAACTTCTAAAATGGGTATCACTTAATTCCTTTAGAGGAATATTTGCACTGAGCATCATGTTGCACATGTCTTTGCAAAACGTTTCCCGCACAACTAGATGATGATGATGATGACGATGTAGTAGATGGTTCCTCAGATTTCATTTCAACGCATTTCCTATGTGATGTACTGTTGCAATGTTTCTCTATAGCCTGAGTTGTTCCGGTTTTTTTTTTCAATTTTACATACATTACACACGATATTGTCTTCGTTAATTCATAAAATGTCACTCCCATACTTCTTAATTGCACTTCGTATCTCTGAGCGAATTGAACGTTTTTCCTTCGACATTATGAATGAATCAGCACTACACTATTCAACGCGTACTAAATACTTGAGCAGGATAACACAAAGGCACGAGTTGCGTTGCAATATTACTATGAACGCTGCTGTACTCGCCATGCACACAATAAGACGACGCGGCACGTGTCATATACTGAGATAAAAAACAACTTCACTTTTCCTTAAGTCATACCGCATAAACTGTCTATAAATTACACTCGAGAAAAAATTAAACGCAGAATAAATATGGGAAATACCTGTTATTATTCGGTTGAGAAATTTTTGTCATCCACTCTGCTCTCGAATAAGTTGAAAGTTAGAATTTATATAACAGTTATATTACCGGTTGTTCTGTATGGTTAGACTCTCATTTTGAGAGCGGCAAGAGGTTAAGGGTTTTCGAAAATAAAGTGCTTAGAAAAATATTTGGGGTAAGAAGGATGAAGTTACAGGAAAATGGAAAAAGTTACATAACGCAGAACTGCACGCATTGTATTCTTCACCTGATATAATGAGGAACATTAAATCCAGACGTTTGAGATGGACAGGGCATGTAGCACGTATGGGTGAATCTAAAAATTCATATAGAGCAGTCTCGCGATGGTGACTAATATTTGCGGGCGAGAGCTATTTTTTGCCCGCAACGCGCGCGCGGAGCTCTTTTACCTGTAAACATTGCTAAAGGATGTGCAGATCTTAGAAGATAGCGCATCATGACGGAACGGAAGGGCTCATACAATAAAGTTTCAAGGAAGAGTGGAAGATACAATATTTATGCTTCGAACATGGCGATGAAGTCCAGTGTTTGTGTAAAAATATATCATTTGCAAAAAAGCAGAATAAAACGGCATTATGAGACCCAACATTAAAAAAATATAGGCATTATTCAGGAGAAGAGCGAAATAAATTCATTTCGGAATTGACATCGAAGATAAATTAATTTACATTTGGGTCAGTAAATAGTAACTAGATTCCTTTTATTTCTTTATTTTAAATGTATTGTTGATGTTTTATTTGTTGCTTGTTTCTGGATATTTACTTTTATTAGACTACGTGTTTCTTTAATTCAGAAATAATATTTTATCTTTGATTGCACTTTAACTTATACTATTACTAAGCTCAAAAAACCAATTCACTTTTATTCCAATAACTATTTTAAAGATTTTGAGCAAATGTGAACTAAACATTTTGAAAACTTTGATGCAAGGAGCTGTTTTTAGTAACGTGAATATAAAATATACTTAAAAATATAATTTCAAAACTATTGGACCTAATTTCACCAAATGTAGAGATATTATTATAGATCTGTTTATATAGCTTAAATTTCACAAATATTTGGCTGAAAAGTGTGGAAGTTTTAAAAGTCATACATATCCCCTTAAATGATTGACACCAAAAATTACGATGGCTCTCAATATCTTAATTTAATCAATTTGTTTGTTTGTTTTTTTTTTTTTCGTGTTACGTGCATCTCACAAATCACTCTAAGAAAACTCATTACATAATCATGACTGGAGAGTAAGGACTACATTTTCACAATCATACAATCAATATACTCCATTTCAATCAATATTGTCATTATTATTTTTTCAACAGAAACTCAAAAATACTTAGAGATCACACACGTGGAGCAGGTAGACTCTGTTAGTTTCTCCTAAACAATGAAGTGAAGTTTTTACATAATAAATAATTGCTTTTAACAATAAAATGGTTTATATATAATTAACTTTTCCTATTTCTGTTTTTGTTCCTAAAACACCCTTCCCTTTGCGATTTGTTTATATATGTACATGTATATTAAATAACTGAATAATTAGCCCTATTACATAGCCAGAAATTTAGTAACCCTTATTATTATAATAATTGCTGCCTTTATTCGCTGCATGTGCATGTACATCCCTGTTGTCTACGTTACAGTGGATGCGCTATGCGCCCGTAATCAAGGTCGAGCTCTTCTACCGTGATTGGGAGCTAATATCGTCTCATCCCTGATATAGAGTGTTAGTTGGAAGACCTGAGGTGAAAAGACCTTTGGGGAGGCCAAGACGTAGATAGGATAATATTGAAATGGATTTGAGGGAGGTGGGATATGATAACAGAGACTAGATTAATCTTGTTCAGGATAGGGACCGATGTCGGGCTTATATGAGAGCGGCAATAAACCTCCAGATTCTTTATAAACCATTATAAGTATGTAAGAGAAAACTGTAAAGTTTGTGTAGGCTATATGTGATTGTGATTGTGGATATGTGATCTGATGTATGCATGTGAAATATTAACTGTGGAACAGAAGAGTTATAATTTCAATCGTAACGTTTGAGAATCACAATACAAGAAAAGTACAAAATTGTGCTCCATAATGGAACACAGGCCTCTTAATTTATATCTACAATTTATTGGTGAATATTCTCGGAAGGTACCATACTTACGTGGAATAGAACCCTGGTGGTATACGTGAAAGACTCAAGCAGATAATGGCAGAATATTAAGACGTTAGTGATGGAATAAATCTGTCGTTAGCTGTTTGTTGAACTCGAACATAATGATTTCAATGATTTGAGAATGATTAAAAAGTATCTTATTTCTGTTTTAAACCCTTACAGTATGTGTAAATGTTGAGAGATATGTATGGCTACATAACCTAATCATATTATGTACATTTTCTTTCATAAACTTCATTCCTCTTGTTGATTATAGACTTAACGAGTAACGCTCAACACATCTGATCGTGAAACGATTAAAATTCTGGTTGGGAGAAGTTACCTGGTTCAGATATCTTCCGGGATTGTCCCTCAACCCATTAATATCAAATGCTGGGAAAACTTAGCTTGTAGATCCTGGATTCAACGCGCTAGCACTATTACCTTCATCTCACTGAGACGCTATATAACCATTATAGATGTACAACGATCGAGAAAGCAAGACTAACAGCGCCCGCAAAGCCGAAAACCCGCACGACAATATTCTATAATTCACGTCGTTGACGCAAAGACTGCTTGTGAGTGTTTCGAGACGCCGAGATTCATTCCCGAAGTCCCGAACGTCAAGCAGCCTTATATCGCCACAGCTGTTTATACCTGACTGAACTTTAATCTACTTTGGCAACTGTTATAAACAATCAAGTAGCCTACTTGAAACATCACCTGTAACTTTCAGTGTATAATAATCCGTTCCCCTATCTTTATTTAATTACTAGGCCCTTTTTAAAAGGTTAGGAATTTTCTTATCGTATGTTTGAGATCAAGTGTGCAATCTCAAGTAAAAAGATATAAACGTTATGTTTTTATTTCTTAGAAATGCAAATTTAATTGGGAATTTTTTTTCTATTTAACTTATATAACCATAGGTAATGTATAATAGAACCGGAACATTTTGTATGTATGTATTTATTTACACTGCAAATGGGTAAATACCCGGTGGCAGTAGTAACTAATTACACTGAATAATGATAATCTATACTAATAATAAATCTGTAGCCGAAATTTTTCTGTTAATTTTTGATTTTCTAAAATTAATTGCTGTTAACATGTATAATTAACCATCCTGAAACCGAAAATTGCTTTTTTGAAATTTTTGTTTGTATGTCTGTCTGTCTGTATGTTACCTTTTCACGCGATAATGGCTGAACGGATTTCGATGAAAATTGGAATATAAATTAAGTTCGTTGTAACTTAGATTTTAGGCTATATAGTATTCAAAATACATTATTTAAAAGGGGGTTATAAGGGGGCCTGAATTAAATAAATCGAAATATCTCGCTTATTATTGATTTTTGTGATAAATGTTACATAACAAAAGTTTCTTTAAAACTCATTTCTGATAAGTTTTATTCTTTGAAAAATTTTGATAGGACTGATATTTAATGAGATAAATGAGTTTTAAAATTAAAATAACTGCCATCTAAGGCGGTGTATTGAAATAAAAAACAAATGACTTCGTCTATAAGGGACGTTGGACACAACAATCGAAAGCTATGAAAGATAGCCTACAGACTATGTTTCTGTGTTTCTATGAAGTAATATAGGAAGCTAAATTAACCGATTTGTATAATTAATTATTATTTCATCATTGGAAACTGTATTTTTCTAGATGGACATAATGCTATAATGTTATTACAGTAACTTGTGACTGAATTGAGGACAGGCAAGATTAAAATAGCTTCTTATGCACAGAAAACTTGATAGGTTATTCTATATATTCATTTCCTGTATTTCTTAAAATAATGTTTATGAACATATTCATTTTTATCTCAGAGAATTAACGAACAACGAGAGTGTATTGATTTAGTATGCAATAATAGTACGTTAGCTTAGCAATCAATTATTTTATAATTCAAATTTTAACTATGCTCAATTGAATCGTGTTAAAATACATAAAATATATATGCAATAAATGCAATGCCAAAAAATTGGGTAATGAGCCAAGCAGATTATGTTGCGCTGTTGTAAAAGTTGTTCATCCTGAGATTCAAGAGCTCCCACAACAAATTAAAAACTTTCTAATTCGAGTACATCCGTTATCAACACACTATTTACATAATATAGTATAATATAATATAATATAATATAATATAATATAATATAATATAATGTAATGTAATGTAATATAATATAATATAATATAATATAATATAATATAATATAATATAATATAATATAATATAATATAATATAATATAATATAATATAATATAATATAATATAATAAAATATAATATAATATAATATAATATAATATAATATAAACATAATAATAAATCTGTAGCCAAATTTTTCTGTTAATTTTCGCTTTTCCAAAAATAATTGGTAATAACAATTAATAACATGTTAAAGGAATTGTCATTGCACCAAATGAGTGGTCTCTGGATCAAAATGATTGCATTTTAATATTTTAAATACAATTTAAATTAAGTAACATATTAAACGATTTATCCTTCTATCAAATACGAATGTTCCCTGGATCAAATATCCTATTTTAATTATGTAATTACTTCATATTTATTTCTAACGGGTGCAGCGGAGCGCACGGGTACGACTAGTTTATAATAAAATGACAATTAATAATAAACAATTATTAAAAATACAATTAATAATAATAATAATAATAATAATAATAATAATGAACATCCCAAATTAAATGAAGCACGACAACTTAAAATAACAATTAAAGTAAATCTAAGATGCATCTGAACCCTAAGTTCGGACGAAAACCCACGAGTATGATATGTTCATACATGCACAACCACCTTTCAGCACTCCACTCATTTCACTGTCAACTCACTCACTGCACTGGGACTGCGACACATTTCACTGATACTATCTTGATTTCACTAACACTTCAAAAACATTTCCCTGTTAAAATATTTTGCACTACCACTATAAATTATAAAATTCCACTGATACAAACACACTTCACTTACACAACACACTTCTTCAGTGATACAACACTTCAAATAACAAAACATCAATTACACCCTTTAAGTAATGTGTATAATATACTACCGTATATTAGTAAAGTCCTTAATAACTAAAATACTGTTCTGTTTTGTCTTTTTGTCTCATTTTAGTACGTTATGCATTAATGGTAGTAATTAAGACGCGAGGATGTTTATGAAACGCGCGCAAGCGAGTTTAATAATTTTCATACAAGCGTCTTAATTACCATTATAGGCAAGTTTCATACGACTTTTTTATGCTTGACCATATTTCTAACTTGAAATTATTCATAAATATTCATGTTGTTATGTGAGTGAGTGCAATAGCCTTCCTCATAAATTGTGAGATTTGCGCAGACGCGAAAGTATTGATTTTTTCCGGGAAACGAATGTCGACAACCTGATATAATCTAGAGAGTAAGATAAAAATTGATCTTGATATAACCTTGAAATTGAATTCGACATTGAAAAACGAGATGACAAATTGAATTTATTTGAATATTATTTACAATTAACGCTAATTATTATAGTAACAGAACATAACCTTCCGCGACAATATTGGATTTCCAGCCTTCGTGACGTTTCCCTATTTGTCTTTCGATTGCATGTCAGAGAATAATCGAAAACCTGAACTTTAATGAATAGGTGTACTTTAATGACATGCATTAAAGGACTGCTACTAGGTGTATAATTACTACATTTCGGCATGGTCGAGCATAAAAACATTTATAACGTTATTTATTTCAATAATGTATGTTATTCAGAGTTACAAAATCTTTCCAAGCCGACCAAATGCTATTTCGAGTATGATATGCGAGACTCGAAGCGAATGAGAATGACGAGACGAGACTCGAAAGACAAATACAACGAACACAGCGAGCCAGAGCGGTAGTTAGTTTTGTTCATCTCTAATAACCATAGTAGTTAATAAAACATCGTAAATTAACCATTTAAAAAGAAACATAACAGTGAAGTTATGTTACCTGACTTAGGTCCCATTGTACTGCCTCGCTCAATTAATGTTGTATTAGTATGAGATCTGGTATCCTGTACTCGCACGATCATCACGCCTGTCAGAAGGGATTCAAATCTCCACAGATTATAATAGAAGAGCAAGGGATTATGTAATGAAATTATCTCTAGATTTGGAGTCGAGGCTAGCTCATAGCGTCGTCGGTCTTTCCGTCGAGCCGCTTAACGACCTGTAGTGCATATTCAGTCTCTTGGCAACAGCCTGCGAGCTAGAGATACGGCTGAACACTATTCTCATCGCACGAAACTGAGTCTCTGTCAGCGTCCTTAAATGCAGACGAGATTTGCTGGTGTAGTAAAGGCGGAAATTTTCAAGTTAGGACATACATGTTTGACTCCACAGCACATGGAACAATTAACAGGGAATTTGAGGAAATACGTACTAATGCTTGTGAAGTCTATACAGGAATTAGGGTAAAGGAATACAATTTTCTGCAAGATGTAATTGTGTTCAATGAACATTAGATAGATGGATTTATTGAGTAATATTATATATACCGATTTTATATTATCATAATTTTCTCTAAAATCCAATGCACGGGTCTTTTGACCGTACGTGCTTTATACCCAAAACAAGTCCTCCTTTGTAGGTCCCCCCCACCTATGATTACATCCAACTACTCTCTAAAAGAACACACATATTAAAATGGAAATGGCTCAATAAAACACATTATATAATATATCCTAACCTAAAAGACATAAAAGTGTACAGTTGGGTGGATGCTATTATCCCTTCCTGAATTCGCGTCACAAATTTGAACTGCTGAAATTATAATCTTTCTCGGCTTCAAGAGGAACAATCAAGTCTTTTGTTCCCATTCTCTATTCCCCATGAGGTCAAGACATGCACGCGAACTCCTATTCTGACTTAGCATCGAGGGTGGTAGATATTTTCTCCGTACATGTTTCAATTCAACACACTGTAATAAAATATGTTTATAGGAGCCCTTTTCTTTGCAAAGCGGACAAAGACGCTCCCCTTCTTCGTTGATAATTTCATTAACCTTCCATGCCCCCAATCTTAGCCACGCTAAACCTGCTCTGCTGTTACAAGAGTTACATAGTGAATTAAGATGAATAATAAGTCACATATTGGAAGGAATGGTGAACGGGAGAAGAGTTCGTGGCAGAAAAAGATATCGGATGATAGACGACATTAAGCTACAGGGATCATTTGCGGAGACAAAGAGGAAGTCAGAAAATTAGAAAGACTGGAGAATGCTGGATTTGCAGTGAAAGACCTGCTCTTGAGCAGAACACTATGACTGCATGAATGAATAAGTCACTCCTACAATGATGATGATAATAAGTTAATGAGATAATATTAATAAATTAATGATCATGCATTAAACAGACTGTAGTATTAAGGGGTCTTAATAAAGAATTGAATTAATTAACTGGTGTACTGTAGATAAACGCATGAGAATACCTAAAAATATTATTATTATTATTATTATTATTATTATTATTATTATTATTTATCCATGTGTATATGATTAATGCATAACGTCGTTTATTTTACGAAACCTCCTATGTAACAATACAGTGCATAATTTTTTAGGGGAAAGAAAAAATTAATTTAATATCAATAGGCCTAAACTGATGATGTCATTGATATCCATCATATTCACCAACGATTCCTACCGAATTATCTAATATTCTTATGTAGACCTCATTCATTCATAGTGTTCTGCCCAAGGTCACGCCTTCCACTGCAAACCCAGCATTCTCCAGTCTTTCCTATTATTTGCCTACCTCTAAGTCTCCGCATATGATTCATATATCTTTGTGTTGTCTATTATTTGATACCTTCTCCTACCCTGATTTATTTTCCCGTTCACCATTTCTTCCATTATAGCCCTCTGTAGGCAGTACCTTCTTAGCCATTGACCCAGGTAATTCCTTTTTGTCTTCCTGATCAGTTCCAGCATTATTATTTCTTCACCCATTCTTTCCAACACAGTATCACTTCTTATTCTGTCTGTCCATTTCACACGCTCCATTCTTATCATATTCACGTTTCAAGTGCTTCTAGTCGCTTTTCTTCACTTCGTCGTAATGTCCATGTTTATGCCCCATAAAATGCCACACTTCATACGAAGCACTTCACTAGTCTCTTCCTTAGTTCTTTTTCCAGAGGTCCGCAGAAGATGCACCTTTTTCTGTTAAAAGCTTCCTTGGTCATTGCTATCCTCTTTTTGACTTCCTGGCAGCAGCTCATGTTACTGCTTGTAGTACACACCAAGTATTTGAAGCTGTCCACTCTTACTCTACTGCCTCATTAATAATTCGCAAGTTTACCTTCTTTACTTTTCTTACTACGATCATGGTCTTAGTCTTGTTTCATTTACCTTCATCCCATACTGCTCACAGCTATCATTTAGCTGTAGCATATCCCTTAGTATCGCCTCCTCTTCTACTATCAACGCCATATCATCAGTAAATCTTATGCCCTTTTTTATTCTTCCTCCTTACAATAAAATATTAATTGACTTACTGACATACTAAATTGTCTTGATAATGCATTCTTGTACCATCTCATCACTACAAAATATTCCGCTAGATGGCAGTAGTGTGTTATGATGAGTTGTTCTCTTGTTACCAGTTGTACCAACTATATAATCTTCATTGAACTCTATGGACGATTACTAGTCAAGAGGGCTTTGTTGATTCATTTGAATTTTTATTGAAACAGTTGCATTCCACTTCAATTATCAATATATGTTATTAAAAAATCTCTGATAAGTGACTAACCATAATCTCATACAGTAGGAGCTACCTAACATAACCTAAATAATATAAACAAAATGAATGATAGAAAAGTTTTAGGTGATGTTTTATTAATGTACTGCCTATATAGGAAATTAAAAACAAACACTGAAAATACCTTAGTTTTGAGTGTGGAGTAGTAGAAACTCGATGTGATTAGTGGGAGAGCTGTGTTCCCACCCAACCCGCCCTAAATAGGTTCCTTACTACTTCTTCTTCTTCTTCTTCTTCTTCTTCTCCCTTCAAGGATTAGGTGATATCACCTGTTCCGGTCTCTATCGTCCAGCCACCTCTTGCGAGGTCTATCCCTTTTCCAGATCCCTTTTCTTTGGTAACCTATTCTCTGCCATTCTGTCAACATGATCTTTCCATTTTGTTTTATTTTCTTCTACCATGTCGTGTACTGAGAAAATATTGAGATCTGATCTTATTGTTTCATTTTTTATTTTATCGGCTTTAGTGCATCTTCTTACGTATCTCATAAATTTCATCTCTGCTGATTGTATACGTGATTCTTCTTTTTTTGTTACTGTCCATGATTCAGAGCCATATATAAGAGTAAGTACAGCCATAACTTTATAAAATTTCATTTGAGTTTCTTTTCTCGTTTTTCTTCCTAAAGTTCTTCCAATTGTTCCACATATCATCTGAAATCTATTAACTTTCTTCTCAATATCTTTCTCATAATTAAAACTAATATCACATCCTAGATAATTGAAGTGGGATACTTGTTCTAAAATGTTTCCATTTACTAGTATCTTAGATCTAACAGGATTTTTCCCTTTAAAAGCCATTATTAGATTGTAAAATATTGCATTTTGGCTTAATCTATACACTGCTCTTTGTAGATTATCTTCTGTTTCCTGGATAATTATTTGATCATTAGCGTATAGTAAATTATTTAAAGGTGTGTTAGATTCTATTTTAATCGCAGTTTGTATTTCACCTTTCCACTTCAAAACTAGTTCGTCAATATATAAATTGAACAGAGTGGGTGATAAACTAAACTGCACCCTTGTCGAACACCTAAATTTGTTAAAATTGCTTCTGACACTTTAAAACCTGAGCTAATAACTATTTTGGTATTTACATATAAACTTAACGGCACTAATAAGGTTCCTTACTTATATACTTATATACGAAAATCGTCGTACTTGAAGGAAGGAGGCTGCCATATTTCATCGTTATGACGTTATTTGAGGTGGAGTGGGAGAATGATTGCAGTTTCGCCAACTGTGGTAACCATTCATATTATCTTACACACCTAACCTAACCTAACCTAACCTGCTATACACCTATTGTAACATTCCTAACTTTTAGCACACCTGTTGTAACATTCCTCACAGTTTCATTTCGTTTGCCGATATTGGCATCCCTGCTACACCTGTACCATATCGTCTGCTGGAATTCTGAGCCCATCTAGTGGAAGTGAAAAGAAACTGCGACTCTGTTAATTACGTTTCCGAAGTTGTTTCTGTGTTACCTGCAAGAATTATTGTGTCATTGTAGTCATAATTGCAATTGTATTGTATAATAAAAATTGAAATGTGTTGTGGCTGAGATAAAAGTGTTCTAAATTTATTTACAGCGCCACAACCCAGTGATAAACGTGTGAATATTCGTTAGGAGTCCGTTGGAAGTGGCAATAGGATACTAAAACTTGACCAAGTTTTAATTAAGAATTATGAAATAAATATGAATCATTTTGAAAGGTAGAATTATTCAAAATACAATGTTGGCAAACAAAGAAACAAATGCTAGGGAGGTGATTAAAGCAAACAAATGCTAGGGAGGTGATGAATATCGTAGGTTAAGGAGCCATGATTGGTTAGAACATGATGTTCTGTAGTGTTTTATTGGTCAAAAGTAATATGACATTGTAAAGTGCAATAGTCTCACAAAGTAACATTTTGTAATCACAAATTCCATCTCCGTACGTGACTTTACAGTTATCATGGTGTCCTTAAATAACCAATTACAAAGGACAAAAATATACATCTTTTCTACGTAGATATCTGAACATGTGCTATATTACAAATAATTCAAGGCAGGCTATTGCTTAAATGAACCATGGTTGAATGCATGAATTTAATATTTAGTGCACAATTTATTATTTAAATTTGATGGCTGTGGCGGCTAATTGCATAAATAGATCGTTTTATTAATAGAAATAACTGTTTATCAATTTCTGTAACGAACGATTCTGATTGATTAAATTTTTAATGATTATGTATGGTCATGCTAATTAATAAACTGAAATTGGACTTGGTTAATAATTGATGCGGTGGCTATTTGTGACAACATACGATTCAGTAACCTTCTCTTCATCACCATTCAATTCTGCTGGGTGATCAGGCGTGTCTCTATTTAAATAGCAATTAGAAGATATGTGGCTATACTGTTTGGAATAATCGGCTCCTCTTTCATAGATAGCAATAATTATAACAAAATAAATAACAGGTAGGCATAAGAAAAGAGAAAACTGCAGTTTTCTTTGGAAGTTATCGTTGGATTTTTTACAAATTTTTTCTTAGATTTACTGTTGTGCTATAATTATCAACAGTAATCTTACTAGAGTTTTTTATTTATCTAGAGAACCCATTACTTTGGAGCAATGCTAGGCTTCTTGAATGCAAAATTTCACAACAGGTTGATCGGGAAAGGAGAACCCTTGCCTGGCCACCTAGGTTACCCGTCTTGACGTCCATTGATCTTTTTCTGGGGCTTTATGACGAATGTTGTGTACCAACGTGGTAAAGTTGACACTTTGGAAAAACTGAGACAACGCATTATAAATGCAGCTGCGCTAATCGCTCCACAAATGTTATGGAACACTTGGCAGAAGGTTGAGTACTTTTGGATGTCTTCAGGGTAACTCGAGGCGCACACATCGAGTTGCACTGACCATTCTCCGAAACTCGGAAAGTTTTTACATCAAGTTGTATAAAAAGTTATGTTATAAAACCATTATTTAAACTTTAAATTAGCACTTATTTCTCGATCACTCTAAGCTGGACACGGTGTTATAGATGAGCAATTGGACACAGTAGCGAGAAAGGAAATAAGTGTAATGCATAATATGAAATCTGGTGTAAAGAGAAATGCAAGAATAGAATAAAAAACATACAGAGCGTACATTTACATCTTTTTTGAACATTAGAGTACCGGTATGCTTGAAATTACTTACAAATGTCATGGCGACCAGTTAATGTTTAGATTCTGACGAGTTTGTATGTTTTTAAAGATTACGTTCTCTTTTATTTCGAAATTTTATTGAAATATAAGGATTTTGGGGTATCTTGATTTCAATATGGGGCGCACTACGTTGGAGAGCATGCCTTAACTGACTAGACAACGTAAACTTAATCGTTAGCAATGGAAACGTGCTGAAGAAATGAATCTTTCACCAATTAAAATAGAGATCAAATTAAACCCAGAGAAACTTTCAAACGTTCAGAATTTACTAAGTAAACAATTAGTAATTTAGTAGAAGGAAACCCCCTTTCTTCAGTGGTATAGGACTCCAGAGTTAAACCAGAAATGAAAGAACCTTTAAATCAACCATAAATTATAATCCAGAATTGCAGTAAAATAAGAACTACAAAGTGAGAATTGAATAGAAATAACATTTTAAATTTAATTTTTCTAAGTTTCCCAGTTAAATATTAGTTGTAGAATAAAACTATAACTTCCATAGTTTTTCTCATTATTATTCTGATTCTGGATTATGTGTTTCAAAGATTGACAAAATTCAATCTTGGTTTCAAGAGAGGACAATGTAATTTTTGAGTTTGTTTTAAATTTCTATAAACTAAGTACATCGTGTCCCGCTTGAAGGGATCCAGAAATAAATGTTCGCCACTTAAAACAGATAAAGATATCGTTGAGAGTTACATCTGACAAGATAGAGAAACTGTCCAAGTTCACGAAACAAAGTCTGAAAACAGCTGCATGCGTAACTTTCGTTTGTTTGTTGCTAAAACAAGCCTAGCGCCAATTTGTAGGAGAACGAGCCATGGTCAACATATGGGCACCACAACAGAAAGTTCACTGTGTGCTATGACTATCAGAAGAAAAATCAGTTACGCGAGTACAACGCCGTGTTCGTCGTACATGGATAGGTGGATCGGAAGAAGAGGACCAATTGCCTGGCCAATCACGCGATCTGACCCCCTTGGACTTTTTTTTTCTGAGGCTTTGTGAAGGATGCTGTGTACCAAAGACACAGAGCTAACACTTTGGAG
This sequence comes from Periplaneta americana, assembly GCA_025594305.2. NCBI lineage: Eukaryota > Metazoa > Arthropoda > Insecta > Blattodea > Blattidae > Periplaneta > Periplaneta americana. The sequence goes on along the minus strand of JAJSOF020000005.1, from coordinate 36,641,644 downwards.
GAACTGAGGCAACGCATCACAAATGCAGCTGCGCTAGTGACTCCACAAATGCTTCAGAACTCTTGGCGGGGGATTGAATACCGTTGTTTAGATGTCTGCAGAGCAACTCAAGGGGCACACATCGAGTTGAATTCAGCATTCTCCGAAACTAGGAGAAATTTTACATTAAGTTATGTGAAAAGTTATGATAATAAGCCATTATTTACACTTGAAATTATCACTTATTTATCTATCCCTCTAAGTGGGACTCGGTGTATATATTAATTTGTTAATAATGTTACCAATATGACACAAAAGTTTTCATATCTTATACTAGAAGTTAACATAATGAAATAAAAATATAGCTCTACTGACAAATAATAAAAATAATAATGGTTTAATAATGGTTTAATAATAATAATAATAATAATAATAATAATAATCGTTTATTTTAACTGGCAGAGTTAAGGCCACTCGGGCTTCTCTTCCACTCAACCAGTATGATAGAAAATTACTACAATGCTGTGAATATAGCATAATTAATACAATACAATACAATACAATACAATACTGCAATACAAGACAATATAATACATAATTGATATAATATAATGACAATTCTTTTCATCTTCACAACACCAATAAAATAATTATGTAATAATAATAATACAAATAATAAATAATAATAATAATAGTAATAGTAATAATAATAGTTATACCTAAATTACATTAAATTATAAAACTCGATCACAATTATAACTTCAATTTGACTGCGCCCGTAAGAAATCGTTTAGCCTTTTCTTGACATTTGTTATTGTCTGGCACTCCCTAATCTTCTGAGGTAGAGAGTTCCATTCACGGAGGACTGAGACAGTAAAAGAGGATGAATAGTGGGATGTTCTATGGGCAGGAATTGCTAGGATTTGGTTCTCCTGTGACTTGGTGTTTAAATTGTGATTGGAGGATAAGTAGTTAAACCGGGAACGAAGATAATTTGGAGTAGAAGTGTGGAGAACTCGAAACAGAAGAGACAGCGAATGAAGTGTTCTACGGTTACTAAGTTGCAGTCAGGATAAAGATTTGAACGAGGGTGTAATATGGTCAAATTTGTGAGCATTGCTGATGAATCTGACACACATATTCTGCACACGCTGCAGTTTGTTCGAAAGGTCAGTTGTCAAGTCTGTAAGTATTACGTCGCAATAGTCAAACAGTGGTAGTACGAGGGTTTGCACTAAAGTAGGTTTTAATTCTGGCGGAAGGAAGTTTCTGAATGGATTAAGAGAATGCATGATATAGCATACTCTCTTGGATATTTCCTTTATTTGGCATTCCCAATTTAAATTTTCGTCCAAGAAAATGCCGAGGTTTCTGACGACGGAATGGTACGGAATAGTGGCATTATTTACTGTAATAATTGGGATATGTCTGTTGTTCATTGTGTTCAGCAGTCTCTTATGTCCAATTATTATAGCTTGGGACTTACTAGCATTTAACCTAAGTCCGAACTTTTTAGCCCATGAAGAAACTTGATTCAAGTCATGATTAATTTTGCCAATAGTTGCATCAATTTCGTCTGGTCGTGACTGTATGTAGAGTTGTAAGTCGTCTGCGTAAATGTGATACTTGCAGTAATGTAAGTTTGTAGTCAAATGGCTCTTGTCTATCTTTGATACAAGGCTCTTAAATTATAGACGAATTGTTTCGATCTTCTAACGTGGAGAATGGAGAAACGGACGGAGCAACATGTTAATTGCAACTCGCGCATGAACCATGAACAAATGTTTGACTTCGAGTTCAGAATTTATCTTGTGAGCCTTTATAGGACTGCAAATGTGGCAACACCGACCTCAATTTCGTGCTGTTTTATGTTTGTCTCCGGAATACTAACCTTTGAAGCATGACGGCACTAAACTGGAATATTCATACACGATGTTGCAACTTGTTCCGGGTGATATTTACCAAAGAGATGTGGCGGCACCGTGAACATTGGATTAGAATATTCATCTCTACTCCGTGACGTCCGTGCTTAAACGCATTCAAGTGATGAATGAGGGAAGCGGAGACGTTATCACGCCTGCGGTGAAGGAGACTGACGGAAACAATTGCCTGTCTGACTACGTGCCCTCTAACTTGGCTTGCCAGTTCACACCGCTGCTGAAATATTTAAGCAGTTTGTCAATTACTGATATCGCAAAGCTTAGAAGGCCCTTTCCTGAGGAATGGAGTAGTATTTAAGCGCACTAAAATGTGTCGATTCCATAGTTTTCTCTCGGTTCTATTTAAACTGAGAGATCTCAATCAGAAAAAGACATTAATTTATAAGGGAAAAAAATGGAGTTTCGTGTATAACACATACTTTATTATTACACAGCACCAAACTGTATATCGTGATTACATAGTATAATCAAAGACATTCATACTGGTAATGCGAGTTTTTCCTGTACATTGCTCTCTGTATCGCTCACGTCAGTGACCGGCATGTTCCGTGCTCTATGACGTCATACCACGGAGCCGCCACGCTCTTTGCTCGGCAATCTCTGCATACTGAGCACAGCGAGGAGAGAAGGTTCAACTGAACAGTGGTGATACGGCGCCTATGCAATGACAGAGCGCGATCCATTCGTCTGAGGTAGTATGGGAACAGCACAATTACAATACATTTGTACGAAAACAAAACTGTAGATCCGTGATAAATCAATGTAACAAAATATTTTGATTTGTAATCAAATTTAATATACTTATAATAATATGAAATTCATAACACAGTCAGCTGCAGAAGCGTTCGCATTATGTAAATGAGGCTCCGAAACTGCTATAAATATACAAATATAGAAATAAATAATTTAAGCAGTACTACAACACGTTGTCTGCTCGGAAACTTGAAAACAGTTCAAGTGTTTTTAACAGACATTTTCCTACACAATATACAGATTGAACTATCTAGGCCCTAACTTGGTGAGTAGTATGCAAAGTATATTTCAACTTCTGAAACACACCATCACTTTGTGTTACTACCGTGCCCAAGTTAAATGCTTTGTCGAGATTAAACTGTGTTATGGAGTATGGAGGAATGGCGAAGTGTTTGATTTGTGGCAAGCTGTTTCAGCATGTAAAGAAATTAAATATACAATGCCATTATTCTCTATGCCACACAATTGATTATCGACAAGTACTAGTGCAGCAATTGAAAGATAAATTGAGTAGCTTAATATCAAAGGCGGACATCTGACCTTCAGATGAAATTTAGATAATGCGGATACTTATACATTTTTTCATGCTTTTTTCAGTTATGGAGAAACTATATACAAACTCTAACACTACATTTTTTAAAATAATTTGTTTTAAAATACTGCAAAGAACACTGTGAAACAAAAAAGTGCATCTAGATCAAAACTATGGAGACGACAGATGTCCGTCTTTGATATTAAAATACTCATTTGTTAAGTGAAGCTAGGGAACACATTGTCAGTGAATCAATGGTAAGCTTAAAGCTTAAGATATAGGATTTCACTAGCCATTGCTAAGAACATGCGTTCTTTTAATGACGGGGAATTTGCCAAGAATGTTGCCATCATGACCGCAGAGTAGTTATTCCCTAGCAAAATACAGGAATGTGATTCCATCAATTTATCTCCAAGAACTGTCGTATCACTGCTGCACTGACGCCACTGCGCTGGTACGTGATAACAGTAATACGACTCAACTGCTCGCTCTTCCAAGCTCTTGAGGCCTGACTGGCTCTTACGTCATAACTGCAGCATCTGCCGGCCACTGGCTCACGTAAACATTAGAGATGAACAACGATCGAGAAAGCGAGACACAGCGCCCGCAAAGCCGAAAACCCGCACGACAATGTTGTATTACTACGCGACCAAGGCGGGATCCGTCGTGGCAGAATGAGGAACTCCGTGCTCGCTGCGTATGTTTACTGCTGGAGTGCCGTCACATCCAATGCCTAGCGGTTCAATCTGGTCGCAATGCCGCGTGTAGGAAGACGTGTGTTTCGTAGCCAAGCGCGGAGCATTATTATAAACTTTTATGATGAAGAAAAGACGACGGGTTTATTCCTACCTCTATCGAAGATAACAGAGCGTGCTTCACCTAATGTGAAGTTAAATAGAGAAACAATTAGTAGGATTAGAAAGAAAAGTAAAGAATGTGAGGACAAGTGTGTAGAAATATCGACACCAAACAAAGGTAGATGACCTCCTGCAAATAAGGTAGAACTAGACAACATGGACAAATGTATCATAAGAACAGAAGTTCATAAATATTATAGTCTCTACAAAGAGCTTCAAACATTAGGAAAGTTGCATAAATTTTGTAAGAGAGGGATAGGTTTTAAAGGGTGCAAGGAAACTTTACGAAAACTCTTACTATCCAAGGGTTTTGCATTAAAAAAAATGTTAAGATAAAAGGAAATATCTAATAGAACGCTCTGATATAATAGCCCGTTATTTATCTGGACGAAACATGGTTCCATACCCATTACACTGTCCACAAATGTTAGCAAGACGTAAACGTTCAGGAGTTCATACAGGTAACAGTGCAGGTTAACGACTTATACTAGCCCATGCCGATGATAATGATGGTTTTATACCGGGTGCTTTTCTCATATATGATGTCCGGAGTCCGGTCACTTTAAAATGCTAAGGTAAGAAATGCATATCAAATGAAATATTGTATAAAATACAGTACCTACTTTAGTTTATGTTACTTTCGATTCATGTTCCCTCCTTTACGAACACCGATGTTGTGGTGTTTTTTCTGAATAGATTGCTATGTAAGCATATGATAAAATAAAACTAAACAATAAAGTTAACTATATATATATATATATATATATACAGTAAAACATATAACATATAAAGCGTGTTAATAATAATGAAACAAGAGCGCAGTTCAGCATGTGCTTCATTTTGCATATGATGCGGACTTTACAGCACGGCCTGTATTGTGAAGCGAATCGGAGCGCCACCACACAAAACGGTTCCCGCCTTGGTCGCATAGTACGTCGCATCCTTGACATAAAGACTGGCTGTGAGTGTTTCGAGACTCGATATTGATGACTCCCGAAGTCCCTAAGTCAAGCAGCCTTGAATCGCCACAGTTGTTTATACCTGACTGATCTTTTATCTACTTCGGCAGCTGTTATATATGTATAAACAATCAAGTAGCCTATTTGAAACATCATCTCTACCTTTCAGTGTATAATAATCCGTTCTCCAGTTTTTATTTAATTACTAAGCCCTTACTAAAAGGCTAGGAATTTTGTTTTCATATGTTTAAGATCAAGTGTGCAATCTGAAGTAAAAAGATATTAACGTTATGTTTTATGTTTCTTAGAAATGCAGATTTATTTGAGAATATTTTATTTATTTATTTATACAAATAGAACCAGAACATTTTGATAACTAAGATTCTGTTCTGTTTTGGCTTTTTGTCTCATTTATTTATTTCAATCATTTATTTTATCAAAGTTACGAAATCTTTCCACGCCGACCAAATGCTATTTCGAAAATGATGAGCGAGACTCGAAGCGCACAAGATTGACGAATCGAGACTCGAAAGACAAATACAACGAACACAGCGAGCGAGAGCGGCAGTTAGTTTTGTTCATCTCTAGTAAGCAGTGTCTGTACCATGTCGCTCTACAAATCCTCTGTCTCTATGAGCAGGAACAGAAGGTTTCGTACAGAATGGGAAGAGGAATTTATTCGCTGTTCTGTCGGAGAAAATGTAATATGTTGCTTTGCTCAACGGTTCAATTAGTAGTAGTATATAGAAGCGACACAGGCATAACAGGTATTATTATTATTATTATTATTATTATTATTATTATTATTATTATTATTATTATTATTATTTATCAGCAAGTGTTACCATAATTCTTCTATACGTGCCTCAGTATATAGGTCTACATCTTCTCTTGAATGATGAAATAATTACTACGCTATATCTCCATTTTAATTTCTTTTTAATCTTTTGCTGACCTTTATCAGTTATTTACTAGTCATTGATTTAATAATAATAATAATAATAATAATAATAATAATAATAATAATAATATAAAGCAACCGATTGAATATTAGGTGCAAGGTGTAGTAATGAACGAGCTATTAAACTCCAAGAACTGAAATCAGCCTTAAATCAACGTCACGAAGAGAAAGATGACATAAATTAATGTAAGGAAGCCAGCTATCTAGTGGCGAACGAAATAGCTCTTTCTCTTAAGCCTTCCAATCAACGAGAATTTTATAAAAGCGTAATGATCAAGGTGGCTGAAATAATTTCTCCAATGAAAGTTGTTAATTAATTTAGAACAACTGCGCATTTCTCGACAAAATATTAAGAAGAGAATTCACGAAATTTTTTGTTTGTATTCATGAGGAATATTTAAAAAAAGCAAGATAATTTGTAGATATTTTTATTGGTTCTCGATAACAGTAGTGACATTACTGATACAGCAAAGCTTGTTATTTTTATTCGCAGGGTTGGTGAAGAACTAATGTTAGTGCACGGACCACCACTGGTTGTAGTTGTCATGCCATGTATCTCTCCCCCGTCTCCTTACTTCTGAGACTGTCTCGCGTGTGATCACTACCGTTCGGGTTTTGGTCACCGTTGTTATACAGGTTCCAATGTGTATAATTTAATTTTATGATTCATTGCACGCAGGTAGGCTACAATAATTTAATCTCATTGTTTCTTTTATATTCTTGATACCAGCCAACAATTTATTCTTTCAATTTGCTGCTGATTTAATATGTAGCTGTTTTTATTGGAAATCTGGCACTACCAAGAACTTCAGTTTGTTGTAATGTTTAAAACAGAATACTAAAGCATACAAAGGTCCACGGAAAGAATATGTTAAGTCACTTTTCTTACATTATACATGAGAGCATTTCTTAACTTCAATATACTGATAAGTAGACTTCGTTGAATTGCCACACAGAGCATGCAATCAAGTTGCCGATGTACGGAAGTATAGAGGAAGTGAGAGACCGCCCAGTCTCATAGTATAAGCAGTTCATGTTAAGAGTTGTGACCGATCCAAATAGATAGAGCAGCTACAGCTAATGTATACCTATGTAAGAACTTGTTTTTGCATTACTGTGGTTGGAATAATTAAAGCTTAACATTTGTTCAGTGCAGACCAGAATTCAATCAAACATGCTACAATGAGAGTGTTGCTGTTCCAAATAATTGCCCTTGGAATACCCTTACCCCCGCAGTCAGTCTTGACCCATTGGGAACGTGATTGGATGCTGTTAATTATTATGCAGACCATTACGGCAAAATAATGGAGGTAATTGATGAATTGGATAGCACAGACAGTTCCGCTGTTGCAGCTGTAAAATCATTGCCTTTTGAACAGCTATTGGAAGATATTTTGTTCATTGATTCTAATTTTAAAATCGTGTCCTGTTAGAATCTTCTAAACTACAACTCTCAATGAGGCCTTAATATAGTGGATAAAGTATCACAAACCATTATCCAAAATAACAATTCACTAAATTCATAAAAAGTGAAATGTAAGTTGAGAAACATCATTGTTAAAAATTCTGCCTATTCACAACTTCGTATTATAAATAATGTACTATAAGGTCACGACAAGACATCTGAAGTTGGTGTACTAAAAAGTAGTGACTTTTCGTTCTTCAAATATGTACGTATTACATCGTGTGATGTTGAACGTACATTTACCCAAAATAAACAATTGTTTAAGTGACCATCGGAGGAGGTTACTTTGCAGTCGCTCAAAATGTACGTAACTCTTCACTGCAATGCACATATTCAAGGATGATGTGAGTATCTTACATTAAATTTTAAGAGTTAATATATCTCAACTATAAAATAATTTATTTACATGTTTAGACATTACCTACTTCAATGGCCATTCATTATATTTCTTGAATGCAGAATACAGGTTTTACTGTAACCGCAGTTTACTGCTCAGTGTTTACATCAGAGGCATACTCTATTCTTTGCACGCCCCCTTCTCATACAGTCTATACCGCGTGCGCAGTAAACCTTGCGATTCTCGTGGCAATTCCACGAAGTCTACTGATAAGACATCATTATTTTACATCTCATATAGTTTGTTACCATGTTACAAAGCAGGCTTTTTGCCTTTTTGGTTTACTAGGAAGATAGTTCACTTTATGAGCTAGTTAGGTGGAAGAAAAAAACAAAATAGTGACTTATAATATAAAATCCATTTTTTCTACACTAGCCCTTTAGATAGATACACGAAATCGCAATATTTAGAAATTGAGAAAGCGAATAGTACAAAGTCAGATGAAACGTAAAATGAGAATTTGTGAGTAACATGAAACACCGATGCTTTTAATGAACCGGAATGCCAGAATAACTGTAATTCAGAACCCAATAGATACAGTCAAATTTTAGTGATTGTACATATTATTGTTTCATGAGCTGGTAGAGTGCCTATTACTTTTATTAGTGTTATGACTGAATTAATTGTTAATGGAATTAAACCAAAACAATCATTTTCGAATATTACATAGTTGTTATATGTTTATTTTTAAATCCATTTTCATCAATTTCGCAGAATGGAGGAGTCGTAATACTCTATAGCATTGGTACCCAAAGTGTGGGTCGTGACCCCCTGAGGAATCTTATAAAGATCTCAGGAAGGTCGCGACATAATTGGGGAAATGAAAAAACATCCTCATTAACATGCATTTATTTTTTATTTTGAACTTTAAACTTAACATTGAACATAGGTTAATAAGACTTATCTCATTCCATGTTACACAAAATGTTGGAAATATCCTCCACATTCTTCAAATATAATTGTAGCTATCGATATCTATTTATACAGGGTGAGTCGGGAGGAAATGTACATGGTGTGAGGGGTGATAATATTTCTGATTCTGATTAAAAATATTTATATGAACATATGTCCTTTTCTTAACAGTATCTGACATACAGCTGTTTGAAAATCACGGACGTCAGTCTTATGTCCATCAGAACTCACATGCGAACACAACCAAAATACATTACGTTGTAGTATTAATTTTATTGGCCATTTCAATGCGCAATGTGCATTGGATCGGTCGTGGTGGAGTCATTTCTTGGCCACTGAGGTCACCCGACCTTACTCCATTGGATTATTGTGTGTGGGGTTGGCTTAAGAGCGAAGTATTCTTCTTTTTCTTCTTCTTTTTCTTCTTCTTCTTCAGTCCCTTCTGCTGCTAAGCGACGAGTTCACGTCTCTCCATCCATTTCATCCATTTTTCCCGGTTCCTACACATTATCTTCATCTCTACCGTTGTTTTTCCTTCCTGTTGACTGTCCTTTCTATTGTATCTTCCCATTTAATCCTTGGTCTTCCTCTTCTCTTTCTTCCTCCCACTCATTTTCTTCACCTGTTTAACCTTTCTTTCCTTCCCCATACGATATACATGCCCAAACCATTTCAATTGCCTTTCATTAATCACCTCTGTTAATGCTTTCCTCATTTTAACTTCTCTTATCCTGTCATTCCTTATCCTATCTCTTCTGGTCTTTCCTACAGCTCTTCTAAGATATTTCATTTCCACTGCTGTTAATTAATTTACTTGGATGTTTATCTAAGAGTGGTAACCTTTCGAAGAGCAAAGTCTACAGGCGCAAAGTGGAAACAAGGGAAACACTTTTCGCTCGCATTTTACATGCTTGTGCTCAAGTAAAGGAATGTTCCAATCAGCTCAAATCAGCAACACAGCAGATGTCTACAAGAGCTGCAAAGTGCATTGCAGTTGACGATGGACTTTTTGAACGTGTTCTGTAAAGAAAAGTATACAATTAAACACAACATAAGGTACCGGTAATAATGTTTTAATTTACTGTCATCTGCACTTTTCCGGTTCCTCTTTCTTTCGACTAGTTTTCTCCGAAATCGTTGAGAAGAGGACATATGTTCATATAAACCTTTTTTATACCTTTCTTCCTGACCCACCCTGTATGTTATTGTAATTATGATTGTTGTTAGTAATATGTTCTGCGTAATTTGGTGTGATGTATGGTTTAGTTATTGCTTTAATGTGCTCATTGTATCTTATTTGGAATGATCTTCCAGTTTGTTCTATCATGTGTTAGCATTCTACATTCTATGGAGTATGAGAGTATGAATGCATATCCTGAGTTTTATCTCAGATGGAGGTTGCTTTTGGTGTTGTGTAGCTCGAACATCGTTAAATTCCAGCTACGTATTTCATACGGAAGGATACGTATAGTAGCAAAACAACTTTCTAACAAACGTAATAGTGGAATATGAAAATTTTCATAGCATTTATATTCATCTAATACAGCCGTGGCGAAAATGTGATCGTGCGCCGAGCCACTGTGTAACCTGCAAAGAGCATAGCACCTATGGAGGGAGGCGGACACCCGAAGGGGAAGTGAAGCAACTGTCTGACTTATTAACGGATTTTCATTTTCCCTACGTCAAGCACTTAAATATAATTTTATAAAGTATAAGGTTACAAACTAATGTTTAGCACGTGTAACGAATGAAAGTAGGTAATGAATAAGAAAACATAGGACACTTTATCACAATCTAAAATTAACTGATTTCAGAATGTCTCTGCGACAGAGTTTCAAAATCAGGAATTATGTCACTTAGTGCCAGTCGTAGTTGATCACGATGGTGTTAGTCTGTCACTCGTGATCTAAATTTGGTTTTTACTGTTTTCATTGTTGAAAATAATTTTTCACAGACGTAAGTTGTAGCTAACATGGTTTCAACAGTGCAAGGGAAAGAACGAAACTTCGGATATTTATTTTTGGGCAAAGATTTGAAAAGTTCAACATTTGTCAAGCTCTTACATCTAGCTTTCATTTAACATCACATTGTAAATCTTGAGTATAAATTGAAGATCAAACAACATTATTCGTACAGCTACTGAAAAAGTATCGACGTACAGAAATGGTGACGATGATAATAATTATAATAATAATAATACCGTCGACTGGGTATACTTTACACAAGGGGGTAACTTTACACATTTCTAGAAAAAATGTTTAGAAGGCAGCACATTACAGACAATGTGTAGCAACTCCGTGAAACTGATTCTGTGTGACAACAGCACATATGTGTAGTAGACTGAAGTGTGTGCCATTATGAAAGCTGTTTTACACAATTTTTCTAGAAATGTGAAAAGATACCCCCTTGTGTAAAGTATACCCGGTCGACGGTAATAATAATAATAATAATAATAATAATAACACTTAAACTTTAAATGTTTTATGAGTAACATGTAGTTTAATGCCGTTTTATGTTATATAATCGTTTTCCTCATAATACTTATGAACAAATCATACTTTTAATATTCCCAATAATTTCAAATGTAAATTGTGAATAAATCAGAATTAGTAGTAAGAAAAAAATATAGGCAGAAAAAATTGCGTTCTCCGATTCTACTTGAAACTTTTGTTTTTGTAGAGGTACATGGTTTCGAGAGATACATTTCGACGATACGCCACTCGCAGGTCAGAGAGACAAATACAAATGGAACGGAGTTTGACTCCAGTGAGTGAGAGGGTGGGGGTTGGGGGAGCAAGAGATATGTATACCTATGAGCGTATTCCGAATCTCAGCGCTGAGCAATCTGATGGCATCACGGTGTTCCGAATTTCACCGATGGAGTCACTGATGCTCCATCGGCGTCGCACTGGTGGCTGGCAGAGGTGGTGGCAGTCTCCATCAGCCGCCATCAGTGAATCTGATTGGTTCTTGTATAGGGCGGGAATTAGCAGACGAATGACATCGTGCACTGTTCTGTCATGGCGGTGTGTTCTGCTTTAGTTCTGCTGCATTGTTTGTAACGAGCACAACTTAAAAACAATATGTTAATGGCTTATGAGCGAACATGTCAACGGACCAGTTATTACTACCGGTTCAAGAAATAAATTGTTTATGCTCTCTTTTTTTTGAACGAGATGGCAGTACGGAAATTTCGCAAATTTTTGCTAGCGTAGCACAGACAACAACTTGTACAGTCGCCATGACAGCCATCGATCCTTCTAGCAGTTTTGTTCCTATTTTCGCTGCAGAGTAACGTCACTGATGTCCACCGGTCCGGTGAGATTCGGAATACACTGAATCATTGTGATCCACAATGTGCTCTCTAGTCACATTTTCACCACGGCTGATCTAATAAATGAGACTTTTTCTTTTGTTCTATCATATTTACTATCTGTCACTGATAAGTTAGCAGCCACGAATATTACTGCAGATTGAATAAGTTTCAAGGAAATGGCGTACTGTGAGAATAACCGTTGATCAAGCGCACGAATGAGTGGAAGGAGCTGCTGGGAATGTTGCGTATTGTAGAAATTCATCCAAGCAACATCAGTAATAATTAAAAGTGGTAACGAGCTGAAATATACATCCGCAGACCGGAACGCTTGACCACGATGAGGATTCATTCTCTAGCTACTCGTCTGTTTAAAGATGCCTGTAAGTTGCGAGTTTGCATTGTGTTTCAGATGTTTTTATTCGAGCAGAGTATGAGACTGAGTTTGCGTGCTGAATACAGTACTGTTGTAATTCCAATGGAAGTTAGCATTTCATATGCTTCGTGAGATGAAACTCTTTTGAAAAGAATTAGAGAAAAGAAAATTATTCGAGTGTTGATAGTGATTATTTTTTCCATGTGAGGTATATGAATGATGGAATGTAGTAGAATGAGAATGTCTATTATAAAACTATCCCGAGCAGAGATTTGTTATTTCCACTCACTAGGCTATACAGTTTGTGTTGAAATTTACTCTATACATTTCTACTGTAGCTCTTGAGAATCTCATAGAAAATACTTGCCAGCAAGGTTACAAAATCGCTTATAACAGAATTTGAACAAAACTGGATCAGTGATTAAATTTATTTACTTATTAATTAATTAATTAAATAATTAATTAATTATTTATTTATTTACTTATTTATTTATTTATTTATTTATTTATTTATTTCTAACACCTTTACTTTTTAACTTTGCTCTAGAGTATGCCATTATAAAAGTCCAGGATAACAGAGAGGGTTTGAAATTGAACGGGTTACATCAGCTGCTTGTCTATGCGGATGACGTGAATATATTAGGAGCAAATCCACAAAAATTAGGGAAAACACGGGAATTTTACTGGAAGGAAGTAAAGATATACCTTTGGAAGTAAATCCCGAAAAGACAAAGTATATGATTATGTCTCGTGACTAGAATATTGTACGAAATGGAAATATAAAAGTTGAAATTTATCTTTTGAAAAGGTGGAGAAGTTCAATATCTTGGAGCAACAGTAACAAATATAAATGACACTCGGGAGGAGATTAAACACAGAATAAATATGGGAAATGCCTTTATTATTCGGTTGAGAAGTTTTCTCATCTAGTCTGCTGACAAAGAATCTGAAAGTTAGAATTTATAAAAGAGTTATATTACCGGTTGTTCTGTATGAATGTGAAACTTGGACTCTCACCTTGAGAGACGAACAGAGGTTAAGGGTGTTTAAAAATAAGGTGCTTAGGTAAATATTTGGGGCTAAAAGGGATGAGTTACAGGAGAATGGAGAAAGTTACACAACGCAGAACAGCACACTTTGTATTCTTCACCTGACATAATTAGGAACATTAAATCCAGACGTTTGAGATGGGTAGGGCATGTAGCACGTATGGGCGAATCCAGAAATGCATATAGAGTGTTAGTTGGGAAGCCAGAGGGAAAAAAAAACCTTTAGGGAGGCCGAGACGTAGATGGGAAGATAATATTAAATGGATTTGAGGAAGGTGGGATATGATGATAGAGAATGGATTAATATTGCTAAGGATAGGGACCGATGGCAGGCTTATGTGAGGGCGGCAATGAACCTCCGTGTTCCTTAAGAGCCAGTAAGTATTTATTTATTTACTTATTTATTTATTTTTATTTATTTACTTTATTTATTTATTTATTTATTTATTTATTTATTTATTTCCATGTATTGTGGGTCCCTATCACCACGGCATAGCGCGTCCTCAGTTTGCGGAAAGAGGAGACGCCTTCCAGATATGGAGGGTACGGTACATGCGAAAATATTGAATAAGCAGTCGTGGACAGCCACAAGGGGTGGTCCTCCAGCTTGGGGAAGGGTGAAGGGCTAACAACCCATCACCGTAAAAAAACAGCTTGTTACGAAACCTTACAATAAGCCTCGGAATGGGATTAAAAATGCATATAGATTGTTAGTTGGGTGGCCGGAGGAATAAGACATTTGGGGAGGCCGAGACGTAGATGGGAGAATAATATTAAAATGGATTTAAGGGAGGTGGGATATGATGATAGAGACTGGATTAATCTTGCACAGGATAGGGACCGATGGCTGGCTTATGTGAGGGCGGCAATGAACCTGCGGGTTCCTTGAAAGCCATATATAAGTAATTTATTTATTTATTTATTTATTTATTTATTTATTTATTTATTTATTTATTTATTTATTCTACATATTCTATTCATATGGGTGAATGACGTAAGTAAAGCACCCGTCCTTAGGAAAAAAAAATAGTTATTTATATTTATTTAGTTACCTATTTGTCTGTGTATATCTGTATGCCTGTCTGCCTGTCTGTTTATTTATACAGAGTGATTCATGCAAAATGACCACAATTCGTTCTTTATTTACTCAGATGGATAGTATCTCAATGGCCCGTTGTTACCATAAAATTGAGCGAGATCTTTGGGAGTTTTGATTCCTTGTCCAGAGATTGCATTTCTTTATCTTTGGCACTTTTTCCTCGCCATTTTGTGCTAGTCACTTTGAAGATACAGTGTACGCTACAACAACGGGTCTTCCTTGTGCCTTCAATTATAGCTACTCAAAAGGAATTTCCAGATGAAATTTGGTTTTAGCAATCCCTCAGAAGGAACACAATACTGACACTGGCATGCAAGTTGGAAACGTCTGGATCTCTGGTGAGTGAAATAGGCAAATATCGTCCATCTTCACACAGAATAGTAGACCAATTTTTTACCATACTGTGAATACTACAAAATACTGTCGAATTTTCATAGAGTTTGTTTACTAACTCGACTAAGTAGAGCTGTGTTAAGAATATTTTCGACAAGACGACGCCACATCAAACGATCCTTGGAGCTAATTGAAAGTTTTCTTGACGACAAAATAACCAACGATAAAGAACCTATGGCCACCGTGGTCTCCGGACTTCACAATACCAGACTTCTGTCTATGGTGTTACTTAAAGGACAGTTAACGCCACTCGCTCCCAGACAGTGGACGAGTTGAAGCAGAACATTACAAAGTCAATGGTATTGGCAAGAGACTTCTCCAACGAGAGACCAGTAACATGGAACGAAGTGTTGAGTTATGTCTTAAGCAGGAGGGAGCGCATTTTCAGAATTTTCTATAGTTGTTAATAATCTGTCGAAGATACTCTAGATTTTATGTTTTAAAAATTGTGGTTAGCATTCTTGTTTAAATATATGAACAAAGAAATGTTTTAGTTTTATATGAATCACAGATATAATAACGAAGTTATACAGGATGTTTCCGGAATGGTGTTACTAACTTTCAAGGATGATGTGGAAGAGCACATGTATCAATTTGAGATAGGGAACCCTGGTCCGGAAAAGACTGAGTCAAAAGTTATAAGCATAAATAGTTGTGTGGAAATGAAATTGTAATTTGTCACCACGTGCCCTCCTTCGCTTAACCTGTGGAACAGTCGTGGAAAGATGGTATGGACCGGATGTCTCCTGCGTCGGTACTTGCCCCGATACAATCTGTGAGCTTCTCTACTATTCCCATTGGCTCATCCATATTCGAAAATCATGTCTGCATATTCCGCTGTCGTGTACTCCTCCATTTCACTAGGACTAATCGCCTGGACACTGCAACTTGTACACATACGCTGCTGTCTACAGACGTGCATATCAGGACCGACCATGTCCATTACACATTACGCTATCTGCATTGTTTTAGTGTAGTTTCCTGTCCCCATCACTGAGACAGCGCGCTGAATGGAATGCTGTAAGTAGATAACGTGAACAACGTCAGATGAATACAGTATGTGTAATATATGCAGATAAATACATATAAATAAGGTGTATAAAGGAATAAAATTATATCATTTCCACACAACTATTTTTGCTTATAACTTTCGACTCTGTCATTTCCGGACCAGGATTTCTTATCTCAAATTTATGCAAGTGCCCTTCCCCATCATCCCTGAAAGTTAGTAACATCACCCCGGAAACACTCTCTATGAACTGATTAGAACTAGATTTTAAAGCAATCGTATGCTTTTGAAAATCTATTTTTCTGCATTTCTGCAACTGAAATTGGAATCCATCGCTGTGGAGTAATGGTCAGAACGTCTGACTATGAAACGAGCGGGCCCGGATTCAAATCCTGTTTGGGACAAATTACCTGATTGGGGTTTTTCCGGGGTTTTCCCTCAACCAATTGAAGCAGAATTGCTGGGTAATTTTCGGCGTTGGACCTCGGACTCATTTCGCCATCAGTAATTCACATATCATCATTCATACAATAGCCCTGGTTAAGTTCACGTACGGCGTGCTGTATTTGTACAAGAGCGCGGGCGTTCGGCTACCCAGTAATTCACAAGAATGGGAGTTGTAAACACAATAAGCCTCAGGCTGTAGCGTAAGCCTTCGGGTTCCTCCTCCGTACAAAAAGAAAAAAAATAAAACTGAAATTGGCGGTCCCATTCAGAGCAAACATTGGAATATTTTAAGAAAATCTGTTTCGCTCAAGTACAACTCTCCGTTGCAAGAAATGTTAACACAATTACGAGGTGATAAGATCTCTACTTATTCAGGCTGTACTTCCTGTTGACAGTCCTTGTCCTTCACCGCAACTGTTCCTCAGTTGAACTTTGCGCTAACTGTCCTCGGTATGCGAGGGAACAGAAACTTCCCTCTAGGTTCCTTTTGTTTGCTTGAAAGCGGGACAGATATGGAGGTTGTGGGACAAGAAGTTTTCCTTTCTCATCAAGTTGAAGAGAACTTGGGAATATCGCGTCGCTTTGGGGTGTCTTGCTTCAACGCGAGCTGTTGTTAATCCTCTTAAGAGTACTTTTGTTTTGTTTTCTAGCCACCACAACTCCGCCTGTTATTGAAAATGTTCCCCTTATATTTAAATATAATGAAGATATTAACACTCTACTTGGGCAATAACAATATTGGGTTAATTCGTGTCTGGAAAACTTTGCCTTCTATAATTCATGGCAAAGTTACAATAATAAAATATGGAAGAAGCCATGAAGTGATGATTGAAATATCTGAATATGTGGAACTTTGTTTTAAGCCAGTCGATGTAGGTCTGCGGAAATGAATTCTATAGAAGAAGAAAGTTAAGAATTCTCCCTTAAAAGTTGCTGCTTCCTTATTTGAAGTGCTTTGTGTTCTCTCAGAACCAGGCAGATAATTATTCAATTTATAGTGTTTTTTAAGTTGGTTCTTTTACGACGATTTATCAACTGCTTTAGTCATCTAGCATCTGAATGAGATGATGGTGATAATTACAGTGAGATGAATCCAGTGTGCAACGCCGAAAGTCACCCAGCATTTTTTCTCAATGTGTTGAGGGAAAACCCTAAAAAAAAAAAACTCAATCATGTAACTTGTCCAAACCAGGATTTGAACCGTGCCCTCATATTCAGTGTGCACAAAATTGTGATGGATATTAAAATTCAAATTCCAATTTATTCACAATTTATATTTGAAATGAATACATATGAATAGATACCCGAAATGAGCATATGCTCGTGCTCGGGTACAGTCCAGTAGTCTACATAAATTTTACAGAGATCAAATAATAATGCTGATAGAAATAATAGTAACAACAATAATAATAATAATAATAATAATAATAATAATAATAATATTAGTCATAAAACAAAAATATTTACAATAATAAAATAAATATAGACGGATAAAATAAAACATAAAACCATTTAGCAAGTTAATAAAAATAAAATAATAACCGGAAAAAAGACGAATAAAATAAAAGTTCGTTGTATCGCAGAAAACAGCAACCGCCGTATTGACATTGTGTTAACATAGACATCGGATTTTAAATAAAATTGCAGTTTTATAAAATAAGCTCAAAAAAAATTGACGAATTTAATGAAAAAATTTTCACATCAAGTAAACTTATTTCTTTCACTGAAATTTTTGTTATCGCTAAAAGACGACAAAAAAGTATGTTTAAACATTTAAAAAAAACTATATTATATTTATAAACAGAGCTGCACAAATTTAATATATTGAAACTAATGAAATAATGATTATTGATATCAAGATTTCTCATTTTAAGTTATTGAAATTCAGTTCCATGCTCAGACTTTATTATAATTATCTGCACAGTATACCACCAGCATTTTTTCTAAATTCTCCACAGTTAACCTTTGCCTTTTGTCACTGAGAATCATTATGAAAGCAGAAAAACTTCTTTCAACCGAAACTGATGTGAGAGGCGCAAATTTTAAATTAGGTACAATAGAAACATCAATACTTACTGAACAAAAACCGATAATACTTTTTCCAACAATGTGCAAAAACAAAATGTCTACGAGTCAAACTGTTCATTATTACCAGGATAAATACAAATAATACTGAAATATATTAATCAAGTTTCAGTTATAGATCTCCTCTTTTGTGCAAGAGGTATCATATCAAAATATTTTATGAATGGCGGGGAAAATATAAATTATATGAATCTGTTTTTTTTTTTCTTTTTTTCCATGATGGGTGACACTTTTAAATACAAGGAGGTTCAGGACCTCTGCAACAGACTTTGGGGGATGATAGATTTCGCAATTAGGATCATTTTTCGTAAAACAATCGATGTTCTCCGATGCCTCGTGTAGGAGCTACGCGACATCGAAAAAAAATACGAGTTTTAGTGACTTTTACATTTAATTATGAAATGAATTATTCATTTCAAGTACCCTTGTGGACAGGTTACAAGTGTCCTGTCATTTTGCTCCGCCATTGAATGGAGCGCTCTTCGGAACACGCTTCCGCTGCTCATGGAGGATGTACCCTTCAAGATGTTAGGGGACATGTGATTCAACATAACGTTCCAACGCACTTCAACCGGGTTATACGAGCACATCTGAACAACATCTACGAGGAGCAATGGATAGGGAGAGTCGGACTTTTGCGTGGCCAGCGTGATCACCCGACTTCGCGTCCTTAATTATTTTCTTTTGAGACATGTGAAGTAAAACACCACTCGAACCAGAGAGGAACCGACTAACGGCAAATCGACGCTGTAAAGCACCTCGACATTTCCACCGTTAAAGTAAGTACAGTACTTATCCCTTTCAGTTCTTCGGTAAAACATCTTGGCATTCACATGGATAATAATCTGAACTGGGACATGCACAGCACAGAAACCTGCAGAAGAGTATATTCTATTATCCATGTGCTAAAAAAGGGTAAATGTTCATCTTCCCTCTTGCTTAAAAAAGTCCCTTGTGCAGACCCTTGTATTTCCCTATTTTGACTATGCTGACATTTTACTGACTGATCTTTCCAGCGACAACAAAACGAAACTTCAACGTGCTCATAATTTGTGTGTACGTTTTGTAAGCAATGTTCGTAAATATGATCATATCACCCTATTTCTGGAAGCAATAGGTTGGCTTAAACTAGATAAGAAAAGAAATTTACATTCACTTCTCCTTCTCTTCGAAATCTTGAACGCTTCTATTCCTTCGTACCTGTCGTCTCGCTTCACTTACCTTTCTTCCCACCACAATCTGAACACACGCTCTCGCCATGAAACAATACAACAATACCATCCCATCGCACTTCCTCATACTCATCTTCTTTCACAATAGCCCTGCCAAGACTCTGGAATTCGCTACCTGCTAGCATCAGGGACTGTCTAAATAAAATTGAATTAAAACGCAAATTTACTAGGCACTTGGTCAGTAATTGAGACTTGTTCAGACATGGTTTCTTTAAATAGGTATCTTAATCTATCACAAAATATCTCAATATATGGTAATTTCATCACAATAGAATTTTGTTAGTCTAAGTTTAATTTGTAATTCAGTATATACAAAAAATATTCTTTGTTCTTAACTTCTATGATAAAAAGTCTAGCTTTCATTAATCAAGTAATCTCGTCGTACTTTAATTTGTATTGTAATTGTAATTTTAAATTTAATATTAATTGTAATTTTATTCTTCATATTATAGTTGTAATCCCTGGCAGAGGGCAGAGAAGGCCTGATGGCCTTATCTCTACCAGGTTAAATAAATAAAGACTATGCGAGTATTAGCTGCTTTTGATCAAATTCGACACAGGCCGATAACCACTCCTACGACGGTGTAATGAATGTAATCTGGTTCAGGGTAGACACTTTGAATACTTCTAACTTGTCAGCAAACATACTTGATAAAGAATTCATTTCATAATTTGTTAATGTCACTAAAACCTTCTTTTTTCAATGTCGCTTAGCTCCTAAACGAAGCATCGGAGAACATGGGTTGTTTTAAGAAAATGGATCCTCATTGCGAGATCTATCAATTCCCAGGGTTTGTTGCAGAGGTCCTGAATCACCCTGTATATTGTCTGTGATCACAAACATCTAAACTACAGAGTGGGAAAAATAAAACTATAAGAGCAATGTTTTCTAGTGTTCGAACTGTTTTCGGATAGTTACCGGTTTTTATTCGCTACAGAGCCCGTTTCACGCCATTTTGCCAGTAAATTTTGCATTGCAGTCTTTGCTGGAGGTTTTGTCAAAAAACGTCCAGTCTGAAACTCTTGCGCAAGCAGTTCCGCACACCCTTTCCCTGAATTGTGCTTCACATAACACTCGACAATGAACACGCGTTGTTTTATCGTGAGCAACATTTTGTGTTGTGCATTCAACTGCCCGCTAAACACGTCTGCTCCTCTCACTTAAACGTAATGACCAAAGCACGGAACTTCGGGACTTGTGTCTTTGCATGTGGCTAAGCAACCGGACTTCAATGTCAACAAACTCCCTCTTCCAGCACGGAGGTACTGTCTGGTCTGCTAGGAAACTGGTTTCTGTCTGGAAAAACATATTGATAGTAGATTATGGTAGGTTTAAACACGTAAATTTATAGCATATATATATACATATATAATAAAAATAAACATGAGAAATATATCAAATTTACTGTTTTGCTCTGTACATTTTATTACAGTGTATGAATACGTACATTCGAATATTTTAAAACCCATAACTTCTTCGCCTGTTAGTTAAACATGATTTGAAACGAGAAAAACCTAATTCCACGTCGCATGAAGTGACGGGAGCAAACTTAAAATACTGAATGTTTTCACTGTCACTGTTTTCAGTTAGATTTTCAGCAGTTGCTAGCTGATCTCGTATCTGAGAAAGATAAGTATATCCTAAATTTTTGTCGAAAATAGTTTTCAATTTGTGTGTCACTTTTAGGGTAGGTTCCTCTGCTACTTGATCCTTGGCTATGGGCAAATTTTCCACCAATTTAAGAGACTGCAATGTCTTTCAATGAATGCCGGTTTCCAGCCCCTAGTTTGTGTGGCACAACTTACAAAATATAAACTCTCCATTCGAAGAAAATAATGTATTTCCTCCGAATTTCTCCACGAAATTCTGTACCTAAAGTTTAAAAAATGTATTTTCAAACGTCTACAATACTCGTTCGAATAACACGTATTTTCTAATTCCTCAAACAGACCGTTTACCTGTAATTCTCTGAATGTCATTGGCTTCGACACGACACAGTTCCCTCGTTTGTCTTCCTGTCATTAGATGTGATCACTTTCTTAGTACATACGACTGTCCCTGAGCAATTGCAGCGTGAGCTTTGTGTACGTTTTTGTACCTGCAACCTTACTCATGCACACGACACACAAATCCCCAAGTTCCGAGCTTTGGTAATGACACAGCGAAGCTCGGGACAGAGCATGCGGGAGATGCGCATGCGCGGAAATGTCACAGCAGCCCATTGTTGCATCCAAATCCGGTTTCCTGCATTGTCAAGGTCATTTCCGCGTCATCTTAAACACATAAATTCATATATCGCATTTATATTTTCCGCGGGGCAGTTTTATTTTGCCCACTCCGTATATTCCTTATCGGAGGAAACTGCGTTATGAAAAAGGAACACTAAGAAAAAGTGCCTTCTTATTTTAATGTGGTTACGTCTCGAGTTGATAACTCGGACAAAAAAATAACTTTATTTCTGTAGTCAAAATAATAGCAGCAAAAGTATTTAATTTAAATAACAAAAGAAAGAATTAATAATACCATTGATAAGTATATTTATAAGCGGAGATACTAACGAACGATATCCACATGCTGTTACTCGGAATGTGATTACTTAATTCTCTAGTAAAAGATACAATCATGAGAATTATTTTACAAGTCTTCATTCTAGATTTCACTCTTCTAACACTTATAAAATTACTGATTAAATATTGAGTTACTGGAATAACAACGTCACTGTATTAATATTTAAATCAGTGATGTTATTTTACCTGACTGAGTAGTTTCAATGTCATATTTAATGTAAACTCGGGTGTCCCACAGGGTCTAATTTAGGTCCTCTCTTCTTCTTACTATTCATCAATGATCTACCAAAACTTATACAACATTCCAATTGCTTATTATACGCAGATGATGTTAAATTATTTAAAGAAATTACAAATGAATCTGACTCAGCTGAGCTGCAACAAGATATTAATAGTATTTTTAGGTGGAGAATTGTTAACAAACTCAACTTTAATATTACACATTACCTTCACATTCGTAATACTAACTCCCTGGATTACACATATAGCATAAATAACACAAAAGTAGAAATGGTCACTTCAGTAAATGATTTAGGAGTGGTAATCTCTCATGACCTATCCTTTTTAACACATAGGCCTATAATAGCAATTGCGAATAGAGCCTTCAGGAATGTTGAAACTGTAATAATAATATATAATAGTTTAATACGAAGTAAATTAGAGTACGCATCTATAGTTTGGAACCCTCACTATCACTGGCACTCGGTCATTCTAGAGAGAGTACAGAATAAAATCCTAAAATGCTGTATATGAAAAAACATTCATGTTACAACATATTCCAATCTTATGTATCCATGCTGGTTGAATTTAATGTACCATCTCTCAGTAGTCGCAGGATAAGAGCACAACAAATGTATTTCTTCAAAACCATAAATGGGTTAATAGACAACCCTGATCTTCTGCAGCTAATTATTTTCAATATTGGCAAATCAAATTTGAGAAAGCGATCTCTCTTTTATTTACAGACAACAAAAGCACTATCTCATAAAATGTCTCCACTTTTATTAATCCTTCGAAATTACAATCATCTATCAAATAAACAGGATTTAGATTTTTCGTTAACGTACAATATGTACAAGAAATAGTAATATGCGTTACAATAGCGGTATGTTGATGTTTTTATGTTCGAGCAAAAGATTGAAAAAGCGAAACGTAGTTGAGCTTTTTTTAATTTCCGAGAACATGAAAACAAATATACCGCTCGTGTATCGTACATTACTTTGTGCGAAGATCGTTTATTACATACCTGAAAGAGGAATTTCTAATTAGTTGCAATGATATCTCCATCTTGGTTTCTGTTCAATGACGGCAACTTTTAAAATCTAAAATATCTATCCTCAACATTGTTGCTGTAAAATGTTTTCTTTGTTTACTATATTCCAGTAGGCCGTGATATACGCCTGTCTTTTTTTTTTGCCCCAGTCTATAAATGCGAACTTAAACGGTAAGGTTATGTAATGATTTATTTTTCATTTTAATATTTTAACAATATTATTTATATAATATATTGCAGTAATAACATCGGCATCTGGAATCTCGTTGATTTTTTCACGGCTTCCTTAATGCTACTTGTATCAGGAATGCAATAAGTTTCGTGGAGTAGTAGACTTTACTTAATTTTTGCAAATATTTAAAAACAATAATTAACATTGCAATTTAGGTGAAGTTGCAGTGGTAAGTTTCCAATTTATAATTATTACTATGTTAAACGTCTCTAAAAATAATATGTTAAAAGCCTAAAGCAGTAAAATGAATATGGCGCTTAAGCGGTAAGAAAAGGGAAATTGTTATGTGTGTTACATTGGGAATACTGAATGTGGTATTTCACACTTACCGTATTGGTTCTGTGCGGAAAGCAAGCAAATACGCACGATATCGCACAAAAGTTATGTAGGCCTATAGCATTACTTGAAACACATGTTCTGTGTTGGCGAGTTTTTTGAATAAATGAATTGAGCCTATTGGGCCTGCTGTGTTGTGCTGTATATTGAATTTATTAACATGGTTTTTATTTGCTCTGCAATTTTCCAATTATAGCAACGCCTACATTGTGCATTTTTGGCTGTGATGTCTGTACTTGGCTCTTTTTGATTTGTTTTTATTTGGTGTTTTTCATTTATTTCTGTATCTGTCTTTTTTATTTAGGTGGTATCTATTTGTTTTTTTTCCTTCTCTTTTCCATTTTTAATTTGTAATTACACTTGTATCTGTTTTACCTCCTTTTTTCGTATTGTATGCAATATGTTTTTTATCTGTACTGTCTATTGTAATTGGGGTTTTGCCCTGTTATGCACATAAATAAATAAATAATTAATTAAATAAATAAATAAGTAAATAAATAAATATCCATCATCCTCTGAGTACTATAATATATAGGATAATGAATATCACATCGAAATTGGTCAGGTAAAACAGCTCCATAATTTAAATACTAAGACAGTGAAGTTGTCATTTCAATAACTTAATATTTAATCACAATTTTACGATATTTTATATACCACAGCGTCCTTATTCGCTGCTTATTTATAATGAAATACGAAAGGATACTGTAGGCCTCACTGCAAAAAAAGGTGGTGACTCCACTTTTTGGAGCTGAGCTTCCAATCGTTTCGTTGGAAAAAGAGGCGGATCCTGGAGCTATGTAGACCTACGGCGTGAACCAAAAGTAGTGTCAATAATTCTTTTTGATATTTCAAAAAATAATGTTTAATTCAATTTTAATCGTTTTTTCTTTCTTTTTGAACTAAAAGTTGTTTTATATGATATATGTTACAGTGTATTTTGGGAAACTCATTTATTGAAATTCCAGAGGCCTATGCTCAGTTATTTTAAGAGAGCAATGTATTATGATAACAAATTATTGAAAGAATTTTAGCTTTGTCCTTTAAACGTGCAGAAATTTGATCCAAACAATTGTAACTTTTCTTACTGCAAAGGAATTTTACAATGTTACATTTGTTCGGGTCAGATTTCTGCACATTTAAAGGACAAAACTAAAAGTCTGTCAGTAATTTATTATGAAAATATCTCTTAAAATGACTGAACATATTGCGGATTAAATCAATGACTTTCCTAAAACACACCATAAAATGTTTCATATAAAACAATTTTTATATCGAAAAGGAATGAAAAACAAGCAAAATAGTATTAAGGTTTTTTAATTCGAAATATTAAAAAAAATAACTTCTTGAATTTAATGGCCTTAGTTACAGTTCAACCTGTAAGCATATGTACTGTAGTAGCTTTGAACCGTGCCGTTACGGTTATGACCAAATTTAACTAAATACACAATGTTGCTAACATAAGAACATGACTTTGGTCTGTGGTGTCGTTAGAAAGAGAAATTTGTTTCTTTTTCTATCTACCTTCTTCGTTCTGGACATTACTGAGAGATAGCACCATTGTTACTCTCATCTATTTCAATGATTTTTCCCTGGAGCACCAATTTCTTTGGACGACATTGCTACATAGAAGATTAAGACAGATCTTGCAAACGATCTCCAATTACTTACAGTATGGTAATCAAAATTGTGTACCCATTTTATCACGAACTAAAATCTCTCTCGCATCTTCTTTTGTTTCATCACGGCTGAATGGTTTTATCTCTTCGGTATCAATGTTTCTAGGTGGTCATGGCCTTTATGACAACTTTTGTTTCGTAATATTGATAAAAAATTTCATTGCCATTAAAAGTTTTTTTTTTTTTTCGTAAAAGGCTAGGTATTTTCTCTAGGCCACAAATAAAACTGCAACGCGGTCATAATTACGTACTTAACGCTTTGGTAAAAATTGACAGGAAATTTACTTTCCGTTATTTGAATTATATTCCGTGAAATACACCTTTTCCCCCCCTTTATTTCGTTGTCATAACCTACTTTAACATCTTACTACATATGCATTTTCTTTTGGTGCTTTCAAAACATCGTCGTTATACTGCATAAATCTTGCACTTGACTAATGGAGTGATTTATTTAAGAATGTAGTCGCGAATTTTACTACCACCATTTCGATTGTCTTTTGTTTGACACGGCTCGGTACGGCCAGCGAGTAACGTCGACTATCGACATTGCTCTACCGTGCGCATTACCCAGTTGTTCCATATATATAATATCAGTGGCGGCTCGTGATAAAATATTATGTGTTCACAATTTTGTGGTACCAGCATCGAAGAGAATTTGAAATCGTACGTTTAGTCTAATATGAAATGTCATGATTCCAATGTTTCACTATCGTAAAGAACCGTATATAATTTCAAAACAACATATTATAATAATGATAATAATAATAATAATAATAATAATAATAATAATAAATATGAAACCCAGTCTTTTTATTTCCAATTTCTCCTGGTAAGCCACTTTACCCAGTTCTTTACTGTTCAAAATTACTTGAACAGAGTTTATTGTTTACGTTTGTTAAAAATGAATACATACCACAGTCCCGTTATTTACAAAAGCGTGCGTTCAGTAATATATTTTGATTCACAACACACTCATACACTATAGCCTATACCAGTACTGTAATTCCATTCCCATAGGCCTAAATACATGCCAGTAAATATTATTCTTAAATATTATACACTACCATACAGATACTTAAATTCATACCACGACCATAGTCAGCCAGCATGTGTTTGAAGGTCAAACTATGCTATTATGCAGACACTGAAGTACTGTACAGTAATTCACAAACTACACTCTCGTAGCAGCACTGTACACACATCCACATAAAGTAAACGTTCCTACAGTCAGATGCTGACATCTACAGGCTATTAAATTTCTTCCTCGAGATATAGCGCGTGAACGATAGGCATTGATGCACCTGACATCTGTAGGATAGATACTCATCATGTTCACTTAACGCTTTGTGCTCTTGACGAGTCATAAGTGGCCAGCGAAAGACAATTTTCTCCCGCGCATGCGGTGAAATTCCTGTAACCATCTCGAAAAGAGAACGGCTTGTACGTGAACGGATGTTGCCAAGTTTACATAAGAAGTTTATGCAAGATGCGGGAAGTTTCAAATACTCGATTCTGATATTATACATCCCCACTACGTCAATATGGTATCAAATAATAAAACTAGTCGTGCATTAATGGATACAAGGTGTTCACGTGCTCTTGTGCTCTATAATATATATGTTATGTCTTGTGTTGTAGTTTATGATCTTCATTAAGTAATGGTATGTTCCGTGCAAAACGTGGCTAATTATATCCATTTTTTTTGGCCGAAAGGGAGGGAGTAGCTCCATTAGTTGTTTATATTTTATTCCCCCTTAATTGCTGATTCTAATAATTGAGTGATAAAATGAAACACCTAGGTACCTAGGATATAATCTGAAAACTGAGATCTCAGTTAAAATTTGAATTTTATAGAATGTTTTTCTTTTGTAGTTTTTCAAAACTTTTTAACAGTGGAACTACCTCGTTTTATCAGAGAGTCTTTCAATTTGTATGGACGAATTTACTAATTTCGAACTGAACTCATTTTATTCCTTCTCGCTCTCTTCAAAATCAACGCTAGAAGTAGGCAGAGACGTGAAACATTTTGAATTGCCTCAAGCATTCCCAAAAGAATAAGGAACAAGACGTGAATATGAAATAAAAATATATTCAGAACAAGTAATGGCGGTTCTGCTTGACTGGATTGCGAATCCAATATCTTGCCAAGAAATAACACAGCAGCGATGCTCTTCGCGGAAACGTCAATAACTGGGACTCCATCATGCTGATGGGGGCATCGGCTGCAAAGACGTCGGATCTGTTGTCTTATGCTAGCAGTAAAATAACAAGACTGAAATCCCATTTCTCTCCTGACGACTTTATTCATAATATTATTAATAGATGTTTATCAAGCTAGTGTTGAATTTTCACACATTTCCCCTCGTATCTACAGAAACCATTCTAGACAGGTTGAAATACAACTCAGGTTCATTCATATATGTGAGGCGCAAAGCGAAAAGGGACTATTCGTATTGTTTTCCGCCACACAGACGTCATGTGACGTCACTTGCTTTGGAATCAATGTTCCGGATTGGTGCTCGGGAAATATAGTGCTTTATCCAGTACTCATGTCTCTTCTACGCTGTAACATAACATTTTAGTAAATTTATAATAGTATTTTATGCTCGACCATGCCGAAATGTAGTAATTGTACACCTGGTAGCAGCCCTTTAATGGACCTCATTAAAGTACACCTACTAATTAAAGTTGAGGTGTTCCACCAATCAGAAAATACCATTATAGCAATATGAAAGCGCAAGTATCGATTATTCTCGGATATGCAATCGAAAGACAACTAGTTCTGTTACTATAATAATTAGCGTTTATTGTAAATAATATTCAAATAAATGCAATTTGTCACCTCGTTTTTCAATGTCTAATCCAATTTCAAGGTTATATCAAGATTTTAATGTTTATTTTACTCTCTAGATTATATCAAGGTCAATGTCGGCATTTGTTTCTCGGAAAAAATCAATACTTTCGCGTCTGCGCACATCTCACAATTTACGATGTATTGCACAAGGTCAGTTCCGCTCCTCAGTCAGATAACAACATGAACACTTATGAATAATTTCAATCTAGAAAAGTGATCGAGCATAAAAAGTCGCATGAAACTTGACTATAATCGTAATTAAGACGCTGGTATGAAAATTATGAAACGAGCGCAAGCGAGTTTCATAAACATACTCGCGTCTTAATTACTACCATTATAGGCTCGTTGCATAATGTAGGTACTATTTTATTACATAGTTAAATGCTGAAATAGCGTAAATCGTTGTAACACGTGTACAGAGTTGTTTCCGATCTCTGATAACAAATTTGAATAACATCATGTGCGTCAGGAGTCACACGACAGCTGAACTGTGGCGCGAGGTGACAGACCAGTAGTCAGTGATCTCAATTCAGAGTGCACGGCGACTAACAACAGAAATTCCTAAGAAAATAGAGTCTTTTTGGAAGGGGTACATAACAACCCTTTCCAATGCCAAGTACTGTTAAGTGAAAATAAAAGAAGCCTGCAATAAACAATGTTTCGTTATTTCCAAGAAAGGCATCTTCTGTTTACTTAATAAGATTAGTAAAGCTCGATTGGAATTAATTTGTATCATCTCGTGGGATGCGGCGAATTGTGTCGGAGAGTGGATTTGCTTGCTTTTTACACTCTGGAACTAATCGCATCCCAGCTTTGCCAGTCTTATTAAGTACACACAAGATGCCTTTCTTGGAAATAACTTTTTTTTGCAGGTTCCTATGATTTTCACATAACTGTACTTGGCATCGGAAAGAGTTATGTACCCCTTCCAAAAAGGCTCGATTTTCTTCGGAATTGCTACTGTGATACATCGTGCACTCTGATTATGAAATCAGTCACTATTGGTTTGTCACCTCTCGCCGCAATTCAGCTGTCGGTGTGATTTCTGACGCACATGACGTCATTCAAATTCGTTATCAGAGTTTGGAAAAAAACCCTGTATAATCTTCATTATAAACACTCGAGCCTATGTTCATGCGTTAAACATTCATTCGTGCCATAATTACCAAGATTATATGCTAGTTACATAAATTACTATTGTTCATAAAGAGAGGTAAAATGCTATATATTTTTAAGTTATTAAAATAGTCAACAATGTTATTCTTCCAATGTCTGATAAGCCAACCTTTACTATTTTCATTTTCTCTTGCCACACCGGTTGAAAATGTGGCTGTTGTAGAGAACAAAGCTGTTATGAAGCATTTTATCTTAGAGTACTTTATTCCTACTGGCATTCTTGTTTTGTTATTAACCTCTTAGCATTTTATTTTCTCCTTTCGAGCTTTTTTGAAGTTGAATATATGCGTTGAATAACTAGCATTCTCCACTTTAGCAAATCGAAAAAATGTTAGACTTAAGAGCTGATTGAAGGACAGGTTTAACCTGGTTGCACAATAGGAACATAATTTAATTGAAATTCTTGCGCTAGTTAATGTGAGTAGATCTTAATAGTTTGTTCCGTTTTGATCAAAGCTCACTTTACCTGTTTTTCTATTATTGTGAAGTACTCTTTTGGAATAACATTGATTGGAATCAAATGAAATTTACACT
The DNA here is from genome assembly GCA_025594305.2 of Periplaneta americana. Taxonomy (NCBI): domain Eukaryota; kingdom Metazoa; phylum Arthropoda; class Insecta; order Blattodea; family Blattidae; genus Periplaneta; species Periplaneta americana. The sequence goes on along the minus strand of JAJSOF020000005.1, from coordinate 36,611,234 downwards.
CAAAAGATTTAAGTGCTTCATTTTGCGCGAAAACCCCACTAAATAGAGAACGAACTATACACACTTATCCAGAATAAAAGTCAATCAATGTTTGCAACGTTAACTAGCCCACGTACATAGGCTAAGTAAGTGTTAGATATCAAGAGATCGCAAATTGAAACTGTATGACAGTAGTTCAATATTCGGATATTACTTCAATCACAATATATCATAGTTCCAATGTCACATATTATGTGGCAATATTAAATATTTAAATTTTACATTTTGTAGTAGTAATGTAACATTTAAATTTTACTTTTAATAATAATGGCTCACACTGTAAAGACTTAATAGCCCACACTACTTTTATTCAGTCTTTCATTGCCTTATAAATAGCCCAAGATTCGATTTAACGTAATTTATATTTGTTCCTACAACATTTTTCTATAAAGTAGTGATATACATAATGGAAAGAAATAAAAATATAAGCGATAATTTTCATAGAAAACAGAAATTCCAGTCTTTGCATTATTATTTGGTTGTATAAATGCAATCTAGACAGCCAGAAAAAATAAAGACTTCTTATTTTGTAAGACAGAGAACGAAAATTAAAAAAAAATACAAATATTAAGAACTTGATATCATTAATATATAAAACTGGTGCAGTTGAATTATTTAACTATATATAATTAATATAATTACCAATTAACTGTAATTAATACGATAATAATAATTTAAGTATAAGTAATGTAATAATTATCATTTTACTATAATTAATACAATAAATACCATCACTATAATTAATACAATAATTATCATTTAACCATAATTAATAGAATAATTGTCATTTAACTATAAATAACACAGTAATTATTACAAAGCGAAACGTAAAAATGAATGACGACATAATTATCAATAGTACAGAATTAGTAAACTGAAGGTGTTTTGTAATTTTCTTATGGCTGTGATATGTTCTTTGCAACGTGTTTGAAATGATCTGGCTGTCTGTCGTATGTAGAAGTTTTTGCAAGTGTTACATTTGAGTTTGTATACGCCTGTGTGGTTGTATTTGTTTGTTTGTGTTGTTTGTTTGTTGAGATGTTTTTGTAGAGTACCATTATTTGTTCTGTATGCGATGTTGTAATTTAATTTCTTGAATGAGGTTGCAATCTTGTGTGTGTTTTTGTTTTCGTATGTTAGTGTGATGTATATTCTGTGTCCTTGTGTTTGTATTGTATTCTTATGTTTTTTTGTGATTATGTTTTGTCTTTCGTATTATGTTGTCTATTGTGTTGGGGTTGTATCCGTTTTCTTGTGCTGTGTGTTTGATTGTGTTTAGCTCTTCTTTGTAATCATGTTGGTTCATTGGTATGTTGAGTAGTTTGTGTACCATTGTTCGGAATGCAGCTTGTTTGTGTTGTGTTGAGTGGTTGGATGTGTTGGAAGCTGCATTACACTTTAGAAATTCAAAACAACAAACCTATAAATTTTCTAGACATCACAATAGTAAAATTCGACAACAAACACACATTGAAAGTATACAGAAAACCCAAAACAACAACACAAATGCACAGCACATCCAACGCTGAAGTAGTTTTTTATTCCACGTCTGTAGAAATCGCGTGGTTTTGAGTTAAAGAAGTTGTCAAGTCATGTTCGGAGCGCATTTTCATCCGGAAAGGAAATTCCTTGAAGGTTGTTTGATAGAGAGCGGAAAAGTGAAAATCTGAGGGCGCAAGATCAGGTGAATAAGGTGGATGCGAAATGACTTCCCAACCCAACTCTTAGATAGTGTTTTGTGTCAGGTTAGCAGTGTGCGGACGGGCGTTGTCGTGGAGTAGCATCACTTCACGTAGTCTTGTTGGTCGTTTTTCTTGGATTGCACGTCTCAATTGGTGGCAATAAATGTCGCACGATGGTGGAATGGTCACAGTTCATCACATTTGCCAGTTCTCGGGTACACTGACGTGGATCATTGTGGATTAATGTGTTTAAACGTTCTTCATCAAAGACCGAAGTTCTTCCTGAACGTGGAGTATCACTAATGTCAAAACGATCCTCGTTAAAACGAAAAAAAAAAAAAAAACATTTTCGTGCAGTGCTCTCTCCCGTAGCATTGTCTCCATACATGGGGCTAATGTTTCTGGCTACTTTCGCCCCTCTATTCAATTCAAAAAGAGGAATATGTCGAAAATGTTCCACTTTCTCCTCTTGATACTCCATTTTCTAGCGTCTACGGCTCCATTCACTATCTGCAAAAATGAAAACTTCAGTATGTAAACTCAAGCACAACAATTGAACTTCAAATAGAGAATGACAATCGATAAATAAAGTCATAGCAACCGGAGTACCAACACGCGAAACAAGCACGCTACGAACGTATTCACCAACCAAATATTTGTTCCTGCCTCATTCAGTTTTCCCTTAAAGTAATCTATCTTTTTTTTCCTAAGTGGATGACTTGCTTCTCGTCTTTCGTTGAAATAATTATCTCTGTTCGGCTGCACTGGATTCTGTAAGAATTTCAATTTTGCCTGTTTCCTTCTTTCTACTACCATGCAATAATATTCATGAATTTCTTTCTGTTTTCATAAGAAAACTCAAAAAGAGGAATATGTCTGATATGTTCCACTTGACACTCCATTTTCTAGCGTCCACGGCTGCAATCATTATCTACAAAAATGGAAACTTTATTGTGTGAACTCAAGCACAACAATTGATATCATATAAATTAGTTTTATTTTTCAGTTAATCACTTATCATGTTATGATAGCAGAAATGGATTCTGTTACATCAAGATACAATGGTAATATACGTCACGAATATTTTCGACTTATTTTTAAGTCATCTTCAGGTGATAGTTTTCTAACAAACAAACATTTGAACTAGGCGAAAATATTATTTAAGCACATTTATAAAACACTTGTAAATAGTCTGACCATGCATACTTTACATAAAATGGTTAAATGGCGTACGTAGTCTTAAAATTAAATTGACATACAGATAGAAAGCCTTCCAATGAACATAATTATAATACAATATATTGAGAGGCAAGCAGTGTGCCTGAATTATGAAATTAAAAACATTTAAAATTATTATATATAAAAACTGAAGACGTTCAATGTATTGGAAGACTGTATGAAGTGGATGTAAAAGAAAATCTCGGTCTATTCGCCGTGGTGAGAGGCATTATGTCTGAAAAAATTAATCAAAGATGTCTTAAAATTTTGAAAAGAAGTTAAGTTTTCAAAGCCTTAAAAGGGCTTTAAAGGTTAATACTCACGAAAGATGTACAGTGGAGGTTTTCAGATTATGTGGCCTTCTCATCTTGGTATTACATGGTAGACTGAGCAGTTGAGTTTTCTATGAATTGAGTACGGAAGGACGTGACAGGCTAAACTAGTCGATAAACAGTTATTCTGCAATACGGTATTGGGGGTTGTGTAAATTTGGTATTTGTTCGTTAAGTAGCTGCATATTGTGGTTATGATTTTTTACTATGAAGTACTCCTCAGCAGTGCTAATGAGATTTGGATTATTAACTATTTTCAATATTTTTAAGGTTTTGTGGATATTATTGAGTTCATTGAACTTAAAATAAAAAATGACAATCTATAAATAAATCCATAGCAACCGGAGTACCAACACGCGAAACAAACATGCTACGAACTTATGCGCCAACAAAATATTTGTTCCTACCTCATTCAGTTTTCCCTTAAAGTAATCTATCTTTTTTTCCCTAAATGTATCACTTGATTCTCGTCTTTCGTTGAAATAATTATCTCTATTCGGCTGGACTGGATCCTCTAAGAACTTCAATTTTGCCTGTTTCCTTCTTTCTACTACCATGCAATAATATTCATGAATTTCTTTCTGTTTTCATAAGACGTTTGTTATCCATATTTTAACGGAATATTACATTTTGAACTTCCTTCTTAGAGCCTTGTGAGAGACGCAAGAGGAGCAGTCGTGATATTAATATGTTTTATTCTCAGAACGGTTGAACTCTCTTTGTTCCGCCGCTCGCTTTTGTGCTTCTAGATTTCCTCGTTCTACATTTTATTGTTACTGTGTATCGCACTGACCAGCATAAGCGGATTATATTCTACCTCGCTGAAGACTGCGTTACTTTCTAGCGAAAGGGCTTTGTCTAAAATTTCAGAAAAGGATAATGTCACTGTTCCAATTAAAATGTGATGATCGTGTTAGTAATATCATGGCAGATAAATTCCTTTGTTCCCATATTATACCAATTTCACCTTCATTCATTTAAGAAGGCAGATGAGACTGCTAAATTGGCTTCTAAAAAACAATTCCTGTCTTTCTGTGAATAATAAACACTAATATCGATCATACAAAAACAAGGGATAAAGACTATCCGTTGCTGACAAAAAAGGACTATCAGAATTCTGAAAAGTACAACCTTAGAGTATAGCCCTAAGGTTCTCAAGCTGTGGTCCGCGGGACTAGAACTTGTTCTCAAACGGTATTTTAAACTAAACTTTATCAAGTTCTATGACTTTTATCAACTTACTGGAAGTTTTTGTTTTTCTCAGACTTTTGGTACACAGAGTTTAACAGCAATGAGTTGTCCTGAAGAACTAATATTGGCTTACAATTTTTGCGTAACTATGGAAGTTATTAACGACCAAGACGAAAATGCGCAGATTATCTTCAACACCACCGAAGATATGATTGAAGATTTCAAAGAGCTGGTATCAGAAGTTCCACTAGAAAAATATTTGCAGTGCTTTGTTGGCTAGTTCCATCACATAAACAAGTGTAAGATTTGAGGAGGAATATTTTGACAAGCAATAAGGCCAAATTCAGAAATAATTTATTGATATACATGTCAGTTTGCAGAAACGTTCACTGTGTCCCATAGTAATACAACGGTTTGAAATATTTTATACGAATATCATTATATATAGGGTAAAGATTGGTAATAATGCGATACTAATAATATTATGATAGTTCTTTTTTATAATATTTTTACAATTTTACTGACCGAGAGGAAGATAGATTGTTAGCGTCGACATATTAAGGAAATATTCATGGACAAATTTCTGCACAAAATCGGTACTTCTCTAGCTCAGTAAATTTGTAAAAAATTCTCAGAAAGATCTATAATAATATAATTAGTATCACAATTTTCCAACATTTACCCTATATAAATTTCTATGAATATTTTCACGAATACTTTTAAAATTGTTAGTTTTTCATCCAAATATACATCTCATCCAAGTGATTTCAACATCTGATATCTGCAGTGCTCGGGAAAAGTGACACAAGTCAGTTTCCGCAAACCTTTTTTGATAATTTATTGACAACTTACGGAACATCTGCTCGCTTGGAAAAAAATACATAAGTATTTCTCCCATTACAATAATTCATCAAATCTACATAAACCAGTGTAAGTTGTCAATAAATTATCGAAAACGTTTTGTGGAAACTGACTTGTGTCACTTTTCCCGAGCACTGCAGATATGTTCTATTATTTTAGTCTTGATAACTATTTTAGTTGTCATTGTAAATTAGCATTTAAGTATCATGGTTTCCAATTTATTCGCCAATATTCTAAAATTATAATTTTTATACTATAAAAATTATAGTCTATACATTAGCGTGCAAATTAATCCGAACAACGTAATTACTTATGCAAAAACACTCAAACGGGATAAATAAAAGGATCTAAGACATACCTCAGTAATCTTTGTGGCCTCCCTTGTTCCTAATAACAGCTCTGAGACGATTTGGCATGGATTCCACTAATTTCCCACAAATATTCTTCATTTCTTCATCGCGAAACCATACACCAATGAGGGCAGAAATAATCTTATCCTTTGTAGAACAATCCATTTTTGCATTCTTCTTTTGCAAATTGACCACAAGTTCTCAATGGGGTTGATGTTGGGTGAGTTGCCTGGCCAGGGGAGTACCTGAATATTCTTCTTGTTGAAGAATTCTGTAGTTTTCGAGACGTATGGCATGGTGCCAGGTCTTGTTGGAACACACCTCTGCCATCCGGAAATGATTTTTGCAGCTGGGGTACGATTCTGGTTTCCAATAAGTGAATATATTTGTCAGAATTCATCATTCCCTTGATAGGTATTAATGCTCCAGGCCCTTCATGTGTAAAATAACCTCAAAATATTACTTTAGGGGGTATTTTGGTGCTTGTTGGAGATGAGCTGCTGTTACTTTTTGGATCCTTTCCGTACGTAAGAAACACGGTGGCCGTGGACCTCGAAATGAGACTCATCGGAAAAAGTACATTCTTCCAGTCATTCACTGTCCAGTTTTGATGTAAGTTTGCCCACATTAAGTTTTTTGCAGATAACAGGGGTTAGCAGTTGCTTCTTAATAGGCTTACGAGCCCTTCGTCCAGCTTCCAAACGCCTACGCCGCACTTTTGTGACGTGAATATTCGCCCCAGTGGTAGCCATTAAATCGCGGGTTAAGTCGACAGCAGTTAGTCTAGGATTTAATTTACTTTTCCTAACAATTAAACGATCATCTGCAGGTGAAGTCTTCTTTTTCCGGCCACAGTTTCCTTTTTCAGGGGTGTGATGGATCCAGTCTCCTGTATCGTTTTATGATCGAATTAACAGTAGCCAAACCGTTGTGACATTCTGCAGCAATTTGCCTCTTTCATAGAAGAATGCTCTGCTAATGTTATAATTTTAGACCATTTTCGTGGAGTTGTATCCATTTGTGAAGACAACAGAATGTACACAGGATTGCAGTATTAAGTCTTCAACACAACTGAAATGTTTACAAGTACAAAACGACAGGCAAAATATCACATATTATAATAAAATAACGACAGACCTTCAACAATGGAATTATACGTACTACAGATGTCAATTAAAGCGGTATGAGCAGCTGTGAGGCCAACAATGACAGAAAATGTGAAAATATGTCGTGTTCGGATTAATTTGCACGCTACTGTAATTTGTACTTATCCTTCGTCTTATATTAAGATTTACAGTCATTCCGCGCAAACTGCGCATTTAAAAAAATCTTTTTGAGAAATATTTGTTTATTATTACTGTAAGACACAGATAAGGATGTAAAATCAAGTATTCTAATATTTTATTTTCAAGAAGAAACTATTTTACAAATTTTATGGGCGCTGAATCGAAGTGATCTTTGGCTCGGAATTAAGTACTGTTTTCTTTCCCTGAAGTTTGCAGCACTTACTCATAGAGAGATCAGTTGTTAATGTATGTTTTTCAAGGAGCTATTGTTGAAGACATATTTTGAGAGCCTTCACTGTTAATTCTAGAGCTCCAGGATCATGAAACATTTCACTGTGTACTATATCCTTTCTGCAATATATTTTCAATAGTTTGGGTTAATAACAATAGTAATCATACTGTTAAAATGAATATTTTGACTTAGAAATGTCACTGTTGTTTTGAAACTGGAAAAATGAAGGACATTAACTCATACGCAACATCCGTGACAAAATGTTTGTAACATCTGTGACATGGAAGAAACAGCTACAAAATATTTGCCGAATATGTTTTTTTGAACTAATTGAATGCCATGAGATTTTCATAGCTTTCACATGGACGCTATTGAGAATGAATCTCTTTTATGCACATATGTTTAAGAAAAATGCAAGTTAAGTAACGCCCTATTTACTTTTCCCTTGCTGCTATAGTTTTTCCACAAATGTGTCACGTATTTTACAGTATTATGTTTTACGAATAGTAGTATTATGAAACGCCTGTCAGTTTAGACTATACGCACATCTTTCGATATCGTGATTGTACTCCAGTATAAACAGTTAAGGATGAAATTTTAAGTACAAAATAAATCTTGAATGTAATCCCATGTGCTAATGTAAAAAGGTGATTTTGTTTGGATACACCAGGGATGTCGAACAGCGCTCTCAAACTGTGAAACGATTAATACTGTTTCCTACCGTAGCTGAGCTGAAACGACAGTCAGTCAGCTCGCTGTAGCAGTGTTCTGTACGCAGTGTGTTTATCAACTCTGGCGGCTGGTATGGATATGGAACGACGATTCAATAGTGAGTGGATAGATAAATATTTATTTATCTTGAAGGACGGAAAGGCACATTGCTTAATATGTAGAAAAGAACTTGGATACATTAGACATCATAACATTAAAAGGCATTTTAATTCTACACGTCCTGCTGAAGCTTATGAACAGAAAAGTTATCCGGTTTCACTCGTGAAAAGGCTGTAGAAGAATTAAAATCAAGATTGAATTCAGAAAACCTTCCATCATCATCGGGTGTTAGTAGAATAAGCTTGGTTCGTGCTAGCTACAAAATTTGTGAAATTATTGCAACGGCTTCAAAGCTATTTACTAACGGAGAATTTGTGATAGGCTCTCTCATAGCTGTTGCAAAAGGGATATGTCCGGAATGCGTTAATGATTTTAAATCTATATGTTTGTCTCGTAATATTGTTGCAGAGCGCGTATCATAAATGGGGGATAACTTGGAGGAACAACTGACAGCAAGAATGAAACTTTCACTTATTACTCACTATAGCTCTTGATGAAAGTACCCACCGGAAAGATACGGCGCAGCTAGCTACAGTATATTCATAAGGAGTGTCGATTCAGATTTCAATGTTCATTGATATCTTCTAGATGGCATTTCACTAAAGAATCGAACTCGAGGAGGAGGAGATATTTTTGAATCTGTAACAAAAACTATGAACAAATTTCAAGTCACGCTAAAAGTAATTAATTTTATACATCAAAACAGTTTACGTTTCTGAACAAAGTTGCGTTCGGGCGCGGGTTCGAAGCTTGGGCTGATTACCTGGTTGGGTTTTTTAGAAGTTTTCCCCAACCGTAATTAAGGTAATTTGGCGAATGCCTCATCTCGCCAAATATCATCTCGCTATCACCCATCTCATCGACGCTAAATAACCTAGTAGTTGATACAGCGTCGTTAAATAACCAACTAAAATAAAATAAAATGAACTTGAAGTTGCACTGCTACAACACATACACACAAAGTTGATATTTTAAACATGATATTAACAACATTATTATTATGATTTATTTCCGTCACTAACGAACAACATTCATGGAATGACACGGTAAATAAAACATTATTATTATTATTATTATTATTATTATTATTATTATTATCATTATCATTATCATCATAATTCGTCCTCATGTAGGCTACATTCTTTGTTTATCAGAGTTCATCAAGTGCAAATCTAAACTGAGATCCAAATCAATTGGTAAGATGTATAAAAGTTATCAAAGCACCAGCCGCCGCAGTTTCGTTTTTGTTTACGATCATTCAGCCGGACTGTCTGCTACCTGTGTTCAACCGTTGCACGGTAAGGAAGGAGTGAAGGCTCTGCAGTTCACAGCTCGGGAGCGCTGTTCGACATCCCTGGGATACACGATAATTTACTTGGTAACCTGTTACACCACAAATACCTTCATGGTAATCTTGTACAGTAGACAACCCCTACAAACTTAGATCTGCGCATTGTCTTTGGATACACGATACATTTTTTAGTAACCTGTTACACCACAAAGACCTTCATGGTAAGCCTGGACAGTAGACGATCCTCAGAAGCTTAGGCCTCCGCGCTAACTAGCGAGACGTTTGTAAAAAAAGTCGCCTGGAAGTATTAGGGCTAACTACCTAAAAATATGATATTTTTCATTTATAAAATATAACTTCGAAGATTGAGAAATTTGTTACATTATGTGGTATAGTATACTATCCGCGATTACGTCTAAACATATTTGCATGTATACACCTCCCATCCTGTATATGCACCTTGCAACTGCTATTAAGTGATTCCTGTTTTCTCAAGAATTCACAATATGAGTGAGGTGCAGACATTTATATAGCGAAATTAATTATTTTAGAAGAAAAATTGTTATGCTCCAGTAGGTAGTAATTTTCTTCCTACACTTATTAATAACTGTTTCAAGGAAACTAATATTCTGTAGCCTTTCTCAGAGTACTGAAACGTTGTTTAAATTTTTAGTTATTTATGTTTTAATATAAGTCTGAATATAATATAGCCTGATGAGGATTATTACATTTATAATTTAAACTCTGTATGTGTAATATTTTATTCTGGTAATTTCATAAGTTTATTTTTGCTGAAACTGCCGTTTAAAGTTGTTGGACAATTGAATTACGAATTTAATTTCGCAGTGTCATGGCGTACAACCTGTTTGTTAACTGAAGTTGAACAGTGCATCAGTCCTCTCCCTTTGATCAACGAAACGTTTCTAAAAGAGCATGTGATTCTAATAAAAGCTAAAAGAGCCTGGCGGTTCAATGAATGTAGGTTGAAGTCTTGTAACAAAAAAAAAAAGCACAGAACAAAATTCAGAATTGGCCGGATACATTTATCATATTATGTCTTTCTATTGTTATAATAAAAGTTAGGTTATTATTTATATCGCCGAGGACGACTGGCTTATAAATAGACAATAATACATGTAACTGAAGGCAGATATTAAAATATGCACTAAGACTTTGGCATAAATATAATCCTAAAATTATCCTTACCTAACCTAAAACTTGCACAGCAAGGATATTGACTATAATGAAATTTCAACTGAACCGTCTATGCTTATCTTGTATTATAAATATAAGTTTATTAATTAGTTACATTAACGTTTTCGGTACTGGGGTGTACCATCAACAGATATTAACCTGCCTATACCTTTAGAGAACCGGAAACACCGCTTGCTCCCCCCTCCAAGACTGGAGTTCGATGATACTGGCGTAAAACACAAATCACTCTACTAGGTATAGGAAGGAAGAAAAGTAGTTCATCCATTTACGTAAACTAGGAAATATCGCGATTTTGAGTTTGATAATTTTCATTAGGTTTTTCTTTAATCAAAGTACAGTACTGTATTAAGAATAAGTGTTTTTACTCACGAAGTGAGTTATCCATGCGAACGTATTCATTATGCAGTGTATATTATACTGTCTACAGCACATTAGCGTACAATATAGAGAAAGAAGTTAAATTGAAAAATAACCATAATATGAATATTTAAACACAATTTTGAAAATGGTGGCCGTTCATTTCGATACAGGCTTCAGTTCCTTTGTGCATATTATCGCACTATAGACTATTGCATCTAATTCCAATTGCCAGTTTCGTCCTTCGTACTAGTAACTCATGTTGAAATAATTCTGTACCTACTCTACGTACTGTAAATTCAATCTTCACTTCTGCCCGACCCGAAAATATAACATTACTCAGACATGCTATCTACTGTCCGTCCAAGTGGTTATGCCGCAGGATTGTAGAAAGGGAGAAAATCACGTGACAGTCAATTACTTAACGAGTCCCTTTTATTTAAGTTCAATTAAACAGCTGTATAATATTACGTAAACTTCCAATTCCTAAGAGAAATTAATGTTTTCAGAAAAGAGCTAAGACAGCCCAGCTATTACAGAGTGGCGAGCAGAAGCAGATGGGGAAATGGGATGCGACGTAGGCAAACGGACAGTACCTGTGCGAAAATATGATTCAATATTGAAAGCTCTTTCGTCACTGGAAAACGCGAACATATTTCTGGAACGTACTATACTCAGTAATTCAGTACTGCTTACTATCTGCGGTCTTGGTTCTGTGTGGAGTTGGAACTTCCTTAGTAGAAGGAGTGGGAGTGAAGTACATTAAAAAACTCAGGTACAATAAAAATTGAAGTAAAAATAAAATGATGTCCCTGTATACGTAAACCTAGCCAATGGATGCATGTGTTGTGGTCTTGAATAATATTGTGACAGCGACGTGAGATTCGAACTCACGACCAGCGTCCCGCAAGAAAGCAGATCGCACAGGCTGCACGGAACATTGAGTGACGTCGCGCGGTGGAGAGAAGAGAGAGGGTGTATTACGTCACGCGACGAGTTTGCGCGCGCATCTGGTGCTGGTAGAGAGGAGAGGGCTCTGGATTTCTCTGGAATGCCATCTCTAGAGACGGGTGGAACCTTCGAGGTTACGTCGCTGTGGTTATAAATTACGGTCGCGAAGGAACGACAGCAGTTTTCTGAGTTTTCAGTTATTCAGTCAGTGAAGCCAGAGCAAGGAAGCCAGTCTTGTGTACCGGAGTTCGACTCGAGTGTGGGTCCGCATCTGCGTCAGCATCCGAAGGCCTGAGTTCGAGTGCAGTGGACCGCAGTTGGAGGGACCTGAGTTCGAGTGCAGTGGACCGCAGTTGGAGGGACCTGAGTTCGAGTACAGTGAACTGTCTCTGAAGGTCTGTGGTTCGAGATACCGTGAACTCGAGTGACTGAGATAGAAGAACTGTGAACTGAGAACTGGTAGTTCTGATTTGTAAATAGTGCTTTGTAAATATTAGTTAAGATTAACAGTTCATTGTTGTGCGTAATAGTCCAAGTAAATTGTCATTGCCGTCGGTGGTGTGCTATAACGAATACGGTGTTGAGTGGAGATCCAATTGTTGACGAGAGCGTTTAAGGTGAATTGTAGAAAGGAATTATTGTTGTGACGAATAAATTACATTGTTGTTACTAATAATATTCACAATATGTATGAACATAAAATATTATACCCATGATCAATTGTAGTAGTTATATAAAAATACAATAGAACACTTATATGCTATTAATTAGATAAAACAGGCAATTAAAATCAATTATTTAAGAACAGTGACATTTCTTTTCTTAATCGTATTTTCACTTATTGTTCGTTGTTGTACACACACATGATATTGAAGGACTTATAAAATTAAAACATGAAGTGGAGTGCACTTACAATATGAGTCTCTCCTCGTAAAATAACTATTTCACCTTGGAATGTTTTGAAGTTACAAAGAAAAGAAATTTCAAGGCTTAATATTACATACACTTAACATTATAGTGCAACAAGGCAACGTAATGATCATCTTAAAAACTGGTTGTCCCATTTGAATTATCACGACAACAGATATTAATCGACAATACATAGTGTTTCAAAAATACGGGGCATAATTTCAGATATGTATTTCTCACATGTAGACAATCAAAATAGTTCATTATAATATGTGTCCGGAAATGCTTCATTTCCGAGTTATGGCCTTCACAACAGGTGAAGGTGTATGGGCGTATGAAAACCCACGTGAAACTGTTCCATCTCATCACCAGGTGCGGTTCTCCCTCAACATGTGGGCCGGTATCATTGGTGATCGATTAGTTGGACCCCATGTACTTGTAAACAGACTTACGGGGCAGGCGTACACAAACTTCCTGGAAAACACCATACCTCATGTTTTAGAAAACACTCCACTGATCAATCGTCAACATATTCACTTCTTGAATGATGGCGCTCCTGCACACTTCAGTCGTACGGCTCGCCGGTACTTGGATCGAAGGTTTCCTGATCGATGGATAGGTAGAGGTGGCCCAATTGCTTGGCCTCCACGCTCACCTGATCTGAACCCTCTCGATTTCTACTTGTGGGGCCATTTAAAATCACTGGTTTATTCTTCTCCGGTGCCTGATTTGGAATCCCTTCGGAATCGAATTGTGGCATGTTCTGAGGACATACGCAATACTCTTGGAGTTTGGGATCGTGTTCGCAGGTCAATGAGACATCGCTGTGAGGTCTGTATTCAAGCAGGAGGTGGACATTTTGAACATCTTCTGTAATGACAACGACCTGCGGAAAGAAAAAACGTTCCGGTGAATTTCAATGTTGTGAAGGCCATAACTCGGAAATGAAGCACATGTTGTAATGAACTATTTTGATTGTCTACATGTGGGAAATACATACCTGAAATTATGCCATGTATTTTTGAAACACCCTGTATAATGTAATTCTAGATAACGTCGAACGCCATAGCAGCAATGATCACTGTTTTTAAATAATTGATTTTAATTGCCTGTTTTATCTAATTAATAGCATATAAGTGTTTTATTGTATTTTTATATAACTACTACAATTGATCATTGGTATAACATTTTATGTTCATACATACATATTATTCAAGACCACAACACACGCAACAATTGGCTAGGTTTACATATAGTATCACAATACATCTGATGATGGTACACTCCAGTACCGAAAACGTTAATGTAACTAATTAATAAAATTATATTTATAATACAAGATAAGCATAAACGGTTCAGTTGAAAGTTCATTATATTATAATTAGCTTATCGGAATATTCATAATAAGATGAAAAGGATATAGACGTTTCGCGGAATTCAATGTTACACCATAAATCCCCTCTGTATTCCTATCAAATCATACATTTTCATTAGGTCCGCCTAGTTAGCTCTATGGTAGCGCGCCTGCGTCTAGACTGGTCGGCCCGAGTTCGATTCAAAGCAAGATTTCCATGTAAAATTACTACCTCGGGACTAGGAGAGGTGGCGGTGCACAACTTGTAATCTCTAGAGTATACACCAATATGGCTGTATTAAGTCCCAAATCTCTCCGGAGTGCATATGAAGAGAAGGCATATGCCACTGTTTATAGTGATTCGTTCGTTGGACGGTGTAGTTAATCTTGACGCCCCCTTGGTGCTATTCGACAGGAGTACTCTAAGTTTCACCGTCTCCCTTCCTTACCATCAGCATCTTCATGTTGAAGGATGTATAGAACAGAGAAAAATTCTCCCCGGCACCGGGACTCGAACCCGGGTTTTCAGCTCTACGTGCTGACGCTTTATCCACTAAGCCACACAGGATTCCAGTTCCGATGCCGGATCGAATCCCCTCAGTTTAAGTTCTATCTCTCAGTTTTTCCTTTGTTGGCATAGACACTCGGGAGGAAATTAAACGCAGAATTAATATGGGAAATGCGTGTTATTATTCGGTTGAGAAGCTCTTATCATCCAGTCTGCTGTCAAAAAATCTGAAAGTTAGAATTTATAAAACAGTTATATTACCGGTTGTTCTGTATGGTTGTGAAACTTGGACTCTCACTCTGAGAGAGGAACATAGGTTAAGGGTGTTTGAGAATAAGGTGCTTAGGAAAATATTTGGGGCTAAGCGGGATGAAGTTACAGGAGAATGGTGAAAGTTACACAACACGGAACTGCACGCATTGTATTCTTCACCTGACATAATTAGGAACATTAAATCCAGACGTTTGAGATTGGCAGGGCATGTAGCACGTATGGGCGAATCCAGAAATGCATATAGAGTGTTAGTTGGGAGACCGGAGGGAAAAAGACCTTTAGGGAGGCCGAGACGTAGGTGGGAAGATAATATTAAAATGGATTTGAGGGAGGTGGGATATGATGATAGAGACTGGATTAATTTTGCACAGGATAGGGACCGCTGGCGGGCTTATGTGAGGGCGGCAATGAACCTTCGGGTTCCTTAAAAGCCATTTGTAAGTAAGTAAGTAAGTAAGGCATACCCTCATGTACTGTGATAGCGGCACAATGTCCAACGCACTATGTACAGAGGTGCACTCATTACCAGTGAATAAGTGGCCGGGGTATCATGTTATTATAATGTGAAACTGCGTGTATAAACAAGAATGTATTGTTGATAATCAAATTGGTTGTGTTTTGATTATTTATTGCTATGAATAGTAATCACATTCCCATAATATATCGTCTAAAATACTATTTAAACACTTTCCAACATGTGCACTATATAATTTGATATGAAAAGTTAATTTCGCAAAGGGTTGAAGTTTATTTTTTAATAAAATTTACGTTATGCCTCCTATCGAAGTAAGAAATTCTAGTAATAAATTACACCACCAACAAAACCAATGCTTAAAAATGAACCACAGCCTGCCTTTAACAAATAAATTTTGTTTCAACAATGAATAAGTTTGAGAATGTTTCTTTGCAACGAGTCTGATGTGCTTCGTCAGATCGACTTTGATGACATTATCAACGCTCTCTCTGTGAATAAATTCACAAATAAGATCCATTTATTTTGATTCCAGTAATTTATTTTTTCTGAATGGTAATATTTCAATTAAAACTAATTTAAACTAAACATGACCTCGCTAATATGTTTTCGCGGGATATCAGCCGAGTTAAGATTTTGGAATGCTCCAAGCTTTTGCTATCTCAGCCATCTTCAAAATGTCCGAACAGAAAGTCGAAAGGTTATATAGATGTGGCTGTCTCAGGTGAAACGGGATAGGTTGGCGGATCGGCCAATCCGGGGCCGGGAATTGTCCCGTTTCACCTGAGACAGCCACATCTATATAACCTTTCGACTTTCTGTTCGGACATCACTTCCCTGAAGATGGCTGCAGAGATAGCAGTCGAAAGCTTGGAGCATTCCAAAATCTTAACTCGGCTGATATCCCGCGAAAACATATTAGCGAACCAACGCCGAGAAAGCCTCAAATCATACATAAACATGACCTGTATAATAGTTGCTCATAAAATGTTTGTGGGAATGGGGGGGGAGGAGGGCTGCCTAGGGGCGGCACTATACCTAAATCCGGCCCTGGCTGTAAGACTGACATATGATTTGTTATATCACAACCATTTTCTAATTTCCTCCCAAGTATTACATTAGTCCCAGAAGTTAAGCTTTCATTTGACTGTTGCGATTTGTGGTTTTGCATGTTCATTTCTTTTATTTCGGATTGTATAAATTCATCTTAATACGGGCTGGCTTGCTGGTTACTCTATGAGGGCTGGACTCGGAACAATTCCGCAAAATTAGGCACTCACGCTTTGGCACAATTTGCGCCCAAAATATGCAATGCTTGCCAAAGTCCGACAGGTTGCCTAGGTGACATTCATGATTCCGACGCCGACAGTTGGACTGTCTTGCTTCAGCACCTGATAGGGCCAGGTCCTGTCTGCATATAAGTAGCCTGGTAAGTCTCAGATGTCCGGAGCCTCATGTCCTTCCTATATCAGCATCGGAAAGCCGTACAACCACAAATATTTCACCCCAGACTATTTTTGCTGTACACGATGATAGATGAAATGAGAAGAAGATGAAACGTTTTGGTGGAAAGATAGAAGGAAACGGAATTACTCCGAGAAAAACGCTTTGTAACGTCTACATTGTCCACCAAATATGCCAATTAAGACCTGACCGGCGATCAAACTCGGACCGCCTGCATGAAAGATCAGCGAGCTATCACCTGAGCCACAGACGCGGCTAATAATACGGGCAGCATTCTTTCTTCTTAAGTAAACGTTTCCATATACCATGTAGGCCTACTCCCTTTTGGCTGTCTATCATACGTTCAAACAGTCTCTTCTTCAGCTCTCCTAAAACAGCTTGAGTGTCTATTTAAAGTTCAAACATAGTAGATCCTTATGCAAATCGTTATATGATGCGTTCAAAGCTAAAGTGGACCAAGTCACAAATTTTCATAAATTGAGTTTAATTTATTTTCTCTTTATCTGAAGTTGGATCTTTTCCGAGCAGTAATGGATCAAGTCTTAATTCCAAGCATTCGCCGGTAGGTGACACCAGTCATTTTTGGCTCAGATTATTTGTTCACGATGTCAACTGATGCCCATAGGAGCAAGCGCGCGCTTTACAGCCCAGGAGAGCCTGAGCGCTTTGGCGGAAAGGAAAGAGACAGACAAAAGAGGCAGTATATGCCTTTTGGTCGAGCTATATACAGGGATGGCCAGCACTGATTCAATGAATAAAGGGAAGAGAACTTATTAAAACTGTATCCATGTTAATTTTTAGATTTGTCTGAGAGGCATAAGTGCATTATAAGAATGTATGTTTTAATTTTAATGTTCATTTTTCACAAGTTTGGTTTTTTATTCAAAAGGAATAATTTCTCAACTATTTTACAGAAAAGTGAAATTTTCAGATATGTTTGTTTAGTAGCCTTACAGGTACTAAAACAATGTTTTGGTAAATCTAATATATCGTAAATATGTATTACTGAAGATAGTGTATTAAAATGTTTGAAAATATTCGCATGGAAAATGTTTATAAGGATATGAATTAACAAAGCAAATTAACAAACAAAAGATATGTGCCTATGTCTTCGTAAAACATCAGCTCTATAGCTTCAGCAGATTTCGAGATAATTTAATATTCTAATAACAGAAAGATGCGCACCAATATCACCTAAAAGCATAATGCGATAAGAGTTTTATTATGTAATATTAGTTACAGTTAAAACATATACCTAGACAACTTTGCTTTGTATTATAATATTGTTTTGATTACTTTTATAAGGCTAAAGATACCATCAATATCAATTTCATCTTATCATGTCATATTCAGTGTATTTCTTTGGGATAACACTTTCTTTATGAATGATGTGTTTAATTCACTTAGTACAGTATAGTTGTAGTTATTATGGAATTTGTATGAATATTCCTTCTTTACTCTTTATTATGTTATTAACGTTTAAAACACAACTGCAATATTAGGCTAAGAAATAGATGTTAGTACTTTGTTTTACAGACAATATAGAAAATAACAAACAGAAAGAAACCATATAAAATAACGACATAAAATTTCACGTTCCGTTTGAAGTTTGTGCACCACTGTTTTCTTAATCCAACAGGCTGCTTATTCCTCCTAGCATACCTAGCGCTTAATGCCCGCGCATTACGTCAAGGTCAGAAAAATGCGCTTGCCTTGACATCACTGCCATAGTGGATCTAGTCACCAAACCGTTGCATCAGTTAACTTCTTAATTGTTTATATATTATAAATCTAAAATTTGAGAATGGAGGAATAAAATTATTGCTAGTAAAATTAGATAATCCACTAGAGCAAGTTAACTTTAAGTCCTATTATTTCAAAACTACGTCTCATGGACTTGATCCACTTTAGCTCTGAACGCCTCACGATTCACTTGTTTGCATTATATAATCCGCAGTATAACTAGATAATGGAAAGCTTCCATATCAGTTGTTGAAAGTCGTTAATCGCAGAAAGGGCACCTTCAAATACATTTCACCGTCAATAGCGTCTCTTCCATTTTCTTGTCTTCTCCAATTTTGTAGAAGATGCATTCTGTGATATGCTTGCATCACTAGTAGTGCAGACTTTGTAAATAATACGTGGGACATCACAAAAGGTTTAGCATGATCATATTTAGCATTGTCAGTGCGGCTGCTACTACAAGACTGGAACTGTATCTCCAGAGTCTATCTCCTTCATTTTTATAACATATAGAAAGGAATCGATTCCCACTTCAGCCTAATGCGCGTCAATAACCTCTCACGTCTTTTGAAAAGATGTGCGTCTTCTCCATTTCAGAAATGGGTATGTGCTCTTGATAACTGTGTCTGCAGTGACTTCGGGTGACTTGGTCCATGGTGTAATCATATGGCATACATAAACATACGACTATTGTTGAATCTAATTATTACAAATGAATACAAAATGAGTCAGCAATTCTGTCCAACTCTCGATAACTGTGACAATTGCAATATTACGGTAATAGCTATGATCATAGATCGTGTTTCGTTCTTTCTAGAATATGAAATGTCTACTGTCCGCGCAACTTATCTAGGCAGCTGGGGTCCCTAGTGCTCCCTCGCTGCCCCGTAGCTATCTGCTAGCTACCTGACCATCGCTGCAGCAGTTGTACGTACAGTTACAAAAACATTCGGTATTTATTTTCAGTGCAGTCTATTGGATATAGTAGTTGAAAGTGTATGGATTCATAAAATAACAAATATAAATAAATTACATTCTTCTTCGACTGTGTATAATACAGTATAATAACAATTCCAGTTATTACAATTCATATCTGACCGTGAACTACTGATGGTATGCGATATATGAAGTATTTTAAGTAGAAGAGCTGTAGGTCTATTACAGGAGCATACCCAAGGGTGGTTACCAGTTTTAGACCCCCCCTTTTGAACTTTAAAATAAAATTACATATATTTCATAATTTCATTACATTATATTGTTTCCATGTATTTTCCTGTTCTGTTAAGTCTCTTAAGTATCATATACTAATAACTGTTAACTATATATAATTATTGTGCAAATGTATTAATGACACAAGCAGTTTTCATCATGCAGAATTAAACACACGTTAACATTTATTAAAAATTGAATATCTGTGAAAAAATTACGTTTCAAAACTTTTATGGGGATATTCATGAATATTTTCTATTAGAACATCTTATTGAATTTGGTATTCCCAAGAAACTAGTTCGATTAATTAAAATGTATCTCAGCGAAACGTACAGCAGAGTTCGTATAGGTCAGTTTCTGTCAGATGCGTTTCCAATTCACTGTGGGCTAAGGCAAGGAGATGCACTATCACCTTTACTTTTTAACTTTGCTCTAGAGTATGCCATTAGGAAAGTCCAGGATAACAGAGAGGGCTTGGAATTGAACGGGTTACATTAGCTGCTTGTCTATGCGGATGAGGTGAATATGTTAGGAGAAAATCCACAAACAATTAGAGAAAAAACGGCAATTTTACTGGAAGCAAGTAGAGAGATAGGTTTGGAAGTAAATCCCGAAAAGACAAACTATATGATTATGTCTCGTGACCAGAATATTGTACGAAATGGAAATATAAAAATTGGAAATTTATCTTTTGAAGAGGTGGAGAAGTTCAAATATCTTGGAGCAACAGTAACATATAAATTATATTCGGGAGGAAATTAAACACAGAATAAATATGGGAAATGCCTGTTATTATTCGGTTGAGAAGCTTTTATCTTCTAGTCTCCTGTCCAAAAATCTAAAGTTAGAATTTATAAAACAGTTATATTACCGGTTGTTCTTTATGGTTGTGAAACTTGGACTCTCACTTTGAGAGAGGAACATAGGTTAAGGGTGTTTGAGCATAAGGTTCTTAGGAAAATATGTGGGGCTAAGAGGGATGAAGTTACAGGTGAATGGAGAAAGTTACATAATGCAGAACTACACGCATTGTATTCTTCACCTGACATAATTAGGAACATTAAATCCAGACGTTTGAGATGGGCAGGGCATGTAGCACGTATGGGCGAATCCAGAAATGCATATAGAGTGTTAGTTGGGAGGCTGGAGGGAAAAAGACCTTTGGGGAGGCCGAGACGTAGATGGGAGGATACTATTAAAATGGATTTGAGGGAGGTGGGATATGATGATAGAGAATGGATTAATCTTGCTCAGGATAGGGACCATTGGCGGGCTTATGTGAGGGCGACAATGAACCTCCGGGTTCCTTAAAAGCCAGTAAGTAAGTACAATATTTATAGAATATTATATATATATATATATATGACATATATATAATAATATAGTGACATAATAATAATAATAATATAATAATAATAATAATAATAATAATACACAACTCTAAGTACATCGAATTCTTCATCACAATAAGCAAGCAAATGTATTTTACCCGTCCTCCATTCTCCTTCCTCCCTACCGCTAGAAGTGATCTCCCTACACCTCGCGCGTCTCTCTTTTAACTGTCCAGATAAGTTTCGCGGGCAATATATTTTTTTGCGTAAGTGAACATTTTGGTATATACACTGTGTGAAAACTTGAACGTTGTACATGTATTATGAATATAAGAAAGAAATTAACGTACAGATCTAGAATAATCCCTTCATTGCCTTTAATGAAGAGGGCAGATTTGTTTCATTATTTAAGAGAGGAAAACTGTGAGAATCATATTCTACTCTCAGAAAAAGAGGCTGACGTACAGAGAGTACAGATCTCGGATTTTATCTCTGCCGGTGGGCGACGTCATAGTTTGCGGTTGAGAGGAAGAAGAAAAGCAGCGGTTGTATTAGTCTGTGAAATAAGTTCACCCAAATGCTTAACTCTGAGTACTTAAGCGTTTAGTTTGCCTACGGTCGATACACACTTTTCCAGTGCGTAAAATTCGTGCTCTGTCCTCTTTATTACCCAATGGTCAAAATCGTCCAAGTTCATAAAAGTCTTACTACGTTCGCGAGTTTTATCTGGTGATGTGAACGAACTGGTTCTTCCTTTCCCAATGGTGGATATTTCTTGTTTTATCACACGTACCATTCTTTCTGATATTCCTGTAGAATCCGCTGTCCTCTCTTGTGATTTAGCGACAGAAATACTGAAGTTACCTCTATTTGCTTTATTATTAATAAACTTTAATACATTAGCCATCTGCTCTCGACTTTGACCACTCAGTTTTTCGTTTTTAACTTTGAACATGACCAGTGAAAATTTGGAAATTAAAATGACTACCAGTACACAAATTACAATACTTTGAACTATTAGTAATTACGAAACTAAAGCACTAACTACTATAACCTAGACGTCTAGAACACTATAATAATAAAAATAATAATAATAACAACAATAATAATAATAAATGTAACTGTAACTCTGGCAATATTTCAGACCCGAACCGACTTTCGACACTCACGGTACTAACAGGGAGAACAGTACTGTTGGGAGCAAGACGACCAGATGTCTTTTGTTTTGCTGTGTTAGTACTCAACACCCTCAACCGTGACAAGCGCTCGAATCCCAACTGCCATCCACGGGCTGAGATAAAATCCGGGATCTGTAGTAATTAGGGACCGTACTTTTCCCCAGCAGGCTACAAGGTTGAGTATTACTGGACGTTTTTACTTTTACGAATGAGTGCGTGCATGTTCCATGCGAATTTCGTTTTGTCAAGTTGGGCAGAATAAGATATAGATCACTCTATAACAATTTCACTAATATTTATATTTTATAGACTCTATTATTTAAATTATGTACATTAGAAAACGCTATTTTTAATAATAATAATAATAATAATAATAATAATAAAAATAATATCCACATCTGTGGAGTAACGGTCAGCGCGTCTGGCCGCGAAACCAGGTGGCCCGAGTTCGCATCCCCGGTCGGGGCAAGTTACCTGGTTGAGGTTTTTTCCCAATATGAGCAAATGCTGGGTAACTTTCGGTGCTGGACCACGGACTCATTCCACCGGTATTATCACCTTCATTTCATTCAGACGCTAAATAACCTAGATGTTGATACAGCGTCGTAAAATAACCCCCCAAAAATAATAATAATAATGATTTATTTAACCTGGCAGAGTTAAGGCCATACGGCCTTTTCTAACACGCAACCAGGTGTAAAACTGCATTACAAAAAACACTACAAATTTACAAAGTACACTACAGTTTTACACACAAAACTGAATAAGATAATAATAATAAAATATAAACAACAAGTAAGTAGAAATCAGACATAATATATAACATACAGAAAGAAAGGAAGAAGCATAATAAAATGTGGAAAGCAGGTCAAAATAAATGAGGCATACAAAGTATAAAAATAAGACAATTAATAATAATAATAATAATAATAATAATAATAATAACAATAATAATAATATTTTACTATTTACATTATGACAAAGACTGTAAGCCCATATTGATCAAACATTATTTACACGGTTATGTGCATTGTACAGTGTTGTGTATTGTAATAAAAGGTATGTTATTTCATAATACTATACCAGAGCTGGTGGTAAGCCTCTCCCTGAGCGCGCTCACGCTCACAGTAAAACCAGGTGAATAAGAACGATAAACAACGCAGAAGTTCAGTGACGTACTATTCATAATGAGTTCAAGACGTCTTTCTCTTAGTACATAAATACATCATTTAATTTTCTGTTTACAACAAGTGTAAACGAAGCTTACACATTGCATACCAGTGATCGATTCTTATGTCCACGATGAACACAATTGCGGGAGTAGAAGGAGACCGCTATCTCGAGATCGCTCACGCTAAAGCATAAATCCCCCAGGCCAATACTATGCCCTATAGCTACCCTACATCCGGTATAGGTTCGATTCCCGCTTGAATTGATTACCCGGTTGGGTTTTCTCCGCAGTTTTCCTCAACAGTAAGACGAGTGTGAGGTAATCTATTGCGAATCGTCGGCCTCATGTCGCTAAATACCATCTCGTTTCACCAATTCCATCCACCCAAATTAACTATTAGCTGATACAACATCATTAAATAACAAGTATCAGCAACAAACGAATGAAAACATTGGTGTTCCTTGTTCAATAAAATTGAGAAATTAAATCGTTGTTTAACGTTACTAAAACTACCATACATTCCTAAAATTTGTCAAGAGTCATCCAGTTTTTTTTTTATAACAGAAACATTTAACATACAGAGTGATCCGTAAGTAGTGTTATTAATATCAAACATTCTTTGAGTTATTTTAAACAATAATACTGTAGTTTAATACAGCTTTGCTCGTTTTTGTTTTCTTCACGAGATAAAAATTATTTTGTCATACCGTGTTTTGGGAAAGCCATTGATTTAATTCCCAATATGCTCAGTCAATTTAAAAGAGAAGTGTATTATGATAATGAATGATTGAAAGCATTTCAATTTGGTCATTTAAATGTACAGAAATTTGATCCGAACAAATCTAACTTTTCATTCTCAAAAAGAATTTTAAAATGTTACATTTGTTCGGATCAATTTTCTGCATATTAAAAGGACAAAACTAAAATTCTTTAAATAATTTATTATAATACACTGCTCTCTTAAATCGACTGAGGCCTATTGACAATTAAATCAATAACTTTTTCAAAACACGTTATGAAATGTTTGATATAAATATGTTTTTATCTCGGAAAGGAAGGAAAAACAATCAAACTTGTATTGAATATTTTTTGTTGGAAATATCTCGAAGAATATAGGGGAGTAGTGAGTACAGTGAGACACAAAATATTAAGACATATGTAAGCAAGTGAAATTTCAAGTATTTTTAAAATCAAGTGCAATAGAAATATACATTAAAACATGGAGTACAATAATACATAAACAGAAATGTTAATAGATAAAGGACATAATATAC
Source organism: Periplaneta americana (assembly GCA_025594305.2). NCBI lineage: Eukaryota > Metazoa > Arthropoda > Insecta > Blattodea > Blattidae > Periplaneta > Periplaneta americana. The sequence goes on along the minus strand of JAJSOF020000005.1, from coordinate 36,586,512 downwards.
AATGCGTGTTTGTAAAAAAAATGAAAATGTCTTACTGTTCCCATTTAGGAAGGTACAGTGAGACACCAGTGTCTATTAATGGACATTGAAATGATTTACATTTATTTGAAAAGAAAAGAAAGCTTACTGTCTCTCTGTCTTGCCATGTTCTGTAGACTTATTTAGAATCATTTTGATGTCTGACTTCGAAACCATTGAAACATCTGGAACATTTGAAAAAGTGAATTTTCCATGACTTTTCAAACTTTTGCTAAAAAATTAAATGAATTTTTGGTGACAAAAAAGCTTATAATTATAAGAACTTAATTTAATTCTTTGTTATTTTTAATATATTTTTTTTAATTTTGTGAATAATTTTTTATTTAAGAAACCATTAAAATATAATGTATCCATTATTTTAAGCTTTAGTTCGTCAATTGGTCACTAATATGTTCATTTTTAATGTTAGTTACCGGTAAATGTAATATAATTACAGTTTATTTCTGCAAATCATTGGTAAATTTGAACAGTGAGACGTCTCAGTGTACCCTTCAATGGCATGTCCCACTCTTCCCTTTACGCATAGTTCGTTTAAAAATGGCGACATCACTTCAAAATCAAAACAAGAGAGCGAAACTTTGCAAAACATAACGTCAAATACCATAGTATTAGGTAACAAAACATTCATATTTCTATTTAATTTGTATATCCAATATAACCTTCATTAAATACAAGCCAAAATTTTACTTTTGGAGTGAAAAATTACGAATTATTTTTTCATCACTCATCTTTATAACTAGAATCAAATTGAGTATGAAAATACTGTTACTTTACTCATGCAACATACAACTCCACTGTTACAAACATTTCAACATCAAAATTTACCATCTAATAAAAAATGTCTCACTGTTCTCCCAGTCTCACTGTACCCACTTCTCCCCTACTTAATGACATTACTTACGGTACACTCTGTATAAATTTAGTGCATGGACCTTTCCATGATTACTTGCTTCCGAAGATCAATATACTTGTGGACTAACTTGGCTGAAGTCTGCAAGTAAACAGCAAAACTCTGTGCGGAAATATCCGTGTTTACCAACAACAAATAAAGAAAAAGTGATGGTTATTGCAGAGGAACTTGCGGCTCTCTCATTTTCAACATTAAATAGAGATCGGCATGTTGTACCGGCAGAGAAAAAACTAACTAAATAATACGATATGCTTATTCCGCGGAACTTTATAGACTCAGACCTTCACATTTTTAAATAACGGAGTGAAAGATGCACAACGGCAATATTTATGACCAAATATTGAAAACGATGTTAAATTCTTGATCTAATTGAGTTAATTAATACCCATCTCCCTCAAACGTACGATAATCTACACTTTGCCACTTGTCATTTCTTATCAAAACAAATACACATCTTCAAGCGAGGGATCTAAATCTAATGAAGCGATTTCATTGACCTTTAAAAATAGCTTGTTATATGCACGTTGTGAAAGAGTGATGTGACAATTAAGGGCAGTTATTTCGATAAAAAAGAACTCTACACAACCTGTCCAGAACGAATAAATTTTATTAAAATATTTTTGATTAACGCTTTCCAAGTGTACCGTCTACGTTATTTTTTTTTTAATTTCAGTAGTTTTCTTTTGATGGGAAAGCTACATGTAGGAAAAAATAATATGTCGAATATTTAATTTAGATTTGTATATTGAATAAGAAATTTCACTTAAAACTTAACAATTTTATGACAGTTATCAAAGTCAGTTGAATTTTTTGCGAAAATATTGTTTAAATTTTTCCGGAATGGCTGAAGAAGATGTAGTCTGTCTTTAAAACATGTTAAAGGGAGACAGAAATTAAGCTCCTTTTAATAAGGAAAAAACAAGTGATTGAGAAAAACATAATTTGTTCATTCTAAATCTTTTAACAGTTTAAAAACACTACATGATATAAATTGTGTTAAAATTATAGCAAATACGTTAAAGTAAAATTTTGACAGAATTTATATGTAGTGTTTTTAGACTGTTACAACAAGATTTTATATAAATTAATTATATTTTAAATAATTAAAAGCACTAAGAATTATATTTGCTATGAATAAATAAATATTTAGAACGATTGAAGAGGACAAAGGAGTATTAATATTGCATAGTCGCACCATCGGATCTGTGCCCCTTCAGCGCTGTCGTCGTTCTTGGAAAAGTTAACGCCTCTACTCACCCCATTCCACCCGTTTCTCTCACACTACGTCAAACAGCAGGCCACGAACCTTGCCGAATAGGGATGTTGGCAAACTTCCGTCAAACAGTGTCATGAATATTTCTTATAATAATGTGAGGTTAATTATGTCTTATTCATAATTTAATTTAAGTAGGTCTAATGACGCTGATTTACTTACGATTGTTTGCAGATAATTATATTATTACAGTGGATATTTATTGGTTAAATGGAAATTACATCAGAAACATCATCGCTTTGCCAGCATTTTTTTAACAGTATAATGTGGATGTATCCATGTTTCGTCTAAATACACAATATACTTTCCTTCTCTGCGAAATGCGCAATTTTCTTAAATAACAGGCCCTCCATGCTACAATATATTTTTTTTTAATCAAAATACATCTTGTATTTCTAAATTTTTAAAATCTAAATCCCATGTCTCGAATCACTTTCCGTAGCGTTTCTCTCCCTCCTTGGAAATTATTGCTTCTCTCGCAACCTTCTATAATTTCTCAAATATCGGAACTTCTTTCTGCATCGTATAAAATTCTTGTATCTTTCTTCTTAAAATACATCTGTCCATATCATCTACAAGAATTAAAGGTTCCCTTGGTCTGTTCTTCCCTGGTGACTGTAGCTTTTCATCTCCTGCACAGACTCCCTCTCTCCTGATTTTCTTTATTAGGCGCTCTGACCTGCCTTTATAAATTACATAACAAAGTCGTATTATATTAGTATTAGTTAAGTAAGTAATTTTAATACGTAATCAATTGAAATAAAATAAGCCTCACATGTGATCGCAGCTGCTCTTTTCGTTGCCTGATTTATAGGAAACAATATCGACCCGTTTGTTTCTCTTCATCGCAAAATGCTATTACGTACTTGCTTAATAATATTTCTTTCGCCACTCCGTGCTACAGTGTTCATGTTGAGTTGACAACACTGGACTGCAAGTGCAAATAACCTGTCCCGCAAGAAGGCTCAAAATTGTGAGTAGTGGGGGAGAGAAAGAGAGGGGGATAGAAAAGAGAGAAATAGGAATACAGGGAGAGAGATGAATTACCGAGGCTGAAAAGGAATTAAGGTTCAGTTCGCATATCTTACGGGGGCACAGATCCGATGGTCGGACTATATATTTGAGTATAGTAATTCATCTTATGTATTTCTTACAACGTTGTGAATTTAAAGAACGTATAGCCTACCTTACTTGAAGAAGATTGAGGTTCGCCATTCATTAAGATTTTTACTAATGCTCGTTAAAAATAATGACATCGCGATCGTTCTTTTCTAGTGTATCCTGAGTTTTGAAGAGACTTTCGTGGAATTTTTTACTTACAGTGGTAATTTTTTTAGTTATATTCTGTATGAGGGTTGTGCACTGATTTTTCCGATAAACAATATATATAAATATTGTGAATTTATTTTCAACTCAACAATAGGATTTATTCTTCCAACAATAATTCCTTTCTACAATTCGCCTTAAACGCTCTCGTCAACAATTGGATTTTCACTCAACACAGTATTCGTTATAGCACTCCACTGATGACAATGACAATTTACTTGGACTAGTACGAACAATAATGAACTGTTAATCTTAACTAATATTTACAAAGCACTATTTACAAATCAGAACTATCAGTTCTCAGTTCACAGTTCTTCTATCTCAGTCACTCGAGTTCACAGTATCTCGAACCACAGACCTTCAGAGACAGTTCACTGTACTCGAACTCAGGTCCCTCCAACTGCGGTCCACTGCACTCGAACTCAGGCCTTCGGATGCTGACGCAGATGCGGACGCACACTCGAGTCGAACTCCGGCACACCAGTCTGGCTTGCTTGCTCTGGCTTGCTTGCTCTGGCTTGCTCACTGACTCAAAAACTGAAAAACTGCCCGAGTTCGCCGGCGCTTCTTCTTTTATAGCAAAATCATAGTTGCGAGAAATTTCTACGGGTGTGTAGAGAATTATCTGGATATCTCCACTTCGACGCACTTCTGGAAGAGTCGGGAAGGTCCGTTCCCCATTCACTGCGCTAAGTAGCAGCTGCGCGCGCAGCCTCCCCTCGCGTGTAGGCCCCTTTCCCCACTACTCCGCCGCGCGCCGACCCTTCGTGCTCCGCGCGATCTGCTTTCTTGCGGGACGCTGGTCGTGAGTTCGAATCTCACGTCGCTGTCACAATATATATATATATATATATATTAATGGGGCTTAATTGAACACCTTTGCAGTCACTGGAGTAACTCAGTCGACAGAGGCGCTTATTGTACCTGACGATCTGGAATTGCGCTCGAACGTGAGCTCGATTCCCGCTTGGGCTGATTACCTGGTTGGGATATTTTTAGGTTTTCCCTCAACTGTAAGGCGAATGTTAGATAATCTACGACAAATCCTCGGCCTCATTTCGCCAAATACCATCTCACTATCATCAATCCCATCGACTCTGAACAACTGAGTACTAGTTGATATCGCGTCGCTAAATAATCAACTAAAAAAACATCTTTGTTGGCACTGGGTTTGTATGGCTGTCATTATAGCAAGATTCATGTTGTCCTTTTAAATAATTAAGCCTTACTATGTGCAGTTGAACAGGATTATATTAGGAGTTCGTAACGATGCTTTAATCGCCATTGTTTACTGAAGCTAATCAGAATGTCGTCATGACATGAACACACATGTGAACACGAGGTTAGTGCATGTTCTCTATGGGAACACAAATTGCTTCTCCTTATCCTCATTTGATGATGATAACTAATGTTGGTAGTAGTAGGGGATTATTACACCATTAGGCGGAACCAATGTACGAGTACAATAAAATCCGAACATTTCAATTTTTTCAATTTCAATTTTATTTATTTCAAATATACAGAATAAAGAAATATAATTACAAAACAAACAAAGAGAAATACAAATAAAATAATACAAGCAATATAAAAAGAAGATACAGTAGTATTAACAAAATTTGAGACCGAATGAGCAGCGCTCGTGCTCGGTCGCAGTTCAGATTTGTTTATGTAGTTTCAGTCTAGCCTATACGTTTTGTATAATTATAGATTTTAAGTTAATGAATATTTTTTCCTTCTGTATATATAATAGTACATTATGCAACGAGCCTATAATGATAGTAGTTAAGAAGCGAGTATGGATGTTTATGAAAAAGCGCAAGCGAGTTTCACAATTTTCATACGAGCTTCTTAATTACCATTATAGGCGAGTTTCATACGACTTTTTATGCTCGACCATATTTCTAACTTGAAATTAATTCAGATGTATACATTTTATTTGTATCTGACAAGATCGGAAGTGACCTTGTTCTAGGTCGTGAATTGTGAGATGTGCGCAGACGCGAAAGTATTGATTTTTTCCGAGGAACAATAATGTCATTGACCTTGTGTAATCCCGTTAAACTTGTTATAACCTTGATTATGAATTCGACATTGAAAAACGAGACGAGAAATTGAATTTATTTGAATATTATTTACAATTAACGCTAATTATTATAGTAACAGAACATAACCTTCTGCGACAGTATTGGATTTCCAGCCTCCGTGACTTTTCGCTAATTCTCTTTCGATTGCATATCCGATAATAATCGATACTTGCGGTTTTATAACGGTACAAAGCTGACTTATCATTGGCTGAACACCTGTAAGCTGAGTTGTCATTGGCTGAAAACACCTATACTTTAATGAGGTGTACTTTAATGACATACATTGAAGGACTGCTACCAGGTGTATAATTACTACATTTCGGCATGGTCGAGCATAAAATATATTACATTATTGACCGTCCTAAGAAAAATTTTCCGTGTTGTTTTCGGGACAATATCATATTGTTTCTTCTGCACACTACCTTTAGTCCTCCAATTGACTCGCGTAAACATTATCCTTTAAGGGGTTATGTACAAAATTAAGTAACATTTTGGAAATATTCAACATTTTTTTCCTCCATTAGTGTCTCTTGCACAATAATGAAAATTAATATGTGTAAACACTGTCCTTCTGCAATGTGAAAAAGTACTTTTACGATAAAAAAATTATTTGCATTTTTTTTTTTTTTCAAAATTCAGTTCACTGTGCAGTGATGAAGTATTTCCCACAGAACTACAAAAATAACCAAAATTCTGTGAAGAAATTTCTTGTGTGTATTAATGCATGTAATATCTACAATATGATGCAAGATCACTTCTCTATTTTTGATAGATTTTCTGATAAAAAATAAATTCATGTTACAAAATGGTCAAATATCACTACATTATTCTCACACAAAATAAAAAAAAAATATTATTTTTTAAGGAATGTAGTTGAAAGAGCATAATATTGTAAACATGAGTTACAACAATAAAATAAAAGAGAGAGGACATGAAAAGTTAACAAGTTTATGAGTTATGAGGGAAACACCTCATCACTGCACAGTGAACTGCCAACATTTTCAATTAAAAAAAAAAAAAACATGTGCATATATTTTTTTTTTAATCGTGTATATATATATATATATATATATTTTTTTTTTCATATAGGAGAAGGACAGTGTTTTACACCTACCAATTTTCATTATTGCACAAGATACAATAATGGAGGAAAAAAATTTTGAATATTTCCAAAACGTTTACTGCTGTAAGTTGTACCTCACCCTTTAAGTTAAATATTTTTTCCTTCTGTGTATATAAAAATATTAAATTATTGACCGTCCTAAGAAAAATTTTCCCTGTTGTTTTCGAGACAGTATCATGTTGTTTCTTCTGCACATTACCTTTAGTCCTCCAATTGATTCGCGTAAACATTATCCTTTAATGACAGAAGTCAAGAAATGTAATGTTAAATGAAAATATATACAGAGTGGAAGAGGACCGATGCACCTAAATTTAAGATGTGATTCTACATGTTAAATATAAGAAAACTTGTATTACACTTTTCCTTCGATGAAGCACCGTTAAGCAGGAAAAATTAGTCTTTGCCCAATGTTTGCAGTTCTCTACTGTGGTAATGGCCATTGAGAAATGACTCATTGCTACACAAGGAGACGAGTAAATACAATCTGAAAAGTTAATGTCGTGAATATATATATTGCAAATTAAACCGTTTAGCCATGAATTTAAATGTAATACTTACAAAAATCGTTAAAATAAATCTTGCAACGCAGCGCACTGACGCGTGTCACCGACTGAGTACATCAGGGTGGGAGGGGTAGGTAAGAAGTGCAAGCTGCTCTTGTTAGAGTTATTGCAGTAGCCGTGATGTTGCCAAATGCTTCATAGAAACATAACGATTTCCTCTAAAACGGTATATGTTAGAGAAAAAACTTATTTAGCATTTTCAAATCTCTCATTTTGGTGCAGAGGTTTACATCCACCATATATAATGATCAAAATGTAAATTATTCTAACACCTCTTTTTCTTGTTTATTATATCCTAACTGATCATTCTTGTAAACGAGGTTTAAACAATAATTAGATTAATTGAATTTTAAATTATATTCTGTAGCCCGTCCAGCCTTCTTATATTACAGTTATTGCCTCTGTTAGTTTTTTCACTGACTATTACACTCTTACTACGTCATACTACTTTTGACCAATAAAACGGTACGAAAGGACGTGTTTCAACCAATCATGGCTGCTTATCGCACAATTTTATCGCGTCCCTAGCATTTGTTTAATTTTATCGCGTCCCTAGCATTTGTTTAATTTTATCGCGTCCCTAGCATTTGTTTCTTTGTTTGCCAACATTTCAAACTGCGCTGGTCTGGACGTCAAAAATATATATAAAATTACAAACCACTCCAGTCGATGCACAGCAGTTTCAAATATGACTCGCATTGGCATTCAAGAACATGAATTAATAAAAATCACTTATCATACCTATGCATCTTCTGAAATCCGATTTACAAATAAATGAAGAGCACCATTCGGAAATCCTGAATAAGTTGAATACACCATGTAGGCCTAAATCAACAAGTTCCACTTCTATTACGCACACGTCCAATATAACATCAATTGAACCACCAACCACATTCAAATTTGAAAATTGTACATTCAATAATTATTCCGTTTAAAATTATTCATGTTTATTTTTGTGTCATCGTCGTTAATTAAAACTATTCTAACACTTGTGTATATTAGTTAGGTTATGTTATAGCTTCTGCTATATGATATTATGGATAGTCACGTATCAGAGATTGTTTAATATTAAGATTTATTGAAAATCATGTCAAGTGACGTTGATTGCTGGGATTCGGATAATGGAAGTGGAATGTTGCATTTTAATAAAAATGAAACTGAATCAACAAAGCCTTCTTGACAAGTAACATTGCCATCGTGTATAATAGATCGAGAACTTCTCTACGAGAAGGCATATTTGTAATGTTGAGATGGTACAATAATACATTTGAAGACAGTTGTATTTTCGTAAGTCAATTAATATTTTATTGTATTGGAGTACTTCGTTACTTCTAATTTTTATATACTTTCTCCTAATCGTGTAATAGTCAATTAAATCCCACTCGAGTTTTGATTTTCTCTAGATAAATCAAAACGTCTAGTGAGATTACTGTTGATAAAAGTGATTGAAATGTTAAGATTCCTCTTCAGTTATACTGCTTCAATATTCTATTCCTATTTCACTTAATTCGTTGCTCTTTCTACTCCAATTGCATAATATAGCTGCTATTGTTATTCTTATTAGTACTCATATTGTTATTACTTCTGTTGTTATTGCTATAGCTGTAGTGATGATAAATGGAAAATTTTGTCAGGACAGAGTGCTGTGATATTATAATTATTCAAAATTCAGTAGCCAAGATCTTTCATAGCTTAGAAGGCTTTATTGTAATAATAATAATAATAATAATAATAATAATAATAATAATAATAATAATAATAATAATAATAACAATGATAAAACAGTAGGCCTACACGCTGGGTTTTACTCGTACTATTTCCACATTTTGAAAAATACAGGAACGTAATAATATTTGAAGCTTTAATTATAGTTTTTGCTCGACCATACTATAATACGCTCATCACATGTGACGTGACTGTACCTTAATGACGTACATTGAAGTACTGCTATTCATTATGTTATTCCAACTATCGATTTCCAACTAAGCATTTGCGATATTGATTAATATCGTACGCGCAACAACACGCAAGCCTTGAAAGGAGCAATCCAAAATGAAACGGGCATAAACTGCACAATCAACAACATGTATTTAAAAAATGAAAAATGTTTTGTTCTTGTTAATTTTAATATTCTAATAATATTCTACTTTCCTGTGTTGTAATGTATGTCGCTTTGAGTTTAAAATCGTAAAAAACGAAGCACTACAAAAAATAAATAATTACGATGTACAAGCAAAACTACCTGTCATCTATTGCACTATTCGGAAGCATGCTGAAAAGACACTCATGGTTACCATTTCATTATCAGCAAAGTAACAAGGTAAGAAATTTGTAAAAAGTCAAAGCTTAGACATTTAATTATGGTTGAACAAAAATAGTTGTACCTATAATGATAATTAAGGCGCTTGTATGAAAATTACGAAAACAGCGTAAGCTAAGTTTCATAATTTGCGTACGAGCGTCTTAACTACAGTATTACCATTATAGCACAGTCTACTATATACAGTCGCGAAGCTTGAGGTGATTTTTGCAAATCTCGTGATAAAGCGCTCCAAGCGATTAGCAACTAGAAACAATAGACTGTCCACGGTCGACTTTGGACTGAATCGTATTTCCATCGAGTGCTAGCTCGTTGCGTATTTGACATTGATGCTTGTGAAATGTTCATTATTGGTTGTAATGAAAATGTTAATGGCTAAAATACAATAATTGGAATAATAATATTTTACTAGAGACGTAGAAAAATTAAGTTTGTTTTAATGAAATTTATTGATCACGTTTTATTTTCAATTCTGGTGGGATTATTATTATTGCTTTAGGCCTCTCCATTTTTTTCAAAGGATATGTTTTTAATTACAGCTGTTAATTTTGTTGTTATTTTTATTTGTTACTTTATTAGAGACGTAGAAAAAGTCTGTTACAATAAAATTTATTAATCACGTTTTGTTTCCAATTCTGGTGTGATTATTATTGCTTAACCTCATCCCACTTTGTTAACTACGTAAGCCTACACTACAAGTACCGGTACACGTAAGTTACTCCATTAATTCATATTTCCATTATTATTTGTAAAGGGAAATGAAAATTAATATTTATTGGTTTCATAGTTAATTATAGCTATAATCTTGAATGAGTGAAGCGATTATAGTAAATTTCAGTTCGTTTTTCACAAACAAAAATAATATTAACCTATTTCTTGCAGGTATCTTCGAGTTTATGGTGGAATTTAATATACTTCATTAAAATAATAAATTAACTTTATGCATTTAATATTTCAATAATGGAAGGAAGGTGTTAATTTTTCCAAAAAAAGAACACAACGACATATTTTGTCGGCTGCTAGGAGAGAGATCTGCGATGATGAGGCGATAGTAGCGATCCTAGTGGTGGGAACTATCCATGTTTGCATTTTTATTACATATTGAGCTTCGCTACTGTATATAGTAGACTGTGATTATAGGCTCGTTGCACAATACATCATTTTCTTCTTTCTCTCTGTTTTCTTTTGTTCAGATATTGGCAACATATTTTATATTTCAATCCTTGTGCCGTGAGCAACTCGCCTCCTAGTATGACGGGAACTAAGTATAGTGACAAGAAAAGACGTATCGGTATTTAACATCACCTATCTCGGCAAATTCTCGGGTCTTAGAAAGTTAATTTCCTTTTACAGCAGTCGGTAGGGTGGTTCGACAGAACTCAGTTCGTGTTCGTGTCATGCAATGTGATTGAAGTAAAGGAACACACACACACACGCATACGCACACACACACGAAAATTAAATATGAATGATATTTGAACAAATATATAAATTCTTTATATTCAATTTATGAGTGTTAAGATTTGAAAAAACATAAATATTATAATTATGAGTTTTTAGTAGTCTATGTTTTTATGTACGTTTTCTTTGACATTGTCTATTCAATGTACTATGTTTAATGTCAATAAATGAAATATGAAATGTATAAAAAGTTCTCTACTTTGTTTTTTATTTTCGGAGCTTAACAGAGATCTTTCACAATACACAGGAAATTGTCTTTTGTAATTATTTTTTTTTATTGTTTTCTTTTCTACGCTAGTGAATTTTTGTCTCCTTAGCTCTTTCGTGTACTATATTATTATTATTATTGTTATTATTATTATTATTATCATTATTATTATATTTGTTTCTGGCTCTAAGCCCACTTAAAATATTAATGTGGTTTAGGCCTATACTTAAAGCTGTTAGTAGGCGGATAGATATTGCACTATGCTTTTATATGTGGTTATTGCAAGACATACGTCATGCAATTCTTAATTTCCTGATTAGGATCGTCGCAACATTAACTAATTCTTAACTGTAATAATAATCATTGTCACTTTCGAATGAAGCAGAATCTAATTCAGCAGATAAATATAGGAAGGAAACATTTTATAATAGCGTATTGTATTTCACTTTATTTATAATCCATATTTTTATCCTCAGCTCCAACATTAAAACATCCACTTTGGATATAAATCAATTCCCATTTACTAACTACTGTAATTTAAAAGTGGCACTCAAAACTAAGTTATCAATATTTCCGTATCCCATCTATATACAGAGTGAAACAAAATTCTGGTCCACGTCGACCAATCCAGTGTCCAGGGAACTGTTCGTCCAGTCTGCTGCAACATTTCTGTGGCTTAACCTATCACAATGAAGAATGATATCTATTCTTTCCTCTTTCGATAACGTCATCACGAAAATCAAGAAATTCGTTATAGGAAAGTTTCAAATAATCATAACAATGCATTGAAACTGTCACAGGTTAACCGAACAGTAAAGCAGGAAAAGATAATTACCAGAATTGTATAAAAACACCTTTTCCAAAGCCTCCTTAGTACCGTACCACGTTAAAAATTATCTGTAGATGCAGTAACTAATGTTTATATCATTATTATAAATAACTTCAAAACGATTAGAGATATCTCAAAACGGATTGCATCATTTTTTTTCTCACAAAATTTCACATGATTTTGGGTACCTACATTGACCCCCTTTCCATTTAAAATTTCAAAGTTGCATTCAAAATGGCGGCTTTTGAGATAGCAGAGGGCTAGAATTAAATGTGTCACTGGTAGAGCATTTGGTGTCACAAATACTGGTAGCGCCTATGTAATCGAAAATCAAGCATATGGATGATATTCATATGGTTCCAGACTTTTGATTCACCCAGTATAATAGTTTTAGTGGCACGTTTAAATCGAGTAAAAGTTGTTTTGATGACCTTACAGTAAAAAAAAAAAGCTAAATAAGAATGTAGGTAATCGACTAATGAAATGCCATTTCTCAACTATTTGACCTACATTACTTTCCTCAGAGTCGTTTGGGAACTTACCTAAGGACTCAGCTTAGAATTCTCGTGGTGTTGAGAAATTGGCGTCTCAAAGGAACCTCAGATATGCGTTGTCAGTAACTCTCACGAAGTTTCTGATGTCCACTAAGATATTAAAAGGGGCTTGAACACCGTCAGAGGAAATTCCGTGGTGGAGTGACATTAAGATAGACAGCATATTAACTAAATTGCATTACATCCAGGATGAGCTGCTAATGTCTTTCAATCTCTCTGACGCGTACTTAAGTGGTTTTCCTGACGATTGCCGATTTATCTACCAATATAACTCAGTAATATCATCACGTTATGTTAGCATTTTGAACACAGTCTACAGTTTTATGGTTGTAATATTTTACAGTGAAAAATGTCTCATTTTTAGAACAAAAACCTGGTTGAAAAGGAAATTTAACCGTCTAGCGAACCTTTTAAACTCTTAAAAATGTAGTTCGAAACTCTTTTCCAGAACAATAAAATTACCATGTTACAAAACAATAATCATACCTATATTTATATTCAGCAGAACCCTGACTCTAAAATAATCTTGAAAATAAATTTTCACTTTCTGAAACAAAATTATGTGAAACAATGTTGGCCTCATCATAGAAAATATCCCTTGAAAAATGGAAAAATAACTAGAGAATTAGAAACTATTTTAAAACAATCGTGATACAGAAGCTAAATTTTATAGCTGGCATGATCACGTTTATGTCGAGACCATAAACTTTCGATGCAACTATTTAATTAACCATGGCCTTAATCTCAAAACGTATAATAGATTTTTTCTTTATTTTCATGTAATCTATCCCTTCTTTTAATACGGAGGGTTATATCGCTTCCACCATATATAATTTTAGTCGCATAATAGGTCTATTACAGCGTTTTTTCAATTATGCAAATAATAGACTTTAATATGAATATAATCGAACAGTATTAAAAACACACCCTTTTCGTTCTTCAATATAACTAATTGATCATTTGCCAATGACATTGTTTAATCTAATTGCTTACGTTTATTTCAATTCTAGGTAATTCCTTTCCTTCATAATCTAAATAAATTACAGTAGAAACTAATAATAAATTCTTCGATGGGAAAGACAAGTTTAAATTCCTTCTTGTGTACGATCGATATAATTTGTAAATGTGAGCTAATAATAATAATAATAATAATAATAATAATAATAATAATAATAATAATAACAACAACAAAAGAAATATCTACCTGTAATATCTACCTTTAATATTATTTTTCTGTAATCCTGGTTGATGGAAGAGAAGACCTGATGGCCTTAATTCTGCCAGGGAAAATAAAACTATTATTATTATTATTATTATTATTATTATTATTATTATTATTATTATTATTATTATTATTATTATTGGATACTAATTAAAATTATGACACAGTTTAATCTACACTGTACATAAAATTAATTTTAAAAAGTAGAAAAATACGAAGGTACCTCAATGAGATTTCCAAAACTAGGCCAGAGACGTTAAAATCCGCAATATTTGAACTAATTTTAATTTATGAAAAATTGTTCAACCATATCAAATAATAACTGACCAAGAAGTACTTCACTATAGTAGTAGCATACTAAGCTTATAGAGAGAGAATTTTTCTCCGTTCCATTACTCTTTCATCGTATGATGACGCAGAATATCTGCATGGAAATATCATATGTACTTCGGTACATTATAATAATATATATGATATGCGTAAATCACTACGTGATTTAAGACGGCGCTTATTCCGTCGGATCCCGGCCAACTAGTCACTCATTACGAGTGCACCTCAGCACATGTGTGGAGTTCGGTCCTAGGTTCATAGATATCTATGACGTAGTGCAGAGGGCGGCCACTAGAGGGAACCCAAGAGTTGGAACTTAAAACTGAGACGATTCTTCCGACGCCGGGGTGGAATCCTGTGTGGCTTAGTGGATAAAGCGTCAGCACGTAGAGCTGAAAACCCGGGTTCAAATCCCGGCGCCGGAGAGAATTTTTCTCCGTTCCATTACTCTTTCATCATTATTGAGTATTACCTAAGAGTCTGTTAAATTTCATAATGGTTTTGTTATCTATCTACTTCGTATTATCTGTTACTCTACACAAGTTACATAACTATAAGGTTCTATTAGTCAGTGTAAGCTAAATATTTCATTAATTCCACACTTACCTAATTATTAATTAGTCTAAATGTTATTTCTTAATTTACCTGTTTATTCGTTTATTAATTGAAAGTCACTAATAGGCCTACATACTGAAAAAAAAAACTGAACAGAATATTTAGACTCTTTTCGTATTCAATTTTATTGAAGGTTTTAACCAACTTATGGTTTCTACATGTTACAACTATCGGAATTCATGTGATCAGTGTGATACAAGACAACTTATACAATACAAACATAAGCTAAAACAACCAATTCTAGCCTCTAAGAAAAGGTTATAAACATTCTTTCTCTATAAACTATTTCAGATTCAGTGTACGAGGTGCATTGAAGTTATAACAACTCCGATTTTTTTTCTCAGGAAAGGGAGCAGATAGAAACAAGCGGTTTGTTTTAAAACACGCTTGCACTCGTTGTGAATAATGCGTGACAGAGATGCCAGCACTGTATGGCACACAGAAATCTACAGTCGAGCCGTTCCTATTTCCGGCGTGGCCACGCCTTCTCGACTTTTGGCGCGAAGAAGGTAGGCAATAGCGGTGTTGCTAAATCTCTGTCAAGCCAATAGTGAACGGACGCAGTTCTAATAGCTGGTTGTCGAACAATCAGTCGGTATTGTTGTTAGTGCTGTGTTATCGCTGAGTTTTCAGCATCACAATGCCGCGGAGGAGTCGGAAGACCATCAATTCGCAAAGCAGAGAAATGATTCTTAGCGTTAGAGATTATTTCGAAAATGAACGTAAAATAAGAGTAGTTTATTGCCTTTAATACAAGTGGTGCAAAGAACAGCTGATGCGTGTGATGTGAACAAGTTCACGGTTTCTCAAATAACGACAGAGAAGTACGGACAATCCGGCAAAGAAGAAAATAAAAGGAGAACTATGGCGGCGGCAGGTACTAACAATGATTGTAGCGATCTAGGCGTAGCACCTCTAAATTGAACAATACCGTTAGGCAAGGTTCTTC
This sequence comes from Periplaneta americana, assembly GCA_025594305.2. Classification (NCBI taxonomy): domain Eukaryota; kingdom Metazoa; phylum Arthropoda; class Insecta; order Blattodea; family Blattidae; genus Periplaneta; species Periplaneta americana. The sequence continues at coordinate 36,570,706 of JAJSOF020000005.1, read as the reverse complement.
GTGTAATTTTTTATGTAGCAATGACATCATGACAAAATGTTTAATACTAACATATTTTACTTACTTTACAGGTTGTGTGGTTTTAGTTATTCATTCACATAAAAAATGTTTATTTATTATATTTTACAGCTTTCTCCCATTTTAGTAATTTCTAATATTGTTTCTGTATTTACGAAAATCGTTACTTCAAATGGTCGGAAAATCCAATTATAGCACAACATGGTAAGTCTTCTGTGTCCTGGGATGCTAGGATCAACAATAACAATAATATATAATATTATGTATTCATATATTACTAATTATTTATGGTAGGAAATAATTTTTCGTTCGATGTTTAAGACTAGACATGTGCTAAAACTTCGTTAAGAGTACAAGGGTAGACTTGACAACGCAGTAACATCCACCGTGAGCAGGAAGCGGTATGTCGTCTACATAGCCTTGACGACAACCACTGCCAGTGAAGCAGCGTGTCAGCTGACCAGAAGCTGTCGTGTGATTTGCTGCCGGAAATAAGAACGGCTCGACTGTAGCGGCTGCGGCGAGAGTGAGGACTGTTTTTTATACTTAAATGGCGACGTTTTCATTACCAGAGCAGCGTGTAATCATTAAAGCACGGTCTTCGTTGCCCGCGTTCATAAGTTGCCTGCGCTTGGATAGTGTGGTGTATGCCTAGCTTGATGTGTGATGGAAGGGGAAGATACGGACGTTCCCTCCGTTGTACAGGTTCAGTGCGGTGAAGGACAAAGTTGCACCTTCTTTACATGACAGCGTTGTTGTAAATAAATGCATTGTAACACATCCTTAGAACTTTAATAATATTATATTATTAATAGAATGCAAAACTGTACAACAGTTTTCATTTATGATTCACCTATTGGTGCGTCCACAGTTCCATTACAATAAAGAACAATACATTTTCGTAGAGTATCGAAAGAAAAACCTCTTTGCCTATCACTTAGAACTTGAACTGAGAAAATGTGCGTTCCACATCGCAAGACATGAGTGGTGCGAAACGAAAATATGAGCTGTCACACGTATCTGAGGGCTCGCCATTAACCGACAAAATATCTCTTATTTCACACATTGCTGAAAATCCACAGTTCTTTTTCAACACGGTCCCAAATTTCGGCTTAACCGGTTCCAAATTTGGATGTGGTTTTGCTTCACACAGACTTTGGTACAAATGTTCTACGAGTCGGAGGCCACTGACCATTTCGAGGGTTGACTATTCTAGTTTTTTATTGTTGTGGGAACATCTTTGTAAACATCTTTTATGCACAACAGATACCCATATTTTATTATTTGCGACAGATTTCCTAATGCTGTTGATGGCATAATCATAGCACGGGGATAAATATCTTTTGGGTAGAGTTGACTCGCATGGAACGTTTCGCCCAGTATATTTCTGCAGAAATGATTTGAAAGTAACATTTTGTAACTTGTGTAACGGAATATTGCAACTTACCATCATATTCCAGAGGTCGTTAGTCCACACCTGTGGAGTAACGGTCAGCGCTTCTGGCCGCGAAACCAGGTGGCCCGGGTTCGAATCCCGGTCGGGGAAAGTTACCTGGTTGAGGTTTTTCCGGGGTTTTCCCTCAACCCAATAAGAGCAAATGCTGGGTAACTTTCGGTGCTGGACTCCGGACTCATTTCACCGGCATTATCACCTTCATTTCATTCAGACGCTAAATAACCTAGATGTTGATACAGCGTCGTAAAATAACCCAATATAAAAAAGGTCGTTACAAAACTCTCTCTGAGTAGGCTTATATGAATTTGAACTCGATGTTGTATCATGTCTGCCAAACAGCGTTATACTTTTTATGTTGTTTAGACTTACAGTTCTTTTGGATGAAAAATTTTCTGTGGCCTTTAAACTGTATATGGCATACTTTGCAAAATATATTTACTAATTGTATAGTGAAATAATCACGGCCAAATTCCTCCACATATTGTAACAACTTCTGTTTCTTTACGCCTGACATTACTGGCAATCTTGCTTACACTCTACACCTGCCCGATCGACTGCTGTACGTATTGAGAATGCGTCGAGACACCGTGTCCATCGCGAGCGATGCGGACATGACGTCAGACTCTCGGTATAGCCCTTGTGCAGACAACTTGTATCGCGGCAGCAGGCAATGAAAAGGCAACGAGGTCCGCGCTTTAGTAATCATTCGTTTTCTCCATTTTCGTGGTGTGACACCGATTGAAATTCATCGCCAGCTGAGTGAGACATGTGATGATTGTGTCATGGATGTGTCTAATGTGCGTTCGTGAGTGCGACTGTTCAAAGAAGGCAGAACGTCTTGTGACAACAAACCAAGACATTCTAGGCCTCGCACCAGCCGGTCTGACAACATGATCGAGCGAGTGGAGAAATTTGTTTTGGAGGATCGCCGAATGAGTGTGGAACCACAGTCTACTATATACAGTCAAGAAGCTTGAGTTTTGAGGGTGCTAGAAACAATAGACTGTGACGGTACTAATTTTCATTGCCTGTAATGAGGCGATATGTTGTTGTTGTTGTTTTCTAATGCCAGGCGTTTGCCAATAAAGCCATTTGACCTCTTGCACTCCAATATTTTTCAAAGATATTATCATGACCAGCCACTGAAGCACAGATTTTGAGGTGTTCCGAATCCATTTCTTGGTTTGAGTTGCACAATGGACAGTTAGGGGACTGATATATTCCAATTCTATGCAGGTGTTTGGCCAAACAATCATGGCCTGTTGCCAATCTAAATGCAGCTACAGACGATTTTCGTGGTAAATCGGGAATTAACTGTGGATTTTGATGCAGAGAGTTCCATTTTTTCCCTTGGGATTGTGTTATCAAATTTTGTTTGTTGAAGTGCAAGTATGTAGATTTAATAAATCTTTTCACAGAGTAATACGTAATTTTGTAACAGGTCTGTAAGTAGCAGTGCTGCCCTTCTTTGCTAAAGCATCCGCATTCTCGTTCCCCAGGATTCCACAATGGGATGGTATCCATTGAAATACAATTCTTTTATTGAGTGATATTAATTGAGAGAGCATTTTAGTTATTTCTGCTGTTTCAGATGAAGGTGTGTGTTTAGAGACTATTGATAGAATAGCTGCTTTGGAGTCTGACAATATAACTGCATTTTTAAATTTACTGATGTGGCATAGAAGATTCCTGAGACTTTCATTTATTGCAATGATTTCTCCATCAAAACTTGTTGTTCCATACCCAAGAGATCTATAAAGTGAGAAGAGACAGCACGTAACACCTGCACCGGCACCTTGTTCTCTGGAGATCAAGGATCCGTCGGTGTATAAATGAAGCCAGTTTTGTGGAGGGTATCTAATATTAATTGTCTCTAAAGACAATTGTTTTAGTACTTCAGTGTTTATTTCTGATTTCAGTATTTCTTCTATTAAATTTAGATTATATTTCCCTTTTTAATAGTTAAAGGGTTAGCGATATTAGCGATCCTAGTGGTGAGCAACTATCTAATGTTTGAATATTTACTACGTATTGCCTCCAAAGTTGGCATTTCCTTGGGATCTGTGCATGCAATCATGCATGGAGACCAGAAAATACGAAAAGTGTCCTCCAGGTGGGTGCCACGAATGCTGACGAATGACCACAAGACTGCGCGCGTGGCAAGTTGCCAGGCAATGTTGACGCGTGATGACGGTATGAATGGAACTTTCTTTTCATCGACTATGACAATTGATGAGACATGGATGCCGTTTTTCAATCCTGAAACTAAACGCCAGTCAGCTCAATGGAAGTACATATAGCCTACTCACCGCCACCAAAAAAATTTCGAGTAAGCGCCAGTGCTGAAAAAAATGACGGTGGCCATGTTCTGGGATAGCGATGGCGTAATCCTTACTCATTGCATTCCAAAGGGCACTACGGTGACAGGTGCAACCTACCAAGACAGTTTCAAGGAAAAGCTTCCAGCATGGCGTGCAAAACGGCCGGAAATGGCTGCACGTGTGCTCTTTCACCAAGACAACGCACCAGCGCAACGGGCGAAGGCGACGCAGCAGTTTCTTCGTGACAACAACTTTGAAGTGATTTCTCATGCTCCCTACTCACCTGATCTGGGTCCTAGCGACTTTTGGCTGTTTCCAACGATGCACAGTGGTCTAAAATCCATATTTAGGAGGACAAATGCAGAAAAATGACATGTAAAAAAATGAAATTGAATCCTTAAATTATTTTTCCTATATAACTGAGTAACACTCAATTGATTATCTTAATCATCGGAGGTGGCTGCATAGCGAGATAAGAGGCCGGTAACATGCCACATTTCGCCACCCAGCATTCTTACTCAGCAAGCGCCGCGAGTCTGCCGTTTTCCTTGTGCCGTAACTCTGTTGTAAGTGGTCGATTCCATTCATATTTGGTACCAACGTGTCAAGTAGTTCTTTAGGTATGTAACACTGTTTGTTTTTGTTACATTGAATGTTATTATAGTATGTAAAATTAGCATGAATGGACACGGGACAAAATATAAATATAACCATTGAGTACAGACTTTGCTAAGGTAGAGAAAAAAAAAACCCTTTGGTTGGTCCAAAAATGTTTTTTTTTCACTTCCTCCACTATTTACCTCTATTTTAAATCTAGTCTTAAGGTGCGCAGATTTGCGGAAGTAATAATTTATGAGCACTATTCTTTCGAGGTGCAGTAGTGGCATTTTCTCGGTTGCAGTTATTTCAATATCTGTGAACCGAATCTGCTTCCGCAGTATAATTCAGGGAATTCAAGATGACAACTTGTTAATTATGTACCAAATAAGCTTCCCGAGTGTCCAAAAGGTGCCTAAAATGTTACATTTTCCCCCATAAGATTTTGTCTAAATGCATCCCCCTGTAAGCGGCACTTCTCCTTATACCAACGTAAACTGAGTTTGTATACAAAACAAATGTACTAAGTGTACCTACTGTATAAAATTTCATAAAAATCTGTTAGATAGGACAAAAGTTACTAATTTTGTCTAATTGCGCCCCCCTATAAGGGGTAGTTACACTTAGACCAACGTAATGAGAGTTTGTATACAAAACATACATGCTACCTGTAACTACTTTGTAAAATTTCATACAAATCTGTTAAATAGGAGAAAAGTTACTAATTTTGTCTAATTGTGCCCCCTATAAGGGGTAGTTCTCCTTATACCAACGTAATCAGAGTTTGTATACAACGCATATATGTTCCTTGTAACTGTTTTGTAAAATGTCATACAAATCTATCAAATAGGAGAAAAGTTACTAATTTTGTTTAATTGCGCCCCCCTATAAGGGGTAGTTCCCCTTATACCAACTTAACGAGAACTTGTATACAAAACATACATGCTACCTATAACTACTTTGTAAAATTTCATACAATTCTGTTAAATAGAAGAAAAGTTACTAATTTTGTCTAATTGCGCCCCCTATAAGGGGTAGTTCCCCTTATACGAACGTAATCAGAGCTTGTATACAAAACATATATGCTTCTTGTAACTTCTTTGTAAAATTTAAAAAAAATCTGTCAGATAGGAGAAAAGTTTCTAATTTTGTCTAAATGCGCCCCCCTATAAGCGGTAGTTCCCCTTATACCAACGTGACGAGAGCTTGCATACAAAACATATATGCTACCTGTAACTACTGTGTAAAATTTCATAAAAATCTGTTCGGTAGCTGAAAAGTTATTAATATGTCCCGCTAAATTTGCATTCTAGACCACTGTGCGATGGAAGAAACTATCAGTAGTCGCACATTCACTAGTCGTGCCGCTATTGCATCAGCGATTTTCCAGTGGTCTTAACAGACTCCTAAAGAAGCGTTCACAGCGGCCATAGAATCATGGCGTCGACATTATGAAAAACGTGTACGGCTGCAGGGAGATTATGTAGAGAAGTGACACAAGCTTCCAATTTTTCGTGTGATTAGTTTCTGAGAAAAAAATCGGAAGTGTTATAACTTGAATACACTACTGGGTGTTCATTTCAAAGTGTGTCATGACGTCACTGTTGTTGGGTCACCGGTTTGAAGCGAGTTTCAGCTTATATGTTAGAGAAGTTGCCTAATATTTAAGGCGTTCCTCAATCTGAACTTGAGAACGTGTACGGTATAACTTGAACGTCGTAGCAACAGGTGGCGGACTGTACGGTCTGTGTGCTACCATAACCTCTTTCGAACTGTGTTTTGCGTCGGCAAGTCGTACGCAGGGTATTTGTTATCATCGGTTGCGTATGGCAACGTTCCACAATACAAATCAAATGCTCCGTGTCCATGTTGACCGTCGAAGTTAATGTCTACAAATACGTAAGTAATCATCTTAACCCTCTCCCCATATCCCGACAGTACGTATTTCCAAACAGTTCACATTCCTGCCACTACCGGCGTTACCGTACGTATCGGTACGCTCTCTTCAGAATGAACGCCGTACTTGCTAGGCAACTTCTCTGCCTCCTAGGTAATACACCTCTGCGGAAGTGTAGGGAGATTGAATTCTCTAGGCTCGTCGGCTCGCCACATGACGGCATACAGCAAGCCATGACACACTTTGAACTGAACACCCAGTAGTATGTAGCAGAATTTTCTATCACTTAAATCATATCTTAGAAGTTTTAATTAATAATTATATATTGGCTTACTTACAGATTTCTGTGTATTTTTTAAATTTTGATTATTTACATATTTTTTATTTACTTGTACATGTACTTATTTATTTACATAAATACTTATTTAATTGTTAATTTTTAATTATTTATAGTCTATTTATTAAATTTTACTTCTTCAAATAAGACATATAATAGACGTTAACTATATTTACTGAAGAACAGTAAATCTCCACTTCCTATTGGAAATCTAATTCTGTTCCATTGTGTTGAAGGTCGTTAACTTTCATAATCTGAATAGAATTTCCTCATCTAGTACAAATGTAATAAAATCAAATGTTTTGTAATTGATTATGTAGCCATTGTTCAGTTTATTAGAGAAAATACGTTGAGTGTGACTTCCTTGTGGATGGTGCATGTTTCTCAGAAGTCGTTATCAATATTATCATATTTCTAGGTTTTAAAATGAGAGATGAATAGACGCTAATGACTTATTGGAACGATCTTCACACCACATCCTACACGCACTTTTCTATAGAAGAAGGGGATCCAGTTTCTACGACCTCTTTTACTACTGCTGCTATCTCATGCTGAGTGGGTTTATTGTTATGGGGTATAAGCACTGTATACATGGGAAGCCCGCATCTCTATTTTACTGAGAGATTAAAGTATATATCTTTCGCAATGGTCAATAAAGTCGATTTCTTGCTCTTTTCTAAGAACTTCCATAAATATAGGTTAATTCGCTTTATAAATCAATATAACAATACAGTAAAGTAAGACATTATCTGAAATTTGTGGCTGAGTGAGTATAAAATTGTTCAATAGTTATTTACACAAATATAATAAAATTAATATTAACGTTTGTTGTCGTAAGGGAAAGGAAATTGCATTACGGATATTTCAAGTCATTACATTGGATTTTTATAAAATTGTAGGCCTAAGGCAAATCCAGGAGACGTAATACTCTTTAAAAATAACATTACTAATTCCACAATTTGGGACATCTGACCTACATCTACGGCTGACCATTAGGATCGAGAATACAAAGCAGAGGTTAAATTAAAAATAAAATACATTATGATTTGCGGAGGGAATAAAAACAATGATAAATTTAAAAATAAAGTACAATTTGATTTCGGCGAAACATGGGATGAAAGTGCAATGAAGAATATGAAATTAAGTAAATAATATTACTTAGTGTTGTATAAATGATTCTCTCAAATGGATAATGAATCTCTCAATATCATTAGACAAATTGTGTTAATGGCCTCATAAGAAAATTTAAGAGAAAAGAGAATGGTTTTGGTTAACTTAAATGAAGTTCCCCTAACGCCAAAAAGAAGTCCTTTCACTTCCCATGTATTAATATTGATTTTGTAACTCCCACTGAAGTGAGGAATACATGGAATATAAATAGACTTCCTATCATCGTTAACGTTATTGGCTTGTTGATCGTCCTTCTCAAAATGGACAGTGGGGTCAAGAATGAGGCTTCTTTGATTCCGGCGATCGATGGCTATAATGTCTGCTCTTCTCGTTGACCCATTCTCAGCCAAGCAGTGCACTTCTTCGTAAACCTCCCACTTTGCCTTCCGAAGAGTGGTTGCGATGGAGCTTCTCACTTTATGGTGACGATTGTTCCTCAAAAGTTCGCCTTTAGGGCAATAACCCAAAACATGCCCAAGGGTTTCTACTTCGCTGCATCCTGGACACTAACGTGATGCAAAGTGAAATCTTCATATATCGCACATTTTGGAAAGGAAAAATAATTGTGTTTTGGTGGTACGAACACATTTTTATGAATGAAATATGAAGAAATAGGATAAGTAAACTTAGTAATGTCAGGTTGTATAGTAAATTACTTTAACACAATACGTTGTCATGATCATAATAATCATAATCAAAAATATATTGAACATTTCATGACGTTTTGGCAATCACAGTAAATTTCAAGTTATAAAATTGTCTTTGATAATTACAGTTTAAAAGATAAGTATTACGTATATCAACATAAGTAATTATTAAAACTATTTTGCAGAAGAATAGTAAAATTAAAGCTCTGAAGTTTCAAATAATATGACAGTGACCTCTGATGATCAAACTTCTTATCATTGAAAATTATTTTGCTCTCAAATAATTCTTCTTTCGGATCCTAAATCTTTCACAATCTCCACACAGTTCTCCATAGACTGTGCATGTCTCATGAAGCCAATGTTTGCAAGTATTATATTTCATCCAATCCGGCTTTGCTTTTTCTCAACATTGGATACATTTATTGCTGTCAATTTCGCCACCTAATTCTGCGAGATTATTTTGTCCTTTATGGTTTTCTTCCTTTCTTCTTTTAAGTTATTCTCTTTTTAGCATTTTGTGCGTTTGCTTTCTTGTTGATGGTGCCACAAGTACAGAGGCCTTTCAACCTATCCCGCTTATTTTTTCAGAAAATAACTATCTCCTTTTATGTTTTCGGAAGTTGTAAGTACTTCGTCTGATCTTTTTCTTGACTCGTCTCCTTTCTCAATTGTGGAGAAAGAATTGATGATATGAAGGTACTTTGAAGGACTTTCAACTTTTGATATTGAAGGTACGGGAGACCCTTTTTCAAAATACTGTAATTATTTAACTCATCAATGTCATGAAAATTACTACAAGGTCCAAGTCTAGGTTTGTTTAGATTTCCTGTAGCCATGCGCTTACGAATTATCCTCCCTTGAACACCATAGCAACGATCTGCTTCTCTGATCGAAATATTTCCTTTTTCGTCCGCTGAACAGCTTCTTTCAAATTTTCCCACTTCATTTCCCACGTTCCCTGGCTCCCTCTCTTCGTTCGTAATTGTTGATGAGGCTGTAAAATTGCAGATATTTTACTTAAAAAAATAAAATTTTATTTAAAATAATACGATATGCATTTAATATAAATTGAAACGTCCTTTGTGTAAGTTTGTTTAAAGCGATATAATTTTAGTATAAAAATTAATGTAATAAAAATGTAACATGACTGGGCACGTCACCTCTTAAAAGTCCGCGGGAAGTATCCCAAATTGCAGGGACAGATGCCATACCTAATTGCTCTTCGCTGCCTTGCTTGTAAATAGTGAACTACACATTATGATCCATCACAATGATGTAAAAACTGTATTAAAACTACCCGACACTCAGGAAAGAATAGTTAAATCAATGAAATATATATGTAAAGAAAGTTTTGTCCTAATATCTTGATATTTACTTCACAAAATCAACAACACAGCTTCAAAATCACGAAGAAATGTATATACATACAACACACAGCACTTGCCTTTTCAGAACTGAACACTTCCTTTAAGAATTGAAAACATTTCACGTTAAATTTATAAACTACAGTCGAGCCGTTCTTATTTCCGGCGTAGCCACGCCTTCTCGACTTTTGGCGCGAAGAAGGTAGGTAATAGCGGTGTTGCTAAATCTCTGTCAAGCCAATAGTGAACGGACGCAGTTCTAATAGCTGGTTGTCGAACAATCAGTCGGTATTGTTGTTAGTGCTGTGTTATCGCTGAGTTTTCAGCATCACAATGCCGCGGAGGAGTCGGAAGACCATCAATTCACAAAGCAGAGAAATGATTCTTAGCGTTAGAGATTATTTCGAAAATGAACGTAAAATAAGAGTAGTTTATTGCCTTTAATGCAAGTGGTGCACAGAACAGCTGATATTGATGTGAACAAGTTCACGGTTTCTCAAATAACGACAGAGAAGTACGGACAATCCGGCAAAGAAGAAAATAAACTGAGAACTATGGCGGCGGCAGGTACTAACAATGATTGTAGCGATCTAGGCGTAGCACCTCTAAATTGAACAATACCGTTAGGCAAGGTTCTTCGTGTAATTTTTTATGTAGCAATGACTTATCATGACAAAATTTTTAATACTAACATATTTTACTTACTTTACAGGTTGTGTGGTTTTAGTTATTCATTCACATAAAAATGTTTATTTATTATATTTTACAGCTTTCTCCCATTTTAGTAATTTCTAATATTGTTTCTGTATTTACGAAAATCGTTACTTCAAATGGTCGGAAAACCAATTATAGCACAACATGGTAAGTCTTCTGTGTCCTGGGATGCTAGGATCAACAATAACAATAATATATAATATTATGTATTCATATATTACTAATTATTTATGGTAGGAAATAATTTTTCGTTCGATGTTTAAGATTAGACATGTGCTAAAACTTCGTTAAGAGTACAAGGGTAGACTTGACAACGCAGTAACATCCACCGTGAGCGGGAAGCGGTATGTCGTTTGCATAACCTTGACGACAACCACTGCCAGTGAAGCAGCGTGTCAGCTGACCAGAAGCTGTCGTGTGATTTGCTGCCGGAAATAAGAACGGCTCGACTGTACATTATGTCATGCGGCAATTGTTCCGGAGCGGCGCCAAAACCGGTATTGTCTTACTGTATAAAATTACTACTTTAGTGCCTTATACTACGCCATTCATTGGTTTAATATTGCTAAAATTATCATTGTACTAATTCTGAAACAAATATCTGAACGTTTGTTAATGTATTGGTTCAACCACCATTTCAGGAAAATGGGTCTTGAGAGCTATCCGTCTTCACTCCTCAAGATCTATATACTGTTTTAAAATTCTAGAGTAGAATCATCATTGCAGAAATTCTCAACCTCGTCAATGATAGTCTTGGTCTACTTTCCTTGCTTCTTACCTATTCTGCGCAATATTACATATTATTCAGTCATTTATCTCTTCACTCACATGAAGGATATACTGAAAAAATTAGAGCTCCACTTTCTATTTGAACTATTATGTCCTTTTGTGCAGCTAGTCTTCTCTTTACAATTTTCCTTCAGTCAATAGTGATCATTGAAACTCGGTACCTTCACCGAAGGTAGTCCCTTTTTATTACCCGCAATTTTCTCTTTATTCTTTGCTTAGGGATTGAAAGTTCACACCTGTAATAGATAGCAATTTACATAAGCAATTTTCCTTACGATATTCGACCCCCTAATCTCGTAAAAGAGTTCTCAACTGCTTCTTTATCGCCCATCTACAGTTCAAGCATTTTCAACTGCTAGCTCTGTGACGTCACACATCTCTGCTCTCGATCTCCTTGAGGGGGGAAACATAGCTATAAGAGCAAAGTAGGGGGGAGTGGCAGTGGAAGGGATGGAGATGTTTAAATAGCGGAGAACAACATTACCCTCCCTCACGTGCTATGCTAGCTATGCTCCGAGAGGGGAAATACGCTCCGTCGTCAGATGTTGGCCTGTTGAAAATGACTGCCATAGATGATGTAGAAACGGTGAGATACTTTTTTTGCTAGCTACTTTTAACTTCAATATCTTCGTTGGGGCTAATGGATTCTGTATTACTGGTACCCTTAGCTAAGAAACAGGAAACAAATCTGATAGACTGCAGAATTTAGAAAGTTCTTACAATTTATTATTATTTGATATCGCTGCCCACTACAGACTAACCATATCTTCATAGGAATTTCTATTTAAAGTGAATGGTTAATTTTACAAATATAAATGGCGATGATTACGAACGTGTCCCCGATAGACTAATAATCAATCAATCAATCATCCAATCCAATCAGTCAATCAACCAGTCAATCAATAAATATAGAGGAAGGAAAAACGACTAACATGAATGCGTGCATTTTCGTAAGAGGATTCGAGGATATGGGAAAAAAATATGTGATCTCCAATCCTATAGGCCACTTGTCTCACTCTGTTTCACGCCATTCTGTTGAAGGACAGTATACGAATTTGGAAGAGAAAAGCCGAAATGGACGTAACCTAATAGAAACCACATAAATGGGCGATATATTACGCATAATACCATCCGAAACAGTTTGACAGCACCAGAGCTGTATAAACTGAGATATTAGTCTTGAAGGAAAGGGGAAAGGCTTGTGTCGATATCCTCACTAAACAAGGAAACAGAACCTTTAGAATGAGCGAGTGAAGAAAGAATAATTTCGTCCAGAAGTCCCAAAGGTGGAGAGGCACCGATTATGAACGTATTAATTCAAGAATTTCCGAAAATAAATAGGTGGATATCCCGTTCCTTTTTAGGTCATGTCGCCTCATTTATCTTAGCGCCTTATGAATGCCGAGGAAAACCAAACAGAATAAGTTGTCTGGATTTAAGACATTAGCCAAGTCTCAGTAAATCCACACTAATCAAATTTGGCCTGATCCAACCTGAGACCATAATGTGGCAACGGTAGGTACTCTAACCAAGTTTGGTATAGATGTATGTGGTTCTGGACTAAACAGTGGTTGTGACGGAATTATTAATTATTCGTTTCTTCACTTTATTATTTTACGACTTTTTATCAACTACTAGGTTATAAAATAATGTTATAAATTTCAATCATAGAACGTTTATATACCTTATATTCATGTAGCAAATAAACATTTGCAGATAGTTGTGTCTTTCATTGAAATTTATAACATTATTTTATGACATTACTAGACACATCTGAAATATAAAATGAATTGCAAACTACTAGGTTGTTCAGTGTCGGTGGGGTTACTGATATCGAGATGGTATTTGGTGAGATGAGACAGAGGATTGGTCATATATTACCTGACATTCGCCTTGCAGTTTGGAAAATCTGGGAAAAAAACCAACCAGCCAAACTGAGATCGAACCCATACCCGAGCGCCACTTCGAATCTTCATGAAAGCGCCTTAGCCGTCTGAGCTACTGCTGTGGCCTATTATTTTCTGTTCTCATTCAGAATGTCAATTATTCATTTATTAATGGAAACATCCGTCGCTCTGTAGACGAGATCACAATACTCGCTAATATCGCAAGTGAGTACAATCTTCCCGATAATTTCACAATTGAGGCAATTAATAAATTCTGGAGGCAACTGATAAAACATTTCAAGTTGGACGGATTTTCTGTGATTTATCCAAAGCATTTTGACTATATAAAAAAACATAAAATGGTAGTAGACAAATTAGATTATTATGAAATTAAAGGCGTTGCACACCAATGGTTTCACTCATATCTCATGCATAGGACACAGAAAGTGAAATCAATACAACTATGAAATCTGCCTCGACAGAGAAACTATTAACAATGGAATTCCTGAAGGATCAATATTAGGTGCCCTACACTTTTTCTAGTTTTCATAAATGATCTCCCCCCTCTAATAAAAGATGTAGATCATCCCATATGACACAATTGTAGTAATTACAGCCAATAACTCAACACATTCCAATCTTCAACAGAGGCAATTTACCTCAAAATATGTGATTGGTTCTCCATTATTAAATAAATGTTAAATTGTAACAAAACTAACGTAATCCAAATTAAATCCTCCAAAATGAAACCTCGAAAATTTCAAGCGCAATAATTAACAATAGGTTCCTAATATAACAACAATAACAACAATTTCATGGTTTACGAATCGATAATGTGTTACATTTGAGAAATCAAACTAAAGAAATTACCCCAAACTAAACTCGGCATGTTTTGCTATTAGATCCTTGCAAGAGATAGTAAATATCAATACCATAAAAACAATGTACTTTACATACTTCCACTCGGTAGATAATGAGTTTTGGATTAATACCCTGGGGAAATACTACAGATAGTAACAGTGTATTATTGCTAAAAAAGAGTAATTCGAATAATAGTAGGTGCAAAATCTAGGTAATCGTGTAGGAACGTTTTAAAAAAAGCTACAAATAATTCCCATGGCGCGTTAGTACATTTTTTATTAATAAACTTCCTCGTATATAATCGTGAAAACTTTGTAACTAATTCAACATTTCATAGCATAAATTGCTGCGTCAGAAAAATGACTTTCATAATCCATCAGCAAGTCTATTGTATTATAAGAGAGTGTGTTATATTATGGCAGTAAAAATTTTTAATATCCTCCTTATGGATATAAAGAATCAAAACATAAGATTATTTAGGGCCAAATTAAAGAAGTACCTGAATTCTCACCGCCTTCTATTCTGGAGAATGACATTCAACAACGCTTCATGAATATTTCTGTCTTGTATTAAGTATCGATAACAAAACTTTGTGTTGTACTAGTAGACAATATTGTAAAACTCTTCTGTATATATTTCAACTACGCTGTGACTGTAATTTAGACTTTATTGTGAGCCTACTATTAAGATTTTTTGTATTCGTTCCATATTCTAGCTGTGAAGCGATGTATGAATACTATGGAATGTAAATACAATACAATACAATACAATTGCTGATATAGGGAGTTTATCTGAAAACATAAATCCAACAGTGATATTTGCTAAGACTATTTCTGGCAGAGCTGGTTATTATTTCACTGTAGATAACGTAGTTTTATTTATTTTCTACGTGGTAAAATTTTAAAAATATATACACGTCAAATTTCTAAAGAGGTGATTCTCAGGTGTCTAGTCATACCCTAAGCCCTATGCCAAGAAGAAGAGAGATCAAAGGCGACTGGAGACAGCTGGGAAACCGGAGAGGGTAAGGTGCCTAATCCATGAAGTGGAGATGCAGAAGAAGAAGAAGAAGAAGATGAGGATGAGGATTTAACGACGCTATATTAACTGTCATCATCTAGTGTCGGAAATAGTGGTTACGAGTCAGAGGATCTGCCATGGGAGTACTTGATATTTGCCTTATAGTTGAGTAACAGCTCGAGAAACAAAGAAGAAAATTAATCTAAGCAAGATTTGAATCCTGGACAGAACACAGCGTTGGTACTGGAGTCCCGTTCGTAAGCCATGGGCCGCAACTGTTTCCGAACATCCCATAATCCGCTTTTGACCATATCCGGTTTTAAGTATAGCCAGCGTGAGATTGATGTATGTATCAAGTGTCAAATTTTGGCGTAACATTTAATTGATGTGTTAAATTTATTGTCGTACTTACAAATACTGTATAAACGGAAAAAGTAATTAAATATTACTGTGTTACTTAAGTAAGCAGTAACAATTCTATAGATATTTACCTCCCTCTAAAGCGTAATTCTTAGCAGTGTCGTATTCTTCAGTGATTTACTATCTACTGAACGCGAGTTCATTGCTCTTGCAGTCTTAAAAAGAACATCCCCTTTAAATGAAGAGCGGGAGTCGCTAAGTAATGACCCCATCAAACCCCAAGGAAAATAAAGATTGTCTTGATTCCTAGTAACACCTATATTACCCTGCTGACCTACTTACGAGAAGCTGAGACGTGATATTTGGTCATGTGGAACTTCCTTCAAATCTTATCACGTCTGCTGTAATGCCTCTCTCTATTGTGCTTAAGAACGTGTAATTGGCATAGAGATTATATTAAGGCCTGTGTTTCATATGCAAATCAGCAAGAGATATTTATTCAAGTATAAAATACTGAACAAATGGAGAGGAAGATTATCATTATTAATACTGTTATTATTATTATTATTATTATTATTATTATTATTATTATTATTATTACTTACTTACAAATGGCTTTTAGGGAACCAGGAGATTCATTGCCGCTATCATAATGCCCGCCATCGGTCCCTATCCTGAGCATGATTAATCCAGTCCCTACCATCATATCGCGTTCCCCTCAAATCCATTTTAATATTATCCTCCCATTTACATCTCGGTCTCCCCACTGGTATTTTTCTCATAAGTTTTCCAACTAACACTCCGTTTCTGGATTCAACCATACCTGCTACATGCCCTGTCCATCTTCAAGGAACGACCACTCATATAAATTAAGGGAAAGAAGACAGAGGACGGATACTGGAAAGTTTTCTTTTCTCAATCGTACTATCAGGGACTGGAATACTTTACCTGCAGACTTACTAAAGGCTTTACCAATAGCCAAAAATGTATTTAAAAATAGGCTTAAGCACTTTACTAATAGACGGTAGTATATTATACACACTTTTTAAAGGGTGTAATTAATACTTTGTTATTGAAGTGTTGCATCAGTGAAGAAGAGTGTTGTGTCAATGAAGTGTGAAGTGTGTTGTGTTAGTGAAGTGTGTTTCTGTCAGTGAAGTTTTATAGTAAATAGTGGCAGTGCTAATTATTTGAACAGTGAAATGTTTTTGAAGTGTTAATGAAATCAGGATAGTATCGGTGAAATATGTCGTAGTTCCAGTGCAGTGATTGAGTTGTCAGCGAAATGAGTGTAGTGCTGAAAGGTACTTGTGCAGGTGTGATCATATCATACTTGTGGATTTCAGTTCGAACTTAGGCTTAAAATACACATTAGATTTACTTTAAATGTTATTTTAAGTGATCGTTCTTCATTTAATTTAGGATGATCCCTGTTATTATTATTATTATTATTATTATTTTATTATTATTATTATTATTATTATTATTATTTCATTATTATTATTAGTATTATTAATTTTTTATTAATTGTATTTATTATTATCATTATTGAGTGTCATTAGTTACCACTGCCACCAGGTACATACACATTTGCAGTGTGAATACGTACGTACGTACACGTACGTACGTACGTACATACGTACATACATACATACATACATACATACATACATACATACATACATACATACATACATACATACATACATACATACATACATACATACATACATACATACATCTCAAACTTCTGGATTTAATGTTCCCAATAATTATTATTATATCAGGTGAAGAATATAGCGTAATAAGTGCAGTTCCACGTTGTATCACTCTCCATTGTCCTGTAACTTTATCCCTCTTATTCCCAAATATTTTCCTAAGCAGCTTATTGTCGAAGACTCTTAACCTCCGTTTCTTTCTCAAAGTGAGAGTCCAAGTTTCACAACCATACAGAACAGTCGGTAATATAACTGTTTTATAAAATTCTAACTTTCAGCTTTTTCGAGAGCAGATTAAATGACAAAAGCTGCCGAACCGAATAATAACAGGCATTTCCCATATTTATTCTGTGTTTAATTTCCTCCCGAGTGTCATTTATATTTGTTACTGTTGCTCCAATATATTTGAACTTTTCCACCTTTTCAACGGATAAATTTCCAAGGGCCAACAACCCATCACAGTATAAAATGAACATCATTATTATTTTCTCCTTCAGTTGCAACTACATCCCGGCATGTACTTGTATTCTGGATCCTTGTCACTGTCACAAACTTCATCATCAAACTCCACATTGTCTCTAGAAGCAGCATCTGAACTTTCATCTATAATTTGCATAATAGTGTCAGAATCATCACGTAAGTTTTGATCCAGTGTTACTTTGTTAGATAAAACACACTTCTAAGAAAGTAAATAAACTCTACTGACAGAAATCTTTCTGTTATTACTGTTGATACTTAAATCTGACCTACACTTCCAAATATATCTGATAATAACTTGGCTAACCGTATAAGTTGCAACCTGATGTCACGACCGCTAGTCAGCAACTGACAGATGGAGGCATAGGTATAAGGAGGAGAGGCTTGATTGGCGGGAAAAGTATGAGGATCAGTATTATTTACCCATTGTACGTCAAAATTACGTACGACAGTATTCTATGGTTAACACTACCAGTAACATTATGACTGATACTAGAAGTTCCGTGAAAAATTGGACGGAGTTATGCAACAAAAGACCAACCGACAATTCGAAAAAAATATATATATATATATATATATATATTATATATATATATATATATTGCACAAATGTTGATCGCAGGCTAATTTAATTCGGAAAAAATCAAGAATGAGATATCTGAATTTTGCAAAAATAAGCAAAAATTCGTTTATTGCATAAAATTTAATTATTTGTTTTGCTTTGAAATATTAATTCAACTGGTGGTCTCTTAATAGCCTTTTTTGGTATTATTTGTGCTATTTTTTTTATAATAGTACGAATGTTATAATACTTCTTGCATAGAATGTTTCATAAAAGAAAACAGATTTATTACAATGGCCAGTATCTCGAAACAGGTTTTTGGCGCTTGGAGTCTTATTGCGTAACTCCGTTCAATTGAGTGGCTCAGTGTTAGAGTTGACTAACCCACTAATTTTTAAGCCCATGATTTACGCAAGGAAGCTGCAAGGAATGACTCTAAATCATCATTTATATGTGTGCCATATGATTTGTACTAGACAAATATTATATTATGGTAAAGTAACAATAATTTCCAATTGAGAGCATATAATTTAAGGATTAAGGTACAGCTTACAGCAGTAAATTTTGGAAATATTCAACATTATTTTCCTCCATTACTGTATCTTGTATAATAATGAAAATTGGTATGTGTAAAACACTATCCTTTTGCTATATTTATTTAAAAAAAATATTTTTACGGTTAAAAAAATTATTATATATATATATATTTTTTTTTTCAAAATTCAAAGTTCACTGTGCAGTGATGAATCGTTTCTCTCATAACTTATAAACTTGTTAACATTTTTATGTTATCTCTCTTTTATTTTATTGCTGAAACTCATATTTACAATATCATGCCATTTCAACTACATTCCTTAATAAATAATATATATATATATATATATATATATATATATATATATATTAATTTTGTGTTAGATATTTGACCATTTTTAAAATGGATTTATTGTTCCTCAGACAATCTATCAAAAGTAGAGAAGTGATTTTGCATCATATTGTAGATATGACAGGCATAAATACACAAAAAAATTTTATCACAGAATGTTGGATACTTTTTGAGTTATGAGGGAAACGCTTCATCACTGCACAGTGAACTTCGAATTTTAAAAAAAATATATATATCAATAATTTTTTGTCGTAAAAATATGTTTATCATATAGCAGAAGAACAGTGTTTTATACATACTAATTTTCATTATTGTACAAGATAGAGTATGGAGAAAAAAAAGTTGAATATTTCCAAAATTTTACTCCTTTAAGCTGTACCTAACCCCTTTAAAAACGACGTGTAAATTTAGACTTCAACAACTTTTTTCAGTGTAATTGTGGTTTAGGTAACTCTGGGACTGAGCCATTCAATTGCTATGATTGGTACTAACATTACCAGTAAAGCTAAGACTGCTGATTCACGGATATAACTTCTATTAAGTTAATAATAATAGTGTAATTATGAACGTTACTAATTCTATCACTAACGTTATGATAGCTGTTAATAAAGTTAACTACCATTATGACTGCTACAAGTACCACCAATAACATTATTTCTACCACTAGATTATATTCATTGTTAACTGGTATTGATTCCATAACTAACGCTATGATTATTACTATTATTGATACTTCCTTTAAGTTATCTTAGTATATCACACAAACACTAAAACAGCTGCCAGTAATACCAAATCTTTTACGACAGCTATTAACACGGTGAATAAATTTGATTGTTTCTAAAATATCACAATCCATATGCTGTAACTACCACTAACACTAATATGATTGCTACCGTTATGGCTGCTATTTATAGCAATAAAACGTTATGATTTCTACCTCTGATCAGATATAAGAATTTGATCAGCTTAATGGACAAGCACTTCTATCAGTTTCACTTTGCTGTGACTGCAGAAAAAAGTTGCGATATAATTCTTACGGAACTGCATGGAGAAACTGTACTTCCATAATCCCTTTTCGGCAGTGAAGACTCCGATGGTCGTTCTATTTTATGTTGCCATTTCATAACAAGGGAATGGTCAAACTGATATATCTGTAATCAGCGTTTTTACTAAAAACAATATTCTTATGACTGCTACTGACACTACCACTAACGTTCTGCTATAAATACGAGTTTTATTACTACCTTCAATGACCGATATTTCGTCAGGAAACAGATTTCTCTAAGGTAAATACAATTGATCTTTACTGTTAAAGATCATACGCAAGTGCCGAGAAAATAGTGAATATATTTCCTCTTGATCGTGCGGGAAGGTTTTGTGTTCTATAGCATGCACGAATAACGCAGACTGAAGAGTCGTCAAGGTCAGGCCATTAGTATACAGCTGACTTGTATTCAATGCATTTCAATTTAGTTCACGGCAATGCAGCGCACATTATAACAGCGAATCTTCATTTGTGATACATATACTACGGAGAAGTCGTACAAAATGAGTTGTAGTTTGTTTCTACGGAAATACAACTATGTCACTCTACATTCCCCAATTTAATTTAATTTTTATTTATTTATTTAATCTCTCGGAGTTATGGACATAAGGCCTTCTACACCATACCAGCAGAATACAAATTGGCATACACGAAAAATAAATTTAGAAAGAATAAGTAAATAAGGAATAGAAAATGTAATTATAAATACAAAGGGCAAATATACAAACATGCAAAAAGAGAGAAAAAAATACAAGTAGAAAGACAAGATCACAATGGGCACAAAAGTACTCGTGCAGTATATTGACTGCCTAAATGATTAGTGATCAAAGAAAATGACTAAATATCTACAAATAAGTAACTGATCGTACAAATATCAAGAGAAACAAAACCGTAACAATTTCAAAACAATTGCAATAAGTTAGAATTCGCAGTTTACTGTATTGCACTCTACGCAGTAAAAAGATGCTTAATAATTTTATTTTTAATACTATTAAATTGCGATAACTTAATGGACAAAGTGCAAGAAACCAGCTCGTTTCCCAATAAAAAAATAAAGGCGCATAAATCGCATTTTAACTGAAGAAAAATTCGATGATATAGGCCTACTCTATATTGAAGACAAGCGAATGGAAGCATTTGAAATGAGGGTATGAAGAAGAATGAAACTTGTGAAGTGGATAGACAAAATAAGGAAACGAAGCTGTGTTGAAAAGAGTAGGTGAAGAAAGAATGATACTGAAACTGATAAGGAAGAGGAAAATGAATTGGCTGGGTCACTGGCTGAGAAGAAACTGCCTACTGAAGGATGCACTGGAAGGAATGGTGAACGACAGAAGAGTTCGGGGCAGAAGAAGATATCAGATGTTAGACGACATTAAGATATATGGATCGTATGAAGGAAACGAAATGGAAGGCAGAAAATAGGAAAGATTGGAGAAAGCTGGGTTTGCAGTGAAAGACATGCCCTTGGGCAGAAAACAATGAATGAATGAATACTCAATTTTGTGAGCAGATCTCCTGGTTGGGTTTTAAAAAAAGTTTTTCGAACTGTAAACCGAATATCTGGTAATCATTTGGACGGTCCCAGAACTTAGCCCGCCAAAATACCATCTCGAAAAACCAATTTCGCCGACTGTCGATAATGACAACATTGTTATAAAATCCATTTCGTAAGAAATCTCGGTAGAGGATTTGTCATTTAACACGATGATACAAGTACAGCAAATTTAAAATATAATTTTATATTCTAATAAATATATTATAATATCTAGTTATAAAGCAATAAAATTACGTTTGTTATTAATTTTAGTCTGTGTAGTGTAAGAGTTATTTAATTTAGAAGTGGAATTGTGTACGTTTGGAGTTTTGTGTCACTAAATTTGTTCACTGCTAATTTTAAAAATAATTCTATTCTTTTACAAAATTATATACATGAACGCGTTTGTTTCGTGTGTCAATAAAGTCAGGGATGGAGTAATTAAGTAACTGATTTAGCGGGTAGAACACAGAAATTTACAGAAATCATTTTATTAAAGAGGACACACTCCACCTTTTTATTAAGCACGCTGCTTGTGTGAAACTGAATATGCGAAGTTCATAATTACAACTCTGAGTGTTGAAACGTGTTAACGCTCTCATCCTGGCAACAGAACTCTGTGTCTCATGTAACAGTCCCTATTGTGTAGAAGATTTTTGTACGTTCGTTAATAAAACGTGGATTAAAATTTGAAAGTGAAATTTTTCCCTTTTGTGCATGCCTTGTTATTAAATACATTGTCACATAGAAGCAGTATGCAGTATTACAAAGAACATTTCTGAACGTATTTTACTTTTAGTATAAAATTCAAGTATCTACCGGTAGTTGATTGTAGTCGTATGTCTCAAATTACAGAACATTTCATTCAAAGATCATATCTCTAGTTCTATTATTCTATAATAAATAAAATACGTTATATTTAGGATCATCAATAAATGTGCTTTTTTGTTTATCGGTAAACCAGTATAAGCCTGTTGGTAATGTTTCAGCATT
The DNA here is from genome assembly GCA_025594305.2 of Periplaneta americana. Taxonomy (NCBI): domain Eukaryota; kingdom Metazoa; phylum Arthropoda; class Insecta; order Blattodea; family Blattidae; genus Periplaneta; species Periplaneta americana. The sequence goes on along the minus strand of JAJSOF020000005.1, from coordinate 36,548,051 downwards.
TTAACGCGTCAATAGTCTGTATAAAAGATCCGCCTATCAGACGTCGCCTCGTGGCATAAGTGTTAACAGTCTCCATGGCGACGAGATGACAGGTCCCTTCTCGAGCAGCTCGTAATCCTATAGTATCTGCCCATGACGTCTGAAGTACTTCTGTTCTCAAGATACTACATCCTGACAAACACATCGCTTCTAAGAGACCTAATTTTAGACCCACAATCACGACAGAGTTCCAGTCAAGAACTCTCAATTCAATACCACGGGACACTTAATTTATTAATGAATATATGGAGCTGTTAATTAGAAAAATAATGTTAAAACTGTCATTATTCATATAGGAACTCGGAGCTTGTAACAAAGAATTGATTCCCGGTCGGGGCAAGTTACGTAGTTGAGGTTTATTCCGGGGTTTTCCCTCAACCCAATATCAGCAAATGTTGGGTAACACTCGGTGCTGGACCCCGGACTCATTTCAGCGACATTTTATCAACAGTAATCTCACTAGACGTTTTGATTTATCTAGAGAAAATCAAAACTCGAGTGGGATTTAATTGACTATTACACGATTAGAAGAAAGTATATAAAGATTAGAGGTAACGAAGTACTCCAATACAATTAAATATTAATTGACTTACGAAAATACAACTGTCTTCAAATGTATTATTGTACCATCTCAACATTAAAAATATTACGCTAGATGCATGCTAGATGGCAGTAGTGAGCAATGCCTTCTCGTAGAGAAGTTCTCGATCTATTATACACGATGGCAATGTTACTAGTCAAGAAGGCTTTGTTGATTCAGTTTCATTTTTATTAAAATGCAACATTCCACTTCAATTATCCGAATCCCAGTAATCAACGTCACTTGACAGATGATTTTCAATAAATCTTAATATTAAACAATCTCTGATACGTGACTATCCATAATATCATATAGCAGAAGCTATAACATAACCTAACTAATATACACAAGTGTTAGAAAAGTTTTAATTAACGACGATGCACAAAAATAAACATGAATAATTTTAAAGGGAATAATTATTGAATGTACAATTTTCAAATTTGAATGTGGTTGGTGGTTCAATTGATGTTATATTGGACGTGTGCGTAATAGAAGTGGAACTCGTTGATTTAGGCCTACATGGTGTATTCAACTTATTCAGGATTTCCGAATGGTGCTCTTCATTTATTTGTAAATCGGATTTCAGAAGATGCATAGGTATGATCAGTGATTTTTATTAATTCTTGTTCTTGAATGCCAATGCGAGTCATATTTGAAACTACTGTGCATCGACTGGAGTGGTTTGTAATATATATATATATATATATATATATATATATATATATATATTTTTTTTGACGTCCAGACCAGCGCAGTTTCAAATGTTGGCAAACAAAGAAACAAATGCTAGGGACGCGATAAAATTAAACAAATGCTAGGGACGCGATAAAATTAAACAAATGGACGCGATAAAATTGTGCGATAAGCAGCCATTGTTGGTTGAAATACGTCCTTTCGTACCGTTTTATTGGTCAAAAGTAGTATGACGTAGTAAGAGTGTAATAGTCACTTTAATCTCATTCAAACGTTAAATAACCTAAGTTGTTTTAAAGCGTCGTAAAGTAACCTACTAAAAATAAATAAAACAAAGAATTTGCAGAATGGATTAGGCTATAAAGAGCAAAGCTCGCTTTCGGAGACAGTTCTGTTTTGATAAAAGACTTGCAAATGGCATAAAATGTCACATGATTAAAAAACGTAACATCTACTTATTTTCTTGATTAAAATATGAGATTCTGATACCAGAGAATTACACAGATCACACACAATTAACAAAAATAAAAGCCTGTCCTTTCTCAAATAAAATATAAAATTCTTTTACTAGGTTCACATTCTTAAGAAGAGTACACATGGTGATAGTGAAATGGTCCTGAAAGGGACAGTAGGGTAGACTACACTTAAATGAAAAGAACACCTACATTATGTTTTGTGATTAACTGCATTGTTAATTATAAAATTAATTTTTAAGTTCCAGTCGTCTGGCAACCAACTTTCATATCGTGATACAGATATCAGAGGTCAAAGAATTAAGTGCATGTGAACTCCCTCGCGCCTCTTTCTCTAGCTACAACGTTGCGATGTGATTACATCGTTCAGTGGCTTGAAATTAGTGGTTTTTAAATTTAAATTTAAACGATTACCGCTTACATTATTTAAATACGACAGAGGAATAAATTATGCTTTATTAAATTTTCTATCGATATGCCAAAAATTACGATCCTACTCGCAATAGTTACCGAATAAGAGGTTGTTAAACATTTGGAGATAAACTTTTTTTCTGAGAAAACTATGAACTTTTTACCAATATGGTATTACAATTGTTTTTTTACATAAAAGATGAGCTATTCGCTATAAAATATGAAGGGTTATTTCACTTTTATTCTGTATGGCAGAAACTTACATAATATATCACAAATATACATATTTTCTAAGCTAACATTTGAACATGAGGCTAAGATACTTAAGAAAAAGACTACCATAAAGTGAAAATGATAAAGTTAATAACAATAATACAGGGACATCATTTTATTTTTACTTCAATTTTTATTGTACCTGAGTTTTTGAATGTACTTCACTCCCACCCCTTCAACCGTCTTCCACACAGATCAAGACCACCTATACAGTCATAGTAGCCACAGTACGTTCCAAAAATATGTTCGCATTTTCCAGTGAAGAAAGAGCTTTCAATATTGAATCATTTTCGCACAGGTACTGTCGTCCATTTGCCTACGTCGTTTTGAAGCTATTGATTTGTAATTTATAACTTTCACTGGAGAGCTTATTATATAATTTCATCCCCATAATTAAAACGTTTTTGTTGCTCTTGTGTAATCCACAATATGGATTATTAATTTGTTCACTATTACTAATTTCATGATCATGTATACTTATATTAGCCACTAATGAGTAATTGTCGATATTTTGACGAGTGTAATGTACTAGATCATGTAATATATATATATATACAAATTTATGATTGTTAAACTCCGTAATTTTCTGAAAATTGGCCGACAATGTTCCAGATAGTTTGATTTACATAAAATTCAAATGGCTTTCTTTTGTAAAATCAAGACGCTTCCAATTTTGGTTCCATTTCCCCAGAAAAATTGGGCATATCGGATCACGGTTGCGATGAAACACCTTTTCATGTAAGTTTGTTAGAACCAACACCACATACTGTATATGTCAAGTAATTATTTAATGGATAGGCCTATTTAATGCCTCTATTTTAAACTTCATTCAAAAATGGTCAGTTGACTAATGAAGCATTTACAGCAGTTAGAACAATGAACGATGCATTCCGATTTATCACGTCGGGTTGGAAGTCAATAGAATGTGTGTTTCAATACAGATCATGGCATTTGATTCATACTTCGGTCTTCCACATGAAACTTTCCAATCATTGAACTAGAGGTAATAGAAAATAGATGCATTAGCGTTACTTGATGGACAGTTAAATATTAACAGCCGTTGCTCGAAGTACAAATTGTGCCAAAAAAGTTTTTACTAGTGCTGGATAGAACATCAACTGCAGCTCAAACAAGATGAAAATGTGTCCTGATAGTACCTATGCCACGCGCCAAATATGACGTCACGCCATTATAGTCTAGGAACAATTAACCTTATCTTCGTATGTCCTGGGAGAGAATACGGTCCCTAATTATCTAGTTACTGGTAGGTTAGGCATCCTGTGTACATGAAGAGAAGCGCACTATTGCCTTCCATGCTGTGATGATCTGACTCATAAATGTAATATTCAAGATTGAAATGTCATTGGACTTATGTTTGGTGCGCGAGGAACAATTCCCAAATTTACATTGAAGATTCTCAGAAAATGAAAGGTTCCTGAAAAGCCTCTTCAGACAATTGCATCAACCGTTTTAAAATCTTTATTGAACATCATCAATCGCTATTCTTCTTTATAATACAGAGTGATTAATGTAGAACTGACACATTTCTTTCATTAATTGTTTCCAAACGAATTGTGCTAGCGACAACTTATTATACCTAAAATGTAGAGGAATTTTTGGGAGATTATTTACCTCTATAGCAAATGTTGTCCGGCGTTGTCAAATCCGGAGATCTCGGTGGCCACAGGTTCCTGGAAATTATTCGGTCGTCACATAACCGGATAAATGGAACCATGCTTCATCTGTGAACCATGTGATGGACAATATGGCAGGATTTTGCACAATGAACGTCTGTAACCAACGACAATAATTCAATCTTTTATCCTTATCTGGTTCCTGTAGCTGGTGAACAACCGTAACCCTATATGGCTTTAGGCTCTCTGACATTGAGTAGGTGTACCCTGTCTTCTGCGACAAACGTCTTAATGATTTTTTGGGTGACTGCTCCATCAATTACAGCTACTCAAAAGGCATACCAGAGAGAATTTGGTGTTCGCAAACCTCCCAAAAGAAACACAATACTGGGACTGGTAAACAAATTGGAAACAACTGGATCTCTGGTGAGTGAAAAGGGGAATCATCGTTCATCTAGGCTTCCCACGGTTGTTGTTGACGTAAGAGCACGACTGGAGCAGTCACCCAAAAAATCATTAAGACATTTGTCGCAGGAGACAGGGTACACCTACTGAATGTGTCAGAGAGCCTAAAGCCATATAGGGTTACGGTTGTTCATCAGCTACAGGAACCAGATAAGGATAAAAGATTGAATTATTGTCGTTGGTTACAGACGTTCATTGTGCAAAATCCTGCCATATTGTCCATCACATGGTTCACAGCTGAAGCATGGTTCCATTTATCCGGTTATGTGACGACCGAATAATTTCCAGGAACCTGTGGCCACCGAAGATCTCCGGATTTGACAACACCGGACAACATTTGCTATAGAGGTAAATAATCTCCCAAAATTCCTCTACATTTTAGGTACAATAAGTTGTCGCTAGCACAATTCGTTTTGAAACAATTAATGAAAGAAATGTGTCAGTTCTATATAAATCACTCTGTATACACTGTATATTATTTATGTTTCAATAAATTCTTATCGTATTGATAGCTACAACATCTTGTGCAGAGTCGATCTGGGTGGCGTAGTTGGTATAGCGCTTGTCTTCTGTTGCGGATTCGATCCCGGCCCAGGTCGATGGCATTTAAATGTGCTTTAAATGCGAAATGCTCATGTCAGTAGATATACTGGTATGTAAAAGAACTCCTGCGGGACAAAATTCCGGCATACCGGCGGCGCTGATATCACCTCGGCAGTTGCGAACGTCGTTAAATAAACCATAATTTAAATTTTAAAATTTTCTTGTACAGATCATTAAATTTTTCTATAATTATATTATGCATATTTCTAACATTAATTTACATTTCCTTTTTTTGTTAATATGAATTGATTAAAATGCCGATATTTTAAATCTAAGATTTGGACTACTTTTAATATGATGACACTACTTTCCTGCTTCATTCCATGCTTATTTAACTAAAAAATGACATACTAATACTAAAATCAGTTCATAAATCTCTTGTTACTTTTCTTTTCTCTGAATTAACATATACAATGTGTTAGTACCAATAGTACCAACAAAGTTTATATATTTGAATATTATTTTTGTATCCATAAACATATCCGTCGAATTTTATTTCTGCTGTTTTGACCATGAATATATAATTTATGCATTGAAGATTCCGTGGGCGATGTGTAAACTTTCCCTTTGTGTTGCTGTTAACATTGTTAAAACTCAGCCTGTACTTGGATTTGTGAAATATTTAGTGACTTCCTGATTTACATGGAGCACATTATATATAGATGCAGCCTGTGTCTGATATTTTGGTATAACCCCTCGCGGGATTCATATTTCCTGCTCATTTGCATCAGTTTATCGTTTTTCCAATGAAGTTCTTGTTTTACGTACCCTCATCTTAGCACAGATGCCAACACCAAACGTCCGATGAAGCTCTAAATTATCTGGGTTCTTCAGTCTCTCGCCCATACTCGAGTACCACATCCCAAATGAAGGAGTAGAATAAGGATCTAAAGATGAACCAGCCATATAAACATAGCCATAATTCGCACCTAACGCAATTCCTGCCTTCATATTTGAATACTCGTCATCGTCATATCATCATCATCATCATCATCATCATCATCATCGACTGAACGATTTAGGTCTATTGGCTCTTCCGAGTTCACGAAGTACTTAAAGCTTTTCTGTCCAGCGTTTCTTTGATCCCCCTACATTACGACTTCCTGTTGATGTACAGGATGTCTGACCCAAGTCGTTCATATATTCCTTTAGATATCGAAAAGTATTGGGAAAAAATCTGAATAAGTAACAAAATTGTATAATTGTAATTGTATTCTTAATCTTGTAGTTATAATCCCCTGGTAGAGAGGAAGAGAAGGCCTGATGGGCTTATCTCTACCAGGTTAAATAAATAAATAAATAAATAAAATAAAATAAAAAATAAAAAAAACTTTCCTTCCCAGGCAGGATTCGAACCACGAAAGTCTTAGTTACCAGTCTATCGTGCTCTGGAGTGAACAAGGCTCAGAAATCAGCTGCAAGTTTCGGTCCGGTTTTTTTTTTGCCACTACTGTATTTCAGTATAATCACACCAATCAATGTTTAACTCTCTAAGACCTTTAATATTTACAATTAATATTTGAGGAGAAAAATTCGTTCCGGCGCCGGGGATCGAACCCGGGTCCTTGGTTCTACGTACCAAGCGCTCTGACCACTGAGCTACGCCGAATTCAATCCACAGCACTGGACCGAACCTTCCTCCTTGAATGCTTCCCTTTTGGCCTGACTCCAAGTTAGGCATATATGTTGACCTGTTTGTCCAATGTCAACTGCCATTATATTAGGAGCGCACTCAGTTGAGTGACTTTTTTGGCCGGGATTCCGCAGTTAAGTGCACAGTAATCTGTACAGAAATATGAACTGCTAGTTATGAGAATATTAAGGATATTTTATTAATTTGTCCTACAGAATAATATCTGTAATATTGACAATTAATATTTGAGGAGAAAAATTCGCTCCGGCGCCGGGGATCGAACCCGGGTCCTTGGTTCTACGTACCAAGCGCTCTGACCAGTGAGCTACGCCGAATTCAATCCGAACCTTCCTCCTTGAATGTTTGTCTTTTGGCCTGACATAGCTAGCAGTGCATATTTCCGTACAGATTACTGTGCACTTAACTGCGGAATCCCGGCCAATCAAGTCACTCAGCTGAGTGCGCTGCTAATATAATGGCAGTTGACATTGGACAAACAGGTCAATATATATGCCTAACTTGGAGTCACGCCAAAAGGGAAACATTCAAAGAGGAAGGTTCGGTCCGGTGCTGTGGATTGAATTCGGCGTAGCTTAGCGGTCAGAGCGCTTGGTACGTAGAACCAAGGACCCGGGTTCGATCCCCGGCGCTGGAGTGAATTTTTCTCCTGAAATATTAATTGTCAATATTACAGATATTATTCTGTAGGACAAATTAATAAAATATCCTTAATATTCTCTAAGACCTGTTGTAGGCTAGTAACAATAACGAAGTTGACACAATGAATCGCATCTGGAACAAGATTCCACGCAAATTGGTATACATAGTACATCAACAAAGACTATAACATTTCACTTAGCAAAATAAGCAAGTAATATTCCTTACTCTTGGCAGACTACAACAATATACTCAGTCAAATAATTTTTCATTGAATGTGATCGTGATCATATCAAATAGAAACGAGAAAGTATTTTATCTTATACGCTGATTATATTAGTTTGTCATTCACTCTATGATGATTTATCTGTAGTAATGTCACGAGAGGTCTGAGATTTATCTGGGAAATCTCAGACCTCGAGTGACATTTATTAGGAATATTTCGTGAATAAAATAAAAATGTAAACAGTATATCCCTAAAATTCGATCACAAAATGTAAATAATTGTATATTAACGAATACTTCACGTATTCAGACATTGTGAAGTTGAAATACTCGTAGATGAATATCGATTACTGCAATAAAGAAATTCGATGTTATTATTCAGTAATGCCAATTGCGAAAAGCGAAATACATGTTTAACAATGTTAATTACATGTACTGCACTTTTCTCTTATTATTGTCCACACCTGTGGAGTAACGGTCAGCGCGCCTGGCCGCGAAACCAGGTGGCCCGGGTTCGAATCCCGGTCGGGGCAAGTTACCTGGTTGAGGTTTTTCCGGGGTTTTCCCTCAACCCAATACGAGCAAATGCTGGGTAACTTTCGGTGCTGGACCCCGGACTCATTTCACCGGCATTATCACCCTCATATCATTCAGACGCTAAATAACCTAGATGTTGATACAGCGTCGTAAAGTAACCCAATAAAATAAAAAAAAAATAACTTTTCTCTTATTATTATAACATAAATACATTTTCATTATCTGCTGAAATCATCATTTAATTTTACAGTAACAATAGGGACAGCTATATACCAATGCTTATGTATTCACAGCGAGACATGTTGCTACACAGTGAAGCCATCTCTGTATAGATAGCCCTAATTAAAACACGAATTTTATTACGCCATACTGAAGGAAATTTGATCAAAGACCTAATTATTACTATGCAAGGTCTTTGGGTTTGATATGCGATGATGTTACATAAATTTGAACATCTGACTTTCTATTAATTGTTTGATTTCATTCACAAAATACAAATTTTATAGGCTACAATTATAGGTTAAGTTACCTGTAGGAGCAGGACCAATGTCAGCTGTGCCTTATTTCGACCTTTACTCGTGCTACAGGAAAGCATTTTTTATAGCTTGACAAACGCATTCTCGCCGTAGTGTGTAACGGAACTAAAGCTGCATCTACTCAGTTCAATAGTCCAATCGCATATGCGTGCAATCTGGGAAGAATATTGAAAGAATAAAGTTTAAAAGGTACGTTCAATTAAGATACATGAAGATTTTGTATCTACATGGTGCGCCGTTTTGAACGTCGGCTTCACTGCGTAAATACATTAATTAATATTAAATATCAATCTTACATTCTTTGCTTTAAAGTTGAAAGAAAAGTTTAGCCGTGTAGTTACATCTTAATGTATTCATGATCATCAATTTACGGGGAAACAGTTGGCTACAACGACTAAACAAAAGAACGACCATGCGATAAATCTAGCTGCAAAATTTACCGGAAAGTGTGACTATGTTTGGTTGGAATTCAATATTTAATTACACTTCATTAGTCGAAAATGGAATGACGTCATATAAACGAAATGGTCGTATTAAACTGACAGTCTGCAGTCTGGACTTAGCAAGTGGGACTGGAATTTCTGTAATCTAACTTTACTGCCAACGTAACAAAATAAAATATTTCTATAATCTTCTTCTCTACTCGTTATAAGATGGTTAATATCCAAAACAGAATTGAAGGAAGTGAATAAATAGCATTGTGTCATCCAGATATGTGGCTCAAATTCGTTGCCCCGGTTAAAGATAGTTAGAGTTTGAGTCTATTGTTGATGCACAAACATTTTGCACTCTTGTAAAATAATAATGAATAATGAAAATAAATTTAGGAAATTTACATAACTAAATTTCCAGTAAGTCATGGTTGTGCAAACCTGCAACCTGGTCAGAAAATGATTGTCGAGTAAACCTACAACTTGGACAGAAGCCGATACTGTTTGATATGAAGAGAATAAGTGTCAGGGCTCAGACTGTGTTTGCTCCTAACTCTGGCATAACATGAATGTTCGCATTTAGCATCTCGTCCACCCTGAGGGAAGGAAAACTTTTATCTGATTTACTAGAGGGTTGATGAGAAATCTGTGAATGAAGTAAAATCCAGTTGTTTCTAACTAGGGTCTGAATTTACTGGCGACAATGTTGTAGTCGATAGATAATGAATGCAACAAATTCTGCTACAAGATTAGAGGTTTTGATTATGTATTTTCCTCTTACTCAAGCTCAGTGTTTCTTATTTTTGACGTTACTAAATAAAGAATGCTTTCTGTGGTTACTCCACCTTAAACTAGGACATATTTGACTTTCACTTTTTGTTTTGTATGTATGTATGTATGTATGTATGTATGTATGTATGTATGTATGTATGTATGTATGTATGTATGTATGTATGTATTTATTTATTAACACTACAATTGCGTATACACCCGGTGACAGTGATATATAATATACAATAATTAAAATTACAGAAAAAAAATAAAATAAACGTAAATGAAATGAAATAGAATAAACGTAAATCAATAAACAGTAGATGCAATAAGCCTAGGACTGTAAATAAAAACTATTCTATAATAACGCCTACGTAAGCAAAAGTGAATCTAACTTATATGTACTTCTATTTCACCCAACTATTACCAATTTAAATAATTACATATCACCTTAATTAATTACATACCAACTCAATTACACATCATCTTAATTAATTACATATCTCCCTAATTTATTTACATATCAACTAAATTACGTATCATTAATTACATATCAACTTAATTAATTATATATCAACTCAATTAGTTACATGACACAACTTAAATAATTACACTACACCTCCAATTACATTTTCAGTCTAATCTTCTCAATCTTTCCTTAAATGTATTGATTTTAAGAGGACCACCCTGAAAGATTGCCGCAGGTAAGCTGTTCCAGTCTACTATTGTGCGGTTAACAAAGGATAATTTTGCCACGTCCGATCTTTGTTTTCTACATTTAAACTTCCTAATATGATCAGCCCTTCCTAAGTATGATGGTGTTGCTAATCTAGCATTGATGTCGGTCCATGCTTTGTGCCTTAAACAATGCGATCAGTCTGGTTTTTCGTCGCCTTGATTTGAGAGATTCCCACCCTAATTCTTTTACTATCTCTTCACCATGTCCCTTCCCCATTTTGACATATTTTGCTGCCTTGCGTTGGACCTTTTCTATTGAATCGATTTGGTTTTGTCTGTACGGATCCCACCCTACTGCTCCATATTCCATAATTGGGCGAACAAGGGTTTTGTACGCTAATTCTTTTGACTTTCGGTTTCATTCATCTAGTTATTTACATTGGAATTATTTTGTTTTAATGTTCAACTTATCGTTTGTAATAATTGCACTTTTACTTTGTTCTTCAATTCTTAGCTTTGTAATTTTTGTTCTTCTCCATGCGGATAGAGAACAACAGAGGATTATCATATTTTAGGTATCTAGTAGTTTATTTTTGTGAAATATAAAATAACACGCTAATAAGAGGCTGAGAAGAACAAATAGTTGCGTATTACTAAATTATCGTGCTACAACCAACCTCTTACATGTGCGAGAATTTACCACAAAGTTTTCTCCAAAGCCTTCAAATTGAAGAGTAGGATCTCATTATACGCTATAAATCTGTAACGTAGACTTCTTTAATTCATTTCGTTTCAAGTGTTTTATCGTCCTTGATATTCAGTTGCACTCATTCTTATTCGAACTCGCAAAAGTCTGATTTCCTTGCCAAAAAAATAAGAACTACTACACCACCATAGAAAAAAAAGTAGTTTTAATAACTTCAGTTCGTAATTTTAATTATAGTCGAACTAATTGCAAGTAAATGGAATATCAAAGATGATACATCTTTTAGTTTTCGAGGACTAGGCATTACTAGGCAGAAAACGCAGCAAAGATGTCAAGAAATGCATATTTTAAATTAGTTAATGTAAGTTAACTATAGGCTATGATAAATTGGATATTAAACGTTAAGAAAATGGACGAAATTCTAACCTTAATGAGTCCCTTTTAAACATAGATCAAGGGAAGAATAAAAATTATAGTCAAAGCAAACACTACGCAAACTAATTTCACGCTATAAGATTAGAAGTTGATAGTTATTTATTGTTACGTCTGAAGCTAACAATTTTTATCTGTAGTAATCTCACTAGAGATTTTGATTTATCTAGAGAAAATCAGAACTCGAGTCGGATTTATTGAAGTTTACTGTTACATAATTAGAAGAAAGTATACAATATAAAGATTAGAAGAAATAAAGTATCGCTACTCTAACACAATATAATATGAATTGACTTACAAAAATACTATACTGTCTTGAAAATTTATTATTGTACCATCTAATCATTACAAATATTCCGCTAGATGCCAGTAATGTGTTATGAGCTGTTATCTTATTTCAAATTGTACCAACTATACAATCTTAATTGAACTCTGTGGTAAGCGTTGTTGATCCAGTTTAATTTTTATTAAAATAGTTGCATTCCACTTCAGTTATCAATATATGTATATTACGCAATCTCTGATACGTGACTGTCCATAATATCATACAGCAGAAGCTATAACTTAACTTAAATAATATAAAAAAGATGAATGATAGAAAAGTTTTAGTTAAGGATGATGAAATAAACATGAATACTTTTGAAAGTTACAATTATTCAAAGTGCAATGTAGGCAAATAAAGAAACAAACAATTGCTAGGGAGGTGATAAAATTGTAGGGTAAGCAATCGTGATTGATTGAAACACGTCGTTTCGTACCTTTTCATTGGTCAAAAGTAGTATGACATAGTAAAAGTGTAATAGTCATGATAAAATTGTTACTACTGATATAATATATAAAGAAATAACACAATAATTTAGAAGTACTGTACTAACACAATAATTGAAAAATATTGTACCGCTATGCAATGATATAATAATTCATGATGTATTACTACTAATTCTACCTTTCAGCTAAAACATAACTCATTACCAGTGAAAGATAAAAAAGGAAAAGCAATTATTCCCGGCAATTTATCAATCTTTTCAACTTTCGTTAAATGTATTGCTTTCTAGTGGAATTTCCTGAAAGAGTACTACGGGTAAGCTGTTCCAGTCTACTATTGTGCGGTATACAATGGAAAATTTCATCACATCTATTCTATGTTTTCTGCATATGAACTTCATAATATGAACAGTTCTGTCTGAAATATTATGGTTTCAATAATCTGGTATTGATTGCAGTCCATGCGTGTACAATTTGTGCCTTAAACAATGCTCTAAATCTAGCTTTTCGCCGGCTTGATTCGAGCATCTCCCACCCTAATTCTTTTATTATCTCTTCGCCCTGTCTCTTTCCCATTTTTACATACTTTTCTGTCTGCCTTGAAACGTTTCAGAATTGAGCCAATTTGGGTTTGTCTGTAAGGATCCTAACCTGCCGTTCCACTTTCCATTATTGAGTGAAGAAGAGTTATGTACGCTAAATTTTTTACTTCCAGTTAGCTTTCTTGAATACGCATAGAGAAATGTGGTGCTTCCCAAGCTTTCTTTGTAATATTAAGGTACACGTACCAAATAACGCCACCTTAACACTTCAGTCACTTTTGCTCTGGAAATAAGTTGTGTACAAACACGAAAATTATTAAATAGAAACTGGAATCTTATCTTTACAAAATAGCACAAGAATTAGAACTCAAATAGGAAAAATTTGTGAACTGACGTTATTAGGAACAGGTTGTCCAATTAACGCCACCTATTTTCTAGTAACCTTTACACTTATAATTATTAATGAATTATTTTTCCTAAACAACACAAATTGAACTAAGCAATTAAATTTGAGTTTCTGTTAATAAAAGATACAAAATCACTCAATACTAATGAAAGATTCTTGATCTCAAACTGAAACACCAGATGGATTAGGAAAATATGTTTTCCAGTGTCTCCTTACTTTAAAAAAAAGAGACAATGTGACACAGTAGAAAGTTATTAAACACAAAAGCATTTACCTTAGTTTAATATTAATGTTTTCCAGTAAGTAAAACAAAAAAATTAAGTTATGTAAAATAAAAAAAATAATAAGACGTCGATAAGCAATTAAACCAATATCATCACTGCACATTCTGAACATTTGTAAGTTGAAAGCTTAGCGATTTTCCTGATGTTTTCACAATTATCATGTAAATACCTCGCACAATATGAACATAATGACTTGTTCTCAACGTATAAAACACATCCAGCTAGTGCTTGCAATTTATCCATGGGTTGCAGCTCATGTGTTGTATTACTGGAAAGGCAATACAGTGTGATTCCGTAATTATCAGTGGCATTTTTAATGTTTGCGTCCAGATGAGATGATGCTCCACCAAATATCAACACCACCTCTCCTGCCACCTTATATCGGACGAATTGATCAAGCCAATGGACGAATACAGCAGTTGTCATAGAGCCCTTGGCACTCATGACAGTCTCTGTTCCAAGAGGCATATCTTTCTCCCACTCAGGCTACAAACGCTGGCTTTTGAAGATAACCATACGTGTACAAAGAGCATTAGCGCATGTAATAATAAATTTATTGTGACATTTTCTGCGTGCTCAGATGCAACCAGATGCTCTTTCTTGCACCTCTTCTAGCCAGAAGAGTCTGCTGATGCTCTACTGTTAGCCTTAGGTACTAACATAACCTAAAATTTTATCTGTAGACCTTTAACGCCATGTGGCGTTAAAGCGCTACAGAGTACTTGATAACATGACATGCCTGTTTGTCTAACATTTTAAAATGTTATAGATAGCAAATACTTTATATACATACGAAAAAATATAGTTTAATATAGTTATTATTTGCTGAACACACAAAATAAAATATTGCCTTTTACCTTGATATAAGAACAGCCATTCACTATCAACACACAACAGGAAAATGATGGAATATCATGTCAATCGTAAATGTCAGCGGACAGCTAGTAACTCATTTCTTCACTAGATTGCAAGCGAATGCAGACTACAGTAGTTCACTACCGAAAACTTGTGTAGTTAACAAAAATTAATAGAGTTGCGTTAAAGGTACACATGGCGTTATTTGGCTCAGAGACCTTAGTAGGTAATATTTGTTTCTTCCAACCCATTATGTTATTTAAATGTATACATGTTATTTACAAATATTTAGTCGGTATGAAAGATAAATTTCTTTTAGGGCTGTACAAAAAATATCGATTTGCTTTAGTTTACATTTATTTTCATTCTTTTGTTTGTCTTTCAGGCTCCAATAATATGAAAATCGTTTATAAGGCGGGGATATCTGATTCATCACTAATTTTTCTATATACAGAAACAATAGAGGACCGCTCATTGCAGGACTGTAGATTCCGAGCTTGCGACATTTATTTTCCTAGTCTGACACTTTGTGTCCGGTTGTCTAATAATTTATGTATCCATCTTATTACTCGATGTTTGCTTAATTTCGCCTATAGTATCTCGTGAAGCATTACGTTGAACGCTTTAGCGAAATTTATCACTGCTCCTGTATTATATTCTTCCTCCAGTATCAACTTCATAGCATAAATCTTAGATTAGTGGTGTGATTTGAAAGCGAAGCTAGAGATATTATTATTCATTTTAAATAAATTGAAACCTGAAATAATATTAGGAAGAACAATTAATTTTTTGTGTGCAAAACGCCATAACTTTCTCCCATCCTCATAACTGGATATATTAAAACAAAACCATTTAGTCAGTTCTAGTAACCTTGACAGTTTCTTTGCAAGTAAATATAAAAGTGCAGCGAGATAATTATTTTAGCTAAAAACCTTCATTAATAACAAGCATTCAAATTAATAATGAATAGGCCTATATTTATAAGAAATTTTATTTGAATTGTATTTTTGTATTGAATCTTAACTTGCAAGTTCGAAAATATGAGATAAAATTGTTTAGAAGCCGCGGAAACATTTATTTGTTACGGAATGTTAAAAATAAGCTGGAGATACAACTTGGCGAAAATTGAAGTTCCAAATATGATAGGTCAAAAAGAACATTAATAAAAATGAGGGAAATATAAGTAAAATTGGTTATACAATCAGACTCAACATATTTTTAGTTTATATAATGAAGAAAGAGAACTTCACAAGACAGGAAGTGAAAAACCGAGGAGACAATACATTATCATCGTGCTTCATGAAATGAAGTGCAATAACTATGGAGCCCATATCTGCCTAGTGTTGCGTTTTCGCAACAGTCTGCATTAGTTATTTTTCTGCAAAAATGTAAAGGAATGAATTACAAAATTAACTTTTATTTAATTGCTGTGTATACTAGAAGAATCAAAGGAGCCTGCAGCACAATAATTAACTTCCATTTCAGTTTCATGCGGCGGTGCGAAAATTATGAAAATATTCAACAAGAAAAAGTCTTGGGCATAAATGGGTGAGAACCTCACAGAAAAGAGAGACATGATTGTTGTGACAAGAGGAAAACTTTATGATTGATTGACTGACTGATTAATTTAATCACTCACTCACTCACTCACTCACTCAGTCACTCACTCATCAATCCATCCATCCATCCATCCATCCCCACACACATATTAGGCTATATCTTGATATCAAATGAGTCACTCACTATGTTAAACTTTGCAGTTGATAATTATGATCAAGATGATGATGATGATGATGATGATGATGGTTAATGATGATTATGATGATATTGTTGACGATAATGAACTGTAACTGCGTATATATTAAAATTAGTTTCATTATTATTATTATTATTTATTATTATTATTATTATTATTATTATATTATTATTATTATTATTATTATTATTATTATTATTATTATTATTATTATTATTATCGAACTAGTTTCTTGGGAATACCATATTCAATAAGATTTGAAAAATATACCTTTTCAAATCTATAATAATAATAATAATAATATGACTAATATTAATTTATTATTATTATTATTATTACTACTATTATTATTATTACTATTATTATTATTATAGATTTGAAAAAGGTATATGACTCGGTTAAGAGAGAATTTTATATGATATTCTTATTGAATATGGTATTCCCAAGAAACTAGTTCGATTAATTAAAATGTGTCTCAGTGAAACGTACAGCAGAGTTCGTATAGGTCAGTTACTGTCAGATGCGTTTCCAATTCACTGTGGGCTAAAGCAAGGAGATGCACTATCACCTTTGCTTTTTAACTTTGCTCTAAGAGTATGCCATTAGGAAAGTCCAGGATAACAGACAGTGTTTGGAAATGAACGGGTTACATCAGCTTCTTATCTATGCGGATGATGTGAATATGTTAGGAGAAAATCCACAATCGATTGGGAAAATACGGGAATTTTACTTGAAGCAAGTAAAGAGATAAGTTTGGAAGTAAATCCCGAAAAGACAAAGTATATGATTATGTCTCGTGACGAGAATATTGTACGAAATGGAAATATAAAAATTTGAAATTTATTCTTTGAAGAGGTGGAAAAATTTAAATCCCTAGGAGCAACAGTAACAAATATAAATGATACTCGGGAATAAATTAAACACAGAATAAATATGGGAAATGCCTGTTATTATTCGGTTGAGAAGCTTTTATCATCGAGTCTGCTGTCAAAAAACCTGAAAGTTAAAATTTATAAAACGGTTATATTACCGGTTATTCTTTATGATTGTGAAACTTGGACTCTTACTTTGACAGAGGAACATAGGTTAAGAGTGTATGAGAATAAGGTGCTTAGGAAAATATTTTCGGCTAAGAAGGATGAAGTTACAGGAAAATGGAGAAAGTTACACAACGCAGAACTGCACACATTGTATTCTTCACCTGACATAACTGGGAACAATAAATCCTGACGTTTGAGCTGGGCAGGGCATGTAGCACGCATGGCGAATCCAGAAATGCATATAGGGTGTTAGTTGGGAGCCCGGAGGGAAACATACCTTTGGGGAGACCGAGACGTAGATGGGAGGATAATATTAAAATGTATTTGAGGGCGGTGGGTTATGATGAGAGAGAGTGGATTAATCTTGCAGAGGATAGGGACCAATGTCGGGCTGATGTGAGGACGGAAATGAATCTGCGGGGTCCTTAAAAGCTATTTGTAAATAAGTAAGTATTATTATTACTGTTATCATTATCATGTTAATATACGTCAAAGATTTCTCACACATTTGAGTACTTCATAAAACTTCGTAGACATAATGCACAAATACCTTAATTGCTTGGCTATACAGTATGTTAGCATTATGCAAGGTCACTACTTAACATAATATTTATTCAAAGTAAGAAAAAAGATCCATATGATATCTGTAAAAAAAATATACATTTTTCTTGCCGGTATTCGAACTGAGATGCTTAGGGGTTTAGTAGGAGAAATTTTCTTTTAGTATAACAATCTTTATTAATTACAGCATTAATAATAAAATTATTGTGTAATATTCTTAATTTATAATATTTACAAATACATGTTGGCTGGTGCAGTGTTTCCAGTATTGATTTATCGCCGGAAACTGCACACAAATAGGCTTGCACACCACAAATCTTTATCATAGAAAGAGGGAATCGAACCCTACACGTCAGTTCAATTCTTAATGTAGAGTACATAGAGAAGTAAATAATACATCGTAAGTTTGCAGTTCAAATTATTCAAGTAGATTTGGACAAGTCCTAGTCAGTTGCTACCACTAAACGTGCTTATATTTGGCTGCTGTTCAGCTGATTGATCTGTTACCCGAGCGCTCCGCAGCGAAAACCACGGTATCGGAATCCGAACATGTAGCCCCCGCCTGGGAAAGAGTTTCATGTCAGTCTCGATTGAAATTCCACACACACGTCCCCTGCATATGGCGTAGTTGCTAGAGGTACGACGTCTGTGCGGTTATGGATTCGGGTTAATGGAAAGAGGCACAGCTTTAATATGAGGGTGACACCATAATAGAGTTTTAATTATTTCACATGACCTTGAAAAGTTTAGTTGTATCCTTAGTGATTGGAAACAGAAAGTTTTTCGCATAATATTTTCTGAAGTGAAAATGTTTCTTTCTATTTTTTCGGAAAATTTTCCACCTGACCAAATCGTAGTTTATTTCTTCCCTTCTTCACAGTCTCAAAAACTGCACATAAATTGCTCAAATATAATTCTCTGCTTACGAAACGGAAGTTTATGTCGTCTAGACTTTGTTAGATGTGCCAGTACTAACAAAACTACTCAATTGAAATATCTCTGGGAGGGGATAAATGATTCAATTACGCACAATATATTTAATTTTATTTCAGTCGGTAATTATGTATGGAATTATAGGATGGGGTAGCTCATTTAAATCCACTTTATTTATTACAGAAGAAAATAATTAAAATATGTCTTCATAAACCTATTGATTTTCCATCTCAAAATTTGTTTTTAGACTTTAATGTACTTAACGTAAGACAAATTTATTATATTGTATTAATGAAATTCATACATAAAAACCGAAATAATTTTGAATTGTATTCTCATAATTCTGAAAAAAAAGGTATGAATTCTTTAAGATTATGTCAACCAAAATGCAACATTGTTACAGTATTTAATCATAGTAGAAATTTAGGCCCAAGAATATATATTAACAAATTTATATTTAAATATCCTAATTTTGTTAATTCTAATAGTTCTAGTATTAAATTTAAAAAGTTATGTATGGATTTTATAAAAATTGAAAAATTGTAAATTTAAATTTATATACTATAATTGCATAGTAGACATAAGACAAATTGTATTGTATAATTATTCATTTCAATTCAGGAATCCGCCCCTGAGCACGAGTTCTACTCTTTCAGGGACGAGCTAAAGTTTTTCTGTATATATTACATTTTATGTTACAATTATTAGCAAAATAATAAATAAATAAATAAATAAATAAACAAATAAATAAATTAGATTTTCTATCGATATCACCAAAAATCACGATCCCACTCCCAATAATTACCGAATAAGAGAATGTTAAACATTTCGTAAAAAAGAACAGGTTTTCTGAGAAAATTATGGAGTTTCCACCAATATGGTATTACACCGTTTAGTTACATACAAAATTCGCTTTGAAAATTTGAAGGATTGTTTTACTTCCACTCTGCATAGGGCACACAATAAAATGGGTCAAAGCTTGCACTAAGTGTAGGCTACAGCCAGCCAGCTAGCCATAGGTATATAGTAGAGTTTTTTTTAAGAATTATAAATTCCATGTTTACTGCTGTTCTCATATACTCTTAGTGTAGAAAAATATGCGTCAATATAGTCTTCGTCTCTTACCTTTCAGTCCCCCGTTTTTCCTGTAATTTTAATAATAATTAGCAGTGTTTGTAATTTAAGAACGGATATCAGCCAAGGGTAAACGTGATCAAGGATGAGAATGGTGACTTGCTTGCAGACTCTCCATCAATCCTAAACAGATGGAAAAACTATTTTGCGCAACTACTAAATGTACATAGGCCAAATAGAAATGATCGGGACGAAATTGAAATACAAACTGCTGAGCCATTTATACCCGAACCCACGCTTTCAGAAGTCGAAATTGCGATAGAAAATCTGAAAAAGTACAAGTCTCCAGGTATCGATCAGATTCCAGCAGAATTAATACAAGAGGGTGGAAGTGCATTATATAGCGAAATTTATAAACTTGTACTTGCTATTTGGGAAAAGGAAATTGTACCAGATCAATGGAAGGAGTCCATAATTCTACCTATTTTTAAAAAGGGGGACAAAACCAACTGTGGTAACTTTCGAGGAATATCACTTCTGTTGACGTCGTACAAAATTTTGTCCAATATTCTTTTGAGGAGATTAACTCCGTACGTAGATGAAATTATTGGGGATCATCAGTGCGGTTTTCGGCGTAATAGATCGACTATTGATCAGATTTTTGTATTCGGCAGATAATGGAGAAAAAATGGGAGTATAAGGGTACAGTACATCAGTTATTCATAGATTTCAAAAGGCATATGACTCGGTTAAGAGGGAAGTATTATATGATATTCTTATTGAATTTGGTATTCCCAAGAAACTAGTTCGATTAATTAAAATGTGTCTCAGTGAAACATACAGCAGAGTCCGTATAGGTCAGTTTCTATCTGATCCTTTTCCAATTCACTGCGGGCTAAAGCAGGAGATGCACTATCACCTTTACTTTTAACTTCGCTATAGAATATGCCATTAGGAAAGTTCAGGATAACAGGCAGGGTTTGGAATTGAACGGGCTACATCAGCTTCTTGTCTATGCGGATGACGTGAATATGTTAGGAGAAAATACACAAACGGTTAGGAAAACACGGAAATTTTACTTGAAGCAAGTAAAGCGATTGGTTTGGAAGTAAATCCCGAAAAGACAAAGTATATGATTATGTCTCGTGACGGGAATATTGTACGAAATGGAAATATAAATATTGGAGATTTATCCTTCGAAGAGGTGGAAAAATTCAAATATCTTGGAGCAACAGTAACAAATATAAATGACACTCGGGAGGAAATTAAACGCAGAATAAATATGGGAAATGCGTGTTATTATTCGGTTGAGAAGCTCTTATCATCCAGTCTGCTCTCCAAAAATCTGAAAGTTAGAATTTATAAAACAGTTATATTACCGGTTCTTCTATATGGCTGTGAAACTTGGACTCTCACTCTGAGAGAGGAACATAGGTTAAGGGTGGTTGAGAATAAGGTGCTTAGGAAAATATTTGGGGCTAAGCGGGATGAAGTTACAGGAGAATGGAGAAAGTTACACAACACAGAACTGCACACATTGTATTCTTCACCTGACATAATTAGGAACTTGAAATCCAGACGTTTGAGATGGGCAGGGCATGTAGCACGTATGGGCGAATCCAGAAATGCATATAGAGTGTTAGTTGGGAGACCGGAGGAAAAAGACCTTTAGGGAGGCCGAGACGTAGATGGGAGGATAATATTAAAATGGATTTGAGGGAGGTGGGATATGATGATAGAGACTGGCTTAATCTTGCACAGGATAGGGACCGATGGCGGGCTTATGTGAGGGCGGCAATGAACCTTCGGGTTCCTTAAAAGCCATTTGTAAGTAAGTAAGTAAGTAAGTATTAGCAGTGATTTTATTCTTCGCCTGAAGTTGGTAATTATGAAGTCAACGCATAACGGTGTTTCTTCTAAAGTTCATAAGATTTCTACAAGTTCATTAAAACAGCCGGGAAGGAAAAGATTTGAGTGAATAAGGCACTAGGAGCATAAGCCTATATTAATTAACAAAGAACGTTATCTGAGAAGGACTAAGAAGTTAATGGTGTTCGTTGTTTTAATTTATATGAAATCAGCAATGTAAATAACTGTAATAGAGTCCCTAGACATAATAATTGCCTTCAGAGTGTATAGAGATTATGAAATATATTTTTATGTACAGTTACCCTTAAAAAGAATGAGACGATTCTTGGTTGTCGGAAGTTAAAGTTTTACAGCGCGGTTCACTCGATATCGACGTAACGATAAGTACCATGACAAATAGAACAAGAATTGTTACAAGGACCACAACAAGGACAAGGACCAGAATAAGGATCACGAAGAAGACTGCCATTTAAGGCCACGATTTCACAACATAGCTCGGGTAACAAAATGTCATTGCTTCTCTGTACCGAATGGCAAATGCCTGCTATCGGATCTACATTCTGGACTGCGGCTGTCACTGTCTTGTCTCGGTAGCTCATATAGTAGCGTGTCAGTTCCACAGTATAACCGAAATGTTTCGTATTCCATCCCAGGTGAAACTCTTTTTTTTATTGAGGTGTAATTAATTTGTTCAGAGTTCCTCGACT
Source organism: Periplaneta americana (assembly GCA_025594305.2). NCBI lineage: Eukaryota > Metazoa > Arthropoda > Insecta > Blattodea > Blattidae > Periplaneta > Periplaneta americana. The sequence continues at coordinate 36,525,482 of JAJSOF020000005.1, read as the reverse complement.
GTATAATTTGTCGAAAAATATGGAATAATTTGTGCCCAATTTTTTTATCTACATGTGGGCTGAATCTCGTCAAAAAGTAAATAAATCTTACTTGGAAGTTAAAAGTATTCTTCCTGAAACAAAAATCATAAAAACAAAAAGAGACCCGTTAACTTAAAAATCTTGTACACATACCATCATACATTTCACCAATCGAAATCCACTCGATTGGTAGCGAAGACAAGATGGTTGACAGCTTGTGCTTCCCCAATATTTCCATTTGCGCAGCCCTCCGGCTCCTAATACCGCGGTTCCTCAACCTGCTGATCACAGTCTGTGAAGAACCAGGAAAGTTAGATGCTGCTCTTATTTCGTTAGCAGTCCGAAAGGGGTCCAGTCGAACTGTCTCGAATAAGAGAGCATCCTCTTCCAATGAAGAAATGCGCGGACGGCCAGGAATAGGGCGATTTTTGACCTCCCCAAAATTTTGTAACAATGAACCCCTCGCGGCTGTACTTCCAGGAACACCGACCAAACGGCCAGCAGATCTAGCCCCATATCCAGCCTCAATTAGAGCTATAACTCGCTGTCTCATGTCACGTCGGTACTCCATTACGATGAGAAATGAGGGATGACGATAATACTTTAGTGTAGACAATGACTATTTAACGTGATATAGAATTATTGAAATAACAGGCATCTTGCATAGTAAAAGTTAATAAATCAACCCTGAATTAAATATTTCAATAACAGGATATAACAGGATATAACAATTATTGTTGCGAAACTAATCAAATTAAATCTAATTACATTAAGTAAACAAATCCCAAGTTATGGCACCACATTGCTACAGCTAAATTCTATGTTATTAACATAATCATTGAATAGGTCCGTGCTTATGCGTTGGACGACAAAACCAAACATCGAAAGTGCGAATGTTGCCGCGGAATGTAACTGCTTGCTTTTTATAATGTAAATCAGACTTCTAACTACAATCATTCATATTTCTTATACTATTTATTAATATTTATAGCCAACATTGAATTTGTAAAGAAAAAACTTTATAAATCTCATATGGAATTTGTGATCTGTAGAGACATAAACATAGATTAACTCTCGGAACTTTTCCGTAAAAGTAAATTAAATTCACTCCTTGAAACTGGAAACCTTAGTCATATAGCCATTTTCCCACCAGCATACAAGCTGAAGTAGCACAGCCATTGACAAAAGTTTTGTACACTGAATTAGACTGAATTCCTATTCGACAGAGCCTATAATCAATGGCTTGTCTGAACATGATAAACAAATCCTAAGTGTTTCCAATGTCACTGAACAATTTCAAAATATTAATTTAAAAACTAAAAATAGTCGTAAATGCTGTATCTAGTGACTATTTACATTTATGTCTACAAAATGAATCTTGGAAAAACGTATATGATAGTGGTACTATTGATATTAAGAGTAAATGTATTGTATTTTTCACTTTAATTTCAGAATCAATTTAGTGGATGTTCTCCACTCAATGTTGTGAAAAATTCAAAAGTTAAAACTTGTAGATAACGCAGGGACTTAAAACTCATGTTTTAAAAAGAAGAATCTATATGTACTGAGTTGCAATGTAATGATCCTCATGTTCTTAAATACTACAAGAAGTACGGTGTAATTTATCAAACATTATGAAAGAGGGAAATAGAATACATTAGAATAGAAAAGTACAACATTCAGATAATGCAATTAAAGCTACTCGGAATATTATTGAAGTTAAACTTGTAGATATTCTAAGAAAGAAAATATTTTTCATTGAAACCAGTGATTATAAACTAGAGGATCCCAAATCTATTGCGAATTCTTTTAATGTCTTATAGTATATAGTACAGACATATTATTGACAACTTAAACATTCAAGATTTTGCAAAAGATACTGCAATTGGTTATTTAAGAGATGAATTTAATAATTAGTATTAATATATGTAATTAGTCAATAACTGCAACAGCGTTTTTTCATTCAATCATAACATGAATAAAATTGAATGAACATTAAATTAAACACTATTGCAAACACGTAGATAAAATAGTTAAAATCAACTGAAGGGGTGAGAATGAAATAATCCAAAGCCACACTTTTAACAAAAATTGTTTTGTGGGAGTGCAATTCTTACACATATGGGAAAGCTACTAATAAAATATTGTAATAACTACTCAACAAATGACATAGCCTAAGGACTGTAAACCTCTGTAAAAGTTTGTCTGTGTGGCTTAGGAATACTTTTTAATTTCATTTTAATTGTTAGTTTTTAATATATATGCATTTACATTGTATGTGTGTGTATGTATAAATGCATTCATTAGATTAACGTTTACAATATTATAACTTGTAATTTTGTATTGTCTGTGATCATTAACACTTAATCTGAGGACTTTGTAAAACTCTATTTCAACGTTATTTAGCTATTTCAAAGTTATTTAAACAAAAAAATCGTTGTGTAGACTGGGAATCGAACTCGCACTCTTCTATACGAGATGCAGAAGTCTTAGCGTCTGAGCTATTGAAACGACACGAAAGTTTTCCTTTCTGTGCGGAGTGTCGATCTAGTCATGAAGGTCCATTGTCGATTTAACTACATGATTTATGTATATATTTATCTTTTATTTACGTAATATCATATTTTTAGCAGTTTTTGAAGTGAATTTCGGAACGATGCTAGTAACAAACCAAATAGCCTGAATTTAAGTAACTCAATATTCGTTATCTTGTGTATCGGTGCTCTGGTCTCCGATCATGCGCAGTGTCTTACATCTGAGACTTTGGAATATTCAATCGTCTCATCCTTTTCTAGGGAAACTGTACATAATAAGGGTAGGAAATAGAGATGAACAACGATCCAGAAAGCAAGATTAACAGCGCCCGCAAAGCCGAAAAACCACACGATAATGTTGTATATGTCTCGTCGTTGACGTAAAGACTGCTTGTGAGTGATTCGAGATGTCGAGACTGATCACTTCCGAAGTCCCGAACGTCAACCAGCCTTGAATCTCTACAGTTGTTTATACCTGACTGAACATTTATTTACTTTGGCAACTGTTATAAACAATCAAGTAGCCTATTTGAAACATCATCTCTACCTTTCATTGTATAATAATAAGTTTTCCAGTCTTTATTTAATTACTAGGCCCTTATTAAGGGATTAGGTAAACACAATTTTTATCGGGTCATGGGAAATTTGGGGCTTACCTAGAACGATTTAAATTGCATAAGGACAATGGCTATTTATGTATCTGTGAGGAAGAGCAGACTGTGGATCACCTTCTGTTTCATTGTCCAGTGTTCGAAAACAAAAGATTTATTTTGGTTGGACATTTACATTTTTGTAATATAATATATGACAAACCACTATTCAATTTGTTCACAAAAAACTGCTATGCTGCTATAAAGAGTAAATAATTCAAATTTTGTAATTTTATATAAGTCTATATATATTTAAGAACTTGTAAATAATTCAAATTATTGTATATATATATATATATATATATATATATATATATGTTAATTTTAAGTTAATTTTAAGTAGCAAGACTGGGTTACCCACGTCAATGTAATTTTATATGTAAAATTAATTTCATTATAATAATATAAACGCTGGGTTACCTATCAAATGAACTATAACCCTAATGTACTTTCGGGTAAAATAGGGTTCAAGAAAATGTATATTGAAATAATAAGGGATTAGGTAGAGCTTACATCAGTAAAATCTTGGAAAAGATTGACATTTTTTCCTCCATTACTATGTACAATAATGGAAATTGGTAGGCCTATGTGTAAACACTGTCCTTCTCCTGTATGAAAAAAAATATTTTTACGATCTAAACATTAATTTATGTATCTTTATCAAAATTCAAAATGGTGGCAGTTCACTGTGCAGAGATGAAGCGTTTCCCTCATAACTCATAAACTTGTTAACTTTTTTATGTTCTCTCTCTTTTATTTTATTTCTGAAACTCATGTGTACAATATCATGTTCTTCCAGCTACATTCCTTAATAAATATTTTTTTTGTTAGAAGAAAATACTGATATTTGACCATTTTTTTAAATTAATTAATTTTTATGAGACAATCTATCAAAGGTAGAGAAGTGATTTTGCATCATATTGTAGATATGACATGCATAAATACACACAAAAAATTTCATCACATAATGTTGGATAGTTTTTTTAGTTATGAGGGAAACGCTTGATCACTGCACAGTGAACTGCCACTATTTCGAAAAAAAAAAATAATTTTTTTATTCTAAATATATTTTTTTTCATGTAGCAGGACAGTGTTTTACACGTACTAATCTTCATTATTGTACAAGATATATATATATATACATATATATATATATATATATATAATTATATGCAATATATTTAAGAACTTGTAAATAATTCAAATTAATGTAGTAGATATGTGTTAATTTTAAGTAGCAAGACTGGGTTACCCACGTCAAATGAATTCTCATTATAATAATATATACTCACGCTATAACTATAACCCTAATGTACTGTCGGGTAAAATAGGGTTCAAGAAATTGTCCATTCCAATATATAAATAATAAATAAATATTGTACAAGATTTAGTAATGGAGGGACATAATGTTGAATATTTCCGAATTTTACTGCTGTAAGCTATACCTAACCCCTTAAATGTCTAGGAATGTTCTTTTAATATTTTTGATATCCAGTGTGCAATCTCAAGTAAAAAGATATTAAAGTGAAGTTTTATGTTTCTTAGAAATGCAAATTGTTTTGAGAATTTTTTCCCCTATTTATATAACCATAGGTGATATATAATAGAAGCAGAAAATTTTGTTAACTAAGATACTGTTCAGTTTTGTCTTTTTGCCTCATTGAAACATTTATAATGTTATTTAAAGTTACGAAATTTTTCCATACCGACGAAATGCTATTTCTAAAATGGTGAACGAGACTCGAAGCGCACGAGAATGACGAGACGAGACTCGAAAGACAAATGCAACGAACACAGCGAGCGAGAGCGGCAGTTAGTTTTGTTCATCTCTGGTAGGAAAACAAACTATTGTGTACTTAGTACTTTCACAGCTTATTGCAAAGTTGTGTGACAGAACTTCCTTTTAATGTAAAGCTCTTTCCTGTGCTGCAAGATTTATGGAACACAAGACGTTAATAAGTTTATAGTGCAGCATGGAACCTTTCAAGTCTTATGTATCGGAGAGCAGTAAGAATGTGGTTTGCTGTATACGTATGGTATCCATTTTCTTTGCACCTCCAAAAAGAGTTTTCGTGAAGTAAGGTGATTATGTTACTATTTACTTATGTAATCGCATTTATTTCATGACCGAGGCAACGATAACGCTAGTTTAATGTGGTATAGGCTACTCTGTTCATTGTTACAGGTCGACTAGATAAAAAAGAACCCTGATTGCTTCATATACTTACGTGGTCGAAGAGGAGAAGACAATCTGTCTATAAGACTTTGCCTCATTTTTAATAATAATAAAAATAATAATAATAATAATAATAATAATAATCATCATCATCATTATCATCATAATACTTTATTTATACTGCCAGAGTTAAGGTCATAGGGCCTTCTCTTACACTCTACCAGGTCACAAAGTATACAAGCAGTTAAAATAAACAAGAAGTTAAAGAACAGAATACTAACATATTACAAAAAATAATCATAATAGCATAATAAAATCGACACTATATAACATGAAAATAATACCATAATAGAAAAAAAGAAAGTAAAATACATTGGAATATAGTAAAAGCAACTCATTCAGTACAAATGGTTAATATGGAAAACGTAAGGAAAAATATAACAAAATGGAATGTAATAAAATAATGATAAAGAAGAAGAGAAATACGAAAATTAAATAAAATTCATAATAAAAAGGCTATGATAATAAATTCATCGGCTGATAAAGAGAACAAAAATGGGAAAGGAAGGAAAAGAAATATATAGCCTAAATTTTTACAAAACTATCGCAGAGAAAAGGGTTATAACTGCAAGGAATCTGAATTGAAAAAATGCACTTTTAATTTATGTTTGAAAGTAGACAATGTTCGACAGTCTCTGACATGTTGCGGTAGAGAGTTCCAGAGATGAGCTGCAGAGACCCTGAAAGATGAAGAGTAGAAGCATGTTCTGTGTTTAGGAATGGAAAGTGTGATATGGTGTTGCGAGCAAGTATCTATTTCGTGATATGAGGACAAATGTTGAAAACTAGAAGCTAAGTAGCTAGGGTTAGAGTTTTGAAGAATATTGAAGAGTAAAGTGAGAGAGTGAATAGTTCTTCGCTCTTTGAGACGGACCCAGGACAGCATATTTAGTGAAGTCGAGATACGGTCAGATCTACGGACGTTGCAAATAAATCGAACACATGCATTATGAACACGCTGTGGTCTGTCTGTCAGTCTCATGTTAAGGTCAGTGTAGAGAGTGTAACAGTAATCAAAATGAGGCACCAAGAGCGAGTGCACTAAATTCTTCTGGAGAAGCAACGGAAGGAAATTTCGAAATCTTTTTAGTGTGTGAATTTTTATAAAAATTATTTTACATGTGTGTGTGATTTGAGTCTTCCAACTTAAGTTTTTGTCCATATAAATTCCTAGATTATTTACTCCATCACTTTAAGGGATAATAGTTTCATTGTATGTATTTATTAACACTACAATTGGGTGTACACCCGGTGGCAGTGATATATAATATACAATAATACCATTATAATTCTACAATAATTACAGCAATAAAAGAAAAATAAAAAATAAAATAAAATAAACCTAAATTTATTTCTAACTATAAATAAATAGATGCAATAAACCTAGGACTATAAATAAAAACTATTCTCTAATAACGTCTACAATAAGCAAAAGTAAACCTAACTTATAAGTACTTCTATTTCACCCAACCATTACCAATTTAAGTAATTACATATCACCTTAATGGATTACATATCAACTTAATTAAATATAATCTTAATAATTACTTATCATCTTAATTTATTTAAATATCAACTAAATTACATATCATCTTAATTAATTACATATCAACTTAATTAATTACATGACGCAACGTAGATATTTACACTGCACCATTCGTTTTAACAGGAGATAAGTCACCTCTGTTTGATTTACTTAAAAGTCGTTGATGTCCCACTATAATTGCCTGTGATTTCTCTGAGTTCAATTTCAGTCCAAACTTTTTCGTTCATGAAATAATTGATTTTAGATCATTTTTATTCCTACAAAAAAAATCGGACTCTGAACACTCTCCTCGAAATGTGGCGTACTTAAATTTTCAATATTAGTAGCCCAAACCTTAGATACTAGTACATTCGTTCAAGCTGTTTGGAAGTATGACAGTAACCTATCCGTATCTCAATTAACGTCTTTCTCAATCACATATTCCATTTAAATTTGTAGTAATTTCAACCCTGGCCTCAGTCTAGGAAAACAGACGTTCTATCCGTTGCTATAACGGTGCTCGGAACTACCCCTGAATATTATTTGAATGCTGCTATACTTTTATTACTTCTATGCAAACGTATCTCGTTTTATGTCAACGACTATGGCAAAAGTGCTGGGCGGCAGAAATGGAACCAATTTTATGTGGCATATCGACTATCGTTTGTGACCCAGTTTCACGTAACTCTGGAATGAGCAGCTGCCGCATGCAGCTAATACTAATATTGATGTTAACTACTTTAACAACAATTCATGAAACAAATACGCCTCATGAGAAACATCCTTCCGCTACAGTCTTTCAAAAAAGTGCTGGTGTTCGTAAACATTCAGAAGGAAAGTATTGCTGTATTAAATAACGCTAAATTCTATGAGAGTGTGGGACAAATTATGGCAAAAGTTCGACAGTTAAGGGTGGAACTGGCCGAGGGGGAGGGGGCCGAGGAAATAAGGGGAAGAGTTATTTATTAGTGTTGTAATGAGTAGTATTAACACTGAGCGAATGAGAATTAGGAGATAATGATCCTTTTTTATTTTTTGTGTTTTTTTCTATTTGTTTGTGTTTTTATTGCGTGTGTATATGATTTTTATGTATTACCTTTATATTTATTATTTGGATTATTTATTCCAGTTTCAATAAGGAATTGAATTGAATTATTTCACTGTGTTTTTTTTTCTTCCATATCTTATATTTACTTTATTTTTATTATTTTTGTGAAATTTTGTATGAAGTTAGATTAGTTGTAATTGTGTTAATTAATGATAACGGTAGTAATAATAATTATTGTTGTTTTACTATTTTATTATTAGTAGTACAGTCAACTCTTACAGGAGAATAGTGAACCTCTGCAGACCAGCATTATTTCTTCACTAATCATAAGGTAGGAACTTAAAACCGTTTGAGATGGGCAGGGCTGTTTTTATATTACTGATGTCAGTGGCGAAAAAGCTCCTGCGTATTTCTAAAAGAGGAGGAAAGAAGGTAACAGGACGAAATGACACCTTCTTGAATGAAACATGCTAAAATTTGCCAACATGTACACATGTAAGACCAGGTAGTGTTGCAGGTTGGCCTTCCTATATCCTATAGCAATAATCTGTTCTTTAAACTGAGTTTCCTATTTTTCCCATAATATATAATGTTTTGACTTCCATTCATTGTTGAATAACAAATTAGCCAACATGCACAAATTAACAATTATAAGGAAATTCACCTCGCAGCATTTTTCGAGCACACTACAGCATCACACGTGTTGGAAGAGACTATAGCTACTAACATGTAATCGGAACCGCGGAAATTGGAAATAATCTGAGTTTAAAAATTATGTAGTTTGGAGTACCTACTTTCAATTTCAAATATATTTGTACAAAACTGACAACTTGGCTGTTTCCCTGTCTAGTACACAATGAATGGAAGTGAATTTCAGGGGCCAAAATATCTGCGATACTAACGTAGAACTACTTCCTTTTTCGATGAAAGCTTTCATCGTATGATGACGCAGAATATCTGCATGGAAATATCATATGTACTTCGGTACATTATAATAATATATACTTCCTTTTTGTTGTACAAAACCCGACTTTAACTTTCAAATATCCTTGAACGTTTCAAACGATGAATAATACCCTATATAAAGGGCAATGAATAATATTTTTGATTTATAATTTAAAAAAAAGTTTATATGGTATCTTTCATAGCGTTGCGTTAAAACTGTTTTATTGTGCCTCCTCCTAGATGTGTTATAGTCTGATTGAATTCACCATCGTTAGATGGCAGCGGTAGCGAGCTTGCTGCACGACCAGTAGGTTTCTATTTCCCGCCCATGCGCTGATTCAGAGGAGGATCTCCTCCCTCACTGTTCATTTACTTGCCTTAAAACTCTGCTTCTTTCTCTGGCCGCTAGTGCGTTGTTGTCTTGTTGTCTATGTGTTCTAACTGCAGTAAAGGAGAAATGGATTGACTTTCCTCCACACAAACTATCTCGCATCTTTCTCACAGTTTTCTAGCAACACATGAGCGCGTATCGTTTAAAACTCGACCAACCGAGGTTTTCTTATAGCTGTGAACTTTAAAATTATCGAATCTTACTTGAATTTCAAGGCACAAATTTTATTTGGTATTTACTTTCAAAAGAAGAAAAATGTGAGGAGGACGTTCCTCCCTTCCCTCGCCCGAGGAACCGCCACTGACTGACGTTGCTATACGTACAGTATTAATGTCCGCTTGGAATAGACCATGTTCAGCATCAGTAATAATGTTCACTTTATCTTCCAATATAAACACTTTACGATTCGAAATCTTGATGTTCATAGTTCAAAACTTGAATCTAACCTGATCATGTAGGCAGTAGGCACTGCGAGAGGGAGGGTTAAGAACCATTATACTGTAATCCTTCTTGTATTTACATTTTGGTCACCATTCTACTTCCTTTTCAAAAGAAATCACTTTATCTTCCTACTCTTCTAATAACCTCTCAAAGGAGTCAGAACTAATCCTTCCTACACTATTCTCTTTAACATGTTCTAAGTTGTCCTTTCTTTGTCTTTCAATGCACTTAAGGGGTAGCAGGTATGAAATTTTGCTCTAAACATGTTCATGGAAGTGTGTATGAGACAATATTTTCGCAAATTACCATTTTAGTCACTTTAAAATTACATTTTCTTGGGGAAGTTCTAGTTTTAGGTTCACTATAAGCGAAGTGAGGGTTCACTATAAACGGAAATATTAATGTACTTTTTAATGTATGCGGGTCGGGACCAACGATTTAGGTTCACTATAACCGAATGTTCACTATAACCGAGTTCACTATATCCAGAGTTGACTGTATTATTTTTGTTTTCTTTGAAGATTCAGACTGTGCATAGTTACAGCACGAATGACCGTACGGGCTCGTGCGAAGAATCTTGTGTACATGAGTTTGTATAATTGTGTATCAATAAATGCACTTCATTCATTCATTAATTTTCAAAAAAACATTCGAAGTAATATTGATATTGTGCAATTGCGTAGGCATATACACATTAAAGAAATTATTTTCCACTCTTCACTCATTAAAAAGATTGTACCACTATCCAGATAAATTAAAGCAGACGCTTGTACAGACTCTTATTATGCCTCATTTCGATTATTGTGACGCTTTATTCAGTGATCTCAGGGTGGATTTATCCCAGAAACTGCAACGTGTTCATAATGCGTGTGTTCGTTTCATTTGTAATGTCCGCTACTACGATCACATTTCGCCTTCTTTCGATAAATTATTGTGGCTCAGGTTAAATGAGAGGAGAAAGTTACATTCACTTTCTCTCTTATACCGAATTTTGCACACCTCTACTCCCTCTTACTTATCTGTCCGATGCCACAGTCTTTCTCGGTATCATAACTTAAATACTCGATCACAATATGATAACACGCTAGAAATACCACTCCACACATCATCTCTTTACTCTTCATCTTTCACTGTTGATACTTCTCGTCACTGGAATTCTCTGCCGCCTGAAGTCAAGGGCTGCCGAACTTTAATTTCCTTTAAATGTAAATTAGAAAAATATGTTATGATGAGTTGCCAGACCTAACGCGTTGCAAATATTTAATGGAATGTGTTCCACTGTATTTATTTTTATTTTTTTTGTTTCTTATTTTTATTATCTGAATCGTGTTTATTTATCACTTAACGCCAATTTTGTTATTGAATTATCGGCTTCTGTTTTTATGTGATTCGTATTTGATTCAAACAACATTAATATGTATTTCACTATGTTTATTTTTATTTTATGAGGTACATTTTATGTAACTACCTCTTTTGATCTCATTATGTATACCTAAATTGTATCAGTATGTAATTACTTAATTCCGATCCAGTTGTATGTTCAACTGTGTAAGCAAGTTTTAATCCTGGTTGAGTGTAAGAGAAGGCCTTACGGTCTTAACTCTGCCAGGTTAAATAAAGCCATTATTATTATTATTATTATTATTATTATTATTATTATTATTATTATTATTATTATATCCGGTGATTGGTGTTGATTAATATCAGAGAATTTCTGTTTAGTTCATAAACTTATCTTTGGTAACTGAAGTCTTATTACATAGAAGAACATTTGTTTTGCAAAATATATATATATATGCGTTCCTCAGTTGTCAGGCCAACGATTTTAACACGCCGCCACACAGTGGTCCAAAATCCATATTTAGGACAAATGTAGAAAAATGATATATAAAAACACTCTTAAATAATTATTTTTCCTATATAACTGAGTAACACTGAATTGATTATTTTAATGAGCGGATGTGGCAGCAGAGCGAGATAAGCCGGTAACATGCTACATTTCGCCACCCAGCATTCTTACTTAGTAAGTGCCGCGAGTCTGCCGTTTTCTTTGTGCTGTAACTCTGTCGTAAGTGCTCGATTTCCTTGAACATCTCAAGTAGTTCTTTAGGTATGTAATACTGTTTACTTTTGTTACATTTAATGTTGTTATAGCATGTCAAATGAGCATGAATGATGGACACGGGACAAAATATAAATAATTGATTGCTGACTAGGCTAAGGTAGGGGGGGGGCACTCTCTTTGTTCCGTCCCAAAATGATTTTTTTTGTTCACTTCCTCGAGTATTTATCTCTATTTTAAATAAAGTCTTCAAGTGCGCAGATTTGCGGAAGTAATAAATTATGCTCACTATTCTTTCGAGGTGCAGTAATGTAATTTCTCTGGATTGTAGTTATTTAAATATCTGAGAACGGAATCTGCTCCCGAAATACAATTCAGAGAATGCAAGATGACAGCCTCTTAATTATGTATCAAATAAGCTTCCAGAGTGACCAAAAGATGCAGTAGTCCCTTTTTGCTCTTAAGATAAGTTATCGTTGGAGAGCAAGAGGATGAAGAATATTAGTTCTTTTAACGAAAGGAACTTTGGCTTAGTGAGCTACATATTAAATTAGTTTTTCATAGTGACAGTAATGAAAATTTAGAGAAAATTTATCTCTGGATTTTTTTTATATTTTAGTAGGTTATTTTACGACGATTTATCAACAGCTTAGGTTATTTAGCATCTGAATGAGTTGAAGGTGATAATGCCGGTGAACTGAGTCCGGGGTCCAACACTCAGTTACCCAGCATTTGCTCATATTGGGTTTAGGGAAAACTCCGGAAAAACCTCAACCAGGTAACTTGCCCCGACCGGGATTAGAACCCGGGCCACCTGGTTTGCGGCTACATGCGCTAACCGTTACTCCACAGGTGTAGACTCCCTGGAAAATGTTGTGGCTGCCCAAGAAAGCTTTTCCATTACAGAAAGTATGAGATCGAAATACAATCCAGGGAATTCGAGCTTCTATATGCATACAAAACAAATGTACTGTCTGTAACTACTGTATACAGTTTCATGAAAATCTGTTAGAGGGAAAAGTTGCTAGTTTTGTCTAAATGCACCCCCTATAAGGGACAGCTCCCATTATACCAGGCCAGCACAAACAGCGCTCGCCGAAACGGAGAGGAAGTTACATCAGAATGACATAGACTTGCTATGGGTAGAGGAAAGGGAAACGACCACTCAGTTATCTAGTGGAGTGCAGTGTGTACGCCTATTCTCAGTAAATGTTTCACGTTGCTTACCTACTGCTACAGTACAGTATGGAAGAATCTAAAAGACGAAACATAACATTTAACATTTAACCATTTACAGCTCGAACTTATTGATCTTCAGTGTGACCTAAGGGGTAAGGATCGTTTGAAAAATACTACTAGCCTGGTTGAGTTTTACAAGACTAAACATTAACAATAATATCCACGACTACACAGGCTGGCTGTGAAAATGATTGCTATGTTTGGCTCAACATTTATATTTGTGAGCAACTGTTTTCTATAATCAACTTTAATAAAGGCAGATATCGAACATCTGTAACTGATGTTTCATTACGATCAGTAGGCTACTGTTCCTTTCAGCTGCCAACAGCATAAAACCTCGTTTTGATGAAGAATATAACAAAATGATATTGTGCATTTAAGTAGCTATAGAATTTCTATTACTTCTGTAAAATAAATAATTCTTTATTAATTAATAATAGTCCAAGATAGTTTTTCAAACACTGAACGGGAATTCATTTCGTAAGGACTCGTAATAGTACTTCCTTTTGTGTATATTTTGTACGAGATCACCCCTTCTTCCAGTCCACCCTTATACGGAGCCCAGCTAATATCTGCATTCCGCTCATGTCCTGTGAGCCGGCTCGGAGAGCGCAAACCTTGTGCAGGCCTGCCTTATACCAACGTAATCAGAGTTTGTATACAAAACAAATGTACTAACTGCAACTACCGCATAAAATTTCATGAAAATCTGTTATATAGCAGAAAACTTAATAATTTTGTCTAATTTCGCCCTCTACAAGAGGCAGTTCCCCTTACACCACGTAATGAAAGCTTGTATGCAACTAATATATAAAATTAATAAAAAGGTTAAATTATGAACAAAATGATTGTGACATTTATTTCTAAATGCTCTATATTAATATGAATTAACACCATATAATTTATTAAAGTTACACTCAATGTCATATTATAAATAAACATGCAATAGTGATCCAATAATAACGCTCTTAGAAAATAACTTCAGTATTGAGATGTACGGACACCATTAAATTAATGACAGTTGTAACAGTAACAAATTAATAGGTATAAATAAAATTAAATATTACAGTTGAGAAATTGTTGAGAGATGAAATTTGAACCACTGTCCCGAATATTCAGTATCCGTCCCAACAGATGGCTTATCTGTTAAGTATAAATTTGATTAATAATGAAGACAATAACAATCACAGTTTTTGAATGCTGATTGTAAGAGTAATACATTTTAACCCGTAGGCATACGCGCTGGGGTAAAAAATACCCAGGCGTTGTTTTATTTGTTGGCAACATTGTCCATCAATTTTAAATTCATCCCGCGTTTTCAGTATCTTCTTTCAGATCTTTTTGCATTGTTGTACGTATGATAGAGTTAGTTTTCTTGTGGCTGCACAAGTTTACACATGTTTATACAAAGACCGGGTAAGAAATACCCCGCGCGTGTGCGTAAGAAGCAGTCGTAGTGAATAATTTTGATAGTGTTCCCTCTGTATTTTACATTTCAAAATGGACTTAGGAACTGGCTCTTGGATTGGTGAAAAATCATTTGGCTCATCGGTTGACATTGAAGAATTTGCCTTTGGAAATCAGATCCACTATTCGATGAATGAATGTTGTGGAGGAACTAACCCAAGCAACACAGAAACGAATGAACATGTCCTGAAGTCGATGTGAGGTATGTCCTGGGAAGAAGGATCGCAAAACTAATACTTCATGCCATAAGTGCAACAAGATGATTTGTAAAGAACATTCGGTGCCTTTTTGTGAGGAGTGTGCTGATACCAGAAGTGGTGATATTGAGTGAGTGGACGAGTGACGCCCATAAATAATATTTCTTTCATTTTTACATTTGTATTAGCATTGATATTAAAAAAAATATAATATTGTGGTGTTTTTCTGTGGAAGACTTTCACTCGAAGTTAGTATTCGTATAATAAATTGTTAAATTAAAAAAAGTGTTCAAATTACTTTAAAATATTCCTAACAATTATAAAATTATAGCATTTCAGTATTAATTATATTTTGATTTTAGTAACACTTTATTTATTTTGGGGTAAAAAATATCCAACGCGTGTGCTATCGCTTAAAATAAAGTGCGTGTGCTGGCGGGTTAAACAACTCCTTTCTGACTTCAAGAGCAAGGTGTGAGCACATCTTACAAAAATTTCCACAAATCTATTACTAAAACAAAATACCTTGATAAAATTCTAACATAAACTATAGTGACACAACACAACATAGACCAAATAAGACTAGGTAAAGTGTAAATTAAAATACTACTAAACTATTGCAAAAATAGCTGACAGGAACTTACATTACTTGTGGGATCTTTCGTAATAACTTGCGACTTCGTCTTCCTTGTTGTATACTCAAGACCACTATCTCTCAGCGACATTCGTGACACATCTTTCCACTTATTAATATTAATTTGTCTGGATAATTTTTTTTTTAGATTTATTAGTTCAATTTTTATTGTACCTGAGTTTTTGAATGTACTTCACTCCCACCCCTTCTACTAATGAAGTCAATATCTACCGTAGAAATCGTCACTGTATTGCAGTCGTTAATTTTACGTAATAGATCAACCGAAACCTGATACACAGAGTTCAAGTACCCAGTATTCGTAAAGAGAACAAACTCCCGTGCAATAACTCCCGATACGATGTAAACAACTGGATACGCTAGAAGTGACTAGTGACTTAGACCGTTGTTCCAACCAAGAAATTCACGTTTGTAACTCGTATAGAAGTACCTCTGATACAGATATTGAAGAACAATTTTTGTGACATCTGTGTAAGACTATACAGAATATTATTTCATTAAAAACTCGATTTTGAAAAATTGTAACAGAGACCGTTATTCGGCGCAACGCTTCAATTGTCCTTAACTCCTGCTTATTTAATGTGAGAAGCTCTCTAGCTCTTTTATCAGGATAGATTATAAATCTTTTCGCATAGATAACATAAGAAAATGATTCCAATAATTAATTTTTGTTTTCTGTTCCCAGCATTTTACCTTAGGCCTACGCATAAGGTAAGTTTCTGGTACACCACAGAATGACTCTGAAACAATTAAATGTATGTTAGCCCCTTTCATGGCAAGATTGTCCGCTTTCCCGTTGCTGTCAATATCTCCGTGTCCTGGCATCCACATAAAAGTTATTTTGTTGTGTTGGCCACTTGATTATATATTGAGAAACAGTTCAAAACTAGTACGAGTATCAAGAGCTTTCAGCGCAGAATAGCTGTCTGATAGGAAATATATAGGGATATCATTTTATTTTTAGTTCAATTTTTATTGTACCTGAGTTTTTGAATGTACTTCACTCCCACCTCTTCTACTAATGAAGTTCCAACTGTCCTCCACACAGAACCAAGGCCGCATATAGTAAACAGCACTGAGTTGGTGAGTATAGTACGTTCCAGGAATAAAAAAAAATTATATTTTATTTAACGACGCTCGCAACTGCAGAGGTTATATCAGCGTCGCCGGATGTGCCGGAATTTTGTATGCCAGTAAATCTACTGGCATGAGCCGTTTTAAATGCCATCGACCTGGCCCGGGATCGAACCCGCAACCTTGGGCATAGAAGGCCAGCGCTATACCAACTTGCCAACCAGTTCCAGAAATATGTTCGCGTTTTCCAGTGACGAAAGAGCTTTCAATATTGAATCATATTTTCGCACAGGTACTGTCCGTTTACCTACGTCGCATCCCGATTTCCCCCACCTGCTTCTGCACGCCCCACTGTAAAAGCTGGGCTGTCTTAGCTCTTTTCTGAAAACATTAATTTCTGTTAGGAATTTGACGTTTACGTAATACTATACAACTGTTTAAAATAACTTAAATAAAAGGGCCTCGTTAAGTAATTAACTGTTACGTGATTTCTCCCCTTTCTACGATCCTGCGGCATAACCACTTGGACGGACAGTAGATAGCATGTCTGAGTAATTTTATCCGTGCGGGTCGGGCAGAAGTGAAGATTGAATTTACAGTACGTAAGGTACTCTTTTATAGAGTAGGTACACAATTATTTCAACATGAGTTACTAGTACGAAGGACGAAACTGGTAATTGGAATTAGATGCAATAATCATAGTGCGATAATATACACAAAAGAACTGAAACCTGTATCGAAATGAACGGCCACCATTTTCAAAAATGTGTTTAAATATCCATATTATGATTATTTTTCAATTTAACTTTATTCTCTACATTGTACGCTAATATGCTGTAGACAGTATAATATGCACTGCATAATGAATACGTTCGCATGGACAGCTCAGTTCGTGAGTAAAAATACTTATTCTTAATACAGTACTGCATTTTGATTAAACAAAAACGTAATGAAAATTATCGAACTCAAAATCGCGATATTTCCTAGATTACGCAAATAGATGAAGTACTTTTCTTCCCTCCTATATCTAGTAAAGTGATTTGTTTGTGTTTTACGCCAGTATCATCGAACTCCAGGAAGGGGGTAGCGAACGGTGTTTCCGGTTCTCTAGAGGTATAGCCAGGTTAATATTAAAAATGTTAGCAAAAATAAAATGATGTCCCTGTATGTTTGCACGAAGTTCTATGGCGTGCAATTACACCTAAAAATGGAGGCAGTTGTTCCTAGGGATTTTGCAGTGCTATACCCTAACAAACCCAATCCAACTTTTTTATCCATTTTTTATTCATCTGTGTAACAGATGAGTGCTTCTTTTTCAAATTTAGGGCCACCATTATTCCATATGGTCTATTTCGATCAGTTATGATCACTTCGAAGGAATGACCAATATTTATCTTTTTGGATATATTGTCCAATATGTTAATAAAGTTGTAAATTGTAAATTATTTTTTATTTAATAACGCACACACTGCCGAGGTTATATCAGCGTTGTCGGTGTGCCCGAATTTTATCCCGCAGGAGTTCTTTTACATGTCAGCAAATCTACTGACATAAGCCTGTCGTATTTAAAGACACGTAAATGACAAATCTAGATTTCAGGTATAACTCCCTGTAAACTGTTCGTGAACAGAAAACCACAATTTAAGTCACACGGAGATAGTGTGCATTCGAAGTTGGTTGCTTGACGGTTGTCAGCCCACTTTGAGGTCTGTGGATATAGAGGGAGAAATTGTGTCGGTGGCGGGTAGAGTTCCCGGGTAGCTCAGTTGGTAGAGCATTGGTACATTAAACCAAATGTCCCGGGTTCGATGCCCGCCCCCGGAACAATTTTTCCCTCCAAATTATTCATAAGTAAATGACATCAGTCTGGACCCGAATCGAAATTTATGAGCGGAATTGCGATGTAACATTTTTGTTCCTCCTGCACAGTTAGCAGATTGCAACATAGACCTTTATTCGGCCCAACGCTTCAATTTTAGGCCTTCTCTCTGGACATTTCCCTCTTAGAGATCATCTTTTTAAAATGGATAAAAGTAATGTGAACATTTTGTCGCTGCTGTGATTACAACAATGAAACAGCGGTGCACATAGTTTGCGATTGTTAAGCTATTGCTCGTCAAAGACAATAGCATTGAGTTTACTCCTACCCCTTGACTGATGAGGTTATTGATATTGCCCCCAGAAAACCGTTTTGCTTCATTAGGAGTATTAAATCAAACTGGAAGTCAGAAAAAAGAGAGAAAGCTACGTGCAATAGATATTTAAGGTCGCAGTGCAGAGAAGCCGTGCGGGCTTTTACAGTACGATTATTTAGTCCTGACAGTCGCCGGAGATGTGCGCGTGGGACAGGCGAGTCCATTTAAGCTGGTTCAGACGGTGCGTGTTTCTGTGATGGATTCCAATGTGGCTCCGCGGATGGGTAGCCTGCGTGCTGACTGGCTGGCTCCCGTGTTGGCTACGGTGATAGTAGTTGTTCACAAGGAGCTGGTTCTTTTCACAGTTCAAATTGCAAAATCATCTGCTGCTTCATCTGTTGCCAACACTCATGGTCAGAAAGAAACTAAACTGTGAGTGGAAAACAACTAAAGTCCTACATTAACGGTAGTAAATGTCGTAATAAAGTAATTAAGCCATAAGTGCAAAACAGCTAAAGTCCGATATTTAATTGTTGTTTCTTAAAACTGAAGAATATAGAAAAAACAGGTTTAGTTGGAAAACAACCAACATGGCGACATGATTTCAGTGGTGATATTATATGATCATCTTTGGTTTCCAGCCTGCAAACCATCACGAAAAATAGCAAGGAACCTACCCTCGAAATTCAGCAAGCTAGCCATCCACGGAGCCACCAGAGCGCATTACTTCCGGTGAGTGACCACGCAGGCGGCCCATCCGCGCAGCCACCTTGGAATCTATCACAGAAACACGTACCGTCTGAACCGGGCTTTAGTCACGCCAAGGGGAGATTGGGTTATTCACTCGCTTGCCTTTACCGACCGCTCGCCCTATCTCTATTCCGGAACTCTCCCTACTCTTCCTATTACTTCCCCTCTTTCGCGTCGCTGAGCTGTCAGGACTAAATAATCGGTCTATACAATCTGATTCGGAGCGAGTGATGTATTTCTCTTAGTCTTATTTCCGAAACGCCATTTAACGTTACCGTTCAAAGAATCAATCTGTTTTGAGGTTGTCAGATATTTTTAGTTCTCATTGGAAAGTTGTGTTCACACGTGTTATGTATTCCTCGTCACGAAGTGGTGGTATTGTGGTCGTGTTAAATACATACAAATTGCACCAGTGTCAGCGCAGTGGTCGTCCCAGTAAATATTGTTCGTCGATTAATTACTTGTTTTGTCCGTGTTCTACTTCGCCACCGAGCGTAATCACTGGCACACTGCAAATCCATCAGCATTGGAACAGCGTTATATTGAAGTTCCCGAAGGACAAGCGAAATTATGTTGGAAATTCACTCGATTAATAAACTGTCTCGGATAATTTTTCTGATATCTTGCTGTAATCCAGGCATAGCATAGGTCGTCGATTCAGGAAAATTAACGAATCAGAAAATATGTGTTCATAAATGGTAATTACATTTTGACGAGGAACATCTGTATTCGACTACAAAAAGAGAGAAGTTGTAACTTTCTGACGTAGATTAATATTTAACATAAGATCAAAATTGAAGAGCTATTATATTCAGGAATGCACCCCTGAGCACGAGATCTACTTTTTCAGGGGTGAGCTAAAGTTTTATCTGTTTATATTATATCTCATGTTACAATTATTAGGAAAATAAGTATATAAATAAATAAATAAATAAATAAATAAATAAATAAATAAATAAATAAATTAATTAATTAATTAATTAATGGGAGTCTGCACACCGAATTTTGGCAAAAAATTACATTTTGGTTTTTATCGTTTTCGGTAGTTTAATATGTGTATAATAATAATGTGATTTTTTCTTCTATTTGTCAGCTTTTAGCCCTATCTTAGCAAAATGTTACAGTAAGTTTTAATGCAGAATATAGTAATGTCATAAGAGGCCTGAGATTTGCCAATAAATCCACGAACCAGCTCGTAGGTCTTGGGTTTATTTGGAAAATGTCAGACCTCGAGTGACATTTATTAGGACTATTTCGTGAATAAAATGAAACTGAAAATAATAAATCCCCAAAATTCGCTTACCAAACTTTAATAATAGTATATTTATCAATACTTAACCTCTTCAGACATTGTGAAGTCGAAATAGCTGAATAACGATTACTGCAATAAAAAAATTGAATGTTATTCAACAATGCCAATTGAGAAAAGCGAAATAAAGGTTTAATAAATGTTAATTTTATAAACTGCGCTTTTCTCTTGTCATCATAATAGAAATATATTTTCATTATTTAATGAAATCATAATTTAATTTAAACATTTTATAGTATAATTACAAATAATCTGATTAATACATTAATTAAATGAACAATTATTATGAAGGAGTGTCATTTTCTTTAGATACAATGGGTATGGAATTAGAAGATAAAGATGTAGATGTGGAAGTAGGATTTCGCACTTTATTTAGTACAATGGATTCATGCCCATCGATTTACTTGGAAACAGTTGACGACACTGACTAAACAAAGGAACGACCATGCGATAAATTTATTAAATCATCTGTGAGATTAGATTCCATGATTGTGAAAACTTCAATATTATGCTTTGTTAACATGAGCATTAATTCTGTCCTTTTCGCTTAGGAAAGCCCTCCTGCATTCCACTGCAAGATATTTAACTCTATGGGTCCATTCTTAAAAGAACGATTTGATGTGTGGTTGTGTGTCATTTTGTGTCATTTTGTCCAGACGAGGAGGTAGTGCGATAAATTGATAGTGATAAATCGAACTGCATAAATTATCGCGATGTATGACTGTGATTGGTTGGAATTCAAAATTTCATTACACTTCATTGGCCGAAAATGGAATGACGTCATATAAAATAAATAGTCAACGATTTTTTTTTTTGCCAACCGCTCAGTAAAATTTTCAATTTCTTCAGCCGAATCTATACATAAAAATATGTTACATATGCCCTATTTTTCCTACATTTGTATCTTTTATCACTTCTACAATAAGTGTCTCCAAAATTGAGGAATTTAACATTAACATTTAGATAATAAATTATGGAAACTTTGACACCATTTTTCTACATTTTCTTATTTTTGTAACATTTGTGCACTTTTCTTAGAAAGTATTGTACCCAGAAGGCTGAAATTAATACACAATATCAATGTGATGGCATTTTACATAGTAGGTTAAAAATTGAGATTATTATAACTTGAGCAAAAATAAAAAATAATTTGTTGTAATTCTTAATGCAAAAAAAAAAAATGTCTTCGAAGAAAAAAAATTTTTTTGTCAACCTCTCGGTGGAATTTGAAATTTATTTAACCGGTTGTATACATAAAGGTATGTTACATATGTCCTATATTTTCTACGTTTGTGTATTTTATAACTTCTGAGAAAAGTGCACTCAAAATTGACAAATTTAACATTGTAAGATGCGGACGTACATTTCCCCTTATTGGGAAAAGTGTGGAGCATCTATCCGGCAATAGACAAAATGGACAAAATAAGGAATGAAGCTGTGCTAGGAAAAGAGGGTGAAGAAGAATAATGCTGAAGCTGGCCAGGAAGAGAAAAAGAAATTCGTTTTGTCAGAGGCTTCAAAGAACCTGCTTACGGAATGATCTACTTGAGCAACGCTCGGTTTACAGAGAAGTTCTGCCCTTGGGCAGAAAACTATGAATGAATGTACATACCTACATAAGTACAGACATACGTGTATCTTTGAGTGGAACGGAATTTCTTAGGGGGCTCTATGATCCAGTACTGAGACCTTGGAAGATCTATTGTTCTAACCGTCTGGCTAGGCACATTCTCAAACCAAGACCGGCTGACTACACTAAGATTCTCTGTGTATCCATGTTCCGAACAGGCAACTCCACTCGTCTGAAGGCCAGCTCCCTCTGCTCGTTGCCATCCGGCGTTCGGGGAATGCTATCGAATGATAAATTGGAGCAAATTTGATGGAATTACCTATATAGAAACCTAATACGGGAAAACGGGAGAACCACGAAAAAACCCTAACTGCGACTTTGTCGACCGGGAGTCGAAACCAGACTGCCTGCGTGACAGAAGGTAAAACCACTTATCCACCGTACATACATACATACATACATACAGGGACATCATTTTATTTTTACTTAAATTTTTATTGTATCTGACTTTTTGAATGTACTTCGCTCCCACCCCTTCTACTATTGAAGTTCAACCGTCCTCCACACAGATCCAAGACCGCATATACAGTCATAGTAGCCTTACGGTCACAGTAAACAGTACGTTCCAAAAATATGTTCGCATTTTCCAGTGAGCTTTCAATATTGCATCATTTTCGCACAGGTACTGTCGTCCATTTGCATACGTCGCATTCCGGTTTTTCCCACCTGCTTCTATTCGCCTCTCTGTAAAGGCTAGAGGATGGGCTGTCTTAGCTCCTTTCTGAGAACATTAATTTCTGTTAGGAATTGGACGTCTACGTAATATTATACCCATACAACTGTTTAATATAACTTAAATAAAAGGGCCTCGTTAAGTAATTAACTGTCACGTGATTGCCCCCTTTCTACGATCCTACCCCATAACCATTTGGACGGACAGTAGATAGCATGTCTGAGTAATTTTATATTTTTGGGTCGGGCAGAAGTGAAGATTGAATTTACAGTACGTAAGGTACTCTTTTACAGAGTAGGTACATAATTATTTCAACACGAGTTACTTGTACGAAGGACGAAACTGGTAATTGGAATTACAAACATTAGAACTGAAGCCTGTATCGAAATGAACGGCCACCATTTTGAAAAAATGTGTTTAAATGTCCATATTATGATTATTTTTCAATTTAATTTCATTCTCTGTAATGTACGCTAATGTGCTGTAGACAGTATAATATACACTGCATAATGAATACGTCCGCATGGACAGCTCATTTCGTGAGTAAAAACACTCATTGCTAATACTGTACTGTATTCTGAATAAACAAAAACCTAATGAAAATTATCAAACTCAAAGCGTGATATTTCTTAGTTTACGTAAATGAATGAACTACTTTTCTTCCCTCATATACCCAGTAAAGTGATTTGTTTGTATATTACGCCAGTATCATCGAACTCCAGTCGTGGAAGGGGGTAGCACCGTTGATCCAAAAGTATAGCCAGGTTAATATTAGAAATGTTAGTAAAAATAAAATGATGTCCCTGTACATACATAATACATACATTGTTTCACTTTATTTCCGTGAAGTTTTCAAAATTCCTCTTTTCTCACTATTGATGTTTCATGTAATTTTCCTCGCAAAGTATAAAAAGCGTCCTAAACGTCAGTATTATGACTGAGCCAAATGTTGACTGTATAATTTCAATGAACGTTTGGGAGGGTCGGCCATAAAATAGAGATTAATATGGAACAGGCAAACTCTCTGTGTCAGCATTTTAACGGAATTATCTCTCCACCAGATGAAGCCCTGCAGAATTAGCTGACGGAGTGTGTATGAATCTATTACTTTATTTTTGGACCCTTCTCCAATTGATGGTGATAAAAATTTCATTTCAATGAAATTCTTCACCTATTACATTATTGTGTGTACTCGCGATACGTCACACTGTTATAAATAAAGCTTAGTAGTTGAAAATAATATATATTATTTGGAAAGTTTTATTTCCTTAGAATGGACAGCATTAAATTTAGAACGGAAATCTCTACCATACAACAACTTATACAGGGAAATAATTTTATTTTTACTTCAATTTTTATTGTACCTGAGTTTTTAATGTACTTCACTCCCATCCCTTCTACTAATGAAGTTCAACCGTCCTCCACACAGATCCAAGACCGCATATACAGTCATAGTAGCCTTACGGTCATAGTAAACAGTACGTTCCAAAAATATGTTCGCGTTTTCCAGTGACGAAAGAGCTTTCAATATTGAATCATTTTCGCACAGGTACTGTCGTCCATTTGCCTACGTCGTATCCCGGTTTCCCCCACCAGCTTTCATTCGCCAGCTAGTGGTTGGGCTGTCTTAGCTTTTTTCTAAAAACATTAATTTCTGTTAGAATTGGACGTCTACGTAATATTATACAACTGTTTTAAATAACTTCAATAAAAGGGCCTCGCTAAGTAATTAACTGTCACGTGATTTCCTCCTTGCTATGGCCCTACGACATAACCTCTTGGACGGACAGTAGATAGTATGTGTGAGTAATTTTATCTTTTCGGCTCAGCGGAAGTGAAGATTGAATTTACAGTGCATAAGGTACTCTTTTTATAGAGTAGGTACAGAATTATTTCAACATCAGTTACTAGTACGAAGGACGAAACTGGTTATTGGGATTAGGAACAATAGTCTATAGTGCGATATTATGCGAAAAAAACTGAAGCCTGTATCGAAATGAACGGCCACTATTTTCAAAATTGTGTTTAAATATCCATATTATGATTATTTTTCAATTTAACTTCATTCTCTAAATTGTACGCTAATGTGCTGTAGACAGTATAATGTACACTACATAATGAATACGTCCACATGGACAGCTCACTTCGTGAATAAAAAGACTCATTGTTAATACTGTACTGTATTTTGATTAAAGAAAAACCTAATGAAAATTATCAAAATCAAAGTCGCGATATTTCCTAGTTTACGTAAATGGATGAACTACTTTTCTTCCCTCCTATACCTAGTAAAGTGATTTGTTTGTGTTTTACTCCAGTATCATGGAACTAAAGTCGTGGAAGGGGGTAGCAAACGGCGTTGATCCAAAGGTATAGCCAGGTTAATATTAAAAATGTTAGTAAAAATAAAATGATGTCCCTGTATAAAAACAAGTACGAGATAATAGCCTGTAATTTGTGAGTATATAATATAGTCTGAACCGAAATATACCAAAAAAACTTCTATTGATTATTGAGTACACTTAACAAACAATTTCAGGTACAAAACTAAAGGGTAGCTGGATATTTTACGACGCTTTATCAACTGGAATGATTGTCTCTAGCATCCGAGTGAAATGAAGGTGATAATGCCAGCGAAATGAGTCCACACTCCAACGCCGAAAGTTACCCAGCATTTGCCCTTAATGGGTTTAGGGTAAACCCCGGAAAAAATCTCAACTAGTTCAATTTTCCCAACCAGAATTTGAACCTGGGCCCGCTAGTTTCACGGTAAGACGTGCTAATCGTTACTCGACAGCGGTGGACAAATAAGAGTTAGAAAACAGTTATTCGCAAGGTAACAGCTTTTAAGTATCCGTATATTTTGAAAACTATTTGCTTTTTGTTTACTTTACGTGGTAATTAGCAAAAAAGTTATTTGCAGCTTTAATAAATTAAATGTTACTATAAATATAAACGGATGAAAAGTTACTGGCTTGAAATATTAGCTGTAAGTGAGAATATAATTGATAAATTTTTCATCTTCCCCAAGATAAAATAAAAATATTCTAGCTACCGGCGTAGCTCAGTCGACTGAGGCGTTTGTCTCCCGATCTGACATTGTGCTCAGGTGCGAGTTCGATTCCCGCTTGGACTGATTACCTGGTTGGGAAAAGGAACCTTTTAATAGAAAAAGGAGCATTTTCTGCGGACCTCTTGAAAAATAACTAAGGAAGAGACTAGTAAAGTGCAATTTATTTTTTTAGTATTTATTTATTTATTTATTTAACTCTGGTAGAGATAAGGCCGTCAGGCCTTCTCTGCCCCTCTACCATGAGATTCCAACTATAATATGAAGAATAAAATTACAATTAGTACTAAATTTACAATTACAATAAAATTACAATTAATATTAAATTTACAGTTACAAATACAAATAAAATTACTATTAGTATTCAATTTAAAATTACAATTACAATAAAAATTAAAGTACGAAAAGATTACCTGACTAATGAAAGCTAGATAATTTATCATAGGAAAACAAAGAATATTTTATATTTACTGAATTACAAATTAAACCTAGAATAACAAAATTTTATAGTGAAGAAATTACTGGATATTGAAATATTTTGTGATAGATTAAGGAAAGTATTTACAAGAAATCAATTACTGACCAAGTGCCTAGTAAGTTTGCGTTTGAATTCAATTTTATTTCGACAGTTCCTGATGCTAGCAGGTGGCGAATTCCAGAGTCTTGGCAGGGCTATTGTGAAAGAGGATGAGTATGAGGAGGTGCGATGGGATGGTATTGTTAGTATTGTTTCATGGCCAGAGCGTGTGTTCAGATTGTGGTGGGAAGAAAGGTAAGTGGAGCGAGACGACAGGTACGAAGGAATAGAAGAGTTCAAGATTTCGAAGAGAAAGAGAAGTGAATGTAAATTTCTTTTCTTATCTAGTTTAAGCCAATAGAGCGTGTGAATTGGACAGAGAGAATAAAAATGAAGTTGTGTTGGAAAGAGTGGTGAAGAAAGGATAAAGCTGAAACTGATTAGATAGAGAAAAAGGAATTGGTTGGGTCACTAGCTGAGAAGAAACTGCCTACTGAAGGTTGCACTGGAAGGAATGGTGAACTGGAGAAGAGTTCGTGGCAGAAGAAGACATCAGATGATAGATTAAGATATATGGATCATATGCGGAGACTAAGTGGAAGGCAGAAAATAGGAGAGATTGAGAATGGAGAATGCTGGGTTTTCAGTGAAAGACCTTCCCTTAGGCAGAACACTATGTATGTATGTATGTATGTATGTATGTATGTATGTATGTATGTATTGTATGCCAGATGCATGCATGCATGCAGCCAGGATTCAACGAGAATTTTTATAACGTGGACCTTATTCTGACTTCTTTAACATAACATCTGCGACTCTACGAATTTTATACTCATCGTGTACTAACTTTCTAAGCCCCCTGTGAACATGAACATTGATGTCTTCACGTCATCTCCCCTTCCTATTTCAAACAGTCACTGATTCTGAGATGTGATTGGTTGAAACAACTGGACAGGTTAGTATTCGAATATGGCCGGTTGTATCGTGTGTAGAAGTTGTATTTCTTCAGCGTTTTCTTTGTTTTATTAGGGCATTGACTGATATTGGATTATCTATTTGTAATATTCGAATTTCACTATTAATTATCTATAAACGCGATATTTCAGCTTATCAAACTTTCGTGTATTTGTGTCTTATTGTGTGTTCTAATAATTTTTGGTGTGGACCGGTTTAAAATATGAGAATTTACTGTGTGAGACCTCATGGACATCATGGAGACCAGTTGGACATCTATATGAAGGTAATACTATAATATTAGTAATATTTTACCAATGGTAGAATCCAAGGAAGTGTCGGTGTTTTCCGATCAAGAAGTTGGATGACGTAATAGGTCTATATGACGTCACGTATTTCTGCAGATTACAATGCAAGTACGAAAAACTGTTGTAATAAAAATGTAGCAATTTAACTTACCTCAACAAGATTAATAGAGTACTAAAGGGAGTAATGAAGTGAATATTTTAATATACGTAAGCCTATAGTAAGACAATTGATAGTGCATAAGTATAGTAACGATATCATTCGGATATTTATCATATTAGTTCTTTGTATAATGTCAGTTAATTCCTGATATAAGGGCCAACGAAAGAATTTGTTTATTTTACAGGAGAGAGAAAAAACATTTAAAAAAATTGCCAGTTTAGTAATTTGTTTAATAACTATCTTAAAATGCTGGTACAACTCCGTACTTCAAAGTGTTGTAATGC
Organism: Periplaneta americana; assembly: GCA_025594305.2. NCBI lineage: Eukaryota > Metazoa > Arthropoda > Insecta > Blattodea > Blattidae > Periplaneta > Periplaneta americana. Next base: position 36,497,213 of record JAJSOF020000005.1, on the reverse strand, counting down.
TTTCAAAATAGATAAAAGAATTTATTTTTAACTGCCAAGTTAATGTAAAAACTGAGATGTTTGCCCTTCTGGTAGAACGCTGCCATTCTGCAATTCACAACTCGGAAGTAATTATAATACGATATTTCAAAGTACAGTTTTTACTGAATTCAAATTGAAGATTTTAATTAGCTTCAGAAATGTTCATATTAATATCTTTCGCGAAATAATGTTTGAAAAATCTTAAACTTTATTCTAAAATTATAAGTTCGACGACCTTAACGTCATTTTTGAAACCGTAACAATTTACAAAGCTTCTTATTAGAACACAAAACAGCGAATGAAATTGTAACTTATTTGTTGTTATTGTAGCCTACATTTTAAACATACAGTGGTGATAAATCATATTTATATTGCAATTTATTAGATAATTAACATAGTAACAACAATTCTGTTAGCAAAATTCGCTCATCAAACACGTAGTATAACCAACATTCGCAGATTAAAGAAGTTAATTGAAACAAAAATATCGCAAAATACAGCATTTTATGAAGAACTGTGTTTTTGGAAGCTATTTTTTGTTTTCATTGCCTCTTTACCAATATTATTTTCTCATTTACGGCCACAATGTAGTCAGAAAACGTCATTTTTTTGCATGTTGATGAAAAATTTGGTATAGAATCACATAGTCAACATAACTCATATTAAGAAAAAAATGTTACATTGGCCCTTATGCCTATAATAGGACGATATTCAAACATAATTTTCGGTACCCTGGAATTATTCATTATTTCTGTATATCTTTTCTCCAATGCACTTTATTTTCGTGGATGTTTTCTATCAATTTGTATATTTAGAATTTTTCCCTTATCCTTGTCCCTTAGGTGATTTAATAATGAATATACTGCTACTAAGCGTAGGAACCTCATTCCTAATGACCCAGTTTCTCACTTTTGAGTTTTTTCCAGCTTCATACTTCGCTTCGGTGGAGTAATACAGGAATTGCCATTATTTTATAAAATTTTATTGGCATATCTTTCCTTTATTTTACGACTTCATGTTCGATTTATTGTCCCACATATAGAAGAAGATATCAGTTGATAGACGACATTAACATATAGGATATGGATCATATACTGAGACTAAAAGGAAGGCAGAAAATGGGAAAGATTGGAGAATTCTGGGTTAGCAGTGAAAGACCTACTCTTGGGCAGAAAACTACTGTATTAATGAATGAATGAATGAATGATGAATGAACATATGAACATGGGCTGAAATTTATGGATCTTGTTTTCACCTCCTACCTAAAAGCCAAATTGGCTAGTCTCTTATGTTGAGACAACTCATCCTGACCAGGTATTTCCGTGGTTTTCCTAAGGCGTTAAGACAAATGTCGGGATGAGCCCTAAAAGAAATGTACCACGGACCTATACGCTCTTCCCCATATATTTCCCGTTTTCTAACAAAAGACGTAATGCCCTAGTTCAGGATCTATAAATTGCCTGTTAAATGTGCGAGGTCACTCATTTAGTCGCAATGCGAAAGGACAGGGAACCTTTCAATTTGCAGATTCAGAATTCATGACGTTTCTTCTGACGGTCTTCACCTGCCTTGTCATCGAACAACAGATGACAGAGTCTTCTCGACTCCACTTGCATTGCGAAATGGCAAAGCCCCTTTCAATGTGCAAGATAACACCTGCCATCCTAACAGTAAACAAACGAGTATTCTCGACTCCTCCTGCACTGCGAAATGACACAGTTCCTTTCAATGTGCAGATTTACACCAGCCATTTCTTCCTCGTCCAGTCCCGTGATCACTTTGATCACATTTCCGTCCCCTCGCGTATGTGGTACCTAAGAGGTTACGTCCATTTTCGGCTTTCCCCTTCAAAATTTTCTAAGGCTCCTGCAGTGGAGCAGCGTAACCCGGAGTGAGACAAGTGGCCAACAGGCTTGGCGCTCACATATTTAGTTCCTTACAGCACCGAAATCTTTCCAAGGACGCGTTTTGCGTGCCTTTTAAATTTCTCTTCCCAATTCTCCTCTTTCAATTCAATTCAATCTTGTTATCGATGTGTAGATTACAAAAACTGCAATTATATAACATCGCAAATAATTAAACGCATAGACTTGCTCTAATAACTGTCCTTCAATTGAAGGATTCAGAACCATAGTGGGCCAAGCGCCATTTAGTAAAACCGTAGAAAACAAGGGTTAAAATGAAGTTATTACCATAATTCAATGGAAACATATAGCAAGCTATATGAAGTATACACATTCAAACTAAATGATATGTCAGTCTTCATTAAACTATGATATTCACTTAAACTTAACCCTTGCTTTCTCCGTTTATAATAAATAGCGCTTGGGCCTCTATGGCTCTGAACCCTTAAATTAGTGTTTTCTTTCTTACAGGGGGGCCTTGAGGGAAGTTGCCGAAGCAGGAATAGTATATGGATTTCTGTCGGCTGTAGGGACCGGTCGTTAAGGGAGTCATGTGGTTAGTTCGGTGCGCGTGGGGATGTATGGCACGCAACTCATTCCATATCGAGGGTTAGAGCATTAGATCTCAACAAGTCGCAGTGCTGGGCCATCCGTGCCCCCCTCAGTTAAATTCCTTTCCATTCTTACGTGATGTTGTGCTCTGAATATCAACACTTTTGATGTTTGTGAGATATTTTTAGACTGTACAGAGCTTTCGAGGGAAGTTTATGTCAGTCTCTCGACGTTAGCCTTAAGCGCGATTCGTTCGCTGTGTGAGATCCAGCAGCGCGCAGCTGCCACAAACCTCTTTAGGACCCTCTGTGTTATTTCATTATAGCATTCACTTTCATTTTCTGTAATTCATCTTCTTTTTCTGTTATCGAACTGCATAGAGAATTATATTAAATTCCTTGTCATTAATAAATTGTGAAAGGACTTTGTAAACTAATCAGCCAAATTTTCATGGCTTTACCTAAATAAACACTACATAGCACCGGTGTAGCTCAGTCGGTTGAGACATTTACCTGCCGGAGTTTCGCTCGGGCGTGGGTTCGATTCCGCTTGCGCTGGTGTTTTTTCCGAGGTTTCAACCGTAAGGCGAATATCAGGTAAGCTATGGCGAACATTCATTCTCGTCTTGACATACACACTGTCACGCTATCACTAATCTCATCGACGCTAAATAGAGTAGTTGATTTAGAGTCGTTAAATAACCATTCAAAACGAACCCTAGATAAGATTAGTGAAAGTGTGAAGCCTTGGTCTAACTTTGGAATTATTGCTATCTTTTTCTTCTTAATATCAAATTTTTCGATTCAATTTTAATAGTGCTTTTAATACTCATTATTTTTTATTTAACCCCTTCACACCTGAATTTATATTTAAAAAAACTGGTCACGTAATCATTCTGGGGATCCAAAATTCCCAAATCAAGTCTTCACAGAAAATCAAAATTTGGGGACAATTTTGACCCTGGGGCCCCAAAATTTTAAATTTTATTTTTAATTAAGGTATAGAAATGTTTCTAAAATAATATTCTCCATTTCTATCACATTGAATTTTTCAAAACATTTGAAAGTATCGAAGACATACCAAAAATAAAAAAGGAACAATGTACACTATAATGTACATCAGGTCTGAAGAGGTTAATGCATCTACCAATATCTTCCTTTGTATTCCATCATTGGATAATGCCCTTTGTTTACACGCGTGATTTTTATGTAGAGAGATTCGGAGCCCGCTCTTTGTAATGAGAAGAAAGAACTCTATCGTTTCGTAAGGAATATGTCTTTTCGTGACACACAGATACGTCACTATTACAACTTGACTTCATCCTCGGACCTCGATGCTTATTTTCTTCCTGCCTGAATCTCGCATTAACCCGAGCGACACATATAATTCCAAGCTACAGGAGAGCGACCATTTTCCGTGTCAAAGTTGTACAGAGATATAGTGGTCTCAAATTTCTCTCTTTTAACTGGTGCACATTTCTTTTCATATTGAGTTCCATTATCTTCTCTGTTTTACTGTAGATATTTTTATATCCGTGCATTTTTCAATCATGACTTGTTTTTTACCCCACTTTGTTAAGTCTCTCTTCTTAGGTCTCTTTGTTTTCTCTCCATTGTTACCATTGCTGCTTCTTTCTGATAAATTGTAAATTACTGCATTCAAGAATGGACATGTGTTTTTTATCCCACTTTGTTAAGCCTCTCTTCTTAGGTCTCTTTGATTTCTCTCCATTGTTACCATTGCTGCTTCTTTCTGATAACTGGTAAATTACTGCATTCAAGAATGGACATATTTTTTTATCCCACTTTGTTAAGCCTCTCTTCTTAGGTCTCTTTGTTTTCTCTCCATTGTTACCATTGCTGCTTCTTTCTGATAAATTGTAAATTACTGCATTCAAGAATGGACATGTGTTTTTTATCCCACTTTGTTAAGCCTCTCTTCTTAGGTTTCTTTGTTTTCTCCCCATTGTTACCATTGCTGCTTCTTTCTGATAAATGGTAAATTACTGCATTCAAGAATGTACATATGTTTTTATCCCACTTTGTTAAGCCTCTCTTCTTAGGTCTCTTTGTTTTCTCTCCATTGTTACCATTGCTGCTTCTTTCTGATAAATTGTAAATTACTGCATTCAAGAATGGACATGTGTTTTTTATCCCACTTTGTTAAGCCTCTCTTCTTAGGTCTCTTTGTTTTCTCTCCATTGTTACCATTGCTGCTTCTTTCTGATAAATTGTAAATTACTGCATTCAAGAATGGACATGTGTTTTTATCCCACTTTGTTAAGCCTCTCTTCTTAGGTCTCTTTGTTTCCTCTCCATTGTTACCATTGCTGCTTCTTTCTGATAAATTGTAAATTACTCCATTCAAGAATGGACATGTGTTCATATTGCCATTTGATCTCATTTTCCCTGTGTAACTTCCTAATACTTGAGTTTTGAAACAGATTAACGTTATGTGTTTTCTTCACTTTTCTTTGTTTTGAATTTTCTCATTCTCTTAGAGAGTGTAATTCTAGTTATTAATATGCAATGATTTGATTGTAAGCTTACATAAATTAATCTACATACATGTTTTCCAATATGTTGTTTATTGGGTTATTTTACGACGCTGTGATCAACATCTAGGTTATTTAGCGTCTGAATGAAATGAAGGTGATAATGCCGGTGAAATGAGTCCGGGGTCCAGCACCGAAAGTTACCCAGAATTTGCTCGTATTGGGTTGAGGGAAAACCCCGGAAAAGACCTCAACCAGGTATCTTGCCCCGACCGGGATTCGAACCCGGGGCACCTGGTTTCGCGGCCAGACGCGCTGACCGTTACTCCACAGGTGTGGACAACTGCAGTTTTCCGTGGTGCTTGTGGGATTACTTCTGGGTTGTTTTCAATATTAAGGGTTAATAAATTCAATCAGAAATTTCTTAAAATGAAACTGTCACTGGAATAAGACTTTAGTGCAAAGTCCTGAATTTGAGATACAGTACATCAGGAATGTCTAAAGAGCCCGCACAACATTTCATTAAGTGCGATGTTTGCACTTTATCTTGTTAAAATGTGACCCTTGTAGGATTTGTATTGCTTGTAGTATGAGCTCGACAACGCTTTGACATTCCTGCATTACATAAAAGATGACGTTAGATTTGGTACGACAGTACTGAGCAGAATGATATTCAAATGTTTCTAGATGGCGCTATGTTTGTTGGAGTGATATGATATTTTGTCAGGAAGAAAATGTTTTATTAAAACCTCAATATTGTTGGAAAAGGAAAACGATATAATTCACGTTAAGTTATTCCAGGGAACATCTCAATTAACATGAATATCAATACGAATAAAATAGTTCTGGTCTCTAGTATTTCGAAAACCGTGCTTTAAGTCTACTTTTCAACTCCCTACACACACACACACACACACACCCTACACACACACACACACACACACACACACACACACACACACATATATATATATATATATATATATATATATATATATATATATATATATATATACAGAGTGAGTCATAATTATGTACTGTAAAGTATTTCAGAGTATTCTATACACCAAAACAAACATTTTGTCACATGGCGCATAGCCGATACTGCATTATTATCAACAGTAATTACACTAGCAGTCTTACTAATAAAAACTCTATATACAGACGTTTAACTGTCTTATACTTATACAATGAGTAGCTCGTTTATAAGTCGTGTGTAAATTCCTTACTAATAATCACTACATACGTCGTGTATAACAGTATGACTGTTACACATCTACGTCATAGTTTCGTCATTACTTCGTTACGAAAATTAATAGAATATCTGAGGTTCTCTATTGCATCTGGTAGAGCGCTGTAGCGTGGCGTGTTAAATATCGATAGTACAACTGGCTCTAATCGATTACCACATTACATTTTAGTCAAAGAGTACAAGCTACAGCAATATTATTCTAATAATTCTATGATCTTTGGTTTGTTCTTCTGTGGTTACAAGGTAACCATCATCATAAAATGATAGTCGATACGAACAGCTGTTAGAGGGCGGCCATTTTTTCGCTATATACAACACTTAAACGAGGGGTTTTGTGTATATAACTACTGCAAAGCAATTCCCATTGTATAGTTACAGCCTGTTTATACGTCCATAGTTTATTCACGGTTTATTAGTAGCGTTTTCTGTCTCAACTCTGCATAAGTCTCGTATAAAAACTATACACGGTTTATTAGTAAGATTGTAGAGGTTTTGATTTATCTAGAGAAAATCAAAACACGAGTGGGATTTAATTGACTATTACACGATTAGAACAAAGTATATAAAGATTAGAAGTAACGAAGTACTTCAGTACAGTAAAATATTAATTGACTTACGAAAATAGAAAACTGTCTTCAAATTTGTACCATCTCAACATTATAAATATTACGCTAGTAGAAGGAAGTAATGTGTTATGAATAGCTGTGAGCTCTATACTGAACTGGAGACACCACCGCAATGCTCTTTCCTGTCTGAAAGCGTGACTGTAGACGCCATGCTGGTGAGGGTATTGCTCTCTCTTTCTAACTAATGTGTTTCAATGAGTCTTTCGTGAGGCTCATGTTGCACATGCGCAGTAAACAATAATAATACCGTTATTGTGTACGATAGCATTCACTGCAAGAGAAACAAGGACAACACTATTTTAGAAAGAGATAGCAATACGCTCAGGCGCTCAGCATTCGCGTCACGCTTTTAAAGCAATGAGTGGTGCCTCCAGTACAGTATAGAGCTCACTGATGAATAGCTGTTTTCTTATCAGTTGTGCCAACTATGGAATCTTCATTGAACTCTGTGGTTACTGGTCAAGAAGGCTTTGTTGATTCAGTTTCATTTTTATTAAAACAGTTGCATTCCACTTCAATTATATCGATCCCAGTAATCAACGTCACTTGCAAGATGATTTTCAATAAATCTTAGTATCAAACAATCTCTGATACGTGACTATTCATAATATCATATAGCAGAAGCTATAAGAAACATAACCTAAATAATATAAACAAGTGTTAGAAAAGTTTTAATTAGGGTGATGAAATAAACAAGAAACGTTTTAATTAATAATGATGAAATAAAAATAAACATGAATAATTTTAAAAGAAACAATTATTGAAAGTACAGTTTTCAAACTTGAAAGTTTGAGTGGTTGGTGGTTCAGTTGATGTTATATTGGACGTGTGCGTAAAAGAAGTGAACTCGTTGATGTACATGGTGTATTTCTCAACTTATTCAGGATTTCCGAATGGTACTCTTCATTTATTTGTAAATAGGGTTTCAGGAAGATGCATAGCTATGACCAGTGATCTTTATTAATTCTTGTTCTTGAATGCCAATGTGAGTCATATTTGAAAGTGCTGTGCATCGACTGGAGTGGTTTGTAATTTTCTGTTTTTGACGTCCAGACCAGTGCAGTTTGAAATGTTGGCAAAGAAAGAAACAACTGCTAGGGTAGTGATAAAAATAAACAAATTCTAGGGACGAGATAAAATTGTACGATAAACAGCTATGATTGGTTAAAAGACGTCCTTTCGTACCGTTTTATTGGTCAAAAGTAGTGTGAGGTAGTAAAAGTGTAATAGTCAAGATTACAAGGCAACAATGCGTTATTTCATAGCTAGTCTATCAATTATCCGTGACTAAAATCGGAACCAACAGTCGGTGTTGTTTTGTGGATAAAAATAGATGTATTCATAGTTGACCATGTCTTGTAGTTATAGTGTTTTTTTGTTGATTATTCATGTTGAGTATTGTAACTGAGATTAGTGTTATTTACCTTACTGAATTGGATAACATAACATTTGGCACTAATACAGAATGGGGGAACCATATACAAACAATATGATCTTGATTTACGGTGAAGTAAACAGCAACCAGCATATCTGGGCATGCCAGAATCCAAACGCTATTGAGGAAGTACATTCCCAACATCAGTTTTGCATCAATATCTGGATGGAGGTAATTGGGGATATCCTACTGGGACCATGTGAACTTCCTGCACAATTAACAGGTGCTGCGTATTTTCGCTTTCTGTAGACTGAACTAACTCAACAATAGGACGTCGTACCACTGGCAACACTATTTAATATGTGGCAACTTCAAGATGGAACACCTGCGCATTACGATCGAGGTGTGAGACTTCATTTGGATGAACAGTTCCCAGGCAGATGGACTGGATGCAACGGGCCTATTGCATGGTCAGCACGATCACCCGATCTCACTCTGGGTGACTTTGGTTGAGGGGCCACGTGAAATGACTAGGTTACGACAGCTACGAGATAGCATATGTTCAACGCAGTCATGGCTGCAGGAAATACAATCCGGGACAAACCTAATATCTTCCAGCTAACAAGACATTCATGGCGAAGGAGGGTGGAATTGTGTTGTGAAGTTAATGACGGCCATTTCGAACATCTTCTATGAATCTGCTATGTCAATAAACATCCCACTAAGAAAGTATCTGTTTGTATTTTTAAGCAGTTCCCATAACAAAGCTGTTACGACCAAAAGTATATATGACAAAATATGTTGGTTTTAGTGTAGCCTATAGAATATTCTGCAATACTTTATGCTGAACAATGACTTCTTGCAAAATTATACTCTATCTGCATTCTGTATATAAAAAAATAATATATTTAATATGTTCTAAATTTGTTAGATATTACATCTTAAGTCATATTTTAAAAAGCCCTGGTATGATATAAGCGGGCGTACAGCTGTCAAGGGGTAAAACATATTCCAAAATAAACTGAATTACATACGTACAGTATATATTGATTCTTTGGTACGACCGATAGAAAATTTAGGCTCACGATGACACCCCAACGATTCAGACTGGGAACAAGGGAATTCTCTATTACCATCAGCTGTCTCTGAAGTTCAAGTGAAAGCACACATAGACATGAAATTACGTGAAATGTATGTCAGCACAGCTTCAGTTAAATGTACAGATCTTATAATTATTTTTTCTCTGCCTCTGTACAACGTCACATTTGTGGCGGGGAGGAAAGGAGACAGCAGAAAAATTAATGGTGTTTAATACGCTAACAGCCACGACTAAGATAACGCACTTGAAATTTAGCGGTAACTGACCGGCAGAGATAAATAAACAAAACAAATAAATATATAAATTTAAAACAAAGTTGAATGTCAGGCACATTATGAAATATTTTTTTCGGTGTCTGATCTACAATTGTTTTAAATTTAGTTAAACCTGGCAGGCATTTGCCTAAGGAGTATTAATTCATGTAAGTGAAGTTAAGTAAAGATTCATCTTTATGTGCGAGGAAAGCTTAGTAAAACAATTCGTTTTGGTTGTCTATAGTTGGGTTTCGAAATTTTCGAAAATTTAAGAAACAGTTCATTTGAAAACAGAAGCAGAAAGGAAAACCGGGCAACGCCGGGTACTTTCAGCCAGTAGTATATAATTACGACTCACCATGCATATATTTATGTGTATATATACATATGTATGTATGTATTTATTTACACTGCAAGTGGACAAGCACCCGGTGGCAGTGGTATATACAATATTAACAATACACAGTTAAAATACAATACATAATACAATTTACAACACATATACAATTTTATACACAATACAATTTAATACAATAATAATAAAACATAAAATAAAACACTTACTTTTACAACACAACCTACATAATATAATATAATATATCTCACGAAATATATACAGTCCAGTGAAACGTCCCTTAACGGACACTTCCCAATAGCGGACTCCTTTCAATAGCGGATATTTTAAAATTCCCCTGCAAAATAACATTGGCCCTCATGATAAAATTCTTCCAAATAGCGGACATTCTCAATTACGGACGGGGACACTGACATGTATCTCCCAACAACAATTAAAACTTCCAAATAACGGACAGCATGAAATAAAAAAAGAAAAAGACGGTTGTAAATTAAACGGAATTCTTCGCAAAAATCATTATCGTGCATTTGAACGTTCTTATACTTTAATGAAGGTAAGCAGCACAGTTATTTGTGATACTGTACGTGAGCAGTCCAAACTTTCTTAGTTTGTCAAGTTGAGTGTTCGGAAGTACAGTCACATTAAAATGTCACAAAAACGTAAACGTTTGTCACTAAAAGAGAAAGTGGATATTTTAAAGCATAGTGAGAAGGAGGAATTAAGTGTTCGTGAACTGGCCGCAGAGTTTAATGTGGGAAAAACTCAGGTTAGTGAAATTTTGAAAAAACGAGGATGTCATTTTAAAATCATACACTGAGAACGCAAATAAGACCACAAAAAGAGCTTTTCCATTGACAATTTAACACAAGAATGGTTCTGCCGTGCTAGAGCAAATAAGATGCCTTTATTTGGGGTTTCTCTCTGGATGAATACTGTAAACAATCTCACTGTCTACTGAACTGTAAAGTATAATGTTGGATATGTATGAGAAATTTTAATTTACTGTATACACTACATACTAACGATTTTCTAAATAGCGGACACTTCTCAATAACGGACATTTAATTTTTCCCGATATGTGTAAAAATTACATAAAGGTGAAATGTCGTTTATTTTCTTAGAGGTAGTCTACAAGCTCTCATCTATGTACGTACAACAAAGCCCCGTCATGGAGCAGCATCAACTGTCAGCAGGATCAGTAAACTGTTATACATTATGCATAGTAAATCCCTCCTATTTGCTAACACAAAGGATGCACTGCATAAGAGGCTTTGGTTTCAAGCTGAAGTATCTCTCATATCTTGTACGCAAGCATATTGTCTCTCTGAGGACGCAGGATCATTTCATGATCGAGGACACAGATAGCAGGAAATCAGTAGTGTGAGATTCTTATTTACTATCTTACACAACTCTATTAACATAATGGATCGTTCGGAATCATTTAAGAGATTTGAAAACTCTCCACATCTGTAAAATGCATTGTATTGTTTATAACTATAAATAATTGAGCGGCAACAAGTTTCATATCACTGAGAGAGGATGTGGAGTGATAAATAAAAATATTGCCCACGTTGAAATTATCAGGTCGTAACTGAATAATGAATAGGAAAGAAGAGAATTAGAAGCAAATTTTCAAGAAAAAACCGCTACATTAGAATCCACACCTGAGAATAGTAACGATTACTGGACTCATATAAAAAGCTGTATACACACAACAGCAGAAGCAGCAATAGGATAAGAGAAGGTGTAAGAAATAAGAAACCTTGGGTCACAGGGATGATATTGGAGAAGATGGAAAACATCAACAAAGAAAAAAAGTAGAAAAAAAGTAGAAGAAACTACAAGAAACTTAATGACAAACTAAGAAGAGAAACTGATAAGACGAAGGAAGGCTGGAGAAAGAGAAAAGTAAAGAAATAGAGGATGTAGAGAAAAAAGGAAGATATGATTTAAAGTACCGTAAAATGTAAAGTAAAATATTTGGACTTCAAAAATAAGAAAAGCAAATCCATGTGGTTGATAGAAGACGAAATCGGAAATGAAATAACAGTCAGACCAGGAATACTGAACAAATGGACGAAATATGTAGAAGAGTTACAGTATTTCATGAGACAGAAAATCGTCCAGATGACTTGGGGTATAGAAGACGAAAAGGATTTTCTATTTTAAGGGAAGAAGTTGAACTAGCGCTTAGGGAAATGAGGAATGGGAAGTCAACAGGAGTTGATGAAATCCCCATTCAATTAGTGAAATGCTTGGGTGAAGACAAGAAGGAAATTCCATCACTATGCAACGAAATATGAGAAAGCTGACTGGCTTGAAGAATTTACGGAGAGAGTGTTGCTTCCAATACCGAAGAAAAACAATGTCAAGAAATGTAACGAGTACAGGACAATCCTGATAGTTCAGGACTATCACACTCGGCGAAGATTTTTCTGCAAATACTGAATCGACGTTTATAATCTAAAACGGTAGAACAGTTGGAAGAAGAGTAGTTTGGCTTCAGGAAGGAAAAAGATACGAGAGATGCAGTTGGACTACTATGAACAATCCGCGAAAGATACCCAGAAAAAAATAAAGAAGTTAACTTATGTAGTATTTGTAGACCTAGAAAAGGTGTTTGACAGTATATTTGAATAAACTGATGGGGATCATAAAGAAAATTGACGTGGATTGGAAAGCGAAGAGTCAAACAGAGTGTCGAAGTCTGGATAGGAGAAGAAATATCAGAAGGAAGTGAAATAGGAAGAGGAACACTACAAGGATGCCCTTTATCACGCTGTTCAAAGGATTTAGTGAAGAACTGTTTTCAAAACATGGGGAGTGTGGTAGTAGGAGGAAGAAGAATAAAGTGTATAAGATTTGCTGACGGTATGGCATTGTTATAAGAAACGAAGACGAAACCAAGGGATATGCTACTGGAGCTAATTGACACCTATGAGCAGTATGGATTCAAGATAAATGCCAACAAGACGAAGACCATGGTCATCGGAAGAAAAGTAAAGAAGATAAACTTGCGAATTCTAAATGAGGCAGTAGGGCAAGTGGACAGCTTAAAATACTTGGGTTGTACTACGGTATAAGCAGTAACATGAGCTGCTTCCAGGAAGTGAAAAGGAGAGCAGCAAAGGCAAAAGGAGTTTTTAATAGAAAAAGGAGCATCTTGTGCGGACCTCTGGAGAAAGAACTAAGGAAGAGACTAGTGAAGTGTTTTGTATGGGGTATAAAATTGTGTGGGGCAGAAACATGGACATTACGACGAAGTGAAGAGAAGCAACTAGAAGCATTTTAAATATGGATATGGAGAAAGATGGAGCGTGTGAATTGGACAGGCAGAATAAGAAACGAAGCTGTGTTGGAAAGAGTGGATGAAGAAAGAATAATGCTGAAACTGATCAAAAAAAGGAAAAGGAATTGTCTGTATCAGTGGCTGAGAAGAAACTGCCTACTGAAGGATGCACTGGAAGGAATGGTGAATGGGAGAAGAGTTCGGGGTAGAAGAAGATATCAGATGACAGACGACATTAAGATATATGGATGAAATGAGGTGACAAAGAGGTAGGCAGAAAATAGGAGAGACTGGAGAAATTTGGGTTTTGCAGTGAAAGATCTGATCTAGGGTAGAACATTATGAATGAATGAAAGTGCCGATAATATGAACTGCGGCAAATTATCCGTTATACGATGGTAGTTTATACTTTGCTTATTTTCCAACTGTAGTACTTCACCGCCATCCCAAGATGTATCGAACCTATAGAATTAGCCATGTGTGTATCTTGCTCTTTCTTCAGTTTCATACTTATCACTAGGGCCGTGACATCGGTAAATTTGTATTATCGGAAGTGAACATATTTTAAGACGCCGGTCAGAATATATTTGGTGTTTAAGTACAGGCAGCGGAAGCGAATTTGACACACGCCTAAGCAAGCACGTTCCGTGTTTTGTATACGATTATTGCGTGTTATAAAATCAAGACAATACAGTCATTGTATATAAGGGATAATATCGGAAAGATCTAAAATGCTGGTGAGGTTGAGAATAAATGTTGGAAATCATACTTAAATTGTCACAAATGTGGTAAAACATATGTCAGAAAAGATGTTTTTTAATATATATTTAGAGTATTGCTTCGAACGTTCCAAAATTGACAACCCAAACAGCTCTTCATGTTCCTGTGAACACCCCACACAAACAGTCGACCACCTGTTATTCGAGTGCCCGCTACAAGAACGCAAGAGATACTGGCTAGGAAAGAACCCATCTTAACATGTGCGATACAACTTTCTTACCACTATTAACAAAAGTTTTTCTGAAGCAATGTTGCTTAAAGGAATTTCACAGATTTATTACAGATGTATTTAAGACCTTGTAGAAGAATAGTAATTAGTAAGTGTCCTATTTATTCTTCTTGGAGTCAAATTTGTAACTTTTAAAAGTGTGGTTACTATGTTGAAGTGTACGTGTTGTAACGGATGCTTGATTTGTTATGTATGTGAGTCATAGTTATGGGATGCTTGATGTCGTCGCAATGTCGTAATTGAACGGTTGGATGGAAAAGAGGCCTCAGGTCACTCAGGCCCTTTTGTGTAAAATGTTTTTTCGGAGTCCTTAGGGTTTGAAATACGTGCCTTAGAAATTTCATGAACGTAACATTAATGTTGCCAGTGTTGGAGCTGTGTGAAGAAATGTTGATAAACTTGGAGACATCAGCTGTCTAACCTCCAAACACATTGTGGCTGTGTCAAACGTGTAACGTGTCACTAGTTGTGTTTAAGACGTTCTACCAAAAGTATCGAAGCAACTGTCATACAAATGGAAGGTTAAGAGGTTACGTATTATTCAACAAAACTTAAGGATAACAGGTGATTTATATAAAGTAGAGGAAAACACCGAAATAGACCTAACAAAGTATCTGGTGATGACTGGTTGCTTGTTAGTTAACACTGGGCACCTATTACATCCTGTTGAAATGCACTATCGAGGTAAGGACACTAGCCGGCGCTACTTTGTTGACTCTTTTTGGGTGTAAAGTTTGTATGGATCTTTTCGTGAACTTTACAAAGAAAAGAAAGGCTGTTTTCCGGAAAAGAAATACTACAGCTACTATAAGTTCTTAGATAGATGTCTCCATACTCATTTCGAAGACCACGAACTGATACAATTATGTGACTTGCGAAAAGTCTTAACTGCAGCTAGAGCAAATCCAAGTGATATTCGAACAAAGACTGATTTAGATATTCACAAGCGGAAAGTTACTGAATACCAAAAGGTATAGGATAAAGTTCTGGACACAATGAATGAAAACTCTAAATGTTTGGTCATCGAATTTGATTATGGTCAAAATCTACCCGTACCTAAATTGAATGTTAATAGTCAGTTTTATAAAAGATTATTATGGTATAATCTATTTAACGTGTATTGTAATAATGTTAAAAATAGTGTGATGTATTGCTACATTGAGACAGCCAAAAAAAAAAAAAAAAAAAAAATCAGAAAGTGTTGCATCTTTTCTGCAACATTTTATTGAAAGGAAACTCAACAGTTCTCATGTTGATTATAAAGACATTGTTTTGTTTTCGGACAATGCTGCTGGACAAAACTAAAATTTGATTATGTTTACTCGCATGTTCTGTTCCTATCTTGCTGTATCACTTAAAACGCGTGTTTCTTAGATTTTTCTTGTTCGAGGCCACTCGTACTGTCAATGCGACAGGAATTTTGGCATTTATTCAAAGAAACTGAAGAGAAAAAGGCAGAGTTGCAACCGGATCTGATTATGATAACATCATAAATAAGAGTGCTGAGGTTGTCAATGGGAAAAGGACACTGAAAAATTGGGGATCAACCTTGAATCCATTTTTTCAAAGAAAACCAAAGTCTAAAGGTAAAGTCTTCACACTACAGAAGTATTGTAAGTTAATGTACTCTGCTACCGGTGATGTTTTGGTTTGTGCTTCCTACAATGGTACCTGTGAACCATTTCCACTTGTGTTGAAACCGATCAGGTTTTCATGAAAGTTAAGTGATACTGTTCCTGTTGCACCCAAGAAAAATTCAAAGTTGATAAGATGCGAGATGTGAGACGTCGTTATGAGTTTTTGAAAGAAGATGAAATAGCTGGTTTGAATAACAGTTTAAGAACACCACTGAGGAACCAGGAGCATGGCAAGAACTTCAGGAACAAGATGAAAACTTATCAGTTGAAGCAAGTGACTATGAGGACATTGTAGCTAGGGTAGACAGTTTCTAAAGTGATGTGATTGAGACATGTTTAATCAGAATTTTTAAAAATATTTAGTTCCTTTCTATTCTATTGTATTTTCATTAAATTATGAGAAAAAGCATATAATTTTCTATGCATAGGCCGGCATAATAATAAAATAATACACTGAGTATATTGAGTTCCTTTGTATTCTGTTGTATTTTCATTACATTATGCAAAAAAAGCACATAATTTTCTATGCATAATAATACATAACAAATTGAGTTTATATTTTATTTTCTGTTTTTAAGAAAAAGGGCCTGAGAGAGCCAATTTTCAAACACCAATAACTACTAAATCAATCAGCTGAACACAGATTTTCTTCTAAAATATTATTTAAACGTTGCAAATTCTTTTACCAAAAGCATAGAGTGTTATTTTGTACAGTAAAGAGAAAGGGACCAGTACTTTAAAATGTTTAAAGGTCTTTTCTCAAAACGCCATTTTCTCACTGAGGCCCCTTTTCCGTCCAACCGTTCAATTATAGTTTGATTGTGTTTGTGTGACTATTGTGTATTAATTTATGATGTATGTTACGGAAAGCTGCAAAGCTGCATACTTATAGAAGTGTTACGTATGTGTGTTGTTAATGTTTCTGTATGTCTCAAATTGATTCCCGATGCTTGTTTTGCAATCGCAATGCCTAATTTACGGATTATTTATGTTTTGTTTACATCGCGTAAGCTAATTTAATTTTCTTTTCCATTTCTCTTTATGCTTATCTTTTTTGTGTAAAGCTACAGCCCTAACATACATATGTAAAATAGGGTTAACTCCCATTGGAGAAACAATAATAATAATAATAATAATAATAATAATAATAATAATAATAATAATATTAATAATAATAATTTAGAGTATTGCAATACTGTTTCAGAATGCCGAAAATGTATATGGCGTACAATTTTGCTTTTTCTATGTTTAACTCTTGCGTTAATTAATTTATCACATCTATTCCGTACCCGTACCTTACTTTTCTTGCATGTTGCTCGCCTGGTTTCGGTTCCTGCTGCTGTAAACAACAACATTCATTTTCAAAGCTTCAAATGAAAATGACCGCCGAGTGTCGGATAACCTTGTATGCGGAAAAACTGCGTTCTACATCGGCTGAAACCAAGGACGCATATATATATATTTCACATCAATTTCATTTCTACATGAAGTTGATAAAAATCGCACTTTTCATCTGATAAAATGTTTGCAATTTTGCATAATGAATTCAAACCACCGTTTTTTTTTTTTTTTGTCTTACTGTGTGATGTAGAAATGAAATTGATAATATGAAACATTTTACATATGCGCCCTTGGTTTCAGCCGATGTTGAACGCAGTTTTTCCGCATACAAGGTTATACTATCCGACACTCGTCGGTCATTTTCATTTGGAACTTTGAAAATGAAACTAAGTGATCAGCATGCAAGAAAAGTAAGGTACGAAATTAATGCGATAAATAAATTTATGCTCGACTATGCCGAAATGTAGTAATTATACACCTGCTAGCAGTCCTTTAATGCATGTCATTAAAGTACACCTACTCATTAAAGTACAGGTCTTCAGCCAATGATAACTCAGCTTACATGTGTTCAGCCAATGAAAAGTCAGCTTTGTACCGTTATAAAACAGCAAGTATCGATTATTATCGGATATGCAATCGAAAGAGAATTAGCGAAAAGTCACGGAGGCTGGAAATCCAATACTGTAGCAGAAGGTTATGTTCTGTTACTGTAATAATTAGCGTTAATTGTAAATAATATTCAAATAAATTCAATTTGTCATCTCGTTTTCTATGTCTAATTCAATAATCAAGGTTATAATATTAAAATATTATCAAGTTTAAAGGGATTACATCTAGGTCAATGACATTATTGTTCCTAGGAAAAAATCAATACTTTCGCGTCTGCACACATCTCACAATTCACGACCTAGAACAAGGTCACTTCCGATCTTGTCAGATACAAATAAAATGTATACATCTGAATACTGGTAATTTCAAGTTAGAAATATGGTCGAGCATAAAAAGTCGTATGAAACTCGCCTATAATGGTAATTAAGAAGCTCGTATGAAAACTATGAAACTCCCTTGCGCTCGTTTCATAAACATCCATACTCGCTTCTTAATTACTATCATTATAGGCTCGTTGCATAATGCACTATAATGTAACAGTTAAATATAGAAAAGGAAAATTGTACGCCATATACGTTTTCGGCATTCTAAAACTGTAATGCAGAACTCTAAATATTGTGACGGCCACGTGAGGTTCGATCTCACGACAGACGGAGGAAGGGCTAAGTCGGCCGTGTTGGGCAGGTTGCGCGCGCATCTGCTTCCTGGGGCATGTGCTATGGTGGGGAGAAAGGGGAAAGAGCGAATGCGGCAGAGAGGAGAGATATCCGATGATTGGAGAGTGGAATCTTTCGCGAACTCTCCAGAAACTATAGTTTGGTTATAAAAGAGAAGACGCAAGTCAGTCAGTCAGTCATTAAGCCAGTGTTGTTACAGACAGATTTGGACAGTAAGCGAGTTAGTCTTGTGTAGCAGTGAAGCCAGCTTCGAGACCAGAGCGCGACTTGAGTTGTGTCCGCAACTGTGGAGCCTGAAGCCCGGAACTCGAGTGCAGTGGACCGCAGTTGGGGGACCTGAGTTCGAAGTTCAGCGGATCGTCTCTGAAGGTCTGGGGTTCGAGATTCTGTGAACGCGAGTGACTGAACTAGAAGAACTAGCCAAGACAAACGAGCTGTGAATTGAGAACTGACAGTTCTGTGTTGTAAATAGTGCTTTGTGAATATTAGTTAAGATTAACAGTTCAGTGTTGTTCGTGATAGTCCAAGTAAATTGTCATTGTCGTCTGTGGAGTGCACTAACGAATACTGTGTTACTGTGTGGAGAGCAAAACTTATTGTTGAGATAATAAAGTTACATTGTTTTTCAGTAATAAAAAGTTACAATATTAAAAAAGACACATCTTTCCAGACTTATGTTTTACCACATTTGTGACAATTTAAGTATGATTTCTAACAATTATTCTCAACATCACCAGCATTTTAGACCTTTCCGATATTAACCCTTATTATACAATAATTGTATTACCTTGATTTTATAATACGCAATAATCGTATATAAAACACGGAACATGCTTGCTTAGGCGTGTGTCAAATTCGCTTCCTCTGCCTGTACGTCAACTACATTCTGTCTGGGGCGTAGTATGTTCACATCAGACTAATACAAATTTACCGATATCACGTCCCTAGTTATTACGCAGTTCAGTAGTTAGGCGAAAAGTCATTATTCAAAAGAAGAACGCACATAGGCTATTTATTAGGGAAAATAAATATAAACTGATGAATGCCAAGGGCTGCTTGGTGGGCGAAGACATCAGGCTAACATATCAAAATAATAAATACTAGCAATAAACCGTCAGTCGCCAGCGGTTATCGCAAGATACATCTGGCTGGAGAGTCGGGCATGGGACCTATAAAAACCGTGTCCACTAGAACATGTGGTTCCAAATTGTAGGCTTGGTTTTTTTTCTCTCTTCGTGAGTGCATTGTATAGTCTCGGCCCTTATGCTTCTGTTACAACTTATATTAGTTCAGGCTTGAAACGAGATCAATATATATCTTATTTCTTTCCGAAGTTTTACGAACATGAACTTACGTCACCAAATACGTCACTACCGACGTGAATATAAAGTTAGACGTTTATCGGGAGATGAGGATGCGACAAATCTCCAACATCTACTGGAATATCAGTTAATGCCGTATTTTATAGCCGATAAATTTGTCAAATATAATTTACTGCAGATTGTTGAATTGAAAAGTTTTAGCTGTACTTCGAGATTATGTGTAAAGGAGACAATGCCCGGACATAAAAGCGAGAAGTTTTGAGTACATTCATGTGCTGTTACACAATACCACATCTGAAATGACTTCAGTTCCTAATAAGATCTATTTTCATCTGTTTTGTCACGTCAAATTTAGAGAACGTAGATATTTCTAATTCGCCGATCTTTCGCTGGAACAGATCTCACGCGTTATCAAAATTGAATTCAAATCAGGAGACCGTATTGGACAACGCAACACATGAATTCTTTGGCGTTGAGTCAGATTTCAACACACTTCGCAACGTATGGAAGGACGTTTTCGTTTATTCATTTAAAAGAAATCACCAACAGTTTCTAAAAATGGATTACAGTAAGGTACGTATTATGTCCGTGTATGTCCATTTAATTAAGACGGATTTGTGCAAAACTATCGGTTTTTTTCCACGAAGCATGGCTCAGTAGTCAGCCCATACCATTACTATGCATTCATGTAACTCAGTGATGTCAACGAGAGCGCAAGCGTGCCTCATCTCCCGTATGCGTTCAAAGCACGTACGGCACGCAGGTACAGTCACTGGTTGTGCATAAGACGTTGAAGAAGAGGTCGTTCAGTAAGTTTTAGGCTGACTGGACTCCTGACTTCTTAAGAGTGAAAGAGGCGAAAATGTTCTTTGTCTGATATATGGAAAATACTTAGTTACGAAGAGAAGCAATGTGAAACACCTGAAGTTATTAAATGATGTACATAATAAATTATTTAAATTTTGTTGTTTTATTGACATTAAATAGTAATAAATATATGTTTAGATGTACTGTAGAGGTTCTTCCTCGCTGCATTGCATTTAAGTTTACAGAATAAAGTACAAAAGTATGGATGCTAATAGCATAGATTCGTTATGAATTCTGTATAAAAAAATGTGAAGTAGTCGGCCATAGATTTTCAGTCCTTATTATTGTGATGTCCTTGGTTAAGCCGAGGAAAAGTTCTCTCCACGTTCTTTGAATTTCGTGAACAGAGTCAAGTTGGAAGTTCGCTTTGCCTGGAAATATATCCAGGGTACGAATATTTGCGGCGCAAATTATTTCTATATTTGGCAGTAAGCAGATATGTGAGCAATTTTCCTCAATTACGAACCTCACAAAACTAAGACTAATACCAAGATTGTTAGAAGATAATAAGCGTGCTATGTCATGCTGCAGGAAACATAATTTCACCGGACATAAGAAGGTTGGTGTCGGCAAAAGCAAGAAAAACACTTCTGTATTAGATGAGAAGTCAGGAATTTAAATTTGTTTCTAGAAATGTGCTGTTCGTTTAATAAGTACATTATTAAGTGCGTAACAGTTACATAGCAATTAATTAGGTAGGCCTCATTATCTAAAAACTATATGATAAAAAATATATTCTGTTTATTATTTGTTGCAATCATATTATTTCATTTTTCCGTATGCACAATGTCCTGTAATTTCTTTCACTTTCGTATTGGTAAGTATAAAACAGGAAAACAGTCTTTTTATACTAGTTCGATTATTAGATAATTATATGAAAATTAATTATATTCTATTATCTGAAACTATATAAGTTAAGGAGAAGCTATGTTTATTATTTATTGTAGCCTACTATTTTATAATTCATTTCATTTATTAGAAGAGGTACACTCTCCAAAACATGTTCTGATTTCTTGTTGTCTTGTATGAATGTAACACGTTATCTAGTGTTTAAAAACAGTTTAATTCATCTTGTAGTGACAGGCCGTGATCACTTTGCTCACCTCTTCTTATTCTCTGCTGCTGTCTGCAGAAAGATTCATTGCAAACAGTGAGCACTTTATCGCATGCAGTACCGTCGACGTGCTCTTGACCTTGACATCGCTGATTATGGTAACTAGTACAGTTCCTGGATAGACGTAGCCGTTCACCTTTACCAGACCGATCCTACATCTTCTAGCGCCGTAAATCAGACCTCTGTTCAAATCTTGATAATGCAATTAATAGAGACGAGAATTTCATGCACTATGAAATCCCAAAATATGCATGCATTCACGCATGATCAAGCGAAAAATACATTAAAATATGCACTTTCATTTTCGTTGCAAATTTCTTATTTCACTTCAATTTTTTGCACAGTTAACGACTAACAATATTTCTAAATTGGTTTCTGTGAGGTTCCTGCGCTTGTCAGGCAATATGTTTATTTAGGCAGAGAATGACCTCTCTACATCGCAAGACGTTATGGGTACAAACTTAAATGAACATATTTGTGATAGTGTGAGGTCAAATTCTTCATTCAAGTTTTCACAGAAAATAAGCTAATTAACTGAACAAAAGATTGTGAAGTCCAGATTCGCGTTTATGACCCTGTCCAGTTTATTTTGAAGAAGTTTTGTAAAGTTTTACAAAGAACAACTGTCGTAGAAAATATTCGGAAACAAAATAGCAGTGCTTACCTCTTTACTGCAAAAATCGCAGAATACGACATCCCCATATGATGTAATAAAATCTTTTTCTTTAATCCCTGCGCAAAGAGTACACTTTTGGAACCTTTAATTGGAGGCATACTAGAACCACATTAACACACTCAAACAGAATAAACAAGCACATTAACCACTTACGAGGATTTATTTGAGTGAAATCGTAATCGAACACTATCTTTTACAGAATTTTAGCGTCTGAATTTCTAACCCTTTAATCCAGTCATGTCAACTGATGCCCATAGGAGCAAGCGCGCGCTTTAGAGCTCAGTAGAGCCTGAGCGCTTTACAGCTGAAAGGAAAGAGGCAGACGAAAGAGGTTTTGTATGCCGCTTACTCGAGCTATATTCAGGGATGGCTAGCATTGATTCAGTGATAAGGGGAAGAGAACTTAATAAAACTGTATCCATGTTAATTTTCAGATTTGTCTGAGAAGTATAAGTTAAGTGCCTTATAAGAATATAAGTTTTAATTTTAATGCTCATTTTCAAAATTTTGATTTGTTTATTCAAAAGAAATATTTTCTCAACTTTCTTTCTTATAGAAAAGTGAAATTTTCAGATATAGATCTATTTATTTAGTAGCCTTACAGAATGTTTTCGTAAATCTAATTTACCGTAAATACGCATTACTGAAGATAGTGTATTGAAAATTTTGAAAATATTCGCATCGAAATTGTTTGTAAGGAAATGAATTAACAAGGCAACTACTGTTACATCATAAGCAAAAAATACGTGCCCATGTGTTGTAAAAATGTCAGCTCTATAGCTTCAGCACATTCCGAGTAAATAATTTAACATTCTGATGATAGGAAGATTAGCACCAATATCACCTTAAAAGCATAATGCGATAAGAGTTTTGTAATGGAATACTAGTTACACTTAAAACATATAACAGAACCGTCCACACCTGTGGAGTAACAGTCAGCGCGTCTGGCCGCGAAACCAGGTGGCCCGGGTTCGAATCCCGGTCGGGGCAAGTTACCAGGTTGAGGTTTTTTCCGTGGTTTTCCCTCAACCCAATACGAGCAAATGCTGGGTAACTTTCGGTGCTGGACCCTGGACTCATTTCACCGGCTCATATCATTCAGACGCTAAATAACCTAGATGTTGATACAGCGTCGTAAAATAACCCAATTAAATATAAAAAATATAACAGAACCTAGGTAACTTTTCTTTGTACTGTAATCTTGTTTTGATTAGTTTATTGATTACTTTCATAAGGGTAAAAGTATCATCAATATCAATTCCAACTTATGTAATACTCAATCTCTTTTTTTGGGATATCACTTTCTTTATGAATAATAAGTTTCATCCATTTAGTACAATATAGTTATACTACTATGGGATTATGTGAATATTCCTTCTTAACTCTTTATTAGGCCTATGTTATTAACAGTTAAGACACAACTGCAATTTTAAGAAATTGGTATTAGTACTTTTGTATTACAGACAATATAGACAATATCAAACAGAAAGAAGCTATATAAAAATAGCGGCACAAAATTTCACGTTCCGTATGAAGTTTGTGCACCACTGTTTTCTTAATCCAACAGGCTGCTTATTCATATACACAACCCTTTCTCTTTCCATACTTAGCGCTTGCTGCCCGAGCACGACGTCAAGGTCAGAAAAATGCGCTTCCTTTGACATCACTGCTGTAATCCGAATTAAAACCATCGCTAGCATTCCTAGCAGGTTGTCTATTTCTACTTACGGTAAACATCCACTATTTCTTGTAGCATTCTATTGCAGAGTCTTAATTCATTTGTAAATGTACCATAAACCTTTGAATTCATATCTTCTGTAAATGAAATATTAGTGATATTTGTGATATAGAGGCTGCTGAGATGAAATTTTTGAGACAAGTGGCAGGTTATAAACTCATAGACAAAAAGAGGTATGAAGATATTAGAAAACAATGGAAATTCAGAGTCTAAATGAAACAATCATTGAATACAGACAAAGATGGCAAGATCATATACAAAGAATGGATGAAGATCTTATACCACAAATACTGTAATATATAAGTATAAATGTGTAGGTATACCTTATTTTATTTCAAGGAGTGCAGTTCGGTGTTCAAAGGAGCCACCGAACTGCACTCCTTGAAATAAAATAAAGTATAGAAGAAATGTCGGCAGGCCACAGATGAGATGGTGGGATCAGATTTCTTGAAGACGGAACGAGCCACAAGGCTTATGCCGTGATGATGATGATGATGATGATGATGAAAATGATGATGAAGATGACTTATTTTCTAACGGATAATGTTTAGGATAATGATGATGGTGGTGAGGATAATTATTAATGATGATTACGATGATAGATAAATAACTTGATACTCACGAGTGTCCTGATATATGAAGAAGGGCAACAAATCTACGAACATATTATTTTATTGAATTGTTCGGATATTTCAAAATTATATTCCGAAAATTTAACATGTCACTTAATTTATTTGCTCGTGGCCGACGAATTATTAAATTGCAATAACGAAATTGTTCGCTTTAATTGGAATGTCATTTAATTCTGAAAATATGACGACCAGGTATTTTTGTGTGTTATTTAGCCTATAGTCCATCGATTTAATAGCTTGCCTTATTTTATTGCGGCATTGCATGACGTGAGTGGTGGAGTATAAAATAAGGATGTTGAACCGTTTCTAATAATAAGGTAAGAATATGTTTTTCTACCACCAAAACTACTCTATCAGTTGAATCAACCTTTACCTTTGCGTGACTAGTGACACTTAAAGTTTAGTGTGTAGCAGGATACTGTATATATTCTTTTGTTTCTTATTTAAAACTGCAGGCTATAATAAGAATTTATTTATTTTTTCTCATAATATTACAAATATGTTCGTATTTATACACTTTTAGAGGGTTTCTCCTCTGAAAGAGAACGTAGGTTCAAGCAATCACCGCACATTATTTTATGGCTGATTTCAGCGTTTACTCGAACCAGTGATATTATAATATGAACTTTCATCGTGAGAGTAAATATTATTAAGCTATTTATCGTTGTATGTAATAGTAATATAATAATAGTATGCAACAGCAATTTAACTAGGGATTTTGATTTATCTGGAGAAAATCAAAAGTCGAGTGGGATTTAATTGACTATTATACGATTAGAAGAAAGTATATAAAGATTAGAAGAAATAAAGTTATCTAATATAATGAAATATTAAATGACTTAAGGAAATACTAAACTATCTTCAAATGTATTATTGTACCATCTCATCATTACAAATATTCCACTAGATTCTCTTGTTACCAGTTGTGCCAACTATACAAACTTCATTGAAGTCTATGGACGTTTACTAGTCAAGAAGACTTTGTTGATTCAGTTCCATTGTTTATTAAAACAGTTGGATTCCACTTTTTTAAATAATCGAATGTATATGACAGACGCAGTTGCCTCCAGTTGCCTTCAATTTTGTAATTAATAACTGGAACACCTTGTATTTCCCCTTTTTGATTAACAAAATATATAATATATAAGTGCTGCAGTAGAATTGAATTGAAGTACAAGCAGTATTTATAAAAACTTTTTTTCTTTCGGAATATTATAAGTACTTTCTTGTGTTAAATATTAACGTACCTTGTTAATATGTTTCGACCTATTTTCGGACATCTTCGGAACTGGTCGTTGTTGGTCTTGTCGCCTCTTGTTTCCTGTGTGGGTGCGTACTTACTGTAGAGTCAAAGAGTGTATGTGTTTTGAAATTGAGTTTTGTGTTGAGAATATCGTTGGGGTGTGTTTTCGTGTGTCTGTATATTTCATATTGTTCTAGTGTGTTGAGTTTCTGGCTTTTTGTTTGGAACACATCACAGCCACAACAAAATTACAAAACACCTCCACATATGCAGAACACATCACAAATGCCAACCACACCTACAGAGACATCAACACAGACATGGAAATACTGCACATCCAACCAAAAAGCCAGAAACTCAACACACTAGGCCAATATGAAATATACAGACACACGAAAACACACCCCAACGATATTCTCAACACACAACTCAATTTCAAAACACATACACTCTTTGATTCTACACTACGAACGCACCCACACAGGAAACAAGAGGCGCCAAGACCAACAACGACCAGTTCCGAAGATGACCGAAAATATGTCGAAACATGTTAACAAGGTACGTTAATATTTAACACAAGGAAGTCTTATCATACATATTCCGAAGTGATAGAGTGTTAAAAGTTGTGTAATCAAATTTGTGTATGTAAAAACTTTTTGTAATGACCACGATACACCAGTAATTCTTAAAGGCATATTGTTCGATGCTACCTTTCATTTATGAATGTAGGCCTATTTAGATCTTTCTTAAGATAATTACGAAAAGAAGTTAACATATGTGACTATTCTGGAACTAAAAATGTCAAAAAAAAACTTTAAAAGAAAAGAAAGTAAGGAAATGCTTCTTTGAGCTGGAAATTAATATAAGATCAATTTTTATTCTGGAATAAACACCTATAATAATACGTAACATATGCAGGCTATACACTATCGTTACGAATGTAGTTTAGGAAGGTCGTCACGATCCACTACATACTGACTAATACGGTATGTTTCATGATAGCGTCCTAAATGAATTTTATATGAGTGGTAATAACTTTTCCACAACATGCACACAATGTTCCAGTTTTTACTCCCAGAAACAAATAATGAATTTCCCACAATGGATTCGATTGAGACCCTTAGATACGTTTAATATCATTCGCGCTAGACATACGTAACTGACTCATAAAAGTCTGTTTATATAAAACATTTATTGATTACTTATTTGAATGCATATTCAATAACTGTCGGTCACTCACTTTAATGATACAGGGACATCATTTTATTTTTACTAACATTTCTAATATTAACGTGGCTATACCTTTGGATCAACGATTAAGAACCGGAAACACTGTTTCCTACCCCTTCCACGACTGTAGTTCGATGATACTGGCGTAATATACAAACAAATCACTTTACTAGGTATGGTAAAGTTCATCCATTTACGTAAACTACGAAATATCGCGATTTTGAGTTTGATAATTTTCAATAGGTTTTTGTTTAATCAAAATACAGTACAGTATTAACAATGAGTGTTTTTACTCACGAACTGAGCTTCCCATGCAGACGTATTCATTATGCACTGTATATTATACTTTCTACAGCACATTAGGTACAATATAGAGAATGATGTTAAATATAAAAATAATAATAATATGGGTTTTTAAACACATTTTTGAAAATGGTGGCCGTTCATTTCGATACAGGCTTCAGTTCTTTTTTTGCATATTATCGCACTATAGACTATTGTACCTAATTCCAATTACCAGTTTTGTCCTTCGTACTAGCATGTTGAAATAATTCTGTACCTACTCTATAAAAGAGACCTTACGTACTGTAAATTCAATCTCTACTTCTGCCCGATCCGAAAAGATAAAATTACTCAGACATGCCATCTACTGTCCGACCAAGTGATTACGTCGCAGCGTCGTAGAAAGGGAGGAAATCACATGACCGTTAATTACTTAACGAGACCCTTTTATTTATGTTATTTTAAAGAATTGTGTGGGTATAATATTACGTAGACGTCAATTCCTAACAGAAATTAATGTTATCAGAAAGGAGCTAAGACAGCCCAGCTACTAGCATTTACAGAGAGGCGGACAGAAGCAGGTGGGGAAAACCGGGACTCGACGTAGGCAAATAGAAAATGATGCAATATTGAAAGCTCTTTCGTCACTCGAAAACGCGAACATATTTTTGGAACGTACTGTTTACTGCGACCGTAAGGCTGCTATGACTGTATATGCGGTCTTGGATCTGTGTGGATGACAGTTGAACTTCATTAGTAGAAGGGGTGAGAGTGAAGTACATTCAAAACTCAGGTACAATAAAAATTGAAGTAAAAATAAAATGATGTCCCTGTACAAGACTCTCAACGCCTAGAGGGTAGGCAATCTTTATAATAATACACGCGACTGCACTGAATTCACACAGTGCTAATGCACATGAATGTCCATCCTTCACCTATACCAGAGACGGGCAAAATGTAAGGAGCAATTGATGCAGCCTGCATGACAACAAAATGACAAGGAGGGAAGAACAAGAAAGAGTGAGACAGGCGAATAACAAGCCTGCAGTGTTGGTCATTGCTGCATTTAAAACAAACAGGATCTCACTATACATTGAAAGAAGAAACGCGTTATGACATAATGTGAAACCAAATGAAAAATCTATACAAACTAAATAATAAAGTAAACAAAGAAAATAATATTTTGAGTGACATGTCAGTTCACTCGGACTAATGTTATTCTCTGATCCTAAGAACCATGTTATCAAACTTTTGATTTATTTCTGTAACGGTTATTTTAATTGTGCCAATACATGTCACTATACAAAAAGAGATTTATACGTGTATTTTACTTAAGCTATTTTGTTTTCATTCTTTCGTCTTTAATTCTTGTGTAAGTGTAGAACGTTCCCTTCCTAAAAATAATTTGTTGAATTAATAACATAATTTTAAGATATTTTGAGGGAAAATAACTTGTGCAATATTAATGTAAAGCAAATATTGTAAAAATAATTACAAAATAAATAAATATATGCTGTATTTGTGGAACTATAAAAGGCGTTGATAGAGTGGATTGGAATAACCGATGGGGATCCCGAAGAAAATTGGCATGGATTGGATAGAGATGAGATTGTTTAGTAACCTTTATATGGAACAAAGAGTCGAAGTCAGGATAGAAGAAATGTCACAAGGAAGTGAAATAGGAAGATGAGTACGACAAGGATGTCCTTTATCATCTACCCTGATTTAGTGAAGTGTATAAGATTTGCTTATGATATGTCGTTGTTAGCAGAAAAGGAGTTGATATGAAGGGATATGCTACTAGAGGTAAATGACAGCTGTGAGCAATATGGAATGAAGATAAATGCCAACAAGACTAAGACCATGGTCATAGGAAGAAAAGTATAGAAGGTAAACTTGCGAATTCTAATTGAAGCAGTAGAGCAAGTGGACAGCTTCAAATACTTGGTGTACTATAAACAGTAACATGAGCTGCTGCCAAGAATTCAAAAGGAGAAAAGCAATGGGAAAGGAAGTTTTTATAGAGAAAAAGAACATCTTATGCGGACCTCTGGAGAAAGATAGAAGATGAAAGTAGTGAAATGCTTTGTGTGGAGTGTAGCATTGTATGGGGGCAGAAATATGAACATTACGACGAAGTAAAGAGAAACGACTAGAAGCATTTGAAATGTGGATATGGAGAAGGATGGAACGTGTGAAATGGACAGACGGAGTAAGAAACGAAGCTGAGTTGGAAAGAGTGGGTGAAGAAAGAAGGATGTTGAAACTGATCAGGAAGAGCAAAAGGAATTGGTTGGGTCACTGGTTGAGAAGAAACTGCCTTCTGAAGGATGCGCTGGAAGGAATTGTGAACGGGAAAGAGTTAGGGGCAGAATAAAATATCAAATGATAGACGACATTAAGCTATATGGATCATATGAGGAGACAAAGGGGAAGGCAGAAAATAGGAAAGACTAGAGAAAACTGGGTTTGCAATGAAAGACTTGCCCTTGGTCAGAACACTGTGAAAGAATGTTATAATCAATCCAGAAACAATAAATTTCTTAATAAAATGTATACAAAACACCGATACTTATATACATATATATAATCGTAATTATTATAGATATAGAACGTATTAATGTATATAATAATAAACAAATGCCAGCCTCTAAACGCTCAGGTTGATAACCCCACTCCAAGATTAAAATAAAGTTGGAATTATTCTTCTCTCAAAAAATAAATACAACGAACCTATTGCTTACCTTTTTCTATTGCAATGATCTGTATGAACTTCTGTATAATATCTTCTTGCATTCGTGTGCTGTACTCCTAGTAAATTTTTTAACACAGTTGTCACATAACATTTTCACCTTTCGAATAAACACATATTTTTCTCCCCATTCCTCCTTATAATTATCTTCTTGTACTTACTCTCGAACACTGCTTTGAACAAGACATCGTGTTGGTGGCACTAAATAAACTGTGAGCAATACAGCATTGAAGTCTATGTTTGGTTGGTTTTGTTTTTCGCTTGAGTGGTAGCCTGACTTCACGACGATCACAGAGTTTGTGTTGCGACACACATTTTGTCCGCCAGTGACCTACAAAATCGGAAAGATTTTCTTTCGGTCCTCCGTACACACAAAACTTGCTCATTATCACAGTAGCAGCGCAACGGATAAAAGTGACATATCTCAAGACAGAGGCCTCGATCTATATAAGAGGCGTGTTACTAGTGTAATAATGAATAACACTTATTTAAATAGTCTAAAGTCTTCACATCTAGTTCTCATATCTAGATATATAGTAAGTTCCCTCGTATCCGACACGCAAATAACCGGCAATACCAAAACAACGGCAATATTTACTCGGCCAAAAAAAAGTCATTCATGTGAAAGGGAAGATGTGAGTGGATTTCGTTGATCGCACATGCAGCATGTTGTTTACTCTTTACATTGTTCACGCGTGATAACATAGAGAGAAAACCCCATTATTTCCCTGGAGTAGATTGGGTAGCATCGGTAAGCTGTTACTTGGCCTCGCAAACAATGCGCAGAGACGATACTTTAAATTTACCACTTGAACTCGCCCGTTTCGAAGGGGTGTTGGACGAGTCTATATAGGAAAGTATGAAATTCTCTGTTCCTACAGCACGTAAAAGTTTCATTCGAGTGATAGATTGTATACGTAGCAGACATTAGAAGTATGTTAAGAAGGTTCAAATCATCGAGCGTTACTTTATCGTCTTCATACTTGCGACGTTGGCTACACTGCTCTTCACGTCACGTGGCCGATTTTTAAAATTGTCATAAGGTTACGAAAACGTTTAGTATTTTTACGCTATCATGTGTGTATGTATTTATTCACACTGCAATGGTTATATACCCGGTGGCAGTGGTAACTAATTACACTCAATAATGACAATAATAAACTTATTCATTAAAAATACAATTAATAATAATACTAATAATTAATACTAACAATAATTATAATAATAATAATAATAATAATAACAATAACAGAGAATATCCTAAATTAAATGAAGCACGATCACTTAAAATAACATTTAAAATAAATCTAATTTGTAACTTAAACCTAAGTTCGAAATAAAACCCACGAGTATATATGTTCATATCTGCACAAGTACCTTTCAACACTACACTCATTTCGCTGTCAACTCACTCACTGCACTGGAACTACGACACATTCCACTGATTCTATCCTGATTTCACTAACACTTCCAAAACATTTCACTGTTCAAATACTTTGCACTACCACTATAAACTATAAAGCTTCACTGACAGGATAACGTTTCTCTTACACAACACACTTCACTGACACAACATAATTCTTCACTGATACAACACTTCAATAACAACATATCATTTACATCCTTTAAATACTGTGTATAATTACCGTCTATTAGTAAGGTCCTTAAGCCTGTTTTTAAATACATTTTTGGTTGTTGGTAAAGCCTTTAGTAAGTCTGCAGGTAAAGCATTCCAGTCCCTGATAGTACGATTGAGAAAAGAAAACTTTCCAGTGTCCGTCCTCTGTCTTCTTTCCCTCAATTTATATGAGTGGTCGTTCCTTGAAGAGTAATTTGGCGGCTGCAACCTATTTTTTATTTCTCTCCAGGCAGGCTCACCTCTGTATGTTTTGAACAGTGCGCATAATCGAATTCGCGTTCTCCTGTCCGTGAGTGTGTCCCATTTTAATGGTGAATTTTTCCGACAACACTTGAGAGGCCGTCTTTGAATCTTTTCCAGTGTCTTAATATGTTCTAATCTGTAAGGATCCCAACATGCAGCACTATGTATTACAATACTTATGAAGTGATGAATGTACATTACCGTATTCAGTACTAAAAATAAACATTGTACAGCACGTATTTCACAATTTTATTTTTTTAATATCTATATGCAATTACTTAATTTTGACATGAGAAAAATCTGTGTCCTGTACAGTATGTCTTTACATAACCTATGAACGTATTTTCCAATTATCCGGCAAAATCAGTTATCCGGCACTGGCTTTGTCTCACAGTTGCCGGATACGAGAAATCTACTGTATTTATATTTTGTTTTTGTAGAAGTTCCAGTTTGCGTGGCAGTAACTTTATGCATGTCCAGAATGCAGCATTAGTGGATATTATTGCTAGATGAGACTTGCTGTGTGCATTGAGAATTGTACTCCTCGTCTTCATTAATGTTCTCGCACTGTCACTGTCCTGCACAACGAGCACTCAGTTGGCTATACGTGCCGACCATCCCTTGGGCTAGCTTGATAATAATTCAGAACACGACTGCTTTCACAAAATCAAATATTCATACTCTCACTTCTCATGATTAGTAGGAACCTAGGATAATTCCCATCCGCCCTCTCTCTGCTTGTCTGACTTGGTTATCGTTTCCGTCAAAGGTTGCCAACTCTGTCGCTGGAAGTATGAACGTAGAGCTGCTGAATTTATAACAACCCATTACACATTTATTCATATTAAGACAAACTTTGAGAAAAATGTTTTTTTTTTTCGTGTACTGTTAGTGAGATAGTTTTATGCATTTACGCAAAACTGATTATGCTAAGAAGGAGACTTCACTGTATTTAGCATCAATAAAGATTTTTCATTGTTGGATACACACTTTTAACACCTACATAATCATTGATTAACTTTATAACTTCTTTACAGTGTTAACCCTCCAGAGACCCGAGATAGTTTTATGCATTTACACAAAACTAATTATGCTAAGAAGAAGACTTCACTGTATTTAACATCAATAAAGATTTTTCATTGTTGGATACACAATTTTAACACCTACATAATCACTGATTAACTTTGTAACTTCTTTACAGTGTTAACCCTCCAGAGATCCGAGATAGTTTTATGCATTTACACAAAACTAATTATGCTAAGAAGAAGACTTCACTGTATTTAACATCAATAAAGATTTTTCATTGTTGGATACACAATTTTAACACCTACATAATCACTGATTAACTTTATAACTTCTTTACAGTGTTAACCCTCCAGAGACCCGAGATAGTTTTATGCATTTACACAAAACTAATTATGCTAAGAAGAAGACTTCACTGTATTTAACATCAATAAAGATTTTACATTGTTGGATACACACTTTTAACACCTACATAATCACCGATTAACTTTATAACTTCTTTACAGAGTTAACACTCCAGTACTCGCACGGAATACATTTCCTGTTTATTACGTCATCACACCTCCAATTTCAATTCTAATAGCGTGACATTTTTTAGTACATTAATGCTGTGTCGAATGTTAGCTTTTCACGCGCTCCCTCCTCTGGGCTTCACTGTGAAGACACTTTTTTATGCGCACATATCATTTAAGGTGTCCGGAACAATTTCAGAAGCAGCTCAGATACTGCAGGGATGGCATGATATGGGTTCATAATTCTTTACGATGTTATCATTTGTAGTAGATAGATAGTAGATAGATAGATGGATTTATTGAGTAATATTATGCATACAGATTTTATATTATCATAATTTTCTCTAAAATCCAATGCACGGGTCTTCTGACCGTACGTGCTTTGTACCCCAAAGAAGTCATCTTTTGTAGGTTCCCCCCCCCAATCCCTAAAATAACACACATATTAAAATGGAAATGGCACAATAAAACAAATTAGATAATATATCCTAACCTAAAAGACATAAAAGGGAACTCCTTTTCTGACTTAGCATCGAGAATGTTAGATATTTTCTCCGTACTTGTTCCAATTCGACACAATGTAATAAAATATGCTTATAGGAGTCCTTTTCTTTGCAAAGCGGACAAAGACGCTCCCCTTCTTCGTTGACAATTTTATTACCCTTCCATGCCCCCAATCTTAGCCACGCTAAATCTGCTCTGCTGTCTTTGTTACAAGAGTTTATGTAGTCACACTTCCCCCAGTTAAGCATGAGATCTGATTGTAAATGTAGTGAGGACTTTTCCGAACATTGGAGCAAAATCTCTTGCCTCTCGATATCAATTAAACGCATCTTCACATTACGTCATACATTCCTCCTGTTATTCTCTCCTTTCTCCCACACACATCCCATTCCTATTATGATGGAGCCCTCTGTGCAGTTTATAAACCCACCCCTTCTCGCAAACCTCTCTTTGTTGAACTTTGTAGCAAATCGACTGTAGAAGCGTCTGATCCCCAAATATAATTTTTAACCAGTATTTTATCACCCTAACTTTCATAATTTCGTTTTGTAGCCCAAACTTCTTTAGCACCCCGCAGTTAGCTGTGCTTCTGACAATTCCAAGTATTCGTTTCAGGAAGTCCGTTTATACCTTATTTAGTTTTCCCGCATTTTCCCAACCCCAAATTTCCGCCCCATACAACATAGATGACCTAACCACAGATCCATATACTAGCTCCAATGTTGCTGCAGGAATATCTGGCACTTTACTGATCAATTTCTATACCTCTGCACTCTTTACCCCGCACTTGCGTTTAGTTATGTCAACATGCTTAGTCCATCTCCCGTTCATTGATAAAGTAACCCCTAAATATATGAAATGTTTCACATTTTCCAATATGTGCCCGTCGTATGTATAGTAGTGGGAAAAAAACCGGACCTACCTTTATAGCTGATTTCAGAGCCTTGTTCACTCCAGAGCATCGGTGCATATTCCTTGGACCCGAAACCACCTGTGCAATTGAACAACAGCCACGCAGCTGGTTACTGTTTTCCTGCGGTTTTTTTGCCACTACTGACAAAATGTTCAGGCGCGGCGCAAAGCAACATTTTGTTTGGTGCAAAATAAATTACATTCGCAATATAGATCCTGATTTTATGGCCTTGAATTGATTGAAGATTGTTTTGGAGACCACTGGTTCTTATTCTAAAAATGTTGTATTTGACCCCTATATCAGCGAATAAGGTTTGAGTACAGTCTTATGAATCGCACGGTAGAATTTACGTATTTAGTACAAAGAGACAAAGACCCTTCCTGTTCACCAGCACGTAATACAGAGCCATCAACTCTCGCTCCTGTCTCTATTTATCTCAAACAAGAATCCTTGTTATACTCTACATGTGAAACTTCATGGATATTGGATAGGATTTAAATAGGAGGGCAGACAAAATCTTTTATACATATGTGGATTTGGATCATCGTTATATTACTAACATATTCGGTTTCAAATAGGGCCTACAAGGAAATATTTCGGCTCTTTGTAAAATATAGTTGTAAATTATTTATAGCTCAATAAATTTATTCGATATCACAATAGGAAAAGAGTTTTGTATCACGAATTTCGATATAAAATGAAATGTGTGAAGAGTTCGAAGAAATATCTGAGATATAAAGACAGGTGTATGTGTGGGATCCTTTTTATGACCTTAATGCTAGCAAGCAATAAAGGAGAGACTTGAATAAAAATAAGGCACTTTATTGCGCACCCCTAAGGCAGGTATGTAAGGTCAAGGGGTCAGTTATTTCGATCTGAATTTCAAAGTACGATTACAGTGGTTACGAAGCAATCAACGATACGCGGTGAAGGTTAACCGCTACAGTTGTGGTTACAGAACTACCGTCATAAAGGTAAATGTAAAGATAGGATTCGATGTTTCAGTAATCCAGTATTGAAAAGAAAATGAAGTTTATGTACATAAAATTGTCTCCAATATTATATTGTTTGTGAGAAAAATAATGAGCTAAATGTTGTCTATGTGAAGGCATATAATATACTTCATAATAATAAAAAAAAATCAGTAAAGTTACTGTAATGAGTTACAAAAATAGCTAGCAACGTGAAGATATGTCTACAATTTCGAGAATCATATTCAAATATATGTTTATATGTGTACGTGTTTGTATATTTTCATTCCCTACAGATATTATCCAAATACCGTTCCAGTCATTTTATTGTCCTAGTGTCATTTACACCCACATATAAACTCGTCCTGCTGGGTTTTTATTTTCATCCTTTCCCAGATGGTTTCCAATTAACAGTTGCTAATGGGTGTCTCTTCTTTTCCACTTGTATGACATGGAAGTAACATTTCTTTACTTTCTCATTAGCTTTTATTAATTGTGAGCGTGATATTCTGGCTCCTCTAATAAGAGTTAATTCGTGGCTTCTATCTTCTCTTATTTGATGGTTAGATTCTTGCATTTCAGAATCCCTAGCCATAGAAATTATATTATTATCATTATTAGACTAAATATTTCTACTTCCTAAATATTTAACCACTTTCCATTCGCGTCTGCTATCACATATTTCTGGGAACTTTATCTGTGGTGTGGGAAGTAAAGCATATTATGTTCAACCAGAGAAATATTTAAAGAAAACAAAACAAATGCAAGCGTAACCTGTGATGATAACCGCTATAATGTTCACTTGCACATGTTCTAGGCGCGCATTCAATAGGTGACTACAGATGAGGAAGCGAAGCCTGGCATTTGAACTGTGTGATAGAAGAAAGAATGAGATTTATTTTTTTAATTTTCATTTTGGTTATTTAACGATGTTGTATCAAGTACTAGGTTATTTGGTGTCGATTGGATTGGTATTTGGCAAGATGAAGACGATGATTTGCCATAGATTACCTGACATTCGTCTTACAGTTGGCGAAAACCTCGAAAAAAAACAGGTAATCAGTCCAAACATGAATTGAACGCAGGCAGGCAGGAGGCAATCACCTTAGCCGACTGAGCTATCTGAAAGAGGTTTTTTTCATAATGGTTAACATTATATGAATCTACCGATACGGAAGTTCATCTCACAGTCAGATTAAAACCTATCTCACTCTCAAGAGTTGACTTGCAGGTTGGATCGGCAATATCTCTCTTTGGTAGCTGATAATGTTCAGAAGCAAATGTAAGGTAACTTGTATCTTATGTCGGAGTGAGAGTTGATATTATTGTTAACGGCAGTTTTGTCGTAATTAATTTCGATTTTTATTTCAAAATTTAGAAAACTTTAACTTCTAATGCACTGTGCTTGCCGTTTAAACGCTGTTTCATCAGAAAGAGGGTTTGTTTCATAATGGTTAACATTAGGGGAGAGTCGGGTAGTATCGGACGGCGGGGTAATATCGTTCAGTGAAGCATGTTATTAATCATTGGAAACCTTGTTCATTAACTGTGGATAATTTATGAAATTTCCTTTTCCAATAACGCGAATTATTGAAACACTGTTTGCATTAACTGTAATTGTATGTATTCATATACCCGAAAGCCAGATTTGTATAATGCATGTCACTGTTCGTTAACAGAAAACCACAAATTCAAGTCACACAGAAAATGTGCACTCAATGTTGGATCTATCGTCTTGTCAACCCACTTGAGTGGATAAAAAAGGGAATAATAGAGTTGAGGTCTGATAGAGTTTATGGGTAGCTCAGTCGGCTGAGCGTTGGCACGCTTAGCTAAAAGTCCCGGATTCGATGCCCGGTTCCGGAACAATTTTTCCTTTGAAATCATTCGTCATAAATAGTTTACTTTCAAAGCAACTGAAAGTAAATTATAAAAGCACAAAATTTCTAAGTTAGGTGACATTCTTAAAATCTATATGACCTAAGAAGAGTAAATTGAATTAAGTAAAATATAACTTGAGAATTCTGTATCATCCCTAAACAGTTTTATTCGTAAGATAGAAAGGAAAAATGTTGAAATATGATCATAGGCTTACCTATTTTTCACTAGATTTTCATAATTTTGTTAGTATATGAAACGAAATTACCTGACTTCCCATGCAAATTAGTTCAACATACCTTCATTTCTATGATGCAGCTCAGAGATAGCGATCTGGAGTCAGAGTTTGAAGCCGCACATGGGCGTGCTTTATAACCTCACTCGAGCTGATTATTAACTGATTGAGCTTTTCCCTAGTTTTCCATATTTGTAAGGCGAAGGTCAATTAGACCTAATTCAGCGGCGTCTCCTAAAACTTCAAAGTAATGTGAAGATAACACTTAATCACTAAAACTTGGATGATAGGTACTTACAACGTTAAAAATAGCCAAGCAGAAAAGCCAGACATAAATGATTCAGGCACATGAAATATTCATTAAAATCCGAACTGTCATTAAAAATGTACATAATGGATATATGAATTATAAATACTTTCAAATATTTTACTATGCTGCATTTTTAACAGAGCAGCTGTGTTTTATGATGCTTTCACTTGTGAGAAATAAGGCCTATCTATCGGTCCGACTACTAGACTAACATAATTCTTAACAAGAAATAAACGAATTATTAGGCTGATTTGTTAGAAATGAACACGTAACAATTAAAAGTGTACAGTTCCCATTTTAAATTTTAATTGGGCCTAAATGATGTTTTAACTGATAAGAAATGTAAAAGTCTATATCTGAAATAATATAATACAATTTACATTTTCTAGATTAATCATGTATTATGTGAAAAGAAGAAATAATTCAAACTTTGTTTATAGAAACATATCAAAAGAAATCATCTGCATTAATAAAATCTTCTGTCACCATAAGATTCATGAGTACATGTCCCGTGGCTATGTCACCGATGGGTATGGAGGGGGGAAATAGGTTTTAGTTTGACAAGCAAACATTCTGATGGGGACAGATAAAAAACTTACATTTTTTCCTTCCACCGTGTTAATAATATCAAAACAAGTGCTTATACAAATTTTGGCTACTCCGTCGCAATTACGAGGGCCGTCCAGAAAGTAATTTTCCGTTAGGCTGTTCACAGAAAAAAAAAACACAATATCATGGAAAGATTTATTGAAATACATACGGCTATTGTTACGCTATTTTTCAACATGTTCTCCGCCGGAATTGAGACATTTTTTCTAACCATGGGATCAATTTTTGTATCCTTGTGTCGTAGAAGTTTGCCGCCTGGGATCAGAACCGGTATGACAAATGTCTCATTTCTGGTAGGGAATATGTTGAAAAAGAGCGCAAGAATTGCTGTATTTCTTCCAGTAAATCTTTCTATGAAATTGTACTTTTTTCTGTAAACGGCCTCAGGGAAGATCACGTTCTGGATGGCCTGGTAATTACCAAAATTTGTACAAGCACTTGTTTTGACATTATTAACATGGTGGAAGAAATAAATTTAACTTTTTTTATCTGCCTCCATGAGAATGATTGCTTGTGAGATGAACTTCTATGTCGGTAGATTCGTATAATATTAACCACCATGAAACAAACTCTCTTTCTGATAGTTCATTCTTTCCCCTCTCTTACAGCTCACAAGCCAGGTCTCTCTTCCTCATCTATACTGACACAAAATTATTCATCCCTCTCTCATGAAACCTTCGTCTTCATCATTACTCTTCTTCATTTACTTGTCTTTTCCAACCTTCTTCTTTTGTCATTATAGAGGTTGTTAGCATGTGGAACTGCAAAGCAGATTGAAAGTGAATATTTGTTCCGAGTAAACAAAACAGAACAAAAATCCGCCAAACTAAAGTCATGTATATCTCAATAGATTATTATTGGAAGCTATTTTGTTATGAGAGGTCATACATGCAACAATCCTCAATAGTGGGATACGGTACTATAGATCAGCGGTTACCAACTTTTTCCGACTCGCGAACCCCTTCCACAACGACATGAGTTGGATGAACCACTGACTTTTAAATATTCATACAATAGACATGCATAAAATTTAATTCCAAGCGAAAGGTTTAATAACCTTATATTAACTTAACCCTTAACGGTTAAAACCTATAGTTACTCTAGTTACGGCTTAAAAGTTACACAACGTGTAGGCCTAGTTGCAATAATAATTAATACAAGTTTTCATTGTAATTACTCACCTCTTCCTTGGAATTCAGTGAGGAGGTTACGCCTGCTTTCCATAGCACAGAGCTTTGAAGTCAGGAACCACAGAAGTTAAATAAAGTCTCAAATCTATTTCAGCACAAAGTCTGTTTCTGTATTAATTTTTTAAATAGGCTTATAAGAAAACGACATTTCGCACACATATGAAGGGTACACGGGAAAAACGATCAAGGTTTACCAAAAATCGAAATTGGGTTAATAATGCTATCTTATAGTGGAAAGGAAGTACTATCATGTGGTCTAGCTAATAATAAGAAATAATCGTTCTTGACATTCTACTACGTCAATTTCTATTAAATACACACATAACAAAGTATTAAGTGCTTAAACTTTAAAATTCGTTTTTCTCGAAACTTTCTAAAATGGACCTTGATCGTTATTCCCGTGTACCCTTCATATGTGGATGAAAAGGCCAATAAAGTCGTTATGGATTTATTCGCTAACACTGGGAACTCCTTTAAACTCGATCAAAAACCAATTAATGACAAAGATTTATAACTTTTTTGTAACTGTAAATCAGTGGAAATTTCTTTTTCATCTACGCTTAATGTGGATTCTAAAATTGTTGACTCTTCAAAGGGATTGCGAATCCAATCATTATTGGACATAACAGGGAAATATTCTCTGAAAGTTTTTCCAAGTCCCTTCAAATGTTCTTTAACCATGTTCTTTACATTTTCGTCCAAAGAAAGATGATTTTCCACTAGGAAATCGTGAAGGGTATCAAAGCACTCGGTTTGATTGCTATTGAAACACGTTTCCCAAAAATTAAGTTTTTTAATTAATGATTGTATATGGTCATACATTATTATTATTATTATTATTATTATTATTATTATTATTATTATTATGAAAATGCCGCAGAAGGAAACAATAATAGGCCTAACTTCGAAACCCGCCATTACGGAAAAGTTTTGGCGAACCCTTGAAATATTTTGCGAACCTCCTGGGGTTGGGAAACGATGCTATAGATGACAACAATAGTTGCTGATGCAGCTGTATTAAATTTGAACACTATAATGAAGAGAAAATACTGAAGGTCAAAATGCGTAATATATTTTGTCGAAATAGGTGATACGAGTTTGCTATTCCTAAAATAGCTATTATCCCTAAAGCAGACATTTATTGCAGTATAGAACTCGGACAGGTATCTTAAAATGATCTAATATGGAAGTTGGGTTAAGTTCCCTAACATACGAGTATATACACGGGAGTAAAACAGGAAAAAAGGAGAATGTCCGAGCCATATCACCTCCTTCATTCATGAGTGAATAAAGTCGTTCTTTTTTACATCAGGGTCGACGTTAGACCGGCTATTCTTTAGCTTCCAAGTCCTTTTGAAGCAGATATTGCCAGCGCGGCACCCGCTCGTAAAAGGCGATGAAGGAGGAGAGAACGAAAGCTGTGCATCCCTCTCATAGTATGGTGCATACTTTTAAACATATCCAAAAATATATGAATGCATTGAAACGTTAGTATTCTGTTAGCAACTTCATAGATAAAGAGCGATGGAATAATAGTACATTATGCAACGAGCCTATAATCATACTAATTAAGAACCGAGTATGAATGTTTATGAAACTCGCTTGCGCTCGTTTCATAAACATTCATACTCGCTTCTTAATTACCATTATAGGCGAGTTTCATACGACTTTTTATGCTCGACCATATTTCTAACTTGAAATTATTCAGATGTATACATTTTATTTGTATCTGACGAGATCGGAAGTGACCTTGTTCTAGGTCGTGAATTGTGAGTTGTGCGCAGACGCGAAAGTAATGGTTTTTTCCGAGAAACAATAATGTCATTGACCTTGATGTAATCCCGTTAAACTTGATATAACCTTGATTATTGAATTCGACATTGAAAAATGAGATGACAAATTGAATTTATTTGAATATTATTTACAATTAACGCTAATTATTATAGTAACAGAACATAATCTTCTGCGACAGTATTGGATTTCCAGCCTCCGTGACTTTTCGCTAATTCTCTTTCGATTGCATATCCGAGAATAATCGATACTTGCGGATTTAAAACGGTACAAAGCTGACTTGTCATTGGCTGAACACCTGTAAGTTGAGTTGTCATTGGCTGAACACCTGTACTGTAATGAGTAGGTGTACTTTAATGACATGCATTAAAGGACTGCTACCAGGTGTATAATTACTACATTTCGGCATGGTCGAGCATAAAATGTGTTTACGTACATTAAAGTTGGGCACCATTGTAATATAACAAATGAAGTTATTGGATGTTAATAAAATACAAATAGAAATATATTAGTCAAAATAAAAGGAACATTTCTAAATGATAAGAATGTGAATATTCTAATAATATATCCATTATTTAAGATAATTTGTACAGCTAAACAATGAAATCTGAAACTTTACAGAAAATTTGGGAAAATTCAATATGGTCTTTTGAAGTATGTTTGTGGTGGAGAGGAAGAAACATTTTCGTAGTTTTCAAGAAATGGGTAAGGACTAAAATGAATGCTGAGAAAAGTAACAGAATTAAGGGACTGAATGGAAGAAAGTGAAATAGAAACTAGAAAATTTAGCCTGTACAAAAAAGTATAACATTGCAAGTAATCAAGATAAACGTCATTTCATGTCAACAGGTCTTTTATCTAAATAAAATATTTTCTACAAAAAGTCTATTTCTGTACGTTTAAATGCGCAATATAATCTAGGAGATATGGATATAATATAGCATTTTAAAATAAAAATCTGTATGTTACCATAAACAGCACAGCTAAACTTTGTTAATTGATTCATAATTTCAATCGTGCATTTGTTTCGTATGTTGGCTATAGTGGAAGTGCATGCATCTCGCCAAAGAAGGAAGATGTATCTATGGAGGAAGCTTCTGTCGTAGTTGATAAAGTGAAACATCCAAGAGTTATAAATAACAGTGGACAGCTTGTTATTGTTTGAAAATAATTAATTTTCACAGTAAAACTTTGTGATTCCATATTTTGTTTCCTTTTATATCTGTAATTAGTTTTATTTCCAGACGTTTGGAGAAAATAACAATTGAAATTTCATATTTTAACTATTTTGTCACACCCGTAACATTTTATAAATATTCTGTATGTTCTTGGTCAAGCGCAAATCTAAGTTTAAAAAAGATAATCCTGTTCTAAAGTTCTCGCAGATACAGAAAAAGTGTCCTTCTCTTTCAGAACTTAGCAATTAGTAGAGTTGCTGAATGAACTACATGAATGCGCAATGTCAATGAATAATTTTGTCACACCCGTAACATTGTCTTCCCCCTTCGCCATTTTAACACAAATTATATGTATTTCATAATTATTGATCAACAACTATATTTATCCTACAAACAAAACTCAGCTCGAACTCCTCGCGGCGCGCATGCTATACCCCTCTTACCGCATGCAGTAGACTTGAGAGCATGCTGGGAACGGGAGCATACGTCATCTGCGCGAGACAGTCACGCCAGCTGGTTTCTGCGCACTGAGTTTTCTTTGTTGGATGTCTGTAGGTAACTAGAGGTATATATCATAGCTTTTCAACGGCCTACAAGATAAGAAATTGGCATAATCTTATGGTCAATATAACTAAATATTAGTCACACTCGTAACAATGGAATAGACCTAACCATAAACAATAAAAATTATTTCGAGGTATGCAAAGAACACATAGAGGAGATCAGTAGAACGCTGAGAAGTTTTATGAAAAGGAGAATAATTTGTAGAATAATTTGTTGGAAAATTAGATATACAAGAGGAGAATGTTATTGCAAATTGCAATCATGTATGTTGATATTAAAAGAGTTAGAGTAATATTGTATTTAGAATGAGCAAATATGACTAAATTATCTACATTATTTCCATAAAGTAAGGAAAACTCTGAGCTGATAGCGGCGATATAACTGTAAAGACTTCCCTCATAAAGTATTTGCTAGAGTCGGTGAACTCTTGCTTCAAAAGTGGTAGCGTGCAGAAGAGATTTACAATCCCGTGTCTACGAACCTGCTGCTCCATCTTATTTACGTATAATTTCTCACGAATTCCTCATCAGACGACTAT
The DNA here is from genome assembly GCA_025594305.2 of Periplaneta americana. NCBI lineage: Eukaryota > Metazoa > Arthropoda > Insecta > Blattodea > Blattidae > Periplaneta > Periplaneta americana. The sequence continues at coordinate 36,452,765 of JAJSOF020000005.1, read as the reverse complement.
AAAATCTTGACATTGAAGTTATATTTACGGAAAACAAAATATAGTTCCCTGTCCCAATATTGCAGACTTTTTTCGATCTGTCGAATTGTATGTTGAAATACCCAAAATATTAAATACTTAATATTAATTCTTCCATCGCCAGGACTGCACCATTAATAACCTATAAGGCTCACCTATCCAATTTGGTATGTGTATTTTTTAGAAATTTGAAAGTTACAATGTAATAAAAAAAGTAAACTCAAACTCACCAACAGAAAAGACAATAGGTCAATTACGATAAAACAATAACCCTCAGCCTCAGTATTATAGATTGGGCAGCGTGCCGGTAACACCTCTATGAAGTGAATGTAATGTTCAGAAGCATCATGGAGAACAGCCTGGTAGGTGTTCTGTATTTCGATTCGTGTAGGTATCAGAAAAACACGGCGATGACCGACAAAGCATTGGAGGGATTTGTGAAGTCGAACTGGGCAAGACTACCTGATTCCTGAAGTGGTGAAGTGAAAGAAAATATAAAATGGAAACATATGAGCTTTGTGGTATTATGGTTGTCGAAATAGAAGCCCTACATTAAATCGTTACTGTGAAGTTTGCACGATTAAATGTTTTTGCATGGATTAGGTCTGAATTCTTCTACTATTTGAGTCGTTCAGAGCAGAAGTGGTGTAAGTCAAAATTGGGTACTGAGGCTTAAAGTAAAAATTCTGTAAAATACAGCGGAAAGTAGCAATTAATATGTCCTTCGTGCTCTCCACTGACTACTAATAATTTAAATAAATTGGATTTTAATTGTTATTTTGCCCTGTATTTTACAGAATGTTTACTTTAACCCTCAATACCCATTTTTGACTTACACCACTTCTGCTCTCAACGGGTAATTTATTATCACTTCAATTCAATTTCGTTATCATCGTTTAAGGTATGTTATTTATTCTTGTATAGCATATTATGTAAAATATGCTTTAACGCAAATAAACTCGATCCTTGCCTTTACGGTCCTAAGAATCCATCGTTCAATTAGTGGCTTAGCTGCAGCTACGTAGATAGTTGGCTTTGGAGAAACTTGTGTGGAACTCAATCTTGTAAAAATCGTAGGTTTAGAAGTCGCAGTATTTGAAAGGAAAATAAAATAAAGAATTAACGATGATCTTAATTGAATGAAAAAATTATATACAAGTCATCATCATCACCATCATCATCATCATCATCATCATCATAAGTTTTAGGCCGAGTGGCCTGTTACGGTTTTGTTTTCTGTCCATCTCTTTTGAAGTCTGCCAATGGATCTTTTCCGCCATGGTCGATAATTTAAAATTGCCTTTGTAGATCTGTTGTTGCTCACATGATTTTTCCAGGTTTCTTGATATCGACAAATGTATTCCATCAATGGTTCAGCCTTGAGTTCCTTCATGATTCTGGTTGTGGTTGAACTTAGTGTATCCTGCAGTCCCCTTCACGAATCTCATCTCACATGCTGTGATTCTACTAATATCATGAGCTCTTAAGGTCCAAGCCTCACTTCCACAAGAGAAAACTGGTCTTACGAGAATATTGTACAGGCGTAAACGCGTATATTTCCGAATAATTGCAGACTTAAAATCACTATTGATTATGTTAATAGTTTTAATGTATTTGTTGATTTTCTGGGGGATATCCCTTTCAGATTGAAAAGATATCAAAGAAGTGTTTATATCTGCTATGTCGTTTCAAAAATATCTGCTGAAAAAACTTTCTGTGTATTATTTATCTCCTACGTCTTTCCAAATTTAATGTTGCAAAAACATTCTATGTCAAACGAGTTTCTTGTAGGAGACTTAAAATAAGGATTTTTGTTTGTTAATTGGCAATACTGAATTTCGTTGTCACATTGTTTATTTATGTAATTACTTAATACAGTGGAAGTTCTTACGTTCGATAGAAATCAAGTTCGACATCCTATAGTTCGACTGCTTACGTAGGAGAATTAGACACTCCCCTATATCTTGTTATTCCTCATCTTTTACAATATCCACCTCGCGTCAATGGAATTCCTTGTCACAAAGTATTAGGGGCTGCAAGACAACAAACACCTTTAAGAACAGCTTAAAAGATAACCTTATTACCATCCAATCATACTGATTTAAAATATTACAGACTACACTGTTGCTTTTTTCTTTAGACATCATCCTGATTGTGCTGCATTTTCAAAATTGTCTCATAATAATCTCTTTCTTTTATCTAATATAATTTGAAATATATTAACATTCTATGTATTTTAGTTTAATTCTGCTACACAGTTTATTTCAGTGTTTAATTAATAGTTCATAGTATTTTGTTGTTTAATTCGTAAATAACTCTTGTATATATGTAACTCTCATCTAAATCAAATTGTTGAATTCTTTGTAAGTTCATGCATATGTATATACACTTTTGCTGGTTGTGTGGAAGAGAATTAGCCTTAACTCTGCCAGGTAAAATAAATTATTATTATTATTATTATTATTATTATTATTATTATTATTATTATTATTATTATTGGGCACTAAGAAATGGGTTTGCCATTTGAATGGAAATTAGTCCTGTGTCTTGTAGTGATACTTTTGTTAAAGGAAAACAGAATATTTTATTGATTAGGACATCCATATTCATCACTGATTTTAAAATAATGAACTCTTCTTTTTCTATTTGAGAACGGTGTCGTTTGTGAGACGGAATTGTCGAAACTCACTGTGGTACTGGAAGCGCATACACAAGTCTCGGGGCGGGCAGGAAATGAAAGTACATTACTGTATTCGTTGATGGATAACCAATAAGAATTTGTGTTCATTTCACCTGCCACACTCACTACCCTTATTTGGTCAGACTTTTCATTTCTGTTATATCGAACTTAGGAGAGTCCACTGTATATGATCGAAGAATTAACTCCTATGTTAATTCTTTCTACACCGATATAGGTACAAAATTCCCTATGTCTTTTTCTCTTCCAAAAATTAATCTTTCTTTTCTTCTACATAATCTAAATAATATTAGTATGGTTTTGAAAAATATTTCAGTATTGTAAATGTTAATTTGGTTATGTGTCTAAGTTTTAATTAGTTTTTACCTCCCTCTATAACAGTTTTTCACATAGAAGTTTTGCATTCTGCAGCACCGAATGTTAGCATCTGTAGGCATTGGATAAATAAAAAAGAAACACCAAAAATCCATTTATGTGTAGAAACTAGAACTTATCTTTATTTGCAGTAGCCGTGGATTAAAGTATATTCAGTATAAAGACTTAACTTATATGTTTCTGTAAAATTAAATTCCACGTGTTTTATGAGGGGTGAAAATGTTACTAAAACCTGCGGCATTTCAAACGACTGCAAAATGAGAGGTACAGTAATATCTTGCGTAAAATTTATTGAGTTTTACCCCACAGTCACCATTTTCTGTTACGAGTGAATTATGTTGGACCAATTAGACCTCAACCCCGAATCCACAAATTACTGACGTGGCGACCCTTCGATTTATAGTCTCTATTAATTTCAGTACCTTCTGTCCGTATCGCAGCTACATTGAACTTGAAGCCTTGGTATTGTGTGCAGGATTATCTCCCAGCTTATCGCAAAGGATTAGCAGTCAATACGTCGGGGTACGACTCTTTCAGTACTTTTACAGCCCACATTACAGCCCCTCTGTTTTTCAGGGAATTGATAGCAGTGCTTAGGGTAGGTTTTGTGTGGAGATTTAATCAATACCCCAGTTGCTCGACATAGAGTCAAATATGGCTGAATTTCTCTTACACTCTAGATTTTTGGTACACTGGTAAATAATTTATATTGTGACATGTCGCTCAAACTGATCTGACTTGATGGGAGTCATATTAGTCCATCCTTTAAGTCAGCTATGGGGACTACAAGCAAAGTAGGGAGGGAACGTTTCTTACTCACCTCACATTCGTTTGATTGGCAGGCGAGGGGTTAGGTAACTCAGTTGTTTTCCTAAGTCAAGTGCAGTGGTGGATTCGACACACGTTGCGCATCAGTAATTTCGCCGCTGTTAGTTCTTGTTTCAAAATCTTTACAGTCTTTTGTTTTTATGAAGTAAATGTGTCATACAATAATATTACAGCCACCTACTGTGATTAGGCAAATTATATATTTTTAAATGTTATAAGCATTCCTTTATCATGTGCACGAACATTTCTTGAACTTGTGATAGACATAATGAATTGTTTCTTTTTAAAAACAAGAAGCAAAAAAATAAAGCTCCATTGACATTTAACTGTACAATATATTAAAATATATAATGATGAACATAATAAATTGTTTTTTTAACCAATAAAAAAAGTAACTAAGCTCCATTGTCATTTAACTTGAAAACATATTAAACACCATATAATATCAATATTATTAATTGTTTCTTTGTAAACACACTAAAGAAAGTAAGCAAGCTCCATTGTCATTTAACTTTAAAACATATTAAACAAAATATATGAGATATGAATGCAAGGAAATACTACTGTAGGCCTATACTGCTAGTTATCTTTTTTTTTTTTTTTTTTTGATGGCCCTCTGAGTTTCTCCTTATTAACTAAAAGAGATATATTTGGCTCTAAAGTAGAACAATTCTATGGTGTTTGGGTAAAGGAGTATGTCATTTTTTTGTCCAGGTGAAATTTTGTTCCCCATATGAACACACAAGTTAAATTATACAAGTGGGTGTGTAAAAATTAAAGAATACTAGCAGCTGATGTGTTTTATTTGTGTAGAAAATTATTTGTAGTAAAGGTTCCAAGTTTAATTTTCATTTATCTCCGAACTCATTTTTATGACTTATCTCCCTTTACCCAAACACCACAGAATTCAAACGTAATACTGAAACTAAATGCATGTCTGCGATCCTAGACCTGGAGATACGTTTGGTCATATTCATTTTGGAAAAAAAAAACTGCTCACAACAGTAAGTTGAGCCAAACATAGAAATAATACGCACTGGAAATGTGCGCAGATTAGGGAATTGCTCCTCTGGTAGGTATTTAAAAAGATCTACAGTAATCCATTTTTTCTTAAACATTTACTGGCGTGCTCGTCTGCATCTCTATAGTGACTCTGTAACACCAAATACAAATGGATTATTGAACAGGCACATCTCCTCCATTGTAGTTACTTCTGAAAATCTTTCTTGGAAAGAGAACGCATCAAGTAGGCCTAATACGCACTCAAAGTTTTAAATAAGTAAGTTCAGCTCCAGATACTTAATAAAATAATAAGTAACTAAACCCCGAAAATACCATAAACATATCTTATTTTGTAGCTTTTCACAAATATTACGAAAATAGCTTTTAAAATTGTAAATAAATATCTGCATGATCACCAAGTCCGCTTTATACTTCCGATCAAAGTGGCGTTTAATATTGAAGCGTTTTATATGCACAATTTTAAACCCGCATATTAAGCACCAGACTTTCTTCTTTCTGTAAATAACAAAAAATTCTTTCTGCCACTCTTCTTGAAACTGACGTCCCGAGATCGAAGCCATACCCGCCACTGAATGAAGTGTGTCTTTAAGAAGCACCAGGCGGAGGAGATGATCGGTGAAGGGGATGGTCGGTGGAGTGAGGTAAGGAGGCTTTGAGTGCAGTGGCTCTTCGGAGCCATTTTTCCCCATGGTTGCTTTAAGTAATAACGTCAAATCATCTCAGCATTTGTGTGAAACAAACGCTTTTGATGACATGAAAATATTTGATAGATTGGATATCACGGTTTATAATTATTTATTTTCCTATTTTTTTAATCTGAGTTTTGACTATAACATTTTGAGTACTTGTAAATGAAACCTTTGGCAAGATTCTTTGTTTTAATCTGAGATGGAGTACATTAATTCATGCATAGTGTTTTGCCCAAGATCAGGTCTTTAACTGAAAATCCAACTTTCTCCAATCTTTACTATTTTCTGCCTTCCTCTTTGTCTCCGCATATTATCCATTTCTTCAGCCTGTGAATGCACATACATACATGTATTTATTTATTATTATAGCTTACGTATACTTTGTCGTATTTTACGCTATATTTACACTTGAACTACCATGAAATTTGAAAAAGTTAATCAAAAAATATTATTTACAGTTTAAAGTTAATTTTACGCCTAGATGTGTTTTATATTATGATATAGTCTATATGAAACCTGCATTTCGTTTCGTTACAGAACACGGAGAAATGCTAATTAATATTTAATGTTCATTAAAAATGTATTTCATACCATACAGTGGTTGCTAATTGCATTTATGTATTCCTTCTGCATGTAATGAACTCCAAAGTTATGCTTCTACTTTTTACGCTGGATGAATATAGCGGAACAAGGATATTTTTATATATGCATTTAATACTTCTTGTTCTGGTGTAGGGCTTCTAGATGCATGAATAATTTCATAATATTCTCGCATCTTCATATATTAAGGAAACATTTAGGAACATTTTATAACAGTAGATGCTTCCTACGTATAAGTCAGGACTTCGTTTTTTTACTGCATTATGAATTAAAGCTGCGATTCAAGAAGGTAGGCCTATGTATATTCTATAAAAATGTAAAATAAAATATTTAATACCATCTAAGTCAAAAAGTGTGTCCAGACAACGTTGAAACTTACTTCACACATGCATAGGATTCTTTTCCTCATAAGAGTAAGCAGTAAACTTCCTCGGTTTAATTTATAAAAATGGCATCAGTATTGAATAAAATCAAGAAATTACGGCGTGTACTTACTGAAGGAAAACTGGATGAAATTTAGGAAAGAACACAGCTCACATAAATTCTTCGCCGTATCGCAGGAGAAATTGGTGTCTCTATAAACATAGCTTATGCATCCACTAAAATTCTTATATCTATATCTAAGCCTTTTGGCGTGACAGTGGTACATGAACAGCAACCTAGGGATAATCCTCATTCAATTTAGGAACTGAAAGATATCACTATTGTTTAGTCATCTGTTTCATTCCCATAAGTGATATCAGTAAGACATCACTCATGAAGCAACTGAGCCAGGAGATAATGAGGTTGGGTGTCAAGTTTCCAACGTTCTGAATTCAAAGTGGAGTCGAGTACAAGAGGAGAAAATGGAATCCTTGGCAAACAAAGAAGCCGAAGACCACTGCTGCGGAGTACAAGAGACGATACAGATAGCGCAAGAGAGCCACGGAACACGTGAGTTCCGTGCACTTTGTAGCTTTGGAATAGAAGAGACGATACAGATAGCGCAAGAGAGCCACGGCACACGTGAGTTCCGTGCACTTTCTGTAGCTTTGGAATACAAGAGACGATACAGATAGCGCAAGATAGCCATGGCATACGTGAATTCCTTGCACTCTCTAGCTTTTCAATACAAGAGATGGTAGAGATAGCGCAAGAGAGCCGCGGCACATGTGAGTTCCATGCACTCTATAGCTTTGGAACACAAGAGACCGTACAGATAGCGCAAGAGAGCCATGGCACACGTGAATTCCGTGCACTCTCTGGCTTTTCAATACAAGAGATGGTAGAGATAACGCAAGAGAGCCGCGGCACATGTTAGTTTCGTGCACTCTATAGCTTTGGAACACAAGAGACCGTACAGATAGCGCAAGAGAGCCATGGCACACGTGGTTCCGTGCACTTTATAGTTTTTCAATACAAGAGATGGTAGAGATAGCGCAAGAGAGCCGCGGCACATGTTAGTTCCGTGCACTCTATAGCTTTGGAACACAAGAGACCGTACAGATAGCGCAAGAGAGCCGTGGCACACGTGAAATCCGTGCACTCTCTAGCTTTTCAATACAAGAGATGGTAGAGATAGCGCAAGAGAGCCGTGGCACACGTGAAATCCGTGCACTTTAGCTTTTCAATACGAGATGGTAAAGATAGCGCAAGAGAGCCGTGGCACACGTGAAATCCGTGCACTCTCTAGCTTTTCAATACAAGAGATGGTAAAGATAGCGCAAGAGAGCCGTGGCACACGTGAAATCCGTGCACTCTCTAGCTTTTCAATACAAGAGATGGTAAAGATAGCGCAAGAGAGCCGTGGCACACGTGAAATCCGTGCACTCTCTAGCTTTTCAATACAAGAGATGGTAAAGATAGCGCAAGAGAGCCGAGGCACACGTGAAGTTCCGTGCACTTTCTAGGCTTTTCAATACAAGAGATGGTAGAGATAATGCAAGAGAGCCGCGGCACATGTTAGTTTCGTGCACTCTATAGCTTTGGAACACAAGAGACCGTTCCAGATAGCGCAAGAGAGCCGTGGCACACGTGAAATCCGTGCACTCTCTAGCTTTTCAATACAAGAGATGGTAGAGATAGCGCAAGAGAGCCGTGGCACACGTGAAATCCGTGCACTCTCTAGCTTTTCAATACAAGAGATGGTAAAGATAGCGCAAGAGAGCCGTGGCACACGTGAAATCCGTGCACTCACTTTTCTTTAGCCTTTTCGTGCACTCTCTAGCTTTTCAATACAAGAGATGGTAAAGATAGCGCAAGAGAGCCGTGGCACACGTGAAATCCGTGCACTCTCTAGCTTTTCAATACAAGAGATGGTAAAGATACAAGAGATGGTAAAGATATCGCAAGAGAGCCGTGGCACACGTAAAATACAAGAGATGGTAAAGATGCACTCTTTAGCTTTTCAATACAAGAGATGGTAAAGATAGCGCAAGAGAGCCGTGGCACACGTGAAATCCGTGCACTCTTTAGCTTTTCAATACAAGAGATGGTAAAGATAGCTCAAGATAGCCGTGGCACACGTAAAATCCGTGCACTCTCTAGCTTTTCAATACAAGAGATGGTAAAGATAGCGCAAGGAGAGCACGTGAAATCCGTGCACTCTCTAGCTTTTCAATACAAGAGATGTAAAATATCGCAAGAGAGCCGTGCACTGCACTCTAGCTTTTCAATACAAGAGATGGTAAAGATAGCGCAAGAGAGCCGTGGCACACGTGAAATCCGTGCACTCTTTAGCTTTTCAATACAAGAGATGGTAAAGATAGCGCAAGAGAGCCGTGGCACACGTGAAATCCGTGCACTCTTCTAGCTTTTCAATACAAGAGATGGTAAAGACTCTTTAGCTTTTCAGCAAGAGATGGTAAAGATAGAGAGCCGTGGCACGTGAAATCCGTGCACTCTAGCTTTTCAATACAAGAGATGGTAAAGATAGCGCAAGAGAGCCGTGCGTGAAACTCTCTAGCTTTTCAATACAAGAGATGGTAAAGATAGCGCAAGAGAGCCGTGGCACACGTGAAATCCGTGCACTCTTCTAGCTTTTCAATACAAGAGATGGTAAAGATAGCGCAAGAGAGCCGTGGCACACGTGAAATCCGTGCACTCTCTAGCTTTTAGCTTTTCAATACAAGAGATGGTAAAGATAGCGCAAGAGAGCCGTGGCACACGTGAAATCCGTGCACTCTCTAGCTTTTCAATACAAGAGATGGTAAAGATAGCGCAAGAGAGCCCGTGAAATCCGTGCACTCTTTAGCTTTTCACAAGAGATGGTAAAGATAGCGCAAGAGAGCCGTGGCACACGTGAAATCCGTGCACTCTCTAGCTTTTCAATACAAGAGATGGTAAAGATAGCGCAAGAGAGCCGTGGCACACGTGAAATCCGTGCACTCTCTAGCTTTTCAATACAAGAGATGGTAAAGATAGCGCAAGAGAGCCGTGGCACACGTGAAATCCGTGCACTCTCTAGCTTTTCAATACAAGAGATGGTAAAGATAGCGCAAGAGAGCCGTGGCACACGTGAAATCCGTGCACTCTCTAGCTTTTCAATACAAGAGATGGTAAAGATAGCGCAAAGAGAGCCTTTAGCTTTTCAATACGAGAGATGGTAAAGATAGCGTAAGAGAGCCGTGCACTGCACTCTAGCTTTTCAATACAAGAGATGGTAAAGATATCGCAAGAGAGCCGTGGCACACGTGAAATCCGTGCACTCTCTAGCTTTTCAATACAAGAGATGGTAAAGATAGCGCAAGAGAGCCGTGGGCACTTTAGCTTTTCAATACGAGAGATGGTAAAATAGCGTAAGAGAGCCGTGGCACACGCACTCTATCTAGCTTTTCAATACAAGAGATGGTAAAGATATCGCAAGAGAGCCGTGGCACACGTGAAATGTGCACTCTTGGCTTTTCACAAGAGATGGTAAAGATAGCGCAAGAGAGCCGTGGCACACGTGAAATCCGTGCACTCTTTAGCTTTTCAATACAAGAGATGGTAAAGATAGCGCAAGAGAGCCGTGGCACACGTGAAAGTGCACTCTCTAGCTTTTCACAAGAGATGGTAAAGATAGCGCAAGAGAGCCGTGGCACACGTGAAATCCGTGCACTCTTTAGCTTTTCAATACAAGAGATGGTAAAGATAGCGCAAGAGAGCCGTGGCACACGTGAAATCCGTGCACTCTCTAGCTTTTCAATACAAGAGATGGTAAAGATAGCGCAAGAGAGCCGTGGCACACGTGAAATCCGTGCACTCTTTAGCTTTTCAATACAAGAGAGATGGTAAAGATAGCTTTTCAGTACAAGAGAAGAGCGCAAGAGAGCCGTGGCGTGAAATCCGTGCACTTTAGCTTTTCAATACAAGAGATGGTAAAGATAGCGCAAGAGAGCCGTGGCACACGTGAAATCTAGCTCTTTTTTCAATACAAGAGATGGTAAAGATAGCGCAAGAGAGCCGTGGCAAGAAAGTGCACTCTTGGCTTTTCAAGTACAAGAGATGGTAAAGATAGCGCAAGAGAGCCGTGGCACACGTGAAATCCGTGCACTCTTTAGCTTTTCAATACAAGAGATGGTAAAGATAGCGCAAGAGAGCCGTGGCACACGTGAAATCCGTGCACTCTTTAGCTTTTCAATACAAGAGATGGTAAAGATAGCGCAAGAGAGCCGTGGCACACGTGAAATCCGTACTTTAGCTTTTCAATACAAGAGATGGTAAAGATAGCGCAAGAGAGCCGTAAACGTGAAATCCGTGCACTCTTTAGCTTTTCAATACAAGAGATGGTAAAGATAGCGCAAGAGAGCCGTGGCACACGTGAAATCCGTGCACTCTTTAGCTTTTCAATACAAGAGATGGTAAAGATAGCGCAAGAGAGCCGTGGCACACGTGAAATCCGTGCACTCTTTAGCTTTTCAATACAAGAGATGGTAAAGATAGCGCAAGAGAGCCGTGGCACACGTGAAATCCGCTTTTGCACAAGAGATGGTAAAGATCTAGCTTTTCAATACAAGAGATGGAAAAAGATAGCGCAAGAGAGCCGTGGCACTCTTTAGCTTTTCACGATGTAAAATAGCGCAAGAGAGCCGTGCTTTTCAATACAAGAGATGGTAAAGATAGCGCAAGAGAGCCGTGGCACACTTGCACTCTCTAGCTTTTCAATACAAGAGATGGTAAAGATAGCGCAAGAGAGCCGTGAAATCCGGCACACTCTAGCTTTTCAATACAAGAGATGGTAAAGATAGCGCAAGAGAGCCGTGGCACGTGAAATCCGTGCACTCTAGCTTTTCAATACAAGAGATGGTAAAGATAGCGCAAGAGAGCCGTGGCACACGTGAAATCCGTGCACTCAGCTTTTCAATACAAGAGATGGTAAAGATAGCGCAAGAGAGCCGTGGCACACGTGAAATCCGTGCACTCTCTAGCTTTTCACAAGAGATGGTAAAGATAGCGCAAGAGAGCCGTGGCACACGTGAAATCCGTGCACTCTCTAGCTTTTCAATACAAGAGATGGTAAAGATAGCGCAAGAGAGCCGTGGCACACGTGAAATCCGTGCACTCTTTAGCTTTTCAATACAAGAGATGGTAAAGATAGCGCAAGAGAGCCGGCACACGTGAAATCCGTGCACTCTAGCTTTTCAATACAAGAGATGGTAAAGATAAGAGAGAGCCGTGGCACACGTGAAATCCGTGCACTCTTTAGCTTTTCAATACAAGAGATGGTAAAGATAGCGCAAGAGAGCCGTGGCACACGTGAAATCCGTGCACTCTCTAGCTTTTCAATACAAGAGATGGTAAAGATAGCGCAAAGAGCCGTGGCACACGTGAAATCCGTGCACTCTTTAGCTTTTCAATACAAGAGATGGTAAAGATAGCGCAAGAGAGCCGTGGCACACGTGAAATCCGTGCACTCTAGCTTTTACAAGAGATGGTAAAGATAGCGCAAGAGAGCCGTGGCACACGTGAAATCCGTGCACTCTTTAGCTTTTCAATACAAGAGATGGTAAAGATAGCGCAAGAGAGCCGTGGCACAGCCGTGGCAAATCCGTGCACTCTTTAGCTTTTCAATACAAGAGATGGTAAAGATAGCGCAAGAGAGCCGTGGCACACGTGAAAGCTTTTCCAAGAGATGGTAAAGATGCAGCCGTGGCACACGTGAAATTAGCACTTTTCAATACAAGAGATGGTAAAGATAGCGCAAGAGAGCCGTGGCACACGTGAAATCCGTGCACTCTTTAGCTTTTCAATACAAGAGATGGTAAAGATAGCGCAAGAGAGCCGTGGCACACGTGAAATCCGTGCACTCTTTAGCTTTTCAATACAAGAGATGGTTTAGCTCAAGAGAGCCGTGGAGTGAAATCCGTGGCTTTTCAAACAAGAGATGGTAAAATAGCGCAAGAGAGCCGTGCACACGTGAAATCCTGCACTCTCTAGCTTTTCAATACAAGAGATGGTAAAGATAGCGCAAGAGAGCCGTGGCACACGTGAAATCCGTGCACTCTCTAGCTTTTCAATACAAGAGATGGTAAAGTAAAGATCCGTGCACTCTTTAGCTTTTCAATACAAGAGATGGTAAAGATAGCGCAAGAGAGCCGTGGCACACGTGAAATCCGTGCACTCTCTAGCTTTTCAATACAAGAGATGGTAAAGATAGCGCAAGAGAGCCGTGGCACACGTGAAATCCGTGCACTCTCTAGCTTTTCAATACAAGAGATGGTAAAGATAGCGCAAGAGAGCCGTGGCACACGTGAAATCCGTGCACTCTCTAGCTTTTCAATACAAGAGATGGTAAAGATAGCGCAAGAGAGCCGTGGCACACGTGAAATCCGTGCACTCTCTAGCTTTTCAATACAAGAGATGGTAAAAAGCGCAAGAGAGCCGTGGCGTGAAATCCTCTCTAGCTTTTCAATACAAGAGATGGTAAAGATAGCGCAAGAGAGCCGTGGCACACGTGAAAGCTTTGGCACACGTGAAATCCGTGCACTCTCTAGCTTTTCAATACAAGAGATGGTAAAGATAGCGCAAGAGAGCCGTGGCGTGAAACACTAGCTTTTCAATGAAATCCGTGCACTGAAATCCGTGCACTCTAGCTTTTCAATACAAGTAAAGATGGTAAAGAAATAGCTAGCAAGAGAGTAAAGATAGCGCAAGAGAGCCGGCACACTAGTGAAAGCGCAAGAGAGCCGTGGCACCGTGCACTCTAGCTTTTCAATACAAGAGATGGTAAAGATAGCGCAAGAAGCCGTGGCACACGTGAAATCCGTGCACTCTCTAGCTTTTCAATACAAGAGATGGTAAAGATAGCGCAAGAGAGCCGTGGCACACGTGAAATCCGTGCACTCTCTAGCTTTTCAATACAAGAGACGGTAAAGATAGCGCAAGAGAGCCGTGGCACACGTGAAATCCGTGCACTCTCTAGCTTTTCAATATGGCACTCTCTAGCTTTTCAATACAAGAGATGGTAAAGATAGCGCAAGAGAGCCGTGGCACACGTGAAATCCGTGCACTCTCTAGCTTTTCAATACAAGAGACGGTAAAGATAGCGCAAGAGAGCCGTGGCACACGTGAAATCCGTGCACTCTCTAGCTTTTCAATACAAGAGATGGTAAAGATAGCGCAAGAGAGCCGTGGCACACGTGAAATCCGTGCACTCTTTAGCTTTTCAATACAAGAGATGGTAAAGATAGCGCAAGAGAGCCGTGCACTCTCTAGCTTTTCACAAGAGAGTGGAAATAGCGCAAGAGAGCCGTGGCGTGAAACTGCACTCTTAGCTTTTCAATACAAGAGATGGTAAAGATAGCGCAAGAGAGCCGTGGCTTTTCAATACAAGAGATGGTAAAATATCGCAAGAGAGCCGTGGCACACGTGAAATCCGTGCACTCTCTAGCTTTTCAATACAAGAGATGGTAAAGATAGCGCAAGAGAGCCGTGGCACACGTGAAATCCGTGCATATCGCAAGAGAGCCGTGGCACACTCTTTAGCTTTTCAATACAAGAGATGGTAAAGATAGCGCAAGAGAGCCGTGGCACGTGAAATCCGTGCACTCTTTAGCTTTTCAATACAAGAGATGGTAAAGATAGCGCAAGAGAGCCGTGAAATCCGTGCAGCTTTTCACAAGAGTGTAAAGAAGCGCAAGAGAGCCGTGCACTCTCTAGCTTTTCAATACAAGAGATGGTAAAGATAGCGCAAGAGAGCCGTGGCACACGTGCAAAATCCGTGCATTCTCTAGCTTTTCAATACAAGAGACGGTAAAGATAGCGCAAGAGAGCCGTGGCACACGTAAAACGTGAAATCCGGTAAAGATGCACTCTCTAGCTTTTCAATACAAGAGATGGTAAAGATAGCGCAAGAGAGCCGTGGCACACGTGAAATCCGTGCACTCTCTAGCTTTTCAATACAAGAGATGGTAAAGATAGCGCAAGAGAGCCGTGGCACACGTGAAATCCGTGCACTCTCTAGCTTTTCAATACAAGAGACGGTAAAGATATCGCAAGAGAGCCGTGGCACACGTGAAATCCGTGCACTCTTTAGCTTTTCATTACAAGAGATGGTAAAGATAGCGCAAGAGAGCCGTGGCACACGTAAAATCCGTGCACTCTCTAGCTTTTCAATACAAGAGATGGTAAAGATAGCGCAAGAGAGCCGCGGCACATGTGAGTTCCGTGCACTGCCTAGCTTTTGAATGCAAGAGATAGTAGAGATAGCGCAAGAGAACTGCGGAACACTTAAGTTCAGTATGCTCTGTGACTTTGGATTTAAGAGAAGTCTACTTCGGTTCAAACACCGCATCGAGGTACTGTTAATCTATAAGCATAGTCGGCATTCATTCATTTTTTTAATAAACGAATCAAATTAAAATCATTTCTTTCGATGATTTCGTGTGGAACCACAATTGCTGACGAACGTAATTCTACGTCCATCAACTCCACGGCTCGCTTGGCTAGTGAGCTGCTATTGTTGTTTCCCCCCCCCCATATTTACTGTGTGTTTATGAAACACCGGCTCGAACATTCTGTGCACTTTGATTTCACGTCAAATCCCTATTTTTACGTAATTTGATGCGGATTTATGCATCATAAACTGATTTTATACATTTCAGAGCCGACTGTTCATTTCGTTCATACTGCTGCTAAGTCGAGCATATTTCATCTAAATAAATCACAATTTTTGGATCAACAACCCCACCACGTATCAATTGGTGGAAACATAACACAGTCATTTATTAAATGTTGCTTTACAATCTACCGGCAGGAGCTAATGAACAGCAGTTGGCTTCAATTTTATTAATTTATTTCCTACTAGACAGGAAATTAAGAAGATTATCCTAAAGATTAATTTGGAAAGTGTTCTGGGATACGGCGCGGACGGAGGGACGCTAACTGAAAGACAGAAGGATGGAATTAAAGCTGTAGAAGTGGATTGCATCACAGCAGGTGTTCAAAAGCATTGGCGTACTCGTCTTTGCCAAGAACTCCGATTTTGAAAGAAGAGATGAGAGTTCCGAATCTCAGCACATAACCTCCACCATTTATAGCCACAAATGGTTTCGGGTGGGATGTCTCTCAGTATATATCAGGCACTTTCGATGACAGAATCTCCAAAAATAATGTGAGGTCGGGTGATTTGCCGGTCACGGGACAGGTCCATTTCTCTCAATCCATTGTCCTTTAAATTTCTTTTCCAAATGTTTGGGATAGTGTATAGCATACATACAGGCGCATGAATTGAAGTGTGCCTCTAGAAAATAAAACTTATATCAGTATGAATTAAATACTATTATAGTCACAATCATGCCATGGTATGAAAGAAAAATTACCCCAAACATCGTAAGATGAAGATTATATCAGTATGTTACGAATTAGCATTCTCGCCGTCTCCCGCGCGGGTTTAAAATGTAAAATTATGTCATACGATATTTTTTTTGTTTGTTTACAGGTATAGCATATAATTGTCTAATCTTTATTAAACAGGTACTTTGATTTTATTGTAACTGTAAATTTAACATTAATTGTAATTTTAATTTATATTGTATTCTTGATATTGTACTCGTAATCCACTGATAGTGGGGAGGAGAAGGCGTGATAACCTTATTTCT
Source organism: Periplaneta americana (assembly GCA_025594305.2). Lineage (NCBI taxonomy): Eukaryota > Metazoa > Arthropoda > Insecta > Blattodea > Blattidae > Periplaneta > Periplaneta americana. The sequence goes on along the minus strand of JAJSOF020000005.1, from coordinate 36,436,476 downwards.
ACCAGGTTAAATAATAAATAAAGAAAGACAGAAACAAAGATTCTGCGTTCGCTGGATCGTGCTGTTGAAACTAGTTCGATTATAAAGATATCCCCATACGTAATATAGCTCTCCAAATTCTTCTCGGTGCTGGCTGATATGCTATTCTAAGTATTTAAATGAGTAGACTTGTTCAATTATCTTACGGTAGACACAGATTTTGGTAACAATAGGTATTGTTCATAACCTGTTTATTGTGGATTTTATTTAAATTTCGCATTTTTCTTTTTCCTTATTAGTTTTTTAGATTCCATTTGTTGTATTCTTCCTTACGTTTTCCCTGTTAACTATTTGTACTTAGTTGCTTTTATTATATTCCAATCTTTAGATCTGTATTTTACCTTCTTTTTCTATTATGGTATTATTTTCATTTTATTACTATTAAGTACGAGAAAAATTCGTACCGGCACCGGGAATCGAACCCAGGACCTCTCAGCTGTGCGCGCTGAGTGCTCTCTAACCAACTGAGTCATGCCGGGACACGATCCACTACGCCGGCCGAACTCCTCTCGTATTATGTTACGGCCTTACTACCTGCATTTAAGTTGGTTAAGAGCACTCAGCGCGCACAGCTGAGAGGTCCTGGGTTCGATTCCCGGTGCCGGTACGAATTTTTCTCGTACTTAATGGTAATAAAACAAACTGACTAGTTCACACTAGTCATGTAATATGTAATGAGTTGGGCGAGACCTCATTCATATTCGATACATTCGATACATATTATTTTCATATTGTTTAGTGTCGATTTTGTTATGCTATTATTTTTGTAATATACTAGTATTGTTAAATTTCACTGCTTGTAATTATACTGTGTGACCTGGTAGAGTGTAAGAGAAGGCCCTGTGGTCCTACCTCTGCCACTATAAATAATAATAACAATAATAACAATAATAATAATGATAATGACAATAATAATAATAATTTTTGTTGTTGTTCCTTTAAAAGTCATTATTTTTCTCGTAGTTGTAGAAACTTTGATATTGTACTGTTCGGCTAGGAGTTCAGATTGCTGAATAGAGTGGTGTAGACCATCTTCTGAAGTTCCAAGGATTAGGCCTACTATGTCATAACCAATTAAAACTTCATCCAGGAAGTACACAAAAGTTGCTGATTGTCTCCCTTATTATTTATGAGTTTCCAGTCAGTAAGTTTAGGGTTTATTTGCTCTGCAATATAATATTTTCTTTACTTATATTGAATGTGGATGTTATTAATTGATTACAATCAGTATAATTTCTTAAAATTTTAATTAATTTAATCCTGTTTTCCATACCAAATCTTTTTGGAAATCACTACATGTAAAATGTGTCTCTATATTCAATTCCCTATTCTCCATTCACTAAAAAGATTGTATCATTATCCATCTAAATTAAAACAGACGCTGGTACAGACACTCATTCTACCCCCCTTCGATTATTGCGACGTTTTGTTCAGTGATCTCAGGATTGATTCCACTCAGAAACTACAGCGTGTTCATAACGCGTGCGTCCGCTTCATTTGTAATGTTCGATACTACGATCATATCTCACCTTCTGTCGAGGAGTTATCATGGCTTAGGTTACATGAGAGGAGATATCTGCACTCACTTTCTCTCCAATATCGAATTATGCACACTTCATCCCCCTATTATTTATTCGCTCGTTTTCATACCCTCTCTCGCTATCATAATATTAATACTCGATCACAACGCGATAACACGCTAGAAATTCCTCTTACACCATCTCTGTATTACTCATCTTTCACTGTTGCTACCTCTCGTCACTGGAACTCTCTGCCGCCTGAAGTCAAGGGCTGCCGAACATTGAAATCTTTCAAATCCAAGTTAGAAAATTATCTTATGACGAGTTGCCAAACTAACTTACTATTATGACAAGTGTTGTATTGCATGTTTCCACGTATTCACATTTTTTTTTTATGTTCTAGTGATATTTAACTTATTTTATATTTTTGTTTTCATATTTTCCGATAACGGTATATCTCTAATGTGATAAGTTGAGCTATATATAATAAATAATTTTCCTTACTGTGTATACTTAAAAATATTGTATTCATTGTATGCTTTGTACTACACTATTTCATTACTACTATTAATATTATTATTACTATTAGGCCTGTTATTATTATTATTATTAATATTGCTATTATTATTATTACTATTCTTATTATTATTATTATTATTATTATTATTATTATTATTATCAATAATTGTCTTATTTTTATTATACTTTGTATGTCTCATTTATTTTGACCTGCTGTTCACATTTTATTATGCTTTTTCTTTCTTTCTGTATGTTATATATTATGTCTCATTTCTTCTTACTTGTTGTTTACATTTTATTATTATTATCTTGTTCAGTTTTGTGTGTAAAATTGTAGTGTACTTTGTAAATTTGTAGTGTTTTTGTAAAGCAGTTTTTACTCCTGGTTGAGTGTTAGAGAAAGCCGTATGGCCTTAACTCTGCCAGGTTAAATAAATCATTATTATTATTATTATTATTATTATTATTATTATTATTATTATTATTATTATTCTCGATGAGTCACTTAGTTTGATTGTAAAATAACCATCTGTACAAGATCTGCCCCGTCGAAATTCGTTCTGTTTTTCAGCCACTATGTCATTGCAAATTGCCGGTATGTTTAACTTGTATCGTAAAAGTTTTGCTTATATTTTATATCCTGCATTTAAGATGCTAATTCCTCTATAATTTTGGAAATTCTTCCTTTATCCATTTTTATAAATAAAAATAACAATAATTTTATTCCAAATTATTGAAGAATATTTCCCATTGAGAAGACAGTTGTAGAAAGTTAATAAACGTGTTTTGAATTCTGTAGTGGCGTATTTAAATAATCATGTATTTGTAAGTTCTTCTCCTGGAGTTTTGGTTTTCTTGCTGCTTCATAGAACATGATTTAATTCTTCCATTCGGAGCAGCTCTGCGTAGTTTTCATGTGATGTAGGACAGTACTCAAGTTCTCTTAAAAGTCACATCTAACACAGCAGATTCTTTTATACTGTATATTGATTTAAGTTTTCAAACGTCTGTAAGTCTGTGGACGTGTTATATCTGTTTCTAAATCTTTATTATTCCATTGGTTCAGTCATTAAGTTCTATTACTGAGCGCATATTGGCGTTGTGGTTATAGCGCATATTGGCGCCATGGTATGATACCTTTCAGTTATTCTCGACCCAACAAGAGTCACATGTACTGTAAGGAGAACTACGGTTTGATTGTGACGGTGATGTGAATGCGCACGTCGGAACCCGAGATCTGTTTGAGCAACGGGCAAACATCAAGTTCTGCCAGAAATTAGGCAAAACTGCTGCCGAAACGTTTCAAATGATGCAGCAAGTTTACGGTGAGGACGCACTGAGTCGCAGTGTTGTGTTAGGTGGCACCGACGTTTTTGCAACTAAGAGACAGTTTGGAAGACGATGTGCGTACTGGTCGGCCACAAACAATTCGAACTGAACGCAAGATTTTGCAACGTTGGTGCGTTAACCGCTCCCAATTTTTAGACGATATCGCAGCAAAAGGGGTCAGCCATTTTATTGCTACAAAATTCTGTCCGATGACCTGAACATATTTCGTGTTACCCAGCACAGAAGCCACGAATTGTCGCAAGACCAACGTGATGAATGATGATTTTGGTGACCTCATCAGTAGTGCTGACGATGATCCGACGTTTCTCAACCGGATAATAACTGGAGACGAAACTTAGTGTTTTTTTACGATCCGCAACTGAAACTACAATCCGCCATCTGGAAAACGCCGTTATCACCACGACAGAAAAAACCGCGACAAGACAGGTCAAAAGGCAAGGTGATGCTTGAACTGTTTTTTTATTCAAATGGAATTGTTCACATCAATTCATCCCAGAAGGTGCAACTGTGAACAAAACCCGCTACAAAGAGATCCTTGGCCGTTTACGAGATTCAATTCGCCGTAAGCGAACTGAGCCTGCGTACACAGAATTGGCTGTTTTGACAACGCGCCTGCACATCGCTCTGTCTCTGTCCAAGAGGAACAAGATAACAGGTGACAGTTTTTCCACACTTCCATTCTGACCTGATGTCGCACCATGTGATTTTTTTCTTTCCTGATGTACGTGGGCGTAGATTTCATTCTTCAAGATTCATGACTTACAAGATCACGGGACCTTCCTGCCAACATTTTACAGATTCTTTTACCAACGTTGGCAAACGTGCATAACGGCCAACGGAGACTATTTTGAAGGATGTGGTTCTGTTTAAATGTGGACGTGTTATGCGGCATCTTGTGATACATCCAGAAACCTCCAGGCTTCAAGTCTTAGAACTTAATGACTGTACCACGTATGTTTTCTTCTTACTGTTAGTTTTGCTGTTGATCTTTTCAATATTGCGTACGATTAGTCTTCTTGCTTTCCTGTCGATATAAATGGTTTGAATGCAGTTCTTTTCTTTAATAATTTTTGCTAATTGATTATCTCATTTCCTTAATCCCTTATTTCTTTGCCATTCGGATTTTTTTAACTAATTTCGACACCGCAGCCAGAGACATATTGTACCTAGATCCACAACTCTACTGAACGCACGCACACACTGCAGGACTCCCCCGTTTACTGGGTCAGGAAACCGGGGGCCACTGCGAGACACTATACACACACTTCGACAATGGACAGACAACCAGTCCCCTTGAAGAGGTCAGAATTAAAATCCCCCTGACTTCAAAAACGGGAATCGAACCCGGGGCCACCTTGACCAGGAGTCTAGCACGCTACCTCAAGACCAAGGAGGCGTACGCCATTCGGATTTAGTACCAAGGCTTTCGTAATTTAACAAGATTTGTTTTAATATACTGGGTGTTCAGTTCAAAGTGTGTCATGGCTCGCTATATGCCGTCATGTGGCTAGTCGATGAGCCTAGAGAATTCAATCTTCCTACTCTTCCGCAGAGGTGTATTACTTATGTGCCAGAGAAGTTGCCTAGGAAGTACGGCGTTCATGCAGAAGAGTACTTACTGATACGTACGGTAACGCCGGTAGTGGCAGCAATGTGAACCGTTTGGAAACATGTACTGAGGTGAGTTTTTTCTTACTATCGGGATATGGGGAGAGGGTTAAGACGATTACTTACGTATTTATTGACGTTAACTTCGGCGGTCAACATGGACACGGAGCATTTGATTTGTGTTGTGGAATGTTTCCGTACGCAACCGATGATAACAAATACCCTGCGGACGACTTGGCCGCGCAAAACACAGTTCGAAAGAGGTTATGGTAGCACACAGACCGTACAGGTTGCCATCTGTTGCTACGACGTTCAAGTTATACCGTACACGTTCTCAAGTTTAGATTGAACGCCTTAATAAATAGACAACTTCTCTGACATAAAAGCTGAAACTCGCTTCAAATCGCTGACTCATCAACAGTGACGTCATGACACACTTTGAAATGAACACTCAGTATAAGCTTCTCCCATTGTTCTTCAATTTTTCCCCCAACTTCATGATGTAGGGCCTAGGTCTAATAATTTTGTTATTCTTCTTTGGTACAGCCACTGTGTTCTATTATCATTTAAAAGCCCAACTTACAATTTTTTTTTCGTTTTCAGGAATATGATTTATTGTGATAATTTTCATGTGTTAATATTGAACTAAATTTATAAATACCTAGTTGACTAATTTCATCTTAGGAGCCATCTTCAGAACTAGTGAGGTCTCTGCTTCTTACGATTTCTTATTTGTTTTGCTGAGGGGTACGTTAGTGTTGTGTGGTGTGGAATCAAATAGTGTGTAAGTTCAGAAATTCAGTTGCGTGTTAAGGATTTGTTGTCGGTGTGTTTTTTGTGCCTGTATATTTCGTATTGTTCTAGTGTATTTGGTTTCTGTTTTTTGGGTTGGATATGTAGAATTTCCATGCCTGTGTCTATGTTGCTGTAGGTGTGGTTGGCGTTTGTGATATGTTCTGCATATGTGGATGTGTTGTGTGATTTGGGTATGTTTCTTCTTTGTTTATTTCAATGATTAGAGGGTTTCTATACTATTTTTGTACCATCATGGTGGGAAACGGACAGGTGAAATTAATAAGTAATGACCATATTCTATTCTAATGTATATATACTGTATATAACTGTATGCATAACAACTTACTATGCCCGTGATTGCAAGGCATTTGTGCACCTTAGTAGTACTTATTTCGGAACCACCATTGGCGGAAGGAGTTGGTTATACAGACAGTGGGGGTTACAGACCTTCGTGAAAACGCAAATACAGTATTGCAGTTAGTAGGTGTTTGGAAACATTTATTTATTTGTCTAATGGCTAGTACATGATATTTACTATCATTGACTGAGGGAAATACAAGAAAGCGGTGAACAAAACTACGGATTAAGTAATTAAAAACATTCGGGCTCTGGCTTCCCAGTAGCGGTCGACTTCCGTGGAGGATTTCAGAGCAGGGCATTTTGCAAGATGTTGTCTGTCCATGTCTTCCTGTTGATGGCACAAAATGCAGGATGCTGATGGAAGGATGCCAAGACGATTGAGGTGTTTAACCAGGATGCCATGTTCAGTGTTAAGACGGAAGCTTGCAACTGCCAGTCTTCTGGGTTCAGGAGTATATCCTTCAGTAATTTTACGTTGTTGCAAAATATTTATGTCCAGTTCTTGTTGGTGATTATTTTTTTTAGTTTCTTGATATATTGTTTTACTGAGTTAAATGACAAAGGTTTCCGTGGGTTTATTTTGAGATTGGCACCCTTCTTAGCTAATGTGTCAGCCTGTTCATTCCCATGTAGATTACAATGTCCTGGGATCCATTGTAACACAACTGTTTTGCCACGTTCTTTTAAAGTTTCAAGTATTTTTTGACAATTATTGATTTGTTCTGTGTAGGGGTGGTCAGTTTCATTTATGGACAAAATGGCTGCTTTTGAGTCCGAGAGGATGACGGCGTTTGTGAATTTATCCATATAGAATAAAAGTTGATTCAAGGCAACATGTATAGCTTCAATTTCTCCATCATAGGCAGATAGATTATAACCAACTGGGAGATAGAAGCAAAAAGATTACTAAAAATACCAGCTCCTACATTTCCTTGAGGGTCTGTTTTCGAGCCATTTGGAGACATAATAAAATATAAACTAAGTAAATAGACTAAGAAAATGAGTTGTATGACACATTAATTTTATTCTCTTGTTCCTAGTCTCGGACACTACAGCTGGTTTAATTATAAAAACAAAAGAGTTATTAGTTTGTAACTTCTGTTCAAACGAGGAGAGGAGGAAGAGTGGAGCGTGTAGATTGTTTACAATTATTCCTCTAGATTAACTGAGTGGTATTTCCATTAACGTTCGTTGTATTTAGCTGTCCGCCTGTGATTACTCTGTAGTCCTCCCCAGAGTATACTAACCCCTTCTACTCCATTACCCAGGGCGTTCCAAGACAACGTTGCCGTTAAAGGTTTTAATTGGTCATGTTTAATTACCGATGTGTAGAGCTCTGCGTGAGGTAGTGGAATGTTTGAAGCCAACCATCGAAACAAGTATTATGATTATTTAAGTACTATACAAATTACTTTTGTGAATTTTGAAACTTAATGAAACAGACAATCGAACTTCTTCATGTAGCTAGCTAATCGAAATTCCGCTCCACTTGAATTCATATTAATTTGTAACAAGTGTATACGTAATATATCTCCGCGATATTTACACTACAGAGCAGATACTTTACTCCGCACAATAGTGTTGGATTCCAGATATTTTCCATAGTTACAAAAGGTGGCACAATTTCAGTGAATATTTTTGTAAAGTAAGAAATGAAGAATTGAGATTAAAAAGCGGTATCGAAATGGCCTGGAAGACAGCTAGAAGACTAAAATAGTAATGGGAAGGACATGTAGTAGCCAGACTAACCGCCGACAGATGGGCATACGCCACTACAGTCTGGGACCCAAGGAGCGGAAGAAGAGGAAGGGAAGACCAAGAAGGAGATGGGCACAGGACTTCCTTGACGTGATAGGACCGCAGTGGACGCGTATTGCGAGAGACAGAGAAAAGTGGAAAGATATTATTTTAGATTTAGAATAAGTAACAGTAGAACACAAAACAGTGAAGTGATGTGAAGTGACTCAACTTTGAGTAAGGCCCAAAGGGAATAGCTCACCCTGTGAGCTAAAGTAGAGCTGCCCTACCGATGGTAGGAGGCCCTTGCCTGCTAAGGATGTAATGGGCTTTTTTAATTCTAATTCTAATTCTAATTTTTGCAGTATCATAAAACTTTATGGCGTGAATAAAATATGTTTTCAAACAACCTAACAGTATGTATATAGCGCACGCACACACACACATACACACACACACACACTGAGGGGACTTCTGCAGTCCCTTGATATCGTGTCTTCTGTTTGGAATCAGTTATACGGAGTTCTACCCAACTAACATTCTACACGTATTTCTGGATTCACCCATAGGCCTACTTGCTACATACCCTGCCCATCTGAAACATCTTGATTTAATAGTCCTAATTATGTTAGGTGACGAATAAAATGGGTACAGTTCCGCGTTATTTAACTGTCTCCATTCCTTTATAACTTCAAACATTTTAGCCTCAGATATCTTTCTAAGAACCTTATTCTCGAACACTCTTAAACTCTGTTCCTCTCTCAAAGTGAGAGTCCAAGTTTTACAAACATACAGCACAACCGGTAATGCACAACGCATGTATCACGAACGTTTTTGGCATCCCCTAACTCCATCACATACCATTTTTGTCAGAATACAACAAATACACATCTTGATAGATAAAAGAAGACATACTAGTATAGTAGACATTCGAACCTTCAGGGGGGCAGACTGTAATTCTGACCATTATTTGGTAATTGGAGAAATAGGAGAAAGAATAGGCCTATCAGTAGTCAAGCGAGTAGAGCAACAAGTTAATATTAGAAGATTCAATATTCCGAAATTAAAGAACGAGGAACCTAAGCAATATTATCAGGTCGAAATTTCAAATAGTTTTTCCGTATTAACAAGTTCTGACGAAGTTGAGGAAGAGTTAGATGTTAATATCTTGTGGGAAAATATCCGAGATAATATCAAAATTTGAAGCTGAACAGAGCATAGGTTATTATGAAACTAACAAAAATAAATCGTGGTGTAATGAAGATTGTTGCATGGTAGTAGAAAGAAGGAAACACGCAAAATTTAAAGTCTTACAGGATCCAGTTGAGGGGAATAAAGATAATTATTTCAATAAAAGACGGGAAGAAAATCCTACACTTAGGAATAAAAAGAGAGATTGCTTGAAGGAAAAACTGATTGAGGTAGAAACAAATGGTAAAAATAAAACAATATACATTAAACTGAGTTAGAATATAAAAAACAGTTATATTACCGGTAGTTCTTTATGGTTGTAAAACTTGGACTCTCACTTTGAGAGAGGAACATAGGTTAAGGGTGTTTGAGAATAAGGTGCTTAGGAAAATATTTGGGGCTAAGAGGAATGAAGTTACAGGAGAATGGAGAAAGTTACACAACACAGAACTGCACGCATTGTATTCTTCACCTGACATAATCAGGAACATTAAGTCCAGACGTTTGAGATAGGCAGGGCATTTAGCATGTATGGGAGAATGCAGAAATGCGTATAGAGTTTTAGTTGGGAGACCGGAGGGAAAAAGACCTTTGGGGAGGCCGAGACGTAGATGGGAGAATAATATTAAAATGGATTTGAGGGAGGTGGGATATGATGAAAGAGACCGGATTAATCTTGCTCAGGATAGGGACCAATGGCGGGTTTATGTGAGGGCGGCAATGAACCTCCGGGTTCCTTAAAAGGCAGTAAGTAAGTAAGTACTACGAACTTATTTTACATCGAAACGATACATTTTCCGACATGGGTTCCCAATCAGAACTTTATCTACTTAGTCCCGATTCCAACTTCTAGAAGTTTGTAATAGGAAATGTGAAACATCCGGTATAAGAGTCCTGATCGCAACATGTCTATTTAATACTCTCGAACATGAGTAGAAATTAAAATTACACTCTATATCGAAGATTATCTTCATATTCTTGTCTGAGTTCACATTAAGCTTTTGTTTGGATTTGTGCTACATCAGATTATACGGACAGATACGGAGAGTCCATGACATAGGATCGGCAAAACACTAATTCTGTTCTTAAGTCAACGAATATAGACGAGTAATGAACTTCCATTTCTTGGGTAGATTTCAGCCTTCGATTCTGGATTATATATAACGTTAAATTTAACATCTCAGCTGTTACGTAAACCGTGGTCGACTACGAACTTAATTTTGTTGTGAAAGTGAGAGCAGAATGATTACCACAGCATAGGGATACGTTGTTACTTTGCATTATATTACAATAAACAGATAATTCAGGTATTTAAAGAACACAGGGTAAACTTTATTCCTTGGTGATGCGAAGTTTGTGAACTTTCACTGTTTACAAATTAGTCTACTTTAAAACCCATAGCTGCAGGCTTCAAGAAAAGTTGCAAGTTTTCATCGGCACTAACCTCTAGCTTTAAGAAGTAGATATGAATTTTGTATGATGCTGTGGGTGGAATGCTTTAGTGTTGAGGAAAACGAGGCATTCGACTAGGGTTTAGTTGACTTCGTGTAACTTGAACAATTTGTGTGATAAAAGGGAACATGTGTAACGTATATGTTCTTGTTGACCATACCAAAATCTAGATCAGTGATGTCAAAGCAAGCGCATTTTTGTGACCTTGATGTCGTGTGTAGGCATCAAGCTCTATGGAAGGAGGAAGGGTTATGTACAGTACATCAATAAGCGGGCTGTTGCATTAATAAAACGGTGGTGTACAAACTTCAAACGCAACGTTAAATTTTATGTCGTTATTCATTCATTCATGTATTTTATTCCATAGATCTTACATGAGCAATGAAGCTTTAAGATGTGGAACAAGTCAAAATTTTACAATATTACAATTAAAATTTTTACACATTTTTACAGTTTTACAATTTAGTAATTTTCTACAATTTTTACAATTTTGTACAATTTTTTACAATATTTTGGCGAGATGTAGTGAGATGAGATGAGGTTCGAGGATTCGCCAAAACATTACCCAGCATTTGCCTTTTGGTTGGGGAAAACCTCGGAAAAACCCAACCAGGTAATCAAATCAAAGGGGGTAATCAAATCAAAAAGGTTGATGCCGAATACTTGCCATAGACTATCCGGCTTCAGTCCGACGGCTTTCTTTTTGTTTGATATTACATATATTGTCTATAAAACAAAAGTACTAACACCAATTTCTTAATATTGCAGTTGTGTTTAAACGTTAATAACTCAATAAAGAGTTAAGAAGGAATATTCACATAAATTCCATAGCATCTACACATGAATGAAACACATCATCCATAAAGAAAGTGATATCCCAAAGAAATAATCATGACATGGTAAGTTGAAATTGATATTGATGGTATCTTTTTCCCTATAAAAATAATCAGTGAAATAATCAAAACAATATTATAGTACAAAGCAAAGTTACCTAGGTATACGTTCCAACTGTAACTAATATTACATAACAAAACTCTTATCGCGTTATTCTTTAAAGGTGATATTGGTGCGCAACTTCCTATCGTCAGAATATTAAATTATTTTTTCGAAATCCGCTGAAGCTATAGAGCTGACAATTTTACAACACATGGGCACGTATCTTTTGTTTGTGATGTAATAGTAGGTGCTTTGTTAATTCATTTCCTCACAAACAATTTCCATGCGAATATTTTCAAAATTTTCAATGCACAATCTTCAGTAATACGTATTTACGATATTTTAGATTTACTGAAAACATTGTTTCAGTAGGCCTAACTCTAAGACTACTAAATAAACAAGTCTGGAAATTTCACTTTTCTATAAAAATGTTGTGGAAATATTCCTTTCGAATAAAAAAACAAACTTGTGAATAATGATCATGAAAATTAAAATTTACATTCCTATAATGCAATTATACTTCTCAGGCAAATTTAAAATTAATATGGCAGCTAAGCGTGTAATTGGGCTTTAATCCCATCCAAAGCAGTGGGTTAAAAAATGTAAATTCGAATATTGTGAATCTTCATACGTTAAATATGTTCACTCCAGTTCCAATCTTATATTGATTAATATGATTCCCATTTCTTTTTACTTTATATCTCTTTTAATTTCATACACAATGTGTCCCGAAATGATTACCCTGATTTCACACTGATATTGCTTTCTATTGATATTACTGAATTCTGATTTTCGTTTGTAAGTGAAATGGTGCACTCTTTATTTTTTATTATTATTATTATTATTACATTATGTATTTTATATCATACCAGTTAAGACCTTTGGGGAGACCCAGACGTAGATGGGAGGATAATATTAAAAGGGATTTGAGATAGGTGGGATATGATAACAGTATTAATCTTACTCAGGATAGGGACCGTTCGCGGGCTTATATGAGTACGGTAATGAACCTCCGAGTTCTCTAGAAAGCCATGTGTAAGTATTATACCGGAATTATACGTATATATTATATATTACACCAGTTAATACTGTTAATTGTGGCTCAAAAATTGTCCGTCACATACCCTCTTAATAGTAGACCTACATATTGTTTTAATGCAATACTTACTTACTCATTTACTTACTTACTTACTTACTTATTTGCTTTTAAGGAACCCGGAGGTCCATTGCCGCCTTCATATAAGCCCGCCATTGGTCCCTATCCTGTGCAAGATTAATCCAGTCTCTACCAACATATCCCACCTCCCTCAAATCCATTTTAGTATTAACCTCCCATGTACGTTTCGGCCTCCCCAAAGATCTTTTTTCCTCGAACCTCCCAACTAACACTCTACATGCATTTCTGGATTCGCTCATACGTGCTACATGCCCTTCCCATCTCAAACGTCGGGATTTAATGTTCCTAATTATGTCAGGGGAAGAATTCAATGCATGCAGTTCTGTGTTGTGTAACTTCCTCCATTCTCCTGTAACGTCATCCCTCTTAGCCCCATATATTTTCCTAAGCACCTTATTCTCAAACATCCTTAACCTATGCTCCTCTCTCAAAGTGAGAGTCCAAGTTTCACAACCATATAGAACAACCGGTAATAGAACTGTTTTATAAATTCTAACTTTCAGATTTTTTGACAACAAACTGGATGATAAAAGCTTCTCAACCGTATAATAACAGACATTTCCCATATTTATTCTGTGTTTAATTTCCTCCCGAGTATCATTTATATTTGTTACTTCTGATCCCATGTATTTGAATTTTTTCATCTCTTCAAAGGATAAATTTCCAACTTGTATATTTCCATTTCGTACAATATTCTCGTAATGAGACATGATCATATATTTTATCTTTTCGGGATTTACTTCCAAACCTATTTCTTTTAATGCAATACTATTATTATTATTATTGTTATTATTATTATTATTATTATTATTATTATTATTATTATTATTATTATTATTATTATTACTATATGATGATGAATTGGTTTCATATCTTATTTCATACCGTTGATTGCATATTTATATCTTACAGCAAAATGCATTTTATCTTGATTCTATTATCCTAATTCCTGTATAAATGTTACACTCTATCATAGGTAATTTGTCAAATCCCTTGTAAATTTTTTTCTTTCTTCGTAGCGTCGGAGTTGCAGTATTAAATGCACTGGATCAGTTATCCGATTCCTATTTTAAGCGCGACATGCGCAGTGTATGGATCAACGTCTGTTATTCATGAATTAACATATCCACGCAGCAGAGGCCATACCTCATCTTAAAACACAGCGGGTTGAAAATCAATCTCATCATAACCTTTTATGAAAATGCCATTCGCAGTACGGAACTTCCATAAAATGATCACGAACACACAAGGAATGTACAGTTATTACGCCGATGATATAAAATGCAATAAATTGTCGCGGTGTGAGCTGATTTGCCACGAGCTAGTTCCTGTGGTAGATATTTCGCGGACTTTCTTCGTGTACATTCCTACGCTGCCCCGATACCACCAATTTTTTTAGTAAGGTATATCGCGATTTCTTGTTCTTTTGACCTTATATTGATTTTATAATTCAAAAAGAATTTACGTATTGTTAACAGTTGTACAACCTATCTTCGCTTATAGCTGAATGGATTATTCAAGAGAGATGTTTATATGAAGATATACAGGGTGTTTCCGAGGTGGTATTACAAACTTTCAGGGATGATGGCGAAGGGCACATGCATCAATTTGAGATAAGGAACAATGGCCTGGAAAGACTGAGTCGAAAGTTATAAGCAGAAATAGTTGTGTGGAAATGGAATTGTAATTTCGCACCACGTACCCTCCTTCCCTTAACTTTTGGAACAGTCGTGGAAAAATGATATGGCCCGGATGTCTCCTACGCGAGTACTTGCCCCGATACAATGTGTGAGCTTGTCTACAGTTCCCATTGACTCATCCGTATTCGAAAATCAAGTCTGCTTATTCTCCTCTCGTGTACTCCTCCATTTCACTAGGACTGATAGACTGGACACTACAACTTGTAAACATACACTGCTGTCTACAGACGTGCATATCAGGACCGACCATGTCCGTTACACATTACGCTATCTGCATTGTTTTAGTGTAGTTTCCTGTCCCTATCCCTCAGACAGCGCATTGAATGAAGTAATGTAAGTAGACAACGTAAGCAACGTCAGATGAAGAGTTTATATGAAGATATACAGTGTGTTTCCGAGATGGTGTTACAAACTTTCAGGGATAATGGCGAAGGGCACATGTATCAATTTGAGATAAGGAACCATGGTTCGGAAATGACAGAGTCGAAAGTTATAAGCAAAAACAGTTGTGTGGAAATGGAATTGTAATTTGGCACCACGTGTCCTCCTTCCCTTAACTTTTGGAACAGTCGTGAAAAAATGATATGGGCCGGATGTCTCCTACGTGAGTACTTGCCCCGATGAAATCTGTAAGCTTGTCTACTGCTCCCATCAGCTCATCCGTATTCGAAAATCAGGCCTGCTTGTACCGAATGTAAGGCTTATATTTTTGAACTCGCAAAATTCGATGAACACTGGGTTTGCTGATAACAATCTCACGAGAACATTGCCTCATTGACTTCTTTGGGGACTGTGAAAAACCTGCATGACTGCATCAACATTCTCGTTGTCGGTGGAACTTCTTCTTCCGCACTGCCCTTTCAACCAAATTCAACTCTCCAACGTCGTTGAACTTCAATAACATTATTCTCTTTTCAATAACATTTCAGTATCCACTTACGTTCATCGAACGATAATTGCACCGCCATATTTGTTTATAAACAGATGAGCATGTTTCCATGCTTTCCAGTGCCTTCTGTATCACAAACCGCAAAAATCGTGTTTCTATCTCATTTCTATGCTGTGAATTAGCATTTCAAAGAGTGTATACATCAATTTGGGACACTCTGTATTGCTACATAGTAAAAAGTGTCAATTACATCGAAACACTCCAGACATCAGAGGTAAACTGTAACCGGAAAGTAATGAAAATTTTAAGCTATTAGCACAGTCTACTATATACAGTCACGAAGCTTGAGTTTTGAGGGTGCTAGAAACAGTAGACTGTGACGGTACTATTTGCATTGCCTGTAATGAGGCGATATTAGCGATCCTATTGGTGAGCAACTATCTAATGTTTGCATATTTGCTACGTATTGAGCTTCGCGACTGTATATACTACTGGTTGTTCAGTTCAAAGTGTGTCATA
Organism: Periplaneta americana; assembly: GCA_025594305.2. Lineage (NCBI taxonomy): Eukaryota > Metazoa > Arthropoda > Insecta > Blattodea > Blattidae > Periplaneta > Periplaneta americana. Next base: position 36,420,684 of record JAJSOF020000005.1, on the reverse strand, counting down.
GCTCGCTGTATGCCGTCATGTGGCTAGCCGATGAACCTAGAGAATTCAACCTTCCTACACTTCCGCAGAGGTGTATAACCTATGAGGCAGAGAAGTTGACTAGTAATTACGGCGTTCATTCTGAAGAGTACGTACCGATACGTACGGTAACGCCGGTAGTGGCAGGAATGTGAACTGTTTGGAAATACGTACTGTCGGGATATGGGGAGAGGGTTAAGACGATTACTTACTTATTTGTTGACATTAACTTCGACGGTCAACATGGACACGGAGCATTTGATTTGTGTTGTGGAATGTTACCGTACGCAACCGATGATAACAAATACACTGCGTACGACTTTCCGGCGCAAAACACAGTTCCAAAGAGGTTATGGTAGCACACAGACCGTACAGACCGCCATCTGTTGCTACGATGTTCAAGTACGGTATAGTACACGTTCTCAAGTTCAGATTGAAGAACGCCTTAAATTATAGGCAACTTCTCTAACATATAAGCTGAAACTCGCTTCAAATCGGTGACCCAACAACAGTGACGTCATGACATACTTTGAAATGAACATCCAGTAGACTGTGCTATTAGGATTGAAAGCGGAGATGTGATGACGTAATAAATATGTGGATTACAAATGTACATATGCCGTGCTAGTACTCGAATGTTAAAGAGAACTTATTAAGTCATAATTAAAATAGTCTTCGCATGCTGAAGTAATTCTTTGTATTGCGGTTATTACTAGATAAATAGTAAATGTGTCATTTTGTTTTCTGTGTTATTAGTACATTACCGTACTTTATTTAACTGCTGGGTGTATTCGGCTGCAGTTTGAATCAGAATGAAATCACAAACCTCAAAACAACTTCCCAATTGGACATTAAATAAACCGTTTAAAAACTAGTGCATGATAAAGAATAACACTATTATTTCTATTACGTTGGCATTCATTTCTTTCCTCTGGTAGTCAAAGAGAATTGCGGCAATTACGTTTGGATCAATCTGATTAGCCGACAATATATCGGACTGGGAGGGAATTGCGAACTGCAGGACTATTTTGTTCATTTATTGCGACAAGACTGAGCATCTATATTACGCTCGTAGCAAAATACTCGTGGTACTGCATGACATAAAATACCAGATACTATCCCTACAGACGCTTGTATGCCAAGAACACAGCGTTCGCTCACAAGTTACAATGTTTGGGTAGGTTTCAAGACAGATTCGGTATATTTATACCTAGCGATAAAACTCAGCATGGATTTTATTGCAATAGGGAGTGTAATATTACAACACATTCTAACCGAAATAATAAGGTAATGTCAGAATAAGGTTAATCAAGCAAAGCGTATCTATTAATTAACTGAAGCTTCTGAGAAAGCATTATTATGTTTAGACTATTACTTTTGACCAATAAATCTGTACGAAAGGACATGTTTCAACTAATCGTGGCTGTTTATCGCTACAAATTTATCACTTGTTTATTTTTATCAATTTCCTAGCATTTGTTTCTTTTCAACACTTCCCTAGCATTTGTTTCTTGGTTTGCCGATATTTCAAACTGTAAATTCTTAACGGTACTATAAAACATGCTTCGCGAACTTCATTTGTTTCCCGCATAGATAGTCAACTTAAAATGGCGTTCAAACGTTTTGGTAAAGCTAACATTAGTGAAATAGAATTTAGTAAGTCAATTAATACCTATTTTATTGTATTGGAATACTTTATTTCTTCTAATCTTAATATACTTTCTTCTGTTTTATAACCTTCCTACTATTTGTTTCTTCGTTTGCCAAGATTTCAAACTGCAAATTCTTTATGGTATATAAAACATGCTTTGCTATCGTCATTTGTTTCTCTTGTAGATATTCAACTCAAAATGGCGGCTCCGTTCAAACGTTTTGGTGATGTTAATATTAGTGAAATAGAATTTTAGAAGGTTAATTAATATTTTATTGTATTACACTACTATATTTCTCCTAATCTTTATATACTGTCTTCTAATCGTGTAACAGTCAATTAAATCATACTCGAACTTTAATTTTCTGTAGATAAATCAAAACCTCTAGTGAGAATACTCTTGATAAAATAGTTAACGGACGTAATTTAAATTTACCTGTAGAGGAAACAAGATTATTATGGTTTGTGGGAAAAGGCTAATATGAGCAAAGATAGTTTTAAATAACAAGTAATAGAGGAATTTAATCACTTTAACTAATTATGCAGCAGTATAATCTACAATTTGAACTACGATATAGAAAATAAATTTCCCAGGTTGCAAATTATTTGTTGCACAATTATTACGGTACACAATTTAAAGACAAAATACAAAAGACACTCTTTTCAATTTTTATAATGTAATGGCCATTCCTACGTTATAATAATAATAATGTGTAAGCTGGACACTAACACAAATTACAACAAACGAATGCAGAAAGTGTAAATGAAGGCTTTGCTATAGTTATTATTAATTATTTAAAATTTTTTATGTAAAAAAATTTTCATTTTTTATGATTTAGATTACTATTTTGACTACGCGGGAGAAATAATTATGAAATAACTCAATCAACCGTTCCTTAAATTATTTCATAGATAAGAGGCTGCATAGATTGCTACTTTTATAGATAAATAGAATAAATAAATAAGTCAATAAATAAATAACCCAAGTAAATGAATAAATGATTGGGAGACTAAGGGAGTGAGAGAATAAGAGAGTGAGTGAACAAAGAATTAAATAAGTAAAAAAAGACATAAGTATTAAATAAATAGATAAATAAATAAAATAAATAAATAAATAAAAACGTGAGTAAATGAGTAAATGATTGACAGCCTCAGGGATCGAGGAAATATGATAGAGTGAACAAAGAAATAAACAAGAAAAAGCCAGACATAAATAAATAATAAATAAATAAATTGATAAGTAAATAAATTAAATAATTAAATAAATAAATAACGTGAGTAAATGATTGAGAGAGTCAGGGAGTGAGGGAATAGGAGGGTGAGTGAACAAAGAAATAAATAAGTAATGGAAGACATAAGTAAATAATAAATAAATAAATAAATAAATAAATTGAGTAAATGATTGAGAGAGTCTAGGGAGTAAGGGAATAGGAGAGTGAGAACAAAGAAAAAATAATTAATGGAAGAAATAAGTAAATAATAAATAAATAAATGAGGTGAGTAAATGATTGAGAGAAGTCAGGGAGTGAGGGAATAGGAGGGTGAGTGAACAAAGAAATAAATAAGTAATGGAAGACATAAGTAAATAATAAATAAATAAATAACGTGAGTAAATGATTGAGAGAGTCAGGGAGTGAGGGAATAGGAGGGTGAGTGAACAAAGAAATAAATAAGTAATGGAAGACATAAGTAAATAATAAATAAATAAATAAATAAATAAATAACGTGAGTAAATGATTGAGAGAGTCAGGAGTAAGGGAATAGGAGGTGAGTGAACAAAGAAACAATCAATGGAATAAATGGAAGAATAAATAAATAATAAATAAATAAATAACGTGAGTAAATGATTGAAAGAACCAGGGAGTGAGGGAATAGGAGGGTGAGTGAACAAAGAAATAAATAAGTAATGGAAGACATAAGTAAATAATAAATAAATAAATAACGTGAGTAAATGATTGATAGAACCAGGGAATGAGGGAATTAGGAGGGTGAGTGAACAAAGAAATAAAAAATTAAATGGAAGACATAAGTAAATAATAAATAAATAAATAAATAAATAACCCGAGAAAAATTAAATAAATAAATAAATAAATGGAAGTCATAAGTAAATAAAATAAATAAATAAATAAATAACGTGAGTAAATGATGAGAGAGTCAGGGAGTGAGGAAATAGGAGGGTGAGTGAAAAAGAAATAAATAAGTAATGGAAGACATAAGTAAATAATAAATAAATAAATAACCTGAGTAAATGATTGATAGAACCAGGGTAATAGGGAATGAGGAAAAAGAAGTAAGCAATGGAAGACAAAGTAAATAATAAATAAATAAATAAATAACCTGACTAAATGATTGAAGAAAAGTAATAGAATAAATGAAAAAGAAATAAATGGAAGACATAAGTAAATAATAAATAAAGAAATAAATGAGTAAATGATTGAGAGAAATGTTTGAATAGGAGAGTGAGCAACAAAGAAATAATTAATGGAAGACATAAGTAAATGAACAAATAAATAAATATCGTGACCAAATGATTGAAGAACATAAAATAGGAAGTAAGTGAACAAATAAATAAATAAATGGAAGACACAAGTAAAAATGAATAAATAATTGAATGAAGTAAATGTTTGAGGGAGCCAGGATGGAATATGAGAGTGAGTGAACAAAGAAATAAATAATGGAAATAATTAAATAAATAAATAAAAAATAAATAACTTGAAAAGAGATGATTGGGAGACAATGTGAGGGAAATGAGAGTGAGTGAACAAAGAAATAAATAAGTAAATAAATAAATGTTATTCCTAAAAGAAATGACAATGTAAAAAGAAAAAACATAAATGGACAAAATATATCTATGAAAGTAGTGATATGTGTGTTTAATGGTGCAATTAATATATATATATATATATGATATATATATATATATATATATATAAAATTGATACAAAATATACAAATCATCACCCTCACCATTACAACCCATCAAACATAATGAAGTCATGTTATCTACTACAGTCCCAAATCATCGTTTAGACGTTCCGCCAGTTTGTGTTCTGCCTCTTTGACAGTATTTTAGCGGCTTTCCCGGAATTTTGTCTCTACTAATTCTATTAACGAGATGTATGCCGTTCTTGCTTTGTGTGTTTTATTACATGTCACTGGTTGTTTTTGATCGCATTGTATAGAACCTATGTCATACCGACGTTATTTCCTTTTGTGTTAGACACGCTTCAAACCTCTCTTTTATCGAACAGATTTGAAACGTGTAAAACACAATGGTGGCAATAGGAATTTTATAGAGGGTTAGCCTTGTCGGTTTAATATTGCTGTTCTTCATGAATGCCGGAGAGAGTGGCCAAGTTAATTTCATTCTTTGTCCGTTCACATTATTTCATTCTGACATCTCGCAGAACATAGGTTTCTCTACTATAAGAGTACCAATTTATGTTTCTCAGTGGAAATCATATTGTTGTGTTTTACTGTGTTTTGTGTAGGTTATGTAGAGATCTATGCAAATCATCCTCCTAAATTATATAAAAATATCCTTTTGTTCTAGATGTTTATATTATTCACACTTACTTTAATGCGATATTCCAGTTGTAAAGATCTGCTCTCTCCTCTGGGCTCCATTTTTTCTGAATCCCGAATGTCTCTTGTAGCATCTTCACAATCCCAGTATTATGGCCATACCTCATTCTCATTCCCTTTGACTCCTATGAGTACAATCTCCCTTGCACATATCTTTCAGGTCAGGCCTAAATCTTTGCGGCATCCTCTTCTTTTCCGCCTTAACCCCAATCCTTTCCGAGAATAATCTTCTTTCCGCAGAGGAAAACATCCCCTCGCTATATTTTATGTACACAATACGCACTTTAAAATGCTTTCTTATATGAATTTCAAAGGACGTTATCTACTACCAGTAATATGGAAAAATTTTGTGATCACACATGTACTTACAGTGCTCTTCTTCAATTTCAGAATTCCTTATTTTATTCTATTGATAGAAAGTTTTATTGTATTGTAACGATACGTATTTATATATATATTTTTTTATATCTTAGCTAAAATTTGGTTCAAATTTCCTAGTGGTTATTGTTTCTTCTTTTGTGATTTAAAAATACGTAAAAAAAATATCTCATAAGACTCAATTAGACTATTTCTTCAGATTTGCACAGTTAAAAACCGTATTATGTAGAAACTTAAAACTGGAAAAAGAGAACGCAAAGTTCCATCATTCATGTTCTTGTTACGAAATAATGTTTTAAGGAGAAAATTGTAGAGCAAATAAAAAAAAATGTACGAAAATGAGTCATTGGTTTAATTCGCAACATGCTCAGTCAGTTTAATAGAGAGGTGTATTATGATAATAAATTATTGAACGAATTTTAATTTTGTCCTTTAAATGTGCAGAATTCATATGAAAGTTAGGGTGACTATTTCGTTTATATGACGTCATTCCATTTTCGACCAATGAAGTGTAATGAAATTTTGAATTCCAACCAATCACAGTCACACTTTGCGATCATTTTTCCAGCTAGATTTGTCGCTATCAATTTATCGAATGGTCGTTCTTTTGTTTAGTCGTTGTCGCCAACCGTTTCCCCGTAAATTGATGATCATGAATACATTAAGATGCAACTACACGGTTAAATTTTTATTTCAACTTTAAAGCAATGAATGCGACATTGATATTTAATATTAATTAATACTTTTACGCAGTGAAGACGACGTTCAAAACGGCGCACCATGTAGACACAAAATATTCATTGAACGTACCTTTTAAACTTTATTCTTTCAATATTCTTTTCAGATTGCACGCATACGCGATTGGAATATTCTACTGTGTAGATGCAGCTTTAGTTCCGTTACACACTACAGCGAGAATGCGTTTGTCGAGCTATAAAAAAGCTTTCGTTTAGCACTGATTGTAACGGTCGAAATAAGACACAGCTGACATTGGTCCTGCTCAAACAGGTAACAACCTATAATTGTAGCCTATAAAATTTGTATTTTGTGAATTAAATGAAACAATTAATAGAAAGTCAGATGTTCAAATTTATGTAACATTAACGCATATCAAATCCAAACACCTTGCATAGTAATATTAAGGTCTTTGATCAAACTGCCTTCCGTACGTAATAAAATTCGTGTTTTAATTAGGCCTATATATACAGTGATGGCTTCACTGTGTAGCAACATGTCTCGCTGTGAATACATAATCATTGCTATATAGCTGTCCCCACTGTTACTGTTAAATTAAATTATGATTTCAGCAGATAATGAAAATGTATTTATGTTATAATAATAAGAGAAAAGTGCAGTACATGTAATTAACATCGTTAAACCTGTGTTTCGCAATTGGCATTACTGAATAATAACATCGAATTTCTTTATTGCAGTAATCGATATTCATCTACGAGTATTTCTACTTCACAATGTCTGAATAGGTTAAGTATTCGTAAATATACAATTATTAACATTTCGTGATCGAATTTTAGGGATATATTATTTACATTGTTATCTTATTCACTAAATAGTCCTAATAAATGTCACTCGAGGTCTAAGATTTTCCAGATAAATCTCAGACGTCTCGTGACATTACTACAGATAAAACACTGGTTAAAAATTATTTGTATATATATATATTGAATGGGACTTGTTATTATTGTTGTTATTATTATTATTATTATTATTATTAATTTTGACGCATTCTGACGGTATGTTAGACTGACGGGGATACAATTGATGTGTTGGCAACACTGGTTGGTAACATTTGTTGCATTTCTCTTGTATTCTTCACAGCCGGTGAGGTGAGTCCCGTATAATAAATGGATTCAGCAGGCTGTAGGAAGCACGGACATGACGAGTAGGAGAATCCAGTCCCCAGCACGTGCCAAATCTGTCATTTGGGACTAGTAGTTAGATTCTCGTTACCAATGAACGGGAGATGGACTAAGCATGTTGACATAACGAAACGCAAGTGCAGGGTAAAGAGTGCGGAGGTATTGAAATTGATCACTGAAGTGCCAGATATTCCTACAGCAACATTGGAGCTAGTATATGGATCTGTGGTTAGGACATCTATGTTGTATGGGGCGGAAATTTGGGGTTGGGAAAATGCGGGAAAACTAAATAAGGTATAAACGGACTTCCTGAAACGAATACTTGGAATTGTCAGAAGCACAGCTAACTGCGGGGTGCTAAAGAAGTTTGGGCTACAAAACGAAATTATGAAAGTTAGGGTGATAAAATACTGGTTAAAAATTATATTTGGGGATCAGACGCTTCTACGGTCGATTTGCTACAAAGTTCAACAACAAAGAGAGGTTTGCGAAAAGGGTGGGATTATAAACTGCACAGAGGGCTCCATCATATAGGAATGGGATGTGCGTGGGAGAAAGGAGAGAATAACAGGAGGAATGTATGACGTAATGTGAAGATGCGTTTAATTGATATCGAGAGGCAAGAGATTTTGCTCCAATGTTCGGAAAAGTCCTCACTACATTTACAATCAGATCTCATGCTTAACTGGGGGAAGTGTGACTACATAAACTCTTGTAACAAAGACAGCAGAGCAGATTTAGCGTGGCTAAGATTGGGGGCATGGAAGGGTAATAAAATTGTCAACGAAGAAGGGGAGCGTCTTTGTCCGCTTTGCAAAGAAAAGGATTCCTATAAGCATATTTTATTACTGTGTGTCGAATTGGAACATGTACGGAGAAAATATTTACCACCCTCGATGCTAAATCAGAGTAGGAGTTCGCTTGCATGTCTTGACCTCATGGGGAATAGAGAATGGGAACAAAAGACTGGATTGTTCCTCTTGAAGGCGAGAAAGATTAGAACTGCAGCTGTTGAAGTTTGCGACGCGAACTGAGGAAGAGATAATAGTATCGACCCAACTGTACACTTTTAGGTCTTTTAGGTTATGATATACAGGAACATCATTTTATTTTTACTTCAATTTTTATTGTACCTGAGTTTTGAATGTACTTCACTCCCACCCCTTCTACTAAGGAAGTTCCAACTCCACACAGAACCAAGACCGCAGATAGTAAGCAGTACTGTGTTACTGAGTATAGTACGTTCCAGAAATATGTTCGCGTTTTCCAGTGACGAAAGAGCTTTCAATATTGAATCATATTTTCGCACAGGTACTGTCCGTTTGCCTACGTCGCATCCCGATTTCCCCCACCTGCTTCTGCTCGCCCCTCTGTAATAGCTGGGCTGTCTTAGCTCTTTTCTGAAAACATTAATTTCTCTTAGAATTGAAGTTTACGTAATATTAAACAGCTGTTTAATTTAACTTAAATAAAAGGGCCTCGTTAAGTAATTAACTGTCACGTGATTTCTCCCCTTTCTACAATCCTGCGGCATAACCACTTGGACGGACAGTACGTAGCATGTCTGAGTAATTTTATATTTTCGAGTGGGGCAGAAGTGAAGATTGAATTTACAGTACCTAGAGTAGGTACAGAATTATTTCAAAATGAGTTACTAGTACGAAGGACGAAGCTGGCAATTGGAATTAGATGCAATAGTCTATAGTGCGATAATATGCACAAAAGAACTGAAGCCTGTATCGAAATGAACGGCTACCATTTTCAAAATTGTGTTTAAATATTCATATGATTATTTTTCAATTTAACTTCTTTCTCTATATTGTACGCTAATGTGCTGTAGACAGTGTAATATACACTGGATAATGAATACGTTTGCATGGATAACTCACTTCGTGAGTAAAAACACTTATTGTTAATACAGTACTGTACTTTGATTAAAGAAAAACCTAATGAAAATTATCAAACTCAAAATCGGGATATTTCCTAGTTTACGTAAATGGATTAACTACATTTCTTCCTTCCTATACCTAGTTGAGTGATTTGTGTTTTACGCCAGTATCATCGAACTCCAGTCTTGAAGGGGGAGCAAGCGGTGTTTCGGTTCTCTAAATGTATAGGCAGGTTAATATTAAAAATGTTAGTAAAAATAAAACGATGTCCCTGTATTATATAATGTGTTTTATTGTGCCATCTCCATTTTTAATATGTGTGTTCATTTAGAGAGTAGTTGGATGTAATCATAAGTGAGGGGGAACCTACACAGGAGAACTTGTTTTAGATACAAAGCACGTACGGTCAGAAGACCCGTGCATTGGATTTGAGACAAAATTATGATAATATAAAATATGAATGTATAATATTACTAAATAAATCCATCTGTCAATAGATTCTCCTGTTCTACGATGGGTGCTGACTACTTGTTATTAATAATACAATCGAAAAGAAATATGCTGTATGCATACAAAGTTGGAATCATTACATATGGGAGGATGTTCATCCCTCTTTATTCCGAATTTTAATTTTCAGTACCTCGTGTTTCCTCCTTCCACTCCGTTCTTCTGGGTTACGTCAGCATGCTGTGAATACAACGGTAGTTTAATATTACTCGCAGTCTGTCTTGTTTTGCGTATATATTTAACTCTCTCCTTTCTTGTTTTCTTTTGTTTTGGTTTGCCCCTTGCGTTGACGTGTACACTTCATCCCCTCGGGCTCATAATAATTGTGCTGCCTCTCAAGTATCCGTCTATCGCAAATGAAACAAATGAACATTGTCCGCGTCGTCAGTTGCATGTCCTTTCCACTTCCTCCATCTGCAAGGACGGACATTGTTTAGCAACAGGGTAATTAGTGCTTAACAGTCGAGAGGCAATTACTTTTTTATGTGTGACGTCATCCTTTGATGTGTTACAACTGTTGTTTGTTTCTTCAATTACAACTCTACGTTTCAACTACGAGAATATTGCGCGTGGTTATTAATAATTGTAGCCTACATTTTATGTTACAGGACAGCATTCCTTGTCGTAAAAGGTTTATCCACGTCATTAACTGCCATCGAACTCATGAACCACACTTCAGAAACGAGTACGTCCTGTGTCTATTGTCACTGGAAGGGAAAATTTACATTTATTCCGAGTATTTAAATAGGTACCGTATAAGTCTCCTAATTTCCTACCTTCTTCTAAAAATTCGGACGCGAAAAATCGTGGAGAGGAAATTACTCGAGGACAACAAAGTATCGAGAATGATCTAGTCGTAAATAACATTGAACAATAATTCATGCTGTAATCAAATCAATATACAGGTTGTTTCCGGGCTGGTGTTACAAACTTTCAGGAATGGTGGCGAAGGGTACATTTATCAATTTGAGATAAAGACCTCTGGTCCGGAAATGACCGAGTCGAAAGTTATAAGCAAAAACAGTTGTGTGGAAATGGAATTGTAATTTCGTACCACGTGCTCTTCTTCCCTTAACTTTTGGAACAGTCGTGGAAAGATGATATAGGTCAGATGTCTCCTACGTGGGTACATGACCCGATACAATCTGTGACCTTGTCTAACGTTCCCATTGGCTCATCCGTATTCGAAAATCAGGTGTGCATATTCCGCTCTCGTGTAGTCCTCCATTTCAATAGGACTGATCGACTGGACACTGCAACTTGTGCAAATACACTGCTGTCGACAGATGTGCATATCAGGACACACCTTGTCCGTTACACATTACGCTATCTGCATTGCTTTAGTGTAGTTTCCTGTCCCCATTCCTCATACAGCGCACTGAACGGAATACTGTAAGTAGACAACGTAAACAACGCCAGATGAATACAATTTGTGTAAGATGTACAGATAAATACACATAAATAAGGTGTACAGAGGAATCAAAATTATTTCATTTCCACACAACTATTTTCCTTGTAACTTTCGACTCGGTCATTTCCGGATCAGGGTTCCTTATCTCAAATTGATTCATGTGCCCTTCCCCATAATCACTGAAAGTTGTAACACTAGCCCGGAAACACCTTGTATAATTACTACAGATGTAGCCTATGTATGTCTACACATACAGATAAACAGGGCGATTCACGATTACCTGTACAAACTTTGTGGGCGTAATGTAGAAGGAAAAATAACTAAAATTTCCAGCAATTTTCCCTAAACTTACTTTCAGAGTTATGATGCGTAATGTCCAGGGGCAGGTATTTATGGAGATTAGTTTTATCATTTGTGTTTTTCAATATTGGTGGTGGCGGAGATTTTGGAATTTATTTGTACTCTTGGTTGCGATTAATGATCTGCGAAAATAACGTTATTTTGCGCCAGTTTGCGACATCAATTTGCGTTGGTCCACGTGGTGGGCTATACAATCACAATATTATGAAATCCTTCCAAAATCAATAAAAAGAGTCCAATTATTGCTCAACCCAGAACGCCGATACATGCTAATATCCAATTAACAGATGTAATTTTTCAGGACATCAATATCATTTTGTGGGTCAAATTTAATGATCTTTGTATAAAACACAATTGAGAAAAAAGGAGTAAAGTTAAATTAATGGCTTATAATGAACAAATTAATGAAGAAAATTACGGAATACTGGCAGTTGTCTTCTCTGTAATTCGGCAACGTTTTTTTTATCTACCGCCTGAATTTAAATCATCCCAACAGATGGTTTATCCGAGTAAGTCACAAACTGAAAAAAAAAAAATCACAGGTCTTAACTTTGACAGCATGAGAATCGGCTCAATGGCGGGACATTGAAGAGTAAGCGTTGAGTCTTCGGTCACGAACGTTTAAATACCTGCTGTGGTGACGCGCCTGAAATGAAATACCTTTTGATAAAAGGCTAAGATAAACTATCGCGCGCAAAACTCGACAAGGAAAACTAACGCTAGAGTTCAACAGCCTTTCATACGTCTTCGACGATTGCAAAGTTCCCAGACAGGAACTTACATTACTAGGCGCCTGCAAGACTGTGACAACTTTGTCACCTGTTTATACAAGACCGCTATCACTCAGCGACTTTCGAACATCTTAAGAAACGAAGAAATATTGAGATAAGCTATACCGTGTTTTATATAAAAGAAATATCTCTTCCTACTGTATTTTTAGACCACCCGACTCAGCTTCCATGGCAGAAGAATCGAAATTTTGGAAATTAAAATTATTTTGAATTCCATTTTAACTCAGTATGAATGTTACTTTCAAATAAAACTGATACACAGATTTAAAGTACCCAGTATTGGTAAAGAGAACAAACTCCCGTGCAATAACTGCCGATACGATGTAAACAATTGGATACGCTAGAAGTGACTAGTGCAGGCCTGCAGAACCCGTAAGTAGGGGAAATACTACGTCATCCTCACTCCACTTCTATTGGGGATGATCGATGTCTGCTTAGATTTGTTGACATTCTTTGCATGTGGAAGGTTTATCAGTGGCGGCACTGTAATTTTCAAAAAGGATTGTGATAAAGTCATTGTATTTATAATTGCGTTATGTCGTTTCAAGATTTACGATTATGCCAGATTTTCTGTCGGTAGTTTCTTTGAGATTTATTTGCACCCAGCCTGCTTTAGATTTTCTGAAACGTTCCTCCTATCATCACCTACGGAAACATAAATTTGTAACATTTAATTAAGGAACCTTGAAAGTTAATATAAATGTCACCATTCATTTCAATGCAAAATGAACACAATGAGTGAGTCCTTAATTTATAACACTATATATATATATATATATATATAAAGTTCGTAATAATGAAATTACCCGAAATTTAGTCTATTCCATAATTCTTAATATGGGCTTTGTTGAAATATCGTTTGATATTGAAATGGCGAGTAGAAATAAATTGGATGGAACATTGTAAACAAGCAAATTTTTCGTCTTCAACAACAAAATAATTCTATTCTCATTTCCTTTGGCAGTATTATTTCTTCTCGGGTTTAGATTTTGCAATGTCCCAGTTCTCTTCAAACTGCAGACGCGTATTGTGTACCTGCCGCCGCTAGGATGAATGTTGATATAGCAGAGAGCAACTAGAACGCTATGACCACACTGGTAGAAAAGGTGGGTGGGGTAGAAGGTAGACAGGCAGAATCTCTCTCAGGTTTGCCCATGACTGTTTACTTCCGTGGGCGAGCTTACGCTTAGAATTGTTTGTCCGCCTGCAACCTTCCCTCACAAGCAGGCAGGCAGTGTGGTTGCACGTTAATCCCAAACAGTCCTAAGAGTGACCTGAAAGGACTGTTGGGTTCCGCCGACCTGCGCCAGACTGTCTGCTTTCAGATGCATGATAAATATCAACCAAGTCATTCAAACCTGACAAGAAGCCTACAGATATAAACTACTGAAAACTTAATTTGTTGTCTTCTGAAACGTACCGTTAATAAAGACAAAGAAAACTATTTCTCGTCAACATAATATCCATTAAATGCCAACAGTTATTATAAATTACTGGCACTTTCCTTTTCATCTTACTAATATAAATTTAATGCACACCATTCAAACTTTCAGCTTCATAAATGAAAATAAATCTGTCCCTCAGACGTTAAATAGCAAATCAATATTCTGAAGAACGAAAAACTTTTATACATTTTACAGGTATTCATGAGGGTTTTAATTGTTGATAAGGAAAAAGATAAAATGAAATATTTTTCTATAAACCTCCTCTCCTCTCCTCTCCTCTCCTCTCCTCCTCTCCTCTCCTCTCCTCTCCTCTCCTCTCCTCTCCTCTCCTCTCCCTCCCTCCTCCCTCTTCTAGTCAAGTTACGAAATGTTCTCCTCTTCAGTCAGGTACACTTTGCAGGAATAGGTTGGTTATTTTACGACCTTTATCAACTGCTTTGGTTATTTAGCGTCTGAATGAGATGAAGGTGATAATGCCTGAGTCCTCCAACACCGTAAGTTGCCCAGCATTTGCTCTTCTAGTCGGAAAAAAACACCAGGTAACTTGTCCCGACGAAATGTTACTATTTTCTTCAGTCTGGTACACTTTGCAGGAATATGAAATGTATAATATTTATCTTATTATTTTATGAAATTATGTAGTGCAATAAATTGTAAAACTATATTTCTTTAATGAAGGATTTTCTGCCGTGCTGGACCATAAAATAAAGATTTTTTGAAGTGACTGAATAGCCAACGATCTTAGGTTTCAAACTAGTACTGTTTCATTTTAACCAGCGCAGACTGGCTTCCGTGAATGCAAGTCACTCTACCTTACAATACGAGCAAACAGGCAGGCTTTCTTGGGTCCCGCCTGGACTGAACCTATAAAACCTGGGCTCAATGGGTTCAGGCTAAAAGGTAACTTGCTTTGTAGCGTCACCGGAACCCAAGCCTGACGGCAACCGGGTACGGGTGTGAGTCTTGTGTGATTTGCCGGTCTCTAATAGCCGTGCATTTCTCTTCTTTCTAACCTCCGCCAACCCCCACCCTCTCACTCACTGGAGTCAAACTCCGTTCCGTTTGTATTTGTCTCTGACCTGCGAGTGGCATATGTCTCTCTCGAAACCATGTACGAAAGTTCCAAGTAGAATGGAAGGACGCATTTTTTGTTGTCAATATGATGAGAATATGAAATATATGATTTGTTCACAAGTATTACGAGGAAAACGGTTGTATAACATAAAACGGCATTATACTACATGTTACTAATGAAACGTTAAAAGGTTAAGTGTTATTGTTGTCGTCGTCGTCATCATCATCATCATCATCATCATCATCATCATCTCTGTACGTCGACCCTTTTTCAGCAGACGTACGAATAATGCGGTTAGCTCTTCAATTTGAACTCACTGATTTACTATGTGATGTCAAATGAAAGCTAGATGTAAGGACTTGACAAATGTTAAACTTTCAAATCTTTGCCAAAAAATAAATATCCGAAGCTTCGTTCTTTCGCTTGCTCTGTTGAAGAAGCCATGTTCACTACAACTTACGTTTGTGAAAAATTATTTTCAACAATTAAAATAGTAAAAACCAAAATTAGATCACGACTGACAGACAAATACCTTCGTGATCAACTACGACTGGCAGTAAGTGACATAATTCCTGATTATGAAACTTTATCGCAGAGACATTCTGAAGACAGTTAATTTTAGGTTGTGATATTGTTCATTTATTGTTCATTTCTTTCTCCGTTACACGTACTAAACATTAGTTTGTAGCCTTGTACTGTATAAAATTATATTTAAGTGCTTGACGTAAGGAAAATGAAATATCCGTTAATAAGTCAGACATTTGCTTCACTTCCCCTTCGGGTGTCCGCCTCCCTCCATAGGTGCTATGCACGTTGCAGGTTACACAGTGGCTCGGCGCACGATTACATTTTCGCCACCGCTGGTCTAAAGAAAGCAGCAAAACAGTACAACGTGGTCTGTTGTTGTGACAAGAATCCAAGCCTCCGCATACTAGTAAAGCATCATGTCACAAATACGTTCTCGTCTAAGTATATCTTACAAAGAAAATATTATTGAACGCTTAAAGCGGGGCTAATATTAAAGATATTACTGGAGAATATAAGGCAATATTATATATATATATTTATTTATTTATTTATTTATTCATTATTGTATTTTATAGATATGCTTTATGAAGTTAAATTAATTTTTATGAACGTATTAAATTCACTTTTTATAATATTTATTTATTTATTTATTTATTTATTTATTTACTTATTATTAATATTTGTGTGCTGAACAACAGCCAGAGGCCAAATAATAATAATAATAGTAATAATAATAATAATAATAATAATAATAATGAAGAAGAAAAGTAAAATGTGTATGACGGACATGGATATTCTTTATTAAAAAAATATTAATTACCGGTATACTTTTCAAATAGTGCTGAGATATGAAAAGAACTCAAACGTATGTTTAAAATATTGTTCGCCGTGTAGGAATTCAGCAGAGCCTACATTTATTTACTGGTAAAGGAACGTTTCTTTTGTTATATGGCTGCTAACAGACACTACTGCTGAAGTGTTTGCTTGTACTTCTTGCTAGTAAACATGGCTATAAGTAATGTTTTAAAAGTACGCAGATGTCGTCGAATGAATATCTTTGAAATTAAAGTGCTAAAATAAATTACTGTGAAGGAATAAAAACAAGTGTTTGTGCTTTCTAGATTAACTTTCTGAACTGATGATGTTTTTTTCTGGACAATTAAAGAACCAAACAAATAATAAGAATCCCTCACGTAAACGCAATTCGTTTCATCCGGACGTGATGCGCACCCGAAACAGTGTCATGTACGAAGCAAGTAAACAAAAGTCCTAATAATTCACTGGAAAATTTTAACTGAGAAATAATTCTCATCACCTCTCCCTGTTGATTACACAAAATCTTATAACGGTTTACAGTAATCAAATTAAACATCACTTTTTCTTGGGTGTATACAAATTACTGAATGCAGTTAAAAAATGAAGGGGTGGTAATGATATAGTCCTAAGCCACACAGATCAAATTTTACAGGAAAGCATATTGAAGGTTTGGAGTCCAGTGCTATTAGCTGCGGAATCATAATTCCTTCAGCATGTACTTAGGGGAGATTCAGGTAGTATCGGACATCGGGTAATATTGAACAGTGAGTTTCTTTCATCTACCACACGATGATAGTACCTGATTGACATGGTTACGTTTCTGTGATGTCGCATAGAGAAACGTAGCCATGCCATTCAGGTACTACCAAATGGTGGTAGATGAAAGAAACGCACTGTCCGATATTACCCGATGTCCGATACTACCCGACTCTTCCCTACTTCATTTTTGAGTAATTTTTTATAATATTTTACTGGCAGCTTTCTCATATGAGTTAGAAGTGAACTCGCACAATCATTCATTTTAGTTAAAAGTGTGGCTTTGGAATGTCTCGTTCTCACCTCTTCAAATAGTTTTTGTCTTATTGGAAGAAAACGCTGTTGTATGCTATTTGGAAACGAATCCTTCCGAAGCAATTGAATGTTTATGGCATGAAAGGAGTTACTCTGTGTTTCTTTGGTGTTATTTTTGACATCTCTCGCAACTTTAGTTATTTTATCACTCTCCGCTCGACATAAGCTATGTAAATTCCACCCTATTATTACTGATATTGTTGCTTGTGTTTTATACAGCTGTCTCGTTTAACTTATTGATTCGACATAGATCAATTCTGGCCATAAAAATAGTGTCAAAATAAACTTCTTAATATTGACTATTACACTTTTACTACGTAATACTACTATTAACGAGTAAAACGGTACGAAAGGACGTCTTTCAATCAGTCACGGCTGCTCATCGCACAATTTTATCGCTTCCCAAGAATTTGTTTAATTTCATCCCTTCCCTAGCATTTGCTTGTTTTTATCACTACCCTAGCATTTGTTTCTTTGTTTGCCAACATTTCAAACTGCAAATTCTTTACGGTACTATAAAACATGCTTTGCAATCGTCATTTGTTTACAGCATAGACAGTCAACTGAAAATGACAGCTCCGTTAAAACATGTTGGTCTAAAGTAACATTAGTGAAATAGAATTTCAGTAAATCAATTAATATTATATTGTATTACAGTACTGTATTTTTTATAATCTTTATACACTTTCTTCTAATTTCGTAATAGTCAATTAAGTCCCGCTCGAGTTTTGATTTTCTCTAGATAAATCTAAACCTCTAGTGATATTATTGATGATAAGATCCTTTTAGCATGATAGTGTCTCTTCTCATCGTTACAGCAAACGGCCGCCAGAATTTAAAGTTGATTTTACTGAATTCAGAGTTGTCAGTGTAGATAAATATGTTGAAATATTGCATATAATTGCTCTAGAATAGTTATGAATACCACTGCCTTCCATGTATGCCACAATCCTACAATGCATGTAAAATTCATACGAAAAATGTTTAACTAATATACTTACATTATACGAAAGAAATCACTGCATTTGGAATGTACTGAACGTTATCTGCACTTAACAAACAGAAATACAAATTATTCCAATTGATGTACCTGAACCATTTTTACTTCTTCACATTGAAGTTGATGGTGAAATTTGTACGTTCAATTCAGTTCAATTCAATTCAATTTATTTGGCCATTAGACATACAGTTTTAGGCTTCGTCAGAATACATTGAAAAACATATAGCCAAAATACATTTTAAAGACCATTAATAAAAGAAACAGTAAAATTTAAATAACACAATGAAAACATGAAATAATTTGAAAATTTTAAATTAAAGAAAACTAACTGAATTGCAATTAAACTTATTTATTAAAATACAATTTCATACAAATTTGTGTTGAAAAACTCAGCAACAGAATAAAAAGGATTATTTGATAATCAATAATTGTAAAATCTAGTTTTGAAGCTATTGATTTGTAATTTATAACATTCACTTGGGAGCTTATTATATAATTTCATCCCCATTATTAAAAAGTTTGTTTTGCTCTTGTGTAATCCACAATATAGATTATTAATTTGTTGACTATTTCTAATTTCATGATCATGTATATAGGCCACTAATGAGTAATTGTCGATATTTTGTCAAGTGTAAAGTACTAGATCATATATATACAAATTTATGATTGTTAAAATTCCAGATTGTCTGAAAAGTGGCCGACAATGTTCCAGATAGTTTGATTTACATAGAATTCTAATGGCCTTCTTTTGCAAAATCAAGACGCCTCCAATTCTGGTTCCATTTCCCCAGAAAATTAGGGCATATCGGATTATCGACTGAAAGAAAGAAAAGTAGGCACATCTTAAATAATTTTGAGAAACGCAAGTAGTTAATTTCTTTAGCAAATATAAAACTCTTGATAGCTTTGTGCATATGTATTCGATGTGCTTATCCCATGTTAAACTGGAGTCTGTAAAAAGTCCCAGAAGTTTTATATAGTTGACTCTGTTGCCCTTATTTATTAGGTAGTTTAGGCTGAAAGTTAAGTTGATAGTTTTTTCTTGATTAAGCAAGAAACCGTTCGATTCAAACCATAAAGCCATCTGTGATAGAGTGTCGTTGTTGAGAGCTTGTAATTGATTTAGAGCAGAGGAAGAACATAGGAAAGTAGTGTCATCTGCATACATAATTGTTATTGCTTTAAGGAATTCTGGAAGGTCATTTATTGCTATTAAAATAATAGGGGACCAATTATTGAGCCTTGAGGAACCCCATAATGCGTAGTGGTGAGACTTGACCAATTTTCACCTATAGCAACTAATTGACTTCTGCCATGAAGATAGGTTCTAAAAATATTTAGTGTGTTCCCTCGAATACCATAAAATTCTAATTTTGATAAAATTAAATTATGATCAACACAATCGAACGCTTTAGTGAGATCACAGAATGTAGCATTAACTGGTGACCTATTTTCAAAATTTCTTAAAATTCCCGTTATTAAAAGCTCAATTGCATCATTTAAATCTAATAATTGTTAGTCAGACTGCTAACCTTCAGTCAGCTGTTCATAGTGTAATGTTCGTATATTTTCAAAATATACTATCATGCGAAAAATACTGTACATTACACGTTGACGAAGTGCATTACAAAATCTCGGAAATTGAAAAACCGTCCTGCTCGTTTTTCAAACTTTCCCTCGATTTTGTAAAAAGCATATCTCAATATTGAATCATAATATACTATTATAATATATTGTTATTTAAAAGTTTTAATAGCCTATATCTTATTCGGAATATCTGATTAGACGGATAGTACAGTGCAGGTATGTTAGGGTTGCCAGTTGTAGTTGAGCAGCTACTGATATATAGCTATTACATTTACGACATTACGGAATGTAGCCTATATTGGTCAATAGGTATGCAACGCAATATGCAGGATTAATTAAGTTTAATCATGAACTTCTGTCATGTTCATTGGTTCCTCAATAAATTGTTGGCTTGAAGCACGAGACTAATTGAGACGAATATTACGATCGTTTTGATGTAACAATTATTAGATTTAAATGTAATTAATCCTTCATTAAATTATTTACTAGATGAATGTATTTTATAGAATGTTAGATAATGCAGGTTAACTGTAATCTCATGTACTAAAACAATCAATGCACTGAGCTTACAAACCATGGGGCCCGAGTTGAAATACTGATCGATTCAACCTGAATTTATAAATTGTGCTGGGGAAATGTGTGGTCCATGTAACACATGGTTATGTCTGTGTAATCCAGTTCCCTTGTGACGAGCAAAAAATTCTCCATCACCATCATAATTCATTACTATTGTAATGTACACCATCGTATGTGGTGCACTCTGGATATTACCCGGCGAACTATGCTCCGTCCCAGGTATCTGTAGAGCAGTCTTGTGATAGTCATTAGTAATTGCGAGCGAGAGCTCTTTTATGCCCACTGAGCGCGCGCGGAGCTCTTTTACCTGTAAACATTGCTAAAGGATGTACAGATCTTAGAACACAGCGCATCATGACGGAACGGAAGCGCTTAAAGCTTTCAAGGAAGAGTGGAAGATGCAATATTTATGCTTCGAACATGGTGATGAAATCCAGTGTTTGTTGTGTAAAAAAAATATCATTTGCAAAAAAAAAAACATAAAACGGCATTATGAGACGCAACATGAAAAAAAAAATTGGCATTATTCAGGAGAAGAGAGAAATAAATTCATTTCGGAATTGACATCGAAGGTAAATTAATTTTCATTTGGGTCAGTAGATTGTATCTAAATTTCTCTTATTTCTTTATTTTAAATGTATTGTTGATGTTTTATTTGTTGCTTGTTTCTGGATATTTACTTTTATTAGACTACGTGTTTGTTTAATTTAGAAATAATATTTTATCTTTGATTGCACTTTAACTTATATTATTACTAAGCTCAAAATGCTAATTCACTTTTATTCCAAAAACTATTTTCAGGATTTTGAGCAAATATGAACTAAATATTTTGAAAACTTTGATGCAAGAAGCTTTTTTAGTAACGTCAATATCAAATATACTTAAAAATGTAATTTCAAAACTATTATACCTAATTGCACCAAACTGTGTACAGATGATATTATTATAGATCTGTTTATATAGTTTAAATTTCACAAATTTTGGCCGAAATTGTGAAAGTTTTAAAAGTCATACATATCCCCTTAAATGATTGACCCCAGAAATTACGATGGTTCTCAATACCTTAATTTAATTAATTTGTTTTTTCGTGTTATGTGTATCTCACAAATCAATCTAAGAAAACTCATTACATAATCACGACTGGAGCGTAAGGACTACATTTTCACAATCACACAATCAATATACTCTATTTCAATCAATACTGCCGCTATTATTTTTTCAACAAATACTCAAAAGTACTTAGAGATCACACACGTCGAGCAATTAGACCCTATTAGTTTCTCCTAACCAATGAAGTGAAGTATTTACATAATAAATAATTGCTTTTATCAATAAAATGGTTTACATACAATTAACTTTTCCTATTTCTCTTTTTCTTCTTAAAAAACCCTTCCCTTTGCGATTTGTTTATATATGTACATGTATATTAAATAACTTAGTAATTAGCCCTATTACATAGCCAGACATTTAGTAACGCAAGTTATTGTAATATTCGCTGCATGTGCATGTACTGTACATCCCTGTTGTCTACGTTACGACGCTACGTAGTGGATGGGCTATGCGCTCGTGATTAAGGTCGAGCTCTTCTGCCATGATTGGGAGCTATTATCGTCTCATCCCTGCTGTAGAGTGACTTGGTGCATATGGGGGTGGAGTCTATCTGTGCCGTAGTGTATTGCGGGCAGCATCAGCTCGAGGCCGCTAAGGGGTAAGACGCTATTGGTAGAAAGTTCAGATAGAAATGATCCCCTTCCTGCAAGGGATTGGTAGCTTCGTTCAACCAATGCCTCCGCCCAGAGCTGTCATTGGTCCTAGCCTCCCACATACCACTTGCACAGAGGTCTTATTTCGTCTTTCTACTCTGCAGATCCCTGGGACGGACTATAAGTTATCACCGCTTCTCTGAACATGCGACATCATAAGCCACGCTCGTAGAATCGGCTTGAATAGCGGCAAATTAAGGACTCTCCCCTTTACATAAAATAAAATCAAAACAACCAACTTAGAATAGCAATTTGGGAGCCTGTCATTTGCTCTCACGCAACTGATTCATATGTATGTAGCAGCTTTTTACCCCTTTCTTGAAATCTTTATTCTTTTACATTTCCCCTTAGGTTTATCTGTTATTTTTGCTGCATATGTGTATTTTACCTTCTCATTTTCTCTACTTATTTCTTCTTCCTGTACCATCTTCCTTTCTCTTTACATCGATATTCGTTTCTTCATTCTCATTATCTCTTTCTTTTCTTTCTTCCTTTATTTTCCTATCTTCTGTGATTCTTTCTCACTTTAAACAATTTTTCAACTTTTTTACCCTCCAAAATATTTTCTCAGAAATCTTCTCTTTTCTTTCCTTTCAATACTCTATTTCTGTGTTTGCTGCCTGTCTTCATTTCTCCTATACCTTTTACGCATTTAATAGTCTTATTTTTCTTTGTATTTTAATTACTTAATTTTAGTTACTCATTTTTCCCTTCTACATTTCTCGTTTTTCCTTTCTGTCCTACGGTGTTACAGGGTTGTTCCCGATCTCTGATAACGAATTTGAATGACGTCATGTGTGTCAGGAATCACACCGACAGCTGAATTGCGGCGATAGGTGACAGACCAGTAGTGAGTGATTTCATAATCAGGGTGCACGGTGTATCACAGTAGCAATGCCCAAGAAAATCGAGCCTTTTTGGGAGGGGTAGATAACAACTGTTTCCGATGTCAAATACAGTTACGTGAAAATCATAGGAGCCTGCAAGAAACGTGCTTTCGTTATTTCCAAGAAAGGCATCTTGTGTGTACCTAATAAGACGGCAAAGCTCGGATGGGATTAATTTCAGAGTGGAAAAAGCAAGCAAATCCACCTCCCGTCACAAATCGCCGCATCGCAAGAGATGATACAAATTTATTCCATTCGAACTGTACCAATCTTATTAAGTATTACAAATTATGGTGCGTGCACTGAAGAGTTAAAGGAAATTATTCCTATGTTCGTCCATGATATGGTAATTAGGTCAAGTTTAGGTATTAGACCTTTCCCAGCGCCACATATTCGTAGTCATTATTATAATACTTGCATCGTGGCACAGGGCATTATAACTCGAAAGTGGTTAACACATAAGTCATTGCCAGGAAAGACCAGAAATTTCGAATGACAACCTGCTGGCATTAGAAAATAAAAACATTGTAGAGCTTTATGTGGAACGGTAGATCACTAGACCCAGAGGTATTCTACTCTTACACGGATGGGAAAATCGTGCTCCTAAAGTGCTAAAAAACCTTGAAAGAGAGAAAGACAGACGGAGCCAGCCGCAGCAGTTACAAGTTGTTTGTAGTTTCGCTGCAAAAGCAGTTCTCTGCCACGGTGCGCTCTGGCGGCTCATGCAGGTGGTCGTGACATCTATCCCATGATTTGAATTTCAGAATGACGCATGGTACAATAATTATAGTAATTTTAAACAGACTGTACTGAACACATAACAAAATTATATTATTTTCTAGCTTTGTAAATTAGTTTAGTACTGGAAACACAAACTGAATACAACCTTTTCAATTTACAACAAATATAGCTGCAACACATGTTTATTATTACAGTATTTGTTAATATTTCTTATTATAGGTCTTCTTTGAAACTTAGAACGCTAGAATTTACAAGTCTTTATATATTAAAGAGTATTTCTCTATTCTCAGAAAGGTAATAGTCTGTATTCGCAAACAATAACAAATTCAAGGAAGTATTTTTCACATGTCACGGCAGATGAAATAAGCTTATTTCTAAGCTCTTTCTTTACTTTGAGAGCTTTTACACTTCTTTCTTGTATTAAACTCTGCCTCAAGCACATACAGTATATATGGAAGCAAAGAGTATATCGTCGCTTAAGAACCAATACCGCGTAACTGACATTTTTGATGAAAACTGTTTTTTTGCACAGATGGTACCTCCACTATCATCTGCATGCATTGACAAGCGCGGGAATTTGATTGCATGAATGGCCTGCGTGCGAAGGAGGGGGGTACAATACCGCGTATCTGAAGTCACGAGAAGTCTGTAGGAAATACCGCGTATCTGACAACAGATAGCTGTTATGTCTACTCCCTGCGCGCCATCAGTACGGAAGCTGGTTCTCGTTACTGCCTTGTACAATTGTATCAACAGTGTGTGATACCCTGAGAAGATTAAAGAAGTGTTCAGTTTCAATTATTTGAAAGGTAAATATAACTGAATTATTTCACTAATGTCAATCTTATTGCAAGTTCATTCACTGGAATATAGTACATTTAATATTTTATTATATAGGCCTACAGATACAAAAAAGAAATGGACAATGAATCAGACGACGGTCAGTTTAGCGAGAACGAAATCCTATCTGTGCTATGTTCTGCATTCAAGACGGGAGAAACTTCTTTGAATATTAACAAAGGTATGGCATAAGAAGTATCACAGTTATTAAAGATTTATTTTTCTTCAGTTACGGAATCATAACAGCAAACTTAATTTAAGTAGCCTAATATAAATAATCATGAATGGGCCGCTAAAATAATTTGCGCTACATTCAGTGGTCCTAAGTTTGGTCCCTTCCATTTCCTCCGGCAGGAGGAAGATCTAAATTGATGATAATATTTACTACACATGTTTTCTAATCAATTTATATCACATTTATAAACACTAGTAATCTCATCTTATTCGTAGGTGTACTGCCTGATAATTCAAATGCAAAAGAAAACCGTCCTTCTGAAAATGGGTTTCTGCAGATCAGGCATTATCCGTCCAGTGTTACCGGTAAGATTATGATCACATTATGCAGTCTGGTATGACTTAAAGCAACACTATTAAAATAATACCGCTAGAAATATGATAGGACAGAAATTGAAGACAATACCTCGTCAATGAAGGATCTACATTAAATTTCGGATGCGTCTTCAGATGTGGACGAGCCCGAAGAATTTGTGAGTGCTTCTTATTCTACATTTTTACATTCGTCAGAAAAAGGTAAAAAGAAGAATCTTCTAGCGTTTCATGGAAATTTGACAGAAAAGAGAAAAATAAGTTCAAAGCCACACAAGGTTAAGTGGAAGAAAATGAAAAATAGAAAACTTGGAATGGAAGAGGAAGCTTATCTTAGCTACAAGAGGTCGAAAGATGGCAAAGTGACACATGATACGGAAGGAGATGCAAGGAATTTGGGGCCAGAGTGTAGTTATAAAATGTGCCAAAATTCGAAAGTAAGAGGCTGTAATTTAATTTCTAATGAGAGAAGACACATCTTTCAGGCATTCTAGAAAACTATGACTTGGGGACAGAGGGCCGTTCACGTATCAAATCTTGTGAATTTCACTCCTACTAAAAGACCTGGCAGTACAAATTCTGAATCTAGAAGAAAGAGAACATTTGTCTACAATCTAAAAGATGATGAGAAAAAAATTCAGGTTTGCAAAATGATGTTTCTGTGTACATTGGGAATTAAAGAATGAACTGTGCGATATTGGTTAGCTAATAGTACTGATGGCGTCCCTTCAGTAAAAAGAAGTCATGTTCTCGTGCAAAAGCACAGAAAAAAAAAGCATCAGTAGCCTGTCTAATTACCGTCACATTACTGTATGTAGAACCGATTGTGCCATAGTTTTTATGATAGTATTCCACACTAGGGTTACTCAAGGATTACTTTTTGTGATTTCAGCATAGCCCTATAATTATTTATTGTGTTTAACGAATATTGTGCCTGAAAAGTTTATCATTATTATATTTTTAAATAATTTTCTTTTCATTATTCGCAAGTCAGTCAAGTCCATTGTCAATAATAATAATAATAATAATAATAATAATAATAATAATAATAATAATAATAATATATTATTATTATTATTATTATTAATTATTTTATTATAAAATTATACTTGTGAGCAACGTTTTAGTAACAATTCTAATTATCTATTCAAATACTTAGTGTGAAAATAAAGTACCTAGTAATTAGTTATTATTATTATTATTATTATTATTATTATTATTATTATTATTATAACAATAAACATTGAACTGTGTCTTCGTTTTTCCTTTCCCATAGTTTCAGCATTTGATTGACTAAGAATGCAGCAATCATTGTCTGGAACGTAATCTAGTGCTGATTCAAGCTACAGCCTACCGACCTTGACCTCAAGTCAGACGGTAGGACAACAATTCAGATAACACATTGACATATACAAGAGCACGAATAATATTTCCATAAGGCAGTTTTCACGCAAAGAAAACGCTTGTCAACATGTATCTTGAAGCTGCTAAAGTTGTCTCACAATACCGCGTAACTAACAAAATGTAGTCAACGGCAGAGTTCCAATACCGCGTAAGTGACATGGCCAAATGTCTACAGCCATGATCATCCATTTTCACTTAGTTATAAATTAGTTAAGCTATTTTATAGCCATACACCACTTTTCAAGACTATTCCGTTATTTTTATGGTTTTTATTCAGTTTTTTCCTTCTCCTGTAAAATTTACATTTTGTCAGTTACGCGGTATTGGTTCTTAAGCGACGATATTTGGAAATTCTGACTTAGGCATCATTATGAACAGTTCGATTCCTGATATTGCTTTAATCTGATTGGCGTGCTGTTCTGTTACTTACTTACCTACAAATGGCTTTTAAGGAACCCGAAGGTTCATTGCCGCCCTGACATAAGCCCGCCATCGGTCCCTATCCTGTTCAAGATTAATCCAGTCTCTATCATCATACTTCACCTCCTTCAAATCCATTTTAATATTATCATCCCATCGTGCTGTTCTGTAGATTTATTAATTTCAAGCTATAAGTTTTCAGGATTTTCTATCTGCGTTAGCCAAAAAGATTTCAGAAAAATTTCGATTCCTTGTCAATTGTCACTATTTCTCTAAACTTAACAGTGAATTCTGCTGTAGGTCTTGAAGTAGGATCTTATATTTGATAATACTTTCTTATCACTCTTCAAGATAGTTTATAGTCAAAGAAAGTGAAGTTGTCTATGTTCTACATGATACTACCACATTTCAAATTTATCCATAAATGCTCTTAGCTAGTTGGTCATATGTCGTGCAATTCTGTAACTGGCACGCACAACGTGCTAACGATATTTATATCAGTCTCACCTTGTTGATATCTCATTTTTACCTTTAACTGTTCTAAAGCAGATGCAGACAGTATTTCTTTACTAAAACCTTCACTGTTTCTTTGTATCATAAAATGTCATGCGTAAGTAGTAATAGAATACAAGCTTTACCTCTCTTCTTAATAAAAAAATTCTCTTTTTACTCGTAACTAAAGGGAAATCATCTGGGAATTATATTGTTTTTCACTTAAAACGAGCCGCCACTTACTGCAGACGCGTTCGAACTTGTGTCTTGAAAGAACCGCACACAGACAGTATAGCTAGTACAGAGTCCGTTCTACCTGCACTGAGATTGTGTTGACACTTTGAGAGCACGAGTTGCCCACTTATATATTCGTATATGCATTAAAAGGTTGGAGAGGATTGCGTAGTGTGGCGGAAGGTGCGACCGGCTTAGCCGTGCAGCAAAGTCGCCACCCAACTCTCTCAATCATGGGTGCACAAGAAAGCTACCATGAGGTACGTACAAGACGAAGTCTAGAAGTAGCTGGTAGTCTGACTGGTTTGCTTGCTGGAAGGAATGCCTAAACGTTACGCAATGGAGACGTGCAAGACAAAGACTGTTCGGTGGATTGCTACCTAGACTGTTAAGTCGCTGGTAGCAAGTAGAATGGAACCCTTCTCTTTTCCAACTACAAGCGACCTAAATGTCTTTACTGCGCATGCGTTTCGAGAGCCCGTACACACTACCCCACGTGCTAAACGCCTACTGCTATTCATTTGGACGCGTATAATGAACTGTGAAAGTTGGAATCAGGCTCATCCCGACCACCAAAACCTACATATTATTGTGAAATTGTGAGAAGAAGTTGGAGTTTAAATAAATATCAATAAAGATAAAGGTACACACTTCATATGCCATAAAGCAGACCTGCACAAGGTTTGCGCTCTCAGAGCCGGCTGACAGCTCATGAGCGGAATGCTGATATTAGCTGCGCTCTGTATAAGAGTGGACTGGAAGAAGGGGTGATCTCGTACAAAATATACACAAAAGAAAATACTATTACGAGTGTTTATGAAATGAATTCCCGTTCAGTGTTTGCAAAACTATCTTGGACTATTTTTAATTAATAAAGAAATATTTATTTTACAGAAATAATATAAATTCTACAGCTACTTACATGTACAATATCATGTTGTTATATTTTTATTTATCAGTACATGAAAACGAGGTTTTATGCTGTTGGCAGCTGAAAGGAGCAGTAGCCTACTGATCGTAATGAAACATCAATTACAGATGTTCGATGTCTGCCTTTATTAAACTTGATTGTAGAAAACAGTTGCTCAGAAATATAAATGTTGAGCCAAACATAGCAATCATTTTCACAGCCACCCTGTGTAGTCGTGGATATTATTGCTAATGTTTAGTCTTGTAATACTCAACCACTCTAGTAATATTATTCAAACGATCTTTAGCCCTTAGGTCACATTGAAGATCAATAAGTTCGAGCTCTAAATCGTTAAATGCTAAATGTTACGTTCCGTCTTTTAGATTCCTCCATACTCTACTGTAGCAGTAGGTAAGCAAAGTGAAACAGTTATGAGAATAGGCCTACACACTGCACTTCACTAGATAGCTGAGTGGTCGTTTCCCTCTCCTCTGCCTATAGCAAGTCTATGTCATTCTGACGTATCTTCCTCTCCGTTTCGGCGAGCGGCGAGCCCCGAAGGAGCGCACGCGTTCGTTGAGCTGTTTGTGCAGGTATGCCATAAAGGCTCTTGGAATCATGGAGATAGTCCCAAGCTTTCTTGACCTCTGCACTGCAATGACGTGGTGTGGAATGGATATCAATAATAAGTGAATTTCTAAATAAAAAAATAATGTTTTACAGTAAGTGAAGATATTTGAAACTTGAGATAGACTAATTATCGTTAGTGACCTTTTGATATTAATACATATTATTTTATTAATGTTCTATTTTCATTAGAATGAACTACTGTATATGGGATTTAATGAAAGAGTTTTATTATGACAGAAGATGCTTTGCAGAAAAGTGGAATTATTCAAATGGTTATTTCCCCACTGAAAGTACCAAAATATCTAAGATACACTCAGAAGATTCTGGAGATCACTACAGTTCTTGCCCGGCACTGTTACAATTTTTTTTTTTAAAGCAGAGTGAGTTCAGCTACACTGACCGCTAGATACAAACAAGCTTCGTTTTGATAATCCTGACTTTCTATCCAGCGACCAGTTCGGCTACGAGCGACGAACTCTGTATCCAGAAGTTTCGTCTTGTGCGTACTCTTAAAGCTGCATATCGTGTCTGGTAAGCGCCTGTAACCTTCATACGGTGTCTCTTTAAGGCGCAATTCACACAGATAAAGGCTGGTTCACAATAAACCGGGAAGGAGAACCAGAATGAAAACGAGAATCAGAGGACGGGAATATGACAAATTTTGATTCACAATAAACCGAGAACGTAGACGACTATGCATATCGATATACATGTCAATAACGATATGTAAATTCGATATTACGCATTCTGATGTTATTTGTGTATAATTGACCAATGGCATTCTCTCATGAGTACAAGGCAGCCAACATAAACGCAGGTTAACCAACTTCGAAATTTCAACTAAAACATTTCATTAGGTACGGTACTATAAATATGCCCATGCATCTTTATTATCACAACCTATTTTAAGTCTACCATAACGTAAAATACTTAGAGAAGAAACATTTGTAATAGAACAAAAATGAACACAACAGTAGTTATTGAATTGAAGCATGAATATGTAGTGTGTAATACAAGCAATACAGTAATAAAATATGATTCACTTACGATCGGTGTTCAAAGATGCAACTATTGAAAGCCACGTATTCTTCTTCTTTTCCCATCT
This sequence comes from Periplaneta americana, assembly GCA_025594305.2. Lineage (NCBI taxonomy): Eukaryota > Metazoa > Arthropoda > Insecta > Blattodea > Blattidae > Periplaneta > Periplaneta americana. The sequence goes on along the minus strand of JAJSOF020000005.1, from coordinate 36,390,147 downwards.
TTATACGAGGCGCGCAGCTTATCGTAAACGTGAGGATTTTCCTCAACACTCAATATTAGAGTTTCATCAAATAAAAGTTGCTCCATGATGCACAGCACAGAACAAAATAATGCATAGGTTATGTCACGGTCTTCTTGCTACAAAATATACTACAAAATAGCTTTTATATGGCAATAGAATGAATCTAGTGGGCTGTGTTCGGAAACGTGAACGCCAAAGTTGAAACTTGGCCAACTCTCCGTTCCCGATCCCGGGCTCCGGCAAGCTTTTCGTTAATTGTGAATGCTCACGTTTAAATTTACACATTTTAACAATTTTACCGTTTTAGTTTTCGTTCCGATTCTCTTTTCCGGTTTATTGTGAACCAGCCTTAAGAAGTAGACAGGACATGGCTCGGACGTCGGGCGGAAACACGACGCGGACATGACGTGAGCAAGCATACTGAAGAGTCAAAAACCCTTGCGACACTTGCGCGTCGCACAGCTTTCGTAATGTCTTATTCAGACGATGAGGATGCGCTGGCTCTCATACAACTGGACAATATCAAAAAAAAAAAAAAAAAACAGATAAGATTTTGTGTGCACCCTTAGTGGTTGAAAAAAGGAAGAATGTATGCCATATCTTATTTATTTAATTTATTTTATTTGGTCCGGGTTCGATTCCCGGTCGGAGAAAATTACCTGGTTGGGTTTTTTTCTAGGGTTTTCCCTCAACTCAATGCGAGCAAATGTTGGGTAACTTTCGGTGCTGGACCCCAGACTCATTTCACCGGCATTATCATCTTCATAACATTCAGACACTGAATAACCTGAGATGTTAATACAGCGTCGTAAAATAACCCATTTTTATTTCTTTCATTTATTTATTTATGCATGTTTAGTTATTTTTGCATGTTTATTTATTTATTTATTTATTTATTTATTTATGCATGTATTTATTTATTTATTCATTCATTTATGCATTGATTTATGCACTTATGCACATATTTATGTATGCTTTTATTTATTTTTTTATTCTGGTAGAGTTAAAGACATGAGACCTTCTCTTCCACACTACCAGAAGTGAAATACAGTACACACTGAAACAATAAAACGTAGTAATATTTAAATACTGTATAAGATCGTTATCATGCACATTAAGGAGCGTACATATTGTATAATGAAATATTGACGAAAAGTGATACATAATTGTTTACAATATATATCCTATTACTACTTTATAACAGATCTAAATGACAATTTATACAAATACATAGAATAACCTATTAAATTCGGTTAACACTCATAAATCGTCCCGCGCCGTGGCGTCGCGGTCTAAGGCATCCTGCCTAGGACTCGCATTACGGAATGCGCGCTGGTTCGAGTCCTCATGGGGGAAGAAATTTTCTCATGAAATTTCGGCCAGTGTATGGGACCGGTGCCCACCCAGCATCGTGATGCTCTTAGGGAGCTACGATAGGTAGCGAAATCCGGTTGCGAATACCAGCTACAACGGCTGGGGGGATCATCGTGCTAACCACACGATACCTCCATTCAGGTTGGATGATCGTCGACCTCTGCTTCGGCATGTGGGCGTGAGGCCAGCAGCCGGCTGGTCGGTCTAGGCTCTTCACGGGCTGTAGCGCCACGGATATTATTATTATTATTATTATTATTATTATTATTATTATTATTAACACTCATAAATCAATTTCATGTAAAAGTATGTAATTTTAATTCTTAATTTAAATTGATTAAATGTTCGGCAATCCCTGACATGACGAGGTAAGGAGTTCCATAGGCGACAAACTGACACGGTGAAAGAGGATGAATAGAAAGAGGTACAGTGACAAGGAATAGATAATAAAGTCTGATGTTGATTCCGCAAAGTTGTAAGATATTCAAAGCGAGTTCTTATATATTTTGGAGTAAAAGCTGTGACGAAAGAATTGAACATGTATCCCAACCGTCTCCAGAATTGTTATATAATGTCCCACTAATGTTTCTATACCATATTATCGATTATCGCATCTGACCGCGAAACCAGGTGGCCCGGGTTCGATTCCCGGTCGAGGCAAGTTACCTGGTTGAGGTTTCTTCCGGGGTTTTCCCTCAATCCAATATGAGCAAATGCTGGGTGACTTGCGGTGCAGGACCACGGACTCATTTCTCCGGTATTATCATCTTCAATTCATTCAGAAGCTAAATAACCTAAGATGTTGATAAAGCGTCGTAAAATAATCTACTAAAATAAAAAAAATAAAATATACCATATTACACCATTTCTTCACAAAATTGAATATCAAATTCAAAATCGTCGCGAATTTTCTTTTCAGTTAGACGCCACATGTCGCTTTGAAGGGCCACTCGTGACTCGAAAGAGGCGAAGCGCTGACTTCGAAGTGGCGTGCCCCCATCCCGTCCTCTCTGTGTGCATTGATACATTTGTTTACATGGGAGAGACCCGAAAAGTCATCATGTCTCCGCCCCATGTCCGAGCCACGTCTTCTCTGTGTGCATTGCGCCTAAACTCAATTAAACGCGTCATGAGTCCGTTGCCCGTTCTTCAGTTATTACTGTACTTAGGGCTATTCCCAACACTATAATTTAAGTTTCCGTTCTTTATTTATTTACACAGGGACATCATTTTATTTTTACTAACATTTTTAATATTAACCTGTCTATGCCTTTAGAAAACCGGAAACACCGCTTGCTCCCCCCTCCAAGACTGGAGTTCGATGATACTGGCGTAAAACACAAATCACTCTACTAGGTATAGGAAGGAAGAAAAGTAGTTCATCCATTTACGTAAACTAGAAATATCGCGATTTTGAGTTTCATAATTTTCATTAGGTTTTTCTTTAATCAAAGTACAGTACTGTATTAACAATAAGTGTTTTTACTCACGAAGTGAGTTATCCATGCGAACGTATTCATTATGCTGTGCATATTATACTGTCTACAGCACATTAGCGTACAATATTTGGAAAGAAGTGAAATTGAAAAATAATCATAATATGAATATTTAAACACAATTTTGAAAATGGTGGTCGTTCATTTCGATACAGGCTTCAGTTCTTTTGTGCATATTATCGCACTATAGACTATTGCATCTAATTCCAACTGCCAGTTTCGTCCTTCGTACTAGTAACTCATGTTGAAATAATTCTGTACCTACTCTACGTACTGTAAATTCAATCTTCACTTCTGCCCCACCCGAAAATATAAAATTACTCAGACATGCTATCTACTGTCCGTCCAAGTGGTTATGCCGCAGGATTGTAGAAAGGGAGGAAATCACGTGACAGTTAATTACTTAACGAGGCCCTTTTATTTAAGTTAAATTAAACAGCTGTATAATATCACGTAAACTTCCATTTCCTAAGAGAAACTAATGTTTTCAGAAAAGAGCTAAGACAGCCCAGCTATTACAGAGGGGCGAGCAGAAGCAGGTGGGGGAAATCGGGATGCGACGTAGGCAAACGGACAGTACCTGTGCGAAAATATGATTCAATATTGAAAGCTCTTTCGTCACTGGAAAACGCGAACATATTTCTGGAACGTACTATACTCAGTAACTCAGTACTGCTTACTATCCGCGGTCTTGGTTCTGTGTGGATTTGGAACTTCCTTAGTAGAAGGGGTGGGAGTGAAGTACATTCAAAAACTCAGGTACAATAAAAATTGAAGTAAAAATAAAATGATGTCCCTGTATAAATGTAAGAGAAACTGAGGATAGTTTTTAAAATTGCGGATTTTGTGTTCAAATGAGGGTAGGAAACTGGGCTACTCTTTTACTTGTCCATGTCGTGATGGAGTGACAGGGACTACAATCGTAAAACCGCTACTACAGATTACTGCGTGGGTAGATTTTATATCAAACTGCCCTCTAACGTTGCCAGGCAACGCTGGGCTGCATGGAAGCGAGATCAACCGCCACACAGATGGACGTGATAATTTTTTAACGACTCTAAATCGATCGTGGAAGTGCAATGAGCCTATTTATAGTGATGAAGAGGTTAACGCAATGCTTAGCGAGCCGACCTCTCAATAAAGTGATAGCTTCCTAATGCCTCTGCTTATAGGCCTACTAGTTTATGAAATATTGCATTTGCTACTTACAGGGTGGAAGTAAATAACCCTGCGAATTTCAGAGCGAATAGCTGATATTTTGTGTAACAGAAAGGTATGATATCATATTGGTGGAACGTCCACACTTTTCTCATAAGAAATATTTTCCTCAGAATTTTAATACCATTTTTTCGGTTACTATGGCGAGCAGGATCGTGATTTTGAAAACAAAAATCCATAAATTTTCTAGACATCACAATAACAAAATTAGACAATAAACGCACATTCAAAGCATACAGAAAACCAACAACAACAACAACGCATCCAACCACCCAACACAACCCAAACAAGCTGTATTCCGAACAATGGTACACAGGCTACTCAACATACCAATGAACTAACAGGATTACAACGAAGAGCTAAACACAATCATATACATAGCACAAGAAAAGGGAAACAACCCTGACATAATAGACAACATAATACGTAAGACAAAACATAATCACAAAAAACATAAGAATACAACACAACCACAAGAACAAAAAAAAAAATACATCACACTAACATACGAAAACAAAAAAAGACACAAAATTGCAACCCCATTCAAGAAATCAAATTACAATATCGCATACAGAATAAATAACACTCTACAAAAACATCTCTACACACAAACAACACAAATAAACAAATACAACCACACAGGCGTATACAAACTGAAATGTAACACCTGCAACAACTTCTACATAGGACAGACAGGCAGATCATTTAAAACACGTTACAAAGAACACATCACAGCCATAACATATGCAGAACACATCACAAATGCTAACTACACCTACAGAGACATCAACACAGACATGGAAATACTACACATCCAACCAAAAAGCCAGAAACTAAACGCACTAGAACAATATGAAATATACAGACACTCAAAAACACACCCCAATGAAATTCTCAACACACAACTCAACTTCAGAACACACACACTCTTTGACTCTACATTACACCACACAAACACACCCTCAAAGGAAATAAAACAAGAGGTAATTTTATCTTGTTACGAGTTTGTCCGATAAGCAAGTTACAATATAATAAAGTTTGAATAGGCAGTCAATGCTTATCTGTATTTATATAAAGTATTATAATATATTAATTTATTACATGAACGTTTTCGGCATTTGTGTGTGCCATCTTCAGATGTTAGAAAAGATACTGCATGTTAACACTGCCAAAATGGGTACACGTAATGTTGACATAACCATTATATGTGTGCGTAAAATGCTTATAGCTTATCGGTTAAAATGATTGTGATATAAAATACTAAGTAAAAACACTTGCAAACATTTAATTAAAGCATTATCCCTTAATGATATAGTATACATAGTTGATTATGAAACATTGTCAATAATAAGGTATTATAACAATTAATTACTGGGATTTACATTACGCAAATATCTCACACGCCATGTTCAGCCTCTCCAAGTGCTTTTATTATATGTGAAAGTGAACGACATCAAGAAATTAGTGAACTCTACCCATTAAGAGACGTACTTTATGGCTCACCTTCTACATGTTTTAGTAAAGGACCTGTATCATAGTGCAACCAAGTAATTACTTGATACTTAATAACTGGTTTATTCTATTTGACATAGTCACAACAGAAAGCTTTGACTTATTCACAATGTTTAATAATCAACTATGTATACTAGATCATTAAGGGATAATGCTTTAATTAACTCTTTTCAAGTGTTTTACTTAGTATTTTATGTCACAATCATTTTAACCGATAATGGGTATATAGCTATAAGCTTTTTACCCACACATATAATGGTTATGTCAACATTACGTGTATACATTTTGGCAGTGTTAACATGCAGTATCTTTTCTAACATCTGAAGATGGCACACACAAGTGCCGAAAACGTTCATGTAATAAATTAATATATTATAATACTTCATATAAAAATAGATAAGCATTGACTGCCTATTCAAACTTTATTATAAAACAAGAGGCGCAAAGACCAATAGTGACCAGTTCTGAGGATGACCCATAAAACGTCGAAACATGTTAACCAGGTACGATAGAATTTAATACAAGAAAGTCATGTAATACATATTCCGAAGTAATACAGTGTTAAAAGTTGTGTAATCAAGATGTATAATAAAGAATCATTTATCCCTTTAACGTATTTCAATAGAGTAGTCGATTTTCATGTAAATTTAATTTTAAAGCCGCTAATGTCTAGCCACTGAACGATGCAACCACGTTGGAACTTTGTAATCAGAGAGGGAGTTCCGTGTAGCGAGACAGACCTGCGTTCGTTGATCTCTTACGTCTGTATTACGAGAAGAAAGACAAAAAAGACGACTATGTTATCGACGATGTTGCGAGACTGCTGAAACTTCCAACTCGATTTTCTACTTAATCGTGCATTTAATCACAAAAGATGTGTAAGTTATCATTAAGGCTCGGGGATTCAGCCACAAAAACATTACAGCAGGTTAGTGGTGACGGGGTTATACGCTACCTGTATCTCATAAACATGAGGAAGGGGGTTGACTCGCTTTCAGTCGCTCACATAATACGGGGCAGGACATGGTTGCGCCCCACTGTCAGGTAAAATGCAGCAGATAAAAAAGGGTCCCTGTTTGGTGGGCATAGTTGCGCCCCGTTCCCATCAGGTAGAACAAATGGGCATGACATAGTTGCGCCCCGATGAAATAGGTAGAGAAAAAGACATTACGGACACTCGAGCCTCATAATCAACCAACTTTATTGATTTCTTATTCGAATATTCATTTTCGATACCGTTAAAATGAACACCATGAAGTTGGCAGCACTTTATTGACTGTTTTTTTACTGTTTGTGCAGTGATTATCGATAGGCTACCATTAAAATGAACACCATGAAGTTGGCAGTACTTTATTAACTGTTTTTCTACTGTTTATGCAGTGATTATCGTTAGCCTACCATTAAAATGAACAGCATGAAGTTGGCAGTACTTCATTAACTGTTTTTCTACTGTTTATGCAGTGATTATCAATAGCCTACCATTAAAATGAACACCATGAAGTTGGCAGTACTTTATTAACTGTTTTTATACTGTCTATGCAGTGATTATCGTTATCCTACCATTAAAATGAACAGCATGAAGTTGGCAGTACTTTATTAACTGTTTTTCTACTGTTTATGCAGTGATTATCGTTAGCCTACCATTAAAATGAACAGCATGAAGTTGGCAGTACTTCATTAACTGTTTTTCTACTGTTTATGCAATGATTATGGATAGCCTAGCGATATCGATAGGCTCCGTTTTTAAAACCACGTGATTGAGGATTTCAAAAGCGGTAAAATGGACAGATGTTCTTATAAAATGCAGCTACCACTATAATATTTTTAACTAATTTATTTATTTTATGACAATCACTTTAGTGTGTACTATGCCCATGGGGGCGCAACTATGCCATGTCCATTCTTCTACCTGATTTCTTCGGGCGCAACTATGCCATGTCCATTCTGCTACCTGATTTCTTCAGGGCGCAACTACATGTCCATTCTGCTACCTGATTTCTTCAGGGCGCAACTATGCCATGTCCATTCTGCTACCTGATTTCTTCAGGGCGCAACTATGCCATGTCCATTCTGCTACCTGATTTCATCAGGGCGCAACTATGCCTTGTCCATTCTGCTACCTGATTTCTTCAGGGCGCAACTATGCAATGTCCATTCTGCTACCTGATTTCTTCAGGGCGTAACTATGCCTTGTCCATTCTGCTACCTGATTTCTTCGGAGCGCAACTATGCCATGTCCATTCTGCTACCTAATTTCTTCAGGGCGCAACTATGCCATGTCCATTCTGCTACCTGATTTCTTTATGCCATGTCCATTCTGCTACCTGATTTCTTCAGGGCGCAACTATGCCATGTCCATTCTGCTACCTGATTTCTTCAGGGCGCAACTATGCCATGTCCATTCTGCTACCTGATTTCTTCGGAGCGCAACTATGCCATGCCCATTCTGCTACCTGATTTCTTCAGGGCGCAACTATGCCATGCCCATTCTGCTACCTGATTTCTTCAGGGCGCAACTATGCCATGTCCATTCAGCTACCTGATTTCTTCAGGGCGCAACTATGCCATGTCCATTCTGCTACCTGATTTCTTCGGAGCGCAACTATGCCATGTCCATTCTGCTACCTGATTTCTTCAGGGCGCAACTATGCCATGTCCAGTCTGCTACCTGATTTCTTCAGGGCGCAACTATGCCATGTCCATTCTGCTACCTAATTTCTTCAGGGCGCAACTATGCCATGTCCATTCTGCTACCTAATTTCTTCAGGGCGCAACTATGCCATGTCCATTCTGCTACCTGATTTCTTCAGGGCGCAACTATGCCATGTCCATTCTGCTACCTGATTTCTTCGGGGGCAACTATGCCTTGTCCATTCTGCTACCTGATTTCTTCAGGGCGCAACTATGCCATGTCCATTCTGCTACCTAATTTCTTCAGGGCGCAACTATGCCATGTCCATTCTGCTACCTGATTTCTTCAGGGCGCAACTATGCCTTGTCCATTCTGCTACCTGATTTCTTCAGGGCGCAACTATGCCGTGTCCATTCTGCTACCTGATTTCTTCTGGGCGCAACTATGCCATGTCCATTCTGCTACCTGATTTCTTCGGGGGGCAACTATGCCATACCTAGGCTCCGAATTGACCGAGGGGCGCAACTGTGCCATACCGGTAATATATAGGTACAACCAAGGTCAAGGGCAGCCTAGATAACCTAATGAAATGACGTACACAGCGTCATAGAATAAATTGCATATTTAATCGTAAATTATACAAACCAAATATATTTTCCATTATTATGAACATAAATATCACAACACATGCATTAATATTAACAATGTGCACAGTAAATGAAAAGGTAATAAATTGATTCTGACCATATTATACATTATGTGCACATGCTTTATTATAATGAATTACAATACATATTTAAAGTTTTCAAATGAAAAAGATCTTCTGTTCTCCTCCAAACACGATCTGTATTGAGAAAAAACTTCTCTCTATGTTGCGTGACGTGACGGGAGAAAATTTAAGCTAAGAGGAGATATTAGTGTTTCCTTTATTTGGGTTAATATTTTGGTCTCCTCTAGAACCTTCTTGTTCATCTCGAATGATAAAAAGAGTAGAAAATTCTACATTTTTCTGGATAAAAGGTATTGGGTCTGTCTGAACTGAAGTTAGACGTTGAAGGCTTATTTTCCTCCCTCTCTCTGTATATTGCAACATGTCTTTTATGCATCTTAGTTGCAATAGGTTATTCTATATAAATTTTATGGTAGCCACCTCTTATTTTTGTTCCACACAACTTACAAACAAATTCCGATCATCAGAGGAAAAATACTCACTGCCGTAATCTGTCACAATTGTATTTGTTGTAACTATTTTCGAACGTCCTCGCTTATGAGTGATTTTATTTCACTTGTAGCGTATTCCCTGTCTGCTGACCGTACCCAATGCCGCATGACCTAGGCCTACAACAGGCAGCGCAAGTTGTGTACTAACTCAGACAGCGTTCTGTACCTTGTGCACCACTAACTTGACGAATTTTTGGCTATACCCCCGGGCCTTATTTATCATGCTTTACAATCTGCAGGATTATTTTAAATTACCCTGTGTATATTAGAGCTGGGGACGGAGCGAGTAGAGCTGTTGAGTTACTCTGTTCTATCGGTGTATGTACTTGGCAGCGGAGCACCGATGTTACTCGGTTAACCGTAGCCGTTACCGGTCAGTTCAAACGTTCAAACAGAGTTCGCGTGTTTTACTTAATTCTAGCAGATAACAACGTAGGTACTGTTGTCTTTAAATATTTTCTGCTGCAGGACAAATTATTTCCTTCTAGTATTGAAGAGGAGTTCATCCTATTATATGACCTGTCAAGTGGACCTAGTGAACATTAACAGTATGAACATATTACTATACATACTAACAATAATAATATTATTATATTATAATGTAATATTATTACTATTATTATTATTATTGTCATCATCATATTAGAGTGTTTGATTAATATTAAAATATGTTAAAAAAAAGAAGTGCATTATATTTTTCTTCTATTTGTGTTTATTGGATTTGTGTTACCTCATCAGTCATAATTTTATTTGTATTTATTTCTACGAATTATGTTACCTAATTACTTTAATTTATCAATAATATTACTCTTCACCAAAGAGGACATGGTTGTATTGAAGGCTAGTAATGTTATAAAATAAATACAAATTATGTTATTCAGTTTAAGATTCCACACTTTATTGATTATTTTATCCACTTTCCGTAATACTAAATAATTGTGTGTGTTATTTTTAAATGTTTTAGGCAGCGCTTCATGGAGCCCGTTTCTTTCTATCTTCTTTTTTAATTAGCTGCAGCGTTTAACGTTTACATCACATGTTAATTTATTAGCTGTTAGTATTATAAATTATTTTATCAATTTTATTTCGTCTGTCATATATAACAACACTAAAAGTTAAATAGGCCTTTCATACAAAATAACTCCGCAAATAGTTGTAATCACGCAAATGAAATTTGCAACCGCCATTTTGCAATGAAGAGAAGCACTTTTTTCTCGTCAATTGGCAAAGCGAAAGCGCTTTAATGCAACGCTTTTAAAACATGCTTGGTTTCACTTTCAATGTACTTTCTAAAATCGATTCAATCTATCTAAATTTTAAATCTGCAGCCACAAATTTGTACTCGGTTCAACCGAGTAATGACGTCACAATAACTGCTCCGAACCGAACCGCTCCGTCCCCAGCCCTAGTGTATATGATTATTCAACGAATATTTGAAAGAAAATATGAATTATGCAATCGCTTTAAACATTCAATAATATTAAGACCAGGGGTGAGCTGACAATAGTTAAAATGAATTGTAAAAAAGAAAAGAGTAGTGGATGAGATTTGGTTGATATTTATCATGCACCTGAAAACAGCACGTCTGGTGCAGGTCGGCGGAACCCAACAGTCCTTTCGGGTCACCAGGACTGTCTGGGAGTCACGTGCAACCACACTGTCTGCCTGCTTGTGGGGAAACGTTAACGGCAGGCGAGCGATACCATGAGTAGGCCCACTCACGAAGGTAAACAGTTGTGGGCAGACCTGATTGAGGTTTTTCCTGTTTCTGGTAACTCTTGCGAATAGGATCGTGATTTTTGTTCATATTAAACATTTATCCCTCTGGCGTATTTCAATAGAGTAGACGGTTTTCGTGGAAATTTAATTAAAAGACCACTAATGGCATTACACGTTTTTGTTACATAAAATATTATGAGGGTTATTTCACTTCCACGCAATATTTCTTCTATTAGACACCTCCATCCAAACTTAGGAGTTTGTATCACACCTGAGGAAATTTTGTGGGATCATACTCCGAAGTTTTATTGACTTCACATAACCACTGTCAACGCACGTGTTCATGATATCGTGTTCGGAAAGTTTGTAACCTCAGACATGTGCCGATAGATTCTCTTCGACCTTAGTTGAGGAAGTTGTAGCTGCCGTGACGTTGCCGCAGGCTGTGGCTTCGGGTCGGTACCCGCAATCAAGCCGCGTAGGAGAGATTGATCCGCCGCAATCCACGGTTAACGCCACTCGCCTGCGTGTCAGTTTATTTTGGCCTGACGACGAAGCTAATAAATGAAGTTACAACCCATAAAACATTCTGCTGTACCATCATCCTATTTGCAGAGCAGTATGTAGTACAGTTTCTTTCGTACATTACGAACCAGACTGAAGGATTCTGAAGTTATCATTCCTCTGATTCCATCTTCCCTTCTCATTTAGTTATCTCCTTGAATTTTCTCTTCCGTATATTTTTCTTCTCCTCGTCGTTTTCCGTTACCTCCCACACTTGCACATAAATTTTCTCTAATTTTTTTAACAAATATGAGGATTTTATGAAATATACTGTATTTATATCAGCTATCACATGATGCGCATATACAGGGATATCATTTTATTTTTACTTCAATTTTTATTGTACCTGAGTTTTTGAATGTACTTCACTCCCACCCCTTCTACTAATGAAGTTCAACCGTCCTCCACACAAATCCAAGACCGCATATACAGTCACAGTAGCCTTACGGTCATAGTAAACAGTACGTTCCAAAAATATGTTCGCGTTTTCCAGTGACGAAAGAGCTTTCAATATTGAAACATTTTCGCACAAGTACTGTCGTCCATTTGCCTACGTCGTATCCCGGTTTCCCCCACCAGCTTTTATTCGCCAGCTAGTGGCTGGGCTGTCTTAGCTCTTTTCTGAGAACATTAATTTCTGTTAGGAATTGGACGTCTACGTAATATTATACAACTGTTTAAAATAGCTTAAATAAAAGGGCCTCCTTAAGTAATTAACTGACAGGTGATTTCCCCCCTTTTCTACGAACGACCCTGCGACATAACCACTTGGACGGACAGTAGATAGCATGTGTGAACAATTTTTTCTTTTCGGATCGGGCAGAAGTGAAGATTGAATTTACAGTACGTAAGGTACTCTTTTATAGAGTAGGTACAGAATTATTTCAACATGAGTTACTAGTACGAAGAACGAAACTGGTAATTGGGATTAGGTACAATAGTCTATAGTGCGATAATATGCACATTAGAACTGAAGCCTGTATCGAAATGAACGGCCACCATTTTAAAAAATGTGTTTAAATATCCATATTATGATTATTTTTCAATTTAACTTCATTCTCTATATTGTACGCTAATGTGCTGTAGACAGTATAATATACACTGCATAATGAATACGTCCGCATGGATAGCTCACAGTCAGTTCGTGAATAAAAACACTCATTGTTAATACTGTACTGTATTTTGATTAAACAAAAACCTAATGAAAATTATGAAACTTAAAAGCGCAGTATTTCCTAGTTTACGTAAATGGATGAACTACTTCTCTTCCCTCCTATACCTAGTAAAGTGATTTGTTTGTATATTACGCCAGTATCATCGAACTCCAGTCATGGAAGGGGCTAGCAAACGTCGTTGATCCAGAGGTATAGGCAAGTTAATATTAAAAATGTTAGTAAAAATAAAATGATGTCCCTCTATGAACGATCCGTTTTTGGGAAAAAATTAATGTCTTTTGCTTTCAGATTCATAATCTGTAAATAATGAGGTTCAGTACTTATAGATAGATATATATTTATTTGTCTTCGACATTTATATTAGTTATGGTATACCACAACTTATGTATACGGGTTTCGCCATAACTTTCTATTAATATAACTACAATTAGCCTGCAATCTCGACAGCCTTCTCATCTACTCTTGCTATTAACTTAACTTCCAAATGTCCACCATCTGTTCGTTACACACTTACGTTCCTTTCAGCATTCTAATCTTGCTAACTAAATTTATACATAATTCCGTCTTTCTACATTACATCTAACTCGTAACACTCCACCCGGTTATACTCATTGGGATCTTTTTTTCTACTAATACAGGTCATTACAATCTTATTAAATCTTGACATGAGTATCTAGTTCACTTTAGTTTGATCATTAATTTCTAAACCACAATCAACACTCAGAAAAAAAAAACGATAGAAAATTGTAAATACTATCACTAAGATTATCTTTCATAACTTCACTACATCACTTTCGAAGATTTAGTTCTTTACAGTAAACTTCAATCGGTAACTATATTTATTAACTGGCCACTTTTTAATTTCCCAACTTTTTCTTTTTAATTTTATAACTTCCTACCTGATCTTTATATCAATGATCCCATAAACACATTTTCATCACAGTAAAACACTATTTACGACATTAAATCACCAAACTTCCTGTTGTAATTTCATTCAGACCTTTTATTTATTTTTTACCGTTCATGCACCAAATTCTAAGATTGTAACTTTTTTGGCCCTTAAATGCACCTTTCAACGATAATATACTGCCTTATGGTGACGAAATCACTATCTCTTCACCCATCATACTTTTCGCATCCTGACGTCTTCTCAGGTTCAGTACTGAAGAGAGAGTAATCATTGTTCGCTCACGCTTACGTGAGTTAAGTTACAAAGACACACAAGAGGAATTTCGACGCAAGTTTCATAAGGACTCTCCGACGAGGGCAAACATTTGTGTCCTGCTGAACAAATTTAATCGCACAGGATCAGTGAGTGATGAGCAACATCCAATGAAACCATGTGTTGATGAACAGACCGCAGGACGCGTGAACGATGTGATCACCAGGAGCCCACATGTATCGACACTCGTCTGAGCAGGAAACTGGATATTCCTCGTAGCACAATTGGAAAATTCTACGGTTTTCCCTTAGAAAACGTGGCTACCACATCCAAGTAGACTATAAACTTGACGACGAAGATCATGCATGTCGCCAAGCAATGTGCATGGCTCTTGTTGAAGCTGTCAACAATCACAATCCCATGGGAAACATTTTGTTTAGCGACGAGGCTAGATTTCATGTTTGTGGACTGGTGAACAAACACAGTTGCCATATTTGGACATCATAATAGCCCAATGTTACCATACAATGGAAAAGGAATACCCCTTGTGTTAATGTTTGGTTGGTGTTAACCCAGAGCAAGTATAATGAACCCTTATTTTTTGCTGAGTCAACTGTAACGGGTGTGACGTATCTAGCAATTCCTGCAGCCTCAGGAGGAGCATGGAATTACCGATACAGTCGTGCCCCACCATATTTTGCATCAATCGTACTTTCGTACCTTGTTGACATGTTTCCAGGTCGGTGAATTGGGCGCGGATCACCACGTTTGTAGGCTCCACGATCCCCTGACCTCACAACCCTAGATTTCTTTGCCTGGGGTACATTAAGAATGAGATTTACCGCACATGAGTGCGTGATCTCCAGGACCTGAGACAAAGGATCCGTGATGCTGTGGATTTTATCTCTCCGCGTATGTTGCGTACCGTGTTTCGTTCCACGACTACACCTTGGTAGAAGTGCATAAACAATGCTGGAGGACATGTGAGACTGTACTGATACTGCTCTGAGATGATAGGGGGAAGTGCATAAACATTGCTGAAGGGCATGTAGAACTGTACTGATATCTGTTTTGAGGTGATCGGGAGCAGTGCATAAAGATTTCTGAGGTGATTTATGTTCATGATACATTGTATCCAATGGTGTACCACACAGTGATAGAAATATTTAAATAAATGTTCTTTTCCCCAAAAATGGATCGCTCATATATGCGCACCCTATATAACCCTATATCGTTGTTTTTATGAAACCTTCTATGTGATAAAGATAATAATTTTTCAGGAGGAAGAAAGGCTAATTAAATATCAATAAGCCTACATTGATCCTCGATGATATCATTCATGTTCATCATATCATATTCACCAACGTTTTATATCAAATTACTTCATATCCTTTTTTGCACGATAATGTTTTTTCTTGTGATTACAGCAAACTGTTAAAATTTCGTTCGTAGGCTTGAACAGTAATTGTAATTATTACATTACTGATATGGAACGATAAAATAAACTTTCAGGACTATATTCTAATTATAAATGTTTAAAGATTAGCTCATTTAAAATTCAGCAATTAGTTCAATGAAGGCGGCACGTTTCTATGAATGTACCACCATGTTGCCATGTATGGACCAAAAGAAATGTGTTTAAAATATCTTAAAACAATGTCAACAAAGGAAACATAATAACAATGAAGAAACATAGGTCCATTAATGGATGTTAAAGTTACTTTTAATCCAATTGTAATCGTATTTGGAACTTAAAATCATGAAAAACACAGTACTTTTCAACATTTTAAAGTTTTAGGCTATTTCAAATTAGCTAATACAGTAGTTAAAAATTATTAGTATACAACTTTAAATTACAAGACAGCAACATAATCATGTGATTGTACATATGAAATTATTTTCTGGAGTCTGAGATTATTTTTATACTGTAGATAAAACAGTCTTCTTTTTCAAGACACATATGCCACACAAAGTATTTCTTTTGACTCCGCCTAATATTTGCACAGCTTCATGTACCCATTTCCTGCAAGACATACATTGAATCAAATTTTTCTCGAAGTTTTCTTCACACATGAAAAAAACCAGGAGTCTTGATTTTGATTGCTTCCTGAAGGGAATTGCTTTTAATCAAATTTAAAATGCAGTCTAGTCATGGTAACCCCAGCTGGTCCATCCATAGCGACGTCGCTATTTTCTAATCACACTTCAAGAGCGCTGAAGAAGTTATAGAAAATTTATGAATATACAACTAAAAAAAGGAAGCAGACAGAACACTGCTTCCAGCTATATACGTCATTTCATAACTTAATGTCATTAAGCCAATCTACTCTGTACGTAAAATTACTTTCAAATTACAGTAAAAATAACAAAAACGTATCTGAGCTTCTTGTTCAGCCTACGTGTTTGCTGCCACGACCAAAGACAACTCAGGAATAACATACACGAGGGGGAACCTTGAGGTTACGTTTCACGCATACGCAGTCAGTATAACGAAGAATATGGGAACGGTGCATTGAAAGCAGCGGTTCATCGACGGCTAATTTTCCCTATATCCTGTAAGATGTTGTGGTAAAAGTGTGGACCTACCAGATAACAGTTACTCACACCAGCAGCCCACATATTAAAACTAAACTGATTCAGAAGTATAGTCTGAGTTTTGCAATATGAATTTTCTGTCGTCCACAGATGTAAACTGTGAAAATTTGTCATCTCTAAGAACACTGAGCAGATCGATAATGGATCGGGGGTTTGCAGAACGAATCATCGGCAGAAGTTTTCCAGTGGTGAGTAATCATCAGGTGCAAAACCTTGCATATGTTGTAAATATGTAGAATATAAATTGACAGTAATTGTTCTTGAAGTTTTTCATGTGGTCATATAATCTACAAGAAATGGTAGCGCCAGTTATCTTTCCCTGATATTCATAACTTCAGCAACATGTTCTTCCAAATAAATTACAACAGTGAGTTTAGTTGCTTCTCGATCTACAATTTATCATACTACTGACTAGAGATGAGCAAAAGCAACTGTCGCTCTCGTTGCATTTGTATTTTGAGTCTCGTCTCGTAACTCTCGTGCGCTTAGAGTCTCACTCATTATTCTCGAAATAGCATTTGGTCGGAGTGGAAAAATTGCGTAAATTTGATTAACATACATCATTGAAATAAATAACATTATAAATGTTTACATGAGAAAAAAAGACAGAACAGTATCTTAGTTATCAAAATGTTCTGTTTATATTATTTTGATATTATCTATGGTTATATAAATAAAAAAAAACAGTTCTCAAATAAATTTGCATTTCTAAGAAACATAACGTCAAATAAAGCGGTAATATTTTTATTACTTAAGATTGTACACTTGATCTCAAATATACGAAAAGAAAATTCTTAGCCTTAAAATAAAGGCCTAGTAATTAAATAAAGATTGGGGAACGGATTATTAAACACTGAAAGGTAGAGATGAGGCTTCAAATAGGCTACTTGATTGTTTATACATATATAATAGTTGCCAAAGTAGATAAAAGTTCAGTCTGCTGTAAAGAATTGTGGCGATTCAAGGCTCCTTGACGTTCGAGAGTTGATCAGTCCCGAAGTCTTGAAACACTCACAAGCAGTCTTTACGTCAACGACGCGATGTAGTCAATATTGTCGTGCGGGCTTTCGGCTTTGCGGGCGCTGTTAGTCTTGCTTTCTCGATCGTTGTTCAACTCTACTACTGAGCCTGTGTCCATAACCCCAGAGTACACTTCAGAAGATATTTGTTAATAATAATTATCTTTTGCTGGTCTGACGAAACTGTTTGGTAAATATGCGTGGCCTTACGTCCATTACTATTACCGTGACCACATTAAGAAAATCATGCAGTTTGCAATCGATATTACAATCCTCATAGCATTCACATAATTATAACTGCTCGTATTATATTTATATATCTAACGGACAAATCAAATCATCCAAGAATGTTAATAGGTTTCCTCGAGCATTGTATGGTCCCTTTCAATATACATCGTCACGTAGAGTTGTCTTCTTGATAACATTTGAATGAGGCAAATGAATGTGTAAACAATTATTGTTGAAATTTACTTCGAAACCAATAGACATTTTTCAACATGCTGTGAACTGAACATAATTCATGGAAGTATAATTCTAATTATTAATCTCAATATATTAAAATTGTCAAGAAGCGCCTCATGTCTAACATCTTTAGTAACCTTGTACGGGGACATCATTTTATTTTTACTTCAATTTTTATTGTACCTCAGTTTTTTTTAATGTACTTCACTCCCACCCCTTCTCCTAGTAAACTTCAACCGTTCTCCACACAGAACCAAGCGTATACAGTCAAAGTCGCCTTACGGTCATAGTGAACACAAACAGTACTGAGTTAGTGAGTATAGTACGTTTCAGAAATATTTTCGCATTTTCTAGTGACGAAAGAGCTTTCAATATTGAATCATATTTTCGCACAGGTACTGTCGTGCGTTTGCCTACGTCGCATTCCTCTTCTTCCACCCGCTTCTGCTCGCCCGTTTGTAAAGACTAGTGGCTGGGCTGTCTTAGCTCTTTTCTGAAAACTTCAAATTCAGTTAGGAATTGGACGTCTACGTAATAATATACAATTATTTAAAATAACTTAAATAAAAGTTCCTCGTTAATTAATTGTCACGTGATTTCCCCCCTTTCTACTACCCTATATCAAAACGACTTGGACAGTAGATAGCATGTTTGAGTAATTTTATATTTTGGGATCGGGCAGAAGTGAAAATTGAATTTACAGTACGTAAGGTACTCTTTTGTAGATTAGGTATAGAATTATTTCAACATGAGTTACTAGTACGAAGGACGAAACTGGTAATTGGAATTAGGTACAATAGTCTATAGTGCGATGATATGAAAAAAAAAAAAAAAGAAAAAGAAAGAACTGAAGTCTGTATCGAAATGAACGGCCAACATTTTCAAAATTGTGTTTAAATATCCATATTATTATTATTTTTCACTTTAACTTCATTTTCTATATTGTACGATAATGTGCTGTAGACAGTATAATGTACACTGCATAATGAATACGTCAGTTCGTGAATGAATATTCAGTTCGGGAGTAAAAGCAGTTATTCTTAATACAGTACTGTATTTTGATTAAAGAAAAGCCTACAGAAAATTATAAAAGTCAAAATCGTGATATTTCCTACTTTACGTAAGTGGATTAACTACTTTTATTCCCTCCTATAGACCTACCTAGTAAAGTGATTTATTTGTATTTTACGCCAGTAGTCTATCATCAAACTCTAGTCGTGAAAAGGAGTAGCAAACGGCGTTTCCGATTATCAACTGTTAATCCAAAGGTATAGCCAGGTTAATATCAGAAATGTTAGTAAAAATAAAATGATGTCCCTGTATTTTTAATAAGAAAGAAGGGAAAGCATATCCGTGCTATCTTTCATAGGATAAATAATTCATAGCTGAGTTCGATTTTGTTGGTAGATCTGCTAGTTCTGGTTAGTCAAAGATGACACGTTGCGACATTATTCGTTTATTTCCGCATCTCTAAATGTCATTTGCCAAAAGCTGAATTTGATGTTGAATTCTGTCATCTGTGTAATCGAAGCTTGTTGACCGTACACTGTACACGGGCACTCACAGAAATTTATAAACACATTACAAACTGAGCATTGTGGAGTTCAGTGAATCGTCAACCATTTTGTAAATATGACGAGCTGACGTCTTTTTCACCTGAGGTAGAAATAAATAACATTCATGGATGTAATTATTTCGCTGTAATTATTAATTGAATAATATTAACATTTATTCAAGTAAATGTTCTGAAAAGAAAACACATTGCAACTCTAAATTCTGTTATCTTTCCTTTTCTCATAAATCCACTTAATACGAAAAGATGAAACACTTCTTTGAAAACAGTGGATTTGTCTGTCCAAATAATTATTTCGGCTTGGCGAACAAAAATTTCTATAATACATTTTTTTACCTTTATCCAATATGGGTATTATGTCTTGATTATATCTGGCATATCCTCAGTTACGTTTGGAAATAAAATAATATAACAACATTGTGTGAAGTTAGTCAAAAAAGCAATAATCTTAATTTTTTAGAGTTAAAAACATAGTTACTATTAACAATATATTAATTAAGAGATAATTTATCCCAGGTAATCTTATTTGCAGATGATACAAGTGTGATTATAACATGTTAACACTTGATAAACATTTTGAATAATGAGTTAGGCGTAATAAATAATTGATTTAGTGGCATTAAATTAGCACCTAAAATAATTAATAAGACCAACAAATTGAAATTTCATAGATTTACTAGTGTTTAGTTTTCCTACAATACTGGATTAAATGGAATTGATTTCAAGGAATCTATAAGCATAAAGTCTCTTGGTTTGAATTTGGACAATCACATGAACTAAAAACCACAAATAGAATACTGGCACATTACTCTTAAATTGAGCTCTGTCATGCATTAAGCTCCTTGTATTCTATTGGTGATATAAGTAGTGTTAAAATGGAAAACTTTGCACATTGCCATTCTGTAACGATATATGAATTACTATTCTGAGGCAAATGTCTGAAGCTAAAAAGTTTTTTTTTTTTTTTTGTAAAACAAAGCCATAAGGATTACTCATTGGTGTACATAAAAGGACATGGCATAGAAGGACTTTCTAAACTTTAGAAGTATTATGTATTATATTTACATATCTATCTATCTATCTGTCTGCCTGCCTGTCTGCCTGCCTGCCTGCCTGCCTGCCTGTCTATCTATCTATCTATCTATCTATCTATCTATCTATCTATCTATATCTATCTATCTATCTATCTATCTATCTATCTATCTATCTATCTATCTATCTATCTATCTATCTATCTATCTATCTATCTATCTATCTATCTATCTATCTATCTATCTATCTATCTATCTATCTATCTATCTATCTATCTATCTATCTATCTATCTATCTATCTATCTATCTATCTATCTATCTATCTATCTATCTATCTATCTATCTATCTATCTATCTATCTATCTATCTATCTATCTATCTATCTATCTATCTATCTATCTATCTATCTATCTATCTATCTATCTATCTATCTATCTATCTATCTATCTATCTATCTATCTATCTATCTATCTATCTATCTATCTATCTATCTATCTATCTATCTATCTATCTATCTATCTATCTATCTATCTATCTATCTATCTATCTATCTATCTATCTATCTATCTATCTATCTATCTATCTATCTATCTATCTATCTATCTATCTATCTATCTATCTATCTATCTATCTATCTATCTATCTATCTATCTATCTATCTATCTATCTATCTATCTATCTATCTATCTATCTATCTATCTATCTATCTATCTATCTATCTATCTATCTATCTATCTATCTATCTATCTATCTATCTATCTACCTATACCTACCTACCTATCTATCTACCTACCTATCCCATATATTTGCGTGAATATGGTCGCAGGGTGTGAATAGGGACAAATTTGTATTACTTTTTATTTCTTTGTGTCAAAAAGTAAAGTCAATATTTATTACTTTTCCTTGTTCACTTCTTTCTACATTTATTATTTTTTGTATAATTGTAATTTGGTGGTGTGATAGAGAAGGCCTGACGCCTTACCTCCAGATAAAAATAATGAACTAAGTAAATAAACAAATATATAAATAATTCTTTAAATTTTAATGAACAAATATATACAAACATATAATTAAAGAAAAATGAATAATTAATAATAACATAATTGAAAATAAATAAATGAATATTTACAGTAAAATAGGGTTAATATGGACGCACGGGGTGAATAGGGACAAAGTCTTTTTATTTTTATTTTTTGTGTCAAAGATTAAATATAATAATCAGAGTGTTTATGTTTCCAATCATAACGAGTGAACAAATAACATATTTTACTGATTTTTTTTTCATAATATTGTAATGTTTCTTTGTACATCGACATCACTTAAGACTCTAGTCAATCATTGGAACATATATTCCATTGCGGTCTTTATGATTTCGTGTCATACTTTTAAAAAACCGTCCCAAGAATCGTTTTCCTGTTAGCCTACGATCTCTGAACTTCTTTTGGCAATTTGCGTTAGATATTGTATCTGTAAGGTTTTTCCGCTTCTGTATTGAGAACGTCACAAATTGGTTTCATTTGAAGTCCTCCAGAAGAGCTTTGTTTCTTTCTTTGCTGAAAACTCTCTGTCCTGCAGTTTTACGAATGAATATCATTTAACTGGCTGCTTTCCTCCGCACATCTTAGTTTCCTACGATGTAAGCCAAAATACAACACAGAAAATTGGATCTACCAATATATGTCTTATATACTGTAATATTTCCCGTTTCTGTGTTGTTCACTGCCAACTTTCGTATACATCGTTTCGTTATATTCTTTATTCGGTTTCGCATTCGAAACTCTTCAAATGATTACTGAGTAATGATGTAATGTTACACCACATGCCTATCGAAGTCCTACGTGGAATCCAACTGAAATTCATCATATACACAGATAATTATTAACGCACGTACCACTTATTTAATAATTGCAGTGATCGTCTGGAAATAATTTCAGTATTAAAATATTGCAGAGCGTTCGCCTACGGGTGAGGCCAGGAAAGCGGCGTGTACTGATACGCCGCTTTGTGCGCGCAGTTGTTGAGACACGCTCGACAATCAAGGACACCAAGGTCGACAAGTTATCAGTTGTGAGCCAGATGTTGCAGTATTTAACACGTACAGTGCAGTTTCTTGACACAGTTGCTTAAATATTCAGCGTGTGTGTAAAATTTGTTAACAACGCAAAATTCACGCTTGAACAGAGAGTTTTTATGTATGACGCATATGTGAAAACAGTCATGTAGAGAGGTGCGTACTGTTCTCCAACCAGGAGATCAACCGTGAAAGGAATGTGCTTACTATTGCGTCATTTATTGGAACGAAGTAGATAAATAATATTACCGTTATAACGTCAGTTTGAAAACCATGCGCTCTCCTGCATATGTTATTTCCTGTATGGAGAGATTAAAAGAACAGGAGATTAACAGTGATCTAATTTTTTAACTAGGGTAGTATCAATATGTGTTTATCAATGTTATTTTTGTGCTGTGAGAGCGAGCCAATACAGGTACGAGTACCCACGTGTGTGATCTTATGACATCAACATTGATTCACAGCATTACCCCGCTTCGTCTCATTCCCCAAAGACTTTCTCGTGGTTGGAATACAGTAGGCAATTTGAAGTGAAATATCCGGGTGCTCCAATTCAGAGTAGAGAAACTGTTAGACGTCTTGTTAACAAATTAAGGACAACAGGGTCGATAAATGCTACAATTCCTAATCGAAAACAAAGAGTATTGACGGAAGAAAAAATAAGATGAAATCAATGCATCATTTACACGTTATCCTAATAATCTCTAAGACGTGTTTCGCAGGAAGTTAGTGTTTAAAAGCATCAGTCTTTACTGCTACTAAACTTTTAAAATTAAAACCCTACAGAGTATAGTATGTAAAGCGGAAGCTTACGGATAGACGATTCCCGCAAGCGACACCGCAGGCAGGCCGCTTTCCTGGCCCCACCCGTAGGCGAACGCTCTGTACTTTAAAACAAGGTTGGAGATTTTTAAATAAAGAAATGAAACTTTAGACACGGTATAAAATTGACTTTCATTATATGAAAATATAGAAGAAGTTATACCATTTGCATGTAAAGACTACTTCTTCAAAATGACATCCAACGTGCAATCACTCTTCTAAGTTTCCCATTACAGTTTGCAACATTTCGACTGTGATGTTTGAAATTTCTTCTCGAATTGCTGTCTTCAGTTTTTCAATGTTTCGCGGTTTGTTTGCTTATACCTTACTTTTCAGATACCACCATACAAAAAAAACCACATGAACTTAAATCGGGGGATCATGGAGGCCAGGGAATGTCTCCATTTCTCGATATGACATGATTCCAAAACGAATTTCGCATTTCCTTCATAAAAGTGGCTGCAGTAATATGTGCTGTTGCACCGTCTTGCTGAAACCAAAATTTTTTTCTTGTCAATTGACCACTTAAGAAATCTTGAAACATTATTACATATCAAGCTGCATTAACAATTTGCACACAACCATTTTTTTTTACCTGCAGGTTCCTTCTTTAGTGCTGAGTGTGTTTCTCCTAAATTTCGAACTCAGGTTTTAACACATGTGGATAGGACACAAGATCATGACGGAGTTCAAAGTGGGCGAAACTCTCTACGAGCAGCTTCTGCGCATGATCATTTAGAATATGAATGGGGATTTAGTGGTTCACGAATCGGAAGTTCTTCGAAAGTTCCCTCCAACGCCGAGAGATGGGGCTGTCATTTACAGTGCCGGTCTCTTCGTATCAGCCATTCTGTACCGTAGAAATCAAAAGAATTGGAAAAGTCAGAAGCAAAGGGGTATAAGAGCTTGTTAGTTAGTTTTGAGAAAATGTGATTGAAAATGTTTCATCTTTCGTAAATTCCGTGAAGTTTTAATTTTAATGCGTGATCTTGTTAAAAGATATATCCCTTTGCCACTTTGAAACGTGATTGATTACTAAGGTTCGGATGAAGTAGTTATATCAGGATAGACATCCTTGGTTCTTGCGTTTTGTTTACAAACATTAACTAGTTGTTGCATGTCCCCCAGGCGACAGTAGTGACGACGTATATTCAGTTCCTTTCGGCTGTACTGTCCATTCACTGATGTTTTAGCTAGGAGCGTATTCCGAATCTCAGCGCTGAGCAATCTGATGGCATCACGGTGTTCCGAATTTCAACGATGACGTCACTGATGCTCCACCGTTGTCGCACCGGTGTCATCAGCTTGCAGAGGTGGTGGCAGTCTCCATCATTGAATCTGATTGGTTCTTGTATAGGGCGGGAATTAGCAGACAAATGACCTCGTGCACTGTTGTGTCATGGAGGCGTGTTCTGCTTTAGTTCTGCTGTATTGTTTGCAATGAGCACAACGTAAAAACAATATGTTAATGGCTCATGAGCGAACATGTCAACGGACCAGTTATTACTACCGGTTCAAAAATAAATTTTTATGCTCTCTTTTCTTTGAACGAGTTGACAATACGGAAAATTTCGCAAAATCTTGCTGGTGTAGCACAGACAACAACTTGTACAGCCGCCATGATAGCCATCGAAACTTCCACCAGTTTTGTTCCTATTTCGCTGCAGCGTGACGTCATTGTGGTCCACCGGACCGGTGAGATTCGGAATACGCTGTAGGGGGTGAGGAGCGCTCTTCCCAGCATGTAGGGTTTTAGCTAGTGGAAAGGGTAGTTTTCACTTAGTCTGAAGCAAGTGAAGGACGTTCGATTTGTCCACTACAAATTATATCACGATCTAGCCACAGATGCGGCTCCTTCCTTTCCCACTGCAAAATGTTTAGAGTTGTGATGTTATGTTTTATTTAGTCTACTGAATGGAAGAAAGAAGGCTATTAGAAGAAGAGGAAAAGCAATACCTCACAGTGCTGTAGATACTACAATTCTTATTTCCGATCAAAGGTTTCTGGATGAAAAAACTTCACCATAACTCTTTCGACATCCCCCTCCAAATTTTGAAAAATTCATTCACTTACACCCTGTATATTATTGCAGCTTGGAAGTCAAAATGAGGATAGTACTAATGACAAAGTAAGCTCTTAATACGAAAAGAGTACCTTCTGCGGAACTAAACTATACTGTGGACCTCTGTGAAATGCTTTATGTGGTGTGTGACACTGAATGGGGTAGAAATAAGGCCATTACGTCGAAATGAAAGAGAACTTGTAGGAGTGTTTGTAATGTGGATATGGATATATGGGAAAATGAACAATGTCACATTTCCATTAAGGGTGAGATAGTGATCTATTTCAGTATATTACTGCAAAATTTCTTGATGTTTCAGGGACACTTGAAATGAAGGAAATTTGAGTGTCTCCTGGTTTTAATTCTCCATTACTCCCCGCCTTTTGGTAAAAATAACACTAAAGTTTTAGTAATGCATTAAATTAGATAATAACATCAGCCTTAACAGCATTGTGAAATTGTTTGTTTTCCAGTGTATTCTTCAATATATTTTATGTCAACATTTAGATGTCCGTTTCTGTCGCATCCGATCTCCCACCTATTTCTGCATTCATTCAGATATACCTTTTGTGACGCTCTTATAATTTTTTCGAACCTTTAAATTGATCAGTATTCCCACCTTTAAAACATAAAATAATTTAAAAGATCGTTAAAAAATTGCCACTTTAACGACTCTGTTCTTGATTTTCAGTAATATATCGACATAACCACTGTTTCTAATAATAGCATGTTACTAAAACATACTACACCGTTGTCCAATATTGAATTTCGTTACTGTGTCTGTTTCTTGTGTATATTTCATTTTCAAATCTCACTAATTTTAGATACATATTATACTTCACTATCCAAAAGCTAGCCTATCGAAATGAACTCCTCACCTATTTTCATTATCTAAATATCCGTGATTATTTTTCAATTTGACTTCATTCACATGGATATGGATATAAGAATGGAGCGTTTGAAACGGATAAAGCAGTACAAAATGAAGCTAATGCTACAAAGAGTAAATGAAAGAATAATGATGAAAGTGATCAAAGAGAAAAATAAATTGGTTTGGATCACTGGCTGAAAACTATCTACTAAAGGATGCACAGGAAGGAATGGTGAACGGAAGAAACAGTTGGGAGCAGATGATGATGTCAGATGAATGAATGAATGAATTAATGAATGAATGAATTGATGAATGTTAGCCATGATGTCCCATGTTGGGCACAGACCTCCATTTGATGGGGTTAGGACTTCTCGACAGGGATGGCTAATTTAGTCAATCAAAAATTGAGCCAATCCAGGCGAGCTTGTCGTACACTACTTTTGTGACATTGTCAAAACCCAGTTCAACTTTAACTAGTCTCAGCACTGTTCTTTGTTCATTTCTTTTCTTGCACTATACACATTATACTGACACTGGCACTTTGACAAACACTGATTGCTATTTACACTTTTTACCTGGCACTTTCTCAACACTGCCGTTACTATTTAAAAACTTATCTTACACTTTCACTAATACTGACTACTATTTACAATATCTTAACACTGATTACAGTTGAAATTTACAATGAGAGAAAAATAAGTTCTTTCCACAAAACTCTGTTCTTTGCTGCCCTCGACCATTGTGAACCCGCCTCTTTGGTAGCAGATGACTTCCATCTGAGCCGTGGTCTTCCATGTCCTTCTTTCCGTCTGAATAGATGGGTGATAATGCCAGTGACTGCATAGGTCCATCTTGCTCATATTGGGGTGTAGTCTCGCCACAAAACCCCTCCAGGTCCACTTCGTTGCCGTGGCTCGTTCTGCTGCGTCAGTAGTGTTCGTCAGTCTTTGTAGTGTTTCGTTTGTCATTCTATCTCGTAGCGTGATGCCCAGTATGATAGAATAATTAAATATATGGATCGTATGCGGAGAATAAGAGGAAGTCGGGAAATAGGAAAAATTGGGGAATGCTGGGTTTGCAGTGAAAATCCTGCCCTTAGATAGAATATTATTAATGAATGTATCGATAGCGAGCCACAAGGATGGAAGTGCAGCTAGCGCTGAACCACAGCCGCAGTGCTAATTGGTTCCACCGTCACTTCGACACTACGGGGGAAAAAAATTCAATACGGTGTACTGTGAAAGCAATGTTACACATTTTTACATCATATTCACGTGTTTCAACAACGTGACCCTTTTCGCTGATAAACTAACATCGGTACCTGCGTAACAAGCGATCGTGGTGCATTGGTTGTGTACATAAATTAAAGGGTATTATATCCTCTATCCGGCAGTTTTGTTGCTAGATGGCATTGTCTGAATATTCTGTGTGTATTGTTACATAATACGTATCTTAATGAGATCAACAAACTTTGTGATGAGGCAGAGAATGTTTTTATTCACATTTTGGTGCGGAAAGCATAGAAGTTGTCTGCTCGCTTTCATATTACGAGGCATACTTTGAATAGTAGGTACCATGCTCCTTGCCCTCGGACTGCACTGTCTGTGCTTAGTATCATCCCAGATTACAATATAACAGATTGGTCACTCTAATGGGTTTTGAAGGCAAACACTTTTATCGATTTCACTATGCCACCATCTAGCGACAGTAGAAGAAGTCTCGTTATAACTCCCATTTGAATTGCATGGAGCAACTGTACCTCCATGTGGCGGTCGTTATTAATCGACGGTTCTCTTCTACATATTACCGTTTTTAACATGGGGATGAACAGTCTGTTATAGGCTCGCCCAGTTACTATTTTCTGCAATCTGATAGCGTCCTGTTTCTTTATTTTACTTTTTAAACCAATAATTTCCTTAGTTAGGCCTCACTCTACTTTGTATTTTATAAGTATGTATTACAGATAGCACGATAACATGTTATAATGCAGTAAGTATTCCTTCTCCACCTTTAACCACCACCACCACCACCACCACCACCACTACTAACAGCGATACTACTGAGTAACGGACTACTTTTTTACACTAATACACCACCACCAGCACCACTACTACAGCCCTCTGATTGAGGTTCTGGCTGAT
This sequence comes from Periplaneta americana, assembly GCA_025594305.2. Taxonomy (NCBI): domain Eukaryota; kingdom Metazoa; phylum Arthropoda; class Insecta; order Blattodea; family Blattidae; genus Periplaneta; species Periplaneta americana. The sequence continues at coordinate 36,361,405 of JAJSOF020000005.1, read as the reverse complement.
ATATACATATATTTTCAGGCAGTACATCTCACTTGATATTTGTCGGAGGAAGAACAATTGGACGAAGTTACGCATTAAGAGATTAAGCGCCAAAAACCTGTTTCGAGATTGGTCATTGAAATAAATCTGTTTTTTTTTTATATAAAACATTTTATGCAAGAAGTATTATAACATTCATACTATTACAAAAAATAGCACAAATAATACCAAAAAACACTAACCGAGTTTTAATAAGAGACCAGCAGTTGAATTAATATTTTCAAGCAAAATAATTACATGAATTTTATGCAATAAACGAATTTTTGCTTATAAATAGCAGAAAAATCCAGCTATCGTACTCTTTATTTTTTTCCGAGTTAAATTAGCCAACTATCAACAGATTTGTGCAAAAATATCTATTTTTTTCAAATTGTCGGTTGGTCTATTATTGCATAACTCCGTCCAAATGTTTGTATGCATCTGAAGTCTGACTAGTGTATTATGTAGCTAGTCGGCGATGTATGAAATGGAGGCGGAAAAGAGCTGGCCTATTTGTCTCAGAAATGGTGCCTTCTTGGTATCACTTTTGAGGTTCAGATCTGTCTTTGGACAGTTGACAAAACTACTACTACTACTACTACTACCACTACCTACCACTACTACTACTACTACCACTACTACCACCACCACCACCACTATTGCGAATAAATTTGAATAAGGAACAAAAAAACTTTCCTTCCCAGACAGGATTCGAACCACGAAACTCTTAGTTACCAGTCTATCGTGCTCTGGAGTGAAGAAGGCTCTGAAATCAGCTACAAGGGTCTGTCCGGTTTTTTTTTCCACTACTGTACATAAGCTTAATAGTGTAAATAATGTTTGATCAATATATGCCTACATTTTTTATTATTGTGTAAATAATAAAAATTGCGTGTTCTAGTGTTCAAGGTGCAAATGATTTGAATCGTAAATATTAGTGTAATTATTAGAGTGGTCCTTGTCTTGATCTGCCTTACTTGACGCAACAAGAGTCGCGTGAGTCGCCAATAAAGTACTTCGCTTGTTAAATGCACGTGTTACGTCTGCTTAAAAACTACAATAATATTGTTAATCTTGTAGCCTCCTCGGACAGAATATGGGGTCTATACTCATAACATGTACGAAAAATATTGGAATGCAAGACAGCTGATGGCTTCAATGCGAATGGATTACAGCAGCAACCTATAACAGGCGTCTCAAGGCCAACGCATAAAAGTTTTTACAGAGAGTAAGTGTAGATAGCGTAGTCAGCTGAAGAGATAAGCGCAGTACCCGAAGATAGCCGATTGTTGATTGATGTTACAAGCATGAGCGAGCTAAGTGTAACTGTCGCGGGAGAAATGTCACAAAGCTGCACTTTTGAGTGGTACTTCACAATAGACGGTTGTTTTCGGAAGGAATTTCTTAAGTAGTTTCAAATGATAGTAATAATAATAATAATAATTAATAATAAAAATTTATTTTCTAATTATATATCAATAAAAAAGTAAAAGAAGACATCTGAAGCATGAAAACTATACGTGTTACGTAATTATTTAAGCACAAGCAACTGGATATCCTACCCCATTATCTCTGGTCTAATTACCTCATAAGTGGTGCCTTGTTGGTATCACTTGTGAGATTCAGACGTGTCTTCGGACAGTTGACTAAACAACATCAATAATTCATTTCTATGAAATGGTTTTGGTATCTATCTTTTCATTTAAGTTTATATTATATTTAATAAAATAAAATTCAATTAAATAATAATAATAAAATTACAATTAATAAACTTGTTGGTTGTTAAAGTACGTATTCTTACGATATGCCTATATTAATATATTCTTTACAATAATAGTTAAATAATATGTTTCGTAATGTTTTCAATAATTAAAAATAACCAAAACATCATAGAAATTCACAAACATTTATTTTAAATTAGAACTATTCAAATCTTAAATCTGGTTTCAAATTCTTTTCTCAAGTCCTTCAGTACTTCATTATATTTGTTACACTGGTCTTGATTCAAATTAGGTAACAATAAATTTTAGATTAATAAAGTAGTAAAGTTACCCACTGAAACTTGCGACACTCATAATTTCGCTTTCCTATGAAAGCTTTTATTTCTTATACATTTGCGGTAATAAGGACATTCTTTCTTCGGAGATTAACACAACATCGTAGTGGTTGCAGATGTTTATTCAAACGTCGGTTAATGACGTCATCCGGAGATACACGAGCTGGTCCAGCATCTTGTTCCACTCTTACATTAAAAAAGAGAAAGAGGAGGAAGTGCTCCGAGAGGGCCCTATTGAGACGTCTGCTATAGCAGATTGTGGCTTTGATAATAAGCATTGTTAATTGAAGCATTTAATTCCGTTCACTGGTACTTTCAGGTATACTCTACGGTGCTTCATACCAAAATCTAAAATATTCTAACATACGCAACCCTAAATTCGTAAGATGAATATTGACTGAAATAGCTCGTCTGCTAGTGAATGCAATGTATTGTAAAATCCTCGCACAATTCGTTCACATATTGTTTGCAATGATATTGGAGGAGTAATGAAACACACTCTGTACAGATTTACAAACGTGGCTGTATTCTAACATTCCAACCATATTACATGTTTACGTTCGCAATCAAATAAACATAATCATGCGTATCCAATAACGATATCTGAAAGGTATACGTACTCATTTACATTGTTTATGGGCTGTGTGATCCCAAACAAAAATATGACTGAAATTTCGAAAACCACTTTAGGTTTTCCTGTGGCCGCCATACGGATTGATATTCATTCAGATATAGATTACTGTAGTGGCGTTCCATAAACAACAGAAAATTAATGGCCCAATGAAAGCTCTCGTATAAATTGTTAGTAGGTAGTTGAATATGTTTATGAAACCAATAAGAGAGAAGTAACTGGTAACGTATAAAATATTATGTTCTTCAGAGCATTAAAATGATTCAGGATTTATCATTCTACAGGGACATCATTTTATTTTTACTAACATTTCTAATATTAACCTGGCTATACCTTTCTATTAACGATTGAAACAGGAAACACCGTTTGCTACCCCTTCCACGACTGGAGTTCGATGATACTGGCGTAAAATACAAATCACTTTACTAGGTATAGGAGGAAGGAAAGTAGTTCATCCATTTATGTAATGAAATATTGCAATTTTGAGTTTGATAAATTTCATTAGGTTTTTGTTTAATCAAAATGCAGTACTGTATTAACACTTAGTGTTTTTACTCACGAATTGAGCTATCCATTCGGACGTATTAATTATGCAGTGTATATTGTACTGTTACAGCATATTAGCGTCAATTAGAGAATGAAGAAAAATTGAAAAATAATCATAATATGGATATTTAAACACATTTCGATACAGGCTTCAGTTCTTTTGTGCATATTATCGCATTATAGACTATTGTACCTAATTCCAATTACCAGTTTCGTCCTTCGTACGAGTAACTCATGTTGAAATAATTCTATACCTACTCTATAAAAAGTACCTTACGTACTGTAAATTCAATCTTCACTTCTGCCCGATCCGAAAAGACAAAATTACTCAGAAATGCTATCTACTGTCCGTTCAAGTGGTTTTGTCGCAGGGTCGTAGAAAAGGGGGATTCACGTGACAGTTAATTACTTAACGAGGCCCTTTTATTTAAGTTATTTTAAACACTTGTATATTATTATGTAGACGTCCAATTCCTAACAGAAATTAATATTTTCAGAAAAGAGCTAAGAAAGCCCAGCTACTAGACTTAACAAAGGGGCGAACAGAAAAGGTGGGGAAACCCGGATGCGACGTAGGCAAACGGACGACAGTACCTGTACGAAAATATGATTCAATATTGAAAGCTCTTTCGTCACTGGAAAACGCGAACATATTTCCGTAACGTACTATACTCACTAACTCAGTACTGCTTACGCGCCCTCGGCTCTGTGTCGTTCACGGTTGGAAGTTTACTAGTAGAAGGGTGGGAGTGAAGTACATTCAAAACTCAGGTTCAATAAAAATTGAAGTAAAAATGAAATGATGTCCCTGTACTTTTTTATTCTACACGTCTATTCGCGTTCACTTTTTTTCATCAACGGGCTTTTCTGGTATAGACATCCATGATGGGATGAAATACTGTAAACGAGGTCTATGGTTCATCACTCATGAAGTAACCAGGAGCCACCAGCGTAGCTCAGCCGGCTAAGGTGCTTGCCTGCCGATCTGGACTTGCGCTCGGGCGCGGGTTCGATTCTCGGTTGGGCTGATTACCTGATTGGATTTTCCGAGGTTTTCCTTAATCGTTAGACTAATGTCAGGAAATCTATGGCGAATCCTAGGCCTCGTTATCATCACTCCCATCGACACTAAATAACCTAGTATATGATACAGATGGTTGACAATGGATGTGCATCGAATACCAAACATACTGTAAAAATGTTACTGAATCTGAAGTACGAGCTCACGAACTATTCGAAATTTCTGACGTTGGCATTCGTATTGATAAATAATAAACAGTAGTAATACATACAACCCTCTTTAAAATAATTGACTTCGGTTGAGCTTGAATCCTTGAATTTCGGGATAATCAGAAGACTGGTAAACACTATACAATCTAAGATAAAAGTGCGGCATGAATAGGGATCGGATTTCTAGTGCTAAAAAGAGGAATTTAGAACTTTATAAAACCTAATTTAGGACATTTAAGAGTTCTTATAAAATTAACCATTAATAATTTAATTTAAGTGAATAGTACATTCTAGGTGAAATTTATGTACAAAGATGATTTATAGGCATTTATAGAAGTTTATGGTTCATTAGTCATTTTAGGTCCTATAGAATTTTAATAGGGGGTTCCTATGTAGATGAAAGATAGATGCAGTACGAATATTTAGTCCTGACAGTCTCCGACAAAGTGCGCCTGTGTCGGCGAGTACATTAAGTTACACCAAGGGGTGTTCGAGTTAGTCAATTGCTTGCATTCAGAGCGATCGGATGTCACACGTGCTGTAGAGCGGTATGTTTCAAATACAGTTAAGGTAGGCCTATATGTACACCCACAAAACGCAAAAAATGATGAAAAGTAAAAATTTTCAAAATATAACTGTTTTAATAGATAATTTTCTCCTTTTTAATTCGATATAAGAATTTTCGATTTATGGCTTGTGGTTTTTCAGATAAGTCACATTTTCCAAAATGCTGCGTCATCAGCCACGGTCACTTACTTTTGGAGTGCATTACTTTTGAGTGATCTTCGTAGCAGTCAATCCCCTCGTCCAGCATTGCTTGTAAAATAAACTTCTTTCTAGTCCCGAAATAGATGCATAGATATCTGGGCATGATCATTAGATTGAAAAAACGTTTTTACATAATTAAGTAATTTATAATCTTTTACTGTTAGTCATAAAATTGTAAATTTGTGTGTCAATGATGTTGTACGTCATTTGAATAAGAGTCCAAAAGTAGAAATTACAATTCTGAGGAGGATGGGCATAAACCCTGGGACAAACACCATCGCAGGATTTGTTGCATCAATGGAAATATGGACAAAAATGTCAAAAAAAAAAAAACATTCAACACCTGAAGTTAAAACAAGGCGGAGGTATTTGAGAGGCAGAAAGAAACTGAAACTGGACCGACATGAAGCTGCTTAAGGGGTGACATATGATGATAGAGTCTTCTAGGCTCTGTATGTTTGTGGCTCATTTCCTGCAAATAGTAATTTTCGAATATTTAATTCTTTCAAATATGATATCTCAGTCAAATATGGTGATACCAAGAAGATATTGATGTCATTTTGAAGTTTGAAATGTCCCCCAGTGCCTGACAATGAGTAAAATAACATTAATATAATTAATAATATCTATAAATTTTTACATGATTTATGCAACATAAAATATTCTTGTATGTTACATATATGGTAATATTTAACTAATGTAAATAAAAATAAAAAATATCTCTATGTCAGGCACTAAAGAATACTTTTAGCTATAAAACAGTGAAGAAACTGTGGCTCTATCTTAAAAACTGCATGAGCTATCATGTTTCAAGTTGCATGTCAAAATTATAACCAAAACAACTTTTAAAAACAATTTAGACATAATTTAAAGGGATCAGTTCACTTCATTCTCTTTCTGGTACCATTCTCAATTGTGTAAAAATTTTACAGAGCCAAATTATACAAAACAAAGGTTTTTGTATGTAAAGGTGTACATATACCTTAAGCCAGAGTCTAGTATGTAAAGTCACGAAGCTTGAGATGTTTAGGGTACTAGGAACAATAGACTGTGCCGGTACTATTTCGCATTGTCTGTAATGAGGCGATAGTAGCGATCCTAGTGGTTAGCAAATATGAATGCATATTTCCTACGTATTGAGCTTCTGGACTGTATATACTAGACTGTGGTTAAGCTGTATTGCATTTCGTTACTAATCGCTCGCCCTATCTCTACTCCGGAACAATCTTCCCCCCACTCCTATTACTTCCGCTCTTTCGCGTCGGCGAGCTGTCAAGACTAAATAATCGGTCTGTATATCTTAACTGTTTTGTTTTTTTTTTATTTTAGTAGGTTATTTTACGACGCTTTATCAACAGCTTTGGTTATTTAGCGTCTGAATAAGATGAAGGTTATAATGCCGGTGAAATGAGCCCGGGGCCCAACACCTAAAGTTATCTAGCACGTGTATATCTTAACAACATACGTCTGGGAAGTAGCAAAGAAAATAGATACTGAACTAAAATCCGCTCCCAAGTAATAATTTTGGACTATAATTAAGCTGTGACGTATATTTTGTAATATTATAACATGATGAATATATATATATATATAATTGATTGAAAACTGTGAACATTTGCACAAATTATTTTCTTAAATTAAAGGAACCACTGAATTATAGTGCCAAGCAAAATACTGCGCAGAGTCCTGTGTAGTAACGGTCAGCGCGTCTGGCCGCGAAACCAGGTGGCCCGGGTTCGATTCCCGGTCGGGGCAAGTTACCTGGTTGAGGTTTTTCCCAGGATTGTCCCTCAACCCAATATGAGCAAATGCTGGGTAACTTTCGGTGCTGGACCCCGGACTCATTTCACCGACATTATCACCTTCATCTCATTCAGACGCTAAATAACCTAAGATGTTGATAAAATGTCGTAAAATAACCTACTAAAAATACTGTGCAAAATAAGGACTCTAAAATGTGAAGTCTTCATAGTTCGTTCTGCTACAACGAAAGAGATCTGGATAAGGAAAACGAGGGAGAAAGAAATGAGCTTCGTGAGATGTGATGTAATTATGACGTAACACAATTGCCGCCCACACAGTCTGGATCATAAAATGAGAGACCGGAGGTGAATAGCGAGTATTGCAGTTTGAAATCCAATTACGTAGTTACTTCGTTACCTTTCATCGGATTTGGCGTTTTCTAACCACCGAAGACACTTATATGGCATTTTAGAGAAAATATGAAAGTATCGTTTCTGTAATTTCAGACGTTCTTCTAGCTAGAGAGATTTCAGGAACAATTCTGGATTTTACTACGAAGAGTTGATGAAATTTGATACTCTGGTAGGAATGAATTTTGTTTTAAACATCCTGAAACAATTCGAATTTAATTATATTCTGCAAGTGTTATATTCGAATGAATAAATAAGAGAATTGTTTTAAGTAATGAGCTAATATTTCGCTGTTGGAATTAAGAAATGTTCTGTATCGTACCCACCCTATGAAACTCAACATTACCATTAACGTGGCCTGGCTTGGTTTTCGGTGGCAAGATTCCGGGTCCTTGTGCTTAGACTTTCTTTGGCCATGTCGCCATTTACACAGACATACTGTGTTCCGAATTCCTTTACCCACTTCTGTACTTTCGTACTTGTTTTAGATACCTTTACTTCAACTAGTAAAGCATAATATAATATTCATTGCAAAACTGAACTATAACTGTACTTATATATTACGATGTACAGAAGTATTGTCGGACCATCGGATCTGTGCCCCTTCAGCGCTGTCGTCGTTCTTGGAAAAGTTAACGCCTGTACTCACTCCATTCCACCCGCTTTCCTCGCACTACGTTAAACAGCAGGCCACGAACCTTGCCGAATAGGGATGGTGCCAAAATTCCTTCAAACGGTGTCATAAATAACTGGTCCTCCATGCTACAATATTTCTTTCAGTCAAAATACATCTTGTATTTCTACATTTTTTAAACCTAAATCCCATGTCTCGAATCACTTTCCATAGTTTTTCTCTCCAACCTTGGAAATTATTACTTTTCAGTAATTTATTCAATGTTGGAACTTTTCTGAACGGCATAAATTTCTTGTATCTTTCTTCTTAAAATACATCGGTTCATATCATCTACAATAATTAAAAGTTCCTTTGGTCTGTTCTTCTCTGGTGATTCTAGCTTTTCATCTCCTGCACAGACCCCCTCTCTCCTGATTTTCTTTATTAGGAGTTATGACCTGTCTATATAAATTACATAAAATGTTGTATTATTAGTATTAGTCAAGTAAATAATTTAAATACATAATCAATTGAAATAAAATAAGTCTCACCTGTGATGTCACTCTTTTCGTTGCCTGATTTAAAGAAAACAGATATTGACCTGTTTGTTTCTCTTCATCGCAAAATGCTATTATGTACTTCATAATATTTCTTTCGACACTCCGTGCTACAATATACATGTTGAGTTGACAACACTGGACTGCAAGAGCAAATATTGTAAACTGTCCCGCAAGAAGTCCAAAATTGTGAGTAGTGGGGGACAGAAAGGGAGAGGGATAGAAAAGAGAGAGATAGGAATGCAGGGAGAGAAATGAATTACCGAGGCTGAGAAGGAATTAGAGTTCAGTTCGCATATGTTACGGGGGCACAGATCCGATGGTCCGACTATACGTATGATATTTCAGTTCAGAAATTCTGCGTCATCATGTGATGATGGAAGAGGATTCGATCCCACATCGGGATAGGAGTCCGGTGTGGCTTAGTGGATAGAGCGTCAGCACGTAGAGCTGAAAACCCGGTTCAAATCCCGGTGCTGGAGAGAATTTTTCTCTGTTCCACTTTTCCATCATCTTATAACTGTACTTGTTTAGGAGTAAGAACCTGTTGTAGGGCGCATTATTTGTTGTGATTGTGAGCTGAATATGTACTGATGGGCACGTGTTGTATCGTATACCCCATGCATACTTATACTCATTCCAAAGTTGTGAGACTAAGAAAACGGACTCCCTTAAGCTATAGGGTCCGTGTTATACCTACGCCAAATACAAGCAGAGGGGAAGGCAATTCCTACAAAAGAGATGATGTCATCTTGATCTATTGAGTATATCAAAGTTTTGCTCTTATCTTGTTAAAAAAAATTATAATTTATTCAATGACGCTCGCAACTGCAGAGGTTATATCAGCGTTGCCGATGTGCCGGAATTTGGTCCTGTAGGAGTTCTTTTACATTCCAGGAAAATCTACTGACATGAGCCTGTCGCATTTAAGCACAGTTAAATGCCATTCCTCTTTTCTAACAAACGACGTAATGACCTAGTTCAGAATCTATAAAATTGCCTGTTACATGTGCAAGATCGCTCATGTAGTCGCAATGCGGAAGGACAGGGAACCTTTCAATTTTCAGATTCAGAATTCACAGCGTCTCTTCTGACGGTCTTCACCTACCTCGTCATCGAACAACAGACGACAGAGTCTTCTCGATACCTCCTGCACTGCGAAATACACAGTTCATTTCAATGTGCAGATTTACACCAGCCATTTCTTCCTCGTCCAGTCCCGTGATCACTTTGATCACACTTCCGTCCCCTCGCGTATGTGGTACCTAAGAGGTTACGTTCATTTTCGGTTTTCCCCTTCAAAATTTTCTAGAGCTCCTTCAGTGGAGCAGCGTAACTCGGAGTGAGACTAGTGGCCAACAGGCTTGGAGCTCACATATTTAGTTTCTTACAGCCCCGAACCCCTTGCAAAGACGCGTTTTGCGTACCTTTTAAATTTGTCCTCTCAATTCTCCTCTTTCAATTCATCGACCTAGGCCGGGATCGAACCCGCAACCTCGAGCACAGAAGGCCAGCACTATACCGAGTACTGTACCGAGGCCGACTCTTACCTTGTCAGCAGTATATTTCCCACACAGTCAGATAGACTAGTAATAAATTTAAAACTTCTTGATGACTGACTTGTTTAATCATTCTTTTATATTATTATTATTATTATTATTATTATTATTATTATTATTATTATTATTATTATTATTATTATTATTATTATTATTATTTGCGTGGCAATGAAATTATTGTACCGAGACAATTACTTTTACTTTATTTTTTATTATTATTCTGTGATCCTGACTGTGATTTATGTAGAGAGAATAGTAATAACAAATTTCAGTGATCGACTTTATTGTACTTCACTCTGAGACGTTCATTCTTTGACACGGATAGAGGGATGAGTTTTCCAGACATGCCGTTGCGCGCCTTCTGTACTGGCTTATATATAATCTGGAGGTAAACCTCGCTATAATCGCCAAAGAGATTATAGTTGGAAAGGCTACTGATGCAAACTTCATGTAATTGGCTTCTTAACAGGTGTCTCTAACTTGTCATGTCTGGTTTGCTTCAAAGTATCATCCGTTTACTGAACTTTATGAACGACATTCTGTTATGAAGTTCACTAGATACAGGCTTTAGTACCAGGTAGATGTGTCAAATATTATTAATATTTGTAGAATTGTTAAAAATCATTTTCAGGAAAAGTTATGACGAGTATTTCGTTTATATGACGTCATTCCATTTTCGACCAATGAAGTGTAATGAAATTTTGAATTTCAACTGATCACAATTAAACATCGCGATAATTTTTGCAGCTAGATTTATCGCTATCAATTTATCGCATGGTCGTTCTTTTGTTTAGTCGGTGTCGCCAACTGTTTCCCTGTAAATTGATGAGCATGAATCCATCAAGATGCATATAGTACAAACCCTAGTAATGCCGCACTTCGATTATTGTGACGTTTTGTTAAGTGATCTAAGTTCTGAACTGTCAGTCAAGTTACAGCGAGCTCAGAATATGTGCATCAGATACGTGTGCAACATCGACGATATGATCACATATCACCGTCCTTCGCAAGTCTCTCGTGGCTCCGACTTAAAGAACGCAGAACTTTACACTCTTTGTCTTTACTCTTTCGAATTCTGCACACCTCAACACCAAATTACCTTTCGTCTCGTTTCTCTTATCTATACTCTAACCACGACGTAAATACCAGATCACTTATCTGTGGCACGCTAAATATACCTCTTCATAGAACATCTTGATATTCCTCATCTTTTTCAATATCCACCTCGCGTCAATGGAATTCCTTGTCACAAAGTATTAGGGGCTGCAAGACAACAAACACCTTTAAGAACAGCTTAAAACATAACCTTATTAGCATTTCACTCCAATCATACTGACTTAAAATATTACAGACTACACTGTTGCTTTTTTCTTTAGACATCATCCTGATTGTGCTGCATTTTCAAAATTGTCTCATAATAATCTCTTTCTATTATCTAATATAATTTGAAATATATTAACATTCTATGTATTTTAGTTTAATTCTGCTACACAATTTATTTCAGTGTTTAATTAATAGTTCATAGTATTTTGTTGTTTAATTCGTAAATAACTCTTGTATACATGTAACTCTCATCTAAATCAAATTGTTGAATTCTTTGTAAGTTCATGCATATGTATATACACTTTTTGCTGGTTGAGTGGAAGAGAAGGCCTTACGGCCTTAACTCTGCCAGCTAAAATAAATTATTGTTATTATTATTATTATTAAATTATTATTATTATTATTATTATTATTATTATTATTATTATTATAGACGGTTAAGCTGTTCTTTCAAGTTTATACATTCAAGCAATGAATGTAAGATTGATTGCTAATATTAATTAATATATTTAAACAGTGAAGACGATGTTCAAAACGGTGCACCTTGTAGACACAAAATCTTCATGCATCTTAATTGAACGTACGTTTTAAACTTGATCATTTCAATATTCTTCCCAGATTGCATGCATACGCGCATGGAAAATTGAACTATGTAGATGCAGCTTCAGTATTGCTACACACTACAGCGAGAATGAGTTTGTCGATCTAGGGAAAATGCTTCCCTGTAACACGGAGTAACGGTCGAAATAAGGCACAGCTGACATATGGTCCCGCGCCCACAGGTAAGTAATCCAATTTTAATCTATAAAATCTATATTACATGAATGAAATTAAACAATTAATAGTCAGATGTTCAAATTTATGTAACATCAGCGAATATCAAACCCAAAGACCTATACAAGGTCTTTGATCAAACTGCCTTCCGTATGGCGTAATAAAATACGTGTTTTAATTATCTATACAGAGATGGCTTCACTGTTTAGCAACATGTCTTGCTGGAGTGTGAATACATAAGCATACCTATATAGCTGTTTCCACACAACATCACATAGTTCTTAGTTCTCGGTGTAGTGTGTAATGTAACGACGAAGTAGTAAATAAAGTGTGAAATTCTACATTCACGTCTTCATCGACTAATTCCATGTCCATTGTAGGCTATCTGAAAAAAAAATTACACTACTTCAGATTTGACAACTGGGTTTTCAACAATTCTTCATTTAAATTAATCAGGTTATTTGTAATTCTATTATAAAATGTATAAATTATATTATGATTTCAGCAGATAATGAAAACGTATTTCTGCTATAATAATAAGAGAAAAGTGCAGTACATGTAGTTAACATTGTTAAACCTGTATTTCGCTTTTCGCAATTGGCATTACTGAATAATATCCAATTTCTTTATTGTAGTAATCGATATTCAATCTATCTCAACTTTACAATGTCTGAATAGGTTAAGTATTCGTAAATATACAATTATTAACAATTTGTTAGCAAATATTGGGGATATATTATTTTTATTTTTATTTTATTCACGAAATAGTCCTAATAAATACAGATAAACGTACTTAAATAAATAAACTTTAAAATAGTTCCACTAGTCCTTAATAGGTGACCCTATTATTGAGACGGATAAAAAAGTGTTTCATAAATGGTGATGTGGATTAAGTGTAAAATGAATTCTCACAATTATTTAGAGTTCCATCGTTTTCCCGCTAAATCTAGTGCATTTTACAATCATTAGACAGTGATAAAATTTTGATTTATATAATGCGGTTATATTTATGTATTATTGGCGATACTGGCTGAACTTCGTCATCTATTCATAGAAGTAATAACTAAAGAGGCCACACTTACACCTACAATTATCAATCACTTTCGATTAGTTGGGGTCATTTATCTGTGAACGCCACTATACTGCAGGAAGGATTCGGTGAATAGAAAAATCCATAACGGCATCGGGAATCGAACCCGCAACGTAACCTTTCGGTTTTCAGATAAACGTTTTAAATGCAGCGCAACAGATCTCCCTGGATTTCAGATTAGATCGGATACGAAATTAAAGAATAAAATTCTCATTTTATTTTCCTGATATTTAGCGGAATTAGCACAAGTACTCTATTGTCCGTACCTCATCTATTCACCCCTTTAAGTTGAGTCGCTCCCAAAACTAGAGATTGGAATAAATCATGGAAATTACAATATGTTATTACTCACCAGATGATAGGGAACACACTGTACTCGATAGATAGTCACAGATACAATCTGATTTGGTGTTAGAAAACATATACCAATGAACGAAATTTTACTTTTGGTACTAAAAAATTATTTTGTCCACAAAACTCACATTTTGCAATAAATCAAACTGAAACTACGACCAATAATATATGTGTATTAACAAAAGCCGCCCTAAATAAGGGTTCGATAGATCGGCCTACTAATCAGTTCATAAAGAGTAATCATTAAAAAAAATTGTGTGACAATTTGAAAAAAAAAAAAAACATCAAGATAAATGATACGAAAACATAGGGAATCATTTACAATATAAGTTTCTTGGGTACAGATGATTACTTACATAAAATTGTTTTAGTCACACGTTAAAAAGTGTTAAACATTTTTTAAAAAGGTTATATACCTTGGACAGACGGCCCGTTTCGAGGCGATGTTACGTCTTCATCAGTGTCTCCTGAGTAGTTCAGGAGACTTTGATGAAGACGCAACATCGCGTCGAAACGGGCCATCTGTCCAAGGTATATAACCTTTTTTTAAAAAATGTTAACACTTTTTAACGTGTGACTAAACAATTTTATGTTTTTGACAAAGTGTTAACGTGAACTACAGTGCGTTCGCTTCCCCCTGCGGCCGGGCGATGAAAATCAAGCACGCGGAGCAGCAATAATATAGCCTACCAACGCGCTGCCAGCAGTGCTTGAGAATCACTCAACAGCTATCTAACATTTTGCAGTCAGCTGACCTAATTGCGTTCTGTTTCAACAGTCAGTTTTCTTTACTGAAGCGCTTTAAAAAAACGCCTCAAGCCCACGCGTGTAGAAGAACTTCAGCGTGTGAATGGAAATTTTATCAGAAGACGTCAAGAATGCATCAACGCAGATGGACACCACATCTTTTTGTAACAAGGTTAGTACTCAAGTGATAACAATAAATGAGTAGGAAAAGCTTGAGGATTGATACACGTTGCTAACTAATGCTCCGCGCTTGCTGGCCGGCAGCAGGGGGAAGCGAACGCCCTGTAGAATCAATGAAATGATTATTAATTATAGCTCTACAATCTACTTCAATTTGAGTTCTCTAGTCAGCAGTAAAAATTAAAAAACAAAAAATGTTCAAAGGTAGACTATGCTGAAGGTACAACAGTCTACCCTATTTTATATTGTGAAATCTATAATGGTTCGATTCTCGACAGTTTTATTACTAAAAGATATACTGAGCGACAAGAGTAAACTTCTGAAATGTACGGTCGTTGGGATGAAAAGGTTTTAGAATATGGGTAAGAGATACGCACGACTAAAGTATCGTATTAAATTCCAGTTAAAAAAGATCAAGAGTGTTCGTTTGAAATGGATTATTGTTAGTACAGTCTTAACCGTATGTGGAGAGTATTTTGAAGATCGGATCACGAGTGGCGCAGCAAAGTACGTTTAACGATAAAAGAGACTCTTATTCCATTTGTCGACAATGTATCACGGCTTCTCTGTACGAAGATTTTGCAATTTTACTAAGGAAAAAATATGGAATAAGAAGATTAAGTACTAAGGGATGTACGAAAATTCAAAGAATAAGCTCTAATCCAGACTATTGTACACAATTCCTGAGTTTTATGTGTAAGTGCATTATTCTTCTCTGAGCCATTATCACATTCATTATTCAATACTTGCAATTAAAATTAGTTAGAAGTGTCGTGCAATGAAGTAATTGTTCCGCGGTTGAAAACTGATATGCATATATAGCACGTCCGCTCAAAAGAGAGCCACTTGCACCTACCTTGAGCGGGAGGCGTCAGGTGTTTCAGTCTGGAAGCACGCGGCTGATTGTTGGTAAGCCAGCGCTGTTGACAGATCTAAGTCGGTGCTCCGAGAAGAAGTTCATATAGTAGGCCTATTCGGTTTCAGACGAGCCCGCAAATATAATGCAGCTAGCTCAGAACAAGGCAGAGGACAGTAAATGTATATTGTGGCTTTTGTGTTCCATACATTGTGATTGTATTTATAATGTGGCGTTTTTGGAAAACGGATAATAACAATAGTCGTATACGTAAATCCACACAATCGCCATTAGAACGCGGTAAGATTGTACAAGAGCAAACAGTGTTAATTATTATTAGTATTTACACTTATTTTAAAGACGATGCTGGTAAGTGCCGGACACCATTGAAAAATACCAGTGCCGCTACAGAAGTGACTCGCGCAACAAAAAAAGTAGCCGTCATAGAAAAAGATGTATGTAAAATACGGCCATGTTGTACTATGACTGCCCCCCCTTACCATTGTTGTCTCAATGCCATAGAATTCGTTTGTTCGGAACTGAAGAGAAATCTCCGATCAGAAAATGCATTGGGAAATAAATCTGTTCAAGAAGTATGTGCTTAATAGCAAATGTGATGGATGACATTAATAATAAAAATCATTAGGTAAAGTATATCGAACATGTAAAGACAAAAGAAAGTGATTGTCTCTCCTTAGAAGCTAGCTTGGAATCTTGTGTAATTGATTTAAATAGTGACTCAATGGACTCTGAATAGAAGGCAGTTCGTGTTTTAGTTCTGTATTATAAGACGCACACGAAGGTTCACTTTAGTCTTCACAAGGGAGAGATGGCAACGCAGCGTTGTTTACATAGAACCTGCTCGGAGTCGCGTGCTTACTTGCTCCCTGCGGTAAGTGTGTCCAATCGCACGTTCCAAGTGGCTCTCATTTGAGCGGACATACTATAATCTGGTACCCGTTTCCTCTACTTACATTTGTGCTCTTATATCTTACAAAATTAAACAATTCTTACTAAATAATTGAAGGGATGAGAACGAGATACTTCAAAGCCACACTTTTAACAAAACTGTTTTTAGTACGAATTAATTTCTTACACATATGGAGAAGCAAGTAGTAAAATTATATGAAAATTAATCAACTTGAGTAAATATACTTCCAAAGAAGTTGTCATTCAGCACCTACTGTCCGCATTTCACGAGAAGATCAGAGCAAGGAATGCGAGTTTTTTCTCCCACTCTTAAGGTACGGTCACACGTCGCTACTTTTGCTGCGCAACTTTAGTACTGCAGCTGCAAACGTTGCGTGTCGTGTTCACACGTAAGCCAAAAGTAGCGCGCTGAACGCTACTTTTCGAGCTGCGTAACCCGAGCGCTGCAAAAGTTGCAACTGGAGGTTGCGAGTCTGTTCACACACAAGGCGCTACTTTTGCAGCCGCAGTCATGCTGCTGGTTTCCATCTCCGTATTGCCTTCTAAATATACATTTTGTGGTTATGTTCGCATTATTAAGAAATTCATGCGAAAGCTTACTTATATGAAGGGTACACGGGAAAAACGAACAATGTCACATTTCCATTAAAGGTGAGACAGTGACCTATTATAGTATATTACTGTAAGATTTATTGATGTTTCTACTTGAAATGAAGGAAATGATGAGTGTATCCGTGGTTTCAATTCTCCTCTAACACTTTTGGTAAAAATAATACTAAAGTTTGTAGTAATACAGTGAATTAGATAATCACATCACCCTTAACAGCATTGTGACATTGTTCGTTTTTCCCGTGTACCCTTCATATATTATTTGCTTTTCTGTCCTAACTAGTATTAAAAAATTGGCATTATTTTTATTATAAAGCTTCTAAAAACGCCTATATACTTAAATGATAACCAATAGCATATTCACGTAAGGGCTATTCCATATGAAATCGGACAACGAAATACCATGACATGTCAGAATTGTCTGAAAATTCGTACAGACGTTTAGTATATGGGAACTAGTAAATGTACAAATTTTGGCTTTCCTTAGCCCAGTAGTTTTCAGATAAAATTCTTTAAAATTTAGCGTATTTTGTATTTTCTTCTTACTTTAAACACATACTACTACGCCTGGCTTCGAAATAAAAAAATTAAGCTATAGCTAATTTTGTAGTGCACATTTAAGTGTATTAATGGGGTGTAACACATATATTTTATTGTTTGTGGAAATCATGGATATACTGTTTTTGTGATTTATAACTTGTTACCACCAAAAAGTATGAATATAAAATACTATAATATTAGTTATTGTTGAGACAAAATCATACAATTTTTTTAAAAAGCTATTTCAAATGAAAAGCCTTAAAATAAATATTTCAAATCTCGCTATAAAAATACGCGCTCCCTGCAGCGTCATACGGCGATGAGAGGAGCCAGAATGTTCTTATCAGCTGACCTTGAAACAGCTGGTGTGTAGTCACAACACAAGGGATGAGATGATTACGTGACCCACCAGCCAGTCTTCTGCGTATATTATTACAGGGTGACAGAGGATATTCAGTTCCATTGTTTGAAAGTTTTCTGTTATTGTGTTGCAGAAAATTCAACAAAAACTACTCTGTTAAGGTAAGATGATGATTACGTATTGCCTTAAAAGCAAGAATTATAGCTATCAATCATGCTATTACAGAATCGCGTCACAAAAATACATGTGCACATTATCGGTAGTGAAAAGTCAAATCCTTTTTATAGGGTGCCCAAAATGGAAAATCGTTTTAGGACAGATCGCTGCTTCAGCCCCTTCCAACGATTACATAGAAAAAGTACCACAGAAAAGTTGAAGGTAGTGCCAAATTGGATATTGGAAAAGTTTAACATTCCCATTAACTTAAAAAAACTCTGTGAGAATGTGTAAAACGTGTTCCTGCAATTATACAAGACTATAATAATAATAATAATAATAATAATAATAATAATAATAATAATAATAATGGCTTTATTTATCCTGGCAGATTTAAGGCCGTAAGGTCTTCTCTTACACTCAACCAGGAATAAGATTTGCTTACACAGTTGAACATAAAACTGGATCGGAATTAAGTAGTTACATACTGATACAATTTAGGTACATAATGAGACCATCCCCTACGGATATTACCGGTACTTCTAAATATTGTGCTGAACAAATTACAAATCCCAATTCTGATACCTATCACAGTGATAAAACTAATGTAGGAGGAAGCGCAGGTAACCCAAGTGTTACACAGGAAAGAACAGGAGAGAAATTATTGAAGTGGATAGTGGTGATAATACAAGTGACGGTACTACTACTACTACTACTACTACTACTACTACCACTACTACTACTACTACTACTACTACTACTACGACTTCTAATGACTTTCAGAAAGAAATTGAGATTCCAAAATTAAATCAATCACTCGCTTCTATTGAGGAAAGTCCACTGGAACAAGAACATGGCATGCCTTCATACCTGTCTCCACATCAAAGCTGGAAATGAAACTTTTCTCCCATGCTGCCAATAGTGTTGAAGTAACCATCAGTAAACAGTAACAGGTTAGTGTAGGATTATGTAATTATTTTAGTATTCAGAGAAATACGTCTTCAATTCGAGTTGTTTTCAAATGCTTGAACTACTCGCATGACGCAACTTACGAGCTGCTAGCGTTGGCCAACTACGCGCACGCTCAGCTTGCTTGGGATGCAGCCGCGCGGAAGAAATCCACGATGAGAATTCTTTCTTTATTTTTTTCACCCTTACCCAAAGAAAATTTTGGATCTGTAAACTGTGTTTCATTCTATATTAAGTCGCCCATATTGTCGTATTTTTATGTTTCAGCTATTTTTTAAAGAAAAAAGTAAAATAAATAAATCTGCCTAGTCAAGTGAATAAGAATTTAAAAAAATCCCTCCAAAGTCATTATATTACTCTCTGAGTCTGTTTTAAAAGAGATGTCGTTGAAAATTCTACCACTAAATGTCTCTGAGCAATGTTCTTCCAAAGCTAAGAATTTTACGAAAGTACGATAAATTTGACGCTCTATAAAATGAAATGTAATACTAGTTGGGGATATTTTAATTCACCATTAGGCTTGTCCAGTGAAGGCCTTTCAATGACAGAAGCACCGTTTTATTTAAAAATGCGAGGTCAGATTTTGTGAAATTTTGTCCGATTTCATGGAACAGCCCGTAATCAATGTTGGCAACACTCCTGTTTGAAACTACGCTACGGAAAATAAAAAAAAAAATGAATTATATCATCAGCAAATATGCTCAGACTGTGTTGTGCGTTTAATAACTGTTACAAATAATTTATTTTCATCACATCTAACATTGAAATATATCCAAACAATAAAAGTATCATTGGCACATTAGGGTGGCAATACTGGTTGCAACCGCAGCAAAAGTTTCAACAAAACCGATATCAAAAATGTTGCGGCTGCAACCCTGAGAACCCTGTTCACACGTCGCTACTTCTAAGCTACGCGCAGCATGAAAAAGTAGCGGGCAGCAGGTTCGGCAGCCGCTACTTTTCGGGTTGTACCGTTGTTCACACGTCGCAGTACGAGAGTTGCGCAGTTTTTTTTTTTTGTTGCAGCGCTGCAAAAGTAGCGACGTGTGACCGCACCTTTATAATCTACCTCCAACACGGAAGCGACCGGCTATTGACTGAGTATTGTTTGTCCCTGCCGGCCAATGACATCACCCCCATCCACCTGCTCCTTCAAGAACGTTGAGTTACTGGCTTACTCTCTCCTCTTGCCCCGCAAAGACCATACTCCCCTCGCAGGGATCCTCTCGTGAAATGTGGACATTAATAGCATTGGACTCCAAAACGTCAATAGCTTATTACTGTGATGAACCGAAGTAGCCCATATATGATTTTTCCGTGCAGGACTTTTGCAGTATCATATGATGAAGGATGGGTGGAGCCACTAAAGGGAAACTAAGAGGTCGAACTTGAACTGAGAGGATTAAATTCGGCATCGGAACTGGAATCCGGTGTGGCTTAGTGGATAAAGCGTCAGGCCGTAGAGCTGAAAACCCGGGTTCGAGTCCCGGTGCCGGAGAGAATTTTTCTCCGCTCCACCCATTCTTTATCATATGGTAATGCAGAATTCCTACACGGAAATATATGTTCCTTTGTACATCATTTTTATTTTAGAAGGTTATTTTACGACGCTTTATCAACAGCTTAGGTTATTTAGCGTCTGAATGAGATGAAGGTGGTAATGCCGGTGAAATGAGTCCGGGGTCCAGCACCGAAAGTTACCCAGAATTTGCTCATATTGGGCTGAGGGAAAACCCCGGAAAAAACCTCAACCAGGTAACTTGCCCCGACCGGGAATCGAACCCGGGCCACTTGGTTTTGCGGCTAGACGCGCTAACCGTTACTCTACAGGTGTGGACTTTTGTACATCATAATAATATGATATGCGTGAGTAATCACTTAGTGATTCAAGACGACGCTCATCAAGTCGGATCCCGGCCACTTAGAAATTCGTAATGAGTGCACCTCTGTACATAGTGGATTGGACATTGTGCCACTGTCACATATTCTTTGATACAATACATGAGTCCCGTCCACGCCAGTGGAGTAACGGTTAGCACTTCTAGCCGCGAAACCAGGTGGCCCGGGTTCGATTCCCGGTCGGGACAAGTTATCTGGTTGAGGCTTTTTCCGGGATTTTCCCTCAACCCAATATGAGCAAATGCTGGGTAACTTACGGTGCTGGATCCCGGACTCATTTCACCGGCATTATCACCTTCATCTCATTCAGATGCTATATAACCAAAGCTGTTAATAAAGCGTCGTAAAATAACCTACTAAAATAAAATACATGAGTCCATTAAAGGAAAAACTGAGAGGTACAACTTAAACTGAGGGGATTCAATCCGGCATCGGAACTGGAATGCGGTGTGGCTTAGTGGATAAAGCGTCAGCACGTAGAGCTGAAAACCCGGGTTCGAGTCCCGGTACCGGAGAGAATTTTTCTCTTTTCTATCCATCCATCATATGATAACGCAGAATTCCTGCGCGGAATATCACATGTACTTCGGTACATCATAATAATATTAAAATGTAAAGTTACGTATGATAGCTTCATAATAGAACGAAACTTCAGAAAGACGCCGTCTCTATTTCCTGTAGGTATTATAAATGTGGTAAAAAATTTTTGCTGGGAAGTATCTACACGAAATCATGGAAGGGCTTATTAGGCCTACTAATAGAAAACAACCTGAAGAGGATATTGCCAGAATAAAAATACATCCTGGCAATTAAAAATATTGTAGATTCGGCGCCATGGAAATTGAAAAGTTAATAAAAGAGAAATTTTACCTTATGTAGAGCAGAATTCCTAATATTTGCATTTCTGAAACATATATTCATATTAATACGGAGGTGGGCTCTCTGCTTTCCTACTAACATGTATGTTTCACCTTCATATTCTTTATGAAAATGCTTAGAACTCATCCATCTGTTTTTAAATTTACATACGTATATACTAACAAGTCTGGGGTTATGGAAGCAGGGAGCTCTACTTCCAATCTCTCCTTTTGGTTCTCTATGACCTCTATAATAACCACTACAAGGCAGTGAAGCTCGCAGTAGCAACTCAGCTATGCTTCTGATGCATGTTTACTATTTAAACATAAATAAAAATGTATGTATAATCTGTATAATGTAAATGTGGAGCAAGAATATACCTTCGATTAATATTGTATGTTTTACAATGTTTTGTATAAATCTGACTCTGGCATATTTACAGATGCAATTCTCAATGTAGAATTTCCGAAACTTGGAAGGTCTACATATTCGATAAATTCGTAAACAGCTCCGATTGCATTCGCGAGTGTAACTCGTATGACATAATTAAAAAGTGAAAAGAAAGATGGGAAGGAATGAGTTTCATCTACAGTGACCTAGGACAGATCATATTTGAAAATAAGCGTTCTAAAATAGAAGAACTATAGTGATATCACAGACTATAACTTACAGTGGCGGCTCGTGAGTTACTAAATTGAGGGTTGACAATGGTATATGAATAATAAAAGAGACTACTGTTTAAATGTTCTCCTTTAATTACATACCTTTAATTTCCAAGAACTGTAGACAAATATTTTCAAAATACTGGAAATGAAACTCATTTTGAAAAAGTCTGACAATAAATTTAAATATTACATATGAAGACTGCTATAGGTAAAACTCAAATTATTGTAGTAGAAATGAGTAAAAGCTTGTAAGTCTCCGAAAATATATTTTGTAAGTTATTTTCTTTGAGTAACTGCAAAAGACCGATTGCGCCACTCACATTTCTATAATCTATCGGTAGCATTGGTAAGGTGATCCCCAGCCACCGGCGTAGCTCAGTCGGCAAAGGCGTTGTCTTCTGATCCGGAGCTACGCTCTGGCGTGATTTCTGGGTGAAATCTTAATGTTTATTATGAATTTATTTTGTTTGAGGCTATAAAATCTTTTGTTTTAAACTAGGAATAGATACTCTATTATTTTAGATATAAATTATTTTTAAACCTGAGTAGTATTAGTTAAGGTCTTGAAACTTAAAGAATTTGGCTGTATTTTAGTATTTTTAGAGGAATCTGTTCCTTAATCGATAGTCCGCGTTGAACCTTGATTCCGGCTTGGGCTGATTAACAGATTGGGAATTTTTCCGAGATTTTCTCTAAATGTAAGGCGAATATGTGATAATCTATGGCGAATCCTCGGTCTAATCTCGCCAAGTACCATCTCTCTATCACCAATTCCATCGACGCTAAATAACCCAGGAGTTGATACAGCGTCGTTAAATAACCAACAAAAAATATGGTCCCTTAAAGAAGCATCTAACTCTGCCGAGAAGTTGAGGAGGACTTTAAAAACACCTGGATTGCTCGAATCTGCGAAAGTGCTAGTTCGAATGCATTGCATAATTTAATGCAGTCGACAATTTTATTTCAGAAAGCATATAACGATTTTACGAAATTTGTTCATTATGTACCGGTATCTTAATGTTCAGGAAATAAGCACTATTAAGCTGTGGGTGAATGTCCACTTTGCCTAAAATATAAAGATGTGACTGCGCGCTTTCATATTTATTATACAGGTTGTTAAGAAAAAAGTACCCAATATTTTAAGATGTGCTAGCATGCATCAAAACAAGAAAATAATGTCTAATAAACATGGGTCCTACAATACATACTTTCTGAGATTGTACACTTGTTCATAAGAAGTGTTCAATGTCACGTCCATTCATGGCAATGCATTCCTCTGCCCTTTGGCGTAAGGAATCACGCACTCTTTGAAATTTGTTGTTAATACGTTAATAAGAAAGTCCTGATAACGAGCGCCAGTTAATCTCTGTGTAGCATGTATGGCCACACATGCTGATTACGAAAATTCACAACACCATCTCTGCTGAACCCCTGCTCATATTCGCAACCAGACTTTTTTTCAGTATTCAATGCGATGTATCATTATTCCATGCCAGGGGTGTCAACTACGGTATGATTATCTGGTAGTTTGCTGTATTGTAGAACAGATAAATGCATAGACATGATTGGTCGTCACAATGAGCACCTCCTATGAACAAGTGTTCAGATCTCATGTTGATTAGATATTATTTTCTTGTTTTCATGCATACTATCACCTCCTAAAATATTGGATACTTTTTTAACACCCTGTATAAGTGCGTCAAATTACTGACACTAAACTTTACCTAATTACCTTCTTTCTCAGATAACAAGCATGGAAAACAGTAAAAAAGTTTGGTCGTCTCTCTCAAATTCTCTTTTAAAATCTCTGGTTTTTTATTTTATTACCTGCAGAATATTGAGCTGAGATGTTTGCCTACCGTTTTGTTTTAATTCTAACTTCTTATCCTATGATAAGTTAGAAAACAGCAGTTTGTCAATTCGCTAAATTTACTAGCCATCCTCGCAGGATGTGTCGGCACGAATGGCATGTGCACACACAGTAAGCTTATATGGAAGCTACCCCACCATTTCTCTTCTAACAGTCAGCCAGTCTTTCTCCCACTGTCGTATTATAGCACTGCTACTGAGCACACGACAAATGTAATCTTTCTGCCGCAGTGCAAGGATGTTTATTCTCTCCCTTATGGCGCTCGGAAGCAAATAATTCTAGGACGTTTTTTTCTATTGTTGTAATATATTATATATAATTTATTTATTGAATACTAATGTATTACATTTTTACTGGGACTTCACGTGCTCAAGTAGGCTTACTCTAATAGAGTAACTGCCACTGATAACTAAAATGTAAAAACGTATGTCACGTGGCACTGCAATTATTATATATTTATTTCCAAGTTGAAGTAATGGCAAGACCTACTATAAGCCACTGCCGTAAAATGTACTTGTTTCTTTATTTTGTTCCCTTTTACTTTATAGGAATAACTTATGATATTTACACAGGTTTTCTCAACATGAGAATACAGCTTTCTTTTTCCAAATATCACAGTGAAACAATCTTCATCTTGCAAGTCTTTCTCCTATGTTTTCCCTTATTCTAGCCTTCTGCGCTTCCTTCGAATGTGAGGTTCCTCCATTTAATTTGCTCTCTTCTCTTCATCCTTACAATTTCAGCTCAAGTTGCTCTATTTTCCATCTTTTTCCTTATTATATTATTTTTGACTTCATCTATTCTGGAAGTAAATTCTTGCTGAACCTCTTAGGTAATCAATTTCTTTATGTAGAAATTTATTTTAATGTTACTGTTTGAGTGCCTGTATTTCAGTCCCAGAAATATTTTAACATTAGTCTTCGACAAGGTGGGTCAAAAGTCGCTTTCCCCGATATTCGTTCTTAGGCTTCATACTTGTACACATATACAAGGTCGTAAGTTGAACAAAAAAAGAGCTGGTGTAATAAGTGGTGGGTTGGCAACCATGTCCGTGCGTCAACTGTTTTTCCATTGTCATGTCTTGAAAACAGCCTTCGTTTTGCCGATATGCAGTTGATATGACAACAGGATGGAGCACCACCTCATTTTTGGTGTAGAAGTGAGGGATTTTTTGAACCGGTAATTCCATTGAATGGATTGGCTACCCACATCATGCGACCTGACAAAATACCACTTTTCGCTGTGGTCTATCCTGAAAAATGATGTTTTTCCTTAGAAACCGCAGGATCTGCATCATTGCGACAGATGATCGAATAGTAATTCGTAAAAATCGATTAAAATCATGAGTTATGTTCTACCATCTGCAAATCAGTGTCTAATCGTTGTGAATTTTTATGTATAAAGAAACAGGAATGTGTAGTCCAGGGCCGGGCAGCAAGAGCAGATTCTACTCTCTCACGGGGAGCCATATAATTTCTCTTCATCCCCTTTCTTCCCCCCGAACACCGCGCAGCGTAGATTAAACGTCCCCGTTTATAGTCTGGATCCGCTTCTGATGCCCAGCCCTTGTAGTCAACTGTAAATTGTGACCCGTTGCGCGAAAAAGGACCTAAAGTCGTGAAAGGAAATTTTACAGGAGAACAAAATAAATAATTTGTGCTGTTAAAACTGCATTTCTATTTTTAACATCTTGCGCTATCTATAGGCTTTTTTACATAATAAAATAGGACGTAGTTTTACACAGTGCTTCTTAAATACTGAAATCTTTCTTTTAGTTGCTAAGAAAACAAATTAAAACTTTAATTTGCATTTTTCTCGAAAAGTACATAATGTAATATCAACATTCAATAAGTGATATACAGGAACATCATTTTATTTTTACTAACATTTTTAATATTAACCTGTCTATACCTTTAGAGAACCGGAAACACCGCTTGCTCCCCCCTCCAAGACTGGAGTTCGATGATACTGGCGTAAAACAAAAAAATCACTCTACTAGGTATAGGAAGGAAGAAAAGTAGTTCGTCCATTTACGTAAAGTAGGAAATATCGCGATTCTAGTTTGATAATTTTCATTAGGTTTTTCTTTAATAAACGTACAGTACTGTATTAAGAATAAGTGTTTTTACTCACGAAGTGAGTTATCCATGCGAACGTATTCATTATGCAGTGTATATTATACTGTCTACAGCACATTAGCGTACAATATAGAGAAAGAAGTTAAATTGAAAAAATAATCATAATATGAATATTTAAACACAATTTTGAAAATGGTGGCCGTTCATTTCGATACAGGCTTCAGTTCTTTTGTGCATATTATCGCACTATAGACTATTGTATCTAATTCCAATTGCACAGTTTCGTCCTTCGTACTAGTAACTCATGTTGAAATAATTCTGTACCTACTCTACGTACTGTAAATTCAATCTTCACTTCTACCCGACCAGAAAATATAAAATTACTCAGACATGCTATCTACTGTCCGTCCAAGTGGTTATGCCGCAGGATTATAGAAAGGGAGGAAATCACGTGACAGTTAATTACTTAGCGAGGCCCTTTTATTTAAGTTAAATTAAACAGCTGTATAATATTACGTAAACTTCCAATTCCTAAGAGAAATTAATGTTTTCAGAAAAGAGCTAAGACAGCCCAGCTATTACAGAGGGGCGAGCAGAAGCAGGTGGGGAAATCGGGATGCGACGTAGGTAAACGGACAGTACCTGTGCGAAAATATGATGCAATATTGAAAGCTCTTTCGTCACTGGAAAACGCGAACATATTTCTGGAACGTACTATATTCACTAACACATTGCTGTTTACTATCTGCGGTCTTGATTCTGTCTGGAGAACAGTTGGAACTTCCTTAGTAGAAGGGGTGGGAGTGAAGTACATTAAAAAACTCAGGTACAATAAAAATTGAAGTAAAAATAAAATGATGTCCCTGTATTAAAAACTATAGCACCTAGAACCATGATTTTTTTTAATGCTCTGTACTTCAACCTCTTTTTGAAACCACAAAAAAAAAAAAAACAGAAAAATCCGACTTTAGGTCCCATTTCCTGCAAACAGTTACAACTGAATGTAATTAAATGTAAGGAAGTGCTTGGGGAAAGCGACTTTTAACCCACTGTGTATATTCAATTTTGCCGTTTATTGTATTTTCCTTTATATAAATTTAATAAAATATTAATATAATATAAATATGATAATAATAATAATAATAATAATAATAGATAATACTTATCATTACTATTGTTGCTTGTAATACTTCTCTTCATGACTTCATGTACAACAGCACAGTGGTTTCATACAATAGTTTCCAACTTTCCAATTAATATCTTGAAGAAAATAAAATGGTTCAAACGTGCATAGCTGTACTATGCTCCTTATGTTAAGATAGAACAACGTAAGGATGTAATCTCCCAATGAGAATACTGGAATAAAAACGAAACAATAACAACAAACAATCTGAATCACAAAAATATTTGAATAGCCTATAACTTCATCTCAAAGCCATCTAAATTTACATTAGCTTAGTTTTTATTGGCTGGCTGGCTTTACGAGGGCTGAACCCAGGACGCGTCTGTACACTTAAGCATGATTTGGTCCATTGTACGCCTATATTATATGCGATGGTTGTCCGACAGATGGCATGGGTGAATCCGACGCTGACGGATGTGTCATCGTGCCCTAGGACGTATTCCGAATCTCAGCGCTGAGCAATCTCATGGTATCACGGTGTTCCGAATTTCACCGATGCTCCACCGGTGTCGCACCGGTGCCATCAGCTTGCAGAGGTGGTGGCAGTCTCCCTCAGCCGCCATCAGCGAATCTGATTGTTCTTGTATAGGGCGGGAATTAGCAGACGAATGACATCGTGCACTGTTGTGTCATGGCGGTGTGTTGTGCTGTATTGTTTGTAATGAGCACAACGTAAAAACAATATGTTAATGGCTTATGAGCGAACATGTCAACGGACCAGTTATTACTACCGGTTCAAGAAATAAATTGTTTATGCTCTCTTTTCTTTGAACGAGATGGCAGTACGGAAATTTCGTAAAATTTTGCTTGCGTAGCACAGACAACAGCTTATACTGTAACCATGACAGCCACCGATCCTTCCAGCAGTTTTGTTCCTATTTCACCGGTGAGATTCGGAATACGCTGCTAGTCTTTAATAGAGACAGGTTCCGTTTCGTAGACGAGTAGCCTGATGAGCCCTAACGGTCCGAAGCCCCAAGCCCTTCCTGATCAGCCGACGCTGACAGGTGGGCCACTGTGTCTCAGCATCAATCTTTCTTCACCAATTCTTTTCCAACACAGCTTCGTTTGTTATTCTGTCTGTTCATTTTACATTCTTCTACATACCCACATTTTAAGTGCCTCTAGTCGCTTCTCTTCTCTTCGTCGTAATGTCCATGTTTCTGTCCAATAAAATGTCACAATCTACACAAAGCACTTCACTAGTCTTTCCTTAGTTCTTTCTCCAGAGGTCCACAAAAGATGCTCCTTTTTCTATTAAAAACTTCCTTTGCCATTGCTATTCTCCTTTCGACTTCTTGACAGTACCTCATGCTACTATTTATAGTGAGAAATGTATCCTGTAGCTCGCTCTTCCATTTATATCTGTTAACAGTTCTGCCCCGGTTATCCGCCCTAACTCTTATCTTTTCCTTATTTTTATTATTTCACTGAACCTTTGAATATTCAAACTGTGTATAGTTAAAGCACGAATGGCCGTACGGGCTCGTGCGAAGGATCTTGTGTACATGAGTTTGTATAATTGTGTATCGTTAATAAATGCACTTATCTACAATTTATAGTACATCCCAAGTATTAGAAGCTGTCGATTTGTTCTACTGCCCATTTAAAATTCGCAAATTCACCTTGTCTACTTTTCTTTCTATGACCATGCTCGTAGTCTTATTTGCATTTATACAGGGACATCGTTTTATTTTTACTAACATTTTTAATATTAACCTGTCTATACCTTTAGAAAGCCGGAAAAACCGCTTGCTCCCCCCACCAAGAGTGGAGTTCGATGATACTGGCGTAAAACACAAATCACTCTACTAGGTATAGGATGGAAGAAAAGTAGTTCATCCATTTACGTAAACTAGGAAATATCGCGATTTTGAGTTTGATAATTTTCATTAGGTTTTTCTTTAATCAAAGTACAGAACTGTATTAGAATAAGTGTTTTTACTCACGAAGTGAGTTATCCATGCGAACGTATTCATTATGCAGTGTATATTATACTGTCTACAGCACATTAGCGTACAATATAGAGAAAGAAGTTAAATTGAAAAATAATCATAATATGAATATTTAAACACAATTTTGAAAATGGTGGCCGTTCATTTCGATACAGGCTTCAGTTCTTTTATGCATATTATCGCACTATAGACTATTGCATCTAATTCCAATTGCCAGTTTCGTCCTTCTTACTAGTAACTCATGTTGAAATAATTCTGTACCTACTCTACGTACTGTAAATTCAATCTTCACTTCTGCCCGACCCGAAAATATAAAATTACTCAGACATGCTATCTACTGTCCGTCCAAGTGGTTATGCCGCATGATTGTAGAAAGGAGGAAATCACGTGACAGTTAATTACTTAACAAGGCCCTTTTATTTAAGTTAAATTAAATAGCTGTATAATATTACGTAAACGTCCAATTCCTAAGAGAAATTAATGTTTTCAGAAAAGAGCTAAGACAGCCCAGCTTTTACAGAGGAGCGAGCAGAAGCAGGTGGGGGAAATCGGGATGCGACGTAGGCAAACGGACAGTACCTGTGCGAAAATATGATGCAATATTGAAAGCTCTTTCGTCACTGGAAAACGCGAACATATTTCTGGAACGTACTATATTCACTAATACATTGCTGTTTACTATACGCGGCCTTGATTCTGTCTGGAGAACAGTTGGAACTTCCTTAGTAGAAGGGGTGGGAGTGAAGTACATTAAAAAACTCAGGTACAATAAAAATTGAAGTAAAAATAAAATGATGTCCCTGTATTTATCACATATTAATCGGCCTGGATAGCGTAGTCGGTATAGCATTGGCCTTCTGTGCTCGAGGTTGCTGGTTCGATCCCGGCCCAGGTTATTTAAGTGTGTTTAAATGCGACAGGCTCATGTCAGTATATTTACTGGTATGTAAAAGAACTCCTGATGGATAAAATTTCGGCACACCGGCGACGTTGGCATAACTTCGGCAGTTGCGACCGTCGTTAAAAAAAACATAATTAAAATTTGTTTTATACCATAATGCTGACAGCTGTCATTTAGCTCCACTAGCATATCACTTAGTATTGTCTCTTCTGCCATTTCATCAGCAAATCTTACGCACTTTAATCTCCTTCATTCTACTATCACTCCTACCATGGTCTGAAAAGACTTCGTCACTAATCCTCCCAAGTATAATATTGAACAGGATAGGTGATAAAGGGCATTCTTGACGTACTCTTTTCCCTATTTCGTTTCCTTCTAACATTTCTGCTCCTATCCTGACTGTAGCAGTTGATAAAGCGTCGTAAAATGGCCAACCAACCATCCCAGCTGCAACGAGACGGTAAATTCTTGGTCACGTGTTGGGCTTCTGTCGAAAAACGGAGCTTCTACACAACAATCGACACCATAAGGTCAAAACCGGTTTTGCTGATGTCCTCAAGCGTCGTAGAAGGGAGATACATGAAGAGATCCACTGACTTTCATCCTTACATTCGAACAGAAGAGCAGATATTGTAGCCATCCCAGGACTCAATCTAAAGCAGCGCAGCGGTGGCGAAAATGTAATCGTGCGCCGAACCACTGTGTAACCTGCAATGTGTATAGTATCTATGGAGGGAGGCGGACACCCGAAGGGGAAGTGAAGCAACTGCATGACTTAGGAATAATAACGGATTTTCATTTTCCTTACGTCAAGCACTTAAATATAACTTTACACAGTACAAGGCTACAAACTAATGTTTAGTACGTGTAACGAAGAAAGAACTGAACAATAAATGAACAATATCACAACCTAAAATTAACTGTCTTCATAATGTCTCTGCGACAAAGATTCAAAATCAGGAATTATGTCACTTACTGCCAGCCATAGTTTATCACGAAGGTATTTGTCTATCAGTCGTGATCTAAATTTGGTTTTACTATTTTAATAATTTTTCACAAACGTAAGTTGTAGCGAACATGGCTTCAACAGAGAAAGCGAAAGAACGAAGCTTCGGATATTTATTTTTTGGCAAAGATTTGAAAGTTAAACATTTGTCAAGTCCTTACATCTAGCTTTCATTTGACATCACATAGTAAATCAGTGAGTTCAAATTGAAGAGCTACCGCATTATTCGTACATCTGCTGAAAAAGGGTCGACGTACAGAGATGATGATGATGATGATGATGATGATGATGATGATGATGATGATGATGATGATGATGATGATGATGATGATGATGATAGCAACAATAACACTTAACCTTTTAAAGTTTCATCTGTAACATGTAGTATAATGCCGTTTTATGTTATACAGGGACATCATTTTATTTTTACTTCAATTTTTATTGTACCTGAGTTTTGGAATGTACTTCTCCCACCCCTTCTACTAAGGAAGTTCCAACTCCACACAGAACCAAGACCGCAGATAGTAAGCAGTACTGAGTTACTGGGTATAGTACGTTCCAGAACTATGTTTGCGTTTTCCAGTGACGAAAGACCTTTCAATTTTCAATCATATTTTCGCACAGGTACTGTCCGTTTGCCTACGTCGCATCCCTATTTCCCCCACCTGCTTCTGCTCACCCCTCTGTAAAAGCTGGGCTGTCTTAGCTCTTTTCTGAAAACATTAATTTGTCTTAGGAATTAGGTTTACGTAATATTATACAGCTGTTTAATTTAACTTGAATAAAAGGGCCTCGTTAAGTAATTAACTGTCACGTGATTTCCTCCTTTCTACAATCCTGCGGCATAACCACTTGGACGGACAGTAGATAGCATATCTGAGTAATTTTATATTTTCGGGTCGGGCAGAAGTGAAGATTGAATTTACAGTACGTAGAGTAGGTACAGAATTATTTCAACATGAGTTACTAGTACGAAGGACGAAACTGGTAATTGGAATTAGATGCAATAGTCTATAGTGCGATAATATGCACAAAAGAATTGAAGCCTGTATCGAAATGAACGGCCACCATTTTCAAAATTGTGTTTAAATATTCATATTATGATTATTTTTCAATTTAACTTCTTTTCTATATTGTACGCTAATGTGCTGTAGACAGTATAATATACACCGCATAATGAATACGTTCGCATGGATAACTCACTTCGTGAGTAAAAACACTTATTCTTATTACAGTATTGTACTTTGATTAAAGAAAACCTAATGAAAATTATCAAACTCAAAATCGCGATATTTCCTAGTTTACGTAAATGGATGAACTACTTTTCTTCCATCCTATACCTAGTAGAGTGATTTGTGTTTTACGCCAGTATCATCGAACTCCAGTCTTGGAGGGGGAGCATTCGGTGTTTCCGGTTCTCTAAAGGTATAGACAGGTTAATATTTAAAATGTTAGTAAAAATAAAATGATGTCCCTGTACAACCGTTTTCCTAGTAATACTTGTGAACAAATCATGCTTTTAATATTGTCATCATATTGACAGCAAAAAAATGTGTCCTCCGTCCTACTTGGAACTTTCGTACATGGTTTCGAGAGAGACATATGCCACTCGCAGGTCAGAGACAAATACAAATGGAATTGGGTTTGACTCCAGTGAGTGAGAGGGTAGGGGTTGGCGGAGGTTAGAAGCAAGCGAAATACACAGCTATCACTGCGAGCCACAATGTCTCGCGAGTCACGTTCTCGCCACGGCTGATCTAAAGGAATAGTTCTTCAGCCTATAATCCTGTTTGAGAGGGATGCCCTGCAAGCACAGCACGTTGATGAGGAGATCCATTTATGAGTCCTGCATCCCGTACTTAAGTGAGAAATATAACATTCCCACTAGTCAGTGGAGTGTTTGTGGTCTTTTGCTTGGTGCACGTGGCATACTTCCTAAATTCACATGTAATATTTTAAAAGTATTCGGTCTCCGATTTTTTTAAATTGAAAAAAAAATATTGACTATTCTTAAGGATTCAATCCAAATATATTTTTTTTATCTATTAATGATTCTATTGTTTTTGCATTTCTCTGATTTTTATCCTTTATTTAATCATTTTTGTCTTTCGAAATTATTCTGTAGTGCTTTTATTCTGGATGTTTATGGTCACCCTCATTGAGGGCATATTATTTTATAAAAAATAAAAAAAACTGTAAAATGTGGATCGAATTCATAGTCTTCACTTATAAAATGAGGAAACACTTAAGTAATAAGTGTTTCCTTGGGACTTATTTCAGATCGTATTGCAGAGACGCTACTCTTCCATATGCACTGAGCATTCCCTTGACATCGAAAGGAATATGACAACATGGCTAGACGTGAGCGCTTTCGTACATTCAATTGTTTTCCAGCGCCTTCAAATTGTTAAATCGGCATTATTATCGTACACAAATACAGAAGTAAATATTACAGAACTAAATATTTTACAAAATATCGAGGATCATTTTACAGGAGAAGAAAGAAGTGAGCTAAAAGTATTGTTATGAAAGAAAGAGATATCGTCGAAAGTAAATAATCCGATAATTGTTCTCTCCAAAAGAAGAAATTTACATGGGACAAAATTGCAATTGACTTTAATACAAAGTCCGGAAATACTCGTATTACTGTAAGGAAATCACTTAAATTTATTTTTTCAGTTATTTTTATGATGAACAAAGTGGAAGTTATATAATTACGCAAATTTTAACAGCTTATTCCTTGAGTAGAATATAAACGAAAATACAAATTACACCTTGTTGGGACGTGAATACTTTTCGAAAAAAAAAAATACCACTCAAACCTATCTGAAATGATGCTGTAGCATAAAATCTCGAAGAACCAATATTTTCAGTAATGATGGAATCTGTAAGCCTCTCATGGTTGTATTGTGAATTTCAATTAGAGGGACCAGAATATCCACAACAGTGTTCTTGTCGAAACGGTATCTCCTCTTAAATTGTTGGTCATTGTACATCTCTAAAGAGTTTTCCATATTCCTGATATATATTTTGTTTTTCCGAAACACATTTTCATTTTCATTTTCATTATTATTATTCTTATTTTTTATCATAATTATTATTATTATTATTATTACTATTATTATTATCCATAATTGTCTTATTTTTAATACTTTATACTTTGTATGTCTCAGTTATTTTGACCTGCTGTTCACATTTTATTATGCTTTTTCCTTTCTTTCTGTATGTTATATATTATATCTGATTTCTACTTTCTTGTTGTTTACATTTTATTATTATTATTATTATTATTATTATTATTATTATCTTATTCAATTTTGTGTGTAAAATTGTAGTGTACTTTGTAAATTTGTAGTGTTTTTGTAATGCAGTTTTACTCCTGGTTGAGTGTTAGAGAAGGCCCCATGGCCTTAACTCTGCGAGGTTAAATAAATCATTATTATTATTATTATTATTATTATTAATCAATAATTGTCTTATTTTTTATACTTTATACTTTGTATGTCTCATTTATTTTGACCTGCTGTTCACATTTTATTATGCTTTTTCTTTCTTTCTGTATGTTATATATTATGTCTGATTTCTACTTACTTGTTGTTTACATTATATTATTATTATCTTATTCAGTTTCGTGTGTAAAATTGTAGTGTACTTTGTAATGCAGTTTTACTCCTGGTTGAGTGTTATAGAAGGCCCTATGGCCTTAATTCTGCCAGGTTAAATAAATCATTATTATTATTATTATTATTATTATTATTATTATTATTATTATTATAGGACTAAATAAATTCATCAAAATCATAATCATCATCCATTGTATACCGAATCAGCTGATTACAATGCATATGAGGAAACGCTTGAGTAAGCTGACATGCTACCTTATTTGAATAAGTGTTCACTTCAGTGGGATTTATGAATTGGAAATTATTATAAGCAACTGCTTAAGGTTTTCCTTACGATAAGGGTTGACTATGAATTCGGCCCCTAATCAGTGGTATGCGTACTCCTTGGAACAACCCCGCGTATCCCTGAGGTTACGCGTACCGTCGAAGAGGGTAAAGTCGATCAAAATTTTGCAATTTTTTTATGATATTGAAATTATGCAATGGAGCGAAGTTCCTCAGAAAGTAGCATTTTGGCGTCAAATCCTTCACTTATGAAGGCACGTTACAAGAATTGAATTACAATGTATAAAAGAACTGTTTTTTTTTATTTGACTTATGATCGAAGTTACCTGCTTAAATAGGATAAAGCCGATCACCATTGAATTTTTAGTTTCAGATCGATTTTAAAATATTGCGGAGTGAAGTCGACCACTGTTTATGTTTTTATAAAACAAATTAAGTGTATTACATATATTTTATTTGTTATAAGGGGTGTAAAAACAATAATAATCTTCAATATAGCATTATATAGTGTATCTTTTGTTACTGTGATCATACTATTCGATACAATTACGTAGGCCTATAGTTCTCCACTGTACAATCGTGACTATGATTTCCAACTTATAAAACATAAAGACACATTTCAATACTTCACATACCGACAAACAAAGATTTAAGAATTCTAATTTTACATTGAAATACCACTCTTCAAATATAATCTAAAATGCAAATCAACATTGCTTAGGTTTATATCAGATGTTATTTGAAATCTTCCCCTCCTCATGTCACTTTAGAAACTATGTTGTTCCCATAGTCAGGTACAGAGAGTGTACAAAATATGTTCCTTTGGCAGTGCTGCTCTTACGCAAGAAATTCGCCATAATTTCGTCTTCCTCTTTCCCCACTATCCCAACAATATAAGCTATACTATGACACTTTTCTGTTTATAAATGTTAGTTGGATGTGAACAATTTATTCTTCCTGCTGGTTCTATCTGTTTCGAATAGGTCGATGGCATGAACGACTAAACCCTACAAAGGTACATTTTTTATTTTATTGGGTTATTTTACGACGCTTTATCAACATCTAGGTTATTTAGCGTCTGAATGAAATGAAGGTGATAATGCCGGTGAAATGAGTCCGGGGTCCAGCACCGAAAGTTACCCAGCATTTGCTCGTATTGGGTTGAGGGAAAACCCCGGAAAAAACCTCAACCAGGTAACTTGACCCAACCGGGATTCGAACCCTGGCCACCTGGTTTCGCAGCCAGACGCGCTGACCGTTACTCCACAGGTGTGGACTACAAAGGTACAAGTTTTCTTAAAATAATAAGTTTCAATGCTAACATTTACGAACTGCAAAACTATTATTTCAGGATACAATCTCAACGAAAAGTACTTACGTATACTTCCTGTCTCCTTTCATTAATGACTATAATTTAGAGTTTGTAAGACTTTGTTTTCATTT
Source organism: Periplaneta americana (assembly GCA_025594305.2). NCBI lineage: Eukaryota > Metazoa > Arthropoda > Insecta > Blattodea > Blattidae > Periplaneta > Periplaneta americana. Next base: position 36,324,619 of record JAJSOF020000005.1, on the reverse strand, counting down.
AAGAGAAAAAGTTGAAAATAAAAATTTTCACTTCAACAGTAACTACACTGTGTTCCCATTGTTGGCATTCGCAGGCTTTTTGTTGTCCCTCTCGCTTATATTTGCAATGTAAGACAATGAAGTCAGCATAACAAAATTTTAACAAGTAACTGAGAAAATATATAATTTTAAATAAAAATTGCAACTGATCTATTTTACACCCACTGATTGACTTTACCCACTTCTACGGCACCATAGACTGAATACCACCACTTTAGACTGTACTTGCCTTGTGGTGCTTCTTTACCTTTTAATAAACTATTTGTAAATGTACTACAAATGCTGTATCTTTTAACAGAACAGTTAAATAGGTAATGTAGACGCGTGTAAAGAAATTGGTGCTCGCACCCGGCACCCACGCAGCGGCGCCTGCCAGTAGGAACAACGCGCAGGTTCGCCCCGCTTGGCAGCGAAGCCCCACGTCGAGTCGCGTCAGTGTCCGCCGTGACGCCCGCTAGCAAGCAGGCTCGTACACCTGTCCGATCCAACACCACGCTCTGCCGCCAGTCTCGAAACTTGGCATGTAGATAATTTGCTTGTTTGTCCTACAGCTGCGTGACCATCAAGTGACGTTAAAAAAACTTCAATGTGGGGGAAATGTTGTTTGAAGGTAAAATGATACTTATTATTCATATTTTATTTTATATAATATAATATTCTACACAAGTTTGTATTTGTAAATGCTAAATTACTTGATACAGGCTTCAAAACGCCGATTGAAATTTCTTCGTATTATTTCTTAGCCGCCAAAACCTAAAATTTGAATATTAGTGCTCTAGTCTTATTAGTTATCAATCGTCATAAACTAGATTCAAATGGATTTATACTTGACATTTCTAGTGGTCCTTTAATTATTCTGTTAGATCGTCTCGCGTCACTTGATTAACCATTTTTGAATTTCGAATTGACAGCCGGGAAATAAGTTATATCACAGTTCTGTATTTCATTCTTTGGTTTTATATCCTATATCTGTGATTTTATTGATTTAGTTTGTGGTTACATTACATGTACTATAACTTTAACTTACTTTACTCCATTTTTCTGATATTTTAATTAAAATATACTTAGAAAATGACATTTTTACGGAATTATTATTTTTTGATAATTTTATTATGTTTTACCCTAATAACCATTCAAAAAATTGCCTCACTAATATTAATTCCAAAGCCATTCATCAGCTATAAATGTATAATAAGTGTGTAATAAGTAAATCACTTTTCAGTTTAAGACAAGAAACAAGTTTAATTTTTACGTAATGTATTGTAACGGTTTTGAAAGTAAATAGTTGTTTTTTTATATTAAGGGGAGAGGATGGTATTTTTTAAAACTTTTTTCCTATTTGCTGTAAAATATTAATTTTTTGTATGTCTAGAGCTCATAGCTGTAGCAAATCAACCAAATATAAATATTTTGGGGCCAAATATGAAAGAAAAAATATACCCAGTGCAGAGATTTTACTAAACCATTTTTAAAGACAGATTCAAACAGTTTTTTGCAATGTACTTGCAAAAGCATACTCTACAAACTGCCTGTAACAAAACTTTTTGATATTCGTCCCTGCGCTTGTAAAGTAAATAATTAAATTTTAGTAACACTTTTTCGATTTCATTTTTCGCAAACAAACTAACATGTTTTAAAAATGAAATCAATTAACAAAATTCTGTTACTGAGAAAAGTTTCATAATAGTCTAAAGAATGTGTCTTCATGCATGTATCTCTAATAGTTCAGAAATTATATCCAATTTTGTCTGGCAATGAAGCATAAAAATAAAGTTACCAGAAACAACGATAATGGGGGCGTGTGATTTAAAAATCCATAGCGTAGGAAGTTTAAAAATGGCGTCTCAACATCCGATAAGGGCACAAATACCCACAAAATGTTATGCAATGCATTCCACACATATCAAAGGGTATTTTTAAAAAAAGATTTTTTTTTCAAAATGCAATTTACCGGAAACAACAATAAAAGGGGACATGTGATTTATAACTCCATAGCGCAGGAAGTTTAAAAATGACGTCTCAACATCCTTTAAGGGCACAAATAGCCACAAAATGTTATACAATGCATTCCATACATATCACAGAGTATTCTATAGAAAACAAATTTGAAGATTTACTCATTTTTCACCAAAAAATATCGTCCTCTCCCCTTAAAGTAATAGAATACTTACAGACCTATAATGCAATATTTAAATCATGTCATCCTATTTCTTTGTTCAAGTGTTGTCAATAAAATAAAATTAATTATCCATTTTTTGTCCGACACTATAATATATCACAGAACCAATTATTTGTTATTGTGTATAACATCTCAAACATATTGTCGTTTCTGTTACAAGATTGAAGTAGGCTTAAATTATTTCATTACAATGTAAATAACAAATGATAACAATTATTTTCGCTGATCATTAGCATTGGTTTTGCTGGATTTTTTAATTCATTTTTCCCTCACTATCTGGTCAATGTTAGATGTCAGTGCTCGTGTAGAACACAATCGAAGAAGACGTTGTAAATTGTGGTCAGAAAGTTGGCTTCTGTAATGGCTTGGCTCGACACACTGCACACTATTACCTCTTCAGCCAGCGTCTCGGCGCTCCGAACTAGTATACAGGCCAGTTGACGATGACTGATATGAACCATTATCATAATATCAGTTGTTATTGGATCCATTGGCGGATGAAATAAAATTTCAATTCGAAAAAATTCTTTTTTCTCTGTAGTTTTCAAAGGTGTTCCTTATTTTTGGTTTGCAGGACCAATATTTTTATTAACTAATTTAGGTTAAATAAAAAGTATTGGCATTACTGTATTCAACAAAAATATTTAGGTTTCTCCTGCAAGGAACATTTTTTAAAAAGTGTAGCAAAGTTACCTATATGATGTGGAAACTCTGTACCAGCCTTCAAAACCAACAGTTAGAGATGAAATATTTGTTATGGAGCATTGTATGACTTCTGTTAAGATAAAATATACAGTATTCATTAAAATGAAAACAAATTTTAATACAGAACAACCGAGCAACCGGAACGAACACACCACCACAACACCAGCTATTGTACATAAGTCATTTCTCCACAATTACTTACCGGAGATCACAAAAAATTACTTTATTTTGAAAATAGACCTAAAATAAATTTCGCGTGTTTACAGCATGTCCGGCTGACTGAACTTCGAGAAGTGACAACCTGAAAAACTGTTAACATACGTCCATGTCAAGCTGATATCTAATATTAACATCATTGTACTTCAATTTGATTGTCAACGCTAGAAAACTTTACAACACTTGATACAGTCAAACAATCCACCACATAACACAGATATCCAATTGTGATTAATTTGTTTTATCAGAACATGTAAACAAAATTAACGACGAAAACGACGTCCGTCTTATAAGAATTTTATCAAGTGTCATCTGCTAATGTTTAATGTTAATGTTTTATAGATCTGTTTTAATTCTGTTCCATTCAACTAGTGTTTTGTGTTGTAACATATTATGAAGTGACATTGTACAATCAACAGCTGATTGTGGATACAGTAATCACAAGTTCGCCTTAAAAATAGTGTAATTATGATTTCGCTGTTTGTTAGTTATGTATTGCATTTAACCAATGTGGCATAATATTAAGTATGTATAAAGACAACTTTTTAAGATCTGAAGATGGCATAAAAATGCCTAAAACGTTCATCAATAAAATGTAACACATCAATACTACATTGTAAGATAAGCAATAGACGGCCCCATTCATTCCAAACCTATTCTTATTTAAGTCACAATATTCATACTTGTTTAGAACAGGTATGCTCATTCTCTGACTCGCGATTACGTTCTGTAATCACAACCTTCCAATGTTGAGCGTGCTGCTCCTCGTTCGAAGCTCGATGGATGACAGAGGAAGGCTGTTCAAGTACTTAGTAACGTACGAACAGTGCGGGACAATGACACAGTCAAAACCTTCTGTAAGCAAACGACATATACCATATTGTTTTCCGTTCGGTAAAGTGTTTACTATGTTGTAAGGTACAGTCAGGAATACTACTGAGCAACATAAAATGACATTACACGCTCTGCCATCCACAACATGCCGAAGTGACAGGGAAGCTGTTTTCTGTAATATGTATTCATATACCAACGTTGTTATTATTATTATTACTATTATTATTATTATTACTATTAGTAGTAGTAGTAGTAGTAGTAGTAGTAGTAGTGTTATTACTAGTGTTAGGTATATTATTATTATGGTGATTTTATTTCAACAGAAATACATGTTATGATAAAATAATTTTTCAAGAATTGAAAGCACTTAATGAAAGGCCAAACATTGAAGAGAGTCGAAGAATTTCGAGTCTGTGTTTAGGAGCAAGTTATGTAGTGTGTTGGGAATTAGCTAAGGCACTAAAACCCTTCACGGATGGTGAACTTGTAAAGAGATGTATGGTGCCTGAACAAATTATAGTTAATTATATCTGTGTACTGGAACAACTCAAATTTGAATTCACAGAACACAGATTTAGTGATTTTAGACGTATGGAAAGTGGTATTAATATTTTTGTTAATCCTTTCATAGTAAATTTAGTACAATCCGTGAGAGTGCAGTTCCAGGACGAGTTAATTGATTTACAAAGTAACGTAGAATTGAGAACTAAATGCAGAGAATATGACTTGACAAGCATAGAAGTAGGCCTATTAAAAATTAACAAAACGAAATATCCCACGATGAGCTTATTCGCTGCCACTATGTTAGCTACCTTTGCCTCGACATACGTGTGCAAAGAATTATTTTAGAGAATGGAAGATGCTAAATCCAAACACAGATCCCGATTAACAGATGAGCATTTTTTGAGCCAGCTGCGCATTGAGTAAATTCGTTGGAAATAGATATCCGATTACTTGCAGAATCAGTTTAATATCCATGTTTGTAAGAGTATGAGAGCGAAGCCACAGGCGGTGCTGCAATGTAGTTGCGGAGCCCAGTCCGTACGCTGTGAGTTTTATGCAGTGCAGCATCATCCGTGTAATCGGCGCTTTTACAATTTTGAGCATACCTGGTTTAGAATTATATCACACAGTGACACATCAGCTGATTTGAAACCTAGACATCGATGAATTTTTTTTATCTAAGTGGAGCAATGTATGACCCCAAGGAGCGAAGTAACCGCAAGTTACGGTACGTTGCTGGTAAAGTTCGTTTATTTATTAATTTTGTTATGCTTCGTGTCCGTACACCATACTGTCATGAAAGCTGCAACAAACGAAAAACTCGCCTGTTAGAGTATCCCATGAGAGGCGACTCTACAGTGCTGGTAATATTCACCATACACATTTCCTTCCAAATGATCTACAGTAAATAAAGACGAATATTTTCAAGACAAAAATATAATGAAGGTTCGTGTAAATAAAGACGAGTATGTTCCCTGGGCCAAAAGCGCAGGAGGCGAGGTCTGCGACAAGATTAGGTTGGGTTAGTTGAGGTAATAGGTAAGTGGAAGAACAATGCAGGAAACGTCTTACATACATTCTTTACTCTGATATTGACTGTCTTAATTATTATGGTGTAAAAAATAAGTGTAACCATTAATTGCTACACTAGTACAATTTCCTTTGTTGTGATAACACGTGCAGACCAAATACTGCTTCCTTTTAATTGGTAAACATCTGGAAAACTCTATGCGTACAATCTAAGTGTACAATAGCAAGTTATGGCTCAGTTCACAATTCATGTAAGTAAAATTACAGAGTCACCGCGTTCGATTCTTCTCAAGCATTTTCTTTATTAATCTTGTGTTAGTCGACAAATCAGATGCTGTCACAGACAAGCGTACTGGCTTCATGATCGAGTTCTGTTCATAAATAAGTGTTGAAAATTAACAATCTTGAACCACGTACATAAAAAACGCAATTTGTTTTGTGTTAAAAATAAATATATTCCTCAAGTAATCTGTGCAATATCAACAGTAAATGATTTCTATGCTACTCAGAATACTTACAATTTATATGCGAAATTTATTTTTTTATAATATACAGGGTAAGTTATTAATTTCAGGTGTTATTATTTTAGAGATTTCAAACAATAATTTTAATACAATTTTGCTCATTTTTGCTTCTTTTCGAAATAAAAATTGTTTTATGTGTAACATTTCATACCTTTTAGGAAGCCATGGATTTAATTCCCAATACGATCAGTAAATTTAAGAGAGCAATGTATTGTGATAATAAGTAATTGAAAGAATTTTAGGTTTGTCCTTCAAATGTGGAGAAATTTTATATGACCATAATAATAATAATAATAATAATAATAATAATAATAATAATAATAATAGTAATAATAATAAGAAGAAAGACATTCTTTCAGCTTTCACAATAAAGGGACTGTCTCATTGGACAAAGCATAACAAACACACAGAGTGAAAAAAAGAACATAAAAGAGAAATGTGGAGAACGAAGAGAAAAGGGAAATTAAGTACAGGAAAAATAATAGCATACATATAACAGGCCTAAACATAGTAAACAAACAGATTAGACGTTGAAACAAAAGTTCTTCCTTTTTTAGGAAACAAAGTTCTGAAAATTAAGTTGAAAATGTTATATTTGTACCGATCAAATTTTTGGTCATTTGAAATAATTTTACTTTAGAATTATTCTTTCAATAATTCATTATCATAATATCATAATTAACTCTTAAATCGTGAGCATATGGAACTACCACAATTTAAGTCACACGGAGTTAGTGTGCACTCGAAGTTGGTTGCTTGACGGTTGTCAGCCCACTTTGAGGTCTGTGGATATAGAGGGGAAAAATTGGATCGGTGTCGGTTAGAGTTCCCGGGTAGCTCAGTGGTAGAGCGTTGGTACGTTAAACCAAAGGTCCCGGGTTCGATACCCGGCTCCGGAACAATTTTTCCCTCGAAATTATTCAAATCAACTTTACAGGGAGTTATGCCTGAAATCTTGATTTCCATATGGAACTAATTCAGCAGCTTTCACAAAATAAGTCATAAAATGCTTCATATAAAATACTTCTTTATCTCGAAAAGGGAACAAAATCGAGCAAAATTGTATGAAACTTTTTTGTTTGAGATATCTGAAAGAATAACGCTTTGATATTAAGGACATTACTTATGGTTCACCCTGCATAAATACCGATTGTGAAATTCGCATGTGAATATCTTGATAAGCAATTATTCTTTTTGTGCTATTACAATCCGACGGATAACCATTTAATTCTACATTCCACATTACCAAAGTTTTCTTTTTTTCATGTGTTGCTATCTTCATTACATATTATTATTTCAATAAAAATAAATTTAGAAGCAATTAGTAGTAGTCTACCTGTTGGAATTAAACTGATACTAAATTTAAACCCACAAATCACCTCAGCAATAATAATAGGCCTAATTGCGTACGGGAATCGAAACTTGGCTCTTAAGTAATATGAACCTAGTAAACTACAGCGTGCATTTACCTATACTTCTAAGCTTAATATAAATATTACACTGAACCTTCTTTAGAGCATCTTCTAGTGCAAATATATTTGGGTATGGAGCACAAAATTGCGCAGCAAGTTTGGTGTGAAAATATTCACAACAGTTGGTTGTGCGCTCTAAGGAAGAGGTAAACTCAGCCCATATTGGAGGTAGATGCTAACGTCTTAGTGCAATATAAGTAAGACTATAGAGGAAGTAATAAAAAATTGGTCCGATCGATTATCTATAGATTTGACATATTTTAAGTCATTAACAAAACAATCTTCAACTTCTTGTGGAGCCAATAAAGGCAGTTCGAATTTATAGTTTTTAGAAGCTGAGCAATTTTAGATTTCTTAGTTTTAAATCCCGTACTCAAACCTAAGAATTGACTTTTTCTCCACCAAGATTGTGCAAGATAAAACCTACAACCTATATCAGTTTGGCATTAGGGAATACATTTGAAATTTCATTTTGGATTGCTTTTTCTAAGTCAGCATAAACAACTTAATTCACATACTGTTTAATTGACCTGAAGGCGTAGGTACATGATGTCGCATGTTGATCAGGTAGTAGAAAGAACACCAAAGGTACATAATGATTATTTGCCATACCATGCACTGTAAAAAGTTATTTGAATAATTTGGAACATGCCCTTGAATGTACTGTACCATCAACAAAAATAATGTTAATTCGCTTAAAAGATTCTAAATTCTATTTACAGGAAAACGCAACAATATTTCTCTCGGAATCATAAATTATAACAACTACCTCATCCCAGTTGTTGATATTTGAACACTGCCATTACTCTGCTACGTGATCGATTAACATCCCCGTCCCACAGAGTCTTGGAATCTACTCGCGTTGTTCATATTTGAACACGGAGAACTTACTCACGTTGTTGATATTTTGCTTGGGAATCAACTGAAGAACAGCAATAGCTGCCTAACGGGAATCGAAACTCGACTCTTTGTAATACGAACTTGATAAACCAAGCGATGTTACCTCATTTGGTAGCTTTTACAGTAAGGTTCACATAGGTAGGCCTATAATACAGGGTGATTCACGAGGATTTACCGCCACTTACAGAGCTATTTACTAAGACATTCTGAGCAAAAAAAAAGTCACATAAACATGTGTTCTAATCTCAATATTTTCAGAGTTACACTAATTTGAAGTTGTTAGTAATATACCTTTCTTTCTTTGGTTTTAAGGGTAAAAGAACATTACAAATAGAGAATAAACTATTCAGAAGTATCATTTCTTTAATTGGCTAGTGTTCTGAATATATATACATTTTTTTATGTACCGAGGTACATATGATATTTCATGCAGATATTTGTCATTTTGAAAGAGTGATGGAACGGAGAAAAATTCTCTCCGGCGCCGGGATTTGAATCTGAGACGATTCTAAACGGCGTCGGGGTTGTATCCGGCGTGGCTTAGTGGATAAAGCATCAGCACGTAGAGCTGAAAACCCGGGTTCAAATCCCGGCGCCGGAGAGAATTTTCTCCGTTCCATCACTCTTTCATCATATGATGACGCAGAATATCTGCATGGAAATACTGTATATGTACCTCGGTACATAAAAAATATATATATATATATATATATATATATATATATATATATGATATGCGTAATAAATCACTTTGTGATTTAAGACGGCGCCCATACCGTCGGATCCCGGCCAACCAGTCACTCACTCGAGTGCACCTCAACACATGTATGGACTTCGGTCCTGCGTTCATAGACATCTATGACGCAGTGCAGAGGGCGGCCACTAGAGGGAACCCAAGAGATGGAGCTTAATCTGAGACGATTCTAAACGGCGTCGGGGTTGTATCCGGCGTGGCTTAGTGGATAAAGCATCAGCACGTAGAGCTGAAAACCCGGGTTCAAATCCCGGCGCCGGAGAGAATTTTTCTCCGTTCCATCACTCTTTCATCATATAGTGTTCTGAAGCTAAAAATGTGTTGTTAATTGCTTTGTGCAGATTTTGTTTTTGAATTTTTAACTAGAAATTACATCATTCGTACGCACTTATCACAAAAATTGTTACAAATCATACGACTTTAGGAACTTGATTCTTCACAGTTTAATTATCTATCCTAATATACATACTTAAAGAATTTACAAGAGTGACATCATTTGTAACAATGATATCATTAAAAGAGCATTAACATCCTCAGGGGTTCCATCCATCTTAGAACCTTCCGGGATCAGCCGTTCAGACGGCAAGAGACCCGATGGTCTGACTCTAGTCCCGTGGCGTGTAGGCAAATCCTTAATTTAGATTCCACATGTGTGGATACACTGGCCCTTCTCATCTGTTCTTCAACCTCTAAGACACCAGGATCTGCAGCAGAAAGTGTCGCTGTCAGTAAACACCATAAACATAAACATCTTGCATTCTTTGCAAAAATTTCGATAATTATATGTTTGTCTCTTTTGCGGTTGAAACGTTTGGATCATGGTGTAGTGAAGCCAAAGCTCTCATCTCCACCATAGGCAGAAGTTTAGTGCAGCTTTCTGGGAACCCTCTAAGCAGTCAATATCTACGTCAGCGCATTGGTATCGCCATTCAGCGCGGTAATGCTACAAGTATTCTTGCATCCTTCCCCAAGTCCTCTTATTTAGATGAAATTTTCTTCCTTTAATTATGCAATTTATTTGTATTTTATTATAGTATACATGTCAATGTGAATACAATTTCTTTGTAACAATTGTGATAAATACGTAAGGAAAATGTAATTTTGTAGTTAAAAATCGTTAAAAAAAAAAAAGTCTGTACGCAGTAACTATAGAATTCACAACACATATTTAGCTTCAGAATACGTTTATATATTATTTTTAATTTACTTTCTTTAGAAGTACATATGCTATTTCCATGCAGATATTCTTCGTCAACATACGATGAAAGAGTAATGGAACAGAGAAAAATTCTCTCCGGCACCGGGATTTGAACCCTGGTTTTCAGCTCTACATGCTGATGCTTTATCCACTAAGCCACACCGGATACCCATTCCGGTGTCGGACAGAATCGTCTCAGTTTAAGTTCCAAATCTTGGGTTCCCTCTAATGGCCGCCCTCTGCACTTCGTCATAGATATCTATGAACGTAGGACCGAAGTCCACGCATGTGCTGAGGCTCACTCGTTATGAGTGACTAGTTGGCCGGGATCCGACGGAATAAGCGCCGTCTTAAATCACGAAGTGATTTACGCATATCATATATCCGGTGTGGCTTAGTGGATAAAGCATCAGCACGTAAAGCTGAAAACCCGGGTTCAAATCCCGGCGCCGGAGAAGAAATTTTCTCCGTTCCATTACTCTTTCATCGTATGATGACGCAGAATATCTGCATGGAAATATCATATGTACGTCGGTACATTAAAATTATATGTATGTATATATATATATATATATATATTCAGAATACTAGCTAATTAAAGAAATGATACTTCTGAATAGTTCATTTTTCAGCTGAGATGTTCTTTTACCCTCAAAACTAAAGAATAATGGTATTTTACAAACAAATTCAAATTAGTGTAACTCTGAAAATACTGAGAATAGGACACATGTTTATATGACATTTTTTGTTCAAAATGTCTTCGGAAATAAGCTCCGTAAACGACGGTTAATCTTCGTGAATCACCCTGTATATACGACTGAACTTTAGGACTACAGTGAATTCAAGTAGCAGTTGTTTTAAATATTGCTGCTACTGTAGTGGGCGAAGAGCAAATATTTGCCGATTTACGTATATCTAAATACACTACAAATTTACTTCGTGAGGGATGTGGTGAATTAATATTTGAATGTGTAAATATGCGGTATTTTATTTTATAATTAAATGGATAGCCGGCTGTTGTGTACACAGCAGTTAAAGCGTGCCGGATTAACGATGCCGTAGTGGCCGTTCGAATCACGCCCGGGGCTTGTTGTTCATTTGTTAATCTATTGTTGTGCTAATTCCGTTTCATGAGAGTTCCACCGCACATCGCTCTGTATGATTTGAGTTTCCTAACAAAAGGAGAAATTTTGAAATTGGTGCACTCTCTTACAAAGAATAACTGATGTGTCTTGTAACGAATGTTATAAAATATTTTTATTTGTACCATGATTTCATCCCCTTCATCAAGTATTGGACTCTTTAGCTTATTACCAGGCTTCGAGACTTCGGACCCAAAAGAGCAGTTCAGTGGGAAATCCGCATAACGGCGTACAGAGTATAGTGATATAGCGTACAGTGGGTGGGGGTACTGTAAAATGAATGCTAAGAAATACGCAAAGACATTTGCGAAATTTAAGAAATTAACACACTCTCTTCCTCTACCTCCAGAGCCCATTCTTACTAGATGGAGTACATGGCTTAATGCAGCTATTTATTATGCCAAATACTCCCGTACAATTATGCAGATAACACACTGAGTGACGACTGTTCTGCAATTAGAATATTTAAAGCTCTAGATATGAAGGTTCTAATGAATAATTTGGTTTCCATACAAACCTATTTTCAAACTTTGTCTGAAACTATTACACGGTTAGAAAAGTCAGAGCAAGAGATGCCGGAAGCCCTCAAATTAGTTAAGGAAATGACGCAGAGACACCAAGTACACCGGTTACTGAACATGTAAAACAGAAGTGGAAATAATTTTTTTTGTAAAAATAACGGATATGGAGCATTGTGTAACATAAACACCAAATTAGTGGACATAGTCACCCGAGAATAAAGGACTGTCTCTTAGAGACTGCCATGATGTTAGGTTTATTCGTTTTACTCCTATCACAGCTTTTCTCAGTACAAACTTTGTTTGGTAGACAACTGAAAAATATTTACGTTTGAGACACTGAAAATATGTCTTGCAGTACATTGCAATTCGGTACTGTAACTGCACTTCCTAAAGACGACCAATAGGATAAATGAAGAAATTAAAATTGCTATATGCTTATTTCCACCATTAACATGTGCATAATTGAACACAAATGCTTATAAAAGACAGGAGAATAAATGCTTTTCACTTTCTTTTGACATTGTCATTGTGTAACGTATATTTACTTCCAGAATATACATATGTGTCTGTTTCCCCATACTACCGTACTCTACTCTAAACAGCAACGTTGTTATCTCAACACATCTCTACTTCACTACCTGCAGCGAGTCAACAACCTTTAGTACATGCACAGTAAACTTATTGTATCGGGTCCCAAGTCTCGAAGCCTGCTTATTACATTGCCACTTTTGTTAAATATTGAACTAATATTAGACATTCATATTTATTGGGCCAGCATAATCAAGTGGTCGTAATGGCACAAAACCGTCGCCTAAAGTTAGGCGCGCACTTACCGGAAACAAATTCCTTCGCGTTCGGATTTTTATTCTTTGCATTATTTTAAATGGAGCATCGCCCACTTGGCCGTATGGCCTCTGTCCGCATGATCGGATTCCGTTCAGAATTCTGGCAGAGAATTCTAAACGGGTTTCCATACGGTCCAACATCGAAATAAAGAATGTCATGGCCATGACATGGCAAATACAGAGTGTAAGGGGTATAAGTGCCGTCCTTTTCACATCGTCGGGGACGGTGTACAGCAGGCATGTCAATTGATGCCCATAAGAGCAAGCGCGCGCTTTAGAGCCTAGGAGAGCCTGAGCGCATTATAGCGGAAAGGAAAGAGACAGATGAAAAAGGTAGTATATGCCACTTGGTCGAGCTATATTCTGGGATGTCCAGCACTGATTCAATAGATAAAGGGAAGAGAACTTATTAAAACTATATCCATGTTAATTTTTAGATTTGCCTGAGAAGTATAAGTGCATTATAAGAATGTAAGTTTTAATTATAATGCTCATTTTTCACAAGTTTGATTTTCCTTATTGAAAAGAAATATTTTCTCAACTTTCGTATAGAAAATTGAAATTTTCAGGTATGGGCCTATTTATTTAGTAGCCTTACAGAATGTTTTCGTAAATCTAATACACCGTATATACGTATTACTGAAGGTAGTGTACTGAAAATTTTGAAAATATTCGCATGAAAATTCTTTGTAAGGAAATGAATTAACAAAGCAATTACTATTACATCATAAGCAAAAGATACGTGCCCATGCGTTGTACAAATGTCAGCTCTGTAGCTTCAGCAGATTTCGAGAAAATAATTTAATATTCTGATGATAGGAAGTTGCTCACAAATATCACCTTAAAAGCATAATGCGATAAGAGTTTTGTTATGTAATATTAGTTACACTTAAAACAGATACAGTACCTAGGTAACTTTGCTTTGTACTGTAATATTGTTTTGATTAGTTTATTGATCACTCTTGTAAGGCTAAAGATACCATCAATATAAATTCCAACTTATCATGTCATACTCAATCTCCTTCTTTGAAAATATCACTTTCTTTATGAATGATGTGTTTCACCCACTTAATACAATATAATATTATAATACTATGGAATTTATGTGAATATTCCTTCTTAACTCTCTGTTATGTTATTAAGATTTAAAACACAAGTGCAATATTAAGAAATCAGTGTTAGTACTTTTGTTTTACAGATAACATAGATAATATTAAACAGAAAGAAGCCATATAAAAATAACGACATAAAATTTCACGTTCCGTTTGAAGTTTGTGCACCACTGTTTTCTTAATCCAACAGGTTGCTTATTCATATACACAACCCTTCCTCTTTCCATATTTAGCGGTTGCTGCCCGCGCACGACATCAAGGTCAGAAAAATTCGCTTGCTTTGACATCACTGGTCTACATGATCAAAAAATGTCCATATAACATAGGATCAAAATTTGATAGTTCTACCAGAGAAAAATATTTCTTCTCTTATTTCATTAGCATTATACTGCTTATATCGTTATAAAATTACGAAAACAATTACATCAGTAGATATATCTAGCAAAGAGTTAATATTAGTTTAAATACATATTTGTGTGTTCTATTACGTTTTCGTGAAATTAAATAAAATTGTATGCTTAAATTTGTTAATATTCTGGCGTGAGAAACGTGGCAACGTGTTCAGCAGGCAGTACTCTGCACAGACGTAAGTACGAGTCAGCTGAGTTCAAGCTCCCTGTCCATAGGTCTACTGCAGAGCGGATGACAGTTCGGTACCAGGTATTCGATAAATAACTTACAATGCCATTCATAGTTTAGGAATATCATGTGTTATTAATTTATGGAGAAAGTCGTCGTAATTCAAGTGAGGCAAGAAGATGTGCCGTCAGTATTTTCCGCAATGAATGTTACCTAGTTGGCGAACTTTTGTAGCGATTTCTCAACGATTATTAGAAACTAGTAGTCTCTTACTTTGTTTCGAAAATCACACAAACAGAAATATCTTTAAAAATGGTGCTGCTTTATGGAAGCGAGAGAGATTAAAATGTTGCATTAAAAAAATTGTGTGATTTTGTGTAGTAAACCATTATTGTTTATTTTTTAGACGTACAGTATAAAATGGACCAATATTGCCAATATTGTTAAATGAAATGGAAATTAACCATAAAGTTCTATTAATGATATTGAAAATTAGTATTTGCTGTTCGTTTTATGTAAACAACTGTCCGCCCCTGCATTATAACAGATCATCTGTTTTGTAGCGGTATGTCTGTATCCGCTTGAGCTGTACTGTGTACTTTTAAACTTCCTCCTCCCCATCCAACAACGTTGCCAAACGCCTAATATTGTAAAGTTTAATGATTATTTAAATATTGCAATTGGAAAAAAATTGTGAGGACATTTTTTCTTCCTTATGACATGAACAATCGTGAGTTAAAATAATGACACTTATACCCCTTACAACTTGTAAATCGATATCAGAATGCATGTGTTAATAATTGAAAAAAAAAAGCTAAAACAGAAAATCCTATAGATAAAATACTCATTATCAAACCTAACTGTCTTAAAGTAGATAAAGCAATAATTTTCTTCAAATCATATTCAAAATTTGCTCCTAAACCAGCTATAAACATTGTTAAACCAGAAATAAGTAAAATAAAGATATTTAATCAATCACTAAAAGCAACTCTACCTCCAATCCCGGTAATATTGATGGAGGAAGAACTTATGGGATGAGATTGAAAATTGCTAAATTAACCAGGTATGTCCGTCATAATTTAAGTTACAAACCTATTCATTTTATTTCCATACTCAGCTCAGAACACTACAATGAAATAATGTGCTCCAACCAGTAAATTAAAACACTATTTCATTATTAATTCGAAAATGCTGACAAGTGAGCGATACTGTAATAAAAATCCGAACGCGGCGAACGAATTTTTCCCGGTAAGTGCGCGCCTAGCTTAAGGCAATGATGGGCAAACTTTAATACGAGCGGTGAAAATGAAAGAAGAAATTCATGAGTTGGGCCAACATAATTATAGAAAATCTACAATAGTACATTTACGAAGCTACTCAAAACTGTTATAATATAAAACCCCATTTGCCTATTATTACTTACTGTATTCAATAAAAATATGAAGAAATTTGTGATGATTCCAACAGTGATCTATCTAAAAGCTTTTCATAGAATCTTTGCAGCTAGGGCAAGATGACTCTCGAAAGTGAAGAAATGTTCATCTATCATCGTCTAACGCTATTTTCTCGAAATTTTAGCGTAAAAAACTTGCTCACAGAATGAGTTAGGCTACATTGCAACTCAATTAATTTGAGCTAAATGTCCGATTTCACTGTTTCGCAATCGATATTAAACGCAATTTTGAAATTATAGTCTTTTTGAATAAATGTCAGCAGCCGATCAAATTATACCTTTCTACCAAAATTCTTATTAACAATTTCTTGGAGCTTAAGAATTAATTTCTGGCCAATAGTCACTGAGATATGGGGGGAAAAAGTTTTTCTTTTTTTCTCCTTCTTTTGTTTTCACTTATTTAAAACAATTCTTGGATATAGAATCTTGTCGCGAGCCTCATGGAACCTGTCCGGGAGCTGCATCTGGCTCGCGGGCCGTACTTTGCTCATCATTAGCCTAAGACAATAAATAAATACGAAATACGAAGGTCTTCTATCTATTTCTTATGCGAGGGATATAAATTTAGGTGCCCCCTGGAATAACTGCTTATCGTACCCTACGTCGTTTTTTCGTTTTCAGCATATTATATATAATCCATATTAACACATCTCTCCCCTGACAAAATATTATTCCCCTCCATAAAATACAGCGCCCTCTAGAAACATTTGAATGTCGTTTTGATCAGTGCTGTTACACCAGATCTTTAATGTTTGATGCTCTGCATATCAAATTCAAGATTTTGTAGTTAAGTTCTTATACCAGAGAACACCTCAATTTTTAACATTCCTGAGACGTGGAATGCAGGTCGGCCGAATTTATTTCTAGATATGCAAGTCGATCGCTTGAGCGACAGGAAGAATAGAGTGGTAAGCATCTTCTAGTAACAGCTGAGGACAGTTGACAGCGAAGAGATTTACGCCATTTCACTTGGTAGGCCTACTTCAGCTTTGAAGTTCTAACTTGAATACATAAAAGACTACTATCTAGAGATGAACAAAACTAACTGCCGCTCTCGCTCGCTGTGTTCGTTGCATTTGTCTTTCGAGTCTCGTCTCGTCATGCTCGTGCGCATAGAGTCTCGCTCATCATTCTCGAAATACCATTTGGTCCGCGTGGAAAGATTTCGTAACTTTGAATAACATACATCATTGAAATAAATAACATTATAAATCTTTAAATGAGACAAAAATACAAAACAGAACAGTATCTTAGTTACCAAAATGTTCTGGTTCTAATATATGATATTAGCCTACTTATGGTTCTATAAATAGAAAAGAAAAGCAATTCTCAAATAAATTTGAATTTGATGAGTTCACTGCAAGAATGATGGATGTCACTTTCTTGTCGAAAATGAACCAAGACTGTCAATGCATAGCTTAAGACATATAGAATGTACATAGGGAGTTATATGGAATTAACACTGATAGTCATTGTCCAGTAATGATTGGAAAATCACAGTTAAGCTTTGAGCGCTAAGCATTTCAAACTTTCAATTGCTTCTCCTCAAAAATGTATTCCAAACGACATCCATCATTCTTGCAGTGGACTCTTCATTTATAAGAAACATAAAACATAATGTTAATATCCTTTTACTTGAGATTGCACACATGATCTCAAATATACGAAAAGAGAATTCCTAGCCTTTTAATTAGGGCCCATTATTAACACACTGAAAGGTAGAGATGATGTTTCAAATAGACCACCAACTAGAATGCACCTGGCGGTCGGGACTAGGAACTAGCTCCTGATTGGCCCGAAGCGGGAAGCCCTACTTTTGCATATATACCGGCTAGACATGGTCCCACATCACTTCAATTCCCTGAAGAAGATGGCAGAGCTAGCCGTCGAAAGCTTGGAAGCTAATCTCCAACTCACCTGGCTGAGAACCCGAGAAGAGTTATTCTAGACTAGTTGAGTGTTTATAATATATAACATTTGCCAAAGTAGATAAAAGTTCAGTCAGGTATAAACAACTGTGGCTGCTTGACGTTCTGGACTTCGGGAGTGATCAATCTCGACGTGTCGAAACACTCACAAGCAGTTTTTACGTCAACGACGCGACGTATACAACATTGTCGTGCGGGTTTTCGGCTTTGAAGGCGCTGTTATTCTTGCTTTCTCGACCGTTGTTCATCTCTGGTAAACATATTCTAGTAATATTTGAGGACAGTTGACAGCGAAGAGATTTACCTCATTTCACTTGGTAGTTCAGCTTTGAAGTTCTAACTTGAATATATAAAAGATTACTATCGCTTTTCGTGCAGTGCGGCACAGTTTCCAGATCTAAAATTACTACTTTAGCTAGGTTTGTTTAAACTAATTGAAAAAGATTCCATCAATTACAATAAAAATTCAGTAAATTTTATAGCATCAAACATTCTGCTTTAGCCGATCCTGCTCGGTATGTTTTCATTCCGTTTTTTCTAATTTGCGGGACTTAATTTCTCTGTTTTTGGATAGAAAACAGAGAGCGAAGCGGTAATTGAGTGTCACAAACTGAAGAGTGCTTTGCGGTTTTGACTCTGTGTTGCGGCACATTTTAAATGTTTTCTTCTCAGTGCCTGATTTAATCCGATTAGTTTTTGTCGAATTGCGATTAAATATTCGCTCTATATTGGCCTTTGAATAAAAATGAAGAGAGATCGCAGCTTCAATGCATTAAAAAAATTACGATAGAAATGTCAATATAGTAAATTCCTTAAAATGCTCGTTTCTCTGCATCTTGTTACAGAAAGTAAAAACATGATGATATTACAAATTTTTATTACTGTTATTTTTTTTTTCAAATCGAAATTCAAATTTATTTACAATTTACATTTGAATTGAATATATATGAATAGATATCCGA
Organism: Periplaneta americana; assembly: GCA_025594305.2. Taxonomy (NCBI): domain Eukaryota; kingdom Metazoa; phylum Arthropoda; class Insecta; order Blattodea; family Blattidae; genus Periplaneta; species Periplaneta americana. Next base: position 36,305,723 of record JAJSOF020000005.1, on the reverse strand, counting down.
AATGAGCATATGCTCGTGCTCGGGTACAGTCCAATAGTCTACATAAATTTTTAGACGGTTCAAATAATAATGCTGATGATATAAATAATAGTAACAATAATAGTAATAATAATAATAATAATAATAATAATAATAATAATAGAATAATCGTGACAGAAATTATACAAAGATTGTAATACAAAATAATTCATTAATAATAATAATAATAATAATAATAATAATAATAATAATAATAATAATGTGATAAAACAAAAATATTTACAATAATGAAATAAACACTAAGACGGATAAAATTAAAATATAAAATCACTAGCGAGAGTTAAAACAACTTAAATAATCATATAATAACCGGAAAAAATGACGAACTCGAAAATCAGCAGAAAAGTTCGTTGTATCGCAGACGACAGCAACCGCCGTATTGACATTGTGTTGTGCATTAATGGTACTAGGGGGGAGCTGAAAGTCTACGTAACTGCCGTTCTCTTCGAATCTTCTCGTACAATCATGGGAAGTTAATGCTCCAAAAACGAAATGTCTACGAGTCAAACTGTTCATTATTACCAGGATAAATACAAATAATACAGAAATATATTAATCAAGTTTCAGTTATAGATCTCTCCTTTTGTGCAAGAGGTATCATATCAAAATATTTTATGAATGGCGGGGAAAATATAAATTTCAACAACTTTCTAGTGACAAGATATAGTGACAAGTACAATCAAGTGTATCTGTGGCGATGCTAAGGAATCATTTATTGGAGATATACACTTATTAATTTAGAAAATGATCTAATTTATACTTATTAAAATATTACAATAATTTGAAATTTTGTAAGCTGAAACAAATATATCTGTCTCTTCATTTTTTAAATTAATTTTTCAGTCATAAAAAACTGTATTTTCATTCCCCAGTTAGACGTTTAAAATTACTAGTAAATTAAGCTTTCTTGCTTCCACTGTGTAAAATGTAAGCTAAAAGGCTTTATCTTTAGTTAAAAAAATATACAAACACATTTATGTTTATCTGCATGGGACCATGAAACTGTTTATTGTCTTCAGGGTAAGGTTCCATTCAGAGTGCTGCATTGGAGTTAAATCGCTCGCTTGAACTCGGCCGAGTGTCGCATCCTCGAGTGAGATACGATCGGTCGCGATATGCTCGTGATAAATAGAAGCACAGTACAAGGTCATCTCACCGACATGTCTTATCTTGTATGGAAGGCGACAGATAAGATACACATATGTTTTGCTCACACGGTAAAAATAAGGCTTTATTTTCTGCGTTTATGACAAACGTTTAATGGAACAGTCAATGAAACGTACCAAAACAGGAACATGAAGTTATAAATAAAATGGTATGAAAAACTTCGATATACAGTTATTATTGCTAATTAATAATTATTCAAAATTTTATTTACCACATATATAATATGATAGGTCTATACTTAGTGTTCCGCCTATATACTGCGACAATGTAGAAACGTTTTACAAAATATTATTCATATAGCAGTAGATTAATAACAATATTAGTACAGAGATAACGTCACAGAAAATATAATAAAACGAATAATCATACTGCACAACTGTTACAGACACAAAGATTGATGCACTAATTATTAGAGATTATTATTATTATTATTATTATTATTATTATTATTATTATTATTATTATTATTATTATTATTATTATTACTAGAAAACCTGATACAGTTCTTGCATTATCGTGATTGTGTTCTCTGTTTATAATAATTACATTTACATCCTATTACATCTATCAGATGTGGCAAAAACAAAAACCATTTACGTAGCCTACAACATTTATATTACATTTTAAAGCAAGTTTTGTAGTTGTACTATGGGGAGGTTAGTTAAACAATGCAAAGTTTTGAAATGATAAACATCTATGATGGATAAAGATCTATGATGTTACTACACAGTTCATCACTGTAACAAGAACGAATGTCTAACGCTTGGCTTATACCGTTCGAGGATTTATCGCTCGTGACAATTTTACCCATCATGTGCGCTACCTATCGAATTATGCTATAAACTACTTGGCGCTTGAGCGAAAACGTCCGATTCAGATCTCTGCTTCCATTCTAGAGAGGGACGAAGGATTTATAAGGTGTCATTAT